>JAKSZU010000014.1:28829428-30193178 GCA_026018925.1 Tupaia tana | reverse complement strand
AGTGTCACAGATAACCAAATAGCACTCACCACACCAGAGAAAGGGGATGCAGGGAGAGAGACCAGCGCCCAGAACAGTGTATCCATTAGGTGCCCTTGCTCATCAGAGCAGAGAGACACTGATGACCCTGCTCCCAGGACACATGCCTAAGAAAAACAGGCTCTGCAAATGGTTGGGAAGGAAGAAACTAAGGCATGTTCTCGCTTCTCAATACTCTCATTCATCAATACCGCCAAAACAAATGGGCAGCAACCAAGAAAGGGAAAAAATAATAATAATATAGTGTCCTGCTCCTATTCCTCCAAGTTTGAGAGGGAACTACGTGGGTGACCCCATGAGCTCAGAAAAAGAAGAGGCGGGGACCAGCAGTTAGCGTAATGGCTATGTCGCTGGACTCCCATGTAGTCAACCGCAGTTCACGTCCGGATCCGGCGGCTTAAAACTCAAGCCGGGCGCACGTGCGCATGTGCCCAAGATCCCGAGAGGAGAATGAAGGAGAAGGGATTGCGGCGTGGCCATCCCCCCGGGGGGTGATTTCTCGCTTTCTGTCTGTCTGTCTGTCTGGTGAGCGCACGTGCCCTATAGCGAAAACTTCTTCAATAAAAAAGAAAGAAAAAGAAGAGGCGAATCAGAAAATAGGAAAGTCATTAGAAATAAAGAAATCTGGAGAGAAGTGGAACAAACAAGAGACCCAAATCAAAGGAGCTCTAGGACTGCCAAGCATCAACAGCTTGAAGTCAAGCATTTCCCCTTTCAGAATGGGCGTTACATGTGATGTGGAAGATTGATTTCCTTGAATTCAGAGATCTTGTTAATTTTTTCTTACAGCAAAAAATTGAACTAAACTTGTCTCCTTCTTCCAACCCTAAAGTCTAGAAAGCCACAGAACAGAGACATTTTTACAGTGAAAGTAAATGAAGACCTGGCAGCTAGGCTATGTAAGAGTTGATCTCTGATTTCTTCATCTGTATTTCCATTAATTTAAAGTGCTCAGTTGCCTATTCACTTTAAAATATGTGGTTATCCTCTTTGCAGTGTCCCTTTAAATAGATTTTCCTTTGGCTCTGCCAAAAATAGCTAGAAAAGGTCCTCTGAGAATCTCATTCTTAGTCTCAAAAAATACACTCTTCTCCCTGCCCCATACATATATAAATAGTCCTGGAAGCAGCACCTCCCACTTCTAGGGACTGCTAATCTATCAGAAATAATAAATGTTTTTTAGCAGAAAAGAAGAACCGGTCAGGGAAGTAACTCTCGGAGCCCAAATCTGCCTGTTCATTGAAGTGATCACCAAGCATTGAGCTCCTTTTTTGGGATAAGCAGATTCGTAGGCTGGAGGGTGACAGGCAGGTAGGAGACATGGAAGAACTGGGCACAGAAACAACAGGGATTGTTAGGAACCATGGCAAACTAGAGAAGGCACAGCCTGGAGGTCGGGGGGAGGCTTCTACTTAGTTTAAGCCAATTGTTAATACCAAGACCTGAATTTCCCAAGGAAAATCACCCTCTTTTAAAGCTCATACACCCTATAGCAAAAATCTCTCTTAAAAAAAAAAAAGTGTTGCAAACCTGTTAAAACTCTGAAAATGAATATGTGGGTCAACCCTAACAGAACAGGAGTGTATGCTGCTCTGGCTACAGGCCTTATTTGCAGCCTCTAGATAAGAAACAAAGATAAAGGCCAGAGGCTGCCCATCCCCTGGGTGCTGATATTCTAGCAGTTGTGAGACACACAGCTGGCAAATTGCCCCACAAAGTGACCTGGGATGTGCGCTAAGACAGGAGCAAGCAAAGGCTGTGGGCGCTCAGGAAAGCGAGATGGTGCTTGAGGCAGGAAGGATTCTTGCAGGCAGCTGGGTCTGAGCTGAAGCTAGAAAGATGAGGTAGCCTTTGGCGGACAGAGGCCGGGAGGGGGCCATTTCAGACAGAAGAAAATGAACTGCAAAGGTAAAATGACAGAGCTAGGAAGGAGACATTTGAAAAATGGTCAAGAGACTATTCATGCTTCAGCCCAACAAATCTTTTTACTTTTTTATTTTTTCCTAACAGAGGGCATAGGTGAGTGCATGCACATGCAATGGGAGAGTGTAGGATGGGGACAGGGCAGAGATCAACACCCTTCACAGGGTCTGGTCTGGTCATGCCAAGATCCTCTTTCTCCAACCCTCTAGCCAGTTGGATCTTGGGCACTTGCCTGAGTGCCAGGCTGACCCGGCTGGGGATTTGAACCTGATTGTCATGTGTGATCCGGCTTGTCTTGAGCACCACATTTACCACTAATCTGTGGAGCCAGCTCCCAACAAACATTCTTGAAAGTCTACTGCACACCTGTAGTAGGAATATGATGGTGATGAAGAGGGACACGAGATGAGGCTACAAATTATGGAAGAGCCGGGAGGCCGTATCTAGATGAGAAGCTGTGGAGGCCAAATCCAGGGTTTTAACTTAAGAGCAACCAGGGAGGAAGCTTTGTAAGCAGTCTGAGAAAGGCATGATGGCAGCTTAGAGTGGGAGGCAGTGATGAAGACAGAGAAAAGAGGGTGGATTCCAGAGATGGGCAGGGGTTAAAACCACCAGTACCATCAGTTCAAGGTGGAAACTGGTGAAAGAGAAGCCAGATGGGATGGGAGGATGTGATGAATGTGGCTCCATGGATGTATCACGCCACAACACCCGTGGCCCAGGAGCTAAGCAATGCTGCATCAGCAGCCATGGAGTGCCCAGTGGTTACTAGAGAGAACAAAAGTTTGGGAGGCAGTGTGTATGCTGACGGAAGGCAGCCAGAGAGGCTCACAGGAGCTTTCCCTCTCAGAAAGCCATCATCTCAGAAGTACTGTTTCCTTTAAATACGCTTTGTAAAATTCCACAGCTATTTTGTTTGGATGAGTCTTGATGGCAAAGAAATAACTAGCTCTTCTCATGTGTTTAGCAGCTCATTGCTAAGCTAATGCTTATCTTCTAGTCTTGGGAACAAAGAAGGAATAATTAGCATATGTGTAAGATGTGTGTTCATGTCAAGAATCAATGCCCATTTCCTTTTATTTTGACTCTTCCTTGAGAATTTTAAGGAACACGATTTACCCAGCAAGGCTGACCCTCCTTGATGTCAAGGCCAAACGATGACTTTCTCATAAACCACAGGCATTTGCACATGAACCCAATTCTCTGTTCCTAGATCATTAAAGAAATATCAATTTATCCTTGATTTCCAAGGATGCCTGCAAGTATTTAGACTTCAGAAGCAGGAATAAGAAAAAAAAAAAAAAAAAAAAAAAAAAAAAAAAAAAACCAAGACACTAGATGCGCAACCCTTGATAACGTCTGCCAATGGAGTCTGTCTATATATATATATTCTATATGTATTTATATTTGTATTTTTTTGAGAGGTTTTTGCTATAGGGCGAGTGCACTCGCCAGAAAAACAGAGAGACAGAAAGACAGAAAGCAAGAAATCACCTACCAGGGCGGATGGCCATGCCCCAATCCCTTCTCCTTCATTCTTCTCTTGAGATCTTAGGCATGCACGCACACGAGCCCAGCATGAGTTTAAGCCACTGGGTCCGAGACTTGAATCACGGTCAACTACATGAGAGTCCAATGACATAGCCATTACGCCAACTGCTGGTCCCTATATTTGTATATTTTTAAAGAGACAAAAAGCAAGAAATCACACCCCAGGGAGAATGGTCATGCCACAATCCCTTCTTCTCCATTCTCCTCTCTGGATTGTGGGCATGCATGCACACGTGCCTGGTATGAGTTCAAGCCTCCAAGTCTGGGACTCAAACTGTGGTTGGCAACAGGGAAGTCAAGTGACATAACCATTATGCCATCTGCTGGTTCCGGAATCTACGTATTTTGATAAGGTCTCATTTGTATAGGAAGTATTTACTCTACAATTTACTCTACAGATCCCCACAATCCACAGAATTCTTTCTTTTATGGAAAGTCAGAGCAGATGACAGACGACCAAGATAAACATTAGATAATTGGGCAGTTAAAAGAACAACAAGGAATCAGCAACTAAAGTCAGTTTCTTTTACTTTCTATACCCCCTAAATCTTTTGAGTTAGTGTATGTTTGCCTTCACTACAGATAGACTCATCTCTCCTTTCAAATTGGCCTTTTTGATCCCTTTGTCTTGACTGAGCTAGGCAGAGATCATTCCACAGAGTTTAGTGCTCTCTGTTGTATTGTTTTACTGAGTCTACTTACAGTAGACACTATGGGCTGCCAACTCAGAGCTTGGCTTTTATTCTGATAGCCATGCTTCCCACAAGTGGCTCAAGTAAATCCTCTCTGTTCAAACTAATCATGGTGGCCCCCTTTCCCTCGTCGGTGATTGTGTTGAACCAATGAGATCTGACAGCAAATCGTCCAAAAGAACATCTGGAAAAAGTATCATCATTAGTTCTTAAAAAGAGACTTAATGAAGAAATAATGCCTCCTTGGCCTCTGGATAAGAACCGGTGTGCAAGGACACAATCTACCATCTTATAACCCTCAGAGGATCCAGCCACCACAATGAGACTGGCTGGGCAAGAACACAGACATACCCTGAGTCCTGCAGGAACAAAGAAATTAATCAATTTTCAGGACTGATTGTGTGTAATGACACAACAGATCTCCTTATTGTTTTAGCCATTTTAAATTGGAATTTCTGTTTCTTGCAGTCCAAAGCATCCTAAATGATAAAATATCTGAATAGAGAAACAAGACAGGAATCTGCTTCTCTGACAACACCCTAGTAACAAAGAAATAATTGCTCTAAAAGAGGAAAGAGAAACTGTATTTTTCAATGGTGTTTTGGGAAAACCAGCTGTGAAAAGGTATTTTTAATAGCTACTCCTGATATACCAAGAGTTCTTTGAGATCTTCCTGCATGGCATAAACACTGTAATAAAGTTACGATGAGCCATGATGAATGGTATGTGTGGGGATACACAACATACTTGGAGTCATGATAATACGTAAACATTAGGAAACTACCATGAAATTAGTCTTTATTACTCATCTACTCTTATTTCCCTCTACAATTATAAGACTGGAAATTTTTTTGTTGTTGTTCCTGTTCCCCTGCTCCCAACACAGAATCACACAACTGAAAGAGAACTCCGAAAACTGAGGCTGAATAAGATAGACTAATTTACACAGGACCGACAGCTGGCCGGATGTTTTTCATGATTAAAAATGCTTTGTGTATGATTTCAAAACAAGGTCATTTGTTAAAAGCTTAATTTCATGCAAAATCAAACTGCAAAGACTTGGGAAATTTAAAATAGAATTTTCTTATATTAATTTAATCATGGTCATAACATTTCTTTTTCAAACTCATGGCTTTTGAGTTTTTTCTATTTCTAATATGCTCCTAAATTGCAAATCATGCTCCTCTCAATACCAATTAACTCTCATAGTTAATCTTTTTGTTTCTTTTTCTTTTTTTGGAGAGGTTTTTGCTATAGAGTGCATGCGCTCGCCAGAGAGAGACAGAGAGACAGAAAGCGAGAAATCACCCCCCAGGGGGGATGGCCACGCCACAATCCCTTCTCCTCCATTCTCCTCTCGGGATCTTGGGCACGCACACACATGCCCGGCGTGAGTTTAAGTCACTGGGTCTAGGACTTGAACCACGGTCGACTACATGGGAGTCCAGCGACATAGCCATTGCACTAACTGCTGGTCCCTCATAGTTAATTTTTGCATATGGCCCATTTGCTAGGCCAGTGGTTTTCAAAAAACTGATGCACAAGGGCCAGTAGGTGGTATAGTGGTTAGAGTGTGCTCGCCAGAAAGACAGAGAGAGACAGAGAGACAGAAAGCGAGAAATTGGACTACCACATGTTTAGCGACAGTTCAAGTCCTGGACCTGGTGGCTTGGGACTTGCACCAGGTTCTTGTGCGTACGTGCCTAGAATCCCAAGAGGAGAATGGAAGAGAAGGAATTGAGGCATGGCCATTCCCCCGGGGAGGGGAGTGTGATTTCTCACTTTCAGTCTATCTTTCCTCTACCTCTCCAGTGAGTGTATGCACAGCAAAATATCTCTTAAAAAATGTGTAATACAGGGACCAGCAGTTAGTGTAATGGCTATGTCACCGGATTCCCATGTAGTCGACCGCGGTTCGAGTCCCGGACCCAGTGGCTTAAACTCACGCCGGGCGCGTGTGTGTGCATGCCCAAGATTCCAAGAGGAGAATGGAGGAGAAGGGATTGTGGCATGGCCATCCCCTGGGGGGAGGGGGGGATTTCTCGCTTTCTGTCTCTCTCTGTCTTTCTGGCGAGCACACGCACCCTATAGCAAAAACCTCTTCCAAAAAAAAAAAAAAAAAAAAAACATGTAATACTTGCCTGGGAAATAAATCAGAAATGCAGATTCCCAGGCAGATATTCTGATTTAGCCGACCCATAGTGGGGCCCATAAATATCACTGTAAACAAGCATCTTACAGTGCTTCCAACCATGCTCTGAGGCACATAACTCCAGACTGTATCTTAGATTCCAAGGAACAAATAGAAAACATCTAATTATCATAGTAGATTTAAGCTGGAACGACAAAAATATGTACATGGTTGCCTATAATTTTTGTGTTCCCTCTGAGGTCTGAAACAAACCCAATGACTCTGTGATTTGGATACACCCTGGTAATCATTCGCTTTAGAGACCTAGAGCTTTTATCCTTTCCCCCCTTTTCCCCTCTGAATTCATTTTTACTTGGGATTAAATATAAAATTCCTTAACTCTTCCCCCACAGTTTAAAGAAATCAATTTTAGAAAATGTTTCAAAAGAGTACTTTAAAAAGCACACGATACAAAATGTCTTGCCTTTGAACCAAAAGCCTGAGATGCACACGGCAAACAGTAGGTAGGTAATGAGAGAAGTAAATGCTGGGTTCTGCAGCAGAATCAGCTCTGAAACCAAAACTTAGGAAGGAAGTTGACCATTAAATAAAGTGGCCCAGAGAACAATAGCTCAGGCATGCGCTGGGAGAAGTCTGAACCTGAGAAAGCTGGAATGGGACAAAACCTTTTGTCTCGAGTTAACTTTCCCTTACTGCCTGAATTTAAAACCAGGACAGGGCTGTAAATGAGAATATAGAGTTTAAGTGGGATAGCAGAACTTCTCCAAGTGTGGTCAGTCTGTTGTGTTGCTAATAACAGAAATAACTGAGCCCCCGGTAATTGAAAAATAACAGAGGTTTAGTCACCTCACAGTTTGGGGTTCAGGGGCTACACCTCCTGAGGGTCCTCTTGCTGGTGAGAACTCTCCACAGAGCTCTGAGGTGACACAGAGCATCGTATGTGAAACAGAGCATGAGCACACATGTCTGTGTCTGCCTGCACCCAGATTAAATCATGGGGCCCCCTTCCACAGGCTCCACTTCTTTTTTTTTTTTTTGGAGAGGTTTTCGCTATAGGGCGCGTGCGCTCGCCAGACAGACAGAGAGACAGAGAGACAGAAAGCGAGAAATCACTCCCCAGGGGGGATGGCCACGCCGCAATCTCTTCTCCTCCATTCTCCTCTCGGGATCTTGGGCACACACGCACATGCGCCTGGCGTGAGTTTTAAGCCACTGGGTCCGGGACGCAAACCTCGGTCGACCACGTGGGAGTCCAGTGATATAGCCATTACGCTAACTGCTGGTTCCCCAGACTCCACTTCTTGATCCCATGGTGAGATTACAGTTTCACCCTCTTCAGCTCACCACAACAAAATTTCAGCACACAAATTTTCAGGGGACATATTTTTTCCAGACCTGAATAAATACTCTTTACTGGCTTCAATAGTGATTTTACACCCATCTCCTCAAGACTCTTAAATTCAGAGGCTCTGGCCACCAAGAACACAGTATGATGAGAAATGAAGCCTGTATGTTTTTTTTTTTCTTTTTTTCCTTAAATAATTGTTTTATTTAACTTTATTTATTTATTTTCATATGACCAGAGAGGCACAGAGTGAGAAATAGAGAGTGAGAAAACAAGCTGCCAAGCTTGGGACTTGAACTGCGGTCAGTCATGTGGGAGTCCAAAGCCCTTAACCACCATGCCACCTAATGGCCCCAGCCTGTGTGTTCTAACATCAGCTCTGACCAGCTCACAGTACAGCCTGAGAGCTTGGTTATACATACATTTTTCCCCCCCAGGGGGAATGGCTACTACGCTACAGTCCCTTCTATTCCATTCTCCTCTCATGATTTTGGGCACGCACATGTGCATGCCCTGCACGTTTTCCAAGCTGGCCATGTGGGATCCAGCTGCCTTAACCACCACACCACTGGCTATCCCTATGCATAGATTTCTTGATGATTAAATGAACAAAGAAATGCCTTAAAACCAAAGAAAATCATTCTCCAGTTGGTACTAAAAATAAGACACAAGCACCAGAAATGCTATGAAATAAATAACTCCAGCAACAAAATGATTTGAGTTGATGAGAAGGCAGAAAGTCGAGGTCACAGCTGTAACTTATATATTCTAATTTACCACACCTTAGTTTGGGAACAAAGATGGACCAAATTTACTGGGATTTGGGGAGGAAAGAATGGGGAAAGAAAAAGAGAGAAATGAACCATCCAACAGGACATGAATAAGCTTCCCTGTTCAAGATCTACCTTAAGAGTTTTGTTTTTGAACCTTTTTCTTTCTTTCTTTAAAGAGTTCTAACAACCCTCAGGGCAATTTACAAATAGAAGAAATTCAATAGCAGCTCTGCTGGATCACCATTCATGCTTGGTCTCTCTCAGTCCAATTAAGCTCTCATTCCAATTGCTCAGCTTGAAAAGACCCACTGATTTCAGCTGGTTCCTAAACCTTGTCCTCGACCGCTCCCAGCAGGCTTGAAGGTCTCCTCAAGACCTAGTCACGAGTGTCCGACACACAAGCTGGCTTCAGTGCGTTCCTAGAACCTCCTCTGCTTTGAAACATGCCCTGTGAGTGTGCAGTTTTGCAAAGCTTTGCAACTAAGATCTAAACCAGGTCTGTGGGTTTAACAAATGCTTGACTCTGGGTTGTGTGCAATAGGCACCAAACTGTCATCTGAAAGGATCTAGAGTTCCTTTTTAAAACTCAGTTCCCAGGGGCCAGCAGGTGGCACGGTGGTTAAGGGACTGGACTGCCACATGGCCAACTGTGTTTCAAGTCCCAGACCTGGCAGCTTGAAAATCACACCATCCACATGTGCAAGCATGCCCAGAACAGAACCCCAAGAGGAGAATGGAGGAGGAATTGCAGCATGGCCATCTTCCCAGGGAGTGATTTCTCACTTTCCCTCTCACTGTCTCTGTCTCTGCTGAATGCACACGTCCTGTGGCAAAAATCATTAAAAAAAAAAAAAAAAAAAAAAAACTGAAAAACCCAATTCCCATTATTTTAAATGCACTTCATAAGGATTTTCTGACATGTTGGCACATTCTCCCTGCATACTTCCATGTTCTCTACTATGCTTCTTAATTGTTCCTGCACAAGCAGTTTTGATATGGGACAGCAAGGAGACTGACCCACAGTGGGGCAGGTTCAGACAGTGGCATGGCAGTAAAACCATGCTCTGGGAGGCAGACTCACATGGGAGTTGCTGGTTCATGTAGAGAGACTTTCCTGAGGCTTCCAAGCACATGTGTGCCCATGATCTGGGCTAGCTGATGCTGAGGCTAGACCGTGGAGTCAAGACCCTGTCAGGGGGGCTGCATCTCTCTCTCAGGAACTAAGTAAACTTAAAAATAAAAAAAATGGAATGGAGTCAACCTTTGACTCTGTCCAACTGCTTCCTGCCCCCAACACAAAACACTCTTGTATTTTCATAATGAAGGACTATGGAAATTTTTATGATACAAACACACTCCTTCAAGGGACCAGCAGTTGGCATAATGGCTATGTCACTGGACTCTCATGTGGCTGACCGTGGTTTAAGTCCTGGACCTGGTGGCTTGGACTCGCTGGGCGCATGTGCCTGCTTGTCCAGGATCCTGAGAGGAGAGTGGAAGAGAGGGGACTGCGGCGTGGCCACCCGCCCTGGGGGGTAATTTCTCACTTTCTGTCTCTCTGTTTCTCTCTGTCTTTCTGGTGAGCGCACGTGTCCTATAGCAAAAACCTCTCAAAAAAAAAAAAACAAACAAACACTCCTTCAAAAGGTATTATCAAGTGCTTGACAGAAATATGGAAACTATTGTAGCTGTTACAATCTTCCTCAGAACAGTATCAGCTAAAGAAATGATTTAATGGCATGAGCCAAGTTCTGGTAAAGGCCAAATGTACTGAACACTTCAGTAGAATATAGGGCTTAACAACGCATGGTACTGGAGACAGCAGGTGGAATAGTAATTAAGGCTCTGGACTTCACACTTGTTCTTAGCCAAAAGGCCGAGAAGCCATAAGGCTCTGGACTTCCACATGGCCAACCGTGGTTTGAGTCTCAGACCTGAAGGCTTGAAACTCATACCAGGCTCATGATTGTGGATGCCAAAAATCCCAGGAGGAGAACGTAAGCGGAGGGACTACAGTGTGGCCATTCCCCCTGGGAGGTAATTTCTCACCTTCTTGCTCTCTGTTTCTGTCTCTCTGGTGAGCACATGCACCCTATAGCAAATATTTCTTAAAAAAAAAAATTCAAGGTAGCTGCCATATTCTCATTCTTTTCTTATGCTCCAGACCACAGACAAGAACATCCGAGTCAACGGAAGGCTAGAACATGCATATCGGTAGTGGATGACACAGCAAGGGAACTCAGAAGGCCATTCCCAAAAGGGCCCAGCAACAACAAAATACACTAAAACTCAAAACCATTCCAAGAGTCATAAATACTCCTACTAGGAACATCAGGCCCCCACTGGATGCTTTGCTTTGACTAGCTCAGAAAGCAAGTAGGCACATCAAAAATAATTTTATTTTCTATACTTCTTGGAAAACTTTTATATTTGTAACTTTTAATATCAATGACCTTGCCGCTAAACGGGAGTCTCATATCCATATTTGACAAGAGGAGAAACTATGGATAGAAGTAGGTTCTGTGGTTTCTCTGGAGCTGAGTAAGTAGACTGCTTAGAAAGGAGTGAGCTCTGGAATACAGGTCCATGTACTCCAAATCCAAGTTCCAAGAAAACCCACAACATATTCCTGTTTGTCTTTGTTCAGCACAAGAACATATAAGCCCTGAAACTCCATGTGGTGGCTTGGTATCATTGATGACACACTCCAGTTTGCCCTTGATCATCAGAAGAATAAAATCCCTCTGCAAACTCTGCTTGGTGGCCTGGTCACATGAACACTTCCCCAGTCTCCCCTGTGAAGGCCATCTGGCATTTGCTGCTTTTATCCACTGCAGTTAACATTTCACACATTTCTTTCCCAAGCCTCCAGCATACCTGATGTAATAGTGGGACACAGAAACACAAGCAGAACTCAGACCAGCTTTACTGCTAAGATAAGAACTTTCTGGGGTGAGGAAAAGGGCCAGAAATCTATCTTAAACCTACTTTGCCAAGTGGTTCATGAGCAGTTGTAACATCTGTCGATTTTTCTCTGGGAGCCGATGAACAAGGCTGTGGATTTCGGATACCCGAGACTCTTGGTTTTCCAGTTCTGCAAAGGAATGAGGGAGGTAATATTTTATCAGTGTCTTGGTTAACCCACTTCATAAGACAAAATCAAGGCAAACCAAAGATTGGGTGCCAACAGACTAAGACTTTCTCCAAGATTTATAATCTTATCTTGCTCGTGGATGGCATGATCAGCATCAAGAGATTTAGAGGTTCTTTTAATGGTACTTTCTATAACAGGGTTCATCCGAAATAAAACGTCAAAAAAATCCATGCCAGGGCCAGCCAGCGGCATGGTGGTAAAGGCGGCTGGATCCCACATGGACAACTGTACAGTTCAAATCCCAAGCAGCTTGTAAAACATGCCAGGCACATGTACATGTATGCCAAAAATCCTAGAAGGTGAAATGGAGGAGAAGGGATGGTGGCATGACCATTACCAAACAGGGGTGGGGAGGGTAGGAGGATGGTGCTTTCTCATCCTCTTCCCCACTCCCATCTCTGGTGAGCGTACACACCCTCCAGCAAAAGTTAAAAAAAAAATCCAAGCCAAAATGATGATATGATGAAATGAAGCCAGTCAACTGCACACCCAGAACAGGAACAACTCAGGAGCAGCTGGCTCCCTAGAGGGCCAACTTCATTTCAAGGAAAGAAGGAACTTTATGCACTCGTTAAGGGATAAACAAATCTTACATGAACAACACTGCAAGAGTCTCATATATCAAAATACCATCTCGAGACAGCATCAAAGAAATCAAAGGAAGTGCCTGCTATTATCAGGTGCTGTAAGACGACCAGTCTAGTAGAAAGCCAGCAATAATGGATAAAATATCTATGTCTTTCTGCCGACCTATAACTTAAATCACATTTAAATCATGTTTTCTTGATTGAACTTGGGTAAGTGGCTTCATTTCTCTGGGAAATAAATTGATGGTACTCATTGCACTTATTTATAGGACTGATGTGGAGTTTAATTAGAGAATGGTTGCTATGGGTTTGGAATTTCTCTAAAGAAGAAATAATATAAACAGCCTCTTCGCTCCCAAATTTCTCCCAAGTCTTTCTCCTCCCTGTTTTAAGGGGACAACGAGGAGTAGGTAAGGCTACCAGAACATTAGGTACTACTAAATTAGACTAGTAGTAGCTACCAGGGTAAATAAACTCTAAAGGTTGAAAGGAACCGGGAAAAGGCATAAATTATCAACATAATATTACTGGGAGGATTCCTGCCAGATTTAAATCTGATAGAAAAATCCAACTGCCCCCTTCCAGGAGGCCTGCCCTACGTAGACAGATTCCAGTATACTTAGGGTAGCTTGCATCTAATCCCTATGTATTTTAATACTAGTAATATGATGCTAGGGTCTGGGATGATATAGTTGAAGAGTGATCAGAAGCTGTAACTGGAAGACATGATGGAAAGAGAACCGTGAAGTTATATAAAAGGTGTTATATTAAGGGAAACACTTCCAATGCTCAATTTAGGTAACGTGCAATGTCTGATTCATTCTACAAAACACTACTCGAATACTGAAAACAACCTAAGAAGTTAGAACTCCAGTAATCGAAACCAGAAAGGCAAACCCATTCTTCTCTCCCCTTCTGCAGCCCCCTCCTCTAGAAGCAAACACTTCTGAAGTTTCTCTCCTCTACTCTCAATTCAACGTGGCAGCACAGCCTTCAGCAATCTCAATTTGGTTTCATTCTTATTCTGTGCCAGAGTCTTCTGGACTTGTATGTGGGCAGTGTATATGCAAGATACACAGAGTTATATAGTATTTAGAGATACTGACTGTTCTTTGAAATAGAAAACTCTATTGTCCGAACGGCAACAAAAAAGACTTACTTGCTGCTTTGATGAAACTTCTTTGAAACTGGTACATCATGAGTGGTCCTGGAAGCATTCTGGAATCAAAAGCCATTCACGTGTCAGCTTAATAATGAAATCATATCCTCACCAGCAGCCTGGTGACTGCCAAACTGTATTACGTTTCTCAAAAACAAAAATCACAGGGTAACAAGAGCAACTCAACTTAGTTTTCTCATTAGAAAGGGTCCTGAGATTTCACCTGAAATTCCATTCCATTTTACTAGAGTAGATACAACTATGTTTCATAATCACAGCTAGAAAAGTGCTAATGCAAAAGTCTAGCACACACCAAGAGATTTCCTTTTCAGTCCGTGACTCATGATATGTCTGAGAAACAGGCAACTAACTACACATTTGCAATTACCTGTGCTTAAACGTTCGTCTTTCCACCAGCTTGGTTGTTTAGAATCAGTTCATCTGGAGACACTAAAAGAGAATTCTGTAGGTGTTTCTACAGTGAATTCACTATGGAGTGTTACTCCAGAATGCTAAAGGGCTAGAACCCCTAACATTAGGCATGATCCAACCAAATTGTACCTGCTGAGTATAAATATGCATAACATAAACTTAAATTTTTTTCTGATAGTCCAAATAATGAGCATCTTGACAGAGGGTACATTATTCATTTTTTAAATTGCATTAACATATAATAACTTCATATATATGTGGCGGCATAGTATGATTTTATAGCACAAGAATACAATGTGTAATGATTCGTTCAGGGCTCAGTACTCCCCTCCAACAGCCCCGCCCCCAACAGAATGTGTGTATTTGCTGGAGAGAGAAACAGAAAGTGAGAAATCACTTCCTGGGGGCATGGCCACACCACAATCCCTTCTCCTCCATTCTCCTCTTGGAATTTTGGTTATGCATGCACCCATTCCCTGCATGATTTTCAAACTGCCGGGTCTGGGACTCGAACTGCAGTCAGACATGTAGGAGTCCAGCACCTTAACCACTATGCCACCTGCTGGACCCAGGGCTCAGATTTTATTCTCTGAGATCCCCTAATTCAACTCTTAGTCATCAATTATACTACATCCCACTCTAGATTTCAGTTCCCTGATAGCCAATAAAACCTGCATTATTAATTCTTTTCTGTAGCCTTCCTTTTTAGCCTTCCAACCAAATGAATCTTCACAAAACCCAGACAAAGTCTTACACAATTCATGATTATAATTCTCTTCTCCATTTAAGATGAGAGCCTACCTTCCTACATAAGAAGTACAGTACAGAACCACAAAAACCCTTCAAGTCCAGCATGAAACTGAGATGCAGGCAGGTGGTCAATAACTGAGCCCTGGATAACTAAGGGTAGAGGTAAAGAGGGAGCAGTAACATCATACATATCAGTATAAGAAAAATAGTTCCTTCACTAAGGTAATAGTTTCCAATCTAAGTAAAGGAAGTCAAAATGGAGTTCCATTGCGTTCTCATTTTTAAGGACCAATGCAAAGACTATATTCTGTGTGGCAGGATGTATCACAATACATGAGGTACGTAATGCCGCATCCTCAAGAGAATGTGATATACGTTAGTGAGAAACAGATATGGCTTATTACCTGTTGGTGATGACGTGTATAGTATTCTCAACTGGATTGGTCTGAGAAGTATTTTATGATGGGTAAAGTCTTTTTATAAGCAAAATGAGAAAAAGTGATTGACTGTTTTAAAAAATAATTAGAATAATAATGATTGGAAAAAACAGAAAAGATATTGAATGATGAAGCAGGGAGATTAATGTCTCTGTATTGACTGACATGCATGGCATTCCCTTTTGAAAAAGCAATGTAATACACTGTAAAATTATATGTAACCCAATGTAATATAAAGATTATTATGATGATAATAATAAAAAAAGAAAAAGAAAGAAAGAATAAAAAAAGAGAGAGAGAATGTGATATATGGCTTCCTGTGTGTGTGTGTGTGTGTGTGTGTGTTTAACAGAGTATTCAGCGAAGACCAAAATTTCAGGTTCTGTCCAAGGCTCATTATGGCAGTGCTTCTCAGAAAGAGCAAGGCTTCCACAATCACCCATGGCACCAATGCAGAGTGGCAACCCATCAACTATGGATGATTTGCAATCAGTTTAACCAGCAGAACTAAATGCACCCACACAGAAGCTGTTTCCACATCTCAGACACCCACCCAATAGCTCTCTGGAGGCTGAAAATTAAACTGCTTTCTTCCTGATTGCATGATAAGTAGGGAGCACTCTGCTCTGCAAATGGGAAGTCCTTACCTTAGGTAGGTCTTCAGAGCACTAGTGATGGTCTTTATCTCCCATTCGGCACAGATGTCTGTTTCTGTCTCAGATGCTGTTTTGGGATCTATAATGAAGAAAAGACAATGTATAAAGTATAGCATTACACTCATCGCTAATTAACAAGCACATATAAAAGCATTCAACCTTGCTAGTAACCAGAGAAATAA
This sequence comes from Tupaia tana, assembly GCA_026018925.1. Classification (NCBI taxonomy): domain Eukaryota; kingdom Metazoa; phylum Chordata; class Mammalia; order Scandentia; family Tupaiidae; genus Tupaia; species Tupaia tana. Next base: position 30,177,346 of record JAKSZU010000014.1, on the reverse strand, counting down.
AATTTAAATAAGTATACTTTTATTTAGTTATTTATCTATTTTGCCTGCTAAATTAGGAAAATGTTAAAACACCCAAGTATCCACTGTGGAAAGAATGTAGTGAAGGGGATCTTCCCATAAATGACTGGAGGCAACAGAGATAAATGCAACCGTTTTGAAAAGCTATTTGGCAATATGTACCAAGAGTCTTAAAAATGTTTATGCTATCGGAACCAGTAATCCCTTTTCTCACAATCTATCCTCAGGAAATAAGATAGGACATGAAAAAAACTGCATATCACAGAAATGTTCAGCATACTACACAACAGAAAAGGCAAAAAAAGGAGACAAAATGAGTGTCCAATGTTAGAAAGATGGCTGAGTGAATTATCTGATGACAGTATGTCTCCCTGATGGAATATTATGTTGGCATTTATGATGATGACAACTAAATAGCATCATGAAAAATGCCTGCACTATGTAGTTTTAAAAAAATCAATGTATATAAGTTTCTGAGAAACTCATATGAACAAAGACTGAAAGAAATACTCTAAAATTAAAGTAGTGCTTGGGTTGGGACTGCAGATGGTGCAATGGTTACATTGCTGGACTCCCATGTAGTCAACTATGGTTCAAGTCCCAAACCTGGCAGCTTAAAACTCACACGTGACTGGGACCAGCAGTTGGCATAATGGCTATATCGCTGGACTCCCGTGTAGTTGACCATGGTTTGAGTCCCGAACCTGGTGGCTTAGATTCACGCCGGGTGCATGTGCATGCGTGCCTAAGATCCCAAGAGGAGAATGGAGGAGAAGGGATTGTGGTGTAGCCAATCCACCAGGGGGGTGATTTCTCGCTTGCTGTCTCTGTCTTTCTGGTGAGCACACATACCCTATAGCAAAAACCTCTCAAAAAAACAAACAAACCAAAAAAGCTCACACCGGGCATGTGTGTGTGTGTGTGCATGCCTCAAATGCCAAAAGAATGGAGAAGAGATTGTAGTGTGGCCATTCCCCCTGGAGTTTAGTTCTCGCTGTCTGTCTTTCTGACGAGCACATGTGCCCTATAGCAAAAATATCTCTTAAAAAATAATAATAATGGTTGGGTTAAAGAGGTGGAACTGTAGTTTCTATAGTTTCTAAACTGTTTATGATTTGATTCCATGACTTTTCCATACTGTTAAGAACTGCCTTACTCCTAGATGTGCAGTAAGAAATACATAAATACATCATCAACTCTTGTTCCTTTCTCCTTTTGTCGCCTCTTGTGTGGAGTTTTAACCAAATGTGTGAATTTTCAGTAAGCCTGTATTATAAATGAAGAGGAGGGAGAATGACTTTAGTTTTCTGAAGAGTACACAAAACGGGGAGACTAATAGGCAGAGCTCAGGGGGTATGAACTGCTTCCCAAGTCAGAACCCCATCTTGCTGCAGGCAAAGTGGGTTGGGTCACACACAAACTGGCAGGAGGGGAGTGGAGTCTTCCATCACGTTTCAGTGACAGTCCAGCTTCTTCAAACTGTCTAGAGATCAGTGTGGGCCCACTAGGTCCTGTTCCCTTTTCCTTCCCTGCAGTGCCTCATCTTCAGTTGGGGAGTTACCCTTTTCTTATTCCTTCCCAAGGGGGGGGGGAATGAGATTCAGCTCCAAGAAATCAAAAGCATACCACCTGCTGCACCCACTGACTGCTTCAGGAATAGCCCAGGACCTAAGCCAGCCCATTCAGAGTGAACTTCAGGACTTTCCTGAGAGATTATGGAACTGTCCTGTTTTACCACTGGGAGTCTGAGAGTGAGCCCAAGAGAGACAGCAGCTCCGAGGGCTGTTCGAGTCCTGTATCTAGCCATGCCTTTTTAATCAGGAGAGCCAAAAAATTCCCTTTATTCCTCTTAAGCCAGTTTAAGATAGGCTTTCTGCTCCTTTACAGTCCAACGAGATCTAGATGGTGTATCGTGTAAACAGCCACCAGAATGTCTTTTTCTAGACCGTCCCTAAGAATTCTGGAACATCAGCTAAGAAAGATTCCTCCTGCAGGACCAACAGCCTTCAGCCAATAAAGGAGAATGAGCCATAGGTGGGCAGGATAGAGCTTCTATTTACTGGGAAAGACCCACTTTCATCCTGGTAGGGAGAGGCCAAACACTCATGGCTTAAGCATTTCACTAACCTCCAGGTAAAGGCACGAATCCTACCTCTGTCAGTATGTCAGTGGGAGACCAGAGAGGAAAGGGCCCCGCTCATAGCACATACAGCTGCTAAAGGCAGAGCACCTGGGTGATGTCTGTAGGCGACCCAGGCAATAAAGGAGTCTTTCTTATTACATGAAACAAGCCAGGAAAAATCTAAGGAGCATGATTTTATTTCTGGGACCACAAAATGGGAAATGCCATAAAGTTCTAAATCACAGTGAATTCCAGAAAAGTTTAAAAATGTGATTTCTGGAGGCCGGCAGGTGGTGTGGTGGTTAAGGTGCTGGATCCCATATGCCTGACTCAAGGACCCAGTGGTTTGAAAAACATGCCAGGTGTGTATGTATGCTCAAAATCCCAAGAGGAAGATAACTGGTGAAGGGACTGCCATGTGGCTATACATATCCCTTGGGAGATGATTTCTCACTTTCCCTCTCTCCCCTCCTCTGTTTCTCTCTGGCAAGAACACACGCCCTGAAGCAAATTTTTTAAGAAAGGGATTTTCTTAAATGGCCAAAATCTCTGCAGCTTTAATTCATTTCTTTCTTTCTTTCTTTCTTTCTTGCTTTCTTTCTTTCTTTCTTTCTTTCTTTCTTTCTTTCTTTCTTTCTTTTTTCATCTCACACTTCCTAAATAGTTTCTTCCTGCAGAAGGGTATGTATCAAAAACTGCTTAGCATGACCTTTTTCCCTGGCTGTCCCCACACGCATGGAGAGCTGCCATAGTGCATGGGTCCTGGATGTGAGACAAGTCTTACTGTACATTTTTTGGAAGAACAAACCAACTTCTACCCAAGAAAAGGGTGAACGTGAAACTGGACAAGCAGCAGTTGGCAGGTTTGGGGAGAGTGAATGTTCCATGAACCACATTTAGCAAGCTAATGATTAACTTCCCCTTATTCAGGCTCTGTAACCATAGGACGATTGCAAAATATGACAGAGAAGAGTCAAATTACAGCCCGCCAAAGGGTTTTTTTTAGCACTGGTGAGGCAAGGCTCATAACTCGGGCACGTCCATTTTAATTCATTTAATATCCAAACTAAATTGAATACAGCCTCCCAAGTTACCCTGTTTTTGAAAAGTGCTGCCAATTTCCACATCTCCCTACTGGCTTACAGAAGTTCCAGGTGGCATGTGTGCATGTTGCAGAGACTCTATTTTTTATTTTCTTGAGAACTCAGTGCACGTCTCCTCACCGCGTCACTTGACCACTGGAGAGCTAAGTAACAGGGCCCCATGTACAAGCAAGCATCATGCAGGCAAAGTGGAACGAGGTATATTGCTTCTTTGATTGACACTGCATGGATTTAAAGAATTAGAAGACAAGACAGGAAGCAGTGGTTTTTAAGAAGAGGTAGTCTTAGAAATGTCACACTGGGGGCCAGCAGGTGGTGTAGTGGTTAAGGCTCTGGACTCCCACATGGCTGACCATGGTTCGAGTGACGACCCCAGTGGCTTAAAACTCATGCCAGGTGCATGTGTCCAAGATCCCAAGAGGAGAATGGAGAAAGGACTGCAGCGGTGACCAGCCACCATGAGGGGTGACTTCGTGATTTCTCATTCTCTCTCTCTCTCTCTCTGTGTGTGTGTGTGTGTGTGTGTGTCTCACAAGCAACCACATGCACCCTACAGCAAAAATCTCTCAAGAAGGAAGGGAGGAAGGATGGGAGGAAGGAAGGAAAGAAGGAAAGTGAAAGGGAAGTGGAATGGGAGAGAGAAGGGGAGGGGAGGGGGAGAGGGGAGGGGGAGGGGAGGGGGAGGGGAGGAGGGGGCAGGGGAGAAAGGAAAGAAAGAAATGTTACACTGGGTAGGTCTAAAGAACCAACTAGTTCACTCCTATGCTGCTGACAGACTCTGACAGACATTCTGGAGGAAATGACCAGGAAAATTACCATTAAGTATGCAAATGAAAAAATATTTCCTCCTTAACTAAGAAGGTAATAAATGCACATGGTTAAAAAAAAAAAATCCAAAGGAAATAAATACACATTAAAAGGGAAACTTTTCTCGGGTAGAGGAAGCAACTGCTAGCACCAGCTTTACATGTGTATCCTACCTCTAACAGCATGTCATAGTTTTAATTTGCATTTTTTAATGAGGAAGGTTGAGAATCTTCTGTGTGTAGGTGTGTCTTTAAAGCAAGTTTATCATATTCTCACCCTTTTTAAAGTGTATAGCTCCTTAATTTTTGACAAATGTATGCAGGCCTGTAACTACCACCGCAATCAAGGTGCCGCTAATTTGCATCACCTGAAATAACCCCTTCTGCTCCTCATACACAATTCTCTCCCTCCACTTCCAGCTGCAGGCGACCACTTTCATGTAGCATAACACATGTGTTTCGTTGTTCATTTTAATTTTGCTGCAGGGTGTGTGCACCTACGAGGAAGAGAGTGAGAAGGAAAGGAAGTAAGCACCACCCCCCCCCCCAGGGGTAAATGGCCACGGTGCAGTTCCTTGTCCACCATTTTCTTCTTGGGATTCTGGGCATGCATGTGCATAAGCCCAGCCTGTTTTTCAAACTGCTAGGTCCAGGGCTCAAACAGTGCGGTTACTCCTGTGGAATCTAGCTGCCTTAACCACCATGTCACCAGCTAGCCCAGAATAACACTTTCGAAACTCCCGCAGTGGCTACATGTACCGGTAGTTCAATCTCTTTATCACTGAGTAGTAATGTTATAAATATGCCATAATTTGATTATCCACTCACTAGGTGATGGACATTTGGGTTGTTCCCAAATCTGGCTTTTATGAATGAAGCTGTTATAAATTATTGCATACAGTCGTAATATGGAATATATTTTCATTTCTTGTGTAAACAGATGTACTTTTCCTAAGTAGAATTGGAAAAAAGTACTTATGGATGGGTCACATGATAGGTATATTTAACTCTGTAAGAAACTGCCAAATTGTTTTTTGAAATATTTGGGTCATTTTGCATTCACCAGCAATACATAAAGTCTACTTGCTTCACAACTTTCATAAACATACAATGTGTCTATTCTTCATTTTAGTTAGCCGAGTAGGCCTGTAGGGGTTTATCATTTTTCAAATTTGTATTTCCTTAATATGAATGACATTAGTCATCTTTTCATATGCCTTTAGGCCGTATGTATATTTTCTTTGATGAACTGTTTTTGTTGTTGTTTTTAATTTGCCAGAGGATGCCTAAGCTCACCAGAGAAGGAGAAAAATTGAGAATGCATCTCCCAGAGGGGATGGTCATGTCACAATCTCTTCTCCATTCTCCTCTGGGGACTGTGGAAACACAAGCATATTTGCCCAGCATGTTTTCCAAGCTGCCAGGTCCAGAACTCAAACTGCAGGGTTAGCCATGTGGGATCCAGCTGCCTTAACCACCATGCCACTGGCTGGCCTTGTGAACTGTTTTTTAAAATCTATTGCCTATGTTAAAAATTGGTTGATGGGACCAGCAGATGGTATAATGGTTAGGTTGTTGGAATCCCACGTAGTTGACCATGGTTCGAGTCCTGGACCCAGTGGCTTAAAACTCACACTGGGCACATATGCATGTGTGTCCAAGATACTGAGAGGAGAGTGGGGAGAAGGGACTGCCTGGAGGGGGTGATTTCTCACTTTCTGTCTCTCCAGTGAGAACATGCACCCTATAGCAAAAATCTTTCTCAAAAAAAAAAAGAAAAAGTGGGTTGAATCACAAAACTTTAAAAAGTATACTGGACACAAATTATTTATCACATACACATTTTGCAATAATTTTCTCATCATCTGTAGCTGTCTTTTCTTTTTCTGAATATATTTTAAAGAGAGGAAGTTTTTAATTTGCATGAAGTTCAATTCATCAGATTTTTCTTTTATGGTTCTTGTGGTTTGCATCTATCTAAGAAATATTTTCTAAATCAAAATAATAAAGATTTTCTCCTTTTTAAAGTTGTTTTATAGTTTTAGCTCTGAAATTTAGGAAAATGACCCATTTCAAGTCAGTTTTGAATTAAGTGAAAGTAAGGGTTAAATTTTATTCTCACATGGAGGTCTGATTTTACTAATATAATTTGTTATAAAGACTGACTTTATAACAGGGAAACCTGGTGAATTACCTTGACTTCTTTATCAAGGATGAATTGATTACATATGTATGAGTATTACTTTTGTACTTTTAGGTTTGTTCCATTTATCTACGTGTCAAACAGAAAAAGACTTTTTGTTTTCCTTTAGAAAAACATGTATTAAAAACTCCTCCAGTGGATTCTAATATGCACAAAATAATGATTATATGTAATTTAAGAAAGAGGGAAGATTTATTATATGACTCCTGATCAACTGGATAAGCATTTGAGGAAAAGGAGAATTTCCATTTTGCATAAATATATTCCAGAAGGATTTTAAGGAAAACTAAGGGTTTTATAATTCTAGAATAGAGGAGGTAATTTTAACATGCAAACCATCTAAGGGAAAAACTGATAGACTGGATTTCTTAAAAATTTAAAACATTTATAAAACAAAACATTAGCTCTATAGATAAAATTTAGAACAAATCATAATCTGGAAAAAAAAATACTGTTAACATAGCTTCCAGATCTGAATAAAAGGACCTATAATTTTTTAAAAGAATTATTTATTTAATTTTATTTATTCATTCATTTATTTTAATTTGATCAGAGAAAGACACAGACAGAGAGAGAGAGAGGAAGCGAGAACGCAAGCCACCAGATTCAGGACTTGAACCATGGTCAGCCATGTCAGGGTGGCCAGTGCCTTAATCACCATGCCACCTGCTGGTCCTCAAAAGGCCCTATAATTAAAAGAAGAATACAACAACAGAAAAATCGGCTAAAACCATAATCAATTCACAAAAGAAGTAAAAATCAGCAATAAATATATGAAATGTGTCCAGTCTCATCCAAAATTACAGAAATACAAAACAAAATAAAAAGGGGGTAACATATTTAAAATGTTTATAATTTATGCAAAAAAAGCAATACAGAGCATGGCAAGAATAGAACACTCTCCTTAGATTTTTCTGCAGGGAACTTGGGAGTATCGCTCAAGAGCCCTGAAAACATATATGTATGACCTAGCAATTCAGTATCTTAAAATAAACTTTATGGAAATAGAGATGCATATAAAAATGAAAATTGTAATGGTTAACATTTATTGTTTAACATGTAGAAGCTCTGGACTCAGCAACCCACATGTATCTTTTCATTTCATCCTCACATCGTTTTGAAGGCAGGAACTATTATTATATAAGAAGACAGAGGACTATACCAGTTCAAATAATCTGTCTAAGGTCAAATGGATAAGCAGTGGAACGGCAACTTGTCTAAATTCAAAATACATGCTCTTAACCTCCTGTATCCTGACACTATGAAGAAAGTCACTTGTGTTTTCTAGAATAGTGAAGAATTACAATCAGCCTTCATATCCAAGAACAGGGCAATGATTAAAAGGTTATGGTATGGGGCTGGCAGGTGGCATGGTGAGGGTGCTGGACTCCCACATGGCCAACCAGGGTCTGAGTCCTGGACCTAATGACTGCTTTCTCGTATTCTCTCTCTCTCTCTCCCTCTCTGTCTCTCCAGTCAAATCAAAATAATAATAATAAATAATAAATTAAATTAAATAAATAATTCTTTTTTTAAAAGGGTTATAGCATGTCTACACAATACATGGCTGAGAAAATCATGCTCTAGAAGTACTTCCAAATAGATATTCTAAAGTATTACTTGATAAAGCCTCTTAAACGCCTGTAATTCACGCACAGTGTAAGTCCACAATTTTGCAAACACATATTTTGATTTTATATTATACAATATAGCACTATATTAAAAAGGTGATGATATATCCAATGTAACATAAAACAGCGAAAGTTCTCTCTGCTCTGCAAAACTTTTATTTATTTATTTATTTATTTTGGAGAGGTTTTTGTTATAGGGCGCGTGCACTCACCAGACAGAGACAGACAGAGAGACAGAAAGCAAGAAATCACCCTCCACGGGGGATGGCCACGCTGCAATCCCTTCTCCTCCATTCTCCTCTCAGGATCTTGGGCACGCATGCACACGCGCCCAGTGCATGAGTTTAAGCCACCGGGTTTGGGATGTGAACCACGGTTAACTACGTGGGAGTCCAGTAACATAGCCATTACACTAACTGCTGGTCCCATGCAAAGCTTTTATTTTTTTTTTTTCATAACTTTTCAAAAGTTAGTTCTTTTAAATATAGGAAAAGAGACAGAAAGAGAGAGAAAGACATGCACTAAACAAGTGCATAGCTGATTAATATACTTAAAAATGTTGGGCTAAAATTTGGAAAGGTTTATCTGCACTAAATATTCGGGAGCGGGGGGAGGGGAGACTAGTACCACACACAAAAGATACTCTATTTCTAGCAATCTGCAAGTCTTCCTGAGTCTTTTTCACCCTTGGAAGAGTAACAGCTTCTATTGCTGGAGAAGAGACTAGGGGTAGCTCTCCGTCTAACACTAGCCATGAGGAATTGTAGCAAGCTTTTCTTAAGGAATCCTAATCAGTAAAAAGAAGATGGACTCAAAGCACTGGCTCTCACATTCCTCCTCCAACCTATAGTCCCTGAATGTATGAAGAGTATGAGAAATAAAATCAAAGTGATCAAAGGACAGCTCTGGTTTTACTTAACTCCAAGCCAAACTTTCAATAATCAAAGCATGCGAGCCTTAGACAAATAAACTAAGTCTTACACTGAGCCTGGCACATACTAAGACATCTAATGAATATACGAAGGGACTTCAAAAAGTGTGTATAACAAAAAAAAAAAAAAAAAGGGAATTAAAGTACAAGTTTATTTTAGTGTAAAAACCTTTTTGAAATCCATGCAGTGCTTGTTCACAATACGCATTTCCCATGAACTTGCAGAGCCTTGTATAACAAAGGAATAGTGAATGAAAAGTTCACACTTAGTCAAGCCATCGAAGCACTGAAGCAGGAGTACCTCCATTTTGAACTCCTCTCTATATTGGAAACTTGCTTTCTCTTTTTGTCTAAGAGTAGACAGAGTGATTAACATTCCTCTCGTCTTTGCTAAATAACCCCAAACTCCCTACCTTCAGATGTTCCTTAGCAATTGCCAAACCCCTTGCTCTGAGCCATAAAGACCATTAAGATTCCATTGTATTCATGAAGTACAATTAAGTAAGATTTCTTGCATCTTACTTACAAATACATCTGTACCTTGCTTGTGTATTTTTGAAGTTAATGTACCAACAGCTTCATATAGGTACGATAAAATCTTTTTTAGATTAAAAAAAAAAAAAGATTCCATTGTGTTTAGGTAGGGATGGAACATACTCTTAGGAATGATTAACCTGCTTGTTGTGCTTCTGCCTTGTAAACTCCTACCTCCTACCATTTCAAGCCCACCTGGCTTTGTTCTTGTAATTTTTGCCTGTATAAGCACCCCTCAGCTTGCCCTCAGGACTGCAGGGTTTCTGAGAGACTCCAGTCCTCCGGCAGTCAGCCGGCCTATTAACAAAGGCTCCATTTTAATTGGCTATGTCTAGATGACCTCTTGTTTCTCATTGATCAGACTATAACACCATCTCAAGGAAAGATTCTGGAGTACGGAATCCATATTTATTTATACTCTTGGCTGGCTCAGATCAGTATCAGTACCAAGAACTGATAAAGGTGAGAGCGTATTCACAAAAGAAAAGGGAGAAAGAGCCCTTCCATCTGGTCCAGAGCCCTGGCTCAACGGGATCCCTCAGTTCTAAGATTCAAATTGTTAACTGTAGGGAAAATCGTCGATACCATTCTCAATTCTTGATTAGCTTTTGTACCATGGTCATCCCTCAGCTCTGGTTGGATCCCAGTTTCAATTCCAGTCTATGTGTAATGTCCTTCTGGCAGAGGCAGCTGGCCTTATGACTTTCAGCTGCTAGTTATTACTTTTTTCACAGCATTTCTCAGATGTTCATGATTATTTTCTCTATCGCAAGGAAAACTGAAGAAGAGAACAGGATAGATATCTTGTTTTTGAGGGCCACTAAGAGAAGTGAGAAAAACAAGATCCTTTCATAACCACTCTTTTGCTTAGCACAACTGAGCTAAAGTGGTTCTTTTTTAGATTAGCAAAGCAGTCTAAAATGTCATATTTCTTTTCATTAGTGTCACCTTACATAATAATCTGTCATCTTTGAAACCTCTCTGCCCCTTTTACTCCTCCATATCCAGTTGGTGACAAAGTCCTGTTGATTCTCTCTACATTTTTGAGCCTGTCCTTTTTTCCTGAGCTCAGAGCAGCTATTTGGTTCGGCCCTTGATAGAGTTATGCACTGTTGAATCTACTGAAACTGTCTTCTTCCTCCATGGTTTTTTCTCTGATTAAATAGATGCTACACATTGCTATCATGGTTTTCCTCCTAAAGCCAGAATCTAATCCTGTTATGCCTATGTTGAACATGCATATTTTTTAAATTTACCAGTAGCCATTATGTTAGAAAAGCACTCTTCCATTAGTCTATCAATAATCCTGCTCAGTCCATGGGGTTTCACAGACTAATGTAGTCCCACCCCATCCTCATGGCCTCCTCCCCCACATCTCCAGGGATAGGCACAGGAGCCAGGCCATGTGGATCCATCTGCTGTGGACCATGTGACTGGCCCAGAATTGAGAAATGAATCATGTGAATGGCCCCATACTGGCCAAAGTCCTCGCTGGTACCTTGTGCCAAAACAAGTCAAGAAAGTCTCGTACTTCTCAGTGATCATAAGCTCCAAGAACTGCTGCGGCTGAACCTATCTGGAATATGCCTACAGAGAATAAAGTGAATACCAAGACTGACAGAGGTCACAGATAATAAGAAGCCAGAAAAAAGAAGAGGGAAAGTTGCCAAGAATAGTAAAAATATCACTGGAATCTCCAATTCCTACCATACTTCCTCCATCTTGGATATGCCAATTATGTTAACAAATAAATGCCTGATTTTCCCTATAAACTATCTGAATTGTCTTCTTGATATTTTTGTGGACAAGAGAGTTGTAGTGCATTTAATTCCATTATTTAGAACCATTAGTAGCTTCTTACTTCTTAGAGAAGAATAAAATAAACAATAAAAAAAAGTCCTTAGTATAATATTCAAATTCCTCAACAAAAAATACATCATAGCTTTTCACCTTTACCTCTCCTGTCCTGGCCTTGCGTAGATATTTCAGATATTAAACTAATAGTCATCGGAATCAATATCTTTTACTATAGCCAAAACTGATCCTAATTTCCATCCCCCAAGCCCATTCTTGAAAAGGAACTATTCTATTGTCTCTATTCTCTCTTTCACTATTCAATCTTGCAGACTGAGCTCATATTAAGCATTAATACCACATTTCTCATTACAGTTTTGAAGTGCGTGCAAATCTCACCCTACCACAATTCTTTGCAGAAAAGGACCGACTCTTTTTAAAGCTTAGTCTGTAGCACCTGACAATCTGTTCCAGAAAGAAGATTCTACACATGTTTGCAGCTTTGGTCACATATGAAAGACTGAAAATTGATACTTGTTGAAGATTGATAACTGTTAAACTTTTCATTCTTATTTACTTCAGAATTTTTCAAAAATTAACCATATTACCATATGACACAGCAATTACACTCTTGGGCATTAATTCCAGAGAAAAAATACATGTTCACACAGACAGCTGTGCATAGCTACTTACGCACCTTTATTCATAATTGTTCCAAATCGGAAACTACCCAGCTGTCCTTCGCCAGGTAAATGGGTAAATAAACTGTGGTATATCCATACAATGAAAATAAAAGAGAACAAACTGTTGCTATACACAACAACCTTAATAAATCTTGAGGGAATATGTACTGAAAAAGAAAGCCAACCCCAAATGGCTACATATAATATGATTCTATTTATGTAACTATCTTAAAGTGATAAAATTACAAAAATGGAGGCTAGATTACTGGTTGTTGGGGATTAGGGTTGGTCATGCAAGGTTGGGAGTGAAGCAGATGAGTGTAGCCATAAAAGGGCACCATGACTGATCCTTGTGGTGATGGAATATCCTGTATCTTGACTATATCATTGTTAAGATTCTGGTTGTGATCCTGAAATTTAATGTTCCAACATGTTACCACTGGAGAAAACTGGGTAAAGAGTCCATAAGACTGCTTTGAATTATTTCTTATGACTATATAGCACAGTAATTACCTAAACTAAAAAGGTTAATTTTTTTTGTTTGTCTTGGAGAGGTTTTTGCTATAGGATGTGTGCGCTCGCCAGAAAGACACAGAGACAGAGAGACAGAAAGCGAGAAATCATCCCCTGGGGGGATGGCCATACCACAATTCCTTCTCCTCCATTCTCTCAGGATCCTGGGCACACACATGCGCCCGGCATAAACCGCCAGGTCTGGGACTCAAACCACGGTAGACTACATGGGAGTCTAGCAACATAGCCATTACGCTAACTGCTGGTTCCAAAAGGTTAATTTTTTAAAAGTCCAATAATACCCCAAATTTGAACTGAAAAACAGATACCATATGCTAGAGTACCTCACAAACAATCATAATTTCAAATAACAGATCCCACTGTAACTGGTAATACTGTAGGATTTTGTTCACAAAGGGCAAGTAGCTTTCTCAGAGAGAGAGAGAGAGAGAGAGAGAGAGAGAGAGAAGCTAGTCATTCTATCCAATGTGAAAGAAGAAATGGGGGGTGGGGGCACAGTAGAAAGTGTGGTGGTTAAGGCAGCTGGATTCTCACATGACCGACTGTGATTCAAACCCTGGACTGGGTGGCTTGAAAATCATGCTGGGCAAGTGTGCATTCATGCCCAAGATCCCAAAAGGAGTATGGAGAAGAAGGTATTGGACATGGTCATGTCTCCTGGGTGGTGTTTAACTACCTCCCCTTTCTTGGTATATCTCTATCTCTCTCCTCTCTGGTGAGTGCATGTGCCCTATGGCAAAAACCTTAAAAAAAATTAAAACGAAAAAAAATTTTCTAAAGAAAGAAATATTTTTTAGAAATAGGAGAAGCTATTTTCAGAAACTAGAATGACATAAGAAATTGCAAGACCTAACAAGAGAACTATCTCCTCCTATACCACTGAGCTAGGACCGTAGGGAATAGTCCATCTCTGCAAGTGTTCGGCTGGGGCTTCCATGGGGTGAAAAGCAGCCTCTGAGCTGTGAAATCTGATCTGTTTGCCATTTAGATCCATGTGACTCACTGAGGTTGGCTGCAATCATATCTAAAAATACAAGAAATCTGCAGCCTAAGCAAATTTGGCTCATGAGTTTTTTATTCGAATATTGCACATTTAGAGACAGTAGTTTTATATTTGTATCAGCCAATGGCAAAGAAGGTTCTGCTGCTCAAATGACAGGGACTAGGTTGAAATCTAGAAGCAAGAGGACCAGAAGATTTATCTGCTTATATACATTTTATCTTGGAGTACATGACACTTTATCAGTTAACAGGAACATGAGCTCTGAGGTCCTCTGCAGGCCGGAACGATGCCCTTCTTTGGGCATTGGGTGTGTGCCACTAAATACCTGTCCCAAAAGAGGACAAAGAGAGTCATAAGTTATTAAGGACAGAGTAGGGTGTGGTGGCTGGGGCCTGGTATTTGTTATTTAGTCCAGTTTCATTCAGAACCTTTCCCAGTAATGCCTGCAGTCATTACAACTGGCAAAACGGGCAGATGATTTCTGAGCAGTAGCTATTAGACACCCTGATTCATTGCCCGGAGGCTGTCCCTACTCATGGACCTGGTGACTTTTGAGAACGGTCCTCCAGGAAGCTGCCCAGCAGAGCCTCTGCTGCACTCACCCATCAGGACACTCAGCAACTTCTGTACTCTGGAGTTGACCCCCACAATGCGGTAGAGCCCTTGCTCATTGATCCCTGAGAAAAGAAAGAGTGATGATTTAATTGTAGGCACATCAGACAAGTCAGGCCAACCTAGCCAAATGCACTTTTTTTTTTTTTTTTTTTCATTTTCATTTTCTCAGTCCTTCTAAAAGCTGCTCTAATTAAAGTCCCCTGTCACTCAGCTCAGCTCTTAGCAAAAGAGTGGGATTTGGTACAGCTGTCTAGGATTTCACGGATGTGCTGCACACTTCAGCCCTCATGTTAGTTCAGTCATCAGAGAGGAAAGAAACTTTCCTCTTCTCTTGCCAAATGCAGCATCTGAAAACTTTTAAAGGATGCAAAGATATAGACTTCGAAATATGTCACATTTAGCTGATTTTTAAATTAAAAAGGCCCAAAGTAACATGATAAAAATTCATACAACAGAAAAGGATGAATACTTTATAATCTAATTTTATATATAAAATGAAGTACTGAAGTATAAGGACATTGTTAATTTTAGGGAATGTTAGCTAAGACTGAGAAATTAGAATATGTACATTAGAATATGTACATTACAAATAAATGTAATGTACATATCCTTTATAAAGAGAAAAGACCATCTTCATTCAACCCAAGGAATTGGGCAATTGGAGTAGAAGGGATTTTCTTTCCAACACCTACCAAAGAACAAAAACCTACCCCAATACAATATTTCTGTTCATTTAAATATATGGATTAGGTTAAAACTTAAACCATTTCCAAAGGGGCCATTTAGATTAAGCAATTTGAAATTACTTTTCTCCTGTTAATCCCAGGCCCATCATACCTGACACTTCTCAGTGGTCTCTCGCTTTGTAACTTATTCCCCAGATGTCCTTATTCCCTAACTAGTAGCCAAAGTGAGCTTCGTAAAGTATAAATTGGTTCACATAATCTCTTCTCTTAAAGCCTTCCAATGGACTCCCATTGCATTTAGAACATAATAAAACTCCCTGTGATGGCCTGCCAGGCTTACGTGACTAAGCACCAGCCCATCTCTGACCGCATCATCAGCAGCCTGCACTCTTCCTGCCACACCACACACCACGTCATGCTAACAGACCAAGCCCTGCTAACATACCAAGCACATGCCCACTTGGTAGTCTTTGCTCACCCTCTTTGATCTAATGTATCCCACAGCTGATACCACTAATTGGTCCTTTACCCCATTTTCTTTATAGCACTTAACAAAATCTGAAATTATTATTATTTGGTTCCTCATCTGTCTTCCTCCCTACAACTAGAATGTGATTCTATCTTAGTCACCACTGTATCTCTAGTCTCCAGACCAATTTATGGTGCACAATAATGAACGAACACGGAGTTATACTCATCCAGGGCCAAAAAAATACTCGGGGCCCAATGCACAATTTTCTGGAAGAAATTCAGGGAAGGGCTGATTCTACAATGTCTTCAGTAAGACCTATATAAAAGTGAAACTAATAAATAAAAAGAGATAGAGGAGTAGAAAGAGGATCTTACAGCTGCAAAGGGTCTGTAAATTCATGTACATCATCCCACATGGCTCATGGAGTAGGAGCCCCTGGTCAAAACCTAAGGGATGCGTGTCAGGTCACTCTGTGGTAGAACCTTCAGCCTATGGGCTTAGAAAGCCTGAATGGGACCAATTAGTGCTGTGGTGGTTAAAGCAGCTAGATCTCACATGGCTGACTTCACAGTTCAAGTTCTGGACCAGGCAGTTTGAAACATATGTAGGGTGTATGTATGTGCCCAAAATCCACAAAGGAGAAATGTAGAAGGGATTATAATGCAACTATCCCGCCCCCCCCCCCCCCCCCCCCCCCGGGTACTTTCTAACTTACTTTCTCACTCTGTCTCTCTCTCCTCCCTCCCTCTTCTTCTTTCTCCTGTGAGTGTGTTCATCCTCTGGCAAATGAGAGAGAGAGAGAGAGAGAGAGAGAGAGAGAGAGAGAGAGAGAAGAGGAGGAGGAGGAGGAGGAGGAGGAGGAGGAGGAGGAGGAGGAGGGGAGGAGGAGGAGGAGGGGAGGAGGAGGAGGACGACGAGGAGGAAGAGGAAGAAGAAGAAGAAGAGAAGGAGGAGGAAGGAGAGGAAGAGAAAGAAAAAGAAGAAAGAAAAGAAGAGAAAAGAAAAGAAAGAAAATAAAAGAGAAAAGAAAAGAAAAGAAAGAAAAGAAAATGAAAAGAGGAAAGGAAAAGAAAGGAAAGAAGGAAAGGGAAAGAAAAAGAAATAAAAGAAAGAAAAGTCTGAAATAGCTCTATTTTTGTCCTATGCTTTCCTGAGGCTACACAGCCCCAGCTCCTACTGGACAATTACTGATGAATCCCAGAGTGTGGGATGTCTGATTCCCTGTGGTCATAAATGCTACACACACACATGTATTGCAGCAGGGAAATACCTACTTTCTTCAACGATTTATGTTAAAAAGGCATTCAACTCACACTGTCCTTATTTCTTCTTTGTGCTAAATAAAAACATTCTTAGAAAGGTAAAAAATATATCATTAGAAGTAAAAATATATCATTTTTATTTTCATTTTAGAGGAGGAAGGGGACAAGTAGGCAGAGGCTGAGACCAAACCAACCCATGACCCTCTCTCCACCTTATTCTAGTTATTGATGCAGTCCCCAATTTTACAACACAGAAAGTTGTCCTCCTGAGTTACCAGCTGTGTTTATCACAGACTCTGAGAGCAGTTTTAAATGATCAGGTTTCCCTCTTGGTTTTAGCTGCTGAAAACTGAGAAAAAAAACAGGTGGCCCACCATGGGTGAGTATATGAAATGAACTTCACAGAAAGGGAGACAATTTTTGTTTTGTTTTTACTTCTGGTTCCATTTTTATGCCTTGACCTTTGCTCACCCTGTTCCTTTATTCCTCACTCTTTTCTTTTAAAATAAAAATAAAAATTTTAAAATTCTTGTTGAAAAATGACCCTGGCAATGTAAACTTCAACAAAATGTACAAAGTATAGTAAAGGCAAAGAGATAAACCAAAGGAGAACATTAGAAATCAGCAGAGACAGTCACTGATAACACAGTGGTACCCATGCAATGTGGTCTCTCCTCTAACCACCATTCCCCACATGGGTTTGTTCTGGGCAGCTGTTTGATAACTTGTATTTTTCACCTCATGCACATAATTAAGAAACTATTAAATCTTTTTTTCCCCAAAAAATATATTTCCCCTGCATTTTAAGGGATTTACAGTCTATGTACTGCATAGATGTACCACTGTTGACTGAACACATTTTTTGAGACACTTGGTCAGTTTCTGATTTTATGATCACCATTGTATTGTCATCCTATGGCTCAGTCTAGCTGGTATCCTTCTTTACTCAAGATTAATACCCAGAAATCTCACCTACATTACATTCTCCAATTTATTTTATGCAAATTAGCAAGCTGCCCAGACTCTACTGAAGAGAGGAACAGAGAAAATAAGCACACGTTGACATAGGAGGACAGGCTCACGAGATTAGTTGTCTCTCCCCCTCCCCTCTACTCTATGCTTCAAAGCCTTTATAAAGAAGTTTATATTTCTCTCTTTTTTTTTAAGAGAGATATTTTTGCTCAACTGGTAAGATTATGAATCCTGTTATGAAAGAAAGAATTTCTTTCAAACATAAAAAGGGCTGGTAGGGTGAGAGGCTGTGGGATAAATGAGATTCACATCTTAACAATGGTTCAAATCAAATCCAGTGGGAAGACGGTTAACAGCTCTTCCCAGAGGTACAATAGACCAGCGGCTACACTGAGTAACCCCCTGCGTGGCTGTCTCTGAGGAGGGCATGGAGATGATCGGGATGAGCCAGCTTCCTTGACTTCAAGGTCACGCTCCTACACACCCAGGACAGAAATCTGACCTCTTCTCTCTCTACCTGAATAACCCCCATAGATGGGCTCCCCAGAACAAGGGTTCCTAAATTTGGAGTCCATAGCCCCCAAGACACCCAGTGGAGAGAATTGGGGTGTTTATGAACTTAGGTAGGAAAACAATTACATCTTTATTTACTAATCTGTAACTGACATGAAGTATTTCCTTCCATTATGAAATGCAGACAACAAATCATAGCAGCATTCGCAGTACCTGCAGCTTGGTCAGAAAGCACAGATATTTTCATAACCTATCACGGTTGTTACACATGTCTCAAAATGTCACTACTTCCAAATTATGACAGTTATCGGACTGACAGCCAAACCATGTTCAAGTGTTAACAGAGAAATACATGCATTACTGTAGCACAACTCTGTAAAACTATTGGGATAAATGAATTTCATTAACTCGTTTGTATAAGACCTTATATATTCCATACGTATACATTTAAAACCTTCTGATTAGCCATCAAAGTTGACGGCATAACATCAGTTAAGAACCTTTGCTTCAGACCAACAGGACATGGAAACACTCCGACACCGGCACCCGGGGAGTAAATGAGTCACTTAAAATCGGGAAACAGCAGGTAGCAGGTCTGGGCCTCACCAGCTGCGCGACCTTCCAGGAGAACAAAGCCATCTGTTAAGTACTTTACCTCTGGTTTCCACAGCGTGGATGCATTTCCTGATGATGTTGAAGCCAATGCTGTCCAACTGTGCAGCTGAAAGAGCAAGAGAAGGACAGTCAAGCTGCCAGCCTGCACATCAGTCTCAACCTGACCAGCCTCGGACACATCAGCCGCCTGGTGAGGCCACAGATCCTTTGATGATACAGGAAGGATAAATAATGATGATGATAATGATAATAATAACACAATAATAGCAGCTACATTGATTGAGAGGTCACCATATGCCAGGTGTGAATCAAAGTGCTTCACATGCATTACTTCATTTAGTTTTGCCATGATGGTCCTAGTGGTAGGGAACTGCTGCACGAGCTGAGGCCACATGGGAGGCCCAGGATAGGAACTCAGATCAGCCTGAATAGGCTACACATGGTAACATACACCTACCATCCAAGATAACTAGAAGGTTGTGGCAGAGGACTGCAATGGCATAGCCCTGTCAAAAATACTTCTCTCTCCCTCTCTCTTCTACCTACTTGCATGCCCATGTACTCTCTCATTTGAAGAAAAAAAAAAAAAAAAGGGCACAAGTTAAGTGTTCTGCAAATGTTGAGTAAATGCTTTACATCATACATCTCATTTAATCCTAGCAAGCCTTCCAGGCTGATATTATCATTAGCCTCATGTCTAGATGAAGAAACTGAAGCTTAGTAATATCGTGATTGAAGTTGCAGAGCTGGTATATGGAGACCGGCTCCAGAATCCATGTTCCCCACGTCACTTGAAACATGACTATGACTTAAGTATAATCCTGATCAGGTGATTGGGAAAAATGAAAAAAAGAGGAAAATGAAGACAGCTGAGAGCAGAAAAGCTACTTGAGAAAGAACCACCAAGACTGCAGAGCCATCCCTCTGTGTGGTAGAGGGACAGATGGTGACAGAGTTCTCCATCTGCTTCTAAACCCACTAATGTCACTTAGAAAATAACTGATAAGCAGCAGCGACTTTTCCACAGCAGAGAAGCAGTTTCTTGCCTTGCAGTGAGGCCCGAGATCCACCAAAGCTCATCCCTGGGCTCTGGTTACCCAGCGCTAGGACATGCGTGATAATCTCTGAGAATGAGGGGTCTTTGCTCTCCTCAGGGCATTAGGACAAGACATTCTACAGCCTAACGTTCAGAGTGGAAAAGTAAGTGGTTGAATAAAGAAAGGTGAGTATGATTTATGATTACCGAGGGGAAGATATAAACTTATGATATATAAGCAGAACTCATCTAATCTGAATGGGCTCTTTCTCCAATTCTTAGCATGCTGGGTAAACTTAGATCCAATGAAGATTAAATAAAAAAAAAAAAAAAGAAAGAAAGAAAGAAGAAAATAACACTGAGAATTTCCATAAACTACAAAGAAATGGTAATTTCCTGAAACTTCTCTTCCCAAAGTGAAACTGCTCCTGCATTCCCATGCATACTTAACTGCTTTAATGATACTTATAAACACATTCAGCCTCTAGGACAGTAAGTAAAATACCCCAAAAGAAGAAGAAAAAACAATGCTTTTCTTCCTGGAGCTTATGAGTTATATGAACTATTTTTCTTATTCCTTTACAATGGTAAGGGCCTACTAATGCAATCCCTTTTGTTTTTCCAGGGTGAAGCAAATATTCATTCTGCAAACTGACAGCTTGAGCTTTCTGACGAAAGCTGCAAGTCAGATCAAAATAATTCTTTCAAAGAAAGGTCCACTAACTCATGCAGTGGACTTTTTTTTTTCACATTTAATAACAACCTATAATACATGGGCCAAATACTTACTGGAATTGGAGGATTTTTTTTTAAATATCAACTTTATTGAGATATAATCCACAACCCATCAAGTAAACCCTTTTTAAACATACACTTCAGCAGTTTCTAGCTTATTTACAAAGCTGCACATTAATCATCACTATCTAATTGCAGAAGATGTTTGCCCAGTGTCCCCCAAGGCAAAAGCCTTACGCATTAGCAGTTACTCTCCATTTCTTCCCTTTTCCCGGCCCTAGCAACCACTTGCCGATTTTCCTTCTCTGTAGGTTTTTCTATTCTGGATACTTCAAATAAATAGAATCAACACCATGTGGTCTTTTATGACTAGCACCTTTGATTTAATGTAACATTTTCAAGGTTCATCTTTCTTGTGGCATCAGTACTTCATTCTTTTTAATGACAAATATTCTATTGTCCAGATAGACCACATTTTGTTTATCAGTTCATCAGTTGATAGACATGTGGGTTTTTTCCCTTTTTGGTTATTATGACTCATGCAACTATTAGCATCTGGGTACAAGTCTTTGTGTAGACACATATTCTTGTTTCTCTTGAGTATGTATCATTGGATAACTTTATGCTTAACTTTTTGAGAAAATGCCATACTTTTCCAAAGTAGTTGTACCACTTTACACTATCACTAGAACTGTACAAGAGTTCCAATTTCTCCCTATTCTTGCCAACATTATTATCTTTTTCGTTACAGCCATTTTAGTGGGTATCATGCATATCTCACTATAGTTTTGCTCTGCATCTCCCTAATGACTAATGATATTGGGTATCTTTTCATGTATGGGGGGAATTTTTATTTCTTTATACAGTAATCAGAATACAGCCTACTAGAATGCATTTGTCAGATGGGGAATTACTTTTTGGGTTTAAGTAAGTGTCCAAAATGTTTATAGTAGTAGTGATTTCAGCTCTTCTTTTGATAAGTGCTTAAGATAACCTCTTTTTTGGGGACCAGCAGTTAGCGTAATGGCTGTGTCGCTGGACTCCCATGTAGTCGACTGTGGTTTGTGTCCCGGACCCGGTGGCTTACAACTCACGCCAGGAGCGTCTGCGTGCGTGCCCAAGATCCCAAGAGGAAAACAGAGGAGAAGGGATTGCGGCGTGGCCATCCCCCGGGGGGGTGATTTCTCACTTTCTGTCTCTCTGTCTCTCTGTCTGTCTCTACCTGTCTGGCGAGCGCACGTGTCCTATAGCGAAAACCTCTCCAAAAAAAAAAAAAAAAAAAAGATAACCTCTTTTTTTTTTTTCTAATACCAGAAGGTAGGCCCACATGAGAAAGGAGGAGAAGAACAAGTGTGGGGGGAGGGGGGAGAATGCGTACCTATGCACATATGCCACCCCACAATGGATCTATTCACACTTTTATTTATTTATTTTTAAATACTAAAACATTTACTTTACATATCAAAAATTTTTTGCTCATACTCCTTAGTCCTTGACTGTTAATAAACAACTTTCGAAATTTCAAACTACTGAATTTTAAGGATAATGTTCAAGGTATTTCTTATAATTTTTGTATAATTTTGTTTGTGACTCTATAACAATGGAGACTACATGGTTTTAAATATTTTTGAGAAAATATTTACATGTCAGCTACTCAAATTGTTGAAAAGCAAATGCACTCAGCACACAAATTAATCTTCAGGTATGACATTCTAATCAAAGCCCTGTCCAATAATGAGTATTTCCAATTTCTGATTCAATGCAACAAGCATTATCAAACTTATGCAAATAACCCTTCTGCCAAAAAATAAGAATACTCTCAAATATTTCCAATTCAAGAGGGGTCAGGAAGGAAGAAAAATTGGTTTCCATTTAAAGAAACAAACAAGAAAAATATTTTAACAAATTGCTGAACCTAACAACTCAAAATAAAGTAGAGTGTTTAAATTGGGAAAACAAAGCATAGTTAAAAAAAAGAAATCAATAATGTTTTACTCAAAAGTCATAAAATTCTATTTTGCAATTTCAGTCTTTTGTTCAAACACTCTTCTATTGAAAACGCAGAGTTACTGTGGTTCAATCTTTACGTTTAAATCCTGGAAGTTAACATTAAACGTTATTCTTGATATTTGTTGTCCCTAGCATTAAATTGGTCATTTTCTTGGTTGCCTTTTGTTCTCTTATTCCTCCATGTGACTTCAGTTTTCCTGGTAGAGCACTCCTTTCAGAACTTCTTGAAGAGTGAATCTACTATTGGCAAATTCTTTCAGATCTTGTTTATCTGAGAAAGTTTTTATCCTTTCTTTCCATATGAAAGATAATCTTGCTGAGTATAGTATTCTTGGTCGAAACTGTTTTTCACTTAACACTTTGAATATATTTTCCCATTCTTTCCTTGCTCGCATTGTTTCTGATTAGAGGTCTGAAGTTAACCTGATTGGATAACCTTTATAAGTAACCTGATATTTCTCTCGCCAATTTTAGTATCTTGTCTTTGTCTGTAGATTTGGCCAGTCTGGCTATGATGTACCTTGGAGAAGATCTTTCTTGGGTTGATTCAATTAGGGGTCCCTTGTATTTCTAGGGTCTGGATATTTGAACACCTCTCCAGATTTGGAAAGTTTTCTTCCAAGATTTCACGGAATAGATTATCAATGCCCTTATTAGTTTCCTCACTTTCTGGGATACCAATTATCCAGATGTTTGGGTGCTTAATGCTGTCTAATATTTCTCGTATAGTATTCTCCTTTTATTGGGTTATTTCCTCAGTTTTTTTTTGGTTGTCTTTTTCTAGATCAGAGGTTTTGCCTTCAACATTCGAGATTTGATTTTGTGCATGGACTAATCTGCTTTTAATACTTTTGAGAAAGGTTTTGATTTCCTGAATGGCATCCTTCATCTCTAATAGCTCCATTTTATTCTTTTTTATGGTGTGTATTTCCTCTTTCAGATCATGGAAGAACTTTGACACCTCCTGGAATTCGTTGTCTCTTTTCTCCTGCATCTCCTGGAGTTCATTATCTCTCAGCTCTTGCATCTCATTTAGTTTTGTCACTATGAATATTCTGAATTCTCTATCAGACATTTCCAGGATATCTACTGTACTGTCTGTGGATGATGAGGGATTGTTCTTTTCCCTTAGTGAAGAGATATTTTCTTGATTTCTCATGTTTCTTGTGCCTCTGCGGTTGTTTCTGGTCATTCTGTGACAAAATCTGTCCTCCACTGTGCTTCACAATGTGGTGTCCTCAGAAAGATTAGGAGTTCAGATTTATAAAAAGAAATTTCTTCATTAAGGAGGGAGAGTCAATAAGCGGTGAGGATTTCAAAGATTCTAAAAGTATTCAGATGCTTGGCTACTATGCACCTAGGCCTATCTAGACATTCAGTGTGTGGTGAGTGAAGCACCCTACCTTGTCTGAATATTTTGGGGTCTAGGAGATGGAGCCTAGAGCTTAGCTTCCCTGAACATGCCGAGACAGACCTCAGCTTTAGAATGGCTTCTTATCTGAATATTTCAGGAGTCTAGGAGATGGAGCATAGAGCATAGCTTCCTTGAATATCTCTATTCATGCTTTAATCCTTGTTCCTACAATTCTCAACCTCAACAGGATCCTGGGACCATGTGTGTGCACTCACTGTCTTTTTTCAAGCTGCTAGGGCCAGGACTTGAACCCTGCTTGGCCAGGTAAGATCCAGCTTCCTCTGCACAGTACTCAACTACTACACAAAAGGACTGAGCCAAGAGAATCTTTTAATAGGGATGATGATCAAAAATATTTTGGGACAGGAAGAATTGCCATTTTGCACAATGCTCTAAGACAGATTCCAAATTTAGATGCCTTACAAGTAGGTTTGTAGCTCCAGGTGTGCTGGCACAGGCAGTGGAGCCATTACAGCTGCTGCATGATGGGAGGCTGGCGGAAGGGTCTGCCAAGATCTGCATCTCTGGTCTGCCTGCACACACTGGGCACACTCATGATCCTGGCTAGCTACAGGGCTTGAAGAAGGATCGCAGCCTGAAGATATTGTCTAGGATGCTTGTCTGTCTGTCTCAAACGCTCTCTCTCTCATAAAGGAAATAGGCATACGGACTTAAACAGACCAAATAAGTAGGTTTGTGAACGTGGTCTTATCCTGGGCATAGACAAACTCCTGTCAGGCACGAAGATGATCCCTTGCCCGATGAGCACTGATAAAAGTTTTGAAAAGTCAGAAAACCTGGCAACTAATAGTGATGACCCCAGTGATCAGACAAAAAAGAAAGAAAAGAAAAGAAAAGAAAAGAAAAGAAAAGAAAAGACAAGACAAGAAAAGAAAAGAAAAATGCAGGGACCAGCAGTTAGCATAATGGCTATGTCGCTGGATTCCCATGTAGTCGACCACAGTTCGCGTCCCGGACCCGGTGGTTTAAAACTCACACCGGGCGCGTGTGCGTGCGTGCCCAAGATCCCGAGAGGAAAACAGAGGAGAAGGGATTGTGGCGTGGCCATCCCCCCTGGGGAGTGATTTCTTGCTTTCTGTCTCTTTGTCTCTCTCTGTCTGTCTGGCAAGCGCACAAGCCCTATAGCAAAATCCTCTCCAAAAAAAAAAAAAAGAAAAAAAGAAATGCTATCACCTCAAATACTGCAAGAAATAAACACAGAGTAGGATATAACCCTGAGGAGGCAAAATAATTCTCCAACTTTTTTTGGTGACACTGTAATGAGTGGAATTCTTTTCTAGATAAGTAATACATAATGAAAAAGAATAAAATTGAACCTTTCAAATAAACCTAGAAAACATTAAAATCCACCAACATACATTAACTATTGTACAATTACTTTAGAAAATGACAAAGCAACCCCCCAAATTCAATCTCACCCAAATTCAACCTCTGAGTAAATATTCCTCTTTTGGTTTTCCCAACATTACAGAATTTCCAATTTGTTTTAAACCAGCAAATCACTTTTCTTAAACTAAATCATTTACATGATACATGTAATACAGTTCTTATTAGTATATCTTAGCTCTCTAAGTTAAAATGTATACAGCATTTAAATTCTGCAAACTCAAACACTAAAAGCTCAAGGTAATTCTCTGCTAGCCTCAAATGTAGTCAAGTTGCATACTGATGATAATTAGTTTTGTCAACATCTAAAACTGTGTTAAAAATAGAATCCATGGGGCCCAGCCCTGTGGCCAAATGGTTAAGGGGGCTAGATCCCACATGGGTGACCAAACGGTTCAGATGCTGGTCCTGGTAGCTTGAAAAACATGCTGGGACATGTATGTGCATGCCCAAAATCCTGACAGGAGGGAGAAATGGAGGAGAGAGTATGGTGTGACCTTGGCCCATTGATGGGGTATTTCTCCTTCTCTCTCTCTCTTTTCCTCTCTCTCTGGTAAGTGCACATACCCTCTGGCAATTTTTTTTTAATAGGAAAAAAAAAAGGAAAGAAAGGAAGGAAGGAAGGAAGGAAGGAAGGAAGGAAGGAAGGAAGGAAGGAAGGAAATATATAATCCAGTCAAACAACAGTTCCTCCCAACAAAGAAATTACAAAATACTGTTTAGCAACCACTGCTCTGAATCTCTAAATGGCTTACTGCCCTGGCACTTTCTCATCTCTTTGTTTATCTCTCTCTCTCTCTCTCTCTCTCTCTCTCACACACACACACACACACACACACTCTCACACAGTTGGACTTCTACTCTCATCAACTTGATTTCTTGCTGATGTCATGATTAAGTTACTAATAATTAACAACTGCTTTATTATTTAACATGGACTGAGGACCACTAATGTGATAGGGACTACAGTGCACACATAACCAGATCATTAGTCCTGATCTCTGCCCAGTGGGTGTATAATCTAAGTTAATTGCCATCTCCTAGTCTGAAAAGCAAATTCCCACTAAAAGGTTTAGAACACTGTCACCACCAAGCAGAGTTTGCTAATGACAGAAAAAGCCTGAGTGGCCCGCCAGATGGAAGCGGCTGTCCTTAATCCCCTCAAGCAGGTGATTCAGCTCTTTCACTGAGCCAAGGCTCAGAAAAGGTCAGGGATTTATTTGCAATTTCTGTATCCTTATAATCTCCAGAAATAATCTCTCATTAAATATCTACTAGACTTGCATTATTCCCTTAATTTGACTTGCGATGAGTTGTTGCAGGACTGGTGGCTCCCAGGCTCGACATCCACTGTCCTGCAGCTGAGGCTTGGACTGGCTTATCTCTCTTCCTCAGCCCCAAGTTCAGCTCGGCCCTGGTTGACACACCGGCAGCCCGAACAGCTGTCTCATGATGAATGCTGGCAGAGCTCACACCAAATACCAGGCTAACCTCCCAAGTCTGCAATGTGCCATCTTTCTAACTTTCGTTTCAACTTCTGAAGACTTGTCTGTTCCCCTCTTTTTAAAAAAAAGAGAAGGGCTAAGGTTGCACAAATCCATTTTCTCAAAGTTCTGTGGACAAATTGAGAAAGCAGGAGAGAGGCGTTCCTGCTCAGTCACCTTGGAGAGCCTATAGGCGAACTGCAGAAGTGGCGAGAGGATGCCTGATGGCCTGTTTGGGTCTGGGAAATCAAGCCTAGGCTATGACTCCTGGAAACAGGGAGACAAGTTAAATCCAGAGACTGACTCTTTTGCTGCAAAGGGCTTTAAAGAACAACAAACACACTGTAAGGTTCAATTGAAGTATTTTCTTGTCTAAAAGGAAGACGCTGATGGGCCAGATAGGAAGACATAGATTTGAACATAATTTCAACTGTCACCGTGATGTCCACAAGGTCACTATCATACTCTGCAGCTTCTGGCACCTCACCTGAGATACTTTCCCTTGCTTCTTCATGCCTTTAAAAAAATGAGGTGGGGAACCAGCAGTTAGCGTAATGGCTATGTCGCTGGACTCCCACGTAGTTGACCGCGGTTCGCTTCCCAGACCCGGTGGCTTAAAACTCACGCTGGGCGCGTGTACGTGCATGCCCAAGATCCCGAGAGGAGAATGGAGGAGAAGGGATTGCGGCGTGGCCATCCCCCCGAGGGGTGATTTTTCGCTTTCTGTCTCTATGTCTCTCTCTGTCTGTCTGGCGAGCGCACGCGCCCTACAGCGAAAAAACCTCTCCAAAAAAAAAAAAAAATGAGGTGTATCAGGGTGGAAGTGGAAGCAAAGTGTAACAAAACCAGACATCAATCCTGGCACAGCCTCTCCTCCTCACTCCTTCATGTCCAAGTTACCATTAAGTCCCTCAACTGTATCTCCAAACGTGTCTCAATTCTGTCTGGATCTCTCCATCATCAGCACCACCATCCAAGTCCTAGGCTCTATCATTTGTTGCCAGGATGACTGCAGTGGTCTCTGAGCTGGATTCCGCACACCTCCTCTTGTTCCCTCCCAATCTGTCCTTCACACTGCAGCCCCATAATCATGACAAAAATCAGACCATGTTACCTTCCAGCTTAAAAACTCAACAACATACCCTGCTGCCATTTGGGATGACTCAAAACCTTAACTTGTGGCCTAGCCTCTAGCCTGCCTTTCTAACTTCCTTGGGTGCTACACCCCCTGGCATTAGGGTTAGAGTTAGGGTGCTGAAAGCACCCATTCACACTGGCTTTCTTTCAAAGCATCCAAATGACCATACCTTCTTTCCAGCCTTTGCATACACTGGATTTCACCTGTAAAACCCCTTGGCCCAAGTAACTCAGAGCTCTCCTCAAGTGTCACTTCCTCAAAAAAGCCTCCCCGACCTCTGCACCTAAGCTCATGCCCTCATCATGCACTGGGATATAGCACCACCATCGCTCCTTCAGAATCCATACAACTGCTAATTTAAATTTCTTCATACGTGATTCTGTAAAAAACAATGTCTGTGTTCCAAACTAGATTAGGCATCATGAAGGCAGCAGTCTACATATACATTTATTTTCCATTTCATTCACCACTACATCTCTGTCTCTCACTGTCTATTATTGTGCTAGCCATGAAGTAGAAAATGACTGTAATTTTTTATTCTGAATGCATGGATAGGTAAATTAATGACTGTGGGCAGTGTGGTATAGTAAAAATGACCTTTCAAATTCCAACTTACATAAACTCTAAGAGAGTAGAAGTTATTTAAGCTCCTGAAACTCAGTTTTTTCATCTTTTGTGAGGATATAAAGGTTAAATAAAGAAATGAATGGCCTGATCTAACCACTTCCTTCCTTCCTGTACCAATACAAAGAGGTATTACCACCTAACAGTACAGTCCCAAAAATGAGTCCAAGAAAAAGAAAAAACAAAAGCTGTGTAAGCCAAGACTTATAATAGAATAGACAAAATCAGGTTTTCCTAGACGCTTTTAAAAATCCTTTGCTTCTCCATCAAGGCATTATCATTACTGAGGTTTAACATGGCATGAACTCAGGGCTGGAAGAGGCTCTTCAACATCATACTATTATAGTCTACCTAAACAGTCATAGGCCTGAGAGTCAAGAAAGCCCCCAGAAAATGAGCATTCTGGGGACCCGCAGGTGGTGTAGTGGTTAAGGCATAGACTCACATGTGATTGTCTATGGTTCAAGTTCCCGAAACTCACACTGGGCACACGTGTATGCATGTCCAAGATACTGAGAGGAGAATGGAGAAGGGACTGTGGTGTGGCCATCCCCCCGGGGGTTAATTCTCCCTGTTTGTCTCTGTCTTTCTCTCCAGTGGGCACACATAACTTATAGCAAAAATTTCTAAAAAGAAAGAAAGAAATGAAGAAAGAAAAGAAAGAAAAGAAAGAAAGAAGGGAGGAAGAAAATGAGCCTTCTTCCCTAGAGTTTTGTGCTACCCAAAAGTGCTGCCTCTTCAGGCCCAAGAAGCCCCTTCCTGAAGCTCACTGACCTGCTGTGGCTCAACTCCAATTCTTGGTACTTGAAAAGACAAGAGATTAGGCAAGGATTGACCAAATTACCAATTAAGAATAGAAGGGGCATTCCACAAGTCACGTGATGGACATACATGAGGGGTCTTCGAAAAGCTGAAAATTTAAAAGTTATGAAAAAAAAATGAGGCATGAATTTCAAACTTTGAGAGGGCACCAAAATGAACTCATATTTTAATTCCATTTATCCATGAACTTTATGAAGTCTACTCATAGTCTGCAAAAACAACACCTATGGACACAACTTAAAGGTACCCCACAGATACATCCTAGGGATTCTATTTTTTTAAGAGGTTTTTGCCTTAGGGAAGGTACATTCACCAGAAAGAGAGACAGAGGTACTGAGAGGGAAAGTGAGAAATCACCGCTCAGGGGGGATGGCCATTCCACAATCCCATCCCCCTTACAGATCTTCGACATGAGCACACATACACGCCCAGCGTGATTTTCAGGTCACCAGGTCCAGGGCTCGAACCATGATCGGCCATGTGGGAATCCAGCAACATAATCATTTCACCATCTGCTGGCTGCCTGGGGATTCTAATCAAACCTTGAGGAGACAAATCCTTTTCAGAAGGAGAGGGGCTGACCTATAGAATTAGTCCCAGGATGAATTAGAAAAATTTGCTGTTTTCCTACAGCTGGTATCCAACAGGTTTCTTCTATTGTAAATTTTTCTCCTGGAAATTTACACAATTTTCTTTGATTAAAAGAGAAAGCTTTTAAGTTTTTTGTAAGAGAAATAGACTTTGCTGGAAGTGTTAAATTTTTGCTTAAAACAAGAGAACTTGGGGGAAGGGGGTGAAAGGAGTGGCTGACCTGTTTTCAATGTGAATGGATACAGGAGACTGTCTACTTGCTGTGAGCAGACAAAAGATTATAGGCAGTTCTCACCACAGAAATTTATTCTATTTCCCAATGTGACTTGCTCTTTAGAGTCTAGCCTGCCTTGCTCATGCTGAATTTAATCAATCTCAGCCATTAAAAACCATGAAGAAAAACATCCACCTTGGACTGCTTACAAAAACCACCTGGAGAATAGGCTTCCCACTCGTTCACACACTGAGAGAGGACCAGAAAGGCTCACGTCTATCCTTTTCTCCTAAGCATGCAAAGCCACAGAGTTAACACAGCTTCTTGGGTCATGGCTCTTGGAAAACTGTGCTCAGAGGGATCCAGTGAGACCAGACTCTGCTTCCTAGCTGGTATGTTTCAGGGAATACAAACTAACTTCAGTATTAACTAGAGTCCCACAGACAGAAATCTTTATGTGGTCGAAAAAGAACGATGAGTTTTAAAGTCAGACAGACCTAGCTAAGAATACTGTCTCTGCCATCTCTGGCCAGATATGAATGATCTTAGGTGAAGTGTTTAACCTCTTTTGAGACTCACCTTCCTCTCCTATACAGTGGGGATAACTCATCTAGATGTTATGAGAGTCTAATGGAATGCAATCTGACTTACTTTGTATTCAATAAAAGTTCATTACCATTATTACTATTGGTAAATTTCCAGTTGATGAAATACGTTTCATACCCAGGTTCATATTATCCTACAATAATCCCATGGATAAATATTGCTACTCTTACTAATAACTACTTGCTATGTTTTCATACTAATGAGTAGTATAATGAAGTTTACATTATAGTATACATTACAGTTTATAAAATTAATTAATAAATGATAGCTTACTTGATTTACCCAAGATATCTAAGTTTTTTTTTTTTTGAGAGGTTTTCGCTATAGAGTGTGTGTGTGTGTGTGTGTGTGTGTGTGTGTGTGTGCTTGCCAGAAAGACAGAGACAGATAGCGAAAAATCACCCTCCAGGGGGGATGGCCATGGCACATTCCCTTCTCCATTCTCTGGGGATCCTGGGCATGCACACACATGCACCCACATGAGTTAAAGCCACGGTGTCCAGAACTCGAACAGCGGTCGACTACATGGGAGTCCAGTGACATTAGCCACTAAACCAACTGCTGGTCCCAATATCTGCTAAGTCTTTATGATGAAAAAAGCCAGACTCATGGTATTAAGCGGTAGCAACAACAGTAGCTAACACTTTCCCAGCACAGACTACACTGCTTCAGGCTATGTGCTTAAATGCATCATCTTAGCATCAACATGATCATCATCATCGTCGTCATCATCGTCATCATCATCCCTATCATGTAGACAGGAAACCTAGGCTCAGTCAGGTTAAGGAACTTCTGTAAGATCATGACATTTGTGAGTGGTGAAACCAGGATTCAAACTCAGTCTGACTCCAGACTTCATCCTCTTCTACTCTCTACTATCTGCTGAAATTACAGAAATGAAATGGGAAACATGGCAGTCAGAAAGGGACTAGGGTTGGGAATCAGGTTTCCTAGACTCTGCCCTCTCTTACTTCAGTAACAGCTCTAATCTAATGGACCAGAGAAGCAAAGGTGTATTTGTTGCTATGCAGATCCTGGGCCCTCTCTCAGAGATTATGCTTCAGCAGTGTGAACTCTTGAATTGGAAAAACAGTGTAATAAATAACAAGCACTTGAAACCAAAGACAAACACAAGGATTGCTGACCTAATTGATTGCCAATGCCTGTACCACAGTCCCCATTTGATAACAACTGGCCGATGTATCTTTTGTTTTTGTTTTTGGGGGGTTTTGTCATAGAGTACGTGAGCTCACCAGAGAGAGACAGAGAAAGTGAGAAATTATTCTCTGAGGGGGTGGCCATACCACAATCCCTTCTCCTGCATTCTCTTCTCAAGACTGTGGGCATGCATAGAGATGTGTCCGATGGGTCCAGGACTCAAATAGCAGTTAGCCAAGTGGGAGTCCAGCACCTTAACCATCATGCCATCTGCTGGCCCCTAGCCAATGTATCTTAATGCTGGCCTGTGCCACTGGTGGTGTATGAAATGATTCCAAGTGGTTCACAAATAAACATTTCTACTAGTTATATATTTACTTTAATGCATGCTAGAAATCTGATCAGTCACACACAACATGATATATTTCCTTTTTAAATAAATGGAGGCAGAAAAAGATGAATTGACTTAAAGGAAAGAAAAAAGTAAATAACAATAAAAGTGGTAAATGTATATGCAAAGAACTCATGACGATGACACACAAATGCCAAATTTGGGAGCTAATGTCCTAAATGTGTCCCAGACCAGTCACTTCATTTAACCTGGCTGAAAAGGAAAGGATGGAAGAGGATCGTATTCTTCCATCAAGTTGGCCTATTCTAGCCCAGCTGTGGTGGAACAGGTGGATGCCATTGTGTAATATTGAAGCCACATTGGCAAGGCCTGGAGTTTGGGTCCCAGGTTGACCTGAACACACAGGGCATGCCTGACCCTGGTTGGCTGAAGGCTGGGGATAGGATCACATTGTGGCAAGACTCTGTCAGGGGTCCCTACCTCTCTCTTATATTCATGAAATTAATTAATTAATTAAAAAAAAAGACATTCTGCTCCAGTAAAGTTATCCTTGATTCCCTGCTTTCTGTCATACTCCACATCCAATCTGTACACTGGTCTCATCAGCAATAACTTAAATACATATCTAGGATTCAACTACTTCTCACCATATCCAGTGATACCTTGATCCTAGCTACCATTGTCTTTTGCCTGGACTTCTGCCAACAGCCTCCCAGCTGCTTCTACTTTTATCACCCACAGTTTATTCTCCACCAGCCATAAGACTCAGCTTTTCAAAACACCTATCAGGTCATGGCACTCACTTGGTCCACAACTCCCTCAAAGACTTCTTATAACACTAAGAACATGGTCTTATTTCCTGCCTCACAGAGTCTAGTCCCAGCCAGCCTGACCATTCTCCTCCAGCCTTCCTACAACCGGTCTCAAAGTCCTTCTGAATAGTCCTTGAACACCATGCAATGATTCCCTCGACTCAGGGCCTCCCGCACATGCTGACCCTTCTGTCGGCAAGGTCCATCTGCCAGCCCCTCACCTGCCTTCTTCCCTCCTTTTGTTCAGGTTTCTTCTCCGTTGTCACCTTTTTAAAGGAAACTTCCATCCCCAGATCTCTACAACAGCTGCCCCTTTCCTTGTTCCCTCTCTCTTGCTCTTTTTCTTCACAGAACTCATTAAACTATGAAGCTCTAAGTTATACTGAAATTATACCTCAGTCTACTTGTGTTCTGTTTGTTGTCAGTTCCTTTCAATATTAAATGTGCCATGAAGACAGAGACTTAATCTGCTTTGTTCATTACTATATTGTAACAACTACTTCCTGAAGGAAGGAACAAACGTATCTACGTTTTCACCAGCTGAGACACCAGCAACCAATAGGTACAAAGTCCCCACGCTCCAGAAGCTCTCATGGCGGGCAGCTGGCTGAACACGTTGGTACCTTCTGGAGCGCAGGGACCCTGAGAGAAAAGCACAAGGCAAACAGGATTGACAGGTATCCCACCCACCCTTGACCTCTAAGCAAGAATACTGCTAATCAGAATTTTCTATTTTCTTCCCTAGCCTACCAGACACACAGGCACCTATTTTTTTTCCCAATGTTTTCTGTGGGAAAAAAGGGGGAAGGGGGGTAAAAGAGACACACAGTAAAGAAAGTAAACTGGCCACCAGAAAGAGACAAAATCCTTGCCTGACCTGAAATAAACCTACGAGCTCTCAAGCCTGAGCCAAGGGAGGCTCAAAGAGAGCAATGAAGAGTGATCCAATTCCAATTCTCAGCAGGAGACAGGCAGCCAAAGTGGCAGTGTCTGGGTTCTTGTGCAGCACAGGCTGAGGACCAGAGTCTCACTTGGGAGGGAAGGAATGTTTCCTTGTGGGATTTTACATCTGAACCCTTCAGTCTACCTTAAGATTCTGAATCAGGACAGCAGTGAGAGAGCAGGGTTTACTGGACACTGTGGTAATGCCAACCAGCTTGATCAAGGCCATTTGTCTCCTACACGGGGATCTGGACTTCCTGACAATGAATTCCAGTCCGGTGGCCTCAATTCCTTCCTGCCTTGAGGCCCTGGGTGGTTTTGTACTGATTTCTCAACCAAAAGAGATCAACCTCAGCCTTCTGTGGGTGTTAGTATTTCTTTTTCTTTTCTTTTTGTTAAAGATTTTTTTTGGCTATAGGGCACATATGCGTGCTTCAGAGACAGACAGAGACAGATAGAGAGAAGGAAAGTGTGAAATCACCCCCAAAGAGATTGTGGCAAAGCCTTCACTCACCTCCTAGGATTTTGGGCACGCACCAGGCATAATTCTCAAGCCACCAGGTCCAGGATTTGAACCATGGTCAGTCATGGGGGAATCTAGCACCTCAACCACCATGCCACCCACTGGGTGTGGGTATTTCAAACAGAGAACCAGTTACCTCTGCCTATCGAGATCCCTTTTCTACCTTTACCAGCCGGTCCTCCTGTCTTGAATTGCCCTAGAAATGACTGAGACAATATTTTTTTGGTCACAAGAAATCTCTGAGGCAGTGAAGGGCAGGGAAAGAAATGGCATTGTGAATCTGAGGCCTAAGATTTAAACCTTGGTGTCCTGAAAGACCAGCTGAATGAGGTGGGCATACTTCACTACTCTAATCCACTCTTTCACCTATGGAAGCAAGTGTTGTCAGCATTAAATAGGACACTGCCCATGGAGGCACTGTGAGGAGCTCTAAAGTGACACTGTCCTGCTTTCAGACAAATAGGCTTTGGTTGTGAAGAACGATGACGTTATTGGTAACAAGTTGACCCTCCATATTCATGGGTGCCACATCTGCACATTCAATGGAAAACAAATTGAAAATAAATTTTAAAAAATTATTGGAGTCTGCACAGAATGCACATAATTTCTCTTATCATTATTCCCTAAACAATACAGTATAACAAGTATTTACAAAGCATTTACATTGTATTAGGTACCAGAAGTAACTGAGAGACACTTTAAAATGGGGGCTACACACAGGTTATATGCAAAAACGACACCGTTTTATATAAGGCACTGGCGCATCTGCAGATTTTGGTATTTGTGGGAGTCCTAAAACTGATCCTCCTGTGACAACAGTAGTAATAATAGAGGGTGACTTTCTTTTTGTTTTTTTTTTTTTGCTATACAGCATGTGCGCTCACACTTACTGGAGGGAAATAGAGAAAGAGAGCGGAAGGGAGGGTCAGAGAGAGAAAGTGAGAAATCATCCCCCTCGGGGGGATGGCCATGCTGTAATCTCTTCCATTTTCCTCTCAGGATTTTTAGCATGCATGCACACACACACACACCAGGTATGATTTTCAAGCTGCGAGGTCCAGGACTTGAACCACACAGCCAGCCATACAAGATACAGTGTCTTAACCATCATAGCACCTGCTGGCCCAAGGGCAGCATATAATGATTATTAGAATATCAGGCACCACTGAGCTAAGAATGTCCATTTTAATCTCATTTAATCTCTCCCAAAAGCCAAAGATGTACACACTGAAACAATTCCCATTTTACAGATTAAAAGGAAAACTGAGTCCTAAAGATACTTATAAACTTCCTAACATCACACCCAGTAAATCACGAGGCTGGCATTCCAACCCATGTGTGCAATACTCCAGAATCAACACTCCTAACCACTATTCAATACTATCCCACTGTGGACAACGACACTTTATAGCCTCTGCTAAATCTTTTCCCTATTTCTCTTTCTTTTAAGGTTTTTGCCATAGGATGCATGCACTTGCTGGAGAGACAGAGAGCGGGAAAGTGAGAAAACACCCGTCAGGGGGCGGGGGGCGGGGGGGGGGGGAGTGACCATGCCACATTCCTTCTTTTCCATTCTCTTTCAGGATTTGGGGCACACGTGCACATGTGCCTGGTGATTTTTACGCCGTCAGGTCTAGGATTCGAACTGCAGTCAGCTATGTGGGAGTCTAATGCCTAAACCATTATACCATGTGCTGCCCCTGCCCCTGTTAAATCTTATATGTTACATGTGAGCTGCCTAATCTGAAAACTCTAATCAGGGTAGGGAGGAATGACCTTCAGTGACCACAAAATAAAGCCTTGGTTTCAGATCTGTAAATGGGGCCAGTAATATTATTTACCTCACAGTATTCTTTTGAGAATCAAATGACATAATATGTGAGTCAAACATGAGCACAGGGCCCAGTACATAGCATGCACTCAATAAACATTAACTATAATAGCTGAAAGCCTGCACTTGCTGGCAGTGGGAGAAAGCTCAGTGTCTCAACAACCCCTTGCACTGGGCTTTAGGATTCAAGATGCAGCCAGCATCTTGCTTACTGTGACTTGGCTGAAGCCCAAGCTGAGATGCCAAGAGACTGCAGCCTGCTGTCAGTCGAGTCCACACCACTGAGCGAGGAAAGGAGAACATCAGACTCCGCCATTGCAAAGTTGCATACTGGCTGTGTCTGTCGGTCTATAGCTGGCAGAGACAGGATGGCTTTGTTAAGCGCATTTTTGAACAAGCAGAAAGGCGTCTGTTGTCCAGGCTAGTCCAAGGAACACTATCACCAGTCATTCTTCAGGCGACAGGCAACAAATCAAATAGCCAGCAACCCAAAGAATAACATCTCTGAGAAAAGCAGCTGGTCCTTCTTTCTCTCTCTCAAACCCCCTGCACCTGAGCCAGGCCTATTCCAAAGCTGGGCTGTTTCAGTTCAACTAAACATGACAGGAGCTCATCATGGGCCAAAGCAACTATGTTGCACACCACTCATAATGAAAAGCAAGGTGCAGGAAGTCAGCACCCAGGGCAAGCTGTAACTACACTATCTCGCCTGCCTGAGGCTCAGAAGAAACCTGCAGGGGACAGGAGGGAGGGGAAAGGAGAAAGTGAGAAAGGGCCAAGCAGGGAGTAGGGGGAGCTGGAGGCAAGTAAGGCAGGCCAGGAGGGAGGAAGGGAGCATCTATCTTCTATCAGCCCAGACCTGGCAGGCATGGATGGAAAGCTGAAGGGGAAGGTGCCCTCAGCTGACTGCCTCGTGGGCCAGGGCACAGGAGGCCAGGTCGCCATGCCCAGTAATGCCTTCCATCCTTCTCAGGTTTAAAAGGGGAAATGTTCTATTTATAAGCCACCAGCCAGTGGAGACCTGGCAGTCACTGGATGGCTCTGATCCCACAGGGATCCTGGTTACCAGTGGCTGCCTCCTCCTGCCTCTCTACTGTGGGTGTTCCAACAGCAAAAGGCCGAAGGTGACTGGAAGCAAAAGCAAAAAAAAAAAAAAAAAATCTTTTCTGCTCTCTGTTGCTTTCATGAAATTGTGGACCTTTAATAATATCTGAAGGCTTTAGAAACCTTTAAAAAGTATAATGGCCCCATGTGATCCCATCAAGGATTTCCTGACGATCTCCAGGAATAAATCTATTCTGTTTTACAGATCAAGGAAGCTGGGACACAGAGATGAAAGGAATGTCCCAGAGACACACCAATGGCAAATAGAGGAAGGGTAACGACAACCCTTCCCCCCAGCACCCTCTGCCCTGTCACCTCTCTTGCTCCTTAATCTTGTCTTTATAAAATAAGACAAGCCTTAATAAAAAACCATCAGGGAGTTTGATCTGAATGATGACCTAAAGAATGATGAGTGTATGTAACAGCAACGACATAAAAAGCAGCTTTTGTTGTACTGCCAAATCCCTGTGGGAGGGTAGTGAGCCTTGTTAAGGGTCTGGGCCTGAGAAGCAAAGCCATTGAAATATGTGACCCTGGCCCCACCCCAGCATCGTGCACATGCATCTGAGGAACCACAAAGGTTCTAATAAACAGGCTAACAAGAAATGTGGAAAGGCCTCTTCATGTTAGACACTGTGAAATTCTTCCAAGTCCCACTGGGTTGGACATACAGGATAGGATGACAGAACCCAGCAAAGATTTTCTGCTTATCAAGAGTGGTGGGGGTTGGGGAGCAGCAGCCTGTGGCATGGTAGTTAAGGCAGCTGGATTGTACATAGCTGACTATGTACATAGCTGACTGTGGTTCAAGTCCTATACCTGCTGGCTTGAAAAACACATCAGGCACAAGCGCATGTGTGCTCAAAATCCTGAAAAAAGGGAGATATGGAAGAGAAGGAAACGGGGTGTAACCATTCCCATGGTGGTGCTTTCTCACTTTCTCTCTCTCTGGCAAGCGCATGTGCACTCTGGCAAAAATTAAAAAAAAAAAAAAAAAAAAAAAAAAGAAAAAAAAGAAAAGTAGCAAGGAAAACAAATGACCTTGGTTGGATGGATGGAATCAGCAGATGATGTAATGGTTACCTTGCTGGACTCCCACATAGTTGACTCCGGTTCCTGGACCAGGTGGCTTAAAACTCACACCAGGTGTGTGTGCATGTGTGCCCAAAATCCCGAGAGGAGAAGAGATTGAAGCATGGCCCTCTCCCCTGGGGAGGTGATTTCTTGCTTTCTGTTTCTCTAGTGAGTGCACGCACCCTATAACAAAAAACTACCTTGGCAAAATCAGGCAGTCTTGACCATCAGCTCCACCACTTCTTAGCTATGTTGCCTTGACCTCTTTAAGCCTATTTGCTCATTTGTAAACTCGGGTATCCTGAACAGCATTTCTGCAAATGTCAGTCATTCGCGGACCATTTTCACTCTCTCTGTCAAAACCTCACACCATCTTAAACGGACTAATTTTTAAAAGTTTAACTTTGTTAAGACAAGGGTTAATATAGTCTGTGGGCCAAATTCACCACTGCATAGTTTGTAAACAGTTTTATTGGAAAACACCCATATCTATTTATTTCCATACTGTTTAAGGCTTCTGTTACACTGTAATAGGACAGTTAATTACCCCACAAACTAAGAGTAGTTACTATTATCTGGCCCTTCCCTGAAAATGTTGACCCCTGTGTTCAGCAATAACATTTATAATCAGGGGGTTATAAGCATTTACGTTGCCACGTCCCAAGACACCTTAAATAAGTATATAAATCTAAATGGTAATTTTAAATGTCTGTCTGGTGTTATCTCAAATGATCTTGCGTACCCCCAATGATGTGCATATACCACTGGAGAAACACAATTGTGACAATTAAATGAACTATTACTCTAAAGGCACCAAGACTAAAAAATAGTGTGTGCTAGCTTCCTTCCTTCATTGTCCTCACTGTTCCCTTCAAGGCTGGTCCTGCCAACCTGGTGGGCTTTTTCCTTTCCTTGAGGGGGCAATTGGCAAAATCAGATGATGAGAAGCATGACAATCAGGAGTAACTAATATGCAAAATACTATGCTAAACTTTAATTCTCACAATTAATTCATGAGGATGGTGTGTTATTACCCCATTTTACAGACAAGAATGGAGATTTGAGAGACCTGGCACCTATCCAAGGTCCCACGGTTGCTATGCCAGTATGCTAACTGACACCATTCACATGGCACTCTCCAGTCCAGTGGCAGAATTTACCCAAAGAAAATAATCTGAGATATGTACAAAGTCAGAGTACAAGAAACGATAGGCATCTATTACTATTCATAATAATAAAAACTTAAAAAGGACATTAAAGCCCAATAATAGGGAATGGTTCGATAATTTAGGATATAATTCTATGATAATATTAAACAACCATTACAGATGATATTTATAAACAATGTTTATGACAAGGGGAAATGCTTGTAACATTTTTAAAGCAGAATGCAAACAAGTATATTTAACATGCCAATTAAGTTCAAATACAGGGCCCATGTGTAGCACATGGGAATACAACTGGATCCATATGGGAAAAGTCCTGGGTTCACATCCTGGGACCTCCCTAAACACTATATTATGTGTGTGCATGCCCATGATCCTGAGTGGCAAAGGCTGGGGTGGATCATGGTAATGAAGACTCTGTTGGGGGCACTCTATCTCTCTCCCATGGGAAGAAATAGATAAATATATTTTTAAATTTTACATTCCATCATTGTACATCTTTATAATGCACAATATTATTTTTCAAAGTATGCATGTAGTACATGACAATCAAATCAAGGAATTTATAATATATTGGGTCGTCAGAAAAGTCATGACGTATTTTTCTTGTTTTTTTCTACGCAAAAATACATCATGACTTTTCCAATGACCTAAAACATCATTTTCAACAGAGCACTTTACATCCTTTTGTCTGTGAAATGTTTCTTCCCTTTATCCCTTTTTATAATAGATATTGACATAGACAAAATAAACACAAGATATCATGAAAAAAGGTAAGAAGGAATTATCTCTGGGAGTGGTATTATGGATGATTTTTATTGAATTTTTGAAAATCACTTTGCTGTACTCTAGTCTACAATGGGTTCATGTTATTTATTTATTTATTTATTTTTGGAGAGGTTTTTTGCTACAGGGCGCGTGCACTCACTAGACAGAGAGAGACAGAGAGACAGAAAGCGAGAAATCACCCCCAGGGGAGATGGCCATGCCGCAATCCTTTCTCCTCCATTCTCCTCTTGGGATCTTGGGCACGCACGCACACGCGCCCAGCGTGAGTTTAAGCCACCGGGTCCAGGACTCAAACCGTGGTCGGCTACGTGGGAGTCCAGCAACATAGCCATTACGCTAACAGTTGGCCCCGGTTCATGTTATTTTTATAGCAAGAGAAAATACATGCTTTGAAACCTGCTTATGAGTGAGGCTCAGAGATACAATGCCTAGACTCACAGATTACTAGAGCCTAAGTCCAAATGTGCACAGAATATTCTCCAATCACTGCTCTCCCCCATTCCCAGTGTAAATGAAAATTTGCAGCTTGTAGCAGGTTCTTCAGCATTATTCCAATACAAATGATTCATATAAAAGCACAGGATTAAAAATAAAATAGAAGAAACAGAGGATTAAGATTTGGAAACAAAGAGAAAGTGTTATATATTTCCCTCTGGAGAGAACGGAATATAGAACATTTCCATTTTTTAAAGTGTTTCTAGACTAGAAGGAATCCCATCCTAAAAGTATGGCCAAGTTCATCAGCTCTGGCCATGTTGTCTGCATGCTGGTGCAGCTGTGGATAGCACGAATGTCATACACACCTACATGATGTAACTGGGCCATGTATGTAACAGGTCCAGTGGTCTGAACCTCTGCCGTAGATCATGCACTCTTTAAAGACAGACACATGCTCTAGTTGTGAGAGTACTTTCCCCTCAGTACTCACAGAGCTCACTGCCATCTGTCCTTCAGAACTCCCAGAGGTATTCATTGAATGAAGGGCTACAAGACTCTTAGACTCCTCCAGTTTCATCTAGTAAAAGGTTCAGGTAGGAGCAAATAAGAAAATGTTCAAGAAGAGTGGGAGGCAAAGTGAAGTACTGCCATGTCATGCTAAAAAGCCAGGGAGTTTTCGTTGAGACGTATCCACGAAAAGGCATGCCTGCAACCACCTGGGCATATTCCTCTGAACACAATCTAGATACCTACGGAATTTGAGG
The DNA here is from genome assembly GCA_026018925.1 of Tupaia tana. Classification (NCBI taxonomy): domain Eukaryota; kingdom Metazoa; phylum Chordata; class Mammalia; order Scandentia; family Tupaiidae; genus Tupaia; species Tupaia tana. Next base: position 30,135,815 of record JAKSZU010000014.1, on the reverse strand, counting down.
TAATAATCACATTGAGGAAAGTGGCATTATAAAGTCAAGGTTAGGGGACTAAGCCCTCTCTCAGTCTTCAGAGTTCAGCCTTAAAATAGCTGAAGGGGGAGGGAGAGAGCAGCATTTCTATAAACAACCTAATCTTTCCAGAGTTAAGTAAACAATGCCATTATTCAAATCTTCAAACTCGGAAAAGACCAACTCACACTAGGAAAGCCTGCCCTGCTCTGCCCTCACTCTCTTGCACTGGACTGATCCATCTTCTCTGACAAGTTTCTAACTGTCCCTCAGGGAGAACTAGAGAATGAGAGCCACCAGTTTAGAACAGGTCACCTCCTGGCTTCTCCTCTGATTCTGACATGGGCTCAAGTCAAAGGAGAATGAGCTAACTCTCACAGAGTCATTGGAGAGTAAATCTTAAAACTGCAGCAGGTAGGACCAACAGCAAGGTGTACACTCAGGAGACACACTGAGATAGCTACAGAGAGTTGGATGGAAAAGGGGTTCCTGTCTAGTGTAGAGCCCCATTCTTTGTAATAAAAAGGGGGCAAATCAATGAGAAGTATCAGATGTCCAGATCACTGACACTTGGCAGCGATCACATCCTCAGTTACGAAGCCTAAGGAGCAACAGCCCATACTTTCTTCCTCTCTACTACCTATACTCCTGTTTTTGCCTTCCCTTCTCTACTACGTAAAAGTCTGATCAACTAGACAAATAGATGTCACTGATGTGTATTCCTGACGCTCTAAAAGCAAAGCCAGGGAATGTTCCCTGTTGGCAGCAGGACCTATGATAAGAAGCCTACAGGACTTGAAATAATAGATTGAGTTTTTTTGTTTGATTCTTTTTAGAGAGATTTTTGGTATAGAGCACATGTGCTGACCAGAGAGACAGATAGAAAGAAAGAAATCACCCCCAGGTGGGGATGGTCACACCACAATCCCTTCCCCTCCATTATCCTCTTGGGATTTTGGACAGGCACACACACGCACCCGACATGAGTTTTAAGGAGCCAGGTTTAGGACTCGAACTGTAGCGGTTGACCATGTAGGAATCCAATGATGAACCATTACACCATCTGCTGTCCCAGTAGACTGGTTTTTTAATTTAGCATTTAGGAAATAACTTAACCAAGAACATGCAAGATCTCTTGACATAAAATGAAAACTAACAAAGGACACTGATGGATTAAGTAAATGGAAAGACATTCAAAGCTCTTGGGGAAAATGACAATATTATAAACAAATTTCCCCAAATTAATCTATAACACTCAATGTAATCCCAAATAAAGATTGTATTATTATTATTATTTTTCTTTTTAGTTATTACATTACAAACAGGAAGATATTGGCATAAAAGCAGTTAAACAGACCTTAGACAGAAATAAAGAACTCAGAGACAGAACTCAGATACACAAACCTCATACACAACAAAGTTGGCAGCGCAAATCAAAGGAGGAAAGAATGGATAGTTGAGTAGGTGTTGGTGGTAAAAATGTTTTTCCTGATAAAAATAAGACTAGATCTTCATGAAACATCACATACACTGGCAGATATCAGCTAAATCAGAGACCAAAATATGGAAGAAACGCTCATAAAGCCAATAAAAGAAAATGTAGATACATGTCTTTGTGACAAGGATCAGAAAGGCCCTTAAAACACAACCTGGAAAAATCATAAACTGAAATTGGGAGAGGGAAAGGGGAAAGGAAGGGAAGAGATCATTTGCTCCTATAAAAAGACTTATAGTCAAGAAAGGATACCACATACATTCATAGACGGATGACAAGATGAAATTTTATGAGGAATTAATATCTAAAATACAAAAAGGACTTTACAAATCAGTAAGAAAAAAGATGACAACTGCAACAGAAAAATGGGCAAAGGACATGAATAGTCAACTGACAGAAGAAGAAATCCAGTCAACTAGGACGTATATAGACAGATGCTCAAACTCATTAATTATCAAATAAATACAATTCAAAACAATTAACTGTCATTTATTATACTAGCAAAAAAAAAAAAATAGAAAGCTGAATAATGAGAAGAGTTGGTAGGAACAAAGACATTTACAATTGGGGCTGGTGGGACTGTGAACCAACCACTCTGGAAACCAATATGAGAGCACTTAAGCTAAGTTTATATATGCCCTCTGACCAGCAGTTCTCCTGGGAAATACATCACAGAGAAAGTCTCCCAAAGGAGGATGCACGAAGATGTTCATTGTGGTGCTGTGTGTGGTGAGGAGAAGCTGGATGCATGAGAAGACAGAGCACATCTCTGCAAAATACGGATTCAGTGTCGCACGCCATGGAGTCCACAGCAGTTAGAGCCATGGCAGATGTATGCACAGTGATAAGGATGACTCCTAACCTAACGTAGAGGAAACAAGCAGAATAACACAGGCAACCATATCTATCATTTAAAAACACAGATAGATAAAAGACGCACAAGTCCTAAAAACACATTTTAAAAGTACACATTAGAATGGTGGCCTGTAACAGAAGAAAAGCATGTGAGTAAAGAATTAAAAGAGAACACGTAAGGAAAGGAAATGAAAAAGAATGAATAAACAAATGAATCAAGAAACTTGGGAGGATATGTGCCATAACAGGGGACTAATTAACACAACCCTCCACACCTGAGACCCAAAGAGAAAATTTTAGAAAAGAGGAGAAAAAGGCTCTGTAAAGAAATGTTCATGTATTTGTCTGCGGCCATCCTCTCCTTGGCAACTGGGCCATTTGGAAAATACCAGCAGCTGAGAGACATTATTTATGGTCTTGTCTTTTATCCTACTGGCACTGTATGCCCTGAGAGAAACTCATTTTGGTCTGCAGAGTGATTGGTCTATAGTCCCAGCAGCCCTATGTGCGAATTTCTCTATTCCTGAAGTTTTCCTGAAAGCAATACATTCAAAAGTATTCTCAAAAGAATTCCTTTTGCCCTATGCCCCTTCAAAAATATTCTGGCTCTGTGATAAAATGCTTGTATCCAAGTTTCCACCAAAACATTTTTTAGAAAGGAGTATGCAAGACATCTGGAATTTGGATGCTAGATTTCTGGGATTAGGTGAAAAGAACAATGCCCTGTTCTTAAATCCATATAAGATTAACTTTTTAACTTTAGAAGAGTATAGATTGTTGTATAAACAAAAAGAGGGGTGCAGAACTAACAAGACGCTGGGTAAATGAGCCCCATGGGTGGGGGTGGGATCAAACTGCAAATCACTGTAAGCAAGAGAGGCTACAAGTACAACTTTATGGGGAAATGGAACAAAGAATTGGATGATGGGGGGTGGGGGGTCCTAATGCCAAAAAACAAAACAAAACAAAAACAACAGTGAGGTAGCATCAATCAAATCATCATTCTAGTTTTGCTAGCTTGACAATCAATTGGTAATAACACCCAAGAAAAATAACTCCTATCTAAAGTACTCCTGAAAAAGTGAGCAGTTTTCAACCCCATCTTTTTTCTCTCTTGCTTACTAGATAAAAGAGTAAGAAATTGAAGAATCATTAAACACCCAAGGCAAACAACTCTCCTCACTGTAAGTAACAAGATGCCAAAAGCAAAACATTGCAAGTATCTGCGTATTCCAAAACAGAGCTCTATATTGTTCTTTACTTAATGAAGGTAGACTATCCATGTGTTTGACTTGCAGCCTTTGGGGTCAGACAGAATGAAGACTAAATCGTATCTCCTGAGTTTACCAGCTTCAATTTCTCTACCTACAAAATAGGTCAAAAGTAGCCATCTCACAGTGCATTACAAGCATTAAATGAGCTGATGTGTGTGATAGATCTCTAGTCCCTGACACACAGTAAGTGGTCACCTAGTGCTGTTAGTATTTATTACTGTAAAATATACAGTCAGAATAGACAATGCAAACCACAAGGAACTATTTAAAGTAGAAGGTCGATGTCTCCCTATAGTTCATTTCCCATCCTGAATGAAGAGTTTGACGATAAATATCCCTCTAGACTTTAACAAATATCTAAATTGGTCAAATAATTTATCTTACTTTATACATTGTTCTATAAGCTAATTTTTTTAAAAAAATTTCAACGACAACATACTGTGAGTACCATTTCTATAATATATCTAGATCATCCTCATTTTTTTTAAAGATTGCATACTACTCTATGATTTATTTGATCAGTTCCCTATTTGATATGTCTCCAATTTTTTGCTATTTATCTCCAGTGTTCCAATAAGCTTATTTGTTGCACAAACAACTTTACATTCTAGTCTAATTATTCCTCTAAGACAAACTGTTAGGTCAAAAGACAGTCACTATTTTCTTTTTTTTGGAGAGTTTTTTGCTATACGGTGCATACACTCACCAAAAAGGCAGAGAGAGACAGAGAGAAAGCGAGAAATTACCCCCTGGGGGGATGGCCAAGTTGTAATCCCCTCTCCTCCATTCTCCTCTCGGGATCTTGGACGCGCACGCACATGTGTCTGGCGGGAGTTTAAGCTACCGGGTCCAGGACATGAACTGCGGTCGACTACATGGGAGTCCAGCAACATAGCCATTACGTCATCTGCTGGTCCCGTTTTTTGTTATTGTTGCTGGTTTTTTTTTTTTTTTTTTAAAGAGAGGTTTTTTGCTACAGGGTACATGTACTCACAAGAGAGACAGAGAGAGATAAAGTGAGAAATCACCCATTAGGCAGATGGCCGCACTGCAAATCATTCTCTTCTCGGGATTTTGGGCATGCACGCACACGTCAGCATGAGTTTCAAGCCACGGGGTCTGGAACTTGGAAGTGCAGTTGGCCATGTGGAAGTCCAATGCCTTAACTACCTGCTGGCCTCAGTAGTCACTTTTAAAAGGGCTCCACATTACTACTGAAATGACTTATAGAAATGGTAGAACCAGTTAGCATGCCCACCAGTAGAAAGAGTAATGACGGTCTTTCAAATCTAATTGCCCTTAGCTCAAGCAGGGAGAAACAGGTTCATAAGGTCACAAGTTAAGGTAACTTCCAGCCGTTGGTCTCTAGTCATGTGCATCTCATAGCCCACAGTCTTGAGTCTTTAGTATAGAAGCAGTGTGTCCCAGGTTGAGGCCTGTGTGGGTTTATATTGGTTTTGCCTGCTCTCTTCTTATGGTGGCATTCCTAACTTCCCTGCGAGAAACTACCCTGCTTCCAATTTATGCAGAGTTCTTAAAACCATCAATCAAGTGCATTTGTTATTTTCCACTGAGTGGCCCCAATCTAGAACCAACTTGATGTTACATTTTTCTTGAGAATCTGAATCTTAAGAGGAGTAAGACAAGGATTACAAATGGTTTAGACCTTTCTCATTCTGCCAGTAGTATCCAGAATATTCTTTGTCACTGGTTCCTGGGTCTCTAGAGCTGGTCTATTTTCAAGCCTGGTTCTTCCACTTTCATACCTTACTGTGAGTTCCCCTATTGCCTTCTCTCTTCACTTCATTATCATTAAGCTGTCTTTCTTTTTGCTGAAGTTAGCCAGAATTGACCTCACATGCTCTAAAACAACACTACTTGATCCCAAGTGGGAAAAATTATGTCTTTGTTTCCTTGAATATTTAAAATTTTTCCCTTGTTCAATTCTTAAAGGGAAAAAATTTTCTCTCATAAAGGGTTCTCAATTTATCAACAGCAACCATTATAAATTACTTAATATTTTATATAAAATTCCTGGTAAGATCTGTATTTCAGAGAGAATTAGAGAAGAAAAAATCCTTGTTCTATTATGGCTTTCACAAAAAAATAGCTTATCCTTTCATATACACATAGATGTACTATTCTACTGATTCTCCTGATTTCCTAGAAGGCTACCTTCGAATCTGTTTTCCAAGTGGATTTTATAAAGCAAATCTTAGGCAAGGGGACAGGATTTCCTTTATATTCTTGCAGCAACCTGGAAGGATTTTTTTTTCCTCCTATGCACCAAGGAGATAATCAGCCCAAACACTCTACCAGCAGTTTTATTTAATCCCATTGTCTTTGCAAGGTTACAGGTGCCCTTGGAAATCATGATTAACCAGAGAGCTCAGAGCCAGCAGCAGGGGAAACATGCTTTATATGGTTGAGAGGCTTCCCAGGGGCACTTTCATCAAAGAGGAATATTATCACAGCATTTACCATTCTCCATTCTTTCCTCTCCAAAGAGGCTACCAAGAAAAGTGAGTTATTAAACCATCGTCGATGATAGCCATTGCCTCTTCAGTCCACTGAGTGAGACTGTGCAGGAAGCAAGGGTAACTTTGGCTTTCCCACAGAATAAAGCTCTTCGGGAGTTAGGTATTATTGGATTAAGTGACTTTTAAGTGGTGATTGGAGCTATAGTCTTAAGAAGACCTGGGATTAAGTGAGATAATGTACATAAGAACGTTTTGTAAAGTGTGAAGGGTTATTTAAACACAAGGTGTCATTACAGACTTGTCAGTCAGGCTCATGGAATACATCCCCTCTGTCCCTGGGGAGTGACTGACATAGACAGTTAGGGCAGAAGAAGTACATCCTGCACTCAAGAAAGGACACCGACCCAACAATGCCCACAGCACCTCCTGGTGGCTCATCCCAGAGTAACAATTTCTCCAAGCCCACTTCCAACCCCAGCTGAAGAAAATTTCCCAAGCATCATACTTACACCCTTCGCTCTGACTGTCTTTGTTCGAGTTGTAGACCTGTAAAATAGAAATAAAAATTTACTTATTTACCACCCTGCAGGCTCACTGTAGAAAATTATTGCCCTCTCACTTTTCCTAGTTTGTGCCATAGGCAGATCATTTCTGGCCCCCCCCCCCAACATAAACCCCTTCGATAAGGGGTTTATTATTTCCTAGTATTTACTTTAGCTGATCATAAATGTACAAGCATCAAAATCAGCTGTGGAACTTTACTGTTAAAAAAATCCATCTTTTTAAAAAAGCAAATAAACTTGTGTGTTTATTTAAATTAGTTACAACTCATTAAGCATTAGCTGCACACCAGGCAATGTGCTAAATAACTCACACGAATTATCTCAAATAATCTACACAGCAATTCCACCCAGTAGAAGCTGTTATTATCACTGTTTTTCAGATAGAGAATCTGAGGCTTAGAGAGGTTAACTAAGGTCTCACAGCTAGTTCATAGCAAAGTCAGGACAAAGATAGATCACAAACTGTTCAGTGTTAATATTTGGGATAGGAGCAAACGCTTTTTACTCTGCATATTTTTGTAAACTTGAAGGTTCTAAGGAGAACCTGTTACATTTACAAGAAAAATACATCAAATGAACATAGAAATCATAAAAAGGGTAAATGTCCCTACACAAAACAGACGATGACATATGTAAGGGGCAGCAAGCATTTTCTATAAAGAGCCAGGAAGTAAATATTGTAGGCTATGCTGGCCAAGAGACAAAATTGATATGATGCAGTTACTTGTGTAATGAGAGATAAAGTAAATTTTCATAGTATTTTTAGACAAAATTCAAAATAATAATATAGTTTTTGGAAATTCAAGTCTTCTAACTGGAAGAATTTTTTTTTTTTTTTTTTAAGGAAGGATGATATTTAGCTTAATCGGGGTCCAAAGTTAGTATTCTCTATCATCAAATCAAGCAAATTTTTATCAGTGATGCCTTGCCTGGCTCATGGGCTATATATGAAACGAGGTGGTGCGCTGGATTTGGTCTATGGGCCGTCATTTGCACACTCCTGATATTATATCATTATTCCATATATATGTGTGTGTGTGTGTGTGTGTATAAAATCACAATACACGCACACGCACACCAAGTGATTCTGATAGCCACTCTCAGTTGAGAACCACTTATTTAACCCCTAAAGGAGTCAAACCATGAATTCCTGAAGCAAGTCATTAAACCCAGAAAAGGAAGTTCTGGTTAGGAAATATGGGTAGGAATGGCTGGTCAAGAGCTGAGTCCATCTTGGTCTCTCAGTTCGTCATTGAGGAAGTCTCTTACACCCTCTGAGTCTTTACTGCCTCATCTGTAAACTGAAGGCTTGTCCAAGAAGGTCTTTGAATGATCAAACTCTAAATGTAACAAATCACCCCATTTTTCCTATCATTTTTTTTCTTTAGAGATTTTTGCTATAGCGCACATGTGCTTGCCAGAGAAAGGGAGAGTGCCAGAAAGTGAGAAATCATCCCCCAGGAAGATGGCCATGCCACAATCCCTTCTCCTCCATTCTCCTCTTGGGATTTTGAGCATGTACGCACATGCACCTGGCATGAGTTTTAAGCTACCGGATCCGAGAGTTAAATCACGATAAACTATGTAGGAATCCAGCAGTGTAACCATTTACACCATCTGCTGGTCCCCAAATTATTTTCTAAAGACTAAAACTACACAGACATGGAGGGTCAGAAATGGGAGTATTAAAAGAAAGGGTTTCTGTACTACTGGGTTGTCAGAAAAGTCATGATGTATTTTTTCTGTGCAAAAATGTATTATAACTTTTCCAACAAACTAACAGTCTGGTGAATGATAAGGCATCAGTGCACACACTTAGAAGATGTAGAGATTGGGAGTCAAAAGAGTTTGATTCTGACCCGGGTCTCACCATTGGTCATTTCATCTTGCTGAGCTTTAATTTCTTCATCTACAAAATGGGGGTGATAACAGTTAAAGCTACTCCGCCTACCTCTCCCAGGGCTGCTGTGAGCACAAATGAGACTGGGAGGGGGGGCACCACAAATGCACGTGCTCTGGCCTATTCTGCTAGAAAAAGAACTGCTTAACATTTACAGAATTGAGGGGGAGGGTAAAGTCACCAGAAAGTGACACAGGTGGAGGCTGATACAGAGGCCGTGCTAATTTCTTTTTGCAATGAAGGGTTACCTCTTCTCCCTCCACAGCATCTCCATCATCTGCACAAATGAAAAACTTGGACTGGATTATGGTTCTTGAGTTGAAATCTACAGCACTTTCACAAAGACTGCCACAGGGGCTGGGAGAAAAGCTAAGACTCCAGGTACTTTTGAGTCCCCCCCTTCCTTTGCTTTGATTGTTACATTCATGTGGTTTAATAAACAAGGGCAAATGGGTTATTTCTACAGTTACTCGCAATTCAGTAATTTCTTTGCTCATTACTGCATATAACAAATATTTACTGAATGCCTTCCATGGCTAGGTAATGTTCTAGGCTCTAGGAATACATTCAAATTAGCTATAATCTCTGCTCTCTTAGAACTTTCCCATTGGTGAAGAAAATAGAAATAAACAGATACACAAATAGGGTAACTGCAACTATTAGTAAGTACAATGAAGAAAATAAAAGAGAATACTGTGGACCTGAGGCGGGGAGAAGCTGCCCTGACAAGGTGACATTTGCATGAGACCTGAAAAATGAGAAAGGACTTCCTTGGGAAGACTTGGGAACGAATGCTAGCAGCAAGGTCCTTGAGATAAGGAAAAACATGGCCTTTGGAGGAAAGAAGGCCACTGTGGTTGGCAATCCGTGCAAGGCTGAGAAGATAAGAGTGGAGAACCCAATCTTACTAGGCCTTGTGGCCTGTGAGTGAAATGAGTAGCCATGAAGTAGCCAGGACCAGTAATATGTAGTGACTGAATTTCACTAACCCTGGAAAGCTGTGTACGGGAATCGCAGGGGCAAATCATATTTTGGCAAGTATTCCCCCCGCCCCACCCCAGCAATTTGTGATCACTGCATTTCTCCCCATTAAATTAAAATATTCTATCCAAGAGAGACTTGCACCTATTTATACATAGCAAAATCCAGGGTGAATAATAAAATATATAGCTTTCAGCACTGCTTAATTAAAGGTTAGTTTACATCAAATCATTTTCTTTCAAGGCTTCTTGAGCCTCAGGAGACCCCCACCAAGAATATCCAGGCATTCCCCGGATTGGAGAGGTGTGATCAACGAGTCAAAAGTGCCAGAAACATGTGCTGCCTGATCCTTTGAGGCCAGGCCATTAATCTCCATCTGCTTTGGGTAAATGAGCCAAAGAAAATGAGTTTTGAAATGAAGCTAACAAACCATGCTCACCAGGACTGCATGATTATGTGGCCCAACAAGGAAGGCTGGCAGAGCAGGGGGGAAGGTAGGAGGGTGCTCCTCACTAGCAAGGCCAGATGGTAGCACAGAAACAGCTCTTAGCTGGAGCACTTACCAAGTGCCATACATGACATCTAACCCTTGTTAGATTGAGTCTAAAGTTATGCTCTTTTTATGACTGTGGAACCTGACTCCAGAGAGGGAACATACAATAGTGTGTCCAAGGACACAGAGCTGCTAAGTGGTATACTAGTCTAAACTGCCTCTGAAGGGATATTCCAATCCTCTGACCTTTCCAGACAGTGGCAAATGCATATAACTACCGAACTTCTCCAGTGCTTGGTATTGTGGTTCATAAATATCTACTACAGGCAGAAGCAAAGAGCACTCAATCACTCTCTAGAAATGGTCATTCTTCTCTGGAGTACCTTCCTTCTATATACCTCACACATCAGACTGAGGTTCAAAGGCATGAGCAATGTCCTGAAATAAAAGGTCTCTTTGACTTACTTTATTTCTTCTTTAACTTTTTAAAAATTTTCTATAGGGCATGTGTGCTCAATAGGAAGAGACAAAGAGAGAAAGAGAGAAAGTATTTCCAGAAGGATGGCCACACCACAATTCCTACAACTCCATTCTCATCTAGGGACTTTGGATGCACACAGACATGTGCACGTGCGCGCGCACACACACACACACACACACACACACAGTGTGCAACAGCCATGTGGAATCCAGATGCCTTCACTACCATGCCACTCACTAACCCAGTTTCTATTTAATTTTTTAATTTCTGAGAGAGAGAGGGAAAGAGGAAGGAGGAGAGAGGGAGAGAGGGAGAAAGAGAGAGAGAGAGAAAGAGAGAGAGAGAGATGGCAAGCACAAGTATGACTTTGTCAGGGTCTCTTCAAGTTGCAATCTCTGCCCCCCACCCCTACCCCATCTTTCAGCCAGCCAGGATCAAAGGCACGTGTACATGGTGTTCCAGGTCAACCCAGGGTCTAAACTCCAGTCTTCCATGAGGCTCTGGCATTGGAGAGTAGCACCCTACCAACTGTGTCACAGTGACTGGGTCTGTCTCAGTTTTATGTGTTTGAAAGGTTGCCCAAGAACCTCCAACTCTGATTTAAAGGTTTTTGCTACAGGGCGCATGCATTCATCAGAGAGAGACAGTGAGAGGGAAAGTGAGAAATCAAACCCCTTCCCCCCAGGGGGGGATGGCCACACTGCAGTCTCTTTTCCTCCATTCTCCTCCTGAGATTTTGGACCCATGCACACATGTACCCAGTATGATTTTCTTTCCTTTTTTATTAATTTATTTTACATACTTTCACTGAACATCACCACAGCATACAAAATGCGATTTTCCAGCCAGAATACACTGTAAAGTGGCTTAATCATACATGTTATCATCAACAAATAATATTCCATTTCTTATTTCTTGTGTGTGTGTATGTATGTATATGTATATGTGTGTGTGTGTGTGTGTGTGTGTATATATATGTGTGTGTGTGTGTATATATATATGTGTGTGTGTGTGTGTGTGTGTATACACATATATCTCCCCCTCCCCTGCCCCCCATTTCCCACCCTTTGCCATTTCCCATCTTCATCCCACCCTCTCTCTGGTATCTACAGTTGCTTTCCATTCCTTCATTCTTTCCCACATTAGTACTGATTCACAAAATATCTTAATTAATGTAAATTCTTTCAATAGTAAGTTCAGCTGATATATACAACTTTTGTTCACAGATAAAGTTGACTTTAGGCATGAAACTCTGTGGGTAGAATGAATATACTATAAAATAGCACAGAGCTGAGGCTATATAGCTTACTGTGGTTATTAAATAGGTATTTTTAATTACATTTTTTAATTTCAAGAAAGGCAGTTTTAGCTTTAATAAATCAAAATTTTAAAAATGTTTAGAGAACTTTGCTTAATACTTAAAGCCAGGAAACAGGTTAGCATTCTGTTTGAACAGTAGGCACATGATTTTCCAGCCTCCAGGACTTGAACCATGGTTAGCCATGCGAGAGTCCAACACCATAACCACTATGCCACCTACTGGCCCTAAGAATCCCTACCTTAACAGGATAGAACCCAACCCTCCAAAATCAACTCTAGGGGACATGGGTCACTAAACATTCCTGAATTAGGGAAGACCAAAACAGTTCAAGCACCTTCCTAACAACCAACTGAGGATCAAATCTGTCCTGCTTAGCTAAAGTACTCAATGTCCAGGTTATGTCAAATTTCTTAGCCCTTTGACTTTATACACATGGATGTAGGCACACTCTAGTTTCTGCTTAACCCTGTGCATAATAATTTGTTAAATATCAATGAATGTTTATTTGAAAACGTATGCTTCTAGAGATTAGAAATTATGTGATTCCTTCATCTTATTAGGGTCATCTAAGATAACTAAGGAATAGTTACAACAGACTAGTAACTAAGGAATAGTTACAACAGAGTAGTAATTAAGGAATAGTTACAAGAGATTAGTAATTAAGGAATAGATACAACAGATATAGTAATTTTTAAAAGAATTATATTATTTGCTTTATTTATTACCATTATTATTCTTTTAATTTGATCAGAAAGAAAGTAAGAAAGCAAGTTGCCAAGTCTGGGACTTGAACCACAGTCAGCCAAGAGTCTAGCACCTTAACCACCACACCACCTGCTGGGCCCACAACAGAAATAATGATTTAATAATGATGAGGACGAAGGCCTGCTATGTGTCAGACATCATGCCAAACATTCTATAATAGGCATTATCGTGTTCAGTCACACCAAGCTAATCACTGCCATCACAGAGATAAGAAAGCTGAGGCACCAGAGAATTTATGTTTCTTTCCCAAGAGTAGACAGCAGGACTAGGACTGTCTCCAGACAGGAACTCCTACAGTCTGTCTACAGAGACCAAGCATGTAACCACTAACAGTATGATAAGTAAGACATTATGATGATGACAATGGTCAAGGTGATGAGATGTAGTGGGCGGTTAAAGCAGGTGAGTCACAGATAAAGAAAACTTGCCCTGAGTCAAAGAGAAATGAAACGGAATGACCTTCTGATTCCAGCCTGGACCATTCATCACTAATCTATGCAACCAGTGGGCGCCCTCTGAGTAGAAGTAGACTCCTTATTTTCTCCAACCTCAGGGTTCCATGCTAAAGATAAACACCAGGGCAGCAGAGTAGGTCTTCGATACAAATCACAGGGCACTTGGTTTTCTGGGTCCTTACCCAGAAGCTACAATGGGAATCCAATTTTGTAAATCAGAAGAGGGTAAGGAAAACCTTCAGATACCTCCTTTGCACTGAGATGTGACTTTGCAATAAATTTTGTTCTGAGCCAATTCTATCAATTAATACACAGAGTCATCTGAATTCCCAGAATTTTCTACAGGTAACCTTTATTATCATCATCCAAACCATACTGAGAAAGCACAGAGAGACTTTTTTTTTCCCTCAACATACAAATTAAAGATACAAGTAAAGCAATAATTATACAAAACAATCTTACTGTTCCTTCTGACATGTAGCTGCTTTAGCACTTGGTCATACCACATTTTGAATCAAAATCTTCACAAAATTATATTAAAATACAAAATCTATGACCCAGAGAACATTCTATAAAGACAAACTTTCTTTTATTTTTTAAGAATTATTTAATTTTACTATTATTAATTGTATTTTTAATTTGCTATAGGGCATGTGAGCTCACGAAAGACAGAGAGAGAGAATGAGAAATCAAGCCACCAGGTCCATCGAGCCACAGTTAGCCACATGGGAGTTCAGCTCCTAAACCACCATGCCACCTGCTGGCCCCTAATTTTCATCTTTCTCTTCACCATCATCAAATTTATTTAAAACTGTTACTCCTGTCTAAATGACACCATCTTTACCTACTCACACCCAACCTCTGATTCCCTGAGGTCTCTTTTAAGTAGCATGGGATAATTAAATACCTCCTATCTAGCTGTTCTCCTGATACACAGGCTGATTATTCCTTATTCAAAATGTCTGGAACCAGAAATTACTTCAGATCTTGGATCTTTTTTATCAGACTTGGAATATATGCATATACATAATGAGGCATCTTGGGGATGGGACCCAAGTCGAAACACAAAATTCATTTATGTTTCATCTATACCTTATACACATAGCCTGAGAGTAATTTTATGCTGTTTTCTGTTGCAGTGTGTTCACTATAACCCGTCACGTGAGGTTAGGTGTAGGATTTTCCACTTATGGCACTATGGCAGTACTCAAGAAGTCTTGGATTTTGGAGCAGTCTGAATTTAACATTTTTTAAAAAATCTTTTTGTATTTCTTATTTTTTTAATTAACTCACATTTATTCATTGACATTGTCACAGCATACAAAATGTATTTAACATCCAGAAGATGCTGCATAGTAGCTTAATCATACATGTTATCATCAATAACTTTCCATTTCTAGTTTCATATATATATGTGTGTGTGTATATATATTTTTTCCCCTTATTTCTCACCCTCTGCCATTTCCTGCCCTCCTCCCACACTATCTCAGGTGTCCAAGTTGTTTTCCATTTCTTTTTTCCCCCACATTTTATTGATTCACAAAATTTCTTAAATAATCTAACTACTTTCAATAGCAAGCTCTGCTGATATATACATATCTATGATTACATATCTGACTTAAGGCATGAACCTCTGAGTAGAATGAATATACTAATATACTATATGGCAGCACCTAGCTGATGAGTTTACTATGTTCATTAATTATGTATTTTTTACTATATTTTTCAATTTCAAGAAAAGCAGATTTTAACTTTAATAAATCAAAGAAATGCTAAGGAAATATGCTTAAAACTTAAAGTCAGGAAACAGACTGGGATTCTGTTCAAATAGTAGGTACATGAACCTATCGGCAGCTCCAGACAAGACAAAAATCCTTAAATTCAGAAAACAAAGCCTAGAAAAAAATCAACAATGTTTTAGTCAAAAGTCATAAAATTCTATTTCACCAGCTCAGTCTCATGTACTTTATCTTTTGTTGTGATTCAATTTTCCCAATTAAATTCTGGGAAATAATATTCAACTCCAGACTTGTCCCCATGATTAAGTTGGCCATTTCCTTAGCTTTTGAAGTCTTATTTCTGTGTGACTGTATTTATTTTTCCTGGTATAGCACTCCCTGCAGAATTTCTTGGAGATCTGGTCTGGTGTTGGTAAATTCTTTCAGATTTTGTGTATCTGAGAATATTCTTGGGGAACCAGCAGTTAGCGTAATGGCTATGTCGCTGGACTCCCACGTAGCTGACCGCGGTTCGCGTCCCGGACCCGGCGGCTTAAAACTCACGCTGGGCGCGTGTGCGTGCGTGCCCAGGATCCTGAGAGGAGAATGGAGGAGAAGGGATTGCGGTGTGACCATCCCCCTGGGGGGTGATTTCTCGCTTTCTGTCTCTCTGTCTCTCTTTGTCTGTCTGGCGAGCGCACTCGTCCTATAACAAAAACCTCTCCAAAAAAAAAAAAAAAAAAAAGAATATTCTTGTCTTTTCTTCCCATATAAAGGATAATCTTGCCAGGTATATTATCCATGATTGCAATTGCTTTTCCCTTAACACTTTGAATATATTTTCTCATTCTTTCCTCAATTGCATTGTTTACAATGAGAGATCCGCTGTCAGCCTGATGGGATATCCTTTGTAGGTAACTTGCCATTTCTCTCTTGCCAATCTTAGTAACTTGTCTTTGTCTGTGGTTTTGCTCAATCTGGCTATAATGTGTCTTGGAGAAGATCTTCTTCGGATGATTCTATTTGGGGTCCTTTGTACTTCTTGGGACTAGATCTTCGAATACTTCTCTAGGTTTGTAAAGTTTTCTTCCAGGATTTCATGGAATAGATTGTCAATGCCCTTATGGTTCTCTTCCCCTTATTGGATACCAATTATCCGGATGTTTGGACATTTGATGGTATCTAGTGTTTCTTGTATAGCAGTCTTATGTTTTTGGACAATTTTCTCAGTCTTCGTGGTGGATTTTTCTAGGCCAGTAATTCTATCTTCTACAACGGAGATTCGATTTTCAGTGTGATCTAGTCTGCTTTGAATACTTTCAAGGGAGGTTTTGACTTCATGTATTATAGTCTTCATCTCTAACAGGTCCATTTGATTCTTTTTTAAAGTGTACAATTCCTCTTTTAGATCTCGCAAGAATTTCCTTACCTCCTGAAGCTTGTCAGCTTCTTTCCCCTGCCTCTTCAGCAGTTCATTGTCTCTCTTCTCTTCGATCTCTGTGAGCTTTGTCACCATGAAAATTCTAAATTCTTTATCAGACATATCCATGAATTTCATCATACTGTCTGAGGATGAAGAGGACTTGTTCTTCCTTGGAGGAGAGGTATTTTCTTGTTTTCCATATTTCTTGTGACCCTGTGGTGATTTCTAGTCATCAGATGGATGATGCATTTCTTCTAATTCTTGAAGTTCAGTCTGAGTGTTCAGGGGCATGCAGGAGATGATCTGCAATCTCTCTTCCATTCCGTTCTCACTCTTTGTGCATCAGAATCAGTGGGAATAGAGGAATATTCTGACCCTAACTGTATTCAGATGTATAGATTCTGTTCACTTGGACCTGTCTAGACACTTAGTGAGCAGAAGCTGAGAAGCAAATGAGTAAAGAGAAAGGAAGAAAGAAAGAAAGAAAGAATGAATTAGAGAAAAGGAAAGAAGAAAACATAAAATAATAAGAAAAAGGGATAATAAAAAATGATAGATCCTAATACTAAAATGCAAAAATTGAAAACTGTGCTTGTGGAGGTGTACCTGGGTTTGTGCCCTTCCTAAACAGAAAGGGAGAGGCACTTATTAACACAATAAAGGGGCTTGAAAGCCCAGAGAATACCTTAAAAAAAAATTAAAAAATTAAAAGACTCAGGGAGACACAGAGAGACAGAGAGAAATGGAGATTTTTCTGCTGAGACTTCTTCCTCGCTTATTTCTAGAAAGGCACAAACCCAGGCCCACCTCCACATGGATCCTGAACTTCAGCTGTGAACTAGTGCTTTCAGAGACTTAAAATGAAGATTTTCTGCTGAGACTTCTTCCTCACTTATTTCTAGTGGGTAGTATTGCCTGTCTCTTTGCCTCCATTTCTCTCTGAATTTAACATTTTCAAATGAGAGATGCTCAACCTGTCCCAGCATGGAGACACACTGAATAGAGCTATGTGCCAGAACCTTGAAACACAGCACAGGCTGGTTCTACATCAGAGGATCTCATCCTTCTCTCTGTAACAGTGGGTTCACCATCGCCAGGGGTTGTTCTTTTGAACTATTTCCCTATGAGTGATGACGGGTCTATAGTAATCTGCTGCTTAGGTTCAAGACCCAGCATTACCATCTGTTAACTGTCCATATACCAGGAGACTCCAAAAAGTTCAAAGAAAAATGGAATTGACATACAAGTTTGTTTTGGTGTCATAAACTTTTTCCAATTCATCATGCATATTTTTTATAATAATTTTCCAAAATCTTTTTGAAGATCTCTCACATGTTACTTAACAATCCTAGACCTCAGTCTTGACATCGAAAGAAGAGGACACTTAATAGTCCCTACTTCTTGCTGAAAGAATTAATGAATAAAAGATATGAAATACTTAATACAAAGCACAGAGTACAAATTCCATGGTCCATAGAGCACTATATGAAGATTAATTTTCTTTTTTTTTTGAGAGGTTTGCTTATTTATGTATATACATATGTATTTATTTCGCTATAGGGTATGTGTGTGCTCAACAGAAAGACAGAGCGACACAGAGAGACAAAAAGCGAGAAATCACCCCATGGGGGGGATGGCCACACCGCAATCCCTTCTCTCCATTCTCCTCTTGGGATCTTGGGCACACATGCACACGTTCCCAGCATGAGTTTAAGCCACTGGGTCCAGGACTCAAACCGTGGTTGACTGCATGGAAAATCAGTGACATAGCTATTACACCAACTGCTGGTCCCAAGATTAACTTTCATCATTATCATCACTGCCATCCTCTTCCTTCCTTCTCGTCACAATTTTTGTTAACACACACATACACACACAGACAAAACCCTATGAGATAAATAGCTAAAAATGGGATGTAGTTTGAGAGACCTAGTGGCACCGGTCTCAGTAGCACTGTAACATAATGAACTAAAATTAATTGAAGGATGAAGAGAAAGGAAAGGAGACAATCTTAGATTACTTTTAGAACAATGAATCTCAACCAATTTTTTTTAACAGAAATCAAAGATAAAAATAAACACCCTCCCATCCACCACTTTTTCAATACTGATTACATGCCAGACACCAAAATAAGTATTATATGAATTATTATGCTTTTAACTTTCTGGAGGGTGTGTGTACTCATCGGAGTGAAACAGAGAGAAAGGGAGAGGAAGAAAGCACCTTTCAAAAGGTGTAGTCATGCCACAGTGTCTTCTCTATTTCCCTATCCTTTGGGTATTTGGAGCACACATGCACATGTGCCCTGGAGTGGTTTTCTAGTGCCAGGATTCAAATTGCAGGGTTGGCCATGTGGGGTCTGGCTCCCTTAACTGCCAGGCCCCAGAGCTGGCTGACATGAATTATTTTCTATCATCTGTAAGCCTAAGGGGTACTACTGTAGCCTGTCTCTATTTCACAGCATCACATAGGATAATAAACTTTCCAAAAGCTGCACAGCTAGCAAGTAACAGGGCCAGGATTTTAACTAGGCTGGGCCCTCCAGACTAGAGTTTATACTCTACCAGAACTTTACACAACTTCCCCACCCAGGACTGCTCTCCAGTGGAAAACAGCTTGGAGATTAACAAAGAACTCAGAAAAAGCTAGGCAATAATTAAAATGGCAACAATGCAACCATTATGTAAGAAAACATTTCCACCCAATTTAAACATAACAGTAGTTCTGAAAACTTCCAATTAATACAAGGATGGCAGTAACTGAAAAACCACAACCAGCTTGAGACACTTTGACATGCCCAAAACACATCCTTCCTAAAAACTATGAGCACATACAGACAGCAATGGCCGGTGTTGCCAAGGACTGTGTGGCAGACAGATTTCTCAGCAGAGCACTGCATTAGAATACTCAGCAAATCCCAATAACAGGCTAAATTCAGAAACTTTTAATAACACCCTTGAGAAGTTACTAGTAAGACACCCTTGGTATGTGGAATGCCACCCGTAAAACCCATGGGCATGAATTTTTGGATCAGGAAGACCTCTGTTTTCACTGATGGGCCTCAGGCCATGTTTGTAAAGGCTTTCAAGAAGGAACCATTTGAATTTAAAGCATGTGGGGATAAAACCAGTCTGAATAGCTTGGAATAAATAAGGATGTGTCTGAACTCCAGGGGTCAGAGCTTGGGAGTTAGGTATTAGTCCCCTCTGCTCCCATCAGAAATGTGTCCTCATCCCCCATGGTCTAAGTGATGAAACCCTATTCAGAATAGAAATAAGTGGCTATTGCTACTTCTGTATTTCTCAGCTAGCAGCATTCCCCTTGGCCTTCCTTTCCCATGGCTACCAGAACCGTATCTGCTGTCTTAGAGAGGCTCTCTCACAGGGGAGGCCAATAAAATATATCCGATGGCACTTCCCAGGGACTTATTCCTGAACAAAGGTCCAGACCTCGCTTCTTGCCCTGTAGAATTACGCATAAAGAGGTTTCAGTATGTGGCAAATAGTAGGCACAATACTCAAAATGTACTAGTTGGATGAACATTTTTTGAGTAGAAGGAATAAGAGAGAGGCTGATTAAAACATAAATAAATAAGTAAACCCCCATGTTGGAGTTGATGGGGACATAGCATTGGCAAGACAGGAAAGGTAAGCCACCTCTGTCATTTCCAGGAGGGTGTGTCCCATTCTTCTTGATATCTGGCAAATTCTCTATGAGTCTTTGCCTGACAGGAGAATAGAAACACACAGTTCAGGACATATAATGAGAAAATACAGAAGAGATTTATCTCAAGACTATCAAAATCCCTCACATAGCCATTTATTTTCTACAGTCCATAGCTGTATCTCAACGCTATACCCTCCAGGTGCCCACAAATGCTGCTAATAATTTTGGAACCCATGGTGCCACCAGAGAGTTCTGAAATGAGGGCTAAGAAAAGAGTTCTTGTACTTGATGGTACTAAGCCCCTACCCTATGCAATCAGAGGCACCTTAGGACTCATGTAGTCTACTAGAAAATGGACCAGTAAGAAGTTACCAATGGCTATGCCCCTATAGCCATGTGAATAGACAGTCTTTGATAACTCTTGAAGCCTTACTTGCATACCAATACAACAGCATGCCAGTGAACAAAAATTGCTGTTTGCGGTTCAACATGATTATGACAATCTTAGTAGATATGAAAATTAACGTTCTTCTCTATTAGTTCAAGCATGGTCTGCTGCTTTGTACCTTATAAGCACAAAAGGCTCAATTCTTTGTATTATTCTTCCTTACTATTGGGGGAAAAACAAAGCACTATGGACACCTGCTACTACCCCCTGCTGGACATCCACGTCCCTCTCTTTCCAAAGACACCACTCTCATTTTTCTTGAGGAACCACACTCCCAAGTCCATGTGGTCCAGGTGGAGCCAATTTTAATTCCATCTTCAGGTCTGTCCATGCGATCCAGACTCTGCATCCTACTTTACACATGATTCACCCCAGGTCAAATATAGCCAATAACATTTGCTTCTAATATTTTTTATTACAGCTATTGAAAAGGAGGCCTCTCTCTGTTTCAGGAGAACAGGATACATGCCTGCTTTCATGGCCAACTCTGCTACCACACAGGCAAAGCCTGAATGAAAAAAGTCAAACAAAGGAAGGTAGAGCCATGATATGAAGAACACTGGATCTCAATGGTACCATCTGCACTTTTCATCTATTGGATCACTGGAAAAGTTGTAATGTATTTTTTCTAGGTTTTTTCTATACAAAAGTGCACCACGACTTTTCGGATAACTCAATAAATGTATCTGAAGTTCATCCCTGCTCTTTCCATGGGTATTGTTATGATTTGGATAATGGTTTGTCTTCCCAAAGGTTCATGTTTTTGAATATGGATGTCCCCTAAAAATTAATAGGGTGGGACTTGATTGTATTACAAGGGTGTTAAGTGAAACTTAATTCCTTCATGGTATCCCAGAGTGGGGCCCCGAGTGTGAAAAAGTCACTAGGGTAAAAAGCCTCCATGATTGAGTTCTGGTAGGATTAATAAGCAGAGGGAATGAGACCAGACCAGCAGAGAGAAGGCCACATGGATACAGATCACACTCTGCTCTGCTAAAAGTTTTGCATTTTACCATGTTATAATACCTTTGGACTACCTAGCCACCAGAACTGTGAGTAAAAATAAACCTCTATTCTCTTAAGCTCATTCAGTCTCAGGTACTTCTATTAGCAATGTAATAATGGACTAAGATAAGAGATAAACCAGTAACATCTTATTTATTTAGTTATTTGTTTATTTATTTTTATTTGTTTGTTTGTTTGCCATAGGGCAAGTCAACCACTGGAGAGAGAGAGACAGAGACAGTGAGAAATCATCCCCCAGGGGGATAGTCACACCACAATTTCTTCTACTCCATTATCATCTCAGGAGGATAATGGCATGCACACACACATACATGGCATGTTTCTCAAGCTACTGGGTCCAGGACTCAAACCATAGAGTCAGCCATGTAAGATTCAGCACTTAACCACCATGCCACCTGCTGGTCCTCATTTATTTTTTAATTGTGCATCTGTTGTTTGCAGCCAAGAGTTGTGGCACATACATAAAAAGTTCATTAGAAAAAAAACCCTTCTTAATTATTGTAAGAAACTCCACAATGAAGGAGAAAAATGAACAACAAAGTACGACCAAGAAAAAAAAAAAAAAAAAAAAAACAAACTATACTCATGCTATTCTTGAATTTCCCCTTCTTCCACCTCACACGTCTAGTTACTTCCAAGCTTTATCAATTCTACACTATCTAATATCTTGAACTTGCTCTTTTTCTATTGCTCTAGGTCAAATTTTATCTTCTTACCTAGGCCTTAACATTGGCTTTCTCCTGGATCTTGCTGGCTCTACTATCTCTCTGCTCTAATCTCTAAGATACATTGCTTCTGCAAGATATTTTTCCCTAAACCATAGCTTTTGTTTGGACAAGAGAAGTCTTCAAGACATCCCAATACCAGTCTTCATATTCTCAAAGGGCTGTCATGTAGGAGAAGAGATTTACTATTCAGAGATGAAGGTCACAGTAGAGTCCCCGGAAGGCCAATTTTAGCTGCATATAAGGAAGTGACAGTTATCATCCTCTTGTGACAACCTGTCACTTAAACAGTCTAAGCTCTCTTTCATCTAAAGGGCAAACTTAGGTCTTGTTGAATTGATACATTTAGCTGCCTTTGGGATTTGATCATTGTTATATATTTTTAACCTGTGGAGACCTTGGATAGGTCCCATAACAGAGGAAAATGGATTTGGAGGAGGCAGAGTGGAGTGGTGGACAGACTGTGCAATGGGCTTTCAGAGATCTGGTATTAAGGTCTGGATATACCACTTTTAAGCTATGTACACTTAGACCATTATTTGACATGTTGGAGTCTTCTTTTCTGATTGTAAAGGAGAGCTAACTAGTAATACTCACTTTGTGAGAGCATTAGTAGAATTAAAAATAGTACTCACTATACCTGATAGTGCTTAAAAATGTTATTTCACTTTTTTCCTGCCTCCACAAAGATTTCCTAACTTATTTGATTTTTACAGAGTGTTCCTTCTTTGACCTCTCATTGTTCTTAACATTTATTCTATAGAATTGGACATCCTGTATACAACTTGTCATTCTTCATCATTTCTGATCTCCAATCAAACCAACCTCTGGATGACCAGGTCAATCTTATACCTCTATGGGGAGGAGTCAGGACATCTGCCATCTTATACAGTGCTCAGCATATACTCAGTGTCCAAGAAATTGTCCCTGGTTATCCTTATGACAATGTTTTCACATTTTGAGGACTGCTGGCATTTGTTGGACTTTTCTGTGAGAAATCCCACATTAAACTGATATAATTTCAAGGGAAACATGAAACAGCTCCTTCTGGAGTATATAGGTGGTAGATTATACCCGGATTTCCAGTGAAGGAGTAGGCCATTTATTTAAACTTGTTTTAGGGGCCCTGTGAATTAAGCATAAGCAAAATATTTCTAAGGTTATTAACACTAATGGTTATGGGTGCTCCGCCTCTCCCCTCGCCTTTGGTTTGTGTATCACATAAACACTGTTGTTAGGTTAAAACTCAGGAAGCACTGCTGTTTGTCTTTTAGAAAAAAAAATCAGTCTCGAATCAGGATAAGAGTGACTCTAGACCGCAACAGACTGTCAGAGGATAGGATCCGCCAAATTCCTTCAAGCTTCTAGAAAGAACCACACTGTATTCAGGGTAACAAGCAAGCAGCAAGAAGAGGAAATGCTGCGACATTATGCAATTTCCTTGCATTTCATATTCAGAAATCCTGAAAACCCCTATAAGCAACTTCCCTAGCTTTCAAGTGAGGATTAGAGTCATAGCCAAGAGAAACAAAAACTGGATGCAGAAGAGGAAAGAAGAAATCTAAGTAATGTACAAGTCAGAAAAGTATTTTAGAAAAATGTTAAAGGCAACAGAAAATACACAAGCTAACTTGACAGCATATGCATGACTTTAAGTAGACGGCGCCTGAGTTGACCCGTATGTAGGATGTGGCCAGATCACAGCCCTAGGAGTCTTCTAGCTCTAACACTTCCTGGCTTTATGCTGATGCAACAATAAAAAGTGGGTGCGAACCCAGTAGTCCTTCGGCATGCTGTTTCCATGGGGAGAGGAGGGACTACCTCCCATCCTCCAGAAAACAAAACAAAACAAACCAAACCCTGAAATGTTAAACAGAGAATGCCTTTATACATTCCTCTCTTTCTTCCCTCATGTCTTTGGAAAGAGTTACATAGCTCTTTTAAAAGAAAGAAAAACCTTGTTCTTTTGTGCTTATGAAAACTGCAAATGAGAAATTCTCCAGTACAGTATGCAACCTCCCCAAATAGGAGCTCCTGAGCTTTTTCTACTGCCTGAACAGTGCCCTGCCCAAGAGAAACCACAGCCAGAGGGTGAGTCACAGCACAATGCTGCTCCTGTCAGCTTCCAGTGCCTTCCTCCAGAGGACTAAAGGCAAGTGACATTTCCATGGTCTTCCTTATAACTTGAGGCTGACCGAAGTCAAAATCAAATGAACTCAGAGCACTTTCGTGATCTCATTAACCCCCACGATGCCCCTGTGAGAAGTCGGAGGCCAATGTTACTCAACACAGACGAAGGGACAGGTGATTTGTTCTTATGCTACAGCGAGCTATGGAGTTTAGAGTACATTTCTAGATATATGACTCAAAGCTGAGTTTTTCCACCCCAAATCTAGAAATAATCCTGATGCCAACCCATACACACACACACACACACACACACACACACACACATATACGTACACACACACACACACACACACACACAGCAAGAGGATCTGCAAATATTCACTCTTTGATTCTAGTACTCTCAACTGGTAGGAAAAAGGATCCCAGCTGTTACTATACAGAGAATTGTTCTCTTACAACTCCTTAAGAGCGGAATGGAGTTTCTAAAGTGGAACTGCAGATTTTAGAATTCTTTCTGGTTCTATAGAACATAAAACTTTTAGCCTAGGCCCTTCCTCATCTCAATAGTGTCAAAGGTAGGAGGCTACTTGAGAGTTCCGAGAATTTCCCACGATGTTGGATGTAAAAGGTAAGGCTTGAACCATCCAAGCCCAGGGATCCTCCCCTCTCCATCACAGGCAAAATTCACTCTACTTCTGACTGCAAGTATAGACAGACAGTATGATTTATGTCAGGATAACCAAAGCAAAACATGTACTCCCAACCCCTGATATTTTATTATAAAATCTCCGGATCACTCAGAAAAGATGTAGAGAAATAACCATCAATGTTCATCTATGCACCATCTCTCTTATACAGTTGTTCCTCATTTACTATATTTACCTTATGTATCTTGCCGTCCCCCTCTATCATCCATCAGTCCATCTGTTTTCTGATAAACTTCAAAATGAGTTGTAGGGAACCAGCAGTTAGCGTAATGGCTATGTCACTGGACTCCCACGTAGTCCACTGCAGCTCGCGTCCCGGACCCGGTGGCTTAAAACTCACGCGGGGCGCGTGTGCGTGCGTGCCCAAGATCCCGAGAGGAGAATGGAGGAGAAGGGATTGTGGCGTGGCCATCCCCCCAGGGGGTGATTTCTCGCTTTCTGTCTCTATGTCTCTGTCTGTCTGTCTGGCGAGTGCACGCGCCCTATAGCGAAAAACCTCTCAAAAAAAAAAAAAAAAAAAGAGAGAGTTGTAGACATCAGCACTGATTTAAACGTTTCTGTATGCACATCATTTACTACAGTTCAACAAGTTTTCTTGAACTTGTTAATCTTTTCGATGTAAAATTCACATATGATGAAATGTACAATTCTTTTTTTTCATGGCAGAGGAAGGTTTTCGCCTTAGGGCACATGTGCTTGGCAGAAGAGAGAGAGAGAGAGACATAGTGAGAGGGAAAGTGAGAAATCACCCCCTAGGGGGATGGCCACATTGCAATCCCTTCTCCATTCTTCTCCTAGGATCTCGGGCACATATACACAGAAGCCTGTTGTGATTTTTTTTTTTTTTTTTTTTGGTAGAGGTTTTTGCATAGGGCACGTGCGCTCGCCAGAGAGACAGAGAGAGACAGAAAGCGAGAAATCCCCCCAGGGGGATGGCCACGCCACAATCCCTTCTTCTCCATTCTCCTCTCAGGATCTTGGGCATGCACACACACGCGTCCAGCGTGGATTTAAGCCACTCGGTCTGGGACTCGAACCGCAGTCGACTACATGGGAGTTCAGCGACATAGCCATTACTTGACATAGTCATATCCTGACATAAATCCGTTACGCTAACATTACACTGGTCCTAAGCCTGATGTGATTTTCAAGTCACTGGGCCCAAGACTTGAACCACGGTGGGCCACGTGGGAGTCCAGTGATGTAACTGCTATGCTATTGCTGATCCCAAAACATACAATTCTTAACTGTGATAATAGTATGACTTGTAAACTAAACCCCTATCAAGACAGAAACATTTCATTACCTCAGATAGTTCCTCAGGCCACCATGTTACCTGAACCCCTTCCCTCCCTCCCCCACCACTTTAGAAACCACGGTCATGTTTTCTTTGGCTCCCATCATTAGTTTTACCTGTTCTAAAACATTATAAAATGAAATCATATTGTATGTATTTTTAATAGCTATCTTGTTTCATTCAGAATAAAATTTCTGAGAATCATCCATGCATGGCATGAATCAATACTTTTGGCCCTTTTTGTGGCTGAGTAGTATTTTACTGTTTGAATATATCGGTTTTTATTTATCGATTTTCCTGGTTGAGGACACCTGGGCTGTTCCTGGTCCTTGGCTATCATAAATAAAGTTGTTCCATATGTTTTGGTGTAAAAGTCTCTTTCAAGGACAGATGTTTTCATTTCTCCTGGGTAAATACCTAGGAGTAGAATTGCTAGATGATAGGAGAGAGGTTGTTTGTTATTAAACACAAAATTACTAAGCCTTGTTCCAAAATGACCATAACATTTTATACTTCCCTTAACAGTGAATGTCAAGCATGCAGGTTTCTTGATATACCAACATTGATATTTAGTAGCATAACACTTGGTGAGTTGTCAATTTTAATATATAGGTCCTTTTAATTTTGGTCGTTCTGGTGGGTATGCAGTAGTATTTCATTCTGGGTTTTTGCTTGTTTTTTAAAGTCAGCGTCCTGCTGTGTAGGGATCCTTGTGCCTCAGCCTCCCTTCCTGTACTACAGTCATACACCATCATGGTTCTTTCAGCCAGGGTCTCCATTTGCTTCTTAGCCCTGGTCCAGCTTATAATCCTCCTGCATCAGCCTCCCTGAATTGTTAGATTACAGATATATACATACCCCTGTGCCTGGCCCTTAGGTTGGACTGTGAATAGAACCCTGACTTCCCATGTGGTCCCAGTCTGTGGAGAATGGGGTCTTAACAGTGCCCACTGCAGCTAGGCCTCATTTTGGTTTAAGATACATCTCCCTGATAATTAATGATGCTGAGCACTTTTTATGTGATTATTGGGCATTCTAAATCTTTTCTTTTTTCTACCTTTTAATTACTGTTCTTTTCATTCCTGGGTTTTATGAGTTCTCAACATTCTAAATATGTCCTTCATCAAATATATGTTCTGCAAATATTTTCTCCCATTCTATAGCTTGCTGACTTTCTTAAGGGTGTCATTTGATAAGCACAAGTTTTAAATTGAATAAAGGCAATTTTTTAATTTTTTTAATTGGGTTATTGCTTTATGTGCCCCATTGAGAAATATTTGCCAACCCCAGGTTACAAAGATTTTGCCCTATGTTTTCTTCTAGCAGCTTTATACTTTCAGCTTTTGTGTTTATAATACATCTTGAATTCTTCTAGCTCTCCTTGTTTATAAACATAATTTTCAGGTGGTCTTAAGTCATGGCTCAGGTTTGAAAGTCACTGGTTTAAAATACAAATTTGGGAACAAGTAGTACTAATCCACCTGATTCCTCTTTTCCTTCTCCCTCCCAAAATGTCATCATATTATGGAATCAATTCATACAGTCTTTGGAAATATACTATTAATAAAATCGACATCTGCTTCCTACTTATGCAGCACACAGGACAGTGGTAAATGTTCTGAGCAACATAAACATATACATATTCTCAAGGCTAATCTTCAGGGTCCTACATGGCTACTTATAAGATATGATCTGAAAATGTAGGGAGCCTGGGAAGCTTATAAGTACAGTGGTCTTGACCAGACACTGACTGATTATGTGACCCTGATCAAGACTCTTCCCTCTCTCTGAATCTTAATTTCCTTATCCATCAAAAGAGGGGCCATAAATAGACCAGTTTATAAATTCCAAGCTCCCCAATTGCTATATATATATATATATATATATATATATATATATATATTTTTTTTTTTTTTTTTTTTTTTAAAGAGATTTTTGCTCTAAGGCACATGGACTTGCCAGAGAGACAGAGAGTGACAAAGAGACAGAAAACAAAATATCACCCCCTCGGGGGAATGGCCACACTACCATCCCTCCTCCTTCATCCTCCTCTCTGGATTTTGGGATGCATGCACACATGCCCAGTGTTTAAACCACTGTGTCCAGGATTTGAACCACAGTTGACTACATAGGAGTCCAGCAATGTAACCCTTACGCCATCTGCTGGTTCCTTGCTTATCATTTGTTAATATTCCACCATCAAAATGAACTCGTTTAGTTCTTGAAGGGTCCTCCAGGCATTTGAAGAGATTCATATTACAATGGGATGATAACACAATAGATCTTTTTTTTTGAGAGAGAGGTTTTTGCTATAGGGCGCGTGCGCTCACCAGACAGACAGAGAGAGACAGAGAGATAGAAAGCGAGAAATCACCCCCCAGAGGGGATGGCCATGCCGCAATCCCTTCTCCTCCATTCTCCTCTTGGGATCTTGGGCACGCATGCACACGTGCCCGGCGTGAGTTTAAGCCACCAGTTCCGGGGCTCGAACCGCGGTCGACTATGTGGGAGTCCAGAGACATAGCCATTACTCTAACTGCTGGTCCCACACCATAAATCTTATCACTAAGTGGCTAAGTTGGGATTTATTGACA
This sequence comes from Tupaia tana, assembly GCA_026018925.1. Taxonomy (NCBI): domain Eukaryota; kingdom Metazoa; phylum Chordata; class Mammalia; order Scandentia; family Tupaiidae; genus Tupaia; species Tupaia tana. Next base: position 30,107,009 of record JAKSZU010000014.1, on the reverse strand, counting down.
ATTGGTTAGAAATGAGGTCCTATATATGTCAGAGGTAAAGGAAATAAAGACTAGAAAGGAAAGAAAAGGCTGGGTTAGAAGGCTGGCCACAAAGTGGCCACCTCAAACCTCTCTTCCTTCTTCTCTATGGAGAGCCAAGGCCCAACAAACATAGCACCGCCAAATTCTAGTTCCAAGCACAGTCAGAAGCCAAAGGCAACTGGAAAGCATATGCCCATTAGGACCTACTCCCAGAGGGAAGGACTGGAGAGATTAAGACAAATCTTTCTTCTGACCTGAATTTGAGAGTATAGCAAGTAAACACATAAATCTAAAGGTTGGGGCCAGCTGGTTGGCATGGTGGGTAAGGCCACCGGATCCCACAGGGTCAACTATGCAGCGTAAGTCCTGGATCTGGTGGTTTGAGAAACATCCTGGGCATGTGTGTGCAAGCCTGAAGTACTGAAAGAAGAATGAAGGAGAAGGGATTGCAGCTTGGCCATCCTCCCTGGAGGGTGCTTTCTTACTTTCTCTCTCAGCATTACACCTAGGAACTACTTTAAACAGCAAAATCACCAACAAAAAGCATGAAGAGAGAAGAAAAAAAGGCACTGAATAGACTATGAGGACATTAATTTATATTAAGAGAGCTGAAACAAGAGGACAGAGTATCACCTTATTTAACTTCAACTGGGAAAATGTGTGTATTGAGTAATCCAAATTTTCAATCATTCTAAGCATGTCTAGGAACAATATGGAAAGCACAACGAGTACTGACTTTTGGGTTACAAATAAATTTCAGGAAATAGATGAGTTCACAAACACAGAATTCACCAATAATAAGAATCAATTGTGTATATATTTAAACATACATAAGTGTGTGTGTGTGTGTGTGTGTGTGTGTGTATGTGTGTGTACATGCGCATGCACTTGTATATATAGTGTTTTGGACAAGTATGCTCATTCACTTACTTAGTGCCCATGGCTGTTCTCATGCCAAAACAGCAGAATAGAGCAATTTCAACAGAGTTCAGTGTGGGTGTATGTATATTCAACTCTACCAGGTTTAGATGGTTGTATCACCAATTTACACTTCCATTAGCACCATAATAATAAAGGTTCCATCACCAACTAAAACTTCCCAGAGCTGCTTCTTTGCACTTCTTCTTTTTTTTTTTATCCTTCCTTCTTTCTACACATAACACTTAAAATTTCAACCACTCCCATGACTGCAACAAATGCTAAAACTTGCCATCTCAATCTTCCTCCATTTTTTTCTTAGGAGCAAACATTCATGTCTAACTACTTCCTGATCATCTCACATCTGGGACCTTCCCTGAAGCTCAGAGCCAGCATTTATTCCCTCCATCACCACCAAGAAGGATTTCTTGAGATAATGGGTGGGTAACATCTTAAAATTTGCAACACATAGCTGCATTAAGGCTTGTTATTTAGGTCATAGCAACCACTGAACAGGAAAAAAAAAAATACATATGCAAGCCTATTTTCACATAGCAACTGCTACTTTCTCTTTAGGATGCCTCTTTGTGCCTTGCTGCCTATCTATAAATTGGAGATCATACTACATACATGATGAAGATAGTAGCAGCAGAGCAGCTGGCTCCAGGCCTGGCACCTGGTAAATGCTCAGAAAGCAGTAGTGAATAATCATTATCTCAGTTAATGGAATCACTTTGATCTCAGTCATTTGGACCCAAAATCTTAAGGTCCCCTCTTTTCACTCCCATGTCTGGTTAGGGGATAATGACTGGATCCAGTTTCAATATGATGACCCTCTTTTCTCTCCTTTTGTCTCCACCCTTCCATTTAGAGAGTCAGCACTTCTTGCTTACCTTCACCCTGGCTCAACCGCTGACCTCCTTTTACCAGCACATCTTTCTAGTGGCCACAGCTCTGAAATCACTTCTGATGAAACCTTCACGGTCATATCATCCTTTACAGTGTAATGTCCAGTTTCTGTGTAAGGCCAAGGGTGAGCTGGCTCCAACATTTCCAAACTTATTTCCCACTTTCCCATCCCAAACCTTGCTACCAGTATATGCAACCACTGGCTACTTCCTATATCTGCCCATGTTCTCCTAAGAATCCTACTACCCCCATGTTTCTTGGTAAGAAAGCCCTTCAATCAATCTCTGCCTGTGCAGATCCTTCAAGGCTCTACTTATATAAGCCTCTTCTCTGAGGCTGTCTTCAATTCCCTCAGCATAAAGTCATTTATTTTATTTTAATAGGTGAGGTGTTCACACCTCACATTGATCGTTTCCACTAAGAAATAATGGCAAAATGACAGATTTATCCCTGTAGATGGCAGAGAATCTTATACATGAGGCTTTTGTTTGTTTGTTTGTTTGTCATGGCATGCGTGCTGAAAAAACGTGAGAAATCACCTCCGGGTGAGGGGTGGGGTACATGCAATCTCTTCTCCTCCATTCTCCTCTCAGGATTTTGGGCATGTACATACACACACACACACACACACACACACCCTCTGGGATGATTTTCAAGCCACCTGGTCCAGGACTCAAACCGTGCTGTTGTACATGTGGAATACAGCTGCCTTAACTTCCACGCCATCTGCTGGCCCACAGTAGTCATTTAATAAATGACTAGATGAATGACATGATGAATGGAGGACATCTAAAGTGCTATCAGTGCACATCCTAAAAACAATTTACGATTTAAAAAGTGCCAACCTAATCACCCAAAGAGGTTATGTAATTAAAAATGAACTCAGGACTTAAACACTTCTTCAAATCTGGAAAGAGCAAATTACCATCTGTGTACCAGAATTGTAAGTATTAAATTGGTCATTTATAGTTGTGCTCACAACAAGGAGGTTAAGCAGCTGCCATTAGGGTCAGGCACAGAATCCATATTTCTTCACTCCCAGAAGATGTCAACCATGATTTTAAAAAAGGGAAGAGAAAAAGAAAAAAATGTCAGCCAGCCAGGATGTAATTTTTTTTTCTTTTTTTTTTAAGAGAGATTTTTTGCTATAGGGTATGTATGCTCACCAGAGAGCCAGAAAGTGAGAAATCATGCCCTCCCAGGGGCGAATGGCCATGCCACAATCCCTTCCCATCCGTTCTCCCCTTGGGATTTTGAGCATTCACGCACATGCGCCTGGTGTGAGTTTTAAGTCTCCGGGGCTGGGATTCGAACTGCGGTTGACTGCATGAGAGTCCAGCAACTTAACCATAATGACATTTGCTGGTCCCAAAACCAATGATGTCTTAAAAGATGACAACTTGTATGGTTTCTGCAATGGCAGCTGATCTTTATCATGTGCTTTAAAAAATAAATCACTACTGTACTTCTTAAATCATCTTGGAGCATTTCAAATAAGTTGTAAAATAACGAATTATTCGATAACAAGTACTGAGAGAACAAATCAAGGTGGATCTCTATGTTCCATGTTGAATCCCAAAACAATTATCAGACAAACGTTTATCTTAAGACTGTGGATGCATTCAAGCAAAGATAGGATAAAGTGGCTCATAGCCTTAGTATGTAAAGAGCTGTACAGTCAATAAGAGAAAGGAAAATATACCAATAGGGAAAAAAATAGACAAAGGATAAAAGCTTGCATAAGTTCCAATATTCAATTAACCTAAGAAATATTCAAATTCAACAGAAAACAAAGGAATTCAAATTATAAAAAAATGACTGTTTAACCTTCTGAAAAAATTAATAATTTTTAAAACTGGTAATACCTAGTACACATGGGGGTGAAAAGAAATGGACATTTCCATATGCAACTCATAGAAGTATAAATTGACAGTCTTCATATAGAGAAAGCTTCAAAAGTGGAGAAAGGTGTTCATCAAGCAAAGCCAGTTTTAGGAATTTATGCTAAGGAAAGAATCATCAATAGCCCACTGAGAGGTTTCAGTGAATGCATAAACCCCGTTTACTACGTGTAAAAATGTTACACATTTATATATTTCTCCAATAAAATCACTCACAATTTTCTTACTATGATCAAAGTCACCCAAGAACTTCTGGTTGTATAATACTACTTAGAAACAAGTGTGGCAAGTACAGGTATAGGTCTAGTCAATGTCTATTTTTCCTTTTTTTTCTTTAATAACAGACTCCTAATACATGGTAACAAACCATCACTCAGCTAAAAACATCACACAGATGTGCTCAATGAGACATAAATGGTTTTATGTATATGGCGGATTTCTGGAAAATCTTGGTTTCTCTGACACAAGCCATTATTTTCCTTTCTTCCCACCTTCCACCAGCCTGAACCACAGATGTGAGGCCACGGGTGCAGAAACCATCTTGCAATTATGAGTAAATAAGGAAGACTAAAGTTTACACTCTATGGATGGAGGAGCATAAATGGAAAGACCTGAGTCCTTCATGGCTTCGCAGAGCCATCCCATTATGTCCTGATGGGCTATCCCAAACTAGCCATCTGTTTTCCTTCATTTCTATTCTTTCTTACTTATTTGTTTTCATAAAAAAGAAAGACACAAGGACCAGCAGATGGTGTAATGGCTACATCGCTGGACTTCCATGTAGTCAACAGTGGTTCAAGTCCCAAACCCAGTGGCTTAAACTCATGCTGGGCACATGTGTGTGCGTGCCCAAGATCCCAAGAGGAGAATGGAGGAGAAGGGATTGCAGCATGGCCATCTCCCCCTGGGGGGTGATTTCTTGCTTTCTGTCTCTCTGTCTCTCTCTTTCTGGCAAGTGCACTTACCCTATAGCAAAAACTTCCCAAAAAGAAAAAGACACATGTGTGCACACATGTGCACGTGTTCACATATACACAGAGAAAGAGAGAGAAAAATAGACTAAGGTACCCCCAAAAGGGTCTTCACATCATGATCCATCCCCAGTATCAACCAGCCCAGAAGCACACCCAGCATGCTCAGGGTGGTTCCAGGACACGAACCCAGGACCTTTCCATGGGAGTCCAGTTGCATTACCACTGTACCCCCTGCTAGCCCCATATATTAATGCCAAAATAGCTCTCCTCTCGCCACCATTTCTTTTAAGCCATTATGAATTTTCCGTTGTTTACAGCCAAACTCATGGCTAAACTGACAGATATGAGAAAATGTAATAAACTGAAAGAAAATCTTACATGTAGTACAGTATATAGAAAGTGATCCATTTTTTGGATAAATATGTGTCTATATGTATGCATATTCACCGAGTGACAGAAAAAAGTCAAAAGCACAAACATCAGAAATTAACCACTATTCCCCATGAGTGGTATTTATTTTCCTCTTTATGATTTTAGTTATCTTCTGCACTTTCTATATGTTAATTTCATAATCAGAAAAAATATTTTTTAAATTTTAACATGTTTCTTTTTTATAAGAATTATTTTACTTAACATTATTTATTATTGCTAGTATTTTCCAGTTTAATAAGAGAGAAACAGAGAAAAAGAGAGAGGGAAAGCGAGAAAGCGAGCCACCAGGTCAAGGACTCGAACCACAGTCAGCCATCTGGGAGTCCAGCACCTTTAACCACCATGCTACCTGCCGGCCCCCAGAAGAATTTTTTTTTCATTGTAAAATGATAAATGTCTGCATTCCTATAGACTTCAGATGTTTTTTCCTTTCTATTTTAAAAGACCATTTTTATTACAACAGAAACAAAGGATTAGCATCCTCAAGTCTAATTCACCACAGGGTTGCAAGGCTCAGATAGGACATCTACAGTGCGGAATCCACAGTGTGCATTTCAGGTGCACTACAGTAGTAATCAGGTGGTCTCTACTTATGCCACCAGCCAACAAGGAGGCAACCCACCCCAGGTAGCAGGCTGACTGAGCTCTCAGCTGCTCTGGAAAGGCACAGCAGTACCAGAAAACTCTCAGGTCATCTGGACAAAACCATCATCAATCCCTGGTGTGAGGCTGCATGGATATTATAGGTGGGCAGGCATCTTGGACATCTGTTTCCTGGTCAACTCAAGGCAATGCACAGATAGTTGGACCCAGAGATGGCCATACTTTGAGCCATGCTCCTGAACATACAGATAGAGGGTTCCATAGCCTCACTCAGTTTTGGCCCATCTTCTTTCTATTCCAGAAATGGTAGGTATAGCAAACCAAACTTGTGATTTGGAGTTAGTTTGGTTAATTGTTAACACATGGTGCCTCAACCCTGAGGAAACTACGCTATTTCAGAACTTATAGAAGGGCATAAAACTGGTGCTATAGTTTGAATATGTGCCCTCCCAAAAATAAATAGGTTGAACCTTTGTAATGAGATGGTGTCTAAAGGTAGGGCTTTTAGAAAGAGGTTAGAATTAAAGTCATCAAGGTGGGGTACCCTTGATTGATTTCTTGTGTTTTTTTTTTTTTTTTCCTTTTTCCTTGTGGGTTTATAGAGAGGGAATGAAACAGACATACATGGAACATAGACCATGCTCTCTTGTCCTCTACCATGTTGCGAGGCACCCAGAATACACCACATCAATGGTGGCCCCTGGTCCTTGGACTTCCAGGCCATGAGCTGAATAAACTTCTGTTTTATAAATTACCCAGTCTCCGGTATTCTGTTAGTTACACAGTAGCAGACAAAGATGACTGGACCTTGGGCAGAGAGAACAGCAAGGCTGGAATGGCTCACTCTAGTGCTAAGATCCTCTCCTCGTCAGATTCCTTCCTTGGTTTCTTCCTTCTGTCCTCTGACTGACTCCATGGAGTTACAGGCTGATCAACGGCAAAATTCCTATTCTGCTGCTCTGCTCACTCTTCCCTATTAGTAAAGTTCAAATATTAGGGACAGACACTCCCTTGCCACAAGATAGCCCCTATTCTGCCCCAGAGTGAAGCCAGCATTCGTGTTTAAGGGATCACAGAGCTGATCTTGCTCTACTCTTCTGATTCACACAGCTGAAGAAAATGATTGTTCCCATTAAAAACAAGTCCATGCTTTATTGCCAGTGCAGGCATTCCCAAATACTCTAAAGCTGAGTTTATCTGGGCCGGCTGCCAGCTATCTGGACTGCTCCAACAACTTATGTAACTTGCTAGGTTTTCCACCTTTGCCTGGGGGATGGGGTAGAGAAGAGTGTGCAAGGCAGGAAACCGACTTAGATCAAGCCATCAATCCACTGTGTCTGAACAGCCTCCTAAACATTTGGTCACAGGGCTTTTTCAACCTTCAAAAGCTATATAAGGTGAACCATATCAGGCTAGCTTACTTGTAGCAACAGCAAAAAGGAAGCTTTAGGTGAAATGGATTGGAGAAAGGACTTCTGAGTGGACTAATACAATGAGAGTCTGCAAGAGTTTCTTTCTGACGTCAACAAGCTACAGAGGATCCTTTGTTGTAGATGCATGACTCCAACAAAGGAACAAAGGATAGGAAAACTCGGACCTCTTACTGGGTTGAAACTTCTGAGGTTTTAAAAGGGGCAAAGGGGGGGGGGGGGGGTTGTACTGAATTAGTTCTGAGCCAGGTGCCATGGGTGAGTGAAGTAGCTTCTCCCACCAAGTGATAAAGGCAACTTCAGCTTGGTTTTGGCAGGTGGTTCTGAAGAAGTGAAGGAGAAGGTAAGAGAAAGGAAGCAATTAGTCCTTCTAAGTAGAAAGTACAGTATATAGAAAGATCGCTTGATTAAAGATAATTCTGCCCTGTAGGAAAGCAGCCAAGCTGTTGCCTGTAATAATAATGATTATCAGGAACACACTTGGGCCTTCAAAGAATCTTCCAAATATTAACTTGCCCCCTAGCTAATAAAGCAGATTTTATGGATTTAGAAAACCTAATCTCAAGATAGTTCAAGGCCTTACCTCTTCTGGAAGTAGGGAAGCAGGGGAAGGTGCATACATGACTAGAGAAAGACCACAAGGTCATTTAAACTGTACTTTGAGTGTATGTGTTTATGTTTCACTAATGGACCCCAAGGTGGGTCAGGGAGCAATGTTTTAAGAGAGGTAGAAGAACATTAAAAGAAGGAGCTTGGATCTAAGTGGGCTCTGACACTCACTGGCTGTGTGACCTTCAGTGATGTTTTCCAATATTGGCAACACAGACAATAACAGTGAACAACTGTAAAAAAACAGAGTGTAACATCAGATATACTGATACATGAACACATGTAGAAGTGTCTGGCATACACTAAACACTCAAACAATGGAGCTGCTACTATTATCGATATTTGATTGGGTTTAACTAGCTAGTGCTAAGATCCTCTCCTTGTCAGATTCCTTCCTTCCTTCCTAACGATATTTGACCCACCTTCCTGAAAGCTAAATTAGGACTCTTGGGTCCTAGAAATATTCCCTAGAAATAGTTTAGCATAGCTCTAGGAGAAGTTAAGGAAGGTCTAGAAGTTAAGTGAGTCAGATCCAACAAAGTTGATTGCACAGTTTGAATCTTGGCCCCAGCAGCTTAAACAACATGCCAGGCAAGTACACATGCATGCTCAAATTCTATCAAGATGGAGAAATGGAGGAGAAGAAGGTTCAGCATAACCATGTCCATTGGGGAAGGTGCTTTCTTCCTCTCCCTGTCTTTCTCTGTCTCTCTCTGAAGAATGCACATACACTGGCAAAAATTTAAAAAAATAAATAAGAAGGTAGGAAGAGGAATAAGGAAGGAAAATGAGGAGGAGCAGAATGAGAGAAAAAAAAGGAAAGAAGGAAAAAAGGGAAGGAGAGAGACAAGGAAAAGAAGGTGGCAATGACCAACAAATGCATGTGATCTCGTACTTGAAATGAAGGGGGGAGGGGCCTGGGTCAGAACTGGAATCAGAACTTCAAAAGTTGAGCTATCCAATGAGTTGGGGTGATAATCCAAGGTCCCCTATAATGCATGGCTGGTATAAACCTTGGACGGGTAACTGGAGAAAAGGGTTGCTTTGCCTCTTGATGCTAAAAATGACTGAACACTCACACATCTCTGACATCCATGGTTCTTAAAGGTGTCTCTCCTTCCTCTTCCTCAGCACCAGCAACACCCACCAGCATGGTGACCATTTGTTGACCACTTACCTTGTACCACACATTGAACTAAAAGTGGCACATAGTTTATTAATTCCACCCTACATACTGAATCGAGATAGGTACTGTTATTATCCCCATAATAGAAAATAGATCATAGAAAATAGGTTTAGGAACTAAACACCAAAATAGTGAGTAGCACTAACTGGGATTGAATCTGTGCTCGAACCAAGCACCAATGCCTATGCTTCGTGTCATTATCCAGGTAGTGTTGTGCCACACACAGCCTCTCTATCTGTACTTTTTGTGATGATTTCTTACATTCCTATTCACCTTTATAAAAAGAATAAGCTTGTGATGAAAAAAAAAAAAAAAAAAAAAAAAAAAAAAAAAAACAAAGCCAAAACATGGTATAGGCATTTCACAAAGGCAGGCATTCAAACGGTCTTCATGTCATTAATCAAGGAAATATAAACACACGCCCAATGAGATACTACTACACATACCAGAACCACTACAGTTAAAATGGCGGACAAATTCAAGCACAGATAAGGAAGGGGACCAACTGGAACCCTCGTATTTTGCTGGTGGGAATGGAAATGGGTACAACTACTTTGCTAGACTGTCTGGCTATATTAACTCAGGTAGACATACAGCTCCCTTGTGATCCAAACATCCTCCTCCTAGGAACATACTCAAGAGAGAACTGTAGAAGATGGCCCAGCTGTAGCAGCACTCCCTGGCCAATGCTGCTACTCAGCAGGCTGAAGCCACAAGGGAGGCCCAGGTTTGGTTCTCAGCACACCTTGAGAAGTCAGGCATGGTCCCAAGTACTCGGGAGGCAAAGTAGGAGGATTTCAATACAGTGAGATCCTGTCTAAAACACACACACACACACACACATACACACACACACTCTCTCTCTCTCTCTCATACTCTATCTCTCAAACACACACACACACACCCAAGTAGAAGAATGTTCCTAGTGTCTTAATTCTATCATATTCAAACTAGAAATAACTCAATGACTGTCAATAAAAGAATGAATAAATAGTGATGTGTTCCCTATAATAAAGTGCTTTATAATGGCAATAAAAAGGACTACTGCTACATGCAAGCAAGGATGACTGTCACCGACATTATTTTGAGTGAAAGAAGCCACACACAAAGAATACATGCCTTATGAATCCATTTATATGAAGCTCAACCACAGGAAAACTAATCAATGGTGACAAGGTCAGAACAGTGGTTACCTAGAGGGGACAGGGAAGGAATGGAGGTATTGACTGAGTGCACTAGGGGGCCTTCTGAGATGAGGAAATGTCCTCTGCCTTGATCTTGTGGTGATGATGTGTTTATAATTTCAACTTGAAAGCAACAATAGAGCTTGATCCATACCAGGTGAATTCCTCTGGCCCCACTCAAGGGATCCTAGCAGCCTGGCAGGGATTTATGAAGTCAGGAATCAGGAAGTGCCGCCTGAGGACATCTTATCCCCTCTATCCCCTCCTGCATGCTCCCAGCAGAGCCTTTAGAGAGGAAACTATAGGACTGTCTCCTGGATTGGGCTCAGAGTAGAGTTTCCTTTAACTCTCACACAAATACTCTCTGCCCTGGAGATAAGCAATGCAGCAGAAAAAGAAGGTGGGAAACCCACTTGTGAATTCTCTTTTCCCTTCATTGTGTGAGAAAGAAATTTCTAACTATTGATATTTCAAAAACTGTCAGTTGGTCCCTGCTGTTTTCTTGGCCTTGACAATGTGGCCCACCAGTGACATTCCTAGTTTTCAAGAAATGCACCTATGTCTGCCAAATCCTAAGTGAAAACAGTCAAAAGGAACACGCCTGGTACCCTCTGGGTGCACCAGGGCTCATGGTAGGAAAGGATCCGGGTTCTGCACAGATTCACACAGTCTTGAGCCAGAGTGGAATGAACTCTGACACCAGTTGGGACCTAAGAATTCCGTGAACCTGGGGGCGGTGGGGGAGGGTGTTGAGATGGAGAGAAAAGAAACAACACCCTGTTGAAAAATGCCAAGATAACATCATTATTTATTATGGTAGAAAAAGAGAGAAGGCGCTTAAAAAGATTATTTCTTACAAATCCCCATCTTAAACTAATGTTCTTTTCACAAATAATCACCATGCAAGTATCACACCTAAGAAAATTCATAATTTTTTAGTATCATTTGATAAGCAGACCTCATAGAAATTTCCATAATTGGCCCCAAAAGGTATTTTTGTCAGGAGTTTATTCAAATCAGGGCCCAGCAGGTCCACACTCAGTACTAGTTAGGGGTTTAAGTCACTTTGTTTTGTTTTATTTTTAAGGTTTTGTCAGAGGGCACATGCACTCACCAGAGAAAGAGAGACAGTGAAAGGGAAACTGAGAAATTGCCCCCCAGAAGGGATGGCCAAGCTGCAATCCCTTCTCCTCTATTCTCTTCTTCGATTGTGGGCCTGCATATACATGCCACTGGGTCTGAGACTCAAATCACAGTCAGCTGTGTGAGAGTCTAACCAGTCCCTCCTCCTTTCTGTTACCATAGCATTGCTTTATAAATCGGCAATGCTTTCATTCCTTCAAATAAACCCCCCAAAAATGTAAAGTGTTGAGATTTGATTAAGCTAACATGATTGGTCATTACATCACATGATAGTTCTTTGCATTTTCCCCCAGTTTTTTACTTCGGAAAATTTCAAGCTTTATAAAAAAGGCGAACTGACTTCTTGACATAAAGCTGCAGGATTAAGATAATAATAGTGCTCCCTACTTGGTAAGTATTGTGTCGTGTCAGCTTTATGAATTATCTCATTTAACCAAACTCTAAAAGATAAGTGTCAAACACATCCTCATTTAACAGACAAGAATCTGGAGCACAAGATTATCCAAATAGTCAGTGATGAGGCCTGAATTCCAACCAGGTTGTCTGAAACTAGATCATACTCTTGGCCATCATTCTACACTGGAGTTTTGGTTTCCTCTGTTGAATAGCTTTGATCAAAGATGGGAGTGGCTACTGGCTAGCCCTGCCTGTGGATTTTCTAATGGGGGCACAAGAGGTAAACAGACAGTAGACCTTTCTCCAAAGGAAACTGGGGATTTCTCATGCACTATTTCATAATGCCACATCACTGAAGGGAAAGAGAAGTAAGGCAGTGAAATAACGAATTAGGGGGTGGAGGGGTGGGGAAGGCACTGCTATTGAGGAAAGAGAACATTCTTTGACCAGGATCTACCACTGATAGCCTGCAAGGCCTCAGGCAAGTCCTGAAACTCCCTCTGAATACAGTTATGACCCAAGAAAGCAAAATATGACCTTGCTCCAATTTATGCAGAAAGAAAATTTTTAAGACTGAATGTGCTCATTTATGGGAAGGTCTGCATGAACCCAGGAATGAAATAGAAAATACTTTCAAGATGTGAGAATAACTGAAAATAAGTCTGAGTGGTCAAGAGGAGCAAGACATCTTCCTGCGGCTTTGTGGGTAATCTATCAATTACCCAGTCATGGGGCTGATGAAATCTTTCAAGGTACTTTCATGTTTTCTCATGTTGGCAGAGATAGCCTAGAAGGAAAGCAGCAGCAGTAAGAACAGAAAAACGCTAGATACCAAAGGCTGGCTGGACGGTGCTGACAACCTACACCCTGGTGCATCTCTGAGTCACTGACTTCCTCAGTGAATTTTTGTGGTCAAGAGAGGATAACGGATCTGTCTTTGGGGAGACAAAGTGTGAAATGTTTTTGCTGCTTCTCCTTACCATCTTCCACGTTCTTTCCTAACCAGAAGATGGTTAATGACTTCCGGAGATGGCTGGTTTTTTAAAATAAACTTTATTTAATTATTCCATGAGTAAGAGAGCATGCATACTCCCAACAGGGTCTTGATGCCATGTTCCACCCCCAGCCTCAGCTAGCCTAGATCACAGGCACAAGCATGCCCGGCCTACTCAGGGATGTCATTGGACATGAACCCAGAACCCTTCTGTGTGGATGTGCTTTGTAGAGCATCGTCTTTTACCTCTGCACCACCTACTGGTTCCCTGAAGATGGCTAGTTTGGAGGGAGCCAACCACACAAAAGTTAACTCCTAACCCAGGAAATTGCTCGGTCCAACACAAAGACCTGAGGCAAATGTCCACAGATCAGCATCCCACAGGGGGAAGAATCACCTAGGTAGCCTGACCTATGGCAGCCTCATGATCCAGTCAATTTGAACCATCAAAAACTCATAGACCTTCTACATGCTTTTGAAACAGAGCAAGAAATCGAGGCAGGATTCTTCCTCTGCCTTCTTTCTTTACAAAATAAGGTTAATGGATGCCTCTCATATACCAATAAAACAGAATGCTAAAATAATTTTCTTTACCTGTCACCAAAAATACTTGTCTCCATGACCCCTTGCAATTGCTCATTATGAGGGAGAACTGTTGTTTCTGCCTGCATGGAATCCATCCCCTTTCTACTGTCCTTTAGGATATTCTTCCTTTTCCCCATCTCTGGCTCTGAGAGTGGGTGGAGCTAACTCCAGGGCCAGCGTACGACTCAGATCCAGCCTCAGTCAGTAATCCCTTCAGAGATGAACATATGACTTGGCCCAGGCCATTGAAAACATCAGCCCCAGGACTTTTGCTGGACTTTTTCTGTTAGGAAAGAGCCATTCTCACTTGTGCTAAGCGGGTAGGTCTAAACCAGAAGCTGCTGTTTACAGGAGCCTCTTTGACATAATAGGAAGAACATACCTGAGAAGGATGCCAAAGCAAAGCTTGAACCGACAGGTTTAAAAGCTAAATTCTCTCCAGTTCACACACCACTTAAGCTGGTATGCTTGCTTTTAAGAGTTGAAATTCCACCTACAGGGAACCAGATGTCTACAGAACTGTCTTTCCAATCTAGTTTAGTAAGGCCTCAATTTATAGCTTTGGCATGTAAAAAATATCTTTTCCCAGCAAGCTATCTTATGAAATCTGCATTTTTTCAATATACAGTCTTATTTGGATATGCTTTTATTCCTGGCATTTATAGTGAATGGATACATTTATTATGTATGGATGTGAAAGACTATGGAGCCTGCAGAAATATAATAATAATGACTGGGTCAAATGCTCTGGCATACAAAGACGTTCCTCTTGGGCTGCTTTCAGCAAAATGACCAAATGAAGATCAAGAGGCTCAGTCAATAAGCCCTGGCCCTCAGAGCAGTGGCTGCCCTGCACAGATCGCTGGTCTGACATCAGCTCACTTATTTACTTTATAAACTCACAATTTCCTTAAAGGAGGTGCTTTTTAAATGGCTCATATTCCCATTCCAAAAGGGTTTTAAAAGGTGGTTTTGTAGGAGTAAAGTAGCATTATGGAATCATCACCGTGTAACACAAATCTGCAGAATTCTTCACCGGAAAGAACTTGCAGCGAAGTGAAATAGAATATGATGATATCTCATCTTTCTTGGGTATTAGGTTCTAAAGCTCACATTTAAGGCAAAACCCAGAGAGAGTGAGAATTTCTCTTGAAAAGCCCTTAAGCCGTGCATTCCATATAATATACTTTGCTTTGTTTAAACTGTACAGTGCTGCCTGTCAGAACAATCCACAGAGAGTTTTTCCTCCATATGGTAATTTATTTAGCTGAACACCAGATAGAGCCGTTGTCTGTGTTCAGAGGCTTCATTTTTGTTGGTTGCAGGATGGTTATAATTGAACTCATTTAAGATAAATGCGTGTATGATGTACCTCAACCGATTTTATTGTTTCCTTAACACTGTCTAGGTGACCCATGACATAAAAATTGGAGTTACCTTTATCCTGCGTAATTCTTGATTAAGCAGTCTTAGACACCTGGGGCAATGAAGCGTGCACATAGCAATCTAAGGTGCTCAGAATAATACAGTTTGCATACGCTGATTGGTAACTTATGCACGTAGGAGACATCTAACGTACAAAGCCAGGTGAAATTCAAAAGATTTGCTAAGCAATTAATTTTGTGAAAGAGATGGTGACCACATTAAGATCATTTAATCTGGCAATTTGAAAACTATTAGTCAAGAATTCCTTTTATCAAAAATAAACAAAATCAAATGTGAAACCCCAGCACATCAAAAGAAATGAATGCAAAGCAGCTTTGACATAAGCTGGGAGAAAGCCTTCCTTTCACCTCAACGACCACAGAGATTCCTGAACCATAATATGAACACCATCAATCTAGAGGTGAACCCACACCCAAGCTTTTCAGTTTTATAACTGTAGAATCACATGCCTACAGAAGGTAAGCAACTTCTCAGAGGCCATGCAGAATAGTGGTATCACAGGCCTAGACAGACACCACGTTTCCTGATATGCTTTAACATCATCTCTATCATAAACTGCCTCCCTTCCACTGACCACCTAGTGCACAAAGTGTACATAGGGCTGGTTCTGCAGCCTTGTGGTTAAAGGAGGACCCCATGTGGCTGACTGAGGAATCAGCCTGGCCCTGGGGGGCTTAAAAAAATATGCCAGGCATATATGCCATCTTCAAATTCTCAACAGGATGGAAAAAATGGTGGAGAAGGTATTGCACCATGACCACACCCCACTGGGAGGCACTTTCTACTTCTCCTCCCTCTGTCTTTCTGTATCTCTCTCAAAGCACATATACCCTTTGGTAATTTTTTTCAAAATAACTGTGTACGAATGGTAAATGGAGTTGGAAACAATCAAATTTGGATGTACTGGGTCAGATAAGACTTCTGAGAAGAGGGGAGTTTGGTGCTAGATCTTATAGAAAAAGCAAGACAGAAATTGACTAATAGAAAAAGCCACTTCCCACCTTTCATGTGAACTGAAGAGTGTGAGAATAGAGCTATGTGTCTGGAAAAAGAATACAAGAAAACAGAATGGAAGATCTTAAAAATGAGAAAGGAACTAAGAGAGGGAAGGAGAGAGGAAAAAGGGAACCAAAAAGGAAAACATTAGTGATGCTAAGTAGCTGAAGAAAAGCTATTTTCAAAAAGATGTATCACTTTCCTGAAAATAATCTTGCCAAATACTTTCAGCAGTGCTAATGTGGAGACAGAGTGTAGAGATGGAAGTTTAGAAACCCCAGGGTGGAAGCCCTGCAGTCAGAGGCCTGAATCTGGAGGAGGCCCAGCTTCCTCATCCATAAATGACGAGAGCAACTGTAACTACTAACGTATTAAATGAGTTAATATTTACAAAAAATATTTCAAAAACATTTAACCAGTAAATAAAGTCGCCATACCTTATGTTATATGTAAAAGTTATTGCCTTTTAAAAATAAAACATGAACAGGATCAGACGGTGGTGCAGAGGTTATCCAGTAGGCTAACCCACAGAGCCTCTGGAGAGCCTCTGAGTACACCAGCCACATGCCTGCCCATGATCCCAGGTTGGCTAAGGCTGGGGATGGAGTGCCACGATGAGACCTTGCTGGGGTCTCATCTCTCTCTTTCTCTCTCTGTGTGTCTCTCTTACTCAAAGAAGAAATTAAAAAAAAAAAAAGTTCAAAAGATAAAAATTTAAAACAAAACATTAAGCAACAGTTGCATATGAAAGTTGGATATGAATTCATCCATTGCTATGAAAAACCCATGTAAAAAGGGCTCTTGCCTCTAATTTCTAAACATTTGAGTCCTCTTCCAGGAGCCTCATGCCAAGATTGAGATGTCAGGAGAACAAGGCAACACTGAGAACCAGAGCCCTTCCTGCCTGATGGTTCTTAGTTATATCATTTCATTGTAACTAAAGCAGTCAGAGTCACCCTGGTGGGGCCAGCAGGTGTTGTGGTGATTGGGATGCTGGACTCCCTCCTAGCTGATTACAGTTGGAGTCCCAGACCTAAAGACTTGAAAATCACATTGGGCAAGCGTGTGTGCATGCCCAAAATGCCAAGAAGAGAATGGAGGAGAAGGGATTGAAATGTGAAATGTGGCCATGCCCTCTTGGGGATGATTTCTCACTTTCCCTCTCTTTTTCTCTCTCTTTGGTGGATACACATGCCTCTGGAAAGGAAAGAAGGAAGGAAGGAAGGGAGGGACGGAGGGAGGGAGGGAGGGAGGGAAGGAAGAAGGGAAGGAAGAAAGAAAGAAAAGAAAGAAGAAAGGAAGGAAGGAAGGAAGGAAGGAAGGAAGGAAGGAAGGAAGGAAAAGAAAGAAAGGAAGGAAGGAAGGAAGAAAGAGAGAGAGGAAAGAAGAAAGGAAAGGAAAGGAAAGGAAAGGAAAGGAAAGGAAGGGAAGGGAAGGGAAGGGAAGGGAAGGGAAGGGAAGGGAAGGGAAGGGAAAAGAAGAGTCTCACTAGCTATTTGGGTCAAAGTTACTGAATTATCCTGAGAGTCAAAAAACAGCCACTATACTGGGAACCAGCAGTTAGCGTAATGGCTATGTCGCTGGACTCCCATGTAGTCGACTGTGGTTCGAGTCCCGGACCCGGTGGCTTAAAACTCACGCCGGGCGCGTGTGCGTGCGTGCCCAAGATCACGAGAGGAGAATGGAGGAGAAGGGATTGCGGCGTGACCATCCCCCCTGGGGGGTGATTTCTCATTTTCTGTCTCTCTGTCTCTCTCTGTCTGTCTGGCGAGCGCACGCGCCCTATAGCAAGAAAACCTCTCCAAAAAATAAATAAATAAAACCATAAAATTTAAAAAAAAAGAGAGAGAGAAAAAACAGCCACTATAGTATAGACGGATAAGACTGATGAATGAACAGGACAGCAGAGGAATGACCAAAAGCAGACACACACACACACACACACACACACACACTCTAACTTATATCAGACACAATTAGGATGAGAAGCAATAAAAGACTACATAAAAAATTAAGGAACCAATCGAATAGAAAGTAAGAAAATAAACAGACTCTCAAAACATGCTGTCAAAATACAGAAAGCAAAAGTTAAAAATGTTAAAGCATTGCCTAGTCTAAAATAAATTCTTCAAAATATATGTGGAAAAGGAGAGAAAAGTGAGTAGAAACCAGCCACAAACACAAAGAGGCAGAGAAAGACCAAGGAAGCCAACCTGACATCCTCTCCTAGCACCCTCCCTCCCACCACCCCCCTAAAACCAACAGAGTCTTTTTTTAGTTGTGTGGCTGACCTACTTTTGCACATCCATGGAATAAATAACTACAGTTTCATAAAGCCTGGGAGGAGGGACAGACAAGAAAGAAAATGTCCCATGTCTTAGGCTATGTAATAGTCTCAGCTTCTTAGAAACACATTCTGGTTTTATTATAATTAAGGACTTTAAAGGGTCTTATTATTTAAATTTCACTTTTATTCATTTGTAACCAATAGGTATTATTCTCAGTACTGTGATTACTAAAATTAAATAAATGGGATATAATCAAACTACAGAGAAAAGTTGAAGAGTAAAGTCCTCTATTCTCTTTCCCTAAAGGTGTCAGCTATTAAATGTTTGAACACTATCCCTAGAAATTATTGGGTAGTCTTGACTGTCATGACACATTTTTCTATGCTAAACTTTCCTGATGACCTAGTATTTCTAAACTAGGAAGAGTATGTGCAGAGACTTCATAAACCTCCTTTGATTTATTCAAATTAGATACTTCTCAAAGGGTTTTTGCATGTCACTACCATCATGTACTTTTTCTATCAGTAGAGGCAGGCCTACATCAGGTAAAAAGAGCCTATGTAGTCCATAGTATGGATATGCCACAGTAACATGAACCAGCCCCATACCAGTAGGGCACTCGGGGCCACGCCTTTCTAACTGTCTGCCGAAGCTTTTTCAAGCTATATCCCTGGCATTCGTTTTAAACCACTCAGAACTATCAGGGTCTGTTTTCATCTTGCAATTCAATTCTCAGTTAACTGAACTAAAGGGGCTAAGAAAGTACTACTCTAAAACAACCCCAAATTCATCCCTAATAACTGTTAAGTTTACTAAAACATGGTGTAAAATGAAGTAAGAAATTATTCAGGGTCAGCCTGGTGGTGTGGTCATTAAAGCAGCTGGATCTCACCACAGCCAACTACGTGGTTTGAGCACTGGACCCAGCAGCATGAAAAACACGCCAGGCATGTGTATGCCCCAAATCCCAAGAGTTCAAGAATGGAAGAGAAGGGACTGTGGCACGGTCATCCCCCAGGATGTGATTTCTCACTTCCCCTTTCCCTTTCCCTCTCTCTCAGTTTCTTTCTCTCTCTCTCTCTCTCTCTCTCTCTCTCTCTCTCTCTCTCCAGCAAGAGCATACGTCCTATAGCTAATTTAAATAAATACATAAATAACTTGAATCACCTTATATCCAATACATAGAAAAAAATATCATTTAAAAAAATCACAGAAAAAAACTAAAATACAATACAAAGGTTTGTGATCAAACTTCATGAACAAAGCCCACAGTGATCATCTTAGTCTGTTTTGGGCTGCTATAACAGAATACCACAGGCTGGGTCTGTCTTTTTGCCAGAGGGCACGTGCACTTGCCAGAGACAGAGAGAGTGAGAGAAAGAGACAGAGAGAGAGAGAGAGAGAGAGAGAGAAAAGGAGAAAATACCCCCAATGGGATATGGTTATACCATCATCCTCTCTCTTCCATTTCTCCATCTTTTTGGGATTTTGGGCATACATACACATGCACCCAGTGTTTTTCAAGCCACCAAGGCCAGGACTCAAACCACACTGGTCAGTCATGGGGGATCTGGTTCCCTCTACCACTAGGCCATGGGGCCAGCACACTGCTTACTCTCTTAAACCCCAGGTATTTCACAGTCAAGAGATGAAATTAACCTCTTCCTTAATGCAATTCCTTCTTCCCTTATTTACCACTCAGCAGAGAGGTCCTCAAGTTCTTTGAGATAAACTCAATGCTCAAATGAAAGGTTTCAGGATATAACTCTTTAAGCTTCAGTTTCCTCAAATGCAAAACAGAGATAACAGCTATACCTTCCTCATAAGACCATGAGACAATACGGGCAACACTTCTTGCAGAATAAACAAAATGGTTCATAGTAAGTACCAAAGGATGTCATCATCAGTCTCATCCTTACATCATTAGCAGCATTAGTTGTAAAAAACAAGTGAGCACAGTGCTCCACCTCTGATCACACGAAGAAACAGATTTCTGCTTAGAGAGATGATTAAGCCTGCTCAAGCTTCCCGCAGTACAGCTAATTAGTTACACCCGGCAGCCTCCCCAGCTCAGGAGATAGCAGCTAATCCGGGGCTGTGAGGAGTCAAGGACACTCCGGACTAGAAGCCGGAGGGAGTCCCACTGGCTCATGGCAAGTTCCAGGCATTTGTAACCTTCTAAAACAGAGACGCTTGGCTTCCTCTGCAACTTTATTTTTTTTTAAAAGCATGCATTTTTCTATTTTTATTTTTTTACCATGGTTATTCTGCCCCAGCAACAAATTAAGAATTTACAGTACCAGCATAGTCCCTGGCAAACTATAGGTGCTAAGGAGAAAAATTATAATTTATCCTATCCTCCTACTTAGAATTATGTACCAAATGTACCCAGATCCATTATACCAAATATCATTACAATGGACATCTCTTTAAAAAAAGAGAATGCCAGTCCTTGAATTCTTACTTAACTCATTTGAATTTCACCAAAATGGGACTAAAACCAGATTGTACATGTAAACTAGCAGAATCATACTTCAGAAGTTTCACTAAAAAAAAAAAAAAAAAAAAAAAAAAAAAAATTCTGTGACCTGGAAGATGGTCATCTGAGTCTTTGATTGACTGACTGACTGACTGAGACTGACACATTCATTCATTCCAGACTCAGGGACTACTTTCTACAGAAAGTCTTTTTTTTTTTTTTTAATGAACTGCTGCCTCCTTTCTCTGGCCCACCCGTAATGTACAGAATCGTCTCTCGGTAGACTGCTGGTGTAGTCCTTGTTTGGATCTGCCCCACATTCATTCGCACTTCTGGTAACAGCACTCAATTCTTGGTTGGGTGACCACTCCTTCTCAAATATCAAGTGGCTTCCCCTTCTCCCTATCTTTCCCTTCTCAGCCTTAGTAACTGCTTCTGGGATGGGCATGTGATTCAATTCCAAGATTTTTATGGAAACAAGAGGGCGGGGGAAGCCAGTGGCATAGTGATTAAGGCAGCTGGATCTGACATGGCTGACCTCACGGTTCGAGTCCCAGCAGCTTGAAAAAAGATGCTAGACACATGTGAGCACACACGCCCTACAGCACTGTAGCAAAAATTAAAAGAAAAAAGAAACAATAGGGCAATCGTAGGTCTTCTCCCTAGCTGTGAGGGTGATGCAAGCTTGGAGCCACCAGAAGGTAGGAGGTTGGTGGCTCTCACAGGCAGAAACTCAACCTGAAGATGCAGCCAACAGACAGAAAAACAGAAAGACACAAAGTCTACCTCTGGAACTTTTAGATACATCAGCCAAAAAAATTCTCTTTTTTCCTTGAGTCAGTTACTAGGATTTGGAAACATATCATGCTCACAAATACAACATTGCTGCATTTATTTTTTTTCCTCCTATCCACCTCCCTCTACTTGATCGGAAGTCCCTGAAGGGCAGAAAGATTTTATTATTTTTCTATCAACATAATCTAGGAGAAGGCCTGGCTCAAGACTGCTTAATATGTGTGCAACAGTGTGCTCAGTGGGAATTTTCCTACAACCAACTTTCCTATTTAACAAATGCTTTATATGCATCAGCTTAACGCTATTCACAGTATCTACAAGGAGGATGGGACTGCGGGCTATTTATATATACTGGTGGAAAATAAAATGCTGCATTTTTTCCCTTCTGCCAACCAAAAAGCAATCATTTGTTAATTCTCTACATATACCCCCCCCAAACCTCAATTATAACAAGAACAACAAACGAAAGCCACCAAAGTTTCCAAAGAAGCATTCTTCAAATACCATACCCTGAAAAGGACAAAGTGCCTAGACCAGGAAGAAGAGGTATAGAAACCCCAGCTCCCCTGAGTGAAGAGGTCCCCAGCCTGGGCTCCTCACCTTTGGGGACCTTGATGCATTTCTCTAAGTACAGGATCATTCCCAAAGGGGCCTGAGATTCCAGAAAGGTCAGATGCTAATCTAAGGGACACAATAGGCATTTCTGACATTTCACTTCTCTTTCCCTGCTAATTTGGTTATGACAAAATGACCATAATTTAGGGAAAAGAAAAGGAAAAAAATCCAACTGGAGCTCTTTTACCTACAAAGGAACAGGTCAACATCACATCGAGCCTCATTTCTGTGTTCATTTGTTTAAATCTAGCTTCTGGGACCAGCAGATGGAGTAATGCTTATCTTGTTGGACTCCCACATGGCCAATGACGGTTTGAGTCCTGGACCTGGTGGCTTGAAACTCACGCCAGGCACATATACGTGCATGCTCAAGATCCCAAGAGGAGAAAAGAGGAGAAGGGACTGCGGTGTGGCAAACCCTTTGAAGGGTGACTTCTCACTTTCTGTCTCTCTGGCAAGCACACATGCTCCATAGCAAAAATCTCTCTTAAAAAAAAATCAATAAATGAAAAATAAATCTAGCTTCTGATAGAATAACTTCTCAAGAATAATTGTCTCTACTGGTATTGATCAGCAGCAGCTAGCAAATATCCAGCTTGATGGAGGAAAGAGCTTCATCTTCACCCTGCCAGAACCTCTCCATCTGTAATGGTTTCATCAGAAAATGGCCAAACTAAAATGCAGGAATGGTGTTTTTTACAACAGTGGAAAACAAGAAACAAGCTATAGAAGACTATTTACATAGTATAACCAAAGATGATAGACTCAATATGATTCACTAAACAAGTATTTATTGAGCATCTATTCTGTGCCAGCATTCTGTTAGGAAATGGAGACACAATTGTAAATTGAAGAGCTCTACGGATACACACATAACTCATTAACATGATGAAGATCTCTGTGACAAAGAGTACAAAAAAACAGAAGAGCATGTGATGCACAATCTATTAACATACACACGTAAGGATAGTACGTACGGATGTAAATACCTATGTACAAAACAACCAATAAAGTGAGATGCCATTAAAACAAACATATATCCACACACATAAGGATAGTACGTACAGATGTAAATACCTATGTACAGAACAACAGATAAAGTGAGATGCCATTAAAACAAACATATATCCATTCAGAGAGGACTCAAAAGAGAGTCATGGTCCACTGTATTGCCTGTGGTCATCTTCAGAAGTTGGGGATATAAGTAATTATTCTTACCTTGTTCATACTATTTCTGTGCCATTTGGATTTTAGGGAGAGAGCATATATATGTGTATGTTAAAAAGTTGTATCAGCTATAGGACTCAGAGCTAACACCATAGCATAGTAATTAACTAGGGCAGTGCATTTGGATGCCACACAGCCAACTGCAGTTCGAATCTTGGCCCTGCTGGCTTGGTAGACACACTGGGCACATGTGCATGCATGCCCCAAATCCTCATGGGATAGAGATACAGAGGAAAAGGGACTGCAGTGTGACCATATCCATTTCGGAGGAACTTTCTCTCTCTTTCTCTGGTAAGCACTCATATCCATTGGTAATTAAACAATAATAATAAAGAAAACAAATATATCATAAATACACGCAAAAAACAATTTGGAGATCCTAATGAGATTTTTTGAAAGAAGGTTGAGGGGAGGCTATAGGTCTCTATTTTTAATGGCATTTTCATTGCTTGTCCAGGGTCTATTGAGCAGTGTAACAATGGACAAGAGCACTGGCTCTCACACCAGATGGTCTGGGTTCAGATTTTACCTTTGCTTTTGGCTGTGTGATTTAAACTAAATTACATAGTATCTCTGTGCTACAGTTCCCCAAACTGGAAACTAGGGAAAGTAAGAAAACCTACCACATAGAACTATTAGGAGAACTAAATAAACTAATAATGAAGGGGATATGATGATGGAGGAGGAAGAGGTGGAAGTAGCTAAAGAAGATGGAGAGCACCATAGTGGCAAAGCTACTGCAGGAACAGGAGCCTCATCTGAAAATACCTCTGAGCACATGTCTGATCTAAACCCTCTGGCTCTCCCTTGAATTCACTCCTCTAAGAGCAGCAGGGTCCACCTCTCCAGGCATATCAGGAGTTTCTAGCAAACCCTGACTCATCGCTAATCCCATCAACCTACCCATCTCCTTGTCAGTATAATCCACATCCATGCACCACCTTCTACCTACTTGCAAGGATGCTACTTCCCCAGCCTGAACTCTGTTCTCTAACAGACTGGGTCCTTTCCTTCCTTTTATGATTCACATTAAATCCAGTAGACTCTTCTGGTTCTAATTAGTGTTTTTTTCTATTCTATTCTATTCTATTCTACTCTATTTTGTTTAGCCAGTGCCTATATTAATATTCAGAAGACGTAAGTATCCAAAGAGCCTATGACTACTACTTTAAATCCTGGTAAGGATTAAAACCATCTATCCATCCTGCACCCAGATACTCACCCATCTGTTCATCTCTCTCCTTTAGTGATTGACAATAACGAGCCAAAAATTGTGTTAACTGCTAGGTTAGGGTGGATGTCTGAAAATGGAAGGGACCATCCATCACACTATCAAAAGTTAGACCAAGACCCAGCTGGGCTGGTGAAACCAGGAGGGTGCTGCTGTGACTGAAGCCTTATGGGAAGCCTGGGTTCAAATTCCAGCCCAACCTAAACAAGCCGGGCACAGTGTGTATCTGTGGTCTTAGCAAACTGGAAGGTTGGGGCAGGAGGACTGGGACATAGTAACATAGAGTGATCTTGTTTAAAAAATAATCATAATAATACCTTGCACTTGCTCACTCTCTGCCTCTTGTTCTCATTCTCTCTCTCTCTCTCTCTCTCTCTCTCTCTCTCTCTCACACACACACACACACACACACACACACATACACTTAACAGCCTTGAAATTTAATGGCTCAATTAGGATCCACACTATTTGACTTCTCTATACAACTAGAGCTCACTTTGTCTTATTGGTTTTTATATATACATGGTCAATTTTTATCATTCTTTTTTCTTCTGTATTTTATTCCTGATCAAAATATTACAGAACTAAAAACTAGAAAGAAGAATTTTTTAAAATATACTGCCCTAACAACAGCTATTTATTTTCTATGTCTTCTCTGGGTTTTTTACATATGTGTGAGTATGCATGATATCACACACATTATGTTCAATACAGTATATATATATATATATACACATACACAGTTGTAATCTCATATATTACTTTTTTTATTTATTAAGTAAACATTATTCTGTATTAAACATATACAGCTATAATAGCAGTATAACCATTCAGACAGTGGTCATGCTGTAGTTTTACCTACTGACTGCCCTATTGGTGAAAATACAAATCATTTTCATTTTAAAAGATATTTGCTAATGAATGATCTTCCTGTGCAGGCTGTTCTTTTTGATTAGGAATTTGGAATACATTTTTCTGGCAAGTATATTACCACAATAAAAGGTATGGGGAAAAAAAATAATAAAACACCTTAAGGCCTGTAATGCCATATGGCTTTTCCTTAGGGTTTTAACAGTTAAATGCACCAACAACCAACACTTTATTACCCACACTAATGGGAGGAAGCAGTGTTAAGGATAACCCAAGTTATTTCTGTTTGGAAATCGGGAAACTAAATATTTACGCATACTTTAACAGAGTATTTACCTTTTTAATTACGCCTCACACACCAACAGAAGGCATGTGGATAAAAAGAGACCAGGTATGTGAGAAAGGGCTTGAAAATCTGAACCTGCTGGGAAGCAGAGGGAGGTTGGTCATGGAATTTTAAGAAGGCCAAAAGTCATCCATCAGAGCTGTCTGTTTAGGCATGCGTGCCCCAAAACAGTATGCTGTGATGTGATTAGAGCAATGCTCCTATCTGTGATTCCAGTCGGTGCTGTACTGGCAAGAAGAGGGAGTATGTGTCAATATTTGAGTCTCTCCTGTTCTTTTTTCTCAATCATCCCAACCATACAGGTAACTGTCATTCTACATGCTGCAAAGCAAGTCACTAAAAACAGAACCCAAACTGCCCAAAATGCAGAAGGGAAAGGAGCAGGAGAAAGAAAATAAAAGTTTTACAAAGTCTTATTAGAACTGTCTGCTAAAGATTAGCATACATTTGTTTCCCCTGGTTTTTGCTATAAGGCACATACACTTGCCAGAAAAAGAGAGGGAAAGTGAGAAATCACCCTTCTCGCCAGGAGGACAGCCAGACCATAATCCCTTCTTCCCCATTCTCCTCTTGAGACTTGGGGCACATATGCCTCGTGTGATTTTCAAGCTGCTAGATCCAGGACTCGGACGGCCCCATCAGCCATGTGTGAACCAATGCTTCAACCTCCATGCCACCTACTGACCCAACATACACATTTTTACAAGTCCTTTAAATCACCATGCTCCGCTTCTTTATACTTATTTATACTGGCTGGCTTTCAGAAGCTCGCCCCTAATCTTAGTGTCCATAAGACCACAATATCGGCATGCCTGAGTCTCCGCAGTATCGTCCGGAGCCTGCATTCCCCAAGGATGGCACCTACGTGACCGTGCAGAGATTTCAGATACACAGGAACACATCGCAGGTTACAGAACAACCGGAGAAAGACACTCCCTTCCTCCTCTCTTATAAGCTTTGTGACACCATAAAAGAAGTCTCCAACATTTAATAGTTGCTACCATCCTTTGTTTCTTTTTCCTCAAACAGAAAAGGAGGAGGCATAACCTCAGAAACATCCAGTTAAAACTTAACGATAATCTTATTTGCATTTTATTTATTATGGTTTTCTTATGCAAGTGATAGTGATTTAATTAGTAAGAAATGCATTTTTTTTAAAAAAAGAGAAATTTTATAGGCAAAGAACGTGAACTAAATCGAAGGAAAGCATTAAGTAAAACAGCATGTTATGGTGATGTGTTCACAATCAAGAAAGTTCTGGGGGAAAACTGAAATTTGGGAAGCTGTATTAGATCTATATTTACATGTCATACTTGTCTTTTGTATATCTTGATCTCATCTTAACTAATTCTTTCTTTTTATTTTTTTTTTTAGAGGATTTTTTTCGCTATAGGGCGCGTGCGCTCGCCATACAGACAGAGAGAGACATAGAGACAGAAAGTGAGAAATCACCCCCCAGGGGGGATGGTCACGCCGCAATCCTTTCTCCTCCATTCTCCTCTCCGGATCTTGGGCACGCACGCACACGCGCCCGGCGTGAGTTTTAAGCCACTGGGTCCGGGACACAAACCGTGGTCAACTACATGGGAGTCCAACGACATAGCCATTACGCTAACTGCTGGTTCCCCCTTTTTATTTTTTTTAAGTAGAGATTTTTGCCTTAGGGCGCATGCTTACTGAAGAGAGAGAGACAGAGACAGTGAGCAGGAACGTGAAAAATCATTCCTCAGGAGGATGGCCACATGGCAACCCATTCTACTCTCTTCTCCTCTTCTCTTCTCATGCACCTGGCATGAGTTTCAAGCCACCAGGTCCAGGACTCGAAACAGCAGCTAGCCATGTGAGAGTCCAGTGATGTAAGCACTACACCATCCACTGGCCCCAACTTAACTAATTCTAAAGGGTAAAAGGCTATACTTTAATATCGTATATCTTATTTCTCTTGCTAGCTAGCCTATATAGAAACAGTCCAGCATATAAGATTTCTGTCAGTTACAAAAAATATTAAAAACTAGGCACATTAAGTCTATCAAAATATTACGTTGGTTCACCTTATCATGGTTTCTCATTGATCCTTATGTTCATTTTAAAAACCATTATAATTTTACTTTATCTTGTCTTCTGATTGCTTTTTAATCATTGATGACTTAGAACACTTTGGCTTTCAGTTTTCCATTCTATTAAGAGTTTGATGATCTATAAAAAATATTGCAGATACTCTAATAACAGAGGCCCAGTTCCTTGGTAATGCATGAATATGTGGAGTAATTATGACGTGTAGGTTATTTTATCCCTTGTTTATAGGTCTGTAAGATTTTCAGGAATTAAGAGTGTTAAATAAAAAGTATAGGAAGCCATTGTTTCGGACTAAGCTCGAACAGACCAGACTAAAAATAAAAAAGGAATCAGTCATGAAAGTTCCACATCACTAAGCTACTTATCTCACCTTCCAAGAAATCAGAACAAGAGGGAGTCAAAACTCCCAACCAAGCCAGTTTAATCAGCATGAAAATGGAGTTTCCTCTGCTTTAATACTTACGACAAAAAGTAACCTGAACTAAGCCGATCATAACTAATCAGTTATCTCCTATCGTTCAGTCTCTCCGCTTCCTAGTCCCAGTTTTAAGGAAAGTGACTGAAATGCCCAACTGCTTTTTGTTCTCTGTTCTGCCTTCTTTAGCCCTTTTCTGTCAATAAAACCAACCTCTTCTACTCAGCTCACTTGAACAGTCTATTTTATGGATTGGCATATGGCCCAATTCTAGAAGCACAAATAAAGCCAATTAAGATCTATAAACTATTAAATTAATGCACTGTAGTTTCTCTTCTTTTTCTTTTTCTTTTTTTTTTTTTTTTTTTAAGTTTTACCAGAGGGCACATGGGCTCACTGGAGAGAGACAGAGAGAGAGGTAGTGAGAAATCACCCCTGAATGTGGACGTTATGCCACAATCCTTTCTCCTCCATTTTCTGGGGCACATGTGCTTTGCAAAGCCACCAGTCTGAGACTCAAACCACACAGTTGGCCATACAGGATCCAGCCACCTTATCTTAACCTCCGTGCCATCTGCTGCCCTATAACTTTGTGTTTTTTTTGACAAGAGTAAAGCTGTCTCTGTAATTATCTAAGGGTTGTGCCATCCCCCTGTTCTTTCCCCACCTCATCAGGCCTGTTTGGGCCACTCAAGTAGAAGCAAAGCTTTACACATCAATATATTTACCAACCAAGGACTTAGCACACAAACAAACAAACAAAACTGTCACCATTCAGGCTCCTTAGGCAACAAGGAAAATTCCTGTGGCTCTTCTGACTGACAGCCTATAAACTGGAAAAAGATGCCCAATACCAATCGTCATGTTAGTGCTCAAAATGCAAAAGACCTAGAAGCTTGGCATAAAAGGCCTTGGCTCTTCCTATTCTTTTCACTTGTATGTTTTTTCTCCCTATTATTTTACATTAGTTAAAAGCCAAAAGTAAACCACACCCACACAGTACATTGTAAATTCCTGTTTACTCAAGACAATTCCTGGCTGAGAGCTGAACTAAGGATGCAAAAAAGGCAAAAGCAAACAAAAACCTGACAGCATGTTTTAAAATTTGCCAGGGTAAAATTCATAGGACTGCCCAAATCAAATGAGACTTATTTCAATTTCAGCGGCGAATGAAATATCTGATTTAATCTGCACAAGACAAGCACAGAGAAAGTTTTTATATTGGAAATCATTTCCATACATATTTCCCACATTCACATTTCTCCTGCTTTGCTTGAACTTTTGAAGTTTCTCATTAATTCAGTTTTGATACCAACGACATCAATCTCAAAGGCAATGGTATTTTAACAAAGCTGGGAATACACTGGCCAGGGTTCAAAAGATGTGTAATTTCTACCAGGAGATGAATCTGTCATCATTTTTGTTTAACAGATATTGAAAATGAAAACAACCTATTTGGAAGACAATTTATAAGCTCGGAAAATATGCAGAGTGAGGAGAATAAACTGAAAACACCGCAAAGAAGACATGAGAAAACAATCATTAATTTTATTTAAGAAAGGCAAAAAATCAGGGCCAGCCGATGGCATAGCAGTTATGTCACTGGACTCCCACATGACCAACCACAGTAGACCTGGTGGCTTCTAAATCATGCCGGGTGTATGTGTGTACATGCCCAAGATCTCAGGAGGAATGTGGGGGAGAAGGGATTGCGACATGGTCATCCCCTGGGGGATGATTTCTCACTTTCTCTCTCACTGTGTCTGTCTCTCTCCCAGCAATGCAAGTGCACACACCCTAAGGCAAAAACCTCTTTTGGGGGGGGGGGGGGGGTAAAAACTTAAAAACTTTAAAAATGGAATATTTTTAACACAGACCAATTTTTTTGTGGGAAAATGGCTGAAACTATTAAGAGCTCAGGAGGCATGCTTATCTCCTACTATGATTAACTGTGTGTCCTTGGGCTAGTCATTACGCCATTCTTATCCCAACTGCCACACTGTAATCAGGAATGCCAACGGGTCAAGTGATAGGCTGAAATGTCCTGAAAGAAAGAGTGATACTCCCTGGTTATGCATGACTTTCCTCTGTGACAGTGCAACCTCTTTTTCAAACAATTAACCAACAGCGACTGAGTATCTACTCTGTGCCAGGCCGTGATCTAGACAATGGAGAGACAAAGGTGAGTTGGCTAAAGTCTAATTCAAGGAGTGCCATTCTAAGGACAGAGATAAATCATAAACCAGCAGAGCAGGCCATACAGAGGGCAAGCAGGTGGTTTGATAGAAGGCACCAGCAGTTGGTAAGAGGTCAGGTGAGGATAATACAGTAATTGATAAATGAACTAACCAGGAAAGGTCTCTCTGAAAACATGATATTGAGGCTGAGATCCCAGAAGAGTGAGCTACGTACAAAGGCAAATGAAAAGCTGAAAGAACACGGCAGACTGACAGAATGGCATGTGCAAAGGTCCAAATATCTGAAAGACCTTGGCATGCTGGGGAATGGAAAGGTGACTGAGAGTGACCTTTCTTGTCGCACCATGGGTTTTGATGTGTGTTTTTTTTTTTTTTTTTTTTTTTTTTTTTTTAAAGAAAGATTTTTGCTATAGGGTGCAAGGGTTCACCAGAGAGACAGAAAGAGAGAAATTAACCTCCTAGGGGATAGCCACACTGCAATCCCTTCTCCTCCATCATCCTCTCAAGATCTTGGGCACACATACATGTATATGCACCTGGTACCAGGTCCAAGTAAGTCACTGGGTCCAAGACTCAAACCACAGTTGACTACATGGGAGTCCAGCAACATAACCACTGTGCCACCTGCTGGTCCCTTGACTGTGTTCTAACTGATGGGAAGCCCCTGGGGTTCCACTACTGTGAGCGGCTTTTCTCGTTAAGTTAAACTTAGTGTTTTGAGGTACAAAACTTTAAAATATTTTTGATAGGAATTCCTTCCCATTTTTTTTTTCCAATAGATTTTCTTTTTTTTTCTTTTTGCCAGAGAACACATACATGAGAGACAAAGAGAACCTGCTGATGGGGCATAGTCATACTATAACCTTCTTTCCTCCATTTCTCCATCCCGTCAGGACCTTGGGCACATATGCACAGGTGCCTAGAGTATCCCTCAGGCTGCCAAGGCAGGAATTCAAACCACAGTTGGCCATGTGGGATCTGGCTCTCCAGGCGCAGTGCTTAACCACTGTACTACAGGACCAGGCCTAGACTTCCTCTTAAACTAAGTACAAAATGGAACTTTTTTTTTTGTTAATGAGAGTTCATTATTACCATCTAGTGCTCTATCATTATGAGGAGGGCAGAAGTGTGCAAAGCAAGATCACTGTACTTCAATAATACAATGCCATATTCTTGCTCTGCTTTAGGTGATTACTTTTGGTTGTCCCACCTGCATTATCTGGAAACAACTTTAGATATAGCCATTAGTCAATGATTCACCTTTTCTATGCAATCAATTGCAAGAGTTTTATAACAGTTACTGTTGTTCAGAGGCCATTTCCATCACTGGGCTCTTAGAATATAAAAACAGAACAATGCCATATAGCTACCTCCTCCCTATCCCTTCATTTCTAGGCACACTACAGTGTCACAGATGGAAGGGTTTTTCCAAAGACTGGCCACTAGGTAACCTGGGTACAGCATGCAGAATTTTTAAGAAGGCCTCCCCCAATTTTCATCACATAGTTATTTGATCAAATGCTAATCTAGGTTCTACTGTGAAAAGATTTTGCAAATATTTAAAGTCCCAAGTCAGTTGACCTTAAAATACAGAAATTGTCCAGATGGGCCTAATTGAACCTTGTAAGCTCTTTAAAGACAGGAAGTTTTCTCTGGCTGGTAGCAGAGGAAGTCAGAGAGATCTGAAGCAGAGAGAAGACTCAACATGCTCTCCTTGGCTTGAATAGGGAAGATGTCATGTGACAAGGAACACAAAGCTGCCTCGAGAAGCTGAGAGCAGGTCCTACCCAACAACTAGTAAAGACTTGTGGACTCATGCCCTTTGACCACAGGAAACTGAATTCTGCCAATCAGAGTTAGAAAAGAACCCCAAATCTAGATGAGAGCATAGCCAGCCTCACCAGAAAACCCAGACACACCATACCAAATTTCTGAACTTCATGACAATGAGCTAATAAATGGAGGTGGTTTTAAGTCACCCAATGTGTATGGATTTGTTACACAGACAGAAAACAACAGTATACTGGGTAAAGTGTGTGCTTAGCAAGTTTGCAAAGGAATGAAAAAAATAAATTAATAAATTTTTACTACATCATTTGTTCAAATATCTAAAGAACAGTGGGACTTAATAAAGGACATAAAATTAGGAATCGCAGTCCTAGGCTCAAGTCCTGGCTATGGTACTAGGTACCTGTGGGAGTCATGGGATTCATTTCCTTCTCTGAGAAAAATGTGCAAGATAATTATTAAGGTTCTTCCAGTTGTGATAGTCTATGAGTTAAATCATTCCTTCTTACAACTGAACTAAGGGGCTAGCAGATGGTGTAGTGGTTGAGGTGCTGGACTTCTGCATGGTCGACCATGGTTTGAATTCCAGACCTGGCTTGAAAATCACACTGGGCGTGTGTGCATGCATGCCCAAAATCCTGGGAGGGAGAGGTATTGCTGAGTGACTATCCCTCCAAGGGATGATTTCTCACTTTCCCCCTCACTATCACTCTCTGTCTCTTTCCAGAGGAAGGCACATGACCTATGGCAAAAACAAAAACAAAAAACCAGCAAACAAAAAAAAAGAAGCAAGCAAGCAAAAAATTGAACTGAACGAAACAGATATGGCTTATTACCTGTTGATGATGACGTGTATAGTATTCTCAACTGGATTGGTTTGAGAAGTATTTCATGATGGGTAAAGTCTTTTTACAAGCAAAATGAGAAATAGTGATTAACTGTTTAAAAAAATAATTGGAATAATAATAATAATGATTGGCAAAAACAATGAAAAGATATTGAATGATGAAGTGGGGAGATTAATGTCTCTGTATTGACTGACATTCATGGCATTCCCTTTTGAAAAAGCAATGTAATACACAGTAAAGTTATATGCAAGTCAATGTAATATAAATAAGATTATGATGATAATAAAAAATAAATAAAAGAAATTAAAAAAGAAATTAAAAAAAGAAAACTGAACTGAACTAAGAATAAGCTTGCACTTCCCATATATTTAGTTTTCCGATAACACATTTTCCCCTTGCCTATTAGCACACCTGTATCTCAAGGTCATAATAGTTAAGGAAAGGTTCTGAAAAAGGAATCTGTTCATATGCTTATTTAAAAATCTATTCAATATATGATTGATGCATTTATTTTTAACTCTGGTTATAACAGCACCTCAGAGACTTTTCAGTCTTGCAGTTAACTAAATATTTAGGTATTTAACAGAGTTTATCTTTGCATAAAAGCTGAGTCAACACAATGCTAAAACTTGTTTAAAACATAATCTGGGTGCCAAATTGAGGAGAGGAGGAGTGGTATATCTAAACGTATGACTTCAAGCCCCTAAAGAGTTCCTTCACTAACAAAATGCGAACCTCTGTTCTAATTTCATATCTGCCCTTTGAATTTTTTACTAAATATTTTTATTTTAAAACAGAGAGAAAGGCCCTTATACACATTCCCCTCTGTTACTTCAAATGTGTACAAGTTATGTTACAGTTCTAAGTCATTCTTAATTAAAATATTATGAAATAAAAATCTCTCTAGAAAAGCTATCTGCAGTATAAATCAAAACTTTATATGGTAGTTCAAGTACCTTTCCAGATTGAGAATCTGAGCATGTGCAAAAGGCAATGCATGAAACTGCAGGAGGCTGGAGGAGGAAAGAGAAAGATGTTTGCAGTGTTTTGATAGGCACAAGTTTCCTTCACAGCTCAATTGCTAAATTCCCTGTACTTAAGCTGAACTCGGAGTCATGGCACAGAATACAGGAGCGCTCTCTATAAAAAGCAGTACACGCTGCAATGCAAGCAGTTGGGCTTCCTGTACAGAGCAGCAGAAAATAAGAACAGTATACCCTATAGCAAAAACCTCTCCCAAAAAAAAAAGAAAAAGAAAAAAAAAAAAAAAAAAAAAAAAAACAGTATGGCACAGAAATCTAGATCGAACTAGATCAGAGACTGTCCACAGGGAGGAAGATCTAGCAATCAAAACCCACTGCCTATCATGCATTATTTAGTGTATAAGAGAGTCTTGGTACCATACGAGAATTGATAAAAAGACAAAAATCACAGAGTGAATTCCCTTAACACAAGGATCAATATTTTATGGTCAAATGGTGGTCTTGGGAGAGTATGGGGGAGGAGGACTTACAGAAGACTTAAGTTCTTCTTGGAACTGTACCACATCTTAAAAGACTATGCTAGATCTGTATGGAAGTCCCACGATCGACCTATACATTCTGGGTGTGCCTGTCTATGATCCTGGCTAGTAGGGAAGGCAAGCGGGGGTCTCAGCGTGAGACCCTGTTAAAGGTACTTGTCTTTCTCTCTCTCACACTCTCATGGAAAAAAGAAATAAACTTGAAAAAAAAAAAAAAAAAAAGTGATTTGGGGCCAGTAGGTGCTGAGGTGGTTGAGGTGCTAGATTCCCACATGGCCGACCATGGTTCAAGACCCAGACTTGGAGGCTTGCTTTCTCTCTCTCTCTCTCTGATCAAATTAAAGAATAATAAATAAAATTAAATTATTCTTAAAAAAAGATTCTACGACAAAATTCTTATATTAAAGTAGTTTTTTAAAGTAGTTTATAAAGTAGGTTTTATTGGAGCCAGCAGGTGGCGTGGTGGTTAAGGCACTGAATTCCCACTGGTTTAAGTTCCAGACCCAGTAGCTTGAAAATCACACCAGACATCTATACGTGTGTGGCCAAAATCCCAAAAGGAGAATGGAGGAGAAGGGACTGCAGAGTGACCATCTTCCCTGAGGAGTGATTTCTCATTTTCCCTCTATCTTTCTCTGGCAAGCGCACATGCCCCATGGCAAAAACAAAACAAAAAAAAAAAAAAAAAAAAAAAAAACAAAACAACAACAACAAAAAAAAACACAACAACAACAACAAAGATCGTTTTTAACTTTAAACAAGCACCATTCAAAAGATGACCTTTCTGGGAACCAGCAGTTAGCATAATGGCTATGTCGCTGGACTCCCACGTAGTCGACCGCGGTTCACGTCTCAGACCTGGTGGCTTACAACTCACGCTGGGCGCATGTGCGTGCGTGCCCAAGATCCCGAGAGGAGAATGGAGGAGAAGGGATTGCGGCGTGACCATCCCCCCTGGGGGGTGATTTCTCGCTTTCTGTCTCTCTGTCTCTCTCTGTCTGTCTGGCGAGCGCACGCACCCTATAGCGAAAAAAAAAAACCTCTCCAAAAAAAAAAAAAAAAAGATGACCTTTCTGCAAAAATGGTTGAGAGCCTCGATTTTCCCAAAGTTCTTTTTTTTTTTAAGTTTATTTATTTTACTCATGATAGAGCGTACATAAACAGGCAAGTGAGAGAGAGAGAGAGAGAGAGAGAGACAGACAGAAAGACAGAGAGTGGAGAGAAAGAGAGAAGGACTTTCAACAGGGTCTGGTCATGCCAGAATCCCCTCCCCCAAGCTCATCAGAATCTTTGGTATGCATGTGGCATACATCTGGCATATTTCAGGTCAACTGGACCAGATATCCAAACCCAGAGTTGGCTGAATGCACGGTGGCTTCCAGTGCCTAAGTATCAAGGTTGAGCTCCAAAGTGCATTCTTAATTCTTTGGGTCCAATTATTCTATCCCGTGCCTATCGTGTCATCATCTCACTTGTTTTCTCTTCATCAATTCTCTGCTCTAACACTGCCAGGTCCTTTTCTGTCCATCACTATGTACACAATTCATGAAGGTTTCCGATGCCATTTCTGTGGGATTCATAAAATCCAGTATCTTTTGTACGATTTACAATTTCCTTTGTCTTGCTTTGGATTATTTATCTGCCTGTCTGAGATAGAGCAGGACAGAGACCAGATGTCCTAATAAAAGAAAAGTGTTAGGAAGGGAAGACTGTTAGAGGTATGATTAATTTTCTTAGTGGTCAGTCATAAGTTAATGTTTTCAGTTAATACCAACTTCTGCTTTCTTAGATAAAATCATAACTTCAAAGACTCAGATAATGAAAATACAGATAATAAGGACCCCTACCCCCATAATTATGCTCAATGGCATGCATGGCTTCATTGTATAGTATGGGTTCAAGCATTCTCAACTAATCCTCTGTTGTCTTAAGTAAAAGAAACTCTTCAGAGATTGTACTAAAGAAATAACTAGGCTGGCTGGACTCCACTAAATGCTGTAGCCAAGATTCTTGCATTCTGAGCATACAAAGCCAAGTAAGCAGCAAGTTTTGCAAGGATTCAGTCTGAGTGTGCTCCATGTTATCTGAGCAGCACAAGATTTGTCCAGGATGGGACAGGCTACAAAGAGTCGAACATCTAGCACTGCTCATTGTCCACCTCCACTTTCTTTATTAAAGGCTTAAAGAATGTTTTGGTGTTAATCATCTAAACAAGCTTCCTGATATAAAATATTACAAAACTACTTCCTCAGTCATTCCTTGGAGAGCTTTCCCAACAGTGTCAAGCAAGGATACATTATTGTACAATGCTTGATATGGGAAATTTATTTTCTGGGTTAATCCAAAGGATCCACAAATGTTGCATTAAAATTTCTTTTATGGGTGTGTCCATTTCTTTTTTATCTTTTAAATTTATTATTTTTGTACATTCAATAGCTATACATCATTTAGCTTGTACAGAGAATTTACCCAACATGAAATATACCTCAGACTAGTCCAATTGAGAATACTATACACATTATCATCAACAGGTAATAAACTGCTTCTGTGTCCCATGAATGTCTTTATATTTTTCTCCCTAATTTCCTTCCCTATACTCCCACCCTTCTTTCACACTGTCCCCAGTGTCCGTAACTATTTTCAATGCTTTTATGTCCTCCAATCTTTCAGTCTATATCATAGAGTGTGGCCAGTTAGCATATGTTAAGTGGAGACACATAATGTTTCTCTTTCATAGACTGACTCACTTTAATCACCAATAAATCTTCCATATTCATCCACTTTTTATCAAATGCCAGGGTCTTGTTTTTTATGGCTGAACAGTATTCCATGGAGTATATGTGTCACACTTTTTCAAACCATTCATCTGCTTGTGGACATTTGGGTTGGTTCCATGTCTTAGCAATAGTGAATAATGCTGCAATAAACACAGATGTTCAAACACTTTCCTGGCTGAGAATTCTCCTGTCCTTTGGGTAGATACTCAAGAGCAGAATTGCTGGATCATATGGTACTTCTATTTGTAGGTCTTTGAGAAACTTCCATACTGTTTTTCACAGTGGCTGGACCAATTTACACTTCCACCAACAGTGTAGGAGAGTTCCCCTTTCACCACTTCCCCGCCAGCATTTATCATTTTTATTTTTTTAATCTTCACCATTCTGTCTGGGGTTAAGGTGGTATCTCACTGTGGTTTTGATCTGTATCTCCCTTATGATAAGGGATGTTGAGCATTTTTTTATATGTTTTTTGGCTGTTGCTATGTCTTCCTTAGAAAGTTAGTTATTCAGCTCATTTTCCAATCTTTTAATTGGGTTAATTTTTTTTTTTCAGATAAACTGCTTGACTGAGTTCCCTGTATATTCTAGTTATCAGTCACTTACCTAAGGCAGTTTATAAAAATATTCTCCCATTCCAAGGGTTGTCAATTCACAGTAATTACTATGCCTTTTGCTGTGCAGAAACTTCTTAATCTGATGTAATCTCACTTTTCTATTTTTGGGATTATTGCCTGTGCTTTGGGAGGTCTTATTTTAAAAATCTTTGTCTACCCCAATGTCTCCCAGAATCTCCCCAATGTTTTCCACCAGTAGTTTTATAGTTTGAGGTCTTAGGTTCAGATCTTCGATCCACTTTAAGTTGATTTTTGTTAATGGTGAAAGATGGGGATCCAGTTTTTCCAGCACCATTTGCTAAAGAGATTTTCTTTTTCCCACTGGATTGACTGATATCCTTTGTCAAAAATCAATTTTGGGTTTATTTCTGAAGTTTCTATTCTGTTCTATTGGTCCACCTCTTTTGCTTTATACCACATTTTGGGATTAGGGTGTGAGATGACACCCAGTCCAGTCTTCACGCATAGCATTACTCTGGCAATATGGGATCTTTTATGACTCCAGACAAATTCTATGATCATCTTTTCTAGATCTGTGAAGAATGTCTCTTGTACTCTTATAGGGATTGCATTAAATCTGTAGATCAATTTGGGTAGAATTGCAATTTTGATTATATTAATTCTTCCAATCCAGAAACATGGGATGTCCTTCCACTTTTTTGTCACTTTCAATGTCTTTTTTAAGATTTTCATAGTTTTCCTTGTTAAGATCTTTGACTTCCTGGGTTAGGTTTATCCCTATGCATTTTATACATTTTGTGCTATGATAAAAGGGATTATTTTCTTCAGTTCTACCTCATTCAGCTTGTTCGTATATAAAAATACTCTCAATTTTTGGGTATTGATTTTGGATCCTGCCACTTTATTGTATTCGTTTATTATTTTGAGAAGTTTTTTCATGGGTACCTTTGGATCTTCTATGCCATCATGTCATCTGAAAACAAAGATTATTTTCAACTCTTATTTCTCTATTTGAATGCCTTTTATATTATTCTCTTTTCTCACTGCATTGGCTAAGACTTCCAGCACTATACTGAAAAGGAGTGGAGAAAGAGGAAAGTCTTGTCTAGTACCAATTTTTAGTAGAAAAGCTTTCAGCTTTTCCCCATTCAGTATAATGTCAGCTATAGGTTTTTGCTTTGTTTTTGAAGATGTTTTTGCTGCAGGGCGTGTGCACTCGTCAGACAGACAGAGACAGAGAGACAGAAAGTGAGAAATCAGCCCAAGGGAGGATGGCCACACCACAATCCCTTCTCCTCCATTCTCCTTGGAATCTTGGACATGCACGCACACGTGCCAGGCGTGAGTTTAAGCCATCAGGTCTGAGACTCTAACTGCGGTCAACTACACGGGAGTTCAGCAACATAGCCATTATGCTAACTGCTGGTCCCAGCTATAGGTTTTTCATATATGGTTTTTATTGTATTGAGAAATGACCCTTCTATGCCAACTGTGCTGTAAGTCTTAATCTTGAAGAGAATTTTTTTGAGAGGTTTTTGCTATAGGGCGCTTGTGCTCGCTAGAAAGACAGAGACAGAGAGATAAAAAGTGAGAAATCACCCCCCAGGGGGGATGGCCACGCCGCAATCCCTTCTCCTCCATTCTCCTCTTGGGATCTTAGGCACGCATGCACACGCGCCCAGAGTGAGTTTAAGCCGCCGGGTCCAGGACTTGAACCGCAGTCGACTACATGGGAGTCCAGAGACATACCCATTACACCAACTGCTGGTCCCGAGATGTATTTTATCAAATGCTTTTTCTACATCAATTTAAATGACCATATGGTTTTTATCATTCTATTAATATGGTATAATATGTTTATGGTTTTGCATATGTTGAACCACCCTTGCATCCCTGGAATAAAGCCTACCTGATCGTGATGAATCTTTTTTATATGTTTTATATGTCATTGGATATGATTTGCAAGTATCTTGTTGAGATTTTTGCATCTATATTCATCAGAGTTATTGGTCTGTAGTTTTCCTTTATTGTCATGTCTTTATCTGTTTGGGGATGAGGATGATGGAGGTTTCATAAAATGAGTTTGGAAGTATTCCTTCCTTTTGTATCTTTAGAAATAGTTTGAGTAGAATGGGGGTTAACTCTTCTTTAAAAGTTTGGTAGAATTCAGAAGTGAAGCCATCAGGACCTGGGCTTTTCCTTGTTGGAAGGTTATTTATTACTGATTCTATCTCATGGCTTGTTATGGGTCTGTTCAGAATTTCTATATCTTCATTCAATCCTGGTAGATTATATGTGCTGAGGAATTTGTCCATCTCATCCAGATTCTCTTGTTTGTTGGTATATAGTTACTCATAGTATCCTCTAATGATGTTTTGTATTTCTATGATGTCTGTTGTAATACTGCCTTTTCGTTGCGAATTTTATTAATCTGGTTCCTTTCTCTCTTCTTCTTAATCATTCTAGCTAATGGTGTGTCAACCTTGTTCATCTTTTCAAAGAACCAGCTTTTGCTTTCTTTTATTTTCTGTATTTCATTTGTTTCTCCTTGAATCTATATTATTTCTTTTCTCCTTTTTGGATTTTTTGGTTGTTGTTTTTCCATTTCCCTGAGGCATGATGTTGTCTATTTGCCACCTTTCTATCTTTTTTTTTTTTTTAATGTACACTAATTGCTATGAATTTCCATGTTATGACTGTTTTTTGTTATCCCATAGATACTGGAAACTCATGTACTCATTATCATTTGTTTCCATAAGTCTTTTTTTTTATCTCAGTCTTAATTTCTTCAGTAGTTGAAAAGTCATTGAGAAGTAGGTTGTTTAGTTTCCAGTTGTTTGTGTACTTTTGAAGATTTTTCCTGAAATTAATATCAAGCTTAATTCCGTCATGATCAGAGATAATGCTGGATATAGTTTTTATGCCTTTGAATCTGTAAATGCTTGATTTGTATCCTAGCATATGATCAATCTTTGAAAACGTTCCATGTGGGGGTGAGAAAAACGTATATTTTGTGATTTTAGGGTGGAAACTTCTATAGATGTCTGCCAAGTCCATTTGATTTATGGTATCATTTGGATCCTGTATCTCTTTGCTTATTCTTTGTCTAGATCTGTCTAAAGGGGATAATGAGGTGTTGAGATCCCCAATGATTACAGTGTTGCAACCTATCTCTCCTTTTAGATCTAGCTGTCTTTACATATTTTGGTGTTCCTGAGTTGGATGTAGATACTTATAAGTGTTATGTCTTCTTGGTGAATTAGCCCTTTTGCTACTATATAATGCCCTGCTTTGTCTCTTACAGTTTTTGTTTTAAAGCCTATATTATCTGACATCAATATTGCAACTCCAGCCCTTTTTTGATTTCCATTTGCATGGAATACCATTTTCTAGCCCTTCACTTTTAGTCGATAAATGTCTTTATCCATGAGATGCATTTCGTATAGGCAACAGACAGGGGTTTTTGGTCTTTTATCTATTCAGCCAGTCTGTGTCTCTTGATTGGAGAGTTTAACTCATTAACATTCAACATTATTATCGAGGACTAGCAGGTAGTGTGGTGGTCAGTGTGCTGAACTCCCACATGGCTGACTGTGGTATGAGTCCTGGACCTGGCAGCCTGCTTTCTCACTTTCTCTCTTCCTCTCCCTCTCTTCCCCCACCCTCAGGGTGCATGAGCCCTGTAGCAAACTAAACAATAATAATGATAAATAAAAACTAATCTTTTTAAGAAGGAGGGGCTGGCAAGTGGCATGGTGGTTAAAGGGCTGGACTCTCACATGGCTGACCGTGGTTCGAGTCCTAGACCAGGCAGCTTGCTTTCTCACTTTCCTTCTCTCTCTCTCTCTCTCTCTCTCTCTCTCTCTCTCTGGTCAACTTCAATAAAAATAAATAAATAAATAAATACTGACAATGAATAAAATTAAATAAAATAATTCCGGGAGGGGGTGGATTCAACATAGATACTTCCAGACTTGTTCCTATCATTAAGTTAGCCATTTTCTTGGTTGTTTTTTATTCTCTTATTTCTGTCAGTCTGATTTTAGTTTTCCTGGTATAGCACTCCCTTCAGAACTTCTTAAAGAGCTGGCCTGGAGTTGGTAAATTCTTTCAGGTTTTGTTTATCTGAGACTGTTTTTATCTTTTCTTCCCATATGAAGGATAATCTTGCCGGGTATAGTAATCTCCATTGAAATTGTTTTTCTTTTAACACCTTAAATATATTTCCCCGCTTTCTTTGCCTGCATTGTTTCCAATGAGAGGTTCGATGTTAACCTGGTAAGATAATCTTTCAAAGTAACTTGATGTATCTCTCTTCCCAATTTTAGTATCTTGTCTTTGTCTGTGATTTTGGCCAATCTGGCTATCATGTGCCTTGGAGAAGATCTTATTGATTCTATTTGGGGTTTATTTCCTGAGTCTGGATTTTTTTTTTTTTTTTGAGAAGTTTTTTGCTATAGGGCGCGTGTGCTCACCGGACAGACAGAGAGAGACAAAGAGACAGAAAGTGAGAAATCACCCCCTGGGGGGGGGGTGGCCATGTCACAATCCCTTCTCCTCCATTCTCCTCTCGGGATCTTGGGCACACACGCACATGCGCCTGGCGTGAATTTTAAGCCACCGGGTCTGGGACGTGAACCGTGGTCGACTACATGGGAGTCCAGTGACATAGCCATTACGCTAACTACTGGTCCCAGGTCTGGATTTTTTAATGCCTCTCAAGGTTTGAAAAGTTTTCTTCCAGGATTTCATGGAATATATTATCAATGCCCTTATTATTTTCT
Organism: Tupaia tana; assembly: GCA_026018925.1. NCBI lineage: Eukaryota > Metazoa > Chordata > Mammalia > Scandentia > Tupaiidae > Tupaia > Tupaia tana. The sequence goes on along the minus strand of JAKSZU010000014.1, from coordinate 30,064,445 downwards.
TTACCTTCTGGGATACCAATTATCCAGCTATTTGGGTACTTAATGGTATCTACTATTTCTCATATATTGTCTTCATTCTTCTTGGTTATTTTCTCAGTCTTTTTGATAATTTTTTCTAGGTCAGAGGTTTTGTCTTCTACATTCAAGATTCGATATTCTGCACGATCTAATTTGCTTTTAAAACTTTCGAGGGAGTTTTAGATTTCCTATATTATAGTCTTCATCTCTAACAATACCATTTGATTCTTTTTTTTTTTTTTTTTTTGAGAGGTTTTTTGCTATAGGGCGCGTGCGCTCGCCAGACAGACAGAAAGAGACATAGAGACAGAAAGCGAGAAATCACCCCCCAGGGGGGATGGTCACGCCGCAATCCCTTCTCCTCCATTCTCCTCTCGGGATCTTGGGCACGCACGCACACGCGCCCGGCGTGAGTTGTAAGCCACCGGGTCCGAGACGCGAACCGCGGTCGACTACGTGGGAGTCCAGCGACATAGCCATTACGCTAACTGCTGGTTCCCCCATTTGATTCTTTTTTATAGTGCCTGTTACTGCTTTCAAATCACAAAAGGACTTCCTCATCTCCTGGAGCACATTTCTCTTTTCTCTTACATCTTCTGAAATTCATTGTCTCTTTTCTCTCTCATCTCAGTTTTGTCATTATAAGTATTTTGAATTGCTTATCTAACATTTCCATAAATTCTATAGTATTGTCTGTGGATGGTGAGGAATTGTTGTTTTCTCTTGGGGGAGAGATATTTTCTTGGTTTCTCATATTTCTTGTGCTCTGCAATGGTTTCTAGTCATCAAGTGAATTGTACATTTCTTCCTAAATTCTTCAAGTTAATTCTGAGTGTTCAAAGGCAAGCAGGAGGAAGTAATTGGCGATCTGTCTGCTGTTCTGCCTCCCTGATGCTGACCCAGCAACCTGCACTGCTGTGTTTGGACTTGGACTTGGATAATTCAAAGTCCTCTCAGTCTCTAGAAAACAGGTGTTCCTGGGACTGAGCTGCTGAGCTTCAATTGAAGAAGACAGAGGGATCTTCAGGAAACGCTGAAGTCTGAGAATTCAGAGGCATGTGGCAGCGGATGAGCCCCAGTTTCTCTACAGCTCAGTGCATCCAGGTCCATTGCTGAGACAAATGTCCTGATGGCACAGGGACCAGGAAAAGACAGGCATCTCTGAGTCCCAATGAACACATCTGAGAGTTTCAAGGCATGTGAGGAGGGGATGAGTCACTCTCTGTAACATGCCTCCCAGCCGCAAATGGCTCACCATGCAGCAAGGCTCTCTGGGGCAGATGTCCCGATGGCACAGGGACTGGGCAAAGTTGGCCTTCTCTAAGGCCTAATGAACACACCTATAGGTGTGTCCATTTCTTAGAATCTATAGCATTCCCTTAATTTTTAAAGAGGTCTCTGAAGATGCCGTTACCAAAAAACTTAACACTTTGTGTTTAAATGATTTTCCTATATAGTCCCCCAAGCCAACCACACTATATCACTAGGAATTTATGGGCACCAAATTTCCTTATTTCTAAAATGCATTTTTCCTGGAATTGTAATGCATCTTATATTCCTTACTTATATTTAATTAACTGTTTCCTTATTGTCCCCTAGAAAGGATTGATAGTGTGCTTTTGAATTAATGACATTTAAGCAATACAGAAATTGGCTCTATATGAATATTGCTATGAGAAAGTATACTGCATGTTCCTATATAAACCAAAGACTCAAAACAGACAGTTCAATGTCCCCATGGGAATGCAGGGCAAAGTCTAGTCAGGTGGGCATCAAAACAGCTGAAACACTTCTACCATGGGGTGATGGCAGCATGAAAGCCCTCACCAGATGCAGGCACAATGCTCTTGGACTTCCTACCTTCAGAATAGTAAGACAAATAAACTTCAACTGTTTATAAATTACCTAGTCTCAGATATTATTATAGCAACATAATGACTACGATAGTGGGAGGAATGAGATTCAAGCTATGGTGGACCACATCAGTACCTATTTAGTACCCAAAGACTTTTTTGTACCTAACAGTGAACTAACCCTTGCAGTATACAGGATTGGAAAAAGGTACAATAAGAGAGGGGAAAAGGGAACTATTTATGGCACAAGTGTGGACTCCTAACCTGCTTGCTTATCAGTGCTTTCAGTGCTTATATAGTGGCTTGGTATGTATGCACAAATATTCATACCAGAGGCTCAAATTTTGAAAAGCAACTGATAAACTTGTGTATATCAATGAATGAGAGTGGCAGTGGAAATCCAGTAAGAGAAATTCTGGTGGTGTTAGGTGCTCATTTTGTCAAGGTAGATCACAACACAACCTAAATGCACTAGCTAGAACAAAGTATTATAAGTTATAGCCTTTCCATAATAGTGGGTACTATTCAAAATAATGTACAGTTAAGATGGTAAAAAAAAAAAAAAGTACATGAAGAGTCAACTGCCAGAGGCAATGGGAGTCTGGTAATGACTGAAGTCCTTAGGTGCTAACACTGATTTCTGCCTTAGACTAATAGAAGAATGGTAGATGGAAGAGAGTCAGGATTCTTTTTACTTATTTTTTTAAAATATCTTTTCTATCAACCATACTCCCAACCCCATCTCACCATCTTCACCAAGGATTTAGGATTCTCTTTCTTTGGAGCCACTCTACAATGTCAATGAGGAATGCTAAAGAAGAATGAGACAGCCATCTCAAGGCAAACACCACCACAGAGTTGAGTAATTCGAGTACATCTGACTTAGGAAACATAAGAAACAAAGTAGACCAACACCCAAAAGAGAAATCTCACCTGTCAGAGGCATCTTTCACGGCTGAAAGTTGGTAGCAGAGAAAGCATATGTCACCTCTAAAGCAGAGAGACCAAGAAAAGAAACTATCTCAGGGCCAGCAGGTGGTATGGTGGTTAAGATGACTTCCACATAGCCGACCGTGGTTCAAGTCCAGGACCTGGTGGCTTGCCTCTCTGTCTGTCCAAATTAAGTAATTATAATAATAAATAAAATTAAGTAATTGTTAAAAAGAAAAAAAAAAATCTCACTCTAGTGGGTCAAATGGTGGCCCAGAAAAAGAAAGGTCCATTTCCCAGAGTCTGTAAATGCGATCTTATTTGAAAAAATGGTGTAATTAGGGGACCAGCAGTTAGCGTAATGGCTATGCCGCTGGACTCCCACTTAGTCGACTGTGGTTCAAGCCCCAGACCTGGTGGCTTAAACTCATGCCTGGTGTGTATGTGTGCGTGCCCAAGATCTTTTTCTTTTTCTTTTTTTTTTTTTTTTTTAAGAGGTTTTTGCCATAGGGCACGTGCGCTCACCAGACAGACAGAGAGACAGAAAGCGAAAAATCACCTCCCAGAGGGGATGGCCACGCCACAATTCCTTCTCCATTCTCCTCTCGGGATCTTGGGCATGCACGCACATGCGCCCGGCGTGAGTTTTAAGCCACCGGGTCTGGGACGTGAACTGCAGTCTACTACATGGGAGTCCAGCGACATAGCCATTATGCTAACTGCTTGTCCCAAGATCCTGAGAAGAGAATGGAGGAGAAGGGATTGCGGTATGGCCATCCCGCCTGGAGGGTGATTTCTCACTTTCTGTCTCTCTGTCTTTCTGGCAAGTGCACACACCCTATAGCAAAAACCTCTCACAAAAAAAAAAAAAAAACAAAAAACAAAAAACAAAAAAAAAAAAAAACACCAGTGTAATTAGAATAAGGATCTTGAGAAAAGAATATCCTTGGTTACCTAAATCCAATGACAAGTGTCCTTATAAAGGATAAAAGACAAAAAAAGAGAAAGAATAAAAGACAAAAAAAAAAAAAAAGAGAAAACCATGTAAAGACAAAGGTAGAGACTAGAATGAAACAAATAAGCTAAAGTAGCCTGGAGTCTCCAGAAGCTGGAAGAGGCAAAGAAAGATTCTTCCCTGGAGACTTCAGAGTAAGCATGGCCCTGCCAGAACTTTAACTTAGGACTTTTGGGTTCCAGTTCTGCAGGAGAACACATTTCTCTTAGTGTAGGTCACTGGATTGTGGTTATTTGTTATGTATCCCTAAGAAATTAACAGACACCATGCCGCTGACTCAGGTATCCCTCTCAGGGTCTGCTTATCTCTAATCCAGCAGAATAAAACCTTCTAAATGAAGAGCCAAAGCAGCATGAAGACTTCATAAGGCAGGCCTTCAGCTACTCTAAGTGGCCATATCTTGACTGATAGGTCAGTCAGAAAATTTGGATTCACTTCCCAGAGCTAGAAGGACCCATAATGACTGATAAGATCTAAAAGATGGACATACATATCACTCTGACAGTATCCTAGTCCTGAAAGCCAGCTAATTTGCCCAAAGTACAAATTAGGTGATTAGATCAGAGTTGAGCAGAGCAGACCCCAGCCTGAATCCCAGCTGCCCCCCCTCCTACTATTCTGCTGCTTAGAGGTGTTCTGGCCACAATGAGCAGTACATGTTGCTTGTCTTGATTTATGTTCCCAACCTTCCTCAAAGGTATCTCAAAGAAAATGACCATTTTAGGAATAAAGTTTGCTTCCCAAACATCTACCACCCTGGAACCAACTTCACAAGAAATGTACCATAGAAGTAGCTTGGTCTTAGTATAGGATGGACTCTCCTAACAGATACTATCCTTCCACAGGACCCATTCCTTATTCCTGAACAGTTCTCTTTTCCTCATGTAACTCATGTAGCTATCACTACGGTCTATATTTATTTGAAAGACAGTCCTCTCTAATGTAAATAGGTCTCTATTGCAATTTAGCCTGAAGTAAGTTTAACTAAAACAAGAACAGATTCATTGACCTTCTTCTAACTATAAGGTTGACTTTCTTGGTCAGTGTCTCAGATTGAGTGTCACTACCAAAAACTTGGTGTTTTAATACAATACTGAAACAACTCTATCCCTTTCGACTTCTATCTCTGGGTTCAAACAATAAGTAAATGCAGGAAGAAAAGTATAACCTTAAGATTTCTTGTTTGAATCTGGAATAGAAACCAAAAGGAACAGAGTTGTTCTAGAAAAAGAAATGCAATGTCAATTCTACTGCTTTCTCTTATAAGCGTAACTTTGAAAAAATATCCCATAAAGTTAAATACACAAACACACAATACTGGTCTCAGTTTAACTATTAACTACAGCAATCACAAATGGGAAAGCACAAGCACTGATCAAAATGATGTAAATACCGTCAGTATCAATCCAACATGGAAACTCGATTGTGAGACTAAAAACATTCCTCAAACATATGTAGGTTCCCAATCCCTGTACTTCCAGTTCTTTTTTTTTTTTTTTTTTTCTTTTTTTGGAGAGGTTTTCGCTATAGGGCGCGTGTGCTCGCCAGACAGACAGAGAGACAGAAAGTGAGAAATCACCCCCCAGGGGGGGATGGCCATGCTGCAATCCCTTCTCCTCCATTCTCCTCTCGGGATCTTGGGCACGCACGCACACACGCCCGGCGTGAGTTTTAAGCCACCGGGTCTGGGACGCGAACCACGGTCGACTACGTGGGAGTCCAGCGAAATAGCCATTACACTAACTGCTGGTTCCTCCAGTTCTTGATCTATCAAGACTTTTCTTCTACTACCCCCACCTCTCTCTCTCTCTCTCTCTCTCTCTCTCTCTCTCTCACACACACACACACACACACACACACACACACACACAGGCACACCTACACATTCATTAAACTCTCTCTTTTCTCTAACTCATCTGGGAAAGAAATGAGGTTGCGCTTTATCTCTGGGCAACAGACAAACACACTTAGCAACAATGCCTTCTAAATTTCTCTTTAACTCACAAGTGGCCCAAGACAGACAATACTGAGTATTAAGAACAGAGAGCACTCAGGGTCAGCAGGTTGCATGGTGGTTAAGGTGCTGGACTCCCACATGGCCAACTGTGATCTGAGTCCTAAACCTGATGGCTTGAAAATCACACTGGTCATGTGTGTGTACATACCCAAAATCCCAGGAGGATAATGGAGGAGAAGAGACTGTGGCATTGTCATCCCCATGGGGGATGATTTCTCTCTTTATCTCTCTCTGATTCTCTCCAGTGAGCACAAGCACCCTATGGCAAAAACTCACAGTAAAGAGAACACTCTCTGAATATATATTCTCATGAAACAACTAAGTTTACTTATACTTTTTGGAAATGGGTAACAGAGCCTTTGAGAAACTAATGCTATGGACTTTTCTCCTTAGCATGCCTACACAGAAATACTTGGCATACCACTTCAGAGGGTACATGGACATTACCCCCTACATGCCTCCCTTATTCATCTAAAGATTTCAGAGCAGAAAGCCTTATTGACCAAATCAGTGAAACTCACCCAATTTCCATCTACCTCCTGCCTTTTTTCTCTCTGCAAGCTTCCTTTTTTCTGTTTCTTCTGCTTTTATCAGTTCTTCTTTGACTATGATAAATACCAACTACATGGTAGTTGGAGTTTGGAACGGTGTACTGAACAATCTTGAACCCAAGCAAGAATACTGATTGATACACCTACGCAAAGAAACAGCCCACGTTCTGGGTATAATTGAACTTAACCTCTAAAACCTGATTCTTATGGGGTATATATTGGCCCTAACCAGAGAAAAGCAGAAGAATACTACTAATTATGACTAGGTTTTTAGGACTATAGAGATGATAGTGGCAAAGAATAAAGGCTTACTGGAACTGGTAAAAGTGACATGGCCCTGGTGTGGAGCTTGTTCATAGACAGGAATATATTCATCACTTTGTCTCTGGGTCCTCTGCAACACAGACTGGACAGCAGCATACCCTAAGTACCTGCTAAGATACTTCAACTCTCTCTGGAAATTAAACTATAAAAATTCAGTAGGATTTTTCTATGCTTGCTTAATGCACAGGTAGCATATTGACACAAAGTTAACAAAAGTGGTCTGACAATTTCAAAATCCTATTTCCCTCTAATTTAAGTTTTTTAAAAGCAATATCATTTTTGCTTTCTTACTTTATATCCCTTTCCAAGCTCTGATCCAAAAAAAAGAAAAATATTTAGATTTTTCTGAATCATTAACAGTTCAACTAAAACTTGGTAAAAGGTGGTCAGTACAGTCAGGGTAGACTTTATTACTCATAGACAATCATGTGATACATACACATGCATATATAAAATGTAAAAGTCTCTAGACAAAATACAATGTCCCTTCATGATTAAGACCTCAGCAAAATGGGCACAGAAGGGTCATTTCTCAGCATAATAAAAGCCACCTATGAAATACCTATAGCTAACATTATGCTGAGTGGGGGAAAGCTGAAAGCTATTCTACTAAAAGCTTTTCCACAAACTGTCCACTCCTTTTCGATATAGTGCTGGAAGTCATAGCCAATGCAATCAGACAAGAGAATGAAATAAAAGCTATTTCACTCGGGAAAGAAGGGTTGAAATTATCTCTGTTTGCAGATGATGTGACTGTATACATAGAAGACCCAAAGATATCCATGAAAAAACTTCTCAAAGTAATAAATGAATACAGTAAAGAGGCAGGAGACAAAATCAACTTACAATAATCTATAGCATTTCTATATACAAACATCAAATAGACAGGCAGAACTGAAGAAAGTTTACCATTTACCATAGCCACAAAAAGTATAAGATACCTAGGAATAAATATAACCAAGGAAGTCAAAGACCTCTACAAAGAAAACTATGAAAATCTTTTTATAAGAATTTTCTCCCTTCCTTCCTTCTTTCCTCTCTTTCTTCCTTCTTTCTTTTAATTTGACCAGAGAGGGACAGAGTGAGAGAAAGAGTGAGGGAAAGTGAGAAAGCAAGCCAGACAATCTTGCTGTTTACTGATTTTCCTTGAATTTATGAAAAATACACAATGGTGCTCAGAGCTCTGGTTACTAGTGGTCAGGATGCCCTCTTGTAGAAGAAAATGGTACCACCAGTATCCTTGAGGCCAGCAGACATCAAGATATTTTAAAATATATATACGCAGAAGCATATATATGAATTTACATTTTTATATATACATATACACATCCACACACATACACCCTAATTTTCCTGTTATTGCTAGAGATAGTATACAACAAGTGAAAGATCACAGACCTCCTGACTAATCCCTAATTCTTGTGTTCTAATAAGCCTTCTGACCTGAGACTGCCTGTGCAGTGGGCTGGTTTCTGCCATAGACCAATAATCACCAAGAAATGGAGAAAGATTTCTGAGCAGCATGGAAGTAAATGTAGTAAGTTCAAAGCTTGTGGCTACAAAGAGAAACACAGGTCCAGCTAGTGGTGTGGTGGTTAAGGAATCTGGATCCCACATGTCTGGTTACATGGTTTGAGTCCCAGACCTGACAGCTTGGAAAACATGCTGGGGGCATGTGCATGCCCCAAATCTCAAGAGGAGAGTGGAGGGAAAGGGATTATGGCATGGGCATTTCCCCTTAGGGGTATTCTTTTTTTCTGTCTCTCCAGTGAGTACACACACCTTATAGCAAATTTTCAAAAAGACAGAGAGAAACATGCCCTTGGGCTCTCTCTCTCTTTTGTATCCATTCATTCTTCCTTTCATTCAAAAACGTATCTTTGAGTATCAATTTTCAATCAATATCCTTAGCATCCTTAACCAGGGGCTGTCCTAGGTGCTAGGGATATAGGGAAAAACAAAGACAAGATTCTTGCATTAATGAATTTCTATTTATTTGGATAGATTTCTATATACAAGTTCAACAATAACCAGATCCCAAGACATTCAACAAATGAACCTGATTGTAGACTAGAGAACAGAACCCCTCTGAACTCATGGCCTCCAAGTTAATACAATGAGTGGTGAGTGCTTATTGTGTTTCACAGAATTCTATTAACACTGTATGTAGATTATATCAAAGACACAAAGGACATGATCAGTTCCTCCCCTTAGTAAGTCAGCATCTTCCTGGGAAGACAACATGTGGAGGTATGATGTAGGTAGAAAAGTAGTCAAAGCAGAATATTATTATCTTCCAAAATGTCTGGCATAGTCAACAATTTCTACAGAAGAAACTGACATTCATCTTAGCAAAGTAGTTTCAGAGAAAAAGTTAAAAAAAATACTCCAATATATTTCAGTGCTAGGCACTATTATCATCTCCTTCAAAAACCAAAACAAACAAAAATCCACAATTACCTCAAGAATGTTGATGATTCTCTTGGTCTACCCAAGGTAAACTTCTTTTTAGATTTATGGTGAAAACAAAATGAATTAGCAATGAGTAATCGCAAGAAGGCATATTTCTAAACTGAGGAATCTCAGTTCCATTTCTGGTTCTCCAATCCCCTTTACTTTTTCTACTTTTAAAAAGAAAGAGGTAGACAGAGAGGGCCTCTCACTGTTCTGGGCACTGGGTCAAGACCACACAGCGCGTGGGAGCAAGGGCAGCTGGCTGGGGCTGGTCAGGGCCCTGTTCCTTTTCCTCTGCCTTTGGCTGTAACCACTAGACCGCATGTCTGCACCATTTTATGGATAACCAAAAGAAAAGATTTTTTAAACCATACTACAAAATGACTTTGCTTTTTAGGATGTGCTTACTTGTTCTAGTGTTTTCTCCCAGGGTTGTGGAGCCAGATTTTGGGAATACAACTTAAAAAAAAAAAAAAAAAAATGTGGTAACACTGTTATCATGAGCCTTTATGACTTGACCATGCTTCAGCAAACCCAAAGATAATTTTTCAGAAATGCTTATCTTGTTCCACGCCTTACCACAAAGCAAACAACCTACTTCACAGACTTCCTAATACTCAAAATGCCTCTGGGTCCTTCTGTCAACATATTTTTTTTAAATACCATCTTTGATTTGATCACTAACAAACATTACCACTTTTTGGCTTTTACAGTATAAGAGAAAGCTGCAGAAATGGACATAAGAGCCTGCTCACTCATTCTTCCAGTGAACAAAGTCACTCTTAAAAGATCTTTCTTGTATCAACTGTTTTTCCTGCAGAGAAAAAAAAAAAAAAAAAAAAAAAAAAAAATACAGAGACTAATCTACCCATAATCTCTACTCCCATGAATAACTGCCATAACATCTGAGAGATGGTGCTGTTGCCCAAGGTGGGAGGTCACACTACAGAACACCTATTAAAATCATATTATGGTCTCAAACATCTGTAAAGCAACAACTATAATATAAATAATAAACATAGTCATTTGTGCAAGAAAGAATACATGATATGAGTAGACAGGGAAAAAGATAAAATATTCAAAAGAAATCGATGTATTCTAAGTAAATCTAAAACCCTGAGATTGAATATATAATATATCAGAGAGTCTCTGGAAGATGATAAAGAAAGAGAAGCATAAGTGGTTTGACTGTGGGAAGGTATGAATTATTAACTAGATGGGGGAAGAATAATGACAACAGTCCCCAAATACACTGTCAGATGGGAACAGAGATAGGATGTTGTCCTGATGTTCAACTATCCGGACATCAGCTGGTGGTTATGCTTATTTAAAAAGCCAAGCCTCTTAACTGTTTCAGGTTAAATTAAATTAAGGGGACATGACAACTAAAAGCAATGTGTGATTACATTTGAATCCTGGACCAAGAAAAGCATGTGTTTACGGGTGGGACAAATGACAAATTTTGAGGTCTGTAAAATAGACAACAATATTACATAAATGGTAATTTCCTGGTTTGATAATTATTATATACTGTGGTAATTATAAGGCATTAACATTTTAGGTATCTGTTATAAGATGTTAACATTTTTGGTATCTGGGTGAGGGATATTCTAGAATTTTTAAAAATATTTTTCAAGCATTTTTAAGTTTGAAATTATTTCAAAAAGAAAAGTTAAAAAAAATTTAATGAGCTAATGTGTACACATACACACATGCACACACACACACAGCCTCTGATAAATTCTTGAAGTGCCAACATATCATCTTCCAGATGGAGAAAACAAAATAGGAAACTCTTAAAATGGCCTTAGTTCTGACTCAAATGAGCAACTAACAAATAACAGAAATCTTCAAAGTTACAGACATTCACACCAACCTTTTCAGAGGGAGGTGAGCGGTAGTTAATCTAAGGCCACAAAAATGGAAGAAGGAACTTCTAGAAAATATAAAACTGTATGTAGGGTTAACAAACCAGGGAGCAGGCAGGCCAAGGCCCCCTAGACTAGGTATAGAGAGTGGCAGCCATCTTCTCTCCCTCCTCTGAGATGAAACACAGGTAGAAGGGTGGAAAGAAATGCACACTCCGCCAGGTGAAGGGCCATTATCCATGTCAGGAAGGCTTTTTGGACTGCAATGTCTTCTTGTACGTTATAAAATACAGTTCCTATGACTGCCTGAGGAGGGCAGGGATATTTCCTACTGGGCCGTTGGAAGGACTTCCATGTGCCTGGGGAAGTTGGCAGGTGATGCACAGAGAGGAGAGAGGTGCAGAGGGACACGCAGGTTCCCACCCACATCATGCAGTCTGAGAAGCGGGAGACGGCAAAGGTGAGAGGCAAGGAGTACACATTTGGCTCAGAGGCCTCTGCTATTCACCACTCCCATCCTGAGCAACAGGGCTGGGCTGAGAGAAGATAAGAGATGCCAGCAAGGACTGAAAGGAAAATCATATCCATTAAGGAAAGAACCCTAGAAAAAATTAAGTTTGTACTTTGGACTCTTGGAAGCAGAGCTGAGAAACATGATGGGTGTAATCCTAAGGCCAGAAATTTGAAAAAGGAATAATAATAATAGTTTACATAGCATTAATCATGTGCCGGACAGTGTTCTAAGTATACTTCCAACAGTGTCTGGCACATGATTCATGTATTAAAAAAGGAGAAAACTATAAATGGCTAATATGAGAAAAATTGTTCAATCTTGTTTATAATTTGAGAAATGCAAATGGCAACAAGATCTGATCTTCCATGATCATATTGGTAGACTCGTGTACACATGCAGGCAAAGATGCAAAGTCTGCAGCGTTGGCCACAGTGTGAAAAAAACAGGCACCCTCCTAAGTGACTAGAAGGAGTGTACAAATTTGGTACTTTTTTGGTGGAGAGAGTAATTGGGCTATACCTATTAGACTATGAAATGTACATGCCATTTGACCTAGTAATTCCACTTGAGGTGTATCATAAAAAAATGCTCAAATAGGCAAATAATGAAAAGAACAAGTCACATCAAACCAACCAAATTTTTGAATATTCCTTGGGTTCAATTGCTTAGTAATTTGACAAGTATGTACTGAACAACCTAATCTGTGCCGGACACTACCCACTGAAGATACAAAGACAAAACAATAATAGCTGACAATGTTTCTGCCTGCTTATAAATAAAGAACTATATATATTACATACATATACTTATATATAATATATATTATTAAAAACAATTGTTATATATGTATATATGTTAAATATATATTAATATATATATTATATAAATATATAAGTATATTTATATATACAAATAAATGCATATATAACAAATGTTTTAATTATTAATATAGATGTATTTATGTGTGTATATATTATATATGTATATATATTAACTAGATATATATACATATATAATGATCTTTTTAATATTTTGGGAGCTATATTGCCATATAATTTTTCCTTTTAAGCCATATGTTTTATTTTTGCATTTATAAACATTCTGAGAGTAAGTATAAAGGTTTAACCTAATTTCCAAATGATTCCATGGTACAAAAAAGTTAATGATTATTTAGCAAAACTCTGGAACAAATAAGTAGACAGGTATCTACATGATTTATTTATTTATTTTATAAATAAAGGAATTCCAATCATTTCAAATCTACCCACATACTCTCAGGTAATGGAGGCAACCCAATTCCCTAAGAAAACCACCTCAGTCATCCTAAACCCTCCCCTTGAGTTTTGACTCTAGTTGTCTAACCGATATCTGCTGATGGCTTACTCTCTGTAGGCCTCTGTGCCAGGCAGCAACAGCAAGCAAACAAAATCTCTATTCATGTGGTCCATCCTCATCTTGGGATCATCAATGCCCATCAAAGTGATTGCTATATAATCTACAGACATTTGCTAAATGTTGAAAGAAGAATACCTGGGAATTGAGTAAGGGTCACCAACGTGTTACAAAACTTACAGGGTTTGAGCAAAAATCTTCTGTCAATCAAAAGTTCCATTTCTTAGAAAAACTTCATCAACTCTAACATGAAACACTTTCACCTGACCTCCTCTTTTCTCCTGCCTTGCAGCTCAAGTTGGTTAATAAAAGATTCTCTGATTTTCATAAGAGATTTTTCTCCTACACAATCTAACCAAAAGTAACAGAACAGAGGTGATTATTATTTTTTTTGAGAGGTTTTTGCTATAGAGCGCATGCGCTCAACAGAAAGACAGAGTGAGACAGGGAGACAGAAAGTGAGAAATCACCCCCCAGGAGGATGGCCATGCTATAATCCCTTCTCCTCCATTCTCCTCTCAGGATCTTGGGCACGCACATATACACACCCAGCATAAATTTAAGCCACTGGGTCCGGGACTCGAACCGCAGTCAACTACATGGGAGTCCAGAGACATAACTGTTATGCTAACTGCTGGTCCCCAGAGGTGATTATTATTAAATTCAAGACTTGAGCACCTTGATGGGATAGAACATGCACCTATTATGAATTTCACCTACATAAAAATACTTGCACAATCCTAAGATGAAGTTCATAACTTTCTTCTGGATTCAGTATGAGAAAAAGACACACGCACACGCGTGCGCGCGCGCACACACACACACACACACACACACACACACAATAACAACAACAATAATAATCAAGAGGTATAATGCAAGTAATTTGAGGTAGATAGGCGTGGAAGATAGGGAAATGAAAAGCAAACTGGAGACCACACTTTTAGACTCTTCCCCCATTACACTCTATGGTATTAAAAAGAGAATTTTCACAAAATGAACAGAACTGTACTTCCAAACCATTTCTCTGCTCAGAAAGGAGTAAGGCCTACATCATCACACTGGAGCGTAGCAATTTCACCCCACTCCTTCTTAACTACCCATACTCTTACAATGATTTATTTTAGCTAGGAAAAAAGAAGGGAAGCATCGGCAGCGGACTGGTGAGCCGAGTTTAGCATACAGCTGGGATTAGGAATTGCCAGGCCTGGGCTGCATCAAAGGAGGCTGAAGATTACTTCATGCTCCTCCACTCATATCCTGAGAGTTCAGACTGACTGCTAAATGGAATCATATTTTCCACTCTAGTGAAAGCGTTCCCTACCTGGCACTCTGGTGAACTGGGGCAAGGTAACTTTAAATAAACCGTTCAAATGAACCACAACATTTTGAAATAGAGCTAGAAAGAAAACTCAGGTGCCCGATATCTGTATCTTTTACTAAAAAGCCAATGAACTACCTTGGAATGATCACCTCACCATGTAAATACAGTTCGATATATGTTAATCCTTACAAAACAATGAGGATCAAAGAGGTAGATGCTATTATTATCCCCATTTTGCAGGCAAAGAAACATGTTCCAAAATGCTGTTATTTTCCAGAAAGCCAGTGAGCAGTACAGTAGGGATTTAAACCCAGGTTGCGTGAGCTCACAGTCTTAACCACCGTGACATTCTGCCTCTGATCTCGAGATCTGCTCTTAATAGTGATCAATCTTACTTTTTCCTTTAAATACTCTTAACAGCTTATTCTTCTCAGACATCAAATGCAGAACATAAGATGCAATGCAACTGTCTATGTGTTCTGTGAGCTCTTGAAGGACTACCAGCTAGAGTTAGAACATGGTAAGGAAAGGTAAGAGAGGGCACATTTTGTTCAGTCCCAAAATACAAAAAGACTAACATAGAGGATTCCTTTAAGTAGAGGGGGCCAGAAGGAAGCAACATTGTCTTTTACTAAAGAAATGTTTTCCCCATGGTCTTAACACTCTTCCATGGCAGTAGCCACAATTCAGTAACTCCACTTAAAAGGGAGGGTAGATGCCATTCCCACTGTGGCTTCCTAATCCGCAGTGTGTTTTTGCAATCAAAACAGCACAATGCTGGAAGATAGGAGCCCTGGATTACTTACCAGAAATCAATGCACTGCACTTTTAGGCAATGTTCCCTCCTCCATAAGTAAGTGTGTCCTATCAGCTTACATATGGGCTGCTTTCTGTGATACAGCTATGAAGTTGAGCAGTAGGAAACTACCAATATCGGGACCAGCAGTTAGCGTAATGGCTATATCGCTGGCCTCCCATGTGGTCGACCGCGGTTCACGTCCTGGACCTGGTGGCTTAAACTCACGCCCGGTGCGTGTGCATGCGTGCCCAAGATCCTGAGAGGAGAGACGAGGAGAAGGGATTGTGGTGTGGCCATCCCCCGCGGGGTGACTTCTCGCTTTCTGTCTCACTGTCTGTCTCTGTCTTTCTGGTGAGCGCACGCACCCTATAGCAAAAAAAAAAAAAAAAAAAAAAAAAAAAAAAAAACCTCTTAAAAAAAAGGAAGAAAACAACCAATATCTGGCTGTTTTTGCCTACAGAAGTGGCAGTTTCATATATTTCAACCTAATGCATGGACTTACACACAACTGTTGATGCTACGCCACCTGTTCCTTAGCTTCTTAATCTAATTACCCATAAGTCTATCATCTGCCACCTTCAAACCTTCTAGCTGTCAAAAGAGATTCAGCCACTGGCTCAAAGTGGAGAAATAATTAATTTAACTGAAGAATCCTTGGGTTGTGAAGTAGAGCTAATACCTCTCAAATAAGGAGGTAGTGTAAGCAGTGCCAAACAGACACCACTAATCACAGCTAAGGGGATATATAGAAACGCAGTCCAAAGAGGCTGAACCAAGCTCTGAGGCGCCAGACAACCTTCTTTCTAAGTCCAACCCACTTCTAAGCCATCTTTCCATAGTACACGGATAATAAATACTTCAGACGAGGTGTGCATGTTGGCAATGACAGTGGGCTGGTAGCGATTTCAACGTGTTCACTTTTAGCAGACACGCTTACTGACAACATGCAAAGAGTAAAGGAGAGACAGCTTTGGTATCAGAACTAGCAAAAAGTGATTTGCTATCTCTAAAAGTTCTCTGAGTTGTGCTATTTATGCAGCTTGAATAAATGTTTTCATGTCCAATTTGATATGGAAAGTCGCTTGCTTCCAGGCCTTAGATAACAATGGCCACAGAAGAGCAGAACAAAGCTATGCAGTTGTAATGGTAACTCTATTGCTTGTCAACTCAGATTTAATAGAAAGTGAAGAAAAGCCAGCAGAATCACTCCAAAACTTCACCTCACTAGCTATCTTTATCTGACAAACTTTGTTGGATTTTTTTTTTCTTTTTTGAAAAATTAGATGTAGACTCAAAAGAAATTATAACAATGGTAGAGAATGTCCTGTGAATCCTTAACCCTGCTTTCCCCAGCAACACTATCTCTGGTAGCTATTAATACTGGGCCATCGGAAAAGTCATGGCACACTTTTCTATGTTTTTCTATGCAAAAATGCTCATGACTGTATTGACAACTCAATACATTTTACCAAATGGCATGGGCATTTACCGTTAGTTAAAACACATACTTTGTTCACACTTCAGTATGTTTTACAAGCTCTCATTTGGGTATGTGTAGAATTGTATAGAAACATACACGTATACTTTGATATAATTTTGTAAACTATTGGGTCATCGGGAAAATCACGACACATTTTTGCAAAGGAAAACATAGCAAAATGTGTCATGACTTTCCCGACAACCTAATAGCACTATGATCCAGACACAGAACTGTTCCGTGAAGGAATTTCCTGCGCTACCCTCTCTACAGTGGCTTCCCACTCCCACTGGCCCTGTTACTATGGAAATCAGTACTCTAGTCCCCATTTCTATAACTATCACTTCAAGAACTTTACAAAATGGAAGCATATGTTAGATAGCTTTCTGAACTGGCTTTTTTTACTTAGCGTAATGTCCCTAAGATGCACGCAGCTACTTTATGCATCAATAACTCATTTTGTTCCTAATGCCAAGTAATATTCCATTGTATAGCTGTGCCAGTTTGCTTAATTATTCACCCACTGAAGGACATTTTGGTGTGTCCTGTTTGGAGTTACTAGGAATAAAGCTTCTACGACCATCTCTCTATAGGTTTCTGTTTAAAACTAAGTTTTCATTTATCCGGGATAAGTACGTATTTAGTTTTATTAGAAACTACATAGTGACTCCAAAGAGGCTGTATCATGTTACATTCCCACCAGCAATGTATAAGAGATCTAATTTCTCTGCATCCTTCCCAGCACTTGGTATTTTCACTATTTTTAATTTTAGTCATTCTGATAATTGTGTAGTGACAGTTCACTGTGGTTTTAGTTGGCCCTGCCTTAACGGTTAATGATACTGAACATCTTTTCATGTGCTTATTTGCCAACTGTATAGCTCATTTGGCAAAATGTCTCTGCTTGTTTTTTGTCCATTGTCTACATGGATTATTTCTGTCTAACTGTTAAGCTTTGAGTTCTTCTGAGATCTCTTGTCAGATACAGGCTTTGTGAAAATTTTCTGCCACTCTATAGACTGTCTTGGCACCCTCTTAAAAAGGCATTTCATACACAGAACCAAGGATGTTAATTTTGAGGAAAATGTAAATTTTAAAATTTGATGATAAATTTTAAGGAAAAACTTGTGCATTGTTTAGTTTATGGGTCATGCTTTTGATAACACATACAAAAACTTCACCGAGCCCTAGGTCCCAAGAACTTTCTCCCACATATTCCTCTAAAAGTTTCATAGTCTTATGTTTTATATTTAAATCTATGATCCATCTTGGAT
Organism: Tupaia tana; assembly: GCA_026018925.1. Classification (NCBI taxonomy): domain Eukaryota; kingdom Metazoa; phylum Chordata; class Mammalia; order Scandentia; family Tupaiidae; genus Tupaia; species Tupaia tana. The sequence continues at coordinate 30,046,635 of JAKSZU010000014.1, read as the reverse complement.
TAATTTCTATGTAAGATACGAAGTTTAAGCTGAAGATCATTTTTCCTGCCTATGATGGGCAGTATTTTAAAAAAAACAATGTTTGTGGAAAACACAATCTTCTCTCCACTGAATTGTTTTTGCGTCTCCGTCAAAAGTCAATTGGGGGGAACCAGCAGTTAGCGTAATGGCTATGTCGCTGGACTCCCACGTAGTTAACCGCGGTTCGCGTCCCGGACCCGGTGGCTTAAAACTCACGCCGGGCACGTGTGCGTGCGTGCCCAAGATCCCGAGAGGAGAATGGAGGAGAAGGGATTGCGGCGTGACCATCCCCCCTGGGGGGTGATTTCTCGCTTTCTGTCTCTATGTCTCTCTCTGTCTGTCTGGCGAGCGCACGCGCCCTATAGCAAAAACCTCTCCGAGAAAAAGAAAAAAAAAAAAGTCAATTGGGCATATTTGTGTAGTCTATTTCTGGGTTCTTTATTCTGTTCTATTGATCTACATGTCTATCCTTCTGTCAATACCATTGCTTTGACTGCTGTACCTATAAAGGAAGTTTTTAAAAATTGTTTTAGATTTTTGCCACAGGACACATGCACTTGCCAGGGGGCAGGATGGGGGAAAAAGAGAGACAGACAGAGAGAAAGGGAAAGTGAGAAATTAGCCTCCAGGGGGATGGCTATGTCATAATTCCTTCTCCTCCATTCTTCCCTTGGGATTTTGGACACACACAAACATACCCAGCATGTTTACATTTCAAGCAACTAGGTCTGCAACTTGAACCACTGAGTCAGCCACGTGGGATCCAGTGCCTTAACCACTATATCTAACCTGCCAACCTAACAAAAAAAGAAAGGTTTTCTTTTTTTTTTTCTGTTTATTTTTTTAAAGAATGGTTTTATTTAACTTTATTTATCCATTTGTTCATTTTCAATTTGACCAGAGAGGAAAGAGTGAGAGTGAGTGAGTGAGAGAGAGAGAGAGAGAAAGAGAAAGTGAGAACCCAAATCACCAGGGCCAGGACTGGAACTGTGGTTGCCCATGTAGGAGTCCAGCACTCTTAACCACCATGTCACCTGCCAGCTTCTGTTTCTATTTTTTTCAAAGTGATTTTTGCTATAGGTGTGTATGCTCACCAGACAGAAAGAGAGAGACAGAAAGTTTAACATCACTCCCGGGGGATGGCCATACCACAATCCCTTCTCATGGGGGTTTGGGGCACACACGCACATAGACCCAACATTAGTTTCAAGCCTCTGGTTCCAGGACTCAAACCACAGTCAGCCTTCTGGGTGACCAGCAATGCAAACATGATGCCATCTGCCAGTCCCAAAAGAAGAAAATTTTAAAATAAGGTACCATGATTACTTCCTTCTTCTTTTATGAAACTGTTTTCACTATTCTAGTTTCTGTGCCTTTATACAAGTGGTCTTGAAAAGTTTGTTAAAAATATGTACCATGAAAAAATTACGCATGGCTTTCAATTTTTAAAAATTAATTCTTCTACTTACTATTATTATTTTAAGTATGATCACTAGAAAGAGACAGAGAGAAAGAGGGAAATGAGAAAGCAAGTCGCCAGGTCTGGGATTCGAACTGTGATCGGCCACGTGGGAGTCCAGTGCCTTAACTACCATGCCACTTGCTGGTCTCATGGATTTCAAAATGTTTAGCACCAAAATAAACTCATATTTTAATTTCATTTTCCATGAAATTTTTGATGTTCTCTCTAATATAAATTTTAGAACGAGCCTGTCTCTATCTACAAAAAAATCTTGCTGAGATTCTGATAGGAATTCCATTAAACCTATATTTGAGAAAAACTGACTTCCTAGTATATATAGCTATCTACTTATTTAGATCTTTTATTTGTTTCATAAGTACTTGCTAAGTTTTAGAATTAGACTCATACATAAGCATTTCATTTTGGGGGAGAGTAATTATAAAATGGTACTGTCTTTAGCTCTGCTTACCATACACTTCTGGCTAGTATATAGAAATACAATGGATTTTGTGTATATATTTACCTTGTACCCTATGACCTTGCTGAACTCACTATTTCTTAGAATTTTTTGTAGATGCCCTAAGATTTTCTACACAATCATCTTATCTGCAAATGGGGGTGGTTTTATATCTTCCTTTCCAATCTGAATGTCTTGTATATTATCTCCTTGCCCTCCTGCACCGGTTAGAACTTCTATTACCAGAGTGGTAAGAATAAACACTCTTTATTTCCAATTTTTGAAGAAAAGCATTCAGTCTTCCACCCTAAGTATGATGTTAATGGAAATATTGTGATTTTCACCTTTAATTAAGTATCAAAGAGAAAGCTCTCTGAATATAAAATTTAATGTATTAGAGATCTCAGAGTAAGGAGAAACTGTTGGTTTTGCCTGCCTCATGTCTAGCCACCTCCCTCATATAATAAAGTCAACCTCCTCCACCATTTATACAGATTTAGTGCAGATTTATAGCAGGTGTCTATGCTCTGGTCAACTCATCTGTCCGTTCCTCTAGATCAAGTACTTAGTCCAACAAAACTCAAATATGGGACTTTTGAGGTTATAATATGAAAGTTCTTTCCACTAAGCTTATATATTAAGAAGCAACAGACTATGGCCCATGACCCCAATCCAGTCTGTTTTTGTGAATAAAGTTTTATTGAAACATAGCCACCCATCCATTTACATATTGTCTATGGCTGCTTCTGAACTACAACTGCAAAGTTGACTAGCTACAACAGAGACCAAATGGATTAAAAAAACTAAAAAAAAAATTTTTTTCTTTTTTTAAGTTGCCAGTGAGTGTGTCCAAGAGAGAAAAAAAACACTCCCTCAATGGGGATGGTCATGCTGCAACCCCTTCTCCTCTTTCCACCATCCTGTTGGAATTTGGGGCACATATGCATATGTGCCCAGCATGTGCCCAGCATGTTTTTCAGGTTGCCCAAGCCAGGATTTGAACTATGGTCAGCCATGTGGAATCTGGCTCCCTTAAACACTAGGCTATGGGGCTGGCCCTAAAATAATTACTATCTGTTCCATCACAGAAAACATTTGCTGATCTCTGTTCCTTTTTTTTTTTTTTCGTTGTCCTCTGTAGACCAGTACCCTGTTCTGGTAATAAGCTATAAGTCTGGAACAGTTAGGAAACATTTAACCAGCACATGGAAAGACCATGTAGCCAACACAAAAGAAGAAATCTACTCCAAATATTATGTAAGTTTCCAGATGGGTTGGAAACTATCATACTCCAGTATTTTATATTTACATAAGCCAATAAATCCAGTTCTTTCTCAAGCAAGCTTGAACTAGGTTTCTTTCACTTATACTAAAAGAATTAAAGAGTTCACTATACAGGCAAAAATCCATAATTCTCACTGTAGAAACATGACTAATTTCTTCTCTCACTATATGCCCATGAATAACATAAAAACATTCACCATATTTTTACACTAGAATGTTACTGTGCACTAAAAACTGTAACTTATGTAACAACTAAAATATTGCGAAATCAGCTGAGCTGGGGTTCATTCAGGTTTTTTTTTTTTTTTCCATCTAACCTTTCTGAGGTACTATTGAATAATGAAAGAATAAAAAGGACAGAAACTAAAATACCCACTGTTTAAAAGAAAGAAAAAAAAAATCCAACACCGAATAATCCATCACAGCTCAACTGAGATAGAAGCATAAAAACAGAAGATAGGTATCCCCATTAATAATCTCCCTGAAATAAAGGAAATACTCTCGGTTGGCCCTATGGCCTGGTGATTAAGGAAGCTGAATCCCATATGGCCAACTGTGTGGTTTGAATCCCAGCCCTGGCAGCTTGAGACATACACTGGGTACATTTGCATGTAGACCTAAAATCCTGATGGGGTGGAGAAATGGAGGAGAGGGATTCTGGTCTGACCATACCCCTTTGGGGGATGCTTTCTCCCTCCCTCCCTCTCTCTCTTTCTCTGTCTCTCTTGCAAGAGCATGTACGCTCTGACAAACGTTTTTTAAATAAATAAAAAGGGACATGCTCTAAGACCAGCTAAAGAAAGCTCTAACTAGAATAAAGCAAAATTTTCGAGGGGACAGATTTAACTAATTAAGGAGACGGTGATTAAAACTGGAGCTGCTAATTGTCTACTGAGCATATCTCTCCGGTAATATTCCCCAGAGGCTCTCAACAAAGGGAGACAACATTAAGCTTAGTATTAGTCAATTACACAGTCATAACTTGTTTTGTATTTCTCTCTCTCTTTAGGCAATTAAAAAGAACGCAGAGGTATGGTTTTCAACGCAAGCTACATATTCCTATGAGGAAATCATTTTATATCATGTTTAGAAACAAAATGATCTGTGTTTAAGCTTTTTTTAATGTGTACATTCTGGAGCAAGGAGATGTTTCTTTCAACAGCATGCTTTCCATCTGCAGAGGCCAGATGTTAATCTACGGGAAAATTGAAGTGGTTAGTAAGAGACCAATTATATACAGAGAACAAATATCAAGTGGTGGTTGTGGTGGGGGAGAATGGGAAGGCTTAAAATGGAGTTGATGAAATAGTTTTAGAGCTCTAGCCTATTCGGAGGGAAGTGGTAGTGGTTTTTTGTGGTGTTGTTGTTTTGTTTTCTGGGTTTTTGTTTTGTTTTGTTTTGTTTTTTTTAACCCAAACTAAAAATAGTACGCCATGCCAGGATTTTTCTTTCCATTTTCTTCCCCATGAGTTGAAGAATCATTTGGAAGAGTTGTGAGCTGAAATGAGTGAGAATTCTTAGAAGGCAGTTTGATATTTAATCTCTGCTAGAGATGCAAACCTAACATAGGGCTAGACTCAGTGCTAGTGCTAGCATGGCCTATCGTGGACGCTGCCTACCACCCGCAGTATCCTTTTTCCTCTCATCTTCCTTGAAGTACTATTGGGCTATTGAAAAGTCATGACACATTTTTTTTAATGCAAAAAAATAAACATGTCGTGACTTTTCCTACGACCCAATTACATGCCCTGGGTGCTGGCAGGGCCCTTGGCTGTCTACGTGTAGCCTGGAGTTCCCACTTTACATTTTGTGTTACAGATAGATGTGGCCGTATCATTTTGTTTGGGATGATGGAAGTGATGTGTGCACCTCTGGGCCCTTCAAAATGCTTGCCTTTGACACTCTCATCTCCATTTTTAGGCTAAAAAATAGCAATGATAAAAGCAACCTGAAGAGTCACGAGGGTGAGGATGGCAGAATAGCTCTGCTAGGGATAGACTGCTCACTTATGGGAGCTAGGGAGAAATCCCCTTCTATCTTCCTTAAGCTGTTGTTAGTTTGGAACCTCTCTGCTACAGCAACCTAAACCTATACCCTACTAATACACTCACCTACTAGCTGTGCAACTTGGGATAAGTTGTTTAACCTCTAAGCCTCAGTTTCTGCATCTATAAAATGGAACCATGAGGGACCAGCAGTTAGCATAATGGCTACATAGCTGGACTTCTATGTAATCGACCACCAGATCCAAGTCCTGGATCTGGTGACTTAAACTCATGCCAGGCATGTGTGTGTGTGTGTACCCAAGATCCCAAGAGGAGAATGGAGGAGAAGGGATTGTGGCGTGGCCATCTCTCCTGGGGGGGGGGGGGGGGGTGATTTCTCACTTTCTGTCTCTTTCTGGCGAGAGCATGTGCCCTATAGCAAAAACCTCTCCCAAAAAAAAGGAAAAAAAAAAAAAAGGGACCATGAAACTTATTTCATAAGATACTAAGATAAATAATTGAGTTGAGAGATATAACATGTCTAATCTTGTGCCTAACAAGTTCCCAACTAATAATAGATGATGCTAGCAAAGACGAGGAACATCTAAGAAAGTGCTTTCTAAGACCTCTAACATCAAGCAGCTATGGTACCCACAAAGCCTTAAAGGTAAAAATGCATATCAGCATTTGATAGATTCTGTATGTTAAAACGCATTCAGAAAAAAAAAAAAAAAAAATAGGGCTACCTCATAATTTAGCCCAGAAGGAGAATTAAGATTAAATCATGTTTAATTATAGTTTAGCAAACTATGCCTAAATCTTCAAGTAGTTCTTTAAATCTTGCTCTGTATTATTGCATGTTATGCAAATACTAGTTATTTGCTCATGCTTAGTTGACTGAATTGAGTCCCATGCTTGTATAAAGCATAGCTAAGGGGACCAGTCAGTGGCACAGTCGTTAAGGTGCTGAACTCCTACAGGGCCAACCACGGTTCAAGTTCCAGACCTAGCAGCTTGCTTTCTCACTTGGGACCAGCAGAGAGCATAATGGCTAAGTTGACCGCAGTTGGAGTTCCGGATCCAGTGGCTTAAACTCATGTCGGGCCAGTGTGCATGGGTACCCAAGATCCCGAGAGGAGAATGGAGACAAGATTGCAGTGCGGCCATCCCCTCTGTGCAGGGGTGATTTCTGTCTCTCTGGTGGTGAGAGCACGTGCCCTGTAGCAAAAAACCTCCCACCCCCCCCTCAAAAAAAAAGAAAAGAAAAGAAAAGATAGCTGAGAAGAAAGATATATTCATCTATACTGCCAGGTCACCACCACCCAAGGCTCAGAAGGAGACACACGAATGAACTGGATTCGTCTTCACTGGCCATTAAGCTTTAGGCATTGAGTTTTATAGTCAGTGGGGTGGTAGTCTGCTTTCCCTTTGCACACATTTTGTCCCTTTGGGCAGTGCCTTTGCGAGTATTAATTACTGGCATCACGGATCCTTGTTATCTTCTATTGGTGGAACACAGTTAGGCTGCACCTTTAGGGCTTTTGTAGCCTTGAGATACTGTAGTTGAGATTCTTGGCTCTATGACAGAGCACTACTCTGATACTGGGGTCTGCCCCACGGCTCTCGAATGATGCCTACAAGCCATGAGATGCAGAAAACCCACAAGATTACACCACCCAGCTGAGGCCAGCATCTCCGAAATGGGAGCATGAATCACATCCCAGGCTTAACTCCTTCCATCCACCCTGATAATGTCTCACTACTTATAATGGGATATGAGTTACTACGATGATGGGAAGATGAACCAGAAGACAATGATAAAAGATGCTGATAACCTATATGCACTTTTATGACCATTTATCCCATTAAGACAGGTTTAAGATAATGCTCCTACTCCATGGAGTCATCCTATAGTCAATAAGCATTCATTGAGCCAGACTGCATTCTGCCTCCTCCAAGGAGGCATTATGCCTGCCTCTACAAAGGGGGCATTCTGGTGCAGTACGCAGAACACATGCCTGAGGACTGAGAGGCCAAAGCTCCGGAACTACATGCACACAAACGCAAACATCAACATCCACAAACATCGACCTGAGATTTAAAAGATTTTAAAAACTAGCTCTGGTACACTGATTGTAAGGGCTCAAGGCTTTGGAACAACAGCAAAAATCACAGCACCAGCAAAGCAATAAACAACTCAAGACCTTTATTCTTGCTCTACTTCCCTGAATTGTTACTTTTGTTACTTACAGGTTCCCGGCCATCCATGGCTTCCATCCAGAGCCTCCGGTCCTCTTCCGACAACGCCTGCATGGTGATAACCCCTGGCCTGTGGATAAAGGGACATGGATATGAACTCAGTGCCACATGTAGAGAGACTGGCGAAGGTAAACCTTAAACAAACACCTACCCAACAGACTTGAGTGGTTGCTAGGGTAAATGAAATGAAAAGAGGAATGACCTCTGGTTTTTCCAAGCCATCTTCTCATCTCAAAAAGCTAAGCTACCTCCAGACCAGCAGGTGGCGTAGTGGTTGAAGCACTAGACTCCCATATGGCCAACTGCAGTTCAAGTCCCAGACCCGGTGGCTTAAAATTCACATCAGGCACATATGCATGCATACCTGCCTGAAATTCGAAAAAAGAGAATGGAGGATAAAGGACTGCTGTATGGCCATCTCACCAAGGAGTGATTTCTCACTTTCTCTGTCTCTCCAGTGAGTGCAAGCACCCTATCACAAAAAAAAAAAAAAAAAAAAAAAAAAAAAAAAACTCTTTAAAAATAAATTAAAGAGGGACCAGCAGTTAGTGTAATGGCTATGTCACTGGACTCCCACGTAGTCAACCACGGTTCGGGTCCTGGACCCGGCGGCTTAAGCTCACGCTGGGCACATGTGCATGCATGCCCAAGATCCTGAGAGGAGAATGGAGGAGAAGGGATTGTGGCGTGGCCAACTCCCCTGGGGGGTGATTTCTCGCTTTCTGTCTCTCTCTGTCTTTCTGGCAAGCGCATGCACCCTATAGCAAAAACATCTCCAATAAATAAATAAATAAATAAATAAATAAATTTAAAGAAAGAAAGAAAACAGAGCTACCTCCCTGAATCCCTCTCCATAAGCCTATCTCCCTTAGAGAAGCAGAAAGAAACCCAGAAGATACAACCCATTTTACAGGTAAGGGACACAGAGGAATAAAGTGATTTCCTTTAGACCTTCCTTTAGACCTCCTTTAGACCTTTCCAAATGTTTACTTTACTCAAGAGAGAAATACAATAAATGTGTATTGAAGTGGATGAAATGATTGGACTCGAGATAAAAGGAGGGAAAAACATCCAAGCAGGAAACATGTTGGTGTCCTAGTATTTAGCCCAAGGCTTTTAAACTGTTTTTTGACATGCAGGAGCTTTATAGAGGTAATTAGCTTTGTAGTTATGATTCTATTAAATGTACATAGTATTTTATTTTAATGAATACTTAACCATGTCAGGTGCTAAGTGCTTTACAGGCATTAGCTCTTTTCACTCACTGAAACCTGTTTGCTCTTTAAAACTGAGCACGAAACCTCCAGAAAACATGCACGCAATATCAGATGGTGTTTATTGGGTTTCCGTTACAAATGGCACGCCAAGAGACTGTGCCAGAAAAATGACCTCGGGAGAAGCAGCTAAAAGCTCTCTACTCTCGCTTATGCAGGACTTCTTCACGTAAGGTCTACAGATTGGTCCCAGAGTGTCCCTAAACCACCCCCAGCTCCAAATTATGTGATGTCTCTGTAGAAGTAATTCAAACTGTCCATTAGACTCTCAAAGCAGCCAGCAACCCACAAAAAGTTAAGAATTGCTGATTAAAACCTTTATCGTTAAAGTCTGAGAAATCCTAAAATGGAAGAAGAGGTCCACTGACCAAGAAGTCAAGCCCTGCTGCCATCTGAATCCATGCTCATGATCTCACAGCAACACAGCCCTAAAAACAATACCAAGCACTTGGCAGCAATACCAAGCCGTACAAGCCTAGGCCTCGCAAACACCCAAGCCTGTTATCTCCACTCCTGGCTTATTTCTGTAGCTCCAATGAATATGCTAGACCTACTTATGTTTAACATTTTTGGATTATTTTAGGCTTTTGGTGTTTTATTTTGCTTTTCACAGGGAATATGCATACACTGAAGAGAGAAAGAGAGAACCAGAAAGGAGGAAAGTGAGAAATAACCCCCTAGCAGGGATGGCCACACAGCAGTCGCTTCTCCTCCATTCTCTTCTTTTGGGCACATGCACACACACACCTAGCATGATTTTCAAGCCACCAGCACCAGGACTCAAACCATGGTTAATTATGTGGGAGTCCAGAGCCTTAACCACCATGCCACCTGCTGGCCCCTGTTTTACATATTTTTAAAATCACACTTGCTTATTTTCATTGATCATCCCTCAACATCTCCTAAGATAAAAACAAAGACATGAGTGCGTAAGTACAGAGGATTTGTAGGTGTGAGTGGTATCGGGGTAGAGGCATGAAGGTGTAAGAGGTATGAATGAGTAGGCATAATGTCTGTGTTTATGTGTGAAAGAGAGAAAGAGTGCAAGACACAGAAAAGCAGAGGTTGTAGGAGGAGTGGGTGTGAGGGGGAAGATGGGTACGTGTGCTGAAGTTGGGGTTGGGGGGACTCTGATTTCTGACAGCGTGGTCACTGCCATGAAGGCTACTCCGGACACTGGCATCATAGCACAAAGATGACTCAGAAGATGGAATAACTCCTTTCCACGAGCACCTTCTCTCTCTTGTCTTCTCAAAAATTCTCTTTTTTGATCCCAGTGCCCATTTCCTACCATCATCCATTCAATCAGCATGCCAGACTCACCGTGTCTGCAGGCTGTGCTCAGAGCTGTGGCTCTGCACAGCTGACCCTGTGTCTGCGGAGAACAGTGGATCAATTCTACCCTTTCAACTTTCAGAAAGCCAAGCCCAATGTTGTAATGGCTTTGAAATAGTCTCTTGAGCTAGTCTATTGGACCAGATCTCTGAGTCCTGGTCAAGGTGTTGTAATCATGCCTTCTGCTCCAGAATCAAGCATTCCCTTAAAATGGAGATTCCCAGTCCAGTCCACCTACTGAGTCTGCACTGTTGGGCTGAGCATCAGAACAGGATTTTCACCAACCGTCCCGGTGATTCTGAAGTACAGTTAGATCTGAGGCCCATGCCCGTGATCTGGGCTCACTACATCCTCATTCTTTTCCTTCTTGTCCCCCCTACATTGAAGAACAAAGGCACACTCCTCTCGACACTAGGGTCAAGGAGCCCATGTGTTTCTGGTTCATTTCCTGCTAAGGACTCATCAGCAAAGAGTGAGATCATAAGAGGTGCCTACACACCAAGATCTCAGGGGCTTACGGATGCCACATCAACTTCATGGCGAACAGTGAGAAATTTCCACCCAGAGCCACAAAGAGGAAGTTCAGACACTCTCAGAGGTTGTGAAGGGTGGGCCACTTGGTCTTGGTAACCAGGAAAGTCAACAGGATTTGTTTTCATTTCAAGAAAAAAATATCAAAATAAAGTTCTTTCCCACATGTCATCTTGTTCCCTTTGTGGGGCAGTGCTGGGGATTCAGGGGGCAGATGGTGGCTGGTGGATAACGGGGACTTAATACACTTAGTTCTAATCCTATCAAGCCATGTTCAGATACTTTTCTTCTCAGTACATACATCTGGATCCCAGTATGGATCACCATCCTTTCTAGGTATCTGGAAAATATTCATTTGGCTCCAAGTTGCTTATCCTTTATGACCATTAAAACCATTATTATATAAATCTCTTACCTATGTGCAAATTTCTTAGAACTAAAGTAAAAGAGTCAATTTTCTTTATTTTGGAATCAAGCAAAACTTTCTATATTTACATCCACTTTCTTTCAAATTTACATCCACTTTCTTTCAAAACAGGCAAAACCCTCAGTGACTCTACACTATCCTTGTCAGTCCCTATAAGATAACAAATTCAGACTGTCTCTTACAGGGCTTCAATTTAGTCCACATCTGAACTGCATATGGCTTTTTAATAGCAAAAAATGATGGGGGAGGAGAAAAAGGAAGAGACAGAGGAAGGAAGAGATGTGGAATGAAGAAGGAAAAATGTAAAACAATGAAAGAGAAAGGGAGTAAATAATGAGTTCTTTCTAGCATTATAGAAAAATTGTGATCCTGGGGGCCAGCAGGTGGATAAGGAGGCTGGATTCCTACGTGGCTCACTGTGGTCTGAGTCCTGGGCCCAATGGCTTGAAACTCAACTCCAGGCATGTGTGCATGCAAGCCCAAAACCCCGAGAGGAAAATGGAGAAGGGATTGTGATATGGCCATCCCCTCTGGGGGGTGATTTCTTACTTTCCCTTTCTCTATCTCTGCCTGTCTCTCTCATCTCCATTGCGTGAATGCACCCTATGGCAAAAATCTAAAAAATAAAAAATCGCAGGACCAGCAGTTAGCGTAATAGCTATGTCGCTGAACTCCCACGCAGTCGACCGTGGTTCGAGTCCCGGACCCGGTGGCTTAAACTCACACTGGGTGCGTGTGCGTGCGTGCCCAAGGTCCTGAGAGGAGAATGGAGGAGAAGGGATTGTGGCGTGGCCATCCCCCCTCGGGGGTGACTTCTCGTTTTCTATCTCTCTGTCTCTCTCTGTGTGTCTGACGAGCACACACGCCCTATAGCAAAAACCTCTCCAAAAAAAAAAGAAAAAGAAAATAAATAAATAAATAAATAAAAAATCGTGATCCTGTTAGCCGCAACAATAAAAGAACAACAATCATAACCTAGCACTACTTGCCAGTTGCTGTGCTCTACACTATATATAAATTAATTAATTTAATCTTCACAGCTACAGCATGAGGTAGGTGTATTCTTGGCTCACAAGGGAAAGTACCTTGTCCCCAATTAGAGAGCTAGCAAGTTACAGTCATGATGTGAATACAAGCAGTGTAGTTCTTAACCCTTGCACACAATGCCTCAACAAATGTGAAGGTGCACAAACCCCAGAGAGTTCATGTTGATCCCCCCAAGTCCTCCAGTGACAAAACTGAAAAGAAGTAAGACACAAAAGACTACAATGATTCCTTAGATATGATGTTCAAACACTTGGCAAAACTCATCTATGGTGACTTCAGAAGAGTGATTATGTTTGAGGAAGGGGTATGGGCAATGACTAAGAAGGGACACAAGGGAACTTTCTGGAATGACAGAAATGTTACACACACACACACACACACACACACACACACACAGAGATATATGTAGTTCTATAAATCAGTGCCAGATGTAGGTCAAGTGATTCTAAATATATTAGTTTTGCTACGTGATATGTGCACCTGCCAAACAAAGACAGAGAGGGGAAGAGAGGGGGAAAAGGGAGGACTTAGAAAGCACCCCCCCAGGGGGGATGATCAAGCTGAAATCCCTTCTCCTCCACTCTCCTCTCAGGATTTGGGCACGCAGGCACAAGCATCTGGCATGTTTTCCAAGCAGCCAAGTTGGGACTCAAACTACTCACTCAGCCATACAGGATCCAGCCGCATTAACCACCAAGCCATCTGGCTGCCCTGGTTCTATCTCTTGATCTGGGTGATGACATAGATCTGTGTGTGTATGCACACACGTATGAGTTAAAAGTCATTAAAACAGAGACCTAAAATTTGTGCATTTCACTGTGATTATACCTCAACTAAAAGAATGCTTTAAAATATCCAGAAGATGACGTCTCGTCAATAACATAGGCTCATGTATCCTGACTCTAACTCTGTGTAGCCCCGATAGACCCAACTGAACTATTCTATACTAATCTTATGACTGTATTTAAAGTTCAATGGTTTATTCACCAGGACTACCTCAGGGTATACGGGGATGGTTAAATAGGAAGGGGATATGGCGCTTCAGTGTGTCAGACACATAGTAAATGCTCCGAAAATCAGTTATCACAGGGGCAGCTGGAGGTAGGGTGGGAGGAAACAGGATGGTAAGTGTGGAATAGTCTCAAAAGCATGGCCAGAGAAGGCCTGGAGCACACAGTTTCAAAAGGAAATTAAACAACCCACAGGTGCTACTCATAGGCATGATTCTATCCTCCAACACACTCATACGCGGCCCTGAAAATGACGCCTCCACCACAAAGCACGCAGGGCGCAGGGCTCAGGGCTGCAGGCCGAAAGGACACGCAAGTTCTGACATCACGACCATTTCCTTTTTCCTCCTGGGTAAGCATCAAAGCGGCCTACTAGGCCCTTTTGAAATTAATGTCTGATAACTGATAAGAAAAGAGAAGGGGTCTTTGGTAAATTCTCGAAAATCTGCCAAGGAGCTCCCTCTACCCACCAGATGAAAGAAAGACCAAATGACTTAAATTTCCCTTCTGGAGCTCTATCTTAACTGCCTACTTGAAACACAGCACTTCCGTTTTACTCTAAATAGTGTACATCCTCGGTCAACGCTGTATCTGGATCGGCTTGAGAATCCTGAAAGAGGATCTGCAATGTTCTCTAAGTTGGCACCCCACCTGCCACACTCCAGGAGTGATGCAGAAAATAGTCCTTCATTTACCACAGGGCAAGTTGCTACCGACTACCTATCTTCTCCAACCTTGGCCTCCAAAGAGCTCACAGAAAGCAAGCCACAGTGGGGCCAAACATCCAGAATCCGAGGACCACCGATAGCAGCTCCTGGCTTTCTCACCAGCCAAGACGAGCAGAATCACAATCAACCCTGATTTTAGGGTTACTAGACAGCTTCCCTACTCTAATCTTATTCCTGAATCTGAGTCAACAATAGTGATCTCAGCGGCTTGGCAATTTCCCCGCTTCCTATTGGACAAGGAAACGCTGTTATGAACTCCACCCCAGTGAAACAAACATACTCAGAATCTAACAGTACTGTTCTTTCTAAGTCAACCTCAAAGATTTAGGGTTTACTCATTCATAAGACTATAAATCTTCTGCTGGCAAGAGTTCATTTCCCAACTTCCATCTACAATACTGTACTTTTAAGTGTCACAATCAGAGTAAATGACTGGTACCCACAGAAACACACACTATTTTTTTTTTAAGAGATTGTTTTTGCTATAGGGCACCTGTGCTCACCAAAGAGACAAGAGAGAGAGACAGAAAGACAGGAGTGAGAAATCACCCCCCAAGGGGGAATGGCCACGCTGCGATCCCTTCTCCTCCATTCTCCTCTCAGGACTCTAGGCATGCACACACACACGTATGGCATGAATTTCAAGCTTGTGGGTTCAGAACTGAAACTACAGTCAGCCATGTGAGAATACAGTGACGTAACCTCTATGCCATCTACTGGTCCTGAAACACACATTCTTTCAGCCTAGGCATGAAACCTGCCCCACTGTGCTTCCATAGGAAGAGAAAAGGAAATGATGACGACTCAGAGGATGAACTACCATCCACAGAAGAGTTTTGTAAGTGCCAGAGAAGAGATGCAGTACTTTGTTTCTGAAGAGCTCCAGGGACAAACTGATTCTTAACCATTCCTGGGCAAGGACAAGGTCCCAGGTTCAGTAGAGCTTCATTTACACAAAGCTATAGATGAAGGCATGCAGGATAATCTTGAAAAATGGCATCTTTTCCACATCTGTTTGTGAGACTGCAGACTCCAATGTCTATAGAAACCAGGGAACTAAGAAAAATTAAGGAAACTGGGTAAGAAGTTCTCTACTGCCTCAAGGCATAAAGACTTCATATTCCTTAAAAGATGCAACTCTGCTTTTTTCTTTTGCACTTTTACTTTTGGATAGAGAAAAAGAAACAAATGAGTATTTCCCTCCATAGGAAAAAACAACAGTGCAGGTGCAAGGCAAAAGGGTGGCTGTCACCAGTCATGGGGTGGGCAAGTCAGCAGGTCATGGTGAGATTGTGCACCACCTAAAGGACATACATGCCAGTTAGCTTGACCCACATCTGGCACCTGAGAAGACACAATCTGTGCTTAACAGATTTTTCCAGTGTTCACGTGTTGCTCAGATACTACCAAAGTCAAACGATCCACGTGAGCAGACCACGAGTTTGCTACTTCTCGTGTATGTGTCTGACTTCCTTGGCCTCTCCTACCTGAGCTCCAGCCCAGGTCATCAGAGCATCTGATAAAACCACCCACTGCACTAGCACCAACGACGATGCACATCTGTATTCCTGACTCACCTCCCAGGCCAACCCAGCAGAACATCTCCAGTTCACCCACACAAAAGGGTGGGTGACCAGCAGTTAGAGTAATGGCTATGTCGCTGGGCTCCCATGTAATCCACCACAGTTCAAGTCATAAACCCGGTGGCTTAAACTCACGCCGGGCACATGTGCATGCATGCCCAAGATCCCGAGAGGAGAATGGAGGAGAAGGGACTGCAACGTGGCCATCCCCCCAGGGGGTGATTTCTCGCTTCCTGTCTCTCTGTCTTGCTCTCTTTCTGGCAAGTGCACATGACCTACAGTAAAAAAAAAAAAAAAAAAAAAAAAAAAAAAAAAAAAAAAAAACACCTCTCAAAAAAAAGGAACTTGGGCTACGTCCCCTTTTCTTTCAATACTCCGGGACCCAGCATCATCACTGGAGAGCAACAGTAATCCACTCTTTGGAGACCACAAGTTATGAATCTGTACGACTACTTATACATGCTCTAATATAATGAACCTCTCAGGCCCCTGTGCGTTACCAAGCCCACGGCATAAAAAAGATACCAGGATGTGCCATGAGAAGCTTGGCGGGGTACAGGTGAGACAAAGAAACCAGAAGTTGCCACCTGGTGACTGCAAACCGCAGCTAAGATTTACTGAGTGCCCAAACATCGTGCGAGGGACTTTTCTTACCTAATTGTTCATTCCTCATGATAACTACATGAAGTAGGTACTATAATGATGCCTCTTTTTTTAAGTGCAAGAACAGTCACACCTACGATGTGTCAAAGCCTGACCTTGAACCCAGGTGCACCTGACTCTAGAGCAAAGTCCATACCTTAACCACGATACTTTACTGCCCCCATGTGCATGCAGGGAATGTGTTCTGGGATCTCTTTAGAAGGAGGGAGGAGGAAGGAAGGTAGGCTGCCTGTGCCCCCCACCCCCCCACACACACACCATACTTTTTTTTAAAAATAGCTTCCAATCAATTACTTAGAAAGGATCTGATCCTAATGAATGAATGAATCATAACCTATTAAAGTTTGCAGCACTGACCTTGGGAAGACAGGTCTTGAAATAATTAGGACCATAGCAATAAGAGTGGAAAGAAAAAATATTGCCAGGCACATCAGACAATTTCTTACAGTTTTAGTTTAAAAGACACTGAAGTTATAAAACATCAGGAAGCCCAGACAAGGACGTCTCTGGCATATTAAATTGTATGGCCCTTCAATGTAACAGACACTAAGTGCCTGTCATGCCAACCATGAGGCTGGGCATTAGGAACATGGGAGTAATTACATCTTAATGCACTGCACCAGGAAAAAGCATTATTAACTGATGGGATTAGTAAGATACGGAGAATGCAAATACTTAATACTCTTTATAATAAACTACAAAAATCTATCTCCAGTTCATTTTTTTTTTTTCATTTTTACTCCTAGATCTCACATTGAACAGAAATACACAAAAGAGGAGTTTACTGGTGGAATTGTTTCCTCAGATTTATGTAATAGCAACATTTTGGTTTCTATTTTTTTTAATTCCTTTTATACTTAGAAATTAGCACATAAACTTGCTCACTCGGTCCACAGAACTCCAAATTTCACTTGACTTGAAAATTACACAAACTAACAAGTAGAAATGTGGATCCTCAGTCATGCTCCGAGCAAACCCATCAACCACTCCATCACATTCTTACTTAAATCAGAATCAAACAACAAACCCTCTCATTTAATTATAAACAAAACCCCAACAAACTAAATTCCAAATTCAAAGTACATGAATTCTGAAGATTCTCAGAACTTCTCAACTAGCTTATTTTACAGATCAGCCAAGGAGCAATTCAGAAAAGTCTGACATCTCCCCGCACCCAAACCAGAGCAGTATAACACCCCGTGAGGAAGGAAAGGGCCGTTTCCTGCCTGCTATGTCAATGGCATTGAGACCAGCACTCTAATCCAACCAGCAGGAAGGCGAAATCAAATATTATTCCGAACAAGGGGTGAGAAGGGGAGGGAGGGGAAGTTCAAAACCAGGAAAAATGGATTCATCTGTTGCAAAAGATAAAGGCAGACTGCACCAAGAGGGAGAGATAGGACGGCCCAATTCTCAGCACACACTGACGGTGGGATCCCTGTTTTGTTCACCGTCATCAAAAAAAGCCATCCTTGAAGTGAAGAGCCAGGAACGTTAGTACAGAAAGCCAGGTAAAAGGTAATGTTTAAACAGAGGCGTGACTAACAAAGCATGTTTGCATTTGCAGGGAAGTGGGTATGACTGACCCATGGTGAAAGGGTGGGAGGAAGGAATTTCTAGAGAAAGAATGAGTTACTGAGAACACCTTTCCTTTAAGGCATGATATGCGCATGGTGATTTCTCATCCAGAAAACAAACACACGCCCCACGGACTGCAGACTGTCAACTATGAAGGGCAACTAATTTTCAACTGAACCTTTTAATAATGGCTAATACATACACAAAACTGCCATCTAGAGGCTGAACGCTTACACAGGCTGTTACGTAAGAGGATCCTTTCCAGAAAACACACAATCTCACGGTCACAAAATCTCACAAAGATATACAAACCAGTGCATGCTCACGCACCACATGCCAAACTATTAATAGAAGTAGCAGGGCTATTTTAATTTAAAATTAGTGTCATCTCCTTTTGAAACCATAAATTAGAAGAAAGAGCCTAAAGCTTTTTACTTTTTGTAGGAAATATACAGGTTATCCCATGTGAGTGTTCTCCGAAAAGTTCATGGAAAATGTGTATTATGAAAAGGTTGTTAGGGCCAGCAGATAGCTAGAGAATGAGGCAGCTGTATCTTGCATGTCCTATTTTGTGGTTCAAGTCCTCGACCTAGTAGCTTGAAATCACACCAGGCACATGTATACATATACACATGCCCAAAATCCCAAGAGAACAGTGGAGAAAGGACTGTGGCAAAGCCATCCTCCCTAGAGGGTGATTCCTCATTTTCTCTCTGTCTCTGTCTGTCTGTCTGTCTGTCTCTCTCTCTCTCTGTCTTGGAAGTACAGGTGCCCACTATGGCAAAAATTTTTAAAAAAGAGAGGGGGGAGGGGAAAAGATTAAGATTGGTTTGAACATGAAATACGATCGTATTCCTCTGATAGTCTTGTGAATTTAAAAAAATGTTGCACCAAAATAAACTTATATTGTAGGGCCAATGGGTGGCATTGTGGCTAGGGCGACTGGATTCCATACAGCTGAATGTGTAGTTCAAGTCTCAGAACTGGTGGCTTCAGATGCATGAATGCCCAAAATCTCAAGAGTAGGATGGAGAAGAAAGGATTGTGGTATGACCACCCCCACTAGAGTGTAATTTCTCATTTCCCCTCTCTCTCCCCTTGTCCCTGTCTCTGTCTGCCTCTCCCTAGCAAGCACACACACCCCAGAGAAAAAGAAATCAAATAAATAAAAATGAACTTAGACTTTAATCTCATTTTTCATGACCTTTTTAAAGTCAGTTGTATACAGGTTCAGAATGGAATCTTTCCCCTGCCAGTCCTTTCCACATACACCTTTTTTTTTTTTTTTTTTTTTTTTTTTGAGAGGTTTTTTCGCTATAGGGCACGTGCACTCGCCAGACAGACAGAGAGACACATAGAGACAGAAAGCGAGAAATCACCCCCCAGGGGGGATGGTCACGCCGCAATCCCTTCTCCTCCATTCTCCTCTCGGGATCTTGGGCACGCACGCACACGCGCCCGGCGTGAGTTGTAAGCCACCGGGTCCGAGACGCAAACCGCGGTCGACTACGTGGGAGTCCAGCGACATAGCCATTATGCTAACTGCTGGTTCCCTCCACATACACCTTTGATGCACCTGGATTCACTCTCGGCTCGGGATGATTTGGAAAGTCATGCCGCATAGGAAAAGGACACCATTAAGACAAAAGGTGGGCTCACAGAAATGCCCACCCAAGCCAAGGTTTGCCGTAAGAACAATAAAGTCTCAGGTTTGGGGATCTAAGGAAAAAAAAAAAAAAAAAATTCTGAGGGCACGGCTTTTTTTTTTTTTTTTCTTTTTTAGAAATGTTTATTCATGTCTTGATTTATATTGTAATTTTTTTTAATTTTTTATTATCATCATAATCTTCTTTATATTACAGACACAAGACTATCAGAGGAATACGATCGTATTCATGTTCGAACCAATCCTGCAGGGCACCAGGATTCACCTCTCCTTACAGATGTGGTTAAACCATCTGCCTAGAGTCACACAGCTAGCAAGGGACAGATCCCAAAGTCAAACATAAGGCTGCTTTGGCCTTTTTTTTTCCCCTATGTTAACTGTTTTTTTCTTCATTCATGATTGAGTGCATTTCCTGTGAGAGTGAGTGAGGGGAGCACTCTTTACAGGGAGTGGTCACACTATAACCCCCTTCGCTTTCTCCGGTTGTCACACACGTGGGTACTCACACACATGCCTGACATGCTTCAGGCTGACTGAGCATGGGACTCAAACTCCGGCACCACGTGGGATCTGGCTTCTCGGGCAGCACGTGACTACTGCACCAGGGCGCAGGTCCGTGCTTCAATCTTTCACCTGCATCACATGGCCTGCTAGAAAATCATCCTCGAAATATGGGCACAGATTGGTTTGAGGGTTTTGCAAGATTCTTCAGATTTCCACAAATCTTCCTAGTCCAGACGATTCTGATTTTAACCCACCTTCCCATTTTCCTGGATTACGTTTCCCCCTAGCTGTACACAAATGCAGGTTATGTGTGTAGTTGCTGAAGTTTTCGTTTAAACTGCATCTAACCTGATGAAGCTCCTTCTAGTCTCCTACGTACCAGTTCAACGAATGCAGTAGCCTGTCTCAGAACAGCATCACTGCAAAGAACAAAACTGAACAACCACAGGCACACAGCGCTATGCTAGAAGCTGTACAGAAACGATGTTCTTCTGCCTCTGGAAGCAAATGACTGGACAGACACGAGAACTGAACAGAGGTATACAAAACATACCTAATTAATTACCCCGTCGACCAACACAAAGGCACGCTCATTTCTATGAAAATGCCAGGGTAGTTGGTGGGAAGAAGACGCTAGGAGTTCATAGTGGGGCTGGGGCCAAGGAAATCTGTCTCCCTGGACCTATTCACAGGAAACTTGCAAAAATGAACTTCGGAGTTAGAATGAAAGAAATCAGGTAAGGGCCTTTAAGAAAGCCCAATAAATTCACACATTTTACATTCCCGTTGTCATTAGACTCTCTAGCATGTACATACGTTCAATAAAAAGGGAGGGAGGGAAGGAATGAATTCAGGGTACTCCAGTCATGTCACTACTCTCTATAAGAATGGAAGGATTGGGGCTGGCCTTGTAGTCTAATGGTGAAGGGAGCCACATTTCCCATGGCC
Organism: Tupaia tana; assembly: GCA_026018925.1. Lineage (NCBI taxonomy): Eukaryota > Metazoa > Chordata > Mammalia > Scandentia > Tupaiidae > Tupaia > Tupaia tana. The sequence continues at coordinate 30,025,873 of JAKSZU010000014.1, read as the reverse complement.
AATTGGTGATGGACTCCTGGCCCTGGTGGCTTGAGAAACATGCAGGACATGTGTGTCTCAAATCCCAAGAGGATAGAAAAACAGAGGAAATGGGACTGTGAGGCTTCCCCCTGCCCCCCAACTCTGGTAAGTGCACATTCCCTCCAACAATTTAAAAAAAATAAATTCTTTTTTTAAAGGAAAAGAGAGAGAGAGAGAGAGAGAGACCAGAAGGGTTAAGTCTCCCTATTTGCTCCATTTTCCCACAGCATCCTGACCCTTTGGGTTTACAGGACATTCACTATCCTGGGATTTATATCTTAGTTGCTTGTGTGTACGTGTGTGTGTGTGTGTGTGTGTGTGTGTGTGTGTACACAAATCCTACACTCTACGGTAAGCTCCACGGGTATGAGCTCTAGCCTCATCTTGGCCCCTACTATATCCTTAGCACCAAGGGCTCCTCCCACCTCTAACAAGCTGTCCTTTGCTGTCCCTTTCTGAAGGGTGCCAATGCTGAGAAAGGGGCACGTACACCCATGGCATTTTCCCCATATGGCCTTCTACTAGAGTCAACTAGTCCTACAGAAAAAAGTAAAGCATTCTAATTGTTTCCTTTCCCCACATATAAACATGTCCCCCACTACCCCCCACCACCCCACCAGACTACAATGATGCAATGAACCCAAAGGAGTCTTTTTCTGTTACTTTCCATATGGTTTAGTGGCCCCTCCTAGAAAACATTTGGGAGAAAATATCCATGTGTCACTTACATCTGTGAGAAATTTCTTAAAAATAAACAAATCCAGGGATGCTGGCAAATGACTCCCACCACGATTCTTTAACTTAAACAAATATTTTCCCTACATTTGCTCATTAATTTCCGTAAGATGCTACATGGTGGAATTAATTATTCAAAGGGACTGAACACAGACATTGGCGAGTATCTGATTCATATACCACTATCCCTAAAGGCCGCTTTTAGATGATGTCCCATTTTTTCAATCTGGAAATTTTAGACTAGACTCAAAAGAGTTGATAAACTTTAGGAGGAAAAATGATAAATCTCATCTTTACTCAACTAAACAACATAAAATGTAAACTTTTAGATGCTTATTACTATAGTAAGGTAGTACTGGGTTGTCAGAAAAGTCATACATAGAAAAAATACATCATGACTTTTCTTTTTTTTTTCTTTTTTCTTTTTTTGAGAGGTTTTCACTATAGGGCGCGTGCGCTCGCCAGACAGACAGAGAGAGACATAGAGACAGAAAGCGAGAAATCACCCCCCAGGGGGGATGGTCACGCCGCAATCCCTTCTCCTCCATTCTCCTCTCGGGATCTTGGGCACGCACACACACGCGCCCGGCGTGAGTTTTAAGCCACCGGGTCCGGGACGCGAACCACGGTCAACTACGTGGGAGTCCAGCGACATAGCCATTACGCTAACTGCTGGTTCCCGCATCATGACTTTTCTGACAACTCAATATAAAGGCACCCAAGAATGCTTCCTTATTAGGGTATTGAAAAAAGGATGATTTTTAATACCTTATTAAGGTATTTAAAAAGCTAATGCAAGTTACCATTCACTTAAAAAGAGAGAGAGAAAATCCAGAAGGAAGGGAATTTCAGCTTTGTGAAGTGAGAGCCCTTGTCAGTGGGCTTGTTCAAAGCGTAGGTGTTGAGCCAACCATTTAAAAGGCTGTCAGAGGTATGGGCGCTGCTTCACTGAGAGAGACTCCCCATTCAATACTGCTCTTATTTCCTGCTACTGTAAAAAAGTGCTACACACTGGACACGTTCAGCAATAGAAACAAACTGTCTCATAGGTTTAAAGGCTAGAAGTTTAAGATAAGGGGTTGGGACATAGTTCTGAGGTCCATGAAGGAAACTCTAGACCACACATCCCTCCTAGTTTATGGTGGTCTGCTGGCAATCTTTGGCGTTCCTTGACTTGGGGAGCATCACCCCCATCTCTGTCTTCCTGTTCACGTGACATTCCTCCTGTGCACATGAGTCTCTGTGTCCAAACTTCTTTATAAAAACAGCCATCATACTGGATTAAGGCCACTCTAAGGACCTCATTTTTAACTTGGTTACCTCTACAGATCCTGTCTCTAATAAGGTCACGTTTTCAGATACCGAGGATTAGGACTTCGACATATAAATTTAGTAGGGATAAAATTTAACCCATAATAAATACCTTCTAAAAAATAAAATATTCTCCTTTGGAGCATGTGATAGCAGCAGCCCACAACCATTGGGTCCTCGGGAAAGTCATGATGCATTTTGCATAGAAAATACGTCATGACTTTTCTTGACAATCCAAGATTACAAGTAATGCACATTAACTTAAAGCTATATCATTTTCTTAATGCTAGAGTCCTGAAACTGAGGATCAGAAGAAAGCAGACGGGAAATTCAAAGAACCATCGTGTTGATTTAATTGACATAATACTTGGGCCTAAGCAAGTTTTCAATCTGGGACTAAAGAAATACAAAGAATTTCTACTAACTTTAATTTTTCAATGTTGGGAACAACAAACCCCTTTTGAAGAACTCAAAGACAAGAGTCCCTTCAGATTAGCCTGTGATGAGCCTATAAAACAACTGCTCAGACTAGGCCAGGGCTCCTCCATAGTTTAGATCTGAACCTCCCCACATCTAGATCTGAGAGAAAGGGGAGGGCCAGCTCCATGACACGGTGGTTAAGGTAGCTGAGACCCACGTAGCTGAGGATATGGTTTGGGTCCCGGATCCATGACTTGAGAAACACACTGGGCAGATAAGCATGCATGCCACTATCCCAAAATAAGGGGGAGACAGCGGAGAAGGGGTTGTGGCATGACCATCCTCCACGGGGGATGCTTTCTCTCTCTTTCTCTGGAGAGTGCAAACACCCTCTAGCAAAAACAAAACAATTAAAAAGGTGTGGGCAAGAAAGAAAGGTACTAACAAAAAGGGACTAGATAAAATGTGGCTGCTGAAATACGTGGAAGCCAAGAAGGAAAGCTGTAGGATACAGAGAAGAGAGTTTATACCTAGTTTTGAGATATCAAAGGTAACAAAAATGAACATATTAGAATTAGATGTTGACTTCTGAAAAGGTATTCTGTATTTAAAAGGATCTTTGATGCACAAAGTTGAAGAACTACAGCATAGCTCAAAATTTCAAAGCCCTAGATTAACACTTAATTTCCAGCTCATCCGGGGGTCAAAGAGTCACAACAGTTCTTGCTGTAAGGATCTATGTCAGGGATTAACCCCTTTCTGCCAAGATTTGAGGATTAACAAACTGACAGCAATGCACTGGGACACAGTGACAGCAGTCAACCCATGAATGGCACCCCTGCTCTGATTCCTCCTACTCATGTTAAGTCTTCCTAGAAAAAAAAGAAATGAATGTCACCTAAAAATAAAAGATAGAAGAAGAGATGTATAGAATAAAAAAAAGAAAGAAAGAAAGAAAGAAAGAAAGAAAGAAAGAAAAGAAAGAAAGAAAATAGCAAGCATGCGACACCTACTAAGTGCCATGTGCCCAGTGCTACATTCTATCTCTATCTTTTAATTTTGTTACGCGAGAATTTCTGAGGATTACAAAGTAGAAGATGCGAACAAGAGCAAGTTGGAGCCTTCAGGTTTGCACCATGAGTTTATGATGCCAAACACAAACTAAGCCAGTGTGAACAGCACGTCTTAGACCTCCCAGCCTGCCAGCTGAATGCTATGGCATCTCTGAAATACAACAACCTGCCGCACTGGGCTCATCACAGGAAAATACTTCAAAAATATGCTGAGTTTTGAGAAACAAGCGCGAGAATGAGCTCCTGTGAAGCTCAGTTCAAAACCTCCCTCTGCCTTGGGTAAGCTGTCTCTAAACCGAGGAGCAGCAGCATGGGGTTGGGCATCAGCTACCTTCCTGGCACAGTGATGAGTGCAGGGAGCAGAGGAAGAGTGTTCTGCTTACAGAAAGCACTGTGTGATTTCTTCACCCCTCCCCCAGTTAACACCTTCGAACTAAAAATGTGGGATTTCATTGCGGTGGTGGTGGTGGTGGTTGCTTATTTCCTGGTAAAGTCAGCTGACTCCCAGGCTGGAAATCACCTTTTCTACTAGCGATATTTTTCTCCTCCATGTTAAGTGTTAAGCTCCTCAGTAAAGGAGCCTAAGTTTTGTGGGTTTGTTTTTGTTTTGCTTTGCTGTGGTGGTGTGCAATGTTTCTAAATCAGGAATGCTGTTCGGTGCTCTGGTGAGAGAACATATTATGAAATGCATGGTATTTAAATACACTGACTATCAGTAAAAATAAAGGACTTCTGAAGAGTCTGAAAATGTGGATTTCAGGGTCTCGTTCTCAAAAGGTTTTACCGTCTAGGGCAGGGGCCAGGAATCTGCAGCTCTAACAAGCACTCCGGTGGGTGCTGAACGCTGGTCGGTCTCACCACATAATAAGAGATGCTGATGTAATCAACACACACCTCCGACCTCCCTGCACATCACTTCTAAAGGCTATAGCTTCTGTTAGAAAATAAAATTTCAAAGCAAAGTCCAAAGGACAAAATTATTCAACTTTAAAAACTCACGACATCCCACTTTCTAAATCACCCTTTAATGTGTATTTGTATCTTGACAGAATACAATGTGAACCACCACTAGATAAATATTTATATATATTCAAAATGCTCTCTCTGGGAGCATTTTGATCTGGGAGCATTTTGAACCCTTACACTGTTCAATACAATCATTCCCTCTTTTACTTCCACATTTCCTGGGTGCTAAGCTTGCACCTAGGCCCTCTGCTCTCTGCTCCGGCAGGTAAAGCTAAGGAATCTGTGGGAGGACAGCAGGGCAATCACCTCCCTGCTAAAGAACACTGGTGAAAAGGGATAGTGTGGGAGTCTCCCAGGGAAAATGACTCTGGGTATCGTCCACCAGGGACACTGCTGCCCCGCACACTGAAATACTTTTTCCTTTTCTCCCTGGTCTCCTTCTTGGTATGGGAGGAAAATATAGAAAGACACTAGAGTCAGAAAAAGGAGAGAGAAGAAAAATAATGGTCGCTTGTAACCTAATCTTTGAAATTCATATACATAAACAAGCCGGGGTTTCCTAGAACTGTCTACTCACCTCCTGAATATTATGAGAAGATTCAGCACCCGCCTTCTCAACTATGACCCAAACCCCTCCATGACATGTCAAAGGAATCAGAGACAGAAGCTTAGGAGAAATCACCTTCCCAAGCCCAGTTGGTTTGTTGAATGTGACGCTTATAATTGGGGTGTGTAAAACTTATCTGGGCATAACAAAGAAAGGAAGGTGCTAGAAAGTGTCAAGAAGGATGGAAATGAGATGGAGGCTCCCCAGTTGACTTTTCTTGGGTTTTCAGGAAAGTGGTAACACATTTTTGCAGAGAAAAACACGTCACGACTTTCCCAATAACCTAATATCGATAGCTGCCCAATACGTAACTTTCTACAATTTCTCAGGAAACTTCTAAAGAAGGAAACCTGGAAAGTCATTCAGCTTCAGAAAGCATCTCTGAAATTGTCTGTAGCCTGACAGAGCAGCAACGCCAGGCAAGTCCTCTTCCAGCCCATCCAAACAGAAACAAGAGGCTCACGCCAGGAACTACACATCTGACCAGCATCAAAACTGGTCCTGCCTCCAGACAAACACATCTTTTCAACTTCCCCCACGGATGCCAATGCTGCCAGTGATTGAATTCTTTGAAATTCCATGCTTAGAATAAAGAAGAGGGATGCCTGCAAGTGTGGAAAGCATTTAGATTTAGAATTTAAAACCAAAAATAACCAGTTTGGGTTTAAGGCAGGCTCTTTGCAATTCCCCAATTTAACCTATCCCTCCATATGATCCACCTCCTTTTCCATCTCTTCTCACATCTCCACACACAGTAAAAGACTGGAGGAAAATTTCCTTTCTCTACAAATTATACTTACTTCTCTGCATGTAGAAGAGAAACTAAATTTGCCTGATGAACATGCCGATTAGTAACAAATGACAACAGCTAATAGCTGTTGAGAACTCAGTATCTGCCACTCTGCCACGCATTTTACACGCACTGCCTCCTTAAATCCGTACAACAGTTACAACAGTCCTAGGAACTAGATACTATTACCATCTTTCTTTTTCCAGATGAGGAAATCAAGGTCCTGAGAGATGAAGTAACTAAGAAGCAAAGTCAAGGGAACCAGCAGTTAGCGTAATGGCTATGTCGCTGTACTCCCACGTAGTCGACCGCGGTTCGAGTCCAGGACCCGGTGGCTTAAAACTCACGCCGGGCACGTGTGTGTGTGTGCCCAAGATCCCGAGAGGAGAATGGAGGAGAAGGGATTGCGGCGTGACCATCCCCCTTGAGGGGTGATTTCTCACTTTCTGTCTCTATGTCTCTCTCTGTCTGTCTGGCGAGCGCACGCGCCCTATAGCGGAAAAAAAAAAAAAAAAAAAAAAAAAAAAAAAAAACACCTCTCCACAAAAAAAAAAAAAAAAAAAAAAAAAAAAGAAGCAAAGTCAAAATTTGGAACCCAGTTGCCTGGCTTGAAAGCCAAAGGTGCTAAACTGCTTAAGGGATACAGTTAGTTTCCATGAACCTTGATTCGGGCTAGACAGGGATGCTCTCTCCATGGGTGCTCTGTCAGCCTTCAGCAGCCACTCTGCTGGAAGAGCAGAGTGACACTTGTGACAAGAAGGCATTCTAAACCCGGCAGCACAAGGAGGAGCACGGCCCAAGTGGTACTGAGCCTCAGGACCCCCACTAGAGCTGGGGAATCGCGGCCACAAGGAAACTTCCCCGGGGCGCTTGTAAGTACTGGCTTGACAAAATCGTATGGATTTTTTAAAATAAAAGGATGAGATTAAATGGCATTACAGAAGTATCATGCTGTGATTTAAGGATCCTGGTGCTAGCACTGTTGATCTCGTACAGGCAGCTCAAATAAGCTGAGCACATGGGTTTCATTGAAAGAATTAACCTGTTGCCAAGTAAAGTGTCTCAAAGAATTGGAATGCTGTCAAACTAGCTTAACACCATGAAATGGTACAACTTAATGAGAGACTCGATAAATCTTGAAAAAATACAACACACGGCTCTCTCTCCAAAGACTGACTTCACAAGTGGCTTGGTATCTTTCCTGGGTGTGTGCACACACATATTGGTAGGTGAAATACTGCAACTAAAAACTGGGCCCTTTAAAAAAAAAAAAATTTTGAATAAAGAAACTTCTGCTCCACTTCCTTTTACATCATTATATCAATTTCTTTAAAGTAAAAAAAAAAAGTCTCAAAAAGCTGATAACATTGTGCTAAATATTCAGTTTTCTTTAAACAGTCACTCAGCCTTCTGGAGACATAACACACATTCCTGGGCCCTGTATTAAAGTATGAAAAAAAAATTAAATAAATTAAATTAAAATAAAATAAACATGGTATCTAAGCCTATGGGCCTGACTGCCTCTTTGGGGTGTTCATTTCATTTCTGTGTGGTTTCCATGTACCTATGAAATAAATCTTTTTCTCCTAGTCAGTCAGTCAGTTGGTCAGCCAGTCAGTCAATCAATAATGTAGAATAAAACCAAACCAGGGGGTTGGTGCTGAACCTCAGAGACAGAATCTGTATCAGCAAGGATTGAAGTGGAATCTAAACTGGATGAACGTCTGGGGATGGAGAAGAAAGGACGGACAGAGAGGGGGAAAGGCAGAAAAGCTTTGGCTGAAAGATGTCCACATTGGGGTATCTGCTCCTGAAAGAAGTGTGACAGCTACTCACCTGTCCACTGCTTCGACATCAAAGCAAAACCTCTTCTCGATAGAATCCGTTTTCCTCCGCGTGCAGGATTTGAGGGTGACTGATTCATCTTCTCCCTAGGGAGACACAAGATCAAGATAAGGCCACGATGTGGACTCTGCTCCTCACTGGGACAAACCTAACACACAACCGGGAGTGACCGTTTCGCCTCCACTGGAGTGCTCAGAACCCATGTGAAGTGGAAGGTGGATCTTAAAACCTCAGGCAAGACCCGCATGCAGCTAAAATCTGTAACAGAACCAAACATCTTTAACACTGTGGCTCATGAGGGTATGGCATTCATCCATGGCAGACACTGATTCACACAGGTTTCATTTGTAGGTTTGGTAGGAGTTGAAGGAGATGGCCTCTTCCCAACTCTAAGCTTCTGAGATCTTGGATCAGCTATCACTCTTTCAAGAAAACCTTCCCGACCAGGTCACATATCCCTGAGATGTGTTCATGTAGCACCACATGGCTCTCTGTCACAGCACTGACCACAGTAAAAATGGAAATAATGTCTCTTAGGGCCAGCTAGGTGGCCTCGTGCTCAAAGTGCCTGGATCCCACATGAATGACTGTATGGTTTTTCAAACTGAACTCAACAGTTTGAAAAACAAGCTGAACGTGTGTGTACTCAAAATCCAGAGGGGGGAATAAAACAGAAGGCACTGTGGCTAGGTCATCCCCCCTGGCATGATGGCCACGCCGCAATCCCTTCTCCTCCATTATCCTCTCAGGTTCTTGGGCATGCATGCACACACACCAGCTTGAGTTTAAGCCACCAAGTCCAGGACTCAAACCACGGTCGACTACATGGGATTCCAGCGACATAGCCATTATGCCAACTGCTGGGCCCCTTCTTTTTAAAAAAAGATACATATTTTTGGCCATAGGACACATGTGCTCAGCAGACAGACAGAGAAAGTGAGAAATCACCCCCCAGGAGGGATGGTCACGCCACAATCCCTTCTCCTCCATTCTCCTCTTGGGATTCTGAGCACACACGCACACATGCCTGGATTGTTTTTCAAGCTGACAGGTCTGATTCAAACCATGGAGTCACCTGCTGACCCACATTGTTTCTTTTGTTTGCAACATGTTTTGTAATTCATCCATGTGGCTGTAATAGTAAAAGACTTTGAGGAGCTGAAGATCAAGTGCCTGAGAAAGAAGTTTGCTCAAAAGATGCTTTGAAAGGCAAGGAGGAAGCTTATCTATGAAAAAGCTAAGCACTATCGTAAGGAATACTGACGGATGTGCAGAACTGAGATTCGCGTGGCCAGGATGGCAAGAAAAGCTGGCAACTTCTGTGTATCTGCAGAACCCAAATTGGTGTTTGTCATCAGGATCAGAGGTATCAATGGTGTGAGCCCAAAGGTTCGGAAAGTATTGCAGCTTCTTCATCTGCACGAGATCTTCAATGACACCTTTGTTAAGCTCAACAAGGCCTCAGTTAACATGCTGAGAATTGTGGAACCATATGTTGCATGAGTCAGTAAATGAACTGATCTACAAGGGTGGTTACGGAAAAATCAATAAGTGAATTGCTTTGACAGGTAACTCTTTGATTGCTCCATCTCTTGGTAAATTTGGCATCATCTGCATGGAGGATCTAATTCATGAAATCTATACTGTTGGAAAATGCTTCAAAGAAGCAAATAACTTCCTGTGGCCCTTCAAATTATCTTCTCCACCAGGTGGAATAAAGAAAAAGACCACACATTTTGTAGAAGATGGAGATGCTGGCAACAGGGAAGACTAGATCAACAGACTTACTAAAAGGATGAACTAAGGTGTCCACCATGATTATTTTTGTAATCTGGTCAGTAAATAAATAATCGCTGTTTTTAGCCTGCAATGTATTGTTGTATTAGTAACTTTTTTGTTAGCTTGCCTCTGCCTTCCCTGAACTGTTGTGGCACATCTTGGTGCTTGGTAAAATTAAGCCAAAGCTTCTGCAAGACTAGAGTCCATTTCACATTTTGTGAAAATCACTTAGGGACTGGTGAAAGGCTTTTCCTATGCCAGGAAGGCCTAATGTTTCCCCTTAGAATTTTGCTGAGTAAAATTCTAATTCAAAGAAAACTTGTTTTAAGGCATTCATGAATGATTTGTAGGTGAGGTAATAAAATAAAGGTCAGTTCAACAAAAATGTAATAAATAAATAAATAAACAAACAAAACAAACAAACAAGAGGTTGTTTCCTTTTCCGGCTGAGTAGTATTCCACTGTAGGAACACAACTGTTTTACCTCACAGCACTACTTTGTTGCCTAGCAACACAGAAGCTGGCACCCCTGATCTGCCCTCTTTCTGTCACTCAGGAATTTGTTAGAGGTTCTGTTTCTCTGGCTTCTGCCAATCCCTGTCTCGAAACTAGAAGGAAATTAGCAAGCTGGCCTAGTGTGTTGAAATAATAGGAAATGTGACTATGGAAGGTAACGGTTAGCCACCCACTAATATCAGAATGACACATGAAACACAGTAACCTTGGAAAAGGCAGTTTATAGTCACAAGTCTTACATCTATTGTCTTTTATTGAATACCAAAGATTAAATTCTCAGATTGAGAGCTGTTTTCTAGCATGCAAAGGGTATAAGTATGAACACTCAAACGTATTCCAACCTTGCTGATATCTAACTGTATTTCAGATTTAATGTCTATGGATCAGATTTCACTTTGAAATTTTACATGAGCTATCCCCAAGAAATGAGAGAAAATGGAAAAGATACATAGAATCATTAAATATAAGCAGAAAAAAAGAGGAAGATAAGATTCTGTTCCAAGAACGACGGGACTATACCAGGAAACATTTATACAGATGATCCATTCAACTACAGCCAGTTTTGAAAAACTGGGGGATATAGATAATAACTGCAAACAAATAAGTGACAAGTTACAACCATGACCAACAGAACAACAAAGAGACAAGTTGTGCTAAAAATGCCTACATTAACAGAACGAGACCTGGTCAGGAAAGTTAGAAAGGCTTTCTTGAGCTGGGATCGGAAGGATTCATTAAGAAAGAAAATGGAGAGAGGAGGAGTGAGGGTGGAGAACAGCAGGTGGAAAGGCCCTGAGGTCAGTATTGATAACATCATGGAGGAACAGCAGGAAGCTGATGCGGCTGGAAACCCAAAGAGAGAGGGGAAAAATGTCGGGAGGCAGGGGCCAGACCATGCAGGATTCTGATCTGCATCCTGAGAGCAGCAGGAAAATAATGGGAGGGTTCAATCAAGAGAGGGTAGGTGACCATCGTGGGCTGCTCCAGACCTGCAGAGAAGTGTCTATTCTCGAGAAAGGATGCAGGAAATTCTTTCATCATGCATGGAGTATGGTCTCTGAGAGGATGGAGCAAATATACTCACAACTCCAGGCCTAAAGCTAAGACAAAAGAGGGTACTTTTAAAGAAAAATAATCCAAATGAAATGGACTGTGAAAGGGCAGAAAGGATAGAGAAAAAGCATGTTAGGAAAAGAAAACAACAACTATCTACTGGGTCGTCGGGAAAGTCATGATGTATTTTTCTATGCAAACACGCATCGAGACTTTGCCAACACCCCAGTATGTTAAGTCTACCTTCAACTCTCAGGAGAGCTTTAGACAAACCTGTATACAAAGACATCACACGATGCCTCTGTACATTGAGAATATGGCATCTCTAAACAGCAAGTTCTTATATTTCCTCCACCCTAAGCTGCAGAAACAGTGATGTCACGGATAGCATAATGGCTTCAGATTTAGGTGATTCAGATACCAGAATCAGGGTGCAAGTACTGGCCCTATAAGTCATTATTTGTATGATCTCAGAAATCATTTTCTCTCTCCAAATGTCAATTTTTTAAAGGAGGAAATTGGTTCTAACAGGACAATATAAGGTAATAAAAAAATGTGGAAAAATATAAAAGATAATATACATGTAAAAAATTATTAGGAAAATTAATTATTATTATTATTATTATTATTATTATTATATCAAGTTCCTAATACAGCACTCATTATGTGTTAGGTTCTGTCCCAAGAATTTATATCTATATTAAATCTTATAAACCTCTAGGCCAGTGAGATGCTTAATACCATCTAACTAAAGTGTTTAGAGTCCCAAACTTCCACAATAATTGGTCTCTACTCTTCACTTTCAAATACAATAAAAAGGCAGGAGAGGGGCCAGCAGAGGGTGTAGCAGTTATATCGCTGGACTCCCACATGTCCAACAACGGTTCGAGTCCTGGATCCAGAGGCTTCAAATTCATGCCGGGTGCATCTATATGCGTGCCTAAGATCCAGAGAGAAGAACTGAAGAGAAGGGATTGCAACATGGCCATCCCTCCTGGGGGGTGATTTCTTGCTTCCTGTCTCTGTCTCTCTGGCAAGTGCATGTGCCCTATAGCAGAAAAAAAAAAAAAAAAAAAAAAAAAAAAAAAAAAAAAAAAAAAAAAACTTCAAAAAAACAAAGGAGAAAATAATACAAGACAGTTCTTCATTAAGGGTCTGCAAAAGTGTAAGACAAAAAGGCCCAAAATAACAGGTATTTCAGAGCACAATTCAATGGAGGTGGTTTCTAGAAGGACTAAGAGAAAAGAATTATGACTCCCTCAGACACCACAAGTCCATTTTTGCATTTCTCCAGTGCTCTGGCTCTCAGGTACTTGCACACGTGTCTGGCGTGTTTCAGGGTAACTGACCAAGGATTTGCAACATGGGCACCATATGGGGTCTGGTTTCTCTTGAGCAGCACATTACTGCTGTGCCAGGGAGCCAGCCCAACATAGGGTTTTAATATTCCTTCTAACTCTGTCATGTCTCTGTTACGATATTATAATGTATGTGTTTTCCTGAGATCATTTATTTCAACCTCACTCCTGCCAAGAAACATTCACAGTGCCTTGTTATTGCTTTGCTACAGGGAAGGAATAAAGGTGCTGATGAACTTCCCTGCTATGGCTTAAGTAAAGGAAATCCAGGAAGAAAAGCAAACTGGAAGAGAGGAAGGGGGTGTGGCCCGGTGGAGCCACTAGCAGTAATGATGGCGGCACCTAACGTCACTGAGCGGCAGTCCGCAGAATGCTCACAGAGAACTACTTTATCAACAGGTTAGCTGCAGCGGGAAAACTATTCAAACTAAGAACAGAACAGAGAAAGTATCCAGGATGTAGTCCAGAGATTCAAAAAGCTGAAATATAGACACAGTTTTACAAAAACGTTTCACTAGCTCTAAAATAAAAAGGCGGCAAAATTCAAAGGGGTAACTGGTGAGAATTTTCCAGAGTTGTTGACAGAGACCAAACGTATCTTTCAACTCAAATGGAGGAAGACCAAAAATTACCAAGCAACAGATTTAACAAAAAGTCAAACCCAGGACTATGAAAATGAAATGCGAAATACTAAATGAGGAAAAAGAAGGTATTAAGAGCAGCCAGATGGGTCAGCCGATGGCTGGTGGTTAAGGCAGCATGGCTGACTGCACTGTACCAGTCCTAGAACAGGAAAGTTGAAAAACACACCAAGCACATGTGTGTACATGTCCAAAATCCCAAGAGGAAAATGGAGAAGGGACTGTGGCATGGCTATCCCCCCGGGAGTTGATTTCTCTCTCTGTCCCTGTGCATGTATGTCTCTGTTCTCTCTTGATCACAGAAGAAATAAATCAATATCTTAAAAAAAATTGTCTCTTTCCTTTCCCTCCCTTCTCTCACAGGGAGTGAGAGGGGGAAGAGCAGTTAATGAGAAAATAAAAATAACCTTCCTAAGAAATATCTTTTCACTGCCATGAGAGTACCCAGTGGAGACTGATTGGTAGGAAGGGAGAGTTAACAGCTCTGTGAAGGGGAGACATTTGGAGCATTCCAGGAGCTGCCCAAAAGCAGTGATACCAAGGAGCTTGATGTGGCCTATCTACTCCAAAGAGGTCACAGGATATATTCCATCCCATATGCCCTCTGTACAATGAGACTCTGATACTCCTACCCTAGAGAGAAGGGTCTACATCCTGTCCAAATAAACTCGGTGGTCATACGTGACCTTTTCAACTGAGAGGGCAAAAGTAAAGCTGCATGATTTCTGACTCTAGGTTGTTAAAAGGAGATGCAATGTCTGCTCTAGTTACTGGAACATTCACTCCTCAAACTTTTTGCTGCCCTGAGGTCAGCAACCTGTGAGGAAATCCAAACTAGCCCACATAGAGAGACTTGCATATAGATAGTCTCAGAGGGACAGGCTCTGAGACTATACACAGAAAGAAGAGGGAAGAAGATAAACAGAGAAAACCAGGGGAGATAGAGACAGCTCTGTCTGGCTAGCCTTGAGCTACTTCCAACTGTGAACTGTTCCAGCTCCAGCCATCACTGGCCAGCTAAACCCTACCCAAATGCTCCTTGAATTGCCATAGAATTCTGTTAAATTTGTCAGAAATACAGGGCCATCAGGTGGAGTAGTGTTTAAGGCACCAGATTCCCACATAGCTGATTGCAGTTCAAGTCCCAGACCCAGCAGCTTGAAACTCACACCGGGCGTATGTGCGTATGTGCCCAAAATTCCAAGAGGAGAATGGAAGAGAAGGGATTGCGGCATGGCCATCCTCCCTAGGGGGTGATTTCTCACTTTCTTTCTCTCTGTCTTTCTCTGTCTCCAGAGAGCCACGCATGCCCCATAGCAAAAAAATCTCTCTAAAGAGGAAAAAAAAAAAAAAACTGTGAGAAATACAAAAATGACTGGTGGTGTTTTAAAGTTGCAATGTTTGGGGGTGACCTGTTACATAACAGTAGATAACTGGAACATCTAAACTGCCAACTGATAGCACTCCAGGTTTCCAATGACAGTGACACAAATCAATTCCACAAGGTGGGGAGATCACTCAAGAATTTTTAGCAGCTAAAACCATGGAACACATTTAATATTGTGTGTATGTATGTGTGTATTTTAGGAACTACAGTTCCTAAAATAACTCAGAGCTAAGAATAATCATCTTGTTTTCATTATTCTTCAAAGTACTAGACTTCTTGAAGCTATAAAAATTAGGAAAATTACAGTGAAATATTAGAGTTGTTACTTTATAAATACATTATAGTTATCATATGTTAGTTAAACAAATTAAGCATGAAATTTAAACTCACCCCCTTTGCTCCTGACTTTTGATCAAATGGTACCATGGTGATTTGTTTAGAATCCCGTTGATATGTACAGTAGTGTTTCACCCAAGAAGTTCCAAAGTGACCTGCAAGATAACATTTCCATAAAACATTTATGCATGTCCCCTGTATGCTACACATCATTAACCACAGAAACACGCAACCCACAATCCGTAACACTCATCTATGCTTAAATTGTCTTAGGGGTAATGTATTCCCCACACCAGCCAAACTGCAAAAGATAGCAATCTGATCCCACAGGCTGGAAATGGAACCAACCCAGGGCTCTCCCCCAGAGACCAAGGAATGCTGTTTCTCACTAATGCTACATCCAATGGGTCTTAAAATAAAAGGCTAGTAGAGGATCCCTGGGGAAATCACTTCATGTTCCCATCATCAATCTCCATTTGAAGTTTCCGTTCTCTTCCCTGACAGGAGTGAGACGACTGAGGAAGGAACACAGAAAGGCTCCTCAGAGTGCTCGCCACCACTCCCATCTGCTGCGATGACATCATGCTTCCCGCACAGCTGCTCTGGGATTCTGAGCACAGACATCAGGGGCTCTGACCTACTTCCAAACCCCTCACTTTTACTTCAGCAGAACTCGAGAAGACTGGAAAACAGACAAGGAGACCTCCGAGACACCAAAGCTGCAGAATGGAAGTGATCTAAGGCGTCTGTCCCAAACTGAAAGAGCAAATGTAACCTCAGGACTCTGTCCCTCAAAATCATCCCTCAGGAAATAGGAGACACCAGTCAAGTTCTGACAAAGTCCCTGATTTCACTCAGTACCCAACCAAATACTTCATTCTGAATAACAAAGTACTATTAGAAGAAGAAAGCATTATCATTCTCCAAGGACCTCAATCAGTATTAGTTTTAGATACTTATAGAGATGAGCAGAATGGTTAACATTTTAAAATAAAACATAAAAAGGGAACAGCGGACATTTAATGATTATCAGTGGTACTACATGACTACCAGCTGTAAGTGTAGGAAGTCATTCAGTAAACTTAAAAAGCAAACAGCAGGGCCAGCAGGTGGCATAGTGGTTAAGATGCTGGACTCCCACATGGCCAACTATGATTCGAGTCCCAGATCTGGTGGCTGAAATCAAACCTGATATGTGTGCATACATTCCCAAAATCCCAGGAAGAGAATGGAAGAGAAGGGATTGAGACCTGGCCATCCTCCCTAGAGGATGATTTCTCACTTTCTCTCTCTCTCTCTCCCTCCAGCATCCGCACATGCCCTGGGGCAAAAACCATTAAAAAAAAAAAAAGGCCGTGGGCAAAGAGGCTGGACAGGGCACAGGAGTAAAACAGTGCTCTATAAGGCAGATGAAGGCAGGTTCTGGATTTGCATCCAGAGACCTCTCTGAGTACATCAGGCACACACATGCCCATGAGCCAGAACAGATGGGGATGGGCAGGGATTGCTGCATCAAGTCCCTGTTGGGAATGTTATCTGTCTCTGTCATTTGCAGAATAGGTAAACAGACTTAAAACAATAAATAGGGTTTCCATCGAGCATAAGGACAAATGAAAATACCAACAATCCTAATGTATTCTCATGTATTGGGGAAAAAATTCTATTGAGAACATAACACAAAGATTCCCACAGTGCTATGCCTTGGACAATTTGAGCATCAAGTAAGGGCAGAAATAAGTGACAGACTAGAGAATAAAATAGGAATCCTTAAGTCCATACTGCCAACGTAAAGATATTAATAGACGGGGCCGGCAAGTGGCATGGTGGGTAAGGGCACTGGACTCCCACACAGTTGACCATGGTTCAAGTCCCAGATCTGGTGGCTTGCTTTATGTCTGTCTGTCTATCTCTCTCTCTATCTCTCTCTGATCAAATTAAAAATAAACTAATTAATTAAGTTAAATAAAAAAATAAACTATTTAAAAAAAGAAAGATAGTAAGAGATGGGTAGAGGAATAGCTGGACAGACTAAGAGGTGAGTAGATGAAGAGATAGAAAGTAAGGTAGGGAAAAGAGGAGGAGAAAGGATGCTATTTCTTTACTATACAGTAAACAGTGCCTATTAAACATGGAGGGAGCAGTGGAGCTGGAAAAATCACCATTTTGCAACCAGCATAGTAAAGACCAGTAAGGCAAGACCTGTCAGTGGATGCTAAATCTGGGGAGGGTGAAGTACGATAAGCAGGATATTTACATGATTTTAAGGTATCACCCACTAGATTGCTGATCGGTTAAAAATAAAAATAATTGGGGTCAGCAGGTGCCATGGTGGTTAAGGCACTGGACTCCCCCATGCTCATCCACAGTTTGAGTCCTGGACCTGGCAGCTTGAAACTCATGCCAGGTGAGTGTGTGTGTCCAAAATCCCAAGAGAAAAATGGAGGGGAAGGGACAGCAGCATGGCCATCGCCCCTTGGGGGTGATTTCTCACTTCTTCTCCCACTATCTTTCTGCCTCTCTGCTGAATGCATGTGCTCTATAGCAAAAATCTCTCTCAAAAAAAGAAAAAGAATTACTATAACGGGGCCAGCAGGTGGCATGGTGGTTAAGACTCTGGACTCCCACATAGCCAACTGTGGTTCAAGTCCCTGACCTGGCAGCTTGCTTTCTCACTTTTCCTCTCTCTCCATCTCTCTGGTCTGATTAAAAAATAATGATAATAAATAAAATTAAATAATTATTTTACAAATAGTAATGATAATGACCATATACAGTAGAGAAACCAGACAATACCCTGACTGGGTGATCAAAATTAACATCACCTTCAAGGGGCAGATGGACACCAGGTGCCTCTGGATATGACTCCAGAGGAGAATAAGAATTACTTACAAAGTATTTGACCAGATAACTTCAATCTAATCGCAAAGAAGTATCAGACAAACCCATGCTAAAGGAAATTTTATAAAGGAACTGACCACAATTTTCTTCAAATGTCAATGTCATGAATGATGAAGAAAGGCTGAGAAACTGTTTCAGATTAAAAGAGACCAAAGCCAAGGCAACTACATGCAGAATGATAGTCTGTACTGCAGAAAAACAAAATTATTTATAAGGGACAACTTGAAAAAATTAAAATACACGGGGAACCAGCAATTAGCGTAATGGCTATGTCGCTGGACTCCCACGTAGTCGACCGCAGTTGGCGTCTCGGACCCGGTGGCTTAAAACTCATGCCGGGCGCGTGTGCGTGCGTGCCCAAGATCCCGAGAGGAGAATGGAGGAGAAGGGATTGCGGCGTGACCATCCCCCCTGAGGGGTGATTTCTCGCTTTCTGTCTCTATGTCTCTGTCTGTCTGGCGAGCGCACATGCCCTATAGCGAAAAAACCTCTCCCAAAAAAAAAAAAAAAAAAAAAAATACCAACTGTAGTTCAGATTGCATATTATTTACTATATCAACGTTAAATATCTTGAACTTGGTAACATAAAAGAATATTCTTATTCTTAGAAAATACTCATGGAAATAAAAAAGCATAGTGTTTGCAACCTGTTCTTGAATGATTCAGAAAAAAATGTGTATATGCATGTATCTGTGATATGGACATATATATTCATACAAAGAAAAAATAATATAATTGTGGCAAAATGTTAAAAATTAATGAATCTGGAGCCAGAGCCACCTCAGTGGCACAATGGTAATGCACTGCTCAAACAAAGCTGGATCCATAAAGAAGACTGGGTTTGGTTCTCTGGTCAACCTGCATACGCCAGGCACATGGGCACATGATTCTGGTTAACCCAAAATGTTGGGGGAGGGAGGGGAATGCAATGTCAAATGTCAAGGATGACTGTTTCTCTCTATTATTTATTTTTTTAAGAGAAATTTTTGCTATAGGGCACATGCGCTCAACAGAGAGAGAGAGACAGAAAGTGAGAAGTCATCCCCCTCCAGGGGGAATGGCGATGCTGCAATCCCTTCTCCTCCATTCTTCTCTTGGGATTTTGGGCACGCATGCTCATGCACCCAGTATGAGTTTTAGCCCACTGGGTCCAGGACTAGAACCATAGTCGACTAAGTGGGAATTCAGCGATGTAACCATTATACCATCTGCTGGTCCCTCTCTCTCTCTTTTTCTTTCTCTTTTGAAAGAATAAGCTTAAAAATAATTGGTTCAACAGGACAGAGTATATTAATAGTTATTCTTTATACCATTCTTACAACTTTTCTATAAATCTGATATTATCTCAAAATAAAAATTTACAAAAAATTAAAAACCAAAAAAAGCTGTATCCAATGATATGCTCTGAAATATTGTGTTAATGAATCAAAAAGTGGTGGGCCAGCCAGTGGCATGGTGGTTAAGGTGGCTGTATCCCACATGACTGACTGTACAGTTTGAGTCCCAGACTCCGGCTTAAATATCACACCAGGTATGTGTGCGTGCATGCCCAAAATCCCAAGAGAAGAATGGAGAAGTGACTACAGCATGCTCATACCCCTCAGGATGCTTTCTCACTTTCCCTCTTTCTGCTTCTCTCAAGTGACCAAATGTGCCCAATAGCAAATTAAAAAAAAAAAAAAAAAAAAAAACTGGTGTGAATGATAATGAACACATAAATGTCAAAAGAGCACATGAAGTGTTTGAATTAAATTAAGTAATATAGGGAACAGCAGTTGGCATAATGGCTAAGTCACTGGACTCTCATGTAGTCAACCACCGTTCGAGTCCCGAACCTGGTACCTTAAAATCATGCCAGGCATGTGTGCATGCGTGCCCAAGATCTTGAGAGGAGAATGGAGGAGAAGGGATTGTGGCATGGCCATCTCCCCAGGAAGTGATTTCTCGCTTCCTGTCTCTCTGTCTCTCGGGCAAATGCATGTGCCCTGTAAAAAAACCTCTCCCCACAAAATAAATAAATAAAGCAATGTAATATGAGAGTGCAGAAAGCAATAATGATTTTATATATATAAGTGGATAATGTTAAGTACTAGGTCATCAGAAAAGTCATGGTATATTTCTAAGTTTTTCTATGCAAAAATGTGCCATGACTTTTCTAACAACCCAATATAGTATGTAGATGTGGAAGTATATTTTTTTCAATCCTGAAAATTTCTATTGTCAAACTGACCTAAAAAAATTTTTTTTTTCTTTTTTCTTGAGAGGTCTTTGCTATAGGGCACGTGCGCTCGCCAGACAGACAGAGAGAGACAGAGAGACAGAAAGCGAGAAATCACCCCCCAGAGGGGATGGCCACGCCGCAATCCCTTCTCCTCCACTCTCCTCTCGGGATCTTGGGCACGCACGCACACGCGCCCGGCGTGAGTTGTAAGCCACCGGGTCCAAGACGCGAACCGCGGTCGACTACGTGGGAGTCCAGCGACATAGCCATTACGCTAACTGCTGGTTCTCCTCCCGGCGTGAGTTTTAAGCCACCGGGTCCGGGACATGAACCATGGTCAACTACATGGGAGTCCAGCGACATAGCCATTACACTAACTGCTGGTCCCATTTTTTGATACTGACCTAAAAATTTCTGAGGGCAATCTTCTCGTTGGTAAAGAAGGGATCACCTTACATTCAGGTATGTATGAAACACAACTAAGGCAGCTTTTGTTTCTTACAAACCTCAGCAAGCTCATTCCTGTAAGTGTAAGAGACATAAAACCCTCACCGCAGCCAGAAACACCAAACCAGTACAGTTACCATCATTACCGGAGAAAAATTAAGCCCAAGCAAAGTTTTAAGTAATCACTAAACTAATTATTGTAACCAAGTGTTGCTATTCTATTCTACAAGGAAGGTCTTAAAACTAATTTGAGATTTTTCACCCGACTCTAATCGAAGGAGTGTGTAGGGCCCAATGGAGGTACAGAAGTAACACGTGACACTCTGCAGTGCTGGCCCGCATGGGAAGGTTCCAGTTTTGCACTGGAAGATCTCTCTGCGTGTACCAGGCGTGTGTGGGCCCATGATCTGGGGCTGGCTAGGGGGTTATCACAGCACTGAGACCCTGCTGGGGTGCTGTCTCTCTCTTGGGGGGAATAAAAGAAGAAAGACAGAAATAAAAAGAAGAGGACAAAAAAGAACTCAAATATGGGAGGTGCAATGGGCCCGACACCAAGACAGCAGGGTGGGAGACTAGGAGAAGAACTAGCCACTAAAGGGAAAAAAAATCCACTATCTTTCATTACTAGTATTGCATGCATGGAATGAGATTAAGTCGAGAAGTGCTACCCGAAATGGCACAGTTCCATCACAAAGCCTCAGTGCATAAATTTGTGAGTCAGGGCATAAATTTGTGAGTCAGGGCATAAATTCGTGAGTCAGGGCATAAATTCGTGAGTCAGGGCATAAATTCGTGAATCACTGCCAAAAACCTCTATGTTAGTAGCACCTGCATTTCTTTTCTTCACATCATCAGCAAGTCAATGGGTCTTCCAGACTGTTGAAGTGAGTTTTTATTTCTACTTTTCCTAAAATTCAAGCACTGAGATGAAAGGACTTGAGAAGAGGGAAAGGATCTAAGTCATGATTGTATAGGCCTTGCTGACACAAGTCCCGATGAAAACAGAATCACCATATATTAAGTAGACCAAAGGAAATGATTGCTGATAGACAATAAGACCTAGCAAAAAGACCTTTCCAAGCCACTATGCTCAGCGCATGCTATATAAGGCTATAAATATATGTATTTTTTTTTCAGAGTTTTTTGCTACAAGGTGCATGCACTCACCAGAAAGACAGAAAGAGACAGAAAACGAGAAATCACCCCCCCAGGGGGGATGGCCACACCACAATCCCTTACTCCTCTATTCTCCTCTCAGGATCTTGGGCACACACGCACATGCACCTGCACCCGGCATGAGTTTAAGCCACCAGGTCCGGGACTGAAACCACGGTCGACTACATAGGAGTCCAGTGACATAGCCATTATGCCAACTGCTGGTCCCATATTAGGCTGTATTAAGAATATAGGCTCTTCAACAGTAGAGTGACACTGGGAAGAAAAAAATGCTACAGAGCCTCTATGAATTCTAGGATCCCAAGGGAATTCTCAATAACAAAGAAAATAAAATACATCACCTGGAGATAGATAAGACTCTGTGGACATCATCTTTCCCTTTGGAAACTGAACCATAAAATAACTCTTATTTGATCAAACATCTATTTACACTAGCTAGGCCCAAGTGGATACACTCCACCTTCTGGAAAAAGAGTCTGACTACCCAAGCTGTTGGCAGTCAAAGCACTTACGTTTTTCCTGGACATAAAGGTAACCTTCCATGGTGTAGGGACTGATAGTCTTGTGCTCAAGGGGATTCTCCTTCATCTTTTTCATCAATGATTCCACTTCTGACCTGGTGCCTTCAAAACGATTTCTTGTCTAGGATGAAAGGAATTTAATTCAAATAAAAGAAATGAAATCTCTGTTCCCATCTCTAATAATTCAGGAGATCAACCTACCAGGATCCTTAGATCTGAAATCAGATGAAGGACCATTCAATCCTATAGGAAATGGACAAATACTCATTTAAGAAGTAGACTTTGGCCAAAAGTCTTATAACAGGATGACTTTTGAACTCTAATGACCATCAAAATCACCTAGGAAATTCATAGAAAATGGAAATTCCCAGGTCTCACTCCTAGAAATCAGTTTAACACCTTTGGGCCCAGAAAAGTGCATTTAAAACAATCATTCCAGGGGATTCTGATTCAGATGGTCCAAGGGCCTGTCCACTCTCAGCACTGAGACACTCATGTCACTACATGCAGGGCCGGTGGTCTGTTGCTGGTTCACCAATGAGCCCCTCCTCACAGGGAGCTGCTTCACTCAAAGTCACTCCCTTCCCAGGGCAGCCTGCAACCAATGACTAGTCAAGACTTGGGACAAAGGGGAAAAGGTTACAAGGGCTAGGACCCTCTTGTCTCTAGTGAGGACCACTCTGATGGGTCACCCCAGCTTCTGAGCACCCGTGCAAGGATGGAGACCTCTGTTGCAGCCACACTGCAGCTCAGCTTCTCTTTCTGCTGAGTCCTGCAGCCCTCACTCTCACCCAACCCCAAGGAAATCTGCTGCAGGTAACCCTCTATTTCAGAGTCTGCCTTTTGGGAGCCTAGCCTGCTTCTAGAAACCATGCAATGCAAACCACATGGACACACTTAGGTCTACACAAGATCATCTAGAGATAAAGATGACATAAAGACTAGCAAAGTCCAGTCAGACTGTGAATAAAGGCCGTGAGCCCCGTGACTACCAGCCATAAAGCCCTCAGCAGGATTCTCTGTAAGAAAAGGCTCTGTGTTTCAAACTTGGGAAAGGATATGGGGAATAAACTACAGTGACTTGGATTTCCTGAAGCCTTCCTAAGAGCTGGACAAGAGCACATCCTACAAGCCAGAAGCCAGCATGTACCCTCCCTTCCATCCCCTGAACAGACAGTCCAAGGTCTCAAGTGACCAAGCAGCTACATGCACAGAAAGGCTGGGCTGGGCTGGGTTGAGCTGGGCTGGGCTGGGACTTCCACCGCCAGAGGAAATCCTGGCTCTGGTGCTACAGATCCAAACATAATCAGCAACAGGACTTCCGAGAACATAAATAGTACTTTGAAATAATGGTGAAGGGGATGATGGGCTGACCCAGGGCTACCTAGCATTCTAGACATGTTGGCCCCCAAGCTGCTCTCGAAACCCATACCAGGCCCACCCTCTCCACCTATGTTCAATCCACTTAGGTGGTCTCTATGGCAACCAGGACCATATTTGGTTTATTCCTTTCCTTAACCAGTGAAAGGAAGCAACCCCTATGCCCACTCACATTTTGTTGTTGTTGTTGTTAAGAGATTTTTATCATAGGGTGCATGCACTCACCAGAGAGAGAAAAAGCAAGAAATCACCCCCAAAGGAGATGGCCATGCCACAATCCCTTCTCCTCCATTCTTCTCTTGAAATTTTGGGCATCCACACACATAGGTGCCTGGTGTGAGTGTCAAATCACCAGGTCCAGGCCTTGAGTCACAGTCAACCGTGTGGGAGTCCAGCACCTTAACCACTATGCCACCTACTAGCCCTGCCCACTTACATTTTGTATGCTGATGGTCAGCTGTGTCTTAAAGTCGCCGAAATCCTTGGCCAGTTCATAACCATGGTGATAGAAAGTGAAGAGTCCTTGCAGGAAGGCCAGCAGCTGTGATGAAGGAAGAAAGGCAGAGGTCACATAAATGGGCTGGGAAGTATGTAGGCGTATCTGACTCCCAACACTGGTTTAAAACGCTGAAGAAAAAAAAAAAGTATTGTGGCCAGCAGATGGCATAGCAGTTACATCACTGGACTCCCACATGGCCGACCAGAGTTCACGTCTTAGATCCAGTGACTTGAAAATCATGCTGGGCGTGGGAGGAGAAGGGATTGTGAAGTGGCCATCCCCTTTGAGAGGTGATTTCTCACTTTCCCTCTCACTGTCTCCATCTCTCACTCACTCGCTCTCTCTCTGGCGAGTCCAAAACCTCTTAAACAAAAAATGGTATCAATAATAACTAGCACTTACTGAGTACCACTTACATGCCAGGCAGTTTCATTAAATATAACAACCTACAAACCAATTACTATCTTTATCTCCATCTTAATAATGAAGAAACTGACTTCAAAAGGTTAAGTAACTTCCCCAAAATACACAGTAAAGGGCAGCCAGGATTTAAAACCAGGTCTGCTATGTATCAACACCCTTGCTCTTTTCCCCTGTGAGCTTCACCATTCTCAAGGGATATTGAAGGAATATTCAGAAACTAAAAGGCCAGGACTCTAACTCAGTTTTCCTCTAGTCCATCTGTAATGTCAAGTTACCAAGCAGAAGAGGAAGACAGCAAAGGAAGCTGGTGTGTGTGGAGTCTGCAATCAAAGTCAAAAAGTATACCCATCAGACTTCAGCTAAGGTGTGTTTCTGTGCTTTCCCTAAACTAATCAAAAGTAAACACTTGGGATTCCTTTATTAAAAATCTTCCCACATTTTCAGTTTTGTTGGTTTCCCTAAATTCTCATTTAACTCCCCTTCAGCTAAAAAGACCATTCACTGCTTAGTCTTGTCTTCAGTAAACAGTGGAAAATGTGCTCACCAACTCTCACAACATGCCTTCAAACCCTTAAAACTATTAATGTCCCTACCCTGTGCCCCTGCCAGTCTTCAGTCTCCAAGCTAAACAATGTTTCTCTGATCTTTCCTCTCTTAGCTCACTGTGGTTAATGTTTTCCTGGTTTGTTCCCAAGTCCTATACATCTTGCCTCAGTTCCAAAGTCTCACCTGAAGAAGGGATTAGAATCAAAGCCCTCGCTAGGCTTAGAAGGACCCAGGCCTCACCTCTGCCCATGCTCACCTCCGCCCTACCCCATGTGGGGCCCATTTCGTTCTAATGTCAGCTTCTCAAGGTTGACTCACATTGTGTTAGGGTCCACTCTGACCTCCCTAACCTGCCTCCACCACAGAATACTACCAAGACACATCTGCTTCCCTTTATATTGTTTTCATTTTCAGTCCCTAAATGGGCACACCTTTCTTTATTAAACTTAATCCCATCGCACTTGTTTGTTACCTCGTTTTCCTTTCCTGAGGGGCACATCCCTAATACTGACCATAAAGAGAACTCATCTCACCCACCTGCCCCCTATGCTGCTACCTTCCTATGGCAGGAACAGTAAGCACCGTGTGTGTGCTAGTCCGCCTGAGCTCAGCGGGGAGGCCTGTCTTCAGGCTAAGCCGTATCTCCAGCCCAGTTTATCAAAGATCGCTGCAATGGGAAGTCAGACTATACTCAGTTCATACAAATAAGGTATCTGGGGACCAGCAGGTGGCATGGTGGTTAAGGTGTTGGACTCCTACGTGGCCAACTGTAGTTCGAGTCCCAGACTTGGCAGCTTGCTTTCTCATTTTCCCTTTCTCTCTTTCTCTGTCTCTTTCTGGTCAAATAAAAAGAAATAATAATAAAATAACTAATTTTAAAAATAATAGTAATAATAAGGTATCTTGACTTCTCACTGCCTGGTTGCAGTTCACCTGACTCCTTAGATTATCATGGAAAGTGGGAGAGTAGGCATGGCTTGGTTCTCTGGCTATAAAAACATCTGGTAGCACCATATACAGATCCTTAATGTAAGCCAATGGCTCCGTGGTTAGCTACATAGAGTCACTGAAGACAATACTGGACTCTCTTCAAAGATCACCAAACCCTTTGGACTATTTAAATACTCTATTCAAAGTACTTCTTTTGAGAAGGCCCTTACCATTCCTTCTCCTGGCTCCAGTAGTGAAGAAGAGCCTCTAATCCCAAACTTAGTCCCAGTTCTCACGATGGAAATTATTCTTTCCTCTATCTCTGCCCTCCTTGTGTTCCTCTATGCCCCATCACTTCTCCGAGGTACTAAGCCAGCCTCTACTTGAGAATCATGCAGAAGACAAGCAATTAAATTCTAAGGTCATGCCTCCTGTTAACTCTAGCTTATCCTGCACTCCAACCCAGCAGGGTCTCTCGTTCAGGGTAATTAAATACTCGCGAACAGCTTGCGGAGGTGCCACCTGGACATACACATGGGCTCTCCAAAGGCAGAGAGTTAATGATATTTACTTTGGTTTTCGCTTCCTTTGGTCTCATGCCTTGACTATCCATTTTCCAAGGGAAATGATTCCTTAGATATTGTTATTTTTGGCCATTTTCCCCCTTTCCTCTCTCCTCACTGCATCTTTTATCCACTCATCACCTTCTAACATCTTCCTTCCCATATCCTACATGAACCTTTGAACTTATTCCCCAGTGGGAAATGAAAGTCCACTCCTCAGGAGAAAGGGCAAGGCCCATGGAAAGACCCCAGAGATGGGAAGATCTGTCTGTACAAATAAATGCTTCTACTCAGAAATAAGGAGGAAGAGCTGGCTACAGTGTCACCTGTTTTTCAGGTAAGAGACATCAGCTCATGCACTGAGAAACCACAGATTACAGCCCGACAAGGGAAAAACTTTCCCCAGCTTCCTTTGCCTTCTTCCCTATCCTTGTTCTCCTCAGAATAAACGTAAGCAAAACCTATTTTTACTTCTCAGTCTACAGTATGAATATAATTTATTTTGTTAAGAAGGTACAAACAAGGACCAGCCAGTGGAGTAATGGTTAAGATGCTAGACTCTCACGTGGCTGAAAGTGGTTCGAGTCCTAGACCTGGCAGCTTGAAACTCATGCCAGGTCCATGTACATGTGCACCTAAAATCCTGAGAGGAAACTGGAGGAAAAGGGACTGCAGTGTGGCCATCCCCGGGCAGTGATTTCTCACTTTATGTCACTCTCGTCAGCACACACATCCTATAGCAAAGATCTCCCTTAAAAATAAAATGTTTCAATGTAAAAACAAAACTGTAACTTCTCAAGTTACTGTTGCCCACATTATTCAGAATTGCCTGATAAATCCAGGTTGTCATCATGCACATTCAGTGTTACAGGTTGTATTATGTCCCCTGTGTGTGTGTGTGGGGGGGGGGGGGGGGGGGGGGGGGGGGGACAAGTTGCAGTCCTAACCCTAGTACTTCAGAATGTGACTTTATTCAGAAATAAGATCTAAATAAAGAAATGGGGTCTTTTTAGAGGTGATCACGTTAAAATGAGGTCATTTGAGTGGGCCCTGATTCTTTCTAAGGAAAACATGACTGTTGTCCTTATAAAAGGGAGAAAGTGGACACACAAGGAGGACATCCACATGAAGAGGAAGGAGTGATACATTTATTAGCCAAGAATGCCAAAAACTGATGGCAAACCAACAGAAGCTAGGAAGCAGAAAGTTTTGCCTATGGGTTTCAGAGGGTGCGTGGCACTACCAGCATCTCGATTTCAGGTTTCTGGCCTCTAGGACTGTGAGGTGATAAATTTCTGCTGTTTTGAGCCTCCCAGTTTGTGGTATTTTGTTTCAGCAGCCCTAGCAAACGAATACAGCTATCAAGAAGCTTTGCTCGGGCAACAAAGAAAAGGACAACCAGTGGAGTGAGGAAAAGCCGAGGTAAAGCCACAAAGTACCCTTTCACTTATCTTTAACAGGAGGATAATAATAACCCTATTACTACACAGGGTTCGGAGGAAGATCAATTCAGATCATCTCCATCATTAACGTAGGAATGCTGCCCAGAGCTGTTCAGCAAGAGAGAGCGCTCATCAAACGGGTGTGGGAGATGATACGCTGTGGGCCGGGCCAGACTGGGAGGCCAGGACAGAGTGCAACAGACGAAGGGGAAAGAACGAAGATCTGCAAAGGAGCCGAAGTAACAGGGGAGGAGAGGAAGGCACAGCACCGAGCGATACTCAGAGGACGCAGCACCTGGTGAGCTGGAGAATGAGTTCTCTGCAGCACGAGCTAACCTTCAATTATGAACACTCAGGGAACAGAGGGAACGTGGCTTCACCTTCATGAAGCCGGTATGTCATTATCTGCCATCCCAATCTCCAGAACACTGAGTACCTTGACAAGAAAATAAAGGCTTCTGGTACAAAATATGTACACACGTGGTTTGGATCCCAGAAGTCTGATTTTTATTCCTTGGAACACTGAAACTCTCTTTTTTCTGAAGATCAATAATATCCTGGTACCTGAAGTTACTTTCTAAGAAAAAGGGGAACGTGGTCAACGTACATGGTGGTTCCATGAATGGCTGGAAGATTCCCTCGACTGCAACCAACACAACATTTTAAAAACTCACAGCCAGGAGTCCTAGCAATTGACCTCAATAATTTCTTGCTGGTTCCCTTTGCACCTTTAAGCAATCAAGTGTTGCTTCGCAGAGATTAAGAACCAGATCGTTCTAACTCTTGTATACAAGATACTGGACAAGTAAACTTACATGTCTCTGTTTCTTCGTCAGAACCGACCTTCGGGGATGCAATAAGGGTTGAATGACGTAATGTGGGTAAAGTGCTTAGCACAGTACACGTTTCAGCTGAGCTTATCAATTATCACTTCCTATTTTTCCTTTGCACAAACTGAACCAGTGGCTCAAACTGTTTCAGCGGAGTCACCTAGAGATAATCTTACAGATTACTGGGCTCTCTGCTTACATTTTAGGCCTGGGCTAAATGTAAGAATTTGCATTTCTAACACTTTGAGAACCACTGACCTCATCAGCTTTTTCACTGCCTCAGTATCTTCTCTCTTTTTCCAGCTCCTGAAGTCACTGACCTGACCTGGCCTGACCTGACCCTGCTCAAGTGGTCAGTGAGAAGAACTTTTTTTTTTTTTTTTTTTTTTTTCAATTTTAGAAGAGGTTTTTGCTATAGAGCACGTGCGCTCGCCAGGGAGACAGAAAGCAAGAAATCATCCCCCCAGGGAGGAAGGCCACGCCGCAATCCCTTCTCCTCCATTCTCCTCTAGGGATCTTGGGCACACACATGCACACACCTGGCGTGAGTTTAAGCCACCGGGGCCAGGACTCGAACCGCAGTCAACTACATGGGAGTCCAGCAACATAGCCGTTACACCAACTGCTGGTCCTGAAAAGAACTTCTTAGAAAGTGAAAGCTAAATATCTGCAACCTATACCTAGCCTGTCAACCAATTGAGCTAATTTAACTTTGGGCAGATCCCTACCACTTTTTCTTGGTCCTATCATGAGACTAGAAGTTTCTTCTCACTAATATGGCCTGAAAAACATCTGCAAATCTCAATAGTTTTCTAGTCTTTTAATCCCTCTGGTACTTCCTGTCATCCCTCCTGCCCAACCTGTCACTGACCAGCTCCCTACCTGGGCTAGCTCTCTACTTTACATATACATCTTGCTTTCACCATCAGGGTGTGAGCTCCTCAGACACCCCAGTTGGGACCCTGGCATTTTCCACAGTCGTCAGCAAATAAATGCTTTTAGACCTACCAACGCTATATCAAGACAGGTGGGAACTGTAATTTAGGCATTTGATTCATTTGCTCATAAATAAATAACTGCTAATTCTTCACTGGGCGCTAATCAGGTTCTGTTCTAAGCACCTTGCACACATAAACTCAGTCAATCCTCACAGCACCTTTACAAGGTGGGTAGTATTATAATCCCCATTGTGTAGATGAAGAAAGTAAGGCTCAGAGAAATAACCTGCAAAGAACATCCAGCCAGTAAATGGCTAGGCTGGGACTGAAATTCAGGCAGTCTGGCTCTAAAGTCTTTTACTGGGATGAGCAGATGGTGTAATGGCTACGTCGCTGGACTCCCACGTAGTCGACCACAGTTTGAGTCCCGGACCCGGTGGCTTAAACTCATGCTGGGTGTGTGTGCGTGAGTGCCCAAGATCCTGAGCGGAAAATGGAGGAAAAGGGATCATGGCGTGGCCATCTCCCCTGGGCGGGGGAGGGGGTGATTTCTCACTTTCTGTCTCTCTGTCTCTCTCTGTCTTTCTGGCAAGTGCACACGCCCTATAGCAAAAACCTCTCAAAATAATAATAATAATAAATAAAGTCTTTTACCAAGATGCTACTGCCTCCTAAAGTCAGCAGTCCCTGAGACACAGACATATGATAACAGAATGCCCTCATTAAAAAAAAGAGGGGAGGAGGGGCAGGGAAAGTGGGGAAGAGGAGAAAAATACAGTAAAATCAGCAAAGCCATTTAATTGAGCCCAGCCTAGATGGATAAACTGTACATATATGTGAGAAATAAACATTTATCATTGTATGAAGCTTGGCAGTTGTCACTCAGCAAAACTTAAAAGATACAATACTGGCTCGCCAGGTACACCTACTGAGAGACTGAAGTGGGAAATGAAAAGTCACCTCAAAAAAGTCAAATAAGTCAATAAGAATACAGAAGGACTTCAACAAGTTTGTGGAAAAATGGAATTAAAGTATGAGTTTATTTCTGTGCACAAAAAAAATAAAATCCATGCACAATTTTTTCAAAATATAGTTTCCATGAACTTTTTTAAAAAGGATTATTTAATTTTATCTATTATCGTTATTTTTTTAATTTGACCAGAGAGAGAGAGAGAGAGAGAAAGGTAAAGTGAGAAAGCAAGCCGCCAGGTCTGGGACTCGAGACACATTTGGCCAGTGAGAGTTTAGTACCTTAACCAATATGACACCTCCCATTCCCTCCACGAACTTTCTAAAGACCCTTCATAAAATTTACCAAAAGCAGACAACTGTAGAAAGATATCGATCAGTGAATACATAGCAATGCTTCAAATCACACTGCTCTTTTCATACAGAAATTTCATACAAAAATAGTGTTAAGGCTAATTCTGTGGGCCAGCATTTGAATTCCTGTGCTGACCACAGGAAAGGAGTCTTCAGAAAACCCTTGACTGAAAGGCCAGTTGTAGCATCTCTGTCCCCTAAGCAGGGAAGTCAGTGAGCCTGCTTCTCCGACGGAGGGCTGCTCACACCTAACAGAACCTGCACAATGGGGACTTGAACCTGAGACCCTGTACACCACCACTGCTGGACAGGAAGCTGGCTCTAACATTTCCAATATTCAGATAGTAAGTCTGAGGTAATTAAGGACTTTAAGAAATTTGCCAAGGGGCCAGCAGGTGGCATATTGTTTTAGGTGCCGGACTCCCACATGGCTGACTGTGGTTCAAGTCCTGGACCCAGCAGCTTGAAATTCTCGGCAGATGTGTGTGCATATATGCCCAAAATCCTGAGATGAGAATGGAGGGGAACAGACTGCAGTGTGGCCATTCCCTCTGGGGTGTGATTTCTCACTTTCAGCTTCTCTGTCTCTCCAGTGAGCACACGCACCCTATAGCAAACATCTCCTTTAAAAAAAATAAAAAATTACTCCCCTTGGGGGGTGATTTCTCGCTTTCTGTCTCTCTGTCTCTCTCTATCTAGTACACACGCCCTATAGCAAAAACTTCTCAAAACAAAACAATTGTAAAAGGAATATTATCACTGTATATTTATATGTGATTCAAACAAGATTATGATATTAATAAATTTTTTAAAAAGTCCAAAAAATTGCCAAATGAGGTGGCTGGCAGTAAAATCCTGAAATGCCTTTCTCCTCTGTTTCTCCTTCTTTTGGGAGTTTGGACAAGCACGCACATGTGCGGATGTGCGTCTCAATCTTCTAGGTCCGGGACACAAACCACACAGTCACGTGGGACCCACCCCCCTTAACTACCGTCCCTCTGGCTGGTGCAGAAAACTACCTTCTCCTAAGTCCAGATAGATAAGAATCTCATTTGCACAGAGATCTCGGACTTGAATCTAAATGCTTTTCAGCTGGAAAATTCAAGGTCTGTGAGAATTTTTCACTGAGGCCCACAGGCTATTCTGGTGTTTCTATCAAATCTTCCACTGTAGATTCTGTGCCATGGCGGGAACAGCGGTCCCACCCCTGAACAAAACCACAACCACATTTATGTAGCCTCAACTAAAATCAGATTTCTTCCCACAATGCACTCTCTCATGCCCACTGGGACACCTGCCTATGTCCAAGTTCCACCACAGGACACTCAGCAGAATCCATGTGCTCAGCTTACAGCAAATCCCCATGAGAAATGGCTTTACATGGCACCTTGTAATACCTGAATACGGTAAGGAAGGGCTGAACCCATGGGACAAGGACAAGGTACTACTTATATTCCTCTCTTCCTGGAGTTACCCTACATTTGGGTTACTTGAGGGAGACAGGCAGGGTGGGAGAGGAAAGGAGGAAAGCGGAGGTGTAATCATTATTTCCTAACAAATGAAAACACCTCCCCTCCAGACTCCCACTTCTGCTCCTTCCACCTGGAAACCAACGGCACACCCACCGAGAAGACACTGCTGACTGTTCTGTGCCCACTGCTGAGGCTGTACAGGAGTGGCTGCCGGGAAGGCTCCAGGGTGGCCAGACTGACAAAGCCCTGTCACGTGGCAGAAGACGCAGCATCAGGGCTGGTCAACCTTTTCATCAGCAACCTAGAGCATGGGTCCTCACCCCCTGAGCCAAAGACTGGCCCACTGGGCTGCACAGAGGGGACCGGGCAGTAGGTAAGTGAGCGAGGCTGTGAGTTTGCGGCCGGTCCCCATCACTCGCATTGCCACCTGGGCTCCTCCCCCTGTCGAATCAGCAGCGGCATCTGATTCTTAGGAGAGCAGGGACCCTACTGTTGAGTGATTATTTCATTGTATACTACAACGTGGTAGTAGTGGAAAGGGTGCGAAGTGGTTATGGTGTGCTTAGGTCACCCCAGGGCTAACCCCCGACCCCCCTACACAACCAGGGAGGGACTGTTTTCCACAAAGCCAGTCCCTGGTGCTGGGAGGGCTAAGAACCACTGACCTGGAAGACTTTATAATCTACTAGGTAATTAGGTAGCATGGTTACCATTATTAAACCCCGAACATCTACTTACAGGCTCCACAAACTCAAACATCTTTCTCTCCTGGACTTCTTGCACCTTGAAGACATATTCCAGGGATACTTCATAGAAATGCTGTCGAACCAGGTCCACCTGGGTGTCTGCCTACAAACGGGATGGAATTTCAGAGAAAAATCAAGTCATTACCCAAGGAGAACATTCAGCAAGCAGGCCAGGAAATAATCTCTGGAGATAACTTTTAAAAAGACAAATGGGCCAGCAGGTGGTGTGATGGTTAAGGTGCTAGACTCCCACATGGTCGACCACGGTTCAAGTCCCAAACCTGGCAACTTACTTTCTCGCTTTCTCTCTTTATTATTAAAAAATAATAATAATAAATAAAATAATTTTTTTTAATTTAAAAGGAAAAAATAAATGCTAAGTACACTAGCACACATAAGTCAATGATTCATAGGCTGGCTAAGCCTGGAAGTGGGGGGTAGATAGTGGTGGCCCATGGTTCGAGTCGTGGACCTGGTGGCTTGCTTTCTCACTTTCACTCCCTCTTGGTATCTCTCTGCTGAACATGTGTGCCCTGTAGCAAACTAGTATAATAATAATTATTATAAATAAAATTTAAGAAGTAATTCAAAAAAAGAGAAAGTAAGTAGATGGATTTTACATTTAATTTGTTATAAGGCACAGGTACTTAGAGAAAAAGTGAGAAATCACCCCGGGGGGAATGGTTATACCACAATCCCTCTGCCTCCACTCTCCTCTTGGGACTTCGTACACATACACACATGTGCCCAGCATGTCTTTCAAGCCACCAGGTCCGGGACTCAAACTGTGCATCCAGCCACATGGGATCTAACCACCTTGGCCAACATGCCACCCACAGGCCCATAAGTGGATGAATTTTTAAAAAAATACATAAAAAGGGGACCAGCAGGTGGCATGGTGGTTAAGGTGCCCGACTCCCATGTGGCCAAATGCAGTTCAAGTCTCAGACCTGGCAGCTTGCTTTCTTTCCCTTTCTCTCTCTAGTCAAATTTTTAAAAAAATAAGTAACAAATGGAATTAACTAAATAAATAATTCCTTAAAATAAATAAATAAATGCCACAAAAATAACGATGGCTGTAGTAACCATTTCCCTATGTTTTAGCAGATCAAAACATCATGTTGTACATCTTAAATCCACATAACAACAACAACAAAAAAGATGGAAAAAAAGCCCTCAAATGGAATTATAGATTAAAAAAGGGAAAGCTAAAAGAACAACACATTAGCTCAAATGGCATGTTACAATATTAAAAATAACTGAATTCTAGAAACAAACAAAAAAAGAAAAGTAATGATAATGGAGCAGCCCATAGTACAGCTGTTAAGCAGTGTACAGAAAAAGCCAGACCCCATATGACTGACCAGCACTCAAGCGCCAGCCCTGGCATGCTCAGGCTCCTGAAGGGATGGAGATTTAAAGGAAAAAGAATTGTGGCTTGACCAGGCCCTACGGGCTGGCTGAGCACTAACTTTGTGTCAGGCACCAACCTACTGATGTACATGGACATCCTTATTTAGCCCTCCTTAATTTTGCTTATTTAATC
Organism: Tupaia tana; assembly: GCA_026018925.1. Lineage (NCBI taxonomy): Eukaryota > Metazoa > Chordata > Mammalia > Scandentia > Tupaiidae > Tupaia > Tupaia tana. The sequence continues at coordinate 29,991,134 of JAKSZU010000014.1, read as the reverse complement.
CTCATTAAATGCCTATAGAGGAGATATTATCTTTATTTCTAACTTGCAAGAGGAAAATAAAGTCCATTAACGTTAAGGAACTCAACTAAGGTCACGCAGCTAGCACAGGGCAGAGCCGTGGTTTCCTTCCTGGTAGATAGTATCTAACACTCTGGATCCTTTTTTAAATCACTAGGCTTTTCGGCCCTTCCCAGGCCTTGGGGCAGAGTGTGCTTCAAGGCAGGCAGATTTTTTTTTTAATTTTTTATTATCATATTCTTCTTTATATTACATTGAATTACATATAACTTTACAGTGTATTACATTGCTTTTTCAAAAGGGAATGCCATGCATGTCAGTCAGTACAGAGACATCAATCTCCCCGCTTCAACTTTCAATATCTTTTCTATGTTTTCCCCAATCATTATTATTATTATTCTAATTATTTTTTAAAACAGTCAATTGCTATTTCTCATTTTGCTTGTACAAATACTTTGCCCACCATGAAATACTTCTCAGACAAATCCAGTTGAGAATACTATACATGTCAACATCAACAGTTAATAAGCCATATCTGTTTCTCACTAACGTCCTAGGCAGGCAGATTTTTAAAGAAAACTCATAGAGCCATCCCCATGTGTCCTTTGTAACGAGCCAAACAAATTCTGAGAGGGCAGGGACCTCAGAAAAGGACATTTCCACATAAGCACCAAATTCTTTCTTGTAACAAGGGTAAAGAGAACAATTACATTGCTCCCTCCGAATTTCACTTGTCTCTCTGGGCAGGTGTACGTCTGGGACAGGCCCACAAGGTACAATTAAATTACAGATCTGAGATCTAGAAACCAGAGGGAAAGAGAAGTATGTGTGCAATAGCAAGATGCCATGCTGAAGGACCAGTAGATGGGCATAATGGTTATGTTGTTGGACTCCCACATAGTCGACCATGGTTTGAGTCCCAGACTCGGTGGCTTCAACTCACACTGGGTGTGTGTGTGCATGCGTGTGTACCCAAAATCCCAAAAGGAGAATGGAGGAGAAAGGATTGCAGCCAACTTACTTCTTATCACAACGTGGTGGGTTTTTTTGTTGTCGTTAAAGTGATTTTTGCTACTGGTGAGTGTGCTTGCCAGAGAGAAATACAGAGATGGAAAAATCACCCCCTAGAGGGATGGCCATGCCACAATCACTTCTCCTCCATTCTCCTCTTGCAATTTTGGGCATGCATGCACATGCACCAGGCATGAGTTTCAAGCCGCCAGGTCTGGGGCTCAAACTGGGGTCAGCCATGTAGGAGTCCAGCAATGTAACCATTATAGCATCTGCTGGTCCCCCACAACATGGAATTCCTATCTATTCCTTTCTTTCCTTGGGCATTGCCTACTGAAATACAGTAATGAGGAAAAAGGCTTTACCAATTTTTTCTAGTTTTCTGTTCGAGTGACCAGAATAATGCCTGTCCTTCTGTAGGTATTTAACAAATTCTTGCAGGGTGAATGAACTGATCACCACGTGGTCCTCAGTCAATAGCAAAGGCATCCCTGAAGTGACCAAGCTCTAAGAAGAAATATGTAACTCAAGGCATTTCCCATGGAAAAGGAAGAACTCCCAAGTGGAATGGTCTGTTTCTCTTGCCGATGCCCCTGCTTACTCTGGGTCATAGCATTTACCACATCCTTAGACTCTCAACAATGGAATCACAACAGGACTGCAGATCACTCAAGACCATTCTCTGCTTGTTACTTAAAACTATAAATCTAACAGCCTGTCCAGACCCATCAACCATTCTGTGCTTTTTGGAAACAAGAAATCTTTTAGACTTTAAGTTCCAAGGCGGTGGATCCTTCATATCACTTCTCAAAAAACACCCAGAGCCTGAACAGATTTTCACAGACACGTCCAATGAATACTGCTTAAACAAATGAAGTGAAGCCGGCTCTTAGTCACTGAAGAAGACATTGATTTTCTTATATAATCCACTAGATGGCAGTGTCACCCCACATCGCTGCTGTGTAACTTCTATCGTCATGAATGTAGGGATGAGCTCAAATTTAAAAGCATTCAGTTCAGAGCCCCATAATGGGGGAACAATTCTGAATAGTCAAAGGTAATATATTTCCCCAAAGTATTTAATAATGTTCCTCAAAGTGGACTTTCTAAAATAAAGAAAACCATCACCAAACAGCTGGAACACCTTGAGACAATCACTGACCTCAGGAAGGAACTCTGCCTTCAAATGTCATTTGAAGAGGCTGACTGAACGATCACTAAGGCCGTGCTCACCAGTTTCACTTGCCTGATACTGGCATGAGTAACAACGGCTGGCAGGCAACAGAGTCGACTGCCTTCCCAAGCCAGAGAGGTAGAGAAGCAAACTGCACTGAGGAGAGGGCTCCACAGCCGAGGCCAGGGTGACTGGCTGCCCGAAGGCCATACTCTGGGCCTCAGCTCCCCATATGTGAATACGGGGGACACCCACACCCATGAGATTCAAGAAGACTCCACGTAAAGTGCTTAACACAGTTTCTAGGGCATAAATATGCATTCAGGAACAGCTACTGCTATTGTTAATACAGTATCCTTGTTAATATGAGACTTTTATGCCCTTTAATTCAGTTCAGTTACGACTAAAAAGCAATGCTTGAGAACTGACCTGAAAAGACTGGGGACATGTGAGAAAGATCTATGGCCCAATATTTGCCCTTTATAAGGGGGATACAGGGGAGAGCCCTTTCCTGCCTACTGTAAACGGTCATGGTGGACACCCCTATAACAAAAGACAAGTGAGAGACTAGCAGATAGCATAATAGCTACGTCGCTGGACTCCCATGTAGTCAACCGTGGTTCGAGTCCTGGACCCAGTGGCTTAAACTCATGCAGGGTGCGTGTGTGTGCGTGCCCAACATCCTGAGAGGAGAATGGAGGAGAAGGAATTGCGGCATGGCTATCCCCCCCTGGGGGTTGGGGGGGGGGGGGCAATTTCTTGCTTTCTGTCTCTGTCTCTCTGTCTTTCTGGCGAGTGCACACGCCCTATAGCAAAAGCCTCTCAGAATAAAAAAAAGAAAGGTTAACAATGGAAAAGCCTAACAAATTTATGTGACCGTGGTTTAACGTAATACAGGAGGCCTTCCCATTGAAGACCCCGGCCACAGGGAAAGGGATCTGATGTCACGCTTGGAAGCAGAAATGGGACTGGACAAAGTGGTCTGAGCTAGTGGAAATACGCCGAGTGGGAAAAACCTAGCATGGCCCGCCTGTTTAGATTCTTGGCCTCTCTGTTGTAGCATTTCTTTCTCCCAGACATGAGGTAGGACCTCTGTGGAAAGAATCTTATTTTTTGAGAGAAACTGAGAAAGAAGCATCCTCAACAGGGTTGCATGCCAGCCCTGCAACCCCGCTCCCAGCCCTCCCAGACACACCAGATGTGTGCAGGCCAGCTGGGGAACTGAACTCAAGACCTTCTATGTGGGTCTTCCATATGGATCCAGCAGCGCTTGGACAACACCTGACCACGGCACCCTGAGCCGGCCCTGGGGTGGGCAGCTGTAAGGGAGTAAGCTGGGCTGGGGGGAGTGTTAGGGTAGTCTTTTTTTAGGCTTATGGCCAATTGTGAGGAAAAAGTGATTCTAGTTTCTATGACCATCTTAGGGAAGAGGAATTCTAGTTACTATGACTTGCCTTGGGGAATAATTAAGGGCCAGACACGAGAGGGAAGGACAAAGTCAGAGAGAAACTTTGTTTCTCAGGCCTTCACTTCAGGACGTCATTCTCTGGGCTCCAATACCTTCGAAGTACTTAAGTGCGAATGGGTAGACAAGAAGACAAATGATCTCAGAGAAGAGTGCAGTGACAGTAAACAGTCAGGTGTGTAATTGGCAGCCTTGGGGATGATGCCGTCCAATTTGGAATTGGATGGAGTAAAACAAGCCAGTCACAGAGACGACGTATTTGTGCAGCGGGTACAGCTTCCTTCTCATTCATGAAATAGACAGGGCAGGGGTGTTTTACTTTGTTTTGGTTTTTGGGTGTTTTTTGGTTTTTGGGGTTTTTTTTAAGATTTTTGCCAGAGGGCATGTGCGGTCATTGGAGAGACAGAAAGAGAGAGGGAAAGTAAGAAATCACCCCCCCCAGGGGGTATGGCCATGCCACAATCCCTTCTCCTCCATTTTCCTCTTAGGATTTTGGGCATGATTTTCAAGCCTCCAGGTCCAGGACTCGAACCACGCTCACCCATGTGGGAGTCCAGTGTGTCAACCACCATACCACCTGCTGCCCTCTCCCCCCGACAAGGAGCAGTATTTTATGAGTAATTAGAAATAAAGGAACTAAAGCGCAGAAAGACTAAGTAACCTGTCCGGGTCCCACAGTGAATATACAAGGCAGAGCAGATTTTGAAATGAGCTTGTGTGTGCCAATCCTGCATTCTGGTCCCTCCACTGTGGCACCTCAGAGGGCGATGGCATTGGGATGGCCCTATGAGAAAATGCTGGACTCATCCCAGACCAAATCAGTACTATCCAGGCGTGGAGGGAGGGGAACCGGAGGAGAAGCAGCCTCACTCTGGGGATGCCATGCCTGCAGGTAACCGTGCCATGGGCCTCCCAGCAGCTGCCACAGCAATCCCACGCGCAGTCGGCTCTGCATACCTGCACTGAGGGAGCACGGTCACCTACTCCACAACTCCTGACTGCCTGCAAACCGCAGAGGGGACAGATCTGGCCACCGCGAGCTCAGCCAAAAAAGCTCCCCTTAAATAGAAATTCATTCCCAAACCCTACATGCCAAACGATGCCAGAGAATGAGAACTAAAAAGCGTGGCAGGCTGGGTGGACAGCCATAAAAGGTAAGGTGGGATGGAAGACAAAGACAGTGCAACATCAGGCCTTGGGTGAGGGATCGGGACCAAGCTCCTGGTTTCCCAGGTCTCTTCCCACCCGAAGATTTCTGGGCAAAGAGCTACTGGCCCCTTTCCATACCACTATGGAAATCAAACACTTGATTCAGGACACTAGCAATGTTTCTTACCTCCTGAAGCTGGGATTCTTTCTTTTTGGAAGACAAATTCAAGTGTTTTTCTAAAATGCCACAGTATTTCTCTGTCTCTTTGTCATACTTCTTTTTGGCTTCCTGGTACAAAAAGAGGGAAGGAGAAAAAGAGAAAAATGATGCGGGAATAAAAGCAGTCTTTCTGCTCACCTCCATAGCCTCAGCAGTCCCTCTCAAAGCACAGAACAGCAACAGATGGCCCAACTCCTAGTCCTCAAATGATGTCCATTAAATCATGAACCACCCCTCCACAGCCCAGGGTTTGAGAGTCTGTCTATTATAGAGCCACCAGCACAACGCCAGGAACAACGTACAAGCGAGTATTCACAAGTGGCAAAGCCAAACTCTCCCTCCAAGAACTTCGGTTGCAAAACAGAATTTCTAGTTTCTTTCTTCCTTCCCTTCCTTCCTTCTCTCCTTCCTTCCTTGTCTCCTTATTGCCAGAGGGTACATATGTTAAGCAAAGACAGGGAGAGAGGAAGAGAGCAGGATCAGAGCTTGGTCATGCCACAATCCTTTTTCCTCCATTTCTCCATCTTCTCAGGAGTTTGGGCAGGCACACAGATGTGCCCAACATGTTTTTCATATCAACGGGTCAGGGAATCAAATCATGGTTAGCCACTGTGCTACAGGGCCAGCCCAGACATTTCTAATGCTTAAACCAAAAGGATATGCAAAGCCAAAGGAAAGCATAGAATACCCATGAAGTCAATACTTAAGGAAAGAAGATCTCCTTACAGCTTAAATGAAACAATTCTGGACTAAGGCTAGGTCCAACCTTAACAGTGTTTAAGACATATGTTTTAGGGAACCAGCAGTTAGCATAATGGCTATGCCACTGGACTCCCACGTAGTCGACCGTGGTTCGCGTCCCGGACCCAGTGGCTTAAAACTCACGCCGGGCGCGTGTGCGTGTGTGCCCAAGATCCCGAGAGGAGAATGGAGGAGAAGGGATTGCGGCGTGACCATCCCCCCTGGGGGGTGATTTGTCGCTTTCTGTCTCTATGTCTCTCTCTGTCTGTCTGGCAAGCGCACGCGCCCTATAGCAAAAATCTCTCAAAAAAAAAAAAAAAAAAGACATATGTTTTAATAGTTAGACCTAAATATCCCTTGGTGCACTAATTTCATGTATCAGTCTTTAAGAAATAATTCAATAGCAGTTAGCGTAATGGCTATGTCGGTGGGCTCTCATGTAGTCGACCGCAGTTTGAGTCCTGGACCCAGTGGCTTAAACTCACGCCAGGCACATGTGCATGTGTGCCCAAGATCCCAGGAGGAGAATGGAGAAGTGATTGTGGCGTGGCCATCCCCCCTGAGGGGTGATTTCTCGTTTTCTGTCTCTCTGTCTCTCTCTGTCTGTCTGGCGAGCTCACGTGCCCTATAGCAAAAATCTCTCCAAAAAAAATTCAAAACAAGAAGTTATCTTCACAAACATGTTAGCACCATTTATGACAGCAAAGCAAAAATACAGGCAGCAGCAACGTCACTGCCTAGGGATATGGTTTGAAATCACATATGGGGCACCCAATAAATGGAAATCTAGTCACATGGAAAGTCACTCATGACAGAGTAAAAGGCAATCCTAGCATTATACAAGCTTGGTGTGTGCCTACACAGACTGTGTAAAGCAAGTCCACGTATGGACAAAGATTAGACGGGAATAGATGTAAATGAAAATACCTGAGCATTTTCAAGTATAGAAATAGGGTTTTCAAGTATGGGAATGGGATCATGGGGCCTTTTTCTCCCCATGATCCCATCTGTACTAGCTTATATTATTGCTTTCAAAATGAAAAATAATTATAATACACATATTCATTCCCGTCCTCCACCAAATCATGAAGGTACTATTTTTACATCCCATTTCACAGATAAGAAAACTTGGGCCCAGAGAGGTTAACTTGTAAAAAGTCACAGCAGTGACAGATCAGGGATTTGAGCCCAGGACCATCTACCTCCAAAACCAAAGTGTCCATCCCCCTTGAGACGGATTACCCCAGGCAGTCTCTTCCTTCCACATGCCAGTGAGGGTAGCAGGGAAGGGGGCTGGAAAAAGGGGGCCACTGATGTAATACACAGGAGAAGAGGGTCAAATCTACTGTCCAAAGCATCATGCCTGCATGTGACTCAGGTGGATCCCACAGAGGTCTTTTCCTACAAACCCAAGGCCTATCAGAGGAAAATAAATTCTGGCCAGAGAAAGAAGTTCAGAAGCATCTCTCTCTCTCTCTCTCTTTTTTTTTTTTTTTTTTTGAGGGGTTTTTGCTATAGGGCACATGTGCTCACCAGAAAGAGACAGACAGAGAGACAGAAAGCGAGAAATCACCCCCCAGGGGGTATGGCCATGCCGCAATCCCTTCTCCTCCATTCTCCTCTCGGGAACTTGGGCATGCATGCACATACGCTCGGCGTGAGTTTTAAGCCTCCGGGTCCGGGATTCAAACCATGGTTGACCACATGGGAGTTCAGCAACATAGCCATTATGCTAACTGCTGGTCCCAAGGCATCTCTTTATTAACAAATTTACAACAAACACCCTGTATTGGGTTCCATCGTAGTCACTGGAAATACAAGGCAGATGTGGTTTCAAACCTCGCGGTGGGAATATTTGGGAAAGAGAAACACAAGTAGCCAATAAACAATCAGCACAACTACAGCCAGCTACACGTGCTACAAAGGAAACCAGGTGAGGTCGCAGGGATTCTTTAGAGAGTGAGGACGCTCAGGAAAGGCCTCACTGGGGAGGGGAAAAGGGAGCGAAGCCTCACTAAACATGTGAGAAAGCAAAATGCAGCCTTCTAGAACAGGAAGGCAATGAGTGCAAATGCCTTGGGGTAGATCGCTCTGAATCAAAAGATGATCCCCTGAAGCTCTGACAAGCCCCCACAATGCCAGAACACCCTCTCTCCGGTTTAAGCCTCACAGAACGGGCAGGATAAGCGTGTACCCCTTTCAGTGGCCATGTATCCATTTCTGCCTAAAAGACTATTTCCACATAAGAACAATTAAATGTACAAAAGCAGAAAGAGAAAAAAAAAGTAAAAAGAAAAGAAAAAGGCTGAGGAGACATTATTCCTTCACATTCAAGAAGAGGGTAAAGTAAGAGACTCGATTCAAGCAACTCTTCCTTTATAGACACCAGTGGCTCTCAGCTAGTGCTCCATTTCCAGTGAATGCTCACAGACATATTCCCAGCCGCCTGGTCGGCAGTCCCAAAAAGGAGAGCCCGGTGCTGGGACGGTCCAGCTGGACAGAGGCCATGAACGGCCATGAGTTCCTGGCCTTCTGTGCTTTCTGGCAACTACAGCCTCCACAGTCCGTGTTCAAGAGGACGGCCAAAGTTACAGGAAAGAGTAAAGGAAAAAGGAAGCAGTCTGTCCTGAGAAAACAGCAACAAGACCTCTGCAGAAAGAACCCTTCTAAGACTCAGGTAACCTTCTCAAGATAGGAGAGCGGCAGAATCCCTCAGGAGCACCTTCCAGAGAGTCTACTGTGGGGTGTAAATGGATTCGGACAGAGTTAGGGTCCTGGAATTTATTCTCAACTCTGTGTGTGCTGACATTGAACAAACCACTGTCCCTTTCCAAGACTTGAACTCTTCATCTGTAAATTGAGGATGAGTAGATGAGATAATTGCTCAGGTTTTTCCTTCAGTTCAAAGATCATGGGACAAAATACCACCTGCTCTAAGGATTGTAAGGATTAGATGAGACATACCATACACAGTGCTTAGTAGAGTGTCTGGCGCATACAAAGTCCTTAACAAATTTCCGAAATGGTGAGGACAGTGGTGACAGCGATGATGAGCTCATCCTCCAAACCTCCGTCCTCCTTATCAAGAACACATTTGCGGGAACCAGCAGTTAGCGTAATGGCTATGTCGCTGGACTCCCACGTAGTCGACCGCGATTCGCATCCCGGACCTGGTGGCTTAAAACTCACGCTGGGCGCGTGTGCGTGCGTGCCCAAGATCCCGAGAGGAGAATGGAGGAGAAGGGATTGCGGTGTGACCATCCCCCCTGGGGGGTGATTTCTCACTTTCTGTCTCTCTGTCTCTCTCTGTCTGTCTGGTGAGCACACGCACCCTACAGCGAAAACCTCTCCAAAAAAAAAAAAAAAAAGAACACATTTGCTTTCCCTGTCCCATGAAGGCCTCCCTTCCAGGCACCTACCACCCACAATTGGAAATTAGACCTTCTTGTTAAATTAGACCTTCTTTCTCCCCAGCTACACCATGAACACAACCACACCTGCCTTGTTCTCCACCAAATCCCAGGACAGAGCACCGTGCCAGGGACAGAGCACCGTGCCAGGCACAGAGCACGTGCGCTCATATTTTTTTAGTGAATGAACTGTGCTTCTCTAGTAGAACTACTAACATCGAATGACTAGAGGACATTGTTCTCACTGTTCAGACCATTACACGACAGACACTCCTGAGCACCTTGAGATAATGAGTTCACTCATTTTTTCTTCCTAACTCTATAAAGTCCTATTATTGTCCCCACTTTACATATTAGAAAACAGGCATGGAGAGGTTTGGTAAGCTTCTCAAGTTTACACGCAAATGGCACATTTGGGCTCAAGCAGCCTGGCTGTGGAGCCCTCTCTTAGCCACTACTGTCTTAGGTCTAAGTTACCATATAATCCAGCACTCTAAATGTACCTCTGATACAGGAGAAATCAACTCCCCCATACTCAGAATATAAACTTATTGCCATGGTTATGCTAAACTCTGGGGTCATCCCCTGCTCCTGGGCAGCTGCGTTAACACAAAAAAGCCCAAGAGTCCCGCCGCGCCCACCCCCCCCCACCCCCCACAGCCCTCATACCCAGCCCTCTGCAACAGGTTGTTATAGCAACAGAAGCAGCACCAGAGAGGGGAGGAGGAGGTCGAAGTAATTTTCACATCGCACAGGCAGAGTCCAGAAAATTCCACTTGGCCACTACCAAAAGCCGCTGAAGAGTACTAGCTGGCTCTTATGTATTCCTGACACCACTCATTAGATAATCTAGGGGAGAGTCTGTTGTTTGCTTGTTTTCTCTCAGATTCATATAAAACTATGACATACACCTTTGGGTGTGTGAGGTGGTTGAGAGGAAATATCAACTGGGGGGGAAAAAGAAATAACAAAGGGGGAGGAGGGAGGCATGAGAAATCACCTCAAATATTGTCACCATCATTTTTTAATGACTAATGATGATGACTTAAAAAACAAATTATAATTACTGATAATTTAGTGAATGAGAGAATAGAGTATATGTGAGGGGAAATATGCTTTGCCGAGTGACTATTTTATTTAAATTCTTTTATTCTTACCTAGCTTACCATCTATATCCCTCTGGGAAAAGCATCTGTTCTGTCTTTAAGATAACTGGTCCTGGACCAACTGGTGGGGGGGTGGATAAAGTGCTGGATTCCCACAGAGCCAACCATGGTTAGCGTCTTGGACCCAGCAGCTTGAAAATCATGCCGGGCACATGTGCGTGCAGGCCCAAAATACCGAAAGGAGAACAAAGGAGATGGGTTTGCAACATGACCATCCCGCCAGGGGGTAATTTCTCACCTTTCTCTCTCTCTCTCTCTCCCCCCCCCCCCACCCCACCCCACCCCCGTCTCTCTCAGGTGAGTGCACATGCCTTATGGCAAAAACCTTAAAAGAAAAAAAAAAAAAAATCTCTGATATTAAACCTAAGGGGAGCCCACTCAGACTTTCGCTTCTCCTCAGTGGTAACTGTGGTAATCTTTAAACCCCCAAAAGAGAAGAGGCCAGACTGAGAGGCTCCATGCTCAGAAGGAGAAGTAACTATTGGTGAGGTGACTTAATAAACAGGTCTGCTCTGCCTCTGCCTCGAAGTTCTTCAAAGTATCAGAAGCCAGTGTCCCACGTGGTCAGGAGTGAGAAAACGCCAGCCCCAAGGCTGCTGAGAGGACCTGCCAGCTGGGTCTCCATCGCGAGAACGGAGGGAGCGCTCACTCACAGCACATTCCCAGCCATCGCTGGGCTGGTCCAAAGTCTTGGGCAAAATCTTAGTGATGCCAGATTTCCTTCAAATTATACATCCCTTCATCTAAGAAGCAAAATTAGTAAGCTCCCATTTCCTCAGTGATGTAAACTAAAATTGGTAGGAAAATACTATGAAACTGGGAGGAAAGTCTCTCTCTGTAATGGGCCTTTCTTCACACTATGGGCAACTGTCCCTTTAAAAGACCCTGACATGATCTTTTTGGGCTCTAATCATATCTACCTCTAGAAAACAGATGTACTTGGTCGTGAGGGGTTAGGGGTAAAATACCTCACTTTTTTTTTACATTTAGGCTATCTTATCCCACCTACCATCACTTCTCAAGGCCACTGCACAACTGAAATAAAATCCATACCAAGTGAGAGTGGTGTTGCCCAACATCCCCTGCAGGTGGCGCAAGGGACTATGATGAAATTGACTCACAGCTCCAGGAAAATGAAAATCCTTTTGCTTTCATTCATTCCAATGAAAACATCTCCCCTGCAGATGGCCTCTAACACTCTATTGAAGGTCAAACTGAGTAGTGATTTATCATAGGACAGGGGAACCCCAGAGAATCCACCTTTTAAAAATGAACAGGATTCCCTTTGCAGTCTTTTAATAAAAATCAGCCCAGTTTGGACCACCTCCAGGTCAGTGATACCACTGACCTCTAAGTTGAAGCAGGCCTGTAGATGTGAGTTATTTTTTTTCTTTGTCCTGTACAACATGTAACATAGATTTGAAAAAATTACTTGCCAATCAGAAATTTCTAACAAAACCCTGGTTTTTTAGTTTCTCTGGAAAAATTTAAAGCTGTGGCAATGGAGGGCCCATTTGCACACACAGCAAAAATTAGTTAAAGCTAAGGACCAGCTGCCTCCTTATAAAGAGGGATCCCATACCCACAGGACCCAATTAGCATCCTCTGTGTAGGTTCTGAGTCCAGGACCTCCATAATAAATGCAATTCTAGGAAAACAAATGCTCTGGCAGTATAACCCAGTGTGCAAACACACAGTACCCTAACCACAGGAGATGCGTGGTTTCTACCTCTGGGTGATGTATGAACAAGCACAAAATGATCAGCTAACAAAATACGAGGACAGCATCACTGGGACTGACCGCTCCGACTGTACCTCAGTCCCCTGTGAAGAACAGGTAAGTTAGGCTCCAGGTTTGTATGCCATAAAAGAGCTCATGAGGAGGTAGGCTTCGATTTTCTCAAGTCTTTCTTGGAATTCTCTAAAAAAGGTGCTGCCGTGTCCCAACCTCCCACCCTAAAATCCAACAACGAGGCCTGTGAAATTTTCACCTTGGCTGCACCAATCTGCTCCTTTCGAAACTTCTCCAAGGGAGTGATGAGCACCTCGCTGGCATTTTCAATCTGGTGAAGAGAAAGAGGGAGGAGAAAGGGGCATCACATTAGCGTCGGTGAAGAATGACAGCAGCCTCCCCATCATGTCTTAGTATGAAATTTGAATAAGCAATACTGTGTGTGTGCCGACTGCTTACGGTCCTTGAACCAAGGGTGTGTCAAATCAAAATCCAGCTATCGGCTCAAAATATATTCCTCCTGCACATAATTAATATAGATTCTTTCAAAGACATAAAGGGACCTCTAAAAACATGAACGACCATCTAAAGGCAGGGATACGTGGAAACAGAGTAGGAGCGAAGCTTCAAGCTTCAGGTGACATCTCAGAAATGTTCATTCACCCAAGTTATAGGTAAACTAGATCAACACTAGGTCTAGGTTTAGGATAAAGGAAAAAAAAAGAAGAAGAACTTGGTGGCGTGGTTTTGTGTTGCTCTGCTGGTCCTGGGCTGGGGCCAGGACACTGTGCCTCCGGACCACTGGCTGCTTCTCAGCCTCCTCTCACAGGGTCCCGCACTCCAACCCAGTGTGACTCCACTGCATCTCAAATGTACCAAAGTGGCCTCACCCCAGGGCCAATTTGCATTTGGCTATTCCCTCAGATACTCTATCCCCAAATCCTTGCAGGGACAACTTCTCAATGAAATTAAGGTTTCATTTCAAGGTCACCTCTTAAGGAGGCAATGCAACCCAAAGATGCTTCATACCACTATGCCATTTTCTTTGGAACACATTTGCTCAAGTTTTCTGGCTCACCACTGCACACATTTATTGGGTCATCGGAAAAGTCATGGCGTATTTTCTGATGCAAAAATATGTCATATCTTTTCCGACAACCCAATATGTATGGACGCACATATGCATGCATGTGCACGTATACAATCTTGTAACATTTCACTTGTCCACCACTGTCCCCCAAACACATAAGAATAATGAAACAAAGGAGCATTCAAACATTGTTAAATGACTGGATGAATGAATAAATGATTTCTTGATTGACTGCCAACTGTGACCATGCGCAAAGCATTTAACCTCTCTGGGCTCTAATTTCAGCATCGGTGAAATAAGTGAATTGTTCAACTCTGAGATTCGATGGTCTTTTCTAAGGCAGTACAATATTTTACAATCTTTCCTTTTAAAGTCACGCACTCATTGCTCAGTCTGCTCAACTAATTATTTCAAGAATCTCGCTGCAACAAAGCATTATTTTTTTCTAAATTTCATGTATGTCCTTCACAATGAAACCAACCGAGTAAATGCCAGATGCCAAAGGACTGAGCGGACAATGTGAGGACGGAGAAAAGCAGGCCTTCACATGTTTTACCATCTGCCTTCTTTTCGACTTTGAGAACACTTCTTTCGGAAAAGTGTGTTTTAACACTGGAGTGTTGTGATGTTATTTAATTTGTTTGATTTTTTTTATTCATTAATATTGCTTAATCAATGAAGTCTTTGCCCCACTGCAGCTCTCTAAAGCTCACAAAGATGTGCCGGGCCCCTAAGTCAGTCGTGTTCAACCTTAGCTGTACATTAGAACCCGCTGGGGGACTTTAAAAAATCCTAATGTGTAAGCCACAGTCCAGAACAATGAACTCAGAATCTCTGGACTTAGTCCCAGATGTCAGTACTTTTTAAACGCCTTAAGTTATTCCTACGGGCCTCTGTGACTGAGAATTCAGACCTACATAGAGCCTTAAAAGACAAAAGCACTTAATTCTCACCTGGGAATCAGGACACCCCTGTCCTTGTCCCAGTCCTCCATCTACTTGTTATCAGCCTTGATCAGACCCATTTTCTCATTTAGCAAAGGAAGAGCTGCAGATAATGAACAATAAGGTTTTTCTCGGTCTCAGGGTCTATGACCATCTAACTTCCACTCAGTTCCAAGCACTGTGTGCTCTTTTTTTTTCTTTTTTTTTTTGGAGAGGTTTTTGCTATAGGGCACACGCGCTCACCAGCAAGACAGAGAGAGACAGAAAGCGAGAAATCACACCCCCCCCCCCAGGAGGGATGGCCACACTGCAATCCCTTCTCCTCCATTCTCCTCTCGGGATCTTGGGCACGCACGCACACACGCCTGGCGTGAGTTTAAGCCACCAGGTCTGGGACTCAAACCACGGTCGACTACATGAGAGTCCAGCCGACATAGCCATTACACTAACAGTTGGTCCCAGCACTGTGCTACAAAGAAGCCAAATCCCCCACCCCACCCTGTCAAGAAACTCATATTTAATATGACACAGTAAGACACACATACACACACACACAATGATTATCAGGACGAAATATGGTAAACACAAGATCACGGGCATGAACTAACTGTTAAGAAAACACCCAAAAAAAGAAAAAAAAGTCAAATATCCCAGTGAGTCAAGGAAGGCTTCCCAAAGAAGGTCCAGCTTTGCTGAGCTGACAGTGAAGCCGTCAGAGGGCAACGAGGTAGAGAAGCAGCTTGCAGTGGCCAGTTACTCAGATGCAGACAGTAGAAACTCAATTCACTGACATTAATAATAAAATTGCAGAGCAAGCTAAAAAGCATAATCCCGTCATTGTTCCCTTACCACAGGCCATAGCAGTCTGCAGGGTATTCATGGTGGTTTGCTCACCACACCCCCTCCCACCCCCAAATACTGACTCGGCCAAGAATCAGACTCAAAAGAATCATTTCCCTTTCTCAAGCACTAGCACGTGCACAAACACACAAGCTTTCTCCTGCCTTCATTCACCACCAGCCCTGCAGCCACCACCACTGCCCCTCCTGATTCTGGTTCAAGCCCCCAGCGGGGAGCAATCAGGAGAAGCGGGGTCTCTCTCTGCAGGGGCAAAACTGAGAGGCCTCTACTCTATCTGGAGTTTTAAAGAACTCCTATAATTGTTGGTAGAATGCAGACGTTGGTTTGAATTCAGACTGGGCTGCTTTCTAACTGTGTGATCCTCGACAAGTTACTTAACCTCTGGAAACCTCAAGCTTCATTTAGAAAATGGGGATAATATAGATATCCATTCACAGAGTCATCATGAGGATTAAAACAGAAAAATGCATGTACAGCACTGGGCCACATATGTCTTGGTAGACTTAGTGCCCAAACTGTCAGCTGTTAGTATTGGAAGAGAACAAAGATGCACATTAGTACCCTCTTCCCTGGGCCTCTGAAGCTCTGCCACTCAGAGAAAAGCCCTCCTAGGGACAAACCAGTAGGGGATTTCAAATCAGGCTTCATTCATAGATTCTTAGCGACATGGAGGAATATGCAAGGAAGTTCCTGTGCATGTGGAATTACTCACCCATAAATGCCAAACCATATCAGAATGATCCTAGTAAAAATACAGCTCTTAAAAACCCAGAGATCGGGGGAACCAGCAGTTAGCGTAATGGCTATGTCGCTGAACTCCCACGTAGTCGACCGCGGTTCGCGTCTCGGACCCGGTGGCTTACAACTCACGCCGGGCGCGTGTGCGTGCATGCCCAAGATCCCGAGAGGAGAATGGAGGAGAAGGGATTGCGGCGTGACCATCCCCCCGGGGGGTGATTTCTCGCTTTCTGTCTCTATGTCTCTCTCTGTCTGTCTGGCGAGCGCACGCGCCCTATAGCAAAAAAACCTCTCCAAAAAAAAAAAAAAAAAAACCCAGAGATCGGGACTAGCAGGTGGTATAATGGTTACATCACTGGACCCCACAGTCGTTGACTGTGGTTTGAGTCCTGGACCCAGAGACTTAAAACACACCAGGCACATGTGCGTGTGTGCCCAAAATCCAGAGAGAAGAACGGAAGAGAAGGGATTGTGACGTGGTCATCCCTTCTAGGGAGTGATTTCTTGCTTTCTGTCTCCCTGGCAAGTGCACACACCCTATAGCAAAAATCTCCTAAAACAAACAAACAAAAACTGGAAGTCACCATTTCATTCCTCAATTTGCACAGTGCCTCTCTCTCTGAAGTGCTTCTTAGAGTTATCTTTATTAGCCAAGTACCCATTTACTGGGTGCTTATGACACTGCAGGAAATAAAAGATGGTGTAGTGGTTACATCACTGGATCCCTACATGGCCAACCACAGTTCGAGTTCCGAACCCAGAGGCTTGAAACTCAGGCTGGGTGCATGTGTGTGCATGCCCTAAATTCCAAGAGGAGAATGAACTGTGGTGTGGCCACTCCCCCTGGGGGGGGTGGGTGATTTCTCGCTTTCTGTCTCTGGCAAATGCACACACCCTATCACCAAAAAGAAAATAAAAAAGAGAAAAGAAAGGGTTTTTGGGCAGGTTGATATGTGGAAGGAACAGGAAGCAGAATGGGGCAGCTTCTTTCCCATCCTGCTGGTAGAAAATCTGAGGAATCCAAAGTTAAATCATTGAAAAGATCCACCTGTATGTATAGATTTTATAGAGCCCCCTTTAGGAGTACAAGGATGCTGTTCTAAAGTTACTCACCAGGGAAATCCTTTAATATTGACAAAAGGCTTCAAACCCCTCCAACATGGGGCTTGCTCAAGAGCAAGCGCTCAAGTGGCAGAGTCTAGACCCAAACCCAGTTCTCTGACAACAAAACCCTTGGTGACATGAATATACTATCTGGGTCCAACGGCAGCCCAGACACACTCACCATCCGTATCCGTTCATCTTCAAGATTCTTGAGGACAGTGGCAAACTCTTGTAAAGACCTTGCTGGAAAACAGAAAGGGGACATAAGATCGAAGGAGAGCAGGTCTTTGGGAACCTTTCCTGTTCCAGCTCTTACGTTAGAGTTTTAAATTACATGAAGATGCCTAGATTGCTTCCCCAGACTTCCCTTATTTTTCACTTATTAACTATTAAGGATGACCCAGAAATGCAGGTTAATTCCACCTGGCACTCTAGCGAGGGAAGGATTTCTTCAAGGAAAAGAGCTGCCTGTTCCTGAGAGTATCCAGGTCTGAGGAGATGCTGGCGAACTCCCAAACCCTGGCCTGGAAGCGGGCAGAGTTCTGCTTAGGAGTTGAAGAATTTCCTGTCCCGGATTTGACCTGTTCAACCTTTGTCATGGGGATGCGTCACAATCCAACCTTTTCTTTGGCACCAGAACCAAACAAACAGTGCTGCTGGCATTGGAAACTCCTTCTCTGGCTTTTCCTGGGTCCTTCCTCTCAGTCCTCAAGTCACTCATTAATAGAACACAGCCTGCAGCATGGCAGACAGACACAGTGTCATTCACAAAGACCACAGACATCAAGTGCTGTGGTCCCAAGGAGACTCGAGACACAGGGCCATGTTGGGAAAAGTACCCATAGGTTCAGAAGTTACAACAGGATGTTTTCACGGCTCTCAAGTGTCTCTCAATTGCCTTTGCTCATGCCCAGATCCTGGTGCTCTGTACGGCAGCAGGGGCTCAATAAACACCGGATGAATGAGTGAATTCAATAAAACTGTCACAATTCTTGCTCACTGAATGGAGTCAACCAAGATGCCCAGTGCAAGAAGAATGAGGTGCAATGATGAGGTTCTGGCAAAGGAAGGTGTCTTGACGTTGCATATCTCCACGCTCGGGGCTGTGTACAGGAGAGAGCGGGAGACCAAGAACGAGGCAGCAGGCATGTCGATAAAGAGTAAGCGACCTCCACGGCTCGTTAAAGGAACAGAGAGAGATGGGGTCCACAGTGAACTGGACACAGAGCTCTCCCCCAGCTGAAGGCCGGGGTAGGTACACAGTTCCAGCCAACTGCTGCCAAGCCAAAATGTGGGCCCAACAGATCCGATTCTCAACTGGAATTTTAGATCATTTCAATGTGGATAGTAATTCAGTTTTTCAAAATGAGAGCCGAAAGAGGGCTGCATTCTAATCTCAGCCCACGAGCTATCGCTATGCAACTTCGGACCTAATTCTCCCTTCATCTACATGCGCTCTGCTTCTGCTCTAACTTCCTGGTACTGTGGTTACGGGGAGAACATCGCAACAGCCAGGGGAAGAACAGTAGAGGAAGGTGGAGAGGAGAGCCTCACTCAACACCTCAACCGTTCCCCTGCGTGTTGGAGGGTGAGTGAGGCAACGTCAGACCTCAAAAAGTTCAGACCCACCCCCGGCCCCGGTCCTCACATCTCTCTGCCCCTCTAATACCACTAGGGATTTTCTTAGAGACTTCCGACCCCAGGCAAGATGTCCTCCTAGGACACGGAGAACTGTGACATGCAGTGACCTTTCTTCTGCACAGTTAGGACTTACCTATGCACATCTCATCGTCTGTTTCTGCATCTCCTATGCACTGAAATTTAAATTCATTTAAAGAATCTGCAAACTTCCGCTTTGCTGAAGACAAATCTGTCAAATTAAAAAAAGAGAGAGAGAGAGAGAGAAAATCAGGAACTGTTGAAATTAAACTGACTTCCTATTTGCTGACCTTCTTAGTCCTTTGAGCCTGGGGAAAACTGGGAGGAAGGACTTGGAAACACCTCGTCCCCATGGCACGGGAAACCCGGGCTTCCTCTTCTGTCCCAAGTCCAGACAAGGCTCAAGTTCTCAGAACCCTCTTAGTTCACCTCATAAGCCCAGTGACGGTCACCCAGCAACAAATTCTCACCTCACCTGTGTCCCTGGTGGCCACCACCACCAGGAGAACAAAGCCCTGGCAACATTTCGGATGGGGGTAAAAACACAGCCCACATGTGGTATCTATAATGAAAACTCTCAGAAGGCCCTTGTCCAACGAAAATAAATAAATAAGCTTCCATCTCAGATAGTAACAAAGGCCAACGGTCCTTCCTGAGCCTCCAGCTCCTATTAACAGTATAAAACCACCAAGGCACCTTTAAGTGGACTGACAGATATGTCTGCTCAGTACAAATGTGCTTAACTTAATTCCATGTGCAGCCTTCCTGCAGATTAGGCTAATCATTCAAATTACCCTCATACATGTTTCCCTCAGTGAAGAGGAAATGGCATTATGTTCAAATTCCCAGAGGAGGGAAATATGAGGCATAGCTGGCAACAGACCTGGCTTTAATAAGATACGGGGGCGGGCAGTGGTGTTCTGGCTCCATGGATCAACATTACCTCCTAGAATAAAAACATCCATGATCCTCAGCATTTCGCTTTCTTAGCCTGCAGAGCTGACCCTTGAAGTTAGGGGTCATGTTGTGCATCTTTTGATTTTGTTTGGTTTGTGCCTCTCTCCACACCGGGCAGTGCATCCTGCAGGGAGGGAGGGGGAACTAGAGGGAGAGCAGAGAGCACTATATCTAATCCGTCCCCCCAGCACCCAGGGCAAGCCATGGCTGGCAGTAGGAGTGCCAGGCTTGGGCTGTGCTGCTGTGCACGCCTGGGGCTCAGCTACTGTGCTTGATACCAGCCCCTCCTGCTCCTGGCCTGTCCCCCCACAGGCTCGTACGACACAGCCCCAAGCTAGCAGTGGCTTGTGCAAAGCCCTCTAACGAGGAAAGCACGTGAGGTCCAGGAGCACACAGGAGCCAACGGCCAACAGTCCCCAGTGTCTCCCTCGTTCAGTCACTTTCCTAGACCGATTATTGCCAAACGTCCAAAGAGGCTGACAGGGACTTGGGCAGCTCTCAGAACTGGCCGGCTCAGGCTGAGGTCACCCCTCTGAGAACAAAGCACTACCTGGCAAGTCAAGAAAGAAAACAGATGCATCTGAAAGTCAGAAAACTATAGGGAGGAAAGAAAGAGGCCACAGGTGGGACGAAGAAGGAGAGCACAGTACTTCAAACTGGAAGGCAAAGGACCTGTGATGCGTGTGCACCGGCGGTGGGTATGCGCGATCTCATCTTAGACAAAATGCTCCCTGATCAGAACCTACAAAGGCAGGCCTGAGCAAACAGCAAGAGAAGGTCTGCTTCTCCACCTTCCAGGCCACCCGACAGCCCTCTTGTGCCTCCGCAACAGGGCGAGAAGGACTCGAGCTGCATGAGCTGCACAATCATCTCGGCAAAGTACAAGGACGGTGAAACGTAAGCCAGGCTCGGGCCCGCTCCAGCACGCCCCTGAAAAGCTGTGCTGCAGGAGCACCTGCCAGTGAGGATCGAGGAGTGGCCAATAACGCACAAGGGGGCCTTTGTGGGCCTCTTCGCAGGAGGACCCATTTAGCCACCAGCAGGACCTGTTAGCTTATGACCGGATGGTAACCTGATTTCTCTTCCAGGGCACAGAGCACACTCTGGCCCAGCACAAAGCTGAGGGGCAATGCGGGCCCCGTGGGGCTGAGAAAGAGGTCTCTCTGTCTGCTCCCCCACCCCATGGAAGATTAGGTAATAAGCACTGGTGTGGAGTCAATACCGGGCTCTGGGCCAGGGAGGACAGCTGGGGAGAGTGAGAATCCCAATTACTGGAACCTGAAAAGGAGCTCACCTCAGGTTTAACAGAGGAATCTTTTAGTAAAGCTCTGGTGGACACGTGTTGTTTTGCTTGCTCAGAATCCATCCCCCAGACTCTGGGACAACATCTCAAGCTTGTTTTAGAGAACCTCCCTTCTCTGCCTGATGCTAAGGGGTGCTGGTTACAGGCTGATCCCATGCTGTCCCAACCCAGCCCCACTGGCTCCTGGGTTCAAGTTCCAGCCCCACCATCTATGGAATGTGTAACTAACCCTGGGTTAGTCATAAAGTCTCAAGTTATCTCATCTGGCAGAAGTTGTTGGCCCAGCAGACTAGGCACGAGAATCCGATAGACTGTGTGTACACTGTATACAGCCTCCACACACTGTGAAGTCCAGTGCAGACAAGGCTGGGCTATGCCTTCCTGTGTATGAATCCTCCAGTAGCAAGGCCCAGGGGAGGGATGCATGACTGCCTGTGTTTGGAGCTCAGAGAAGTTGAAGGATTGCCCTAAGAATACCAAAGTCCTCAGGCCACGATAGGTCTCTCCCTTCTCTGAATGCTAATTACACAGCCACATCGAAGGGGACCTATTACTCAATCAAGGCCCCTAAACTGAGATCTCTGTCACATATGAGGACACCATGCTGCCTCACCCCATTAACATAAACTCTCCTGTGTTACTCAGGACAAATGGACAGGACATCAAAAAGATAACTTGCCACCCAAATGCCATTGCTACTTGTTTCAACCCGAAAGGATTAGTGGTATCTTCTGTAGGTTATCCCCTTGGATATGCGGCTCTCTGGAGATGGACTTCTGGAGCTTTTATTCTGACATGCACATTCCAGGAAGAGGAGAGGGGGAAGTGCAGAGGCTGGCACTGGTGCTGGGGGCATGCCAAGCTTGGTGGCACCCTGCTCATATAACCCCACTGTTTCTCCTTCAGGCAGTGCAAGACACAGTGAGGAGTCAAGCAGAGTTGATAAATATTTACTTTGTAGAAACATCTATTGCTACAAAATAAGAATGATGGCCAGGGTGGAAAGAAGTCGCACGCGCCAGCATCTGGGGAGACCAAATATCTGCCTTACAAAGTAGAAAGCCTCTGCCCCCCCGAGGGAGGAGACAAGCAGGTCGGGATACGGATGCTCAGCAGATACAACTCTGCACAGGGTTTGGAGAATTTAACCCAAGTATGAGCCTCTCACAAAACCAGAAGATGCACCACAATTTTAAAAAATTACGATCTATCTTAATTTTATGAAGGTATACCAACACTACCACAGTCAAGGCATTTCTTTCTCCTTGGGTAAAATGTAGCATATGTGGGCATGCACAGGGCACCCACCACACAGGGCACGCACCGAACCATCCATGTACACCCCCACAGAATATGAAGCTCAAAGTAACCTTACAATTATTACATATGTATTTTCAGTACATTCTTTTGCCTTCTTGTGACCTATGAAGTTACCAAATTATCCTCTTCTTCAGGTCAGAAGAGAGGATGCTGGGCTTCCTCTCCTAGAAGAGTCCATGAGCTACATCACAGCTGAACCTCCTGACTCTGTGTTGGGCAAGTGAAGGAAACCAGGTTAGCTAGTTACAACCAATGTACGTAAGTCTGGTTGGAGCTTGGTACTGGTAGGAATACGCTTCCTCCTAACAAGAACCACCTCCCCTACTGTTGGCCACTGAGGAAATTTCTACATAACTGGGGGGAGAGCCACCAGCAGCAGGAGCATAAAGCAAAACCTTCTCAATTCCAAGGGGCCTGGAAAACTGAGCCACTAACAAGCTGTCAGTCACAGCCACGTGTCCTCTGTCAGCCCCACCACATTCTCATGCCTGGAGTTAAAACGGCTTAAGGAAGAGTCTCCGGAGATCCCCTTTTCTCTGTCTCCATAGCTGGACAAATTGAGAACGCACCCTATCAGAAACTGCTTGGAGAGAGGCATTTTCCGCTACTGGCCATTTCCCCAAGTCTGCATGTGGCATTTTACACCGAGTTGAATATGCGTATCTATGAGAAAACCCAGTGATGTTCCCTTGTTAATGCCTGAAGCCCTGCACTAATCTAGCAAAAAGAAACAGACTGTGTTCCACTCTTACACCCAAAGGAAATTCCCCACAGCACTTGTCTAGTTTCTGTGAGACGTAGTCTCACCTGTGGCCACTAGGTGGCGATCGACTATATCAGAGAAGGTGTGAAGACCAGGACTGACAGGGTCCACCTTAAAGGCAGTGTGCGTGCAGATCCCAGGCTGTGAAGGGAGATGGACTCTGAGAAGGGAAAAGTCCAGTCAGCAACCAAGGGAGGGTCCTGGCCTCTGCTGGGAAGAACTGTTCTGATACACTCGGGGGGGCCTGTGTTCACCTTACGTATTCGAGTCTGAGACGTGCCATGGAGGGAGGACGGGGTGAAGTCACCACCAATGTGGTGCTCACGTTCTTGCAAATCTGGCTGGAGCCAACTTGGGGGACCTCTCATTCCCAAGGCAGCTGACACATATGCCCACCAGCCCTAGCAGCTGCAGCATGTGACAAAATGTGCATTCTGAGTGTACATCTGTGTGCTTCTCCTGAGACCATTTCCCGAGCACTGTGCTTCCTAAATGAGGCCACAGCCAGCACTGACTGGAGAATCTGTTTTTCTAACCAGAGCACTAAGGCTAATGAAATTTTCAGAGCTGATTTTTAAAATGAAATCAAGGAGAACAAACATCTTTCCAAGATGAGGTTTCTAGTTCTATTTACAAGGAACCGCCTTCAAGAATAACATGGGAGACCCAAACCCACTTTACTCTATACCAGAAAAACTATTAATACACAGTAAAATGCATTCACCCACTGAGTACTTACTATGGAGCATGCACTTACTAATAAGCACCTGAGATCACTCTAGCCTCACAACCACCCTGTTAAGTAGATTTTACTGACTCCATCTTTTAGATGAGGAAACTGAGATTCAGTGAAGTTAAATAGTCTGCCAAAGATTGCACAGGTAATTAGTGGTAGACTAAGAAACCGGGTCTCTCTGAGCCTAAAGCTCCTTGCTACTAAATTCTATCCCTAATTTACTCACATATTTGAGAATCTGGGATCCATGTACTGAAAGAGATAAAAAAGAGATGGCATGTACATATTCTATATCATTAAAGGGAATATAATTTAAATAAAAATTCTGTGTATAAAAAACTGTAAATGTAGGTAGAATGTACTCATCAGAGGACAGGAAATAATGGCTAAAAAATGTAAGTGAGATATTATTCCAGCCAGGACATCCAAAACTGGGCAGAGGGGATGGGGGGAAGAATAGGGAGTTGAGCCTTAGAAGAAGTTCAGTACTGAGCCAGCAGTGGCATGGTACCAGTGGCATGGCGGCTGGATCCCACAAGGCCAACTGCACCATTTGAGTCTCAGACCTGGTGGCTTTCAAAACACACAGGCTATGTATGTGTGTGTGTGCCCCAAATCTGGAGGGCAGAGATGAAGGAGAAGGGATTGTGGCATGGTCATCCCCCATAAGAGGTGCTTTCTTGCTTTCCCTCTCTATCTCTGGTGAGTGTGCACCCCCTCTAGCAAATTTAAAAAAAAAAAAAAAAAGTTCAGTACTATGTGGGTATGTGGGAGACAGGCCTGGGGAAGTACTGTAGAAGTAGAAACAGAGAGCAAAGAGGTGGCAAAGCAAAAGCAGAGCCCTCCCCACCTTCCCAGAAACAGCAGGAAGTTCAGCTAGAGGGACAGGGACAGGAGGAAGATTGGGAAGAAGAGTTAGAACCAAACCATCGAAGGCCTAGACTGCCAAGCTAAAGAATTTGGACTTCATCCCTTAGAAATAGGAACCAGATTTTTATAGAGGAGTAACAAGATCAACTGAGACAATGATTGAGTCTTTTATAGAGGAGCTGGCCCAGAATTTCGTTTTGGGACACCCACTCTAACTCCTCCACCAGGCTTTATTATGAAAACAAGGACCCATGGTCAAGGGGCTTCTTCCCAGTGGGACAACTAGATGACAGGTGACACCTCTGAACTGGGACATTTGTACACCAACCACTGGCAGTCAAGAGAGAAGGAAAGAGTATGAGGGGGTTGAAAGAAACTGCTCCCTACCGCCAACTCCAGATTCGAATCTTGTTAGGAATGCTCAGTGGCATTACCACTGGGTATACTATACGTAATGAACACCCATCACGTATACAAACACATTGTATTTCCAAAGTGCTCTGTTAGCGCTAACCTCCTAAGAACTTCAGGAGTTTAAGTGATAGCATTTGACTTTTTGTAAATGAAGAAATTAAGGCCTACTTTGATGACCGTGCATGTCCCATTGTAGGTGCTTAATAAACATTTCCTGGGGGACCAGCAGATGGCATAATGGTTACGTCGCTGGACTCCCACATGGCATACTGCAGTTTGAGTCCCAGACTCCAGGGCTTGAAACTCAAGCCAAGTGTGTTGGCGTGCCCAAGATCCTGAGAGGAGAATGGAGGAGGAGGGATGGTGGCTTGGTCATCCTCCCTTGGGGGGGGGGGGGGGGGGGGAATAATAGCTCACTCTCTGTCTCTCCTGCTAGCACATGCACCCTGTAGCAAAACTCTCTCAAACAACAACAAATTAGTCAAGTAATTTAGTCATCCTCAGATCGATGATGAAAACTTGAGCCCTAACGGACTCAGCACCAAACCTGCACCGCTCCGCCCTCACACAAAGCAGAACTCCACAGGAGAACGAGGTCCTGTATCTAGAACAGCTACATTCACAAGCTGTCCCAGACGTGATAAGACAGCAGAAGGTCAGTGCAGGAAAACTCCCTGAAGAAAAACTGGAGTTGATTTGCTTAGTTAAAACAAACAAAAGCATTTTGAGAGGGACTAATGAAGTGAGGGAGTAAAAAAGAGAGGGTATTTCCAGGTGGTTCAAGTACAAGTATCATTCACGCAGTGAGTCAAGGGTAATGCGGAGGAGTGTACTTGCGTGGGCTCAGCAGACACCAGTTCAATCCCTAGCTGTGTGACTTTGGGCACATCCTTCAACCTTTCCAAGCCTCTGTGTAACTCTGGGTATAATATGTACCTCGCAGGACTGTCCTGGTAATTAGAAATGGGGAGGGTTAAAGCAGACCACAGAGAAGCCCTCAAAGGCTGGCTTGCCCTCCTTCCCATAAGCAAGCAGAGGCTGAGTGGAAGTTTACCAGCGGTTAGGAGAGAAGAGAATCAACAAAAGCAGCAGCTCCATTAACATAAGAACTAGGCCATTTTTGCCTCATTGAGTCACTAAACTAATCAACTAACCCTGTTCTCCTGAACTACTTAAAACACATCTGAGTCCTTAAGGGTTTTCCTAAGAAGCTTAGAAAACCCTAATGCATTAACAACTGTACAAATTTCTTTTTCCTCCTGGCAGATGAAGGCAAGGCAAAACTCAGGACCAAATAACACTGATTTTTAACAGAACTAACTCAAAGCAGTATGGATTCTTTTGAGAAGTTAAACTCAAGTGTCCCCTTTCAAATATACTGGGAAGAGGGAACCAGCAGTTAGCGTAATGGCTATGTCACTGGACTCCCACGTAGTCGACCGCGGTTCTCGTCCTGGACCCGGTGGCTTAAAACTCACGCCGGGTGTGTGTGTGCGTGCGTGCGTGCCCAAGATCCCGAGAGGAGAATGGAGGAGAAGGGACTGCGGCGTGACCATCCCCCCTGGGGGGTGATTTCTCGCTTTCTGTCTCTCTGTCTCTCTCTGTCTGGCGAGCGCACGCGCCCTATAGTGAAAATCTCTCAAAAATAAATTAAATATACACACACACATACATACACTGGGAAGAGTGGTATCATGGAATCCTTGCTGTCAGTTGCCTGGGGAGGCAGGCAAGCCCCAGGTGAAACAGATGAGAGATGAGTGTGCTAACTAACATCCAGGTAGATGGGATTGGCAGGGCTCCCAGGCCTGAGTGCTGGGTTTCCTAAGAAGGTGGGCTTTGCATCTTTTTCTTCTTTTTTTCCCCCAAGGTTTTTTGCCATAGGGCACATACACTCACAGGAGAGAGACTGTGAGAGGGAAAGTAAGAAATCACCCCCCAGGGAGGATAGCCACGTCTGCAATCCCTTCTCTTCTATTCTTCTCCTGGGATTTTGGGCAGGCACACAAGTGGACCCAGGGTGATTTGATTTTCAAGCTGCCAGGTCCAGGACTCAAACTGTGGTATGCCATGTGGGATTCCAGCGCCTTTAGGCACCATGTCACTTGCAGGTCGCCTCTAAGGTAGGCATTGTTTTAGGAAGGGGAGTAGGTGTGAGGGGTGAGTATTAAAAGAAAACCACACACGTCAGAACACAGGGTATGCAAGTTGAGTGGTTAAGATTAGACTGGGAAGGCCAGAAAAGGCCAGTTAGGTTAGAGCCACAGGGTCAGTTAAGAATGGAGAAAGTGTGGGACATAATTGTTGCATGGCCAACTGCGGTTCGAGTCCCAGACCTGGCAGCTTGCAACATGCCGGATGTGTGTGCATGTGTGTCCAAAATCTAAAGAGGAGAATGGAAGAAAAGGGATTGCAGAGTGGCCATATCTGCTGGGAGGTGATTTCTCTCTTTCTGTCTCTCTGGCAAGTACACACACCCAATAGCAAAAATATCTCTTAAAAAATGGAGAAAGAGTTCTCTCAACACCTGGCAGTTATGCTCAGCACCACGCAGAGGAACAAACAGGGGCAGGGGTAGGGCGCACTGAGCCTCAACTCAACTTTTGCCTCTGGAATGCCCCTCCCTGTCCAGCAGAGCCTCAGTTTTGATCCAATAGGCCTGGGAGCCTGAGCATATGCATTTCTAATAAGATCCAACGGGGTGTTGATGATGCAGACCCAGGCACCGCAGAGACAGGGCTGTGGCCTCCCACCCAAGACCCTAAAAGCAAAGATCGCAAATTCTTTATCCTTCCAGCACAGTGCCTAGAAGGTTCAGGACATCAATATATAATGGAGGAACGAATGAATGGATTCCTGGAGTGAACTTAAACTGCTGCAGACAGAATGGAATAGAACCGAAAATAAGAACCAGAAATGGGCTGCATTTGTGCTTAGCCACCAGACTCACAAGGAAAGTTCAAGTGCTTGACACACTTGACCTCAGAGAACTCATCTGAAAACCAGGAGACTGAACTCGTTAACCTTTATGGTCCCTCAAGCTCTAAGGTACCATCCCAAGTATCTTTCTCTTTTTGGGGGGAGATTTTGCTATAGGGTGTGTGCGCTCACCAGAGAGAGACAGAGAGACAGAAAGCGAGAAATCACCCCCCCAGGGGGGATGGTCACGCCACAATCCCTTCTCCTCCATTCTCCTCTCAGGATCTTGGGCACGCACGCACACGCGCTGGGCATGAGTTTAAGCCACTGAATCCGAGACTCGAACCATGGTTGACTACATGGGAGTCCAGCGACATAGCCATTACACCATCTGCTGGTCTCCACCCCAAGTATCTTTTATGTTCCTGTTTTTTAAAAGTGAGGGTGTGCACGGGTGATGCCACAGCAAGGCACACCTCTACATCATGCTCAAAGAGCAGTTTCCAAAAATCCAGTTGAGAGAACACAGACTGTTAGTCTCAGCAAATAACCATAGTAACTAATACCCCCCAAATAAAATGATGTCTTCACAATGATGTGCTGGCTCAATTAGATTAAGAGGGTGACGTGTACCATCTGAAAATTTATGGTCGTAAACTTACAGCAAAAGCCAGACCTTCTTGGAAGAGGTTTATAAGTAAAAGAAAGGCCTTGCCAATAAATCAGAGACAGGACAAAGAGCCAGAAAAATCGAGTAGACGAGGAAGTGGAGCAAGTGGAGCAGGACGGCTCAGCTGGACCCAGGTGCACAAGACAGGGCTCCATCACCCAGATATAAACCCGGAAGTTGGATAAACAGTTACGAAATCTGAGTGCCACGGCCTCTTCCAGGGACTTATCAAGAAATAGCCATTTGTCCCCCTGAGCCTTTCTTCGTCTTACTATAAAACGAAACAATGCCTCTTCAGAAATTTCTGCAGAGATTTACCGAAAGAATTGTACAGAAAAGTGGAAAATTGCAAAATAGTTCCTTAGCGTTGATAATGAATTTCCAGCCACATTCATCTCTCCGCAGGTCATCATAGAATGCAAATCTTTCTGGCCTGAAGTCTTCAGATTAGAGTCAGAGCTATGAATGAAAAACTGGGCATTCTAACATCACAACCTATTGTCTTTCCACATCCTCGGGCCTGACTCTTGGCACTTCACTGAACCAATCAGGCAAGCAAGAAGCTCACTTGAAAAGCAGGAAAAGAGAAGCCCAAGCCTGTCACCTCCCTATAACCCTTGAACCTCTTCCAGCACAAAAAGAAAAAAATCGTAATTACAAATCAGCTAACCAGTAAATGCAGCCCGAAGAATCAGGGCTTAACTGGCATTCAACAGTCATTAACTTTGAACGCCACAGAAAGCAGAACTTGGGGATGTACACAGACTCCAACACGGCTGCAGCGTGTACTTATCGACAGCTGAGTCGGACCTGACTGTACTCAAGGATGAATATGGCGCGGTGGATAATCGAGGCTGGCTCAGTGTCCACCTGCTCCCCATGAGAACTGTCCTGTGTCGAGGTGGATCAACATGGGAAGGGTCTGGATTCCCCCTGAACATGCTAGGTGTGTGCCTGCCTGTGATCCAGGGTTGGCTAGGACTGGGGTAGATCACAGTATGAAGGCCCCATTGGGGTGCCTGTGTGTGAGTTTTCCCTCTCTTTCTCACTCACAGAAGAAACTTAAAAACAAAACAAAACAAAACAAAACAAACCCTGCTTTGGGACCAGCAGTTAGTGTAATGGCTATATCGCTGGACTCCCATGTAGTCAACCGCTGTTCGAGTCCCAGACCCGGTGGCTTAAACTCACGCCGGGCACGTGTGCGTGCGTGCCCAAGATACCGAGAGGAGAATGGAGGAGAAGGGATTGTGGCGTGGCCATCCCCCCGGGGGGTGATTTCTCTCTGCCTCTCTGTCTCTCTCTTTCTGGTGAGCGCACACGCACTATAACAAAAACCTCTCAAAAAAAATAAAAACCCTGCTTTGCCTATATTACAGGAGAATGATTCTCATGCTTTGATGTGCAAAGACAAGTCCTTGTTCTAAATGGCGCCACCTGGGTCTGTACTGGAATTCAGATGATGATACATGGAGGTCTTTGGCACAGGGCCCGGCCTGCAGTAAACACCCCGTAGACCATAGGTATTAATATTATTAATATTACACAGTCACACGTAATAATGGAAGAAATGAAATGCCAGCCTGAGTTATTTCTGTGCAAAGATGAGAGGGTAATCAAGCCACTGGCCTCCTCCCACCCATCTGTACACCCCACCACCTTGGCCTCCTCTGGCCCTCCTTCCCACGAGGCTCTGTGCAGCATTATTAGGATCTAAACCGAATCAACCTAATCCCTGGGCACAGCTCAGACACTCTTCTAACATCGCAGGAAGTGAGGTGGCGGCTCCTCAGCACCAGAATCAGTTCAATTAAAAAGGAAAATCACTGGTCTCCCCCTGGATTAAATGAACATTTCCTGAGGAAAAGCATAAAGGGTCCTAGCAATTCTGAACAGAGCCACACCTAATAACAGTCCCTGAAATTAGTTTCACTTTGTTTTATCCCGTTTAATTAAGTTAACCTCTTCCCTGCTGCACCTCAGGACAGCTGTGCTCCCATGACCAAGCAGGGAGGTCTAGGCCAGCAGCCACCCTTCCCAGAGGTCCCCAGGAAATCCCAGGTGTCCTGACTCCCAGTCTCTTTACACAACACTGACTCCTCCCTAGTCCCAGTCCAAGTAAGAAATTAGGCTCCAGGGGGGCAGCTGGTGGCATGGTGGTTAAGGTGCTAAACTCTCATGGCCAACTGTGGTTCAAGTCCAGACCCAGCAGCTTGAAAATCACTCTGGGCATGCATGCTAAAAATCCTGAGGAGAATGGAGGAGAAGGGACTGCAGCTTGGCCATCCTCCCTGGGGGTGATTTCTCACTTTCTCTCTGTCTCATTCAGTGTGCCTATTCCCCCGAGGGGGTGATTTCTCGCTTTTCCTCCCTACGTCTCTGTCTCTCTCCAGTGAGCGTATACACCCTATGGCAAAAACCTAGAAGGAAAAAAGCAATTGTGCTCT
Organism: Tupaia tana; assembly: GCA_026018925.1. Taxonomy (NCBI): domain Eukaryota; kingdom Metazoa; phylum Chordata; class Mammalia; order Scandentia; family Tupaiidae; genus Tupaia; species Tupaia tana. Next base: position 29,960,253 of record JAKSZU010000014.1, on the reverse strand, counting down.
GGTCAGTTCCCAGGGTACGCCCTTCCCCCAGACCACCACAGAATTGAGAAGCCAAAGGTCAGTGTTCTTCAAAACATGGCTGGCCACCACTTGTGACAGACTCCCAAAGAGCACACTCGAGCCATGTGAATCAGCCTTTCTGGGCGGAGCCTGGGAACCTGAACTTCCCAGGTTGAGAACTGTTACCACCTGCACCTTCAGAACACTGCGTACCGAGCACCAGTAATGGAAGCCCTCCAGATGACAAAGGTGGAGCTGCACGGAGCCGGCCGGAGCTTCTAATTCCTGACAGTAGCTTTACAAATGTTCCCAAGGCAGGCAATTAATTCTTGTGGTAGAAGAAATTTAGGTGACAGGAGAGGTGGGAGGAGGGAATATCACAATTCAACTTAAAAATCACAAATGCTGAAGCCTGAGTCTTTTTCCAAAAGTGTGCTCAATCATGTCTCTTACTCTGAAGCCCACACAACCCACAGCTGGAACACAGCTCCGCTGAGGGCCTGATCTTTAGAGACCTACCTCATAGCACCTGAGTGATGAATGGCCCTGGTGCTGACTTCCCAGAAACCCATCTGGAAACCAGCTTCCCACACAAGGGGCAGCTGTTGATATTGTGTTAAAATTTTCAGTTTATCTTGAACAGTGCTATCTAAGTGAAATCGATGGACAGCGGTGCATGCGCGTGAGCAGGAGAGTGACAGCCTGGTGTCCTTGGGGGCCCGGGGTACAGCTTGTGCTTGTGGTGCCCATGAACACAGGATCCTGTGGACCCAGACATGTGCAAGCGCAGAGAGACTCAAAGCAAGTTCCAGGTAAGCATGTGATGTCTACAGTGGGACCCTGCCCGCCCTGGGGGATCACACCCTCTGTTCCAACCAGAACCAGCCAAATGTCAGAAGGCAACAGAGCATTCCAAGAAACACACAGGGCCAGGGCACCCTACAGCAGCCTTCCTCACTCATGTTATGTCCCTGGGTACGCTAACCAGTGACACCGACCACAATGATCAGGACAGGGCAAGACCAGACAACCCATATTTTCCATTCGTCTCAGTCCTTCCTTACTCACCAGTAATCTACAGGTGGAACAAGTTGAGAGCCTGTGCATACATCAAGAAGTAAAATAAAGTCAGGTTATTTTATGCAACATTTCCACTGTTCTTGGAAGAAGGAAAGAAAATGCCTATGAGCTGCAAAATATGAATTGTATAATTTTGGTGATTTCTACATACAAGTCAAATGATCTTATATTTAAAACTGACATTCTACAATATAAAGATGAACAGAAGAATTCATACTAATGACTTCAATTTTTCATTTTTAGAACCTTAAATAGCAAATTTAAAAGACCATGACAAGTCAGGAGAGACTAAGAAAAAAAGCAGCTTTCTATTTTAATACCTTTAATAGTACATATGTCTGCTTTTTGAACCAAGAGCCCCACACATTAATTAGCTGGCCCTGGACACTGAAACATCTTGGAATTGCTTTTCTCCCTCAGTGAACTGTCTTCTCCAAGTGGTACCTTAAGGAAGACCTCCATCCCTGCTGTATCACTGAGTCCAGACCACCAGTCTCTGGTCTGGACTCTAAATGGCCTCCCTTCCTTCCTTCCTGTTCTCCTCCAGGCCACCTGTCACTCACCTGCCCAAAATGACCTATGCAAAAGGCAGATCTGGAGGCCAGTAGGTGGCATTGGTGGTTAAGGTACTGGGCTCCTACACGACTGACTGCAGTTTGAGTTCCGGTGACTTGAAACTCATGCCAGGCACACATGTGTGTGTGCCCAAAATCCTAACAGGAAAATAGAGAAGGGATTTTGACGTGGCCATTCCCTCAGGGTGTGATTTCTCACTTTCTCTCTGGCAAGTGCATATGCCCTATCCTATAGCAAAAATCTCTCTTTAAAAAAAGGTTGATCTGGGGGACCAGCAGTTAGTGTAATGGCTATGTCGCTGGACTCCCACGTAGTCGACCACAGTTCACGTCCTGGACCCAGTGGCTTAAACTCACGCCGGGCACGTGTGCGTACGTGCCCAAGATCCCGAGAGGAGAATGGAGGAGAAGGGATTGCGGCATGGCCATCCCCCCGGGGGGTGATTTCTCGCTTTCTGTCTCTTTCTGTCTGTCTGGCGAGCGCACGCGCCCTATAGCAAAAACCTTTCCAAAAAAAGAAAAATTAAAAAAAGGTTGATCTGGGACTAGCAGTTAGCTTAATGGCTATGTCGCTGGACTCCCATGTAGTTGACAGCAGTTCGAGACCCAGACCCAGCAGCTTAAACTCACACCGGGCACATGTGCGTGCGTACCCAAGATTTCAAGAGAAGAATGGAAGAGAAGGGATTGCGATGTGGCCATCCCCCCGAGCAGTGATTTCTCGCTGTTTGTCTCTCTCTATCTTTCTGGCAAGCACACACACCCTATAGCAAAAACCTCTCCAAAAAAAAAAAAAAGAAAGAAAAAAAGGTTGATCCAATATTGCCCCTTCCATGCCCTCGCCACTTATAACTCTTTCAATCCTCCTCCCCCAGGATAAATCTAACCAAGGCCTACAAAACTTGCCCCATCAGCACGCCCTGCCGGCCTTGCCTTTGATCCATGGCCCAGCCCCACTGGCCAGCTTTCAGATTCTCAAAGGTGCTGGGACTCCTCTAGACACAGAGCCTGGCATGTCTCACACCCCCACCTGGAGCTACCCCCACCCTCCTCCTAGTTACTGCCCCTCAGCCCATCAGATTCTGCTTAAAGGGGCAGAGCAGTAGTCTCATCTCATTCCCCTCCCACCCCAGGGGGAAGCTCTCAAAGCTCCTTGGACTGCCCCTTCCCATCCCTTCACATGATCGGTGACTTCCTTTGCTTCTGAGACCTGTTTAATGTGTACGACTTTGATGACGTTAAAAACCCCAGGCAGGCAGGAGCCATGACTTTTTGTTCACAAAGGGACAGTCACCATAATTCTAGCATACCGCAAGCCTCCAGTAATTTTTTTCGGGGGGAGCTGTTTATTTCCTGGGCCAGCCCCATATCCTAAGGGTTAAGAGAGTTGGGTTCTCCATGTTTGACTGTGGTTTGAATCCTGGCCCCAGTGGCTTGAAAAGCCTGCCAAGTGCATGTATGCCTCAAATCCCAACAGAATGGAGAAATGGAGGAGAAGGGGTTGCAATATGACCACGTCCTGAAAAGGGATACTTTCTTTCTCTGTCTCTGTCTCTCTCTGTCTCTCTCTCTCTCATGAGTACATGTGCTCTCTGGCAATTTAAAAAAAGACACAAAGCTTATTCCTTTATTTCTTCAGTGAGCAAGAAAGAAAGACAGGTACCCCCAACAGGTATACACACCACAATCTGTGGTGTGTAGCTCCAGCCAGCCCCAGAGCCTGGGCACATGCATACTCAGTGCATTCAGGGAGGTCTCTGGATTTGAGCCTGGAACCTTCCCACATGGGTCTGACTGATGGAGTGTTGTGTAACTGCTGAACCACTACCTGCCACTCCCTCTCTTCCCCATGTTTTGTTTTTTGGGGGATGTTTTAGAGAGATTTTTGCTATAGAGCACGTGCACTTGCCAGAGTAACAAAACAGGAGAAATCACCTCCCATGGGGGATTGCCATGCTGTAATCCCCTCTTCTCCATTCTCCTGTCAGGATTTTGGGCACGCACACGCACACACACATACACACACACAGACCTGGCATGAGTTTTAAGCTGCCACATCGACTACATGGGAGTCCAGCAACATAACCATCATGTCATCTGCTGATCCCCCCATAATGTTTTTAAATAAATAAATATTTCTTTATTTAACCACATGATGGTTAAGGCACTTGACTCCCACATGGCAAACCATGATTCGGGTCCCAGAACTGGTAGCTTGCCTTTTCACTTACCCTTTCTCTCTCTCTCTCTCTCTCAATCCATGGCCAAATTTTAAAAACAGTAATAATAAATAAAATTAAATAATTATTTTTTAAATTAGTGAATTAATTAATATATAAATAAGAACATAACTCTTTTTCCCTAGGTTTTTGCCATAGGGTGCATATGCTCGCCAGACAGAGAGAGAAACAGTGAAACGACAAGTGAGAAATCACCCCCAAGGGGAGGATGGCCACGCTGTAATCCCTTCTCCAGTCTCCTCTCAGGATTTTGGACATTCACACACATGCCTGGCGTTATTTTCAAGCCACTAGGTCTGGGACTCACACCACGGTCGGCCATTTGGGAGTCCAGTGCCTTAACCATATCACCTGCTGGCCCCAGGATGCAACTTCTTTTTTTTTTATTTTTAAAGAAGTTTTTGCCTTAAGGCACATGTGCTCTCCAGGGGGAAAGAGAGAGACAGAGACAGTGAGAGGGAAAGAAAGAACTCACCCACCCCCCACCCAGAGGTAGATGGCCACACTGCAATCCATTCTCCTCCTGGGTAGGCGTGCACACACATGCACCTGGCATGATTTTCAAGCCACTGGGTTTAGGACTCGAACCGTGGTTGGCTAGAGGTGTGTGGGGGGGGGGGGGGTTCAGTGGCATATCCACTACACTATCTACTGGCCCCAGAGTGTGACTCCTTCTAAGTGTTTGGTCAGGAGAATGAGAAGTCGCGTACTCCCCGTATGCAGAAAGGGAAAGCTGAGCCACGGAAATGAACGACACACACTCAGCAGAGCACCGTTTCCTGGGCTAGTCCTGAAGTCCCCACCACACCTCCCCCACTGGCTTTCTTCACTGCCCAACAAGATGCCTGTAATGTTCGCAGGTACCACTAGTGCTATTTTAAAACGGCCTCACCTATGGTCAGATGACAGGAGAGAATTTGCATATGAATATCTAGACAGCATATGTAAGCCAGAATTTTTAACTACAGATTCTGGTGACAAACTGTTCCAAATAACTTCACGTGCATGCAGAAGCCGTCCTCTCTAATCTATCCGGTAACAACTGAGGGCAAATACACGCACACAAAAACATACCCTTTGGGGATGTGCTTCTTGATCTGATTTTGGAAGTTCACCTGAATCAGATCATCCCAGACATACTGAATCAGAAATTCTGAGAAGCCAACCTGTAGATCTGCCTTTTTAATAAATTCTCCAGATGGCTCTTATGCACGGTAGGTTTAAGAAGCCTTGTTACAGGAGGACATCGCGTGTGACGTTTAAATACGAGGGAACTGAAGCTAATAACAGTGAACCTGAGAAAGCAGAGAAACAAGAAAGAAAAGGAAAGCGATGTTCTGCAGACCGGAAAGTCCCTGGCAACAGGCCGCTAAGAAAGCAGCAGGAAACTGTTCCCAGAGGAGAGAAGGACCATGGAAAAACCCTAGGCCATTGTTCGTCAGGGTTATTAATTATTTGGGCTATTTTATTCTCATGGGCACTTCCTCCTATCTCAGAGTGCTCCTGGGTCAGGCAGTGAGACACCCTGCCATGCTCCCCTCCCTCGCAGCAGGAAGGACACGGCAAATGTGAGCCAGGGACCTGCGTGATCTGGGTCCCTTGCACAGTCCCACAGCTTCTTCCGGGCATCTGAGAAGAATCCTCTACCCAGAAGCCCTCACCAGAGACTAGAATTCCTGCCTCTGCTGGCCCGCCCCACCTTGTCACCCCATCCAGCCTCATACCCCGTCAACCGGGAAACCCAGAGGACTGAGACAATTCACAGGAAGCCCCCTGGTACTCCTCCACCAGCTTCAATATTCTTTCTTAGAGGAATGAACAGGGTCCCCCAAATTTGTGCCCACCCAGAACCTAAGAATGTGACCTTACTTGAAAATAGGGTCTTTGCAGATATAATTAGTTAAAATGAGTTTATACTGGATTAAGATGTGTCCTACATTCAATGACTGATGTCATTGTAATAGAGGACACACAGGGAAGAAGGCCATCTGAAGATGGGGACAGAAACTGGGGGGGCCCAGCTCTAGCCAAGAGCACCAAGGACTGCCAGGGGCCACCTGAAGCTAGAAGAGGCAGGGACAGATTCTCCCCTAGAGCCTTCACGGGGCACGTGGCCTTGCTCACATTCTGATTTCAGACAGCTTGTGTCTGCAACTGTGAGAAAATGCATTTCTAATGTTTTTAGCCACCCACTTTGTGCTCATTTGTTACAGCAACCCTAGGAGGCTAGTACACCTCCTTTCTTACAAAGTCTGAACCTTAAAGTCATACTGTTACCAAAATCTAGGAGTTCTGCAAGCCCAAAACGGAATCTTTGCCCTCCCGATAATGAAAGCAGTCTGCCCCAGCCACTCAGTTTCCCACCAGCTCACCACACTCGGCCACAAGGGCATCCTTCCCAGATAGGCACCTCACACATCCTCCCTGACCTGAGAGGCTTGTTCCACCCAACCAATACTACCACCACTCTTTCCCTCAAGGGACGGCCTCACACATGCTGCCCGGGCCATCCCTCCAGCAGCCACAGCTCCTGGGTTTCTGCCTCCCAGCACTTCCTACACTTGCTCCGTGTGGGCAGCTCCGAGAGAGCAGGTCATTCCTGTGCACACCACTGCCCAGTGCTCCTCACAGTTCAGTATGTGGGAGAGGAGGACCCCAACGGCATGCACAGACATCCCACATTCTTCACTACTTGACCCAGAAGTGCGATCTGTCTTCTGTGAGACTGCTCCCAGCTGTGACTATACTCCCATTAAAGGGGTACGTACAACACCATACAGATCACTCATTCATTCTGGTATTCATTTTTTAAAAATGTACGAGGGCCCAGCCACAGTGGCACAAGCAGTAGGACACTACTGCACAAGGCTGGGGCCACACATAATCCTAGCTAACGGGAGGCTGGGGCAGGAGGATCAGAACAAGGCAAAATTTTGTTGAAAATATCCCCACCAGAAGGGCCGAGGGGGTTCCTTCTAATAGCATATCCAGTCAAAGCACCCTTCTATGGAAGCCTCACCCACTCTCTCTTACAAAAATTTTTTTAAAAAAGAAAAGCTATGTACAGCATTGAGCTATATGTCTGATGTAAAAGTTGCTGGAGAGACAAGGATAGGCAAAACACAGACACACCCCACCTTCCTGGCATTACAAATGTGTGGGGCAGGAAATAATTCAGCCAATAAGAACCTCATAACAAAGCTGAAAATCAATAAAACAATCTTATTCACAAGCCTGTCTTCTTTGTTAAATTAGGGCTAACCCTAAATCAGGGTTCCAAGGGCCTAGAACAATGCTTGGTGCATAATAAAAAAATAAATAAAAATAAAATAAAAAAATAAAAATAAAAAACGAGGGACCAGCAAATGGCGTAATGGTTACGTCACTGGACTTCCATGTAGTTGATCACAGTTCAAGTCCCAGACCCGGCACTTAAACTCACACCAGGTATATGTGCATTTGTGCCCAAAGTCCCAAGAGGAGAATGGAGGAGAAGGAATTGCAGCGTGGTCATCCCCCCTGGGGATGTCTCTCAGTCTCTGTTTCTCCAGCAATTGCACACGCCCTATAGCAAAAATCCCTCTCTAAAAAAAAAACAAAACAAAACAAAAAACAATAATGCTGGGAGGATGAAGGAAGAATAAGAATGGATGAAAAGAAATAGTGCCTGGAACAAAACAGGCAGCCAATAACAGGACAGAGGGATGCACAGAAGGATGGATGGATGGAGGGACACACGGATACAGGGTCTGGTACATACCAGGTGGTGCTCAACACTGATGAGCAGATGGTCAGATGGGTGGGTAGCTAGGAAGCAGAGCACCTGGGATGAAATGTGCACAAAGCATCAAGCAGAAGTGCGAAAGATGCCAGAGCCCCCTTTTTAGTGGCCCTTGTGTACGAGAGCCCAGCCACAGTGGCAAAGCCGTAAGGCATCACGGCACAAGGCTGGGGCCACACGGCACACCTGTAATCCCAGCTAACTGGCAGGCTGGGACAGGGGGACCACAGCAGGGAGAGAGCTTGTTGCAAACATCTCCTCCACCTCTCTCCTTCTCTCTCTATAAAAAGGCTGTCTATAGCATCGAGAACCTATATACCTTATTTATAAGTTGTTGCAGGGACAAGGGTAGGCAAAACACAGACACTCCCCACTCCTCCTGGCGTTATGAACATGAGGGAGTATTTCTGAAACCTCTACTTCATTTCATCCCAGACTAACCAGTTGCCTCCTAGCATCTGAAAGAAATAACAATTCGCAATAATTCTGACATCCCTCCTCTTCTTACCTTTCTTTTTGTAATAAAAGTTTTTAAAGCCTGGGACCAGCAGTTAGCGTAATGGCTATGTTGCTGGACTCCCACGTAGTCAACCACGGTTCACGTCCCAGACCTGATGGCTTAAAACTCACGCTGGGTGCGAGTGCGTGCGTGCCCAAGATGCCAAGAGGAGAATGGAGGAGAAGGGATCGTGGCGTGGCCACCCTCCCTGGGGGGTGATTTCTCGCTTTCTGTCTCTCTGTCTCTCTGTCTGGCGAGCGCATGCACCCTATAGCAAAAAACTCTCTTAAAAAAAAAAAAAGTTTTTAAAGCCTATTTTCAGGGCCAGCAGGTGGCATGATGGTTGAGGCACTGGATTCCCATGTTGTTGACTGTGGTTTGAGTCCCAGACCTGACAGCTTGCTTTCTCACTTTCCCTCTCTGTCTCTCCATCTCTCCCTCTCTCTTTCTGTCTCTGTCTCTCTCTCTGGTGTGTGCACATGCCCTACAGCAAATTAAATAATAATAATAATTAATAAAATTAAATAATTCTTTAAAAAAAATTTTTTTTTCAGTCTGTTTCCACCAAGACAGTATCTACTGCTCAAAAATACTGACTTTACTCTCGCCGAAATGCATACCACACACCACTGCCAGGTTGTGTCATTTTTAATTATTATTTTTGTGATTCTTCCTTTATCTACTGCCTTAAGAGAGACTCCTCTGAGGAACTAGAGCTGACTCTGAAAATTCTTCTGTCACAGATGATGGGGCAGGGAAAGGAAAAAAATCACCAGCCAGAGGAGAAAAATAGGGCTGAGGGGGTACCATCTAACAGCATATCCAGTTAAAGCCCCGTTCTACAGCCTGTAATAAAGGGTTTGCAATTAAAAAAAAAATCTAAAATTATAAACAGAGCCCCAACCTAACTATTTAGCTTTCAAAAATAGCTGGGTCTTGGAATAACAGAGAAAGTCCCCCACATGCTTCAATTTAGGGTCTGGTTGTGGCATCTTAGGCTCCCTGAATTTCCTGGTCTCGCATCAGTAATGCAGTTAAAGCAGATCCTAGGAGGGCTTGCTTTCCTTTGATTTCCCTTTACTGAAGGTAAGAATGACTTTTAATATCTGAGAACAACTCCGTTTCCTTTGCTTCCAGTTCAGATCCGGCAGTGTCACCTATTCTGGCAATAGTTTCATTCATTCGTCCTTTTAACTCTTCACTCAGTACCTCCTACATAGCAGGGATTGTGGGAGGCAAGGAGAATCAAGCACTGAACGGAACCAGCAGTTAGCGTAATGGCTATGTCGCTGGACTCCCACGTAGTCGACCGCGGTTCGCGTCTCGGACCCGGTGGCTTACAACTCACGCCGGGCGCGTGTGCGTGCGTGCCCAAGATCCCGAGAGGAGAATGGAGGAGAAGGGATTGCGGCGTGACCATCCCCCCTGGGGGGTGATTTCTCGCTTTCTGTCTCTCTGTCTCTCTCTGTCTGTCTGGCGAGCGCACGCGCCCTATAGCAAAAAACCTCTCCAAAAAAAAAAAAAAAAAAAAAAAAAACTGGCGTAGTCCTTGTGTTCCCCAAACCTGCAACCTAGTGAAAGCACAGACTTAGCAAATACATTCTACAAACATTGAAAATATCAGTGGCAAGAATGTGAAAATGCAGATGTAGGCTGGATAGGCATGGTGTAAAGAAAAGCAAGGTAGAGGCCAGCAGGTGGCACAGAGTTTAAGGCAGCTAGATCCCACATGGGTGGACTGCACAGTTTGAGTCCTGGATTCAACAGCTTGAAAATCATTCTGGGTGCATGCGTGCTCATGCCCAAAATCTCAAGAATGAAAAAGAGGCTGCAGCATGGCATCCTTCCTGAGGGGTGACTTCTCCCCTACCCCGTCTCTCTCTGGAGAGTGCATGCACCTTATAGCCCATAAATAAATAAATAAAAGAAGGAAGGAAGGAAGGAAGGAAGGAAGGAAGGAAGGAAGGAAGGAAGGAAGGGAGGGAGGGAGGGAGGGAAGGAGGGGGGAGGGGGGGAGGGAAGGGGAGGGGAGGGGAGGGGAAGGAAAGGAAAGGAAAGGAAAGGAAAGGAAAGGAAACTTAAGAGAAAAAAAAGAAAGAAAATAAAGGTAGATTCCAATTACTGTACCATAAACAAAAATGACCCTGCTACACAGAACACACCATACTGCCATACTGTTGTTCCTGGTCTGTTTCATTTATTCTTTTTTTTGAGAGAGATTTTGCTACAGGGAGTGTTCGCTTGCCGGAGACAGAGACAGAAGTGAGGGGGATGGCCATGCTGTAATCCTTTCTTTTTCCATTCTCCTCTCAGGATTTTGGGGCAAGCACATACACACATCCACCGCCCACAGTGAGTTTTAAACCACTAAATCTGGGACTCAAACCCCAGTAAACTTTGTGGGAATCCAGTGATGTAACCATTATGCCATCTGCTGGTCCCCGTTCATTCATTATTAAATATCTACTGTGGGCCAGCAACTGGCCAGTTGTGTTCCCCCATTACACCATAATTAAAAACATGCATAACCCAGCTCTCCTAGAGTTTGTAGCCACCTGCAACTGTGTACCCAAGAAGAAAATATAAGAGAGAGGTCAAAGGATTCATGGCATTGGTTCCCTCTGGGGCCAGCCAGTGGTGTGGTGGTTGAGGTGGTTGGATCCCATGTGGCTGACTGTGCAGTTTGAGTCCCAGACCCAGCAGCTTGAGAAATGTGCCAGGTGTGTGTGCATGCGTGCCCAGGATTCTGAAGGTAGGAATACAGGAGAAAGGATTGCAGCATCACCATCCTCAATGGGGGGTGTGCTTTCTCACACATACTCCCAACCCCCACAGTGAGCACGTGTCCCCTCTGGCAAAATAAAAAAGAAAGAAAGAAAGAAAGAAAAAAGAAAGAAAGAAAGAAAGAAAGAAAGAAAGAAAGAAAGAAAGAAAGAAAGAAAGAAAGAAAGATGGGGCCAGTGTGGAGGTTACAGTGACTGGATTTCCCATGGCGAACTGTGTGGTTTGAGTGCCAGCCCTGGTGACCTGAAAAACACACCAGGAACATGCTCTAAATCCTGAGAGGAGAAGGGTTTGCAGCATGGTCATTCCCCTGGGGGAGGAGGGGTGTTTTCTTCACTTTCCCTTTCTCTCTGTGTCTAGCAAGAACACAATACCCTATAGCAAAAATTTTTAAAATAATAATAAAATAAACAAATGAAAAAAAAAAAGAAAACAAGTTCTGTCTACATACTGAGAAGGGCTTGCAACATTCTGAAGATATGGAGTTAAAGAAATTCTGAAGGATTTTCAACATCATGACTAACAAAATGTCTGATCGGTTACTGTGTGCCAGTCCCTAAGGGCTTTAAAGATATTATTCATTGGGGCCAGCAGATGGCACGGTGGTTAAGGTGCTAGACTCCCACATGACTGACCTCTTTGAGTCCCAGACCTGATCGGTTAAAACTAGCACTGGGCGTGTGTACGTGCATCCCCAAAATCCTAGGAGGAGAATGCAGAAGAAGGGACTGCAGTATAGCCATTCCGCCTGGGGATTGATTTCTCACTTTCTCTCTCACTGTATGAGTCTCCCCAGCAAGCACATGAGCCCTATGGCAAAAACATTCAAAGATAGATAGATAGATAGATAGATAGATAGATAGATAGATAGATAGATATTATTCATTTAATTCTTCCAAAATATCCTTGAGGTAGATACTATTGTTAAATCCATTTTATAAATGGGAAAATTGCCACTAAGTGATAGAACCAAAACATTAACCAGGAACCTGGCTCTAGAACCTACAATTTAAAAATCTGAACTTCACCCTCATAAGGATAAATTGTCCATCAGTTGCCTCCAAAGCCACTTCATAGTCTAAACCATTCTTCTGGGCCAAACTGTGAGACTCAGCTGACCCTGTCCTCTGTTGAGCAGATGCCTTTGCAGCTTGATAAAAGCAAGTTTGAGAAGCAAGAGGTCAAAAGATTCATGCCATGAGCCCTCTGAAAAACAGTGACACTACCTGTATCAACGAAAGGGCTCACTGTCATGGTGCTTCAATGGGACATGGAGAGACAACTCGAAAGCCTTGAGTGGCATATAGGACTTCTGGATGGTAAACGTTTCTGTTTTGTTGGTCTTTAAAACACAAGTCACAAACTTGGTGAGATCAGAGCTGTCATGATGACAGGGTCCAGGGGAACACAGATCTCCTGGGATCAAAGAACCTTCCTTCCAACCCTGTCCAGGTCACTCAAGCAAATCACGTAAGTCAACCCAGCTGCTGGCAGCCCACAGGCAGCAAGCAGCCAAATGAATCAACATGTGAGAATCCACATGAAATGTGGAGAAAAATCCCTGTGGTTACAAGCCATAGGCATCTGTATTAATAGCACAGCTGCTATAATTACCCATTCAGGGAAAAATAAAATAAAATAAAATAAATCTGCTCCAAATCAGTCTCCCTGAAGAAATCAAACTCGGAATTTCATGAGGGCCTCAAGGGCGATTTTAAGAATCTAGACTCTGCCACGTTGACTTTCTTTCCCACCAACGCCTTTGACCTTGGCCAACAGTTTCACTTGGTAAAAAGGGGTCCAGCAATGCCTGTGAGGAGGGTCAGTTCCATGGTCCTACATGCAATGGGGTAACCTGGATACCGACACCACCATCTGTGAGTAACACCTCAAAGGCTAGAGGACTCCCAATGGAAACCTGACACCTGTCACTTGTAAACTACCTCTGGCTGCCCTTACAGATCAAACCATTCCCCTGCCACTTTCCCCTACTGCTTACCTCACTCACAAGACCTTTTTTTCATTAACATTTCTCTGTGGAGCATTACCTGCCTCTTCACAGAAAACCTAACAGTGCTCTCTAGCACAAGTGCTTACCATTATTTTATCAAGCTCTGAAAGGACAGGGACAGCTAGCAAATCCAAACTGCTGCTAGAGTACAGCTTAATGTCTATGTTCTGGCTGAAGTCAAGTGGGTAAAAGGATTGTGCCTCAGTACAAGAGAAATTTAAAAATCATGGAGATATGGAATTAAAGTATGAGTTTATTTGGTGCAAAAAAAAAAATCCATGCATAGTTTTTCATCATATGCATTTTCTGTGAACTTTTGAAGACTCTGCATAGAATGGACTGAGGAAATATGCACATAGCCTCTATGAATAACCTGACATGACCTAAGGCCAGTCTCCTAACCTCTCTGGACCTCAGTATGATGAATTGAGAAATTAATAAGCAGACATAGGCTCAACCTTTGTGGCACAATGGTAACACCGGCGCCCTGCCACTACATGGCAATTGTGGTGAGGGTCTTGGGTCAGCCTGGAAAACAAGCCAGGCATACAAACCAGCACTAAGAATCCTGAGGCACTGAATTTGGAGAGGGGATTGTGGTAAGATGACCCTATTGAGCACATGCTCACACATTTTCTATCATTTAAAAAAGATGAAGAAGAAAAGGGGGGGGGGGAGGATGAGCAAAGTCAATTTGGCAAAATGAGATAGAAGGATGCCCCATATAAGAACACAAGGTCACATGACCAGGGAAGGTATGGCAGCTAAAGAAAGCCAGCACATCAGAGAAAAGGACCAAGGACAGTGTCCAGATAGGCCTGTGGGATTCGAACCAATTCTCCTAGCTGCTGTGAAGGCATCAGTTCTATCAGTGATCCATAAATGGTTGCAGTAACCTTCTGATTATGGAAGCAAAGCTTCTGCATGAGACAGTAAGGGGCAAGATACCAAACTGCTCACCATGAAACAAAGGAATGGAACTGAACTACAAAAAACATCATCTTGGCGCCTCGCAGCGGCACAATGATTAAACGTGATGCTCTGTGAGGCTCCGTGACCCACATAGGAGAGTTCTGGGTTCATATTCAGAGACATCCCTGAATATACCTGGCACTCATATATGCCCACGAGCAAAGGCTGGTGGAGGCAGGGGATACACTGCAGCATCAAGTCTCTGTTGGGGGTGCTCTCTGTCTCTCATGCATGAAAGAAATAAAAACAAACACCTATTTTATACACACACACATTCTCAAACGTGTATGTAGTAGGATGATGTTTGGTAACAACCTAATTCCTGATGTTATAGAAGTCAATGTCAAAATTTATTTTCTCTATGAATGAAAATATAAAATGCACCCATCTGTAAAACAATGATTTCATCATCATATCTGCCTTGATTAATCGGTCAACTGTTCATGTCTTTGAGTTCATGTGGAAGTCCTCTTATGGCCTGGTTTATGCGGAACATCAAACGTGCCTGCTGCTCTAATGCTAGACCTTTGCACTGCAGGAACGTTAGCTGCAATACGGCCTCTTTAATGCTCTTTCAGATCCCTTCGGCATCTATCCAAAAGCTATGCCTTATCTGCTATATAGTAGGCTCAGGGCTCTGTACAATACAGCAACAAAACCACAAACAGCCTCAGTCAGCAGTCTACTAAGAGAGAAAGGTAGAAAAGGAACAAAGGACCTACTGTGTATCTAATATTGATTTACGTCCTCTCCTTTAATCCTCCCAACAGCCCAACGTGGTAGGTATATTGTCCTTATTTTATGCAGACACGGAGGCTCAGAGATATTAAGGAACTTTTCCTCAGGTGCATACCTAACCTCAAAAGTCTATATTGATGGGCTGCCCCCACAGTGTGGTGGTTAAGCCTTGTACATATGGTACCAGATCCCACGTGGCTGACCACAATTAGAATCCCAGGCCCAACAGTTTGAGAAACATACCAGGCACGTGTGTATGCATGCCCAAAATTCTGACCAGATGGAGAAATGGAGGGAAAAAGATTGCAGGTGACCACCCCCATTGGGGGATGCTTTTTCTCTCTCTTTCTGGTCAGTGCACACACCTTCTGGCCAAAAACAAACAAAAAGTTTGTATTCAAATATAGATCTGACTGCATTTGGCACTATAAAATGCTTCAAAATGCAGAGCAGAATTTTTTTTCTAAAACAATTTGGTTGCAAGGAAAAAAAATAATAATAAGCAGTAAGTACCCTAAGAGAACTAGAGAAGATCTATAATGAGAGTTCAACCAGAGAAACCACTCCCACTAGGGAGCATAATGTTCCGCTAAGGAAGGGCTATTTGACCTGGTGCTGAGGGCTTGACCAAGGAGGGATGGGGGAGAACAAACCCTATAGGAACAGGGGACAACATAAAAGCACAGAAGCAAGGCTTGGGACTTACAGGCATAGGGAACAGCAAGGCCAAAAGAGAAAGAGATGTCAAGAATGGAGCTGGAGAGGCAGGCTGGTGGCGCTCACGGGAAGCAATGAGGGGAGAAGGCTGAGGAGGCAGCAGGGCAGAGCCATGGTTTCCAAGGATGGAGAGAATTAAAGATACGACTCAGGGGGATCTGCCCGGGGCCCAGGTTAGAGGTGGACAGGGACTGAAGCAGTATTTGGTGGGTGCAAGGAAATGGGCATACGCAGAACACTAATGGTGTCTGGAGACTAACCGAACTGGGCAAAGACATCATTGCACATGCCTTCAGAGATAGAGCCTGAGTGACTGAGACACTAATGGCATCTTTAACAGAAGTAGGGACAACAGGAGGCAAGGCAGCCTTGGGGAAAGATAAGGGCTTGTAGGGATTAAGGCTCTGCTGACAGAAGAGAAGTCAAGAAAGACCTGAGGAAATGGAAGAACAGCAGAGTGGCTGGAGATGCAGGAAAAAAAGTCTATGAATTATGTCTACATTTGTGAGAGGCCTGGGACTGGAGAAATTAGTGGCAGAAAGAGACAGACCTGGTCTGGAAGGAGGAAAGGGTGAGAAAGAAACCTTGAAAAGATACACAGGACAAAGATGGGGGTGGTGTTCAGAAGGACACAGAGCAAGCCTAAAGAGCACAGCATCAATAAAGGAAGAGTTTCAAAAAAGGGAGAAATGCTGAGAAAACTTACGGCTTTACTTAACCAAGTGGTCCTTGGACCACTGAAATAGTAAGTTTAAAAGAGAACTGGGGGAGGAACCAGCAGTTAGCGTAATGGCTATGTCACTGGACTCCCACGTAGTCGACTGTGGTTTGCGTCCCGGACCCGGTGGCTTAAAACTCACGCCGGGCGCGTGTGCGTGCGTGCCCAAGATCCCGAGAGGAGAATGGAGGAGAAGGGATTGCGGCGTGACCATCCCCTCTGGGGGTGATTTCTCGCTTTCTGTCTCTATGTCTCTCTCTGCCTGGCGAGCGCACGCGCCCTATAGCGAAAACCAAAAAAAAAAAAAAAAAAAAAAAATAGAGAACTGGGGGCAAAAGCCTTCCCAAGTCAAGCAGACGTGAAAGATGTCAAGTAGAGACAGTGAATATAAAGTCCGCTTTCAAGCAATCTAGCTGTGTAGGAAGCAACAGCACAGTATCATCCCTCAACCAGAGAAGTACAAGGTAAGCTTTGTTGCTTTGACTCCTCCCCCACCACCATTTTAAAGGTACTGGGTGGTTAGAAAAGTCATGATGTATTTTTCTATGCAAAAACGTATCATGACTTTTCTTTACTTTTTTTTTTGCTATAGGGTGCGTGTGCTCGCCAGACAGACAGAGAGAGACAGAGAGACAGAAAGCGAGAAATCACCCCCCAGGGGGGATGGCCACGCCGCAGTCCCTTCTCCTCCATTCTTCTCTCGGGATCTTGGGCACGCACACACACGTGCCCGGCGTGAGTTTTAAGCCACCAGGTCTGGTACGCGAACCGCAGTCGACTACGTGGGAGTCCAATGACATAGCCATTACGCTAACTGCTGGTCCCCTATCATGACTTTTCTAATGACCCAATAATTCATACTTTAACATGTTTTTAGACAAAGAGGAAAACCGGCCACTGAAAAGGGAAGGAATTGAACGATGCACTGGGGAGCCAAGGGGCATGCTCAGAGGCACTAGGTTGATAAAGCAAATGTCCAAAGAGGCGGGATTGCAAATGAGGGCTAGAACCGGCAGAGCCTGTAGCCCCAGAGAGCCTGGTGCTGCCCTGTCTAGAGATCAACAGTATCTGGGGCTAGCTCCTTTCTCCTCTCCAACCAAATAGCCCATGATATTCAAAAACCACATGGCAGGTAATATTTGAAAAGAAATACACCTTCTCAAGCACCTTAAAGTTATCAGAAGCCAAGCCAAACACACATGGAAGTGCTTAGGGAAGGAAGGGACAAAATTAGCTGCAGTTGCTTCACCTGTCCCAAGCTCCTGGGTTTCTATTTGTTTGTTTGTTTGTACAAGAACCTGTCTCACTCAAAAGTGAGGTAATGGGACCAGCAGTTAGCGTAATGGCTATGTCGCTGGACTCCCACGTAGTCGACCACGGTTCGAGTCCCGGACCCAGTGGCTTAAACTCACGCCGGGCGCGTGTGCGTGCGTGCCCAAGATCCCGAGAGGAGAATGGAGAAGAAGGGATTGCGGCGTGACCATCCCCCCTGGGGGGTGATTTCCTGCTTTCTGTCTCTCTGTCTCTCTCTGTCTGTCTGGCGAGCGCACGCGCCCTATAGCAAAAACCTCTCCAAAAAAAAAAAAAAAAAAGTGAGGTAATAAGATAGTTCATTCCTACTTCACAATGAAAACCTAATTGAATTGCTTTAGCTAAGGTGAAAATAGTCCTGTCATCTCAATGGTTTCAATCTTTCAAATCATTTTTCAAAACTTCAAACCTCTGTTCCCACTCATTTGCTTCTTTTTAAAGAGCTCTTTGTATTGTAGAAAAGTCAGTGGCTTGAAAACCCCGTTGGGTGGATGTGCATGTGTGCTCAAAGTCTCCAGAGGAGAATGGAGAAGGGATTGTAGTGCGGCCACCATGGGGGCAAGGGGTGACTTCTCACTTTCCCTCTCACTGTGTGTCTGTCTGTCTGTCTCTTTCTCTGTTAAGTGCATGTGCCCTGTGGCAAAAAAAAAAAAAAAAAAAAAAAAAAAAGATTAAATCAACTTGGAGGTGGGAATGAAATTGCCATGGAACCAATAAACAATACAGCAGAGATTTTCGGTAAATTTAAAATCATTACCTCTAGTTTACAACTAATTTGGTGCAAAGACAACTAATTGCGGGAACCAGCAGTTAGCGTAATGGCTATGTTGCTGGACTCCCACATAGTTGACCGCGGTTCACGTCCCAGACCCGGTAGCTTAAAACTCACGCCGGGCGCATGCGTGTGCGTGCCCAAGATCCCCAGAGGAGAATGGAGGAGAAGGGATTGCGGCGTGACCATCCCCCCTGGGGGGTGATTTCTCGCTTTCTGTCTCTATATCTCTCTCTGTCTGGCGAGTGCTCGCGCCCTATAGTGAAAACCTCTCAAAAAAAAAAAAAAATTGCTCCTGAGATCTCCAACATGCCCACATTTATCCTCTGACAGCTGTTACTTAATAAGGCCAAGAAATCCAGAGGAGCTGTGCCTGGGCTGTATACAATGAGGGAGTACGTCCCTCGGGGGATTTTGGTGGTGATGGTGGTAGTGGTGGTTTTTTTGTTTGTTTTTAGACTTCTGCCATAGGGCACATGCACCACAGAGAAAGCAAGTGGAAAAGTGGGCAATCATCCCCCAGGGGGGATGGCCACACTACAATCTCCTCTTCTCTGGTCTCTTGGGATTTGGGGCAGGCATGCACCCATATAATGTGACGTTCCAGTCACCAGGTCTGGGACTCATACTAGGGTCGACATGGGAGAGTCCAGCAACTTAATCATCTGACCAACACATCACCCACCTTGTTTTAAGGAGCTTCAAATCTTGTGGTCTTCTTTAGGAAAACCCAGTATGTAACAACCACACAAAGAATCATACATCAGGGCACAGATGTTCAAAACTGAAGCAATCCTTTGCCGCACTAAGGACTTGTAGGCAAGATTATTTCACCGTGCGCACGTGGCAGCATCCATGCCATCTACACAACTGAAATTTGTGTACAACTTTCTCCAACACATGGCATCTGCCCTTAGCTAATGAGCTTGAGAACCACCTATGGTGAGAATCCGGCCATGCAAAATAAGGAAAAAACAGAAAGGCATAAAGGGCAGAAATGAGAGTGGGAAAACCATCAGGCCATACATATTTACTCCCAACAAGTTTTTGGTTGACTCAATAATCCTGGTCTCAAATTTAAATGAACCCAGTCAGAGAGCTGGCCACCCAGTCTTATCATCTATTACCATCAGCAACACTGACCAAATATCTCACAGTATCTGATTCAGTCTAGGTAAAACCAAACTAATGTCTAGAGCAACCTTAGAGTTCGATACCAGGCAGCTAAGCAAGCTGGTGTTCTACAATAGAAAGAAACAATCCATGGCCTCCCTGTGGGCAGAAATCAACTTCTCCAACTCAAGTTCAAGATTCCATTCCTCTGAGGCACTTCTATTCACTAAACTTTTACTGCTTCCAGGCATGTCATTCAATTGGACCCAGCAGCTATGGGTAGAATTCCTCCCAAATGGCAGGCACTATTCCAGATCAGAAAGAACACAGCCTGACCCCCTACTGTCATAGGCTTGCAGAACCACACTTCTGCTCTGCATGGGTGGGTTCCTGAGCTCACACACAGCCCAACTCTCATCCCCAAGTGTCTGCCCTTCCTATTCCCTTCACCAGCAATGCTGAGCTTCCCATCTGCAGTTGTCTAGGTAAGCCAGGCTTCCTAATGCCACCTCCTCTGTGGGTCCTCCCATCCCATGACAGCCTACTGGTGCATCTCTCTCTGCTCACAGAAAGCGGCCATGCTTCCTTCCCTTGGGCCTCTTCATGACACTCCATTTGTGTCACCTAGTCAATATGGTACCATCCTTTGCTGTGTGACATAAGCAACAATGCCTGGTTCCTATATCTTTAAAACAGAGAGAATAATACCTAATAACAGTAAGATAAAATAGCCACATTTTATTGAGACCTCAGCTACATACTACAGAAATGCTGTGAAATTTACAGACATTGTCTCATCCAATCCCTATTCACATCGTCTCATTCACTGTTCCCCATTTCACAGGTGAGAAAACAGAAGGTCTGAGAGGTGAGTAATTTGTCCAAGGTCCACAAACAGCAGGCAACAGTGAGAGTCTCCCTCTGGGAGCCCTACTACAGCACTTTTTTTTTCCTTCAATTTTGCCAGAAGGTGCATGCACCTGATTAGGGGGAGGGGGGAGAGAGAGAAAGAGAGAAAGCACCCCTCCCCCATGAGAAATGGTCACACTGCAATCCCTTCTCCTCCATTTCTCCCTCCTGTGAGGATTTTAGGCATGCACACACACATACCTGGTGTCATGTTCCAAACTGTCGGGTCCAGGACTCAAACTACACCACAGGCTACCCCATTCTCTACTGCCTTCTTTCTTCAGTTTCCTCCCTACCTCACAGGGTTGTTCTGAGTATAATAATGAAAAGTCCTGAGCACACTGCCAGTTCTAGATCTTCCTGACCCATGGTAACCTCCTATAAGGGCAAGTTATTCACATCTGTGTATATTTTAACCTTATTAATCAACAAATAATGGATGAAGAAAGAAAATGACAAGAATGAAGGACATCTGCTAAACTATCAAAATAAGATCAGGAAGTCTCTTACAAGTGGTTACTCAGCATCCTATATATAGATCCTCACAGAACAGCACAAAATGTAAGTCTCTTTTTCTCCCAAACATCTTCAAGCAGTCTTCATTCGAGGATATGTAGGGGACGAGGTGGGGGCGGTCCTAGCACAGGAAAAAAAGGGAATGACACAGCACATCCCAGAAGCAGCAGGTCCAGTTCTGCTGCCCTCACTGAGACAAAATCCCCACTAAAGGGAAATCCCATCCAAATCCTCTTTGCCAGAGCCGAGAAGAAGGTCAAAGAGACTAATCCTCAAGAGGACCTGAAATTCTGGCTCACCTGAGCCCCACCAAAGACTATCCTCCTAGGAGCAACAGACAGGCACCACAGGAGCCAGGCCCCACCCTCCCTGCTGTGCTCTAGTGGCTCCCTCTCGCCTCCCACATGTGCCTCTGCACCCCGAGTGCAGGCATGACTCTGATCCTATGACCTTGGGCAGGTGACAGGGCATCAGATAATACCACATGGTGCTACTGGGCGGAACCAACAGACAGGTAACACATGTAGTCAGTGCCTGGCACACAACCAGCACTTGACATGGGTCAGCAACACATGTGGGCAGGTGGGGGGGGGGGGGTTGAGGGGGTGCTGCAGTTCATCACCCTATGTGTAGGGCCTAGCCCTAGGAATTCCAGTGCATGGTTTTTATATGAGACGCCTCCTACGGCCAGTTTCAGTGTGGTACACAAAACATACCTCTTTGGGCCACAACAAAAAAATCAAAATGCAATTGGCCTTAGAGGGGGGGAAAAAAGGCACATGGGTGGGTGAGGTAGGGGTGGGGTACCAAAAAAATTTTAAAAAAAGAAAAGAGGAGGAAATGCAGCAGGAAACAGAAAAACAAAAAGGATATAGCCTGACGAGCTGCTGACAAGCCAGGACTGCACTGGTGGCAAGTCCAGACTTGGAGGGAAGTAGAAGCAGATCCCTGTGGGGACTCAGAGCTTAGTCTGTAGAGAAAGGACACTTGGGGGTCGGCCCTGCCCCTAAAGTCATCATGGCGAGTATCAACCAGTCAAGACAGGGCCACCCGCACCCAGGCATCCGTGAGGGCTAACACGCCACTGTTTAGCTGATTTTAGTATTCAGAAACTGGTATGTTTCTGCACATAAATACACACAGAGGTCTCTTCCTTTTATAAAAATACCTACGTCTGCAGATCAGCCCTGAGAAGGCCAACCAGAGAGCATAACAAAGACAGTAAGTGCGGATGTCTGAGCACTGGGAGGAAAAGCCTTTCCTTCATCAGCAGCCAAGGGTGTGAAGCTGCCCCTTGCCCCACAGGCCTGACCTGTCTTGGGAAACAGCGCGGGCAGAGGAGAATTCTGCAATTTGAGACAGATGTGACCTGATTCCCACCTCTGACTCTTCCTCTTCTTACAGAAGTTCTCTGAGTCTCAGTTTCCTCATCTGTAAAGTGGAAGTGATTAACAGTAGCCACTTGGCAAAGTTCTTGTGGGGATTAGAAAGAATGAATCCAAAGCACCTAGGACCATTCCTGGCACAGAGCAAGTTAGAGTTTGGTTATTCCTGAAACCCCAGAGTCTCTTTTGCTCCGTCCCTTCATACTCCTCTCTCCTCCCGGAAATAACTCAGATGAGGGAGAAAAAGACTAACTTTTCCCCTGTTTGCCTGGCAGCCTCCTTTGAGAGTTGCAGCTCCTGAAAGACCTTCCTGAAGCTCATTCTGGGTGGTAACACCAGGGCCAAGAAGTCAAGGGGGTTCTGGCTGGTGACTAGAGCAGAAAAGGAAAAGGAAGCATGTCCCTCCAGTCCACACAGAGGGCTCCTCTACACGGCCTGCCCAGTAAGAGCGCGTATTAGAGGTAAGAAAAGGAATAGCTCCTGAAGAGGGCTAAATAACTGGAAGGGTCCTTATTCTGCAGTTTATAGACAGTGAGCTTTCGAAGGTCCTGCACCCTCTGAAATTGATGGTGAATTGTGGGTGAACATGCATTCTCTCAGAAAACAGTCTAGAACCTTCACCAGATTTTCAATAGTCTCTGACCCTCTCCTCCAAAAGATGGAATGGGAGACTTTAACACACCAACTCACTCAGGGAACACAAGAAAGTCCGAGAAAAAAAGAATAATATAAAACAATTTTTAATCTGATGACACTGTCAGTTGCTTTACTGAAAATTACCTCACTAGTCTCCACAATGGTGGAAAGAAACAATGATTCCCTGATGAGGAAAGTGAGGCTCAGAGAAATACCCCACTGTCCAGGGCCCCTTAGCAAGCAGCAAAGACAGAGCTCAACCTTAAGAATGTCCAAGGCTGGGCCAGCCCATGGTGGTAATCTTATCTGGATTCTACATGGCCAACTGGGTGGGTCAAATCCTTTACCGGGCAGCTTGCAAAACACACCGGGCACGTGCGCATGCATGCCCAAAATCTCAAAAAGAGGAAGAAATAGAGGAGAAGTGATTAAAGGATGACCATTCCCCATAGAAGGTGCTATCTTACCTTCCCTCTCTTTCTCTCTCTGTCTCTCCAAGCAAGAGCATGTGCCCTCTGGCATTCTTTTTTTTTTATTTTAAAGAATGTCCAAGGCTGGCACCAGTAATTAGCGTAATGGCTATGTTGCTGGATTCCCACGTAGTAGACCGAGGTTCGTGTCCCGGACCCGGTGGCTTAAAACTCACGCCGGGCGCGTGTGCGTGCGTGCCCAAGATCCCGAGAGGATAATGGAGGAGAAGGGAATTGCAGCGTGCCCATCCTCCCTGGGGGTTGATTTCTCGCTTTCTGTCTCTCTGTCTCTCTCTGTCTGTGTGGCGAGCGCACGCGCCCTATAGCAAAAAACCTCTCCAAAATAAAAAAAGAATGTCCAAGGCTAAAAACAGGCTTTTAAATCACCACACATCATACTGTCACCCTTTCTAGTCCATACCCAGTTTTATAAACTCAAAAGAAGGGTGCACGGTACAAAAGCAGGGAGGAAGGGAGGAAGAGAGGTTGGTTAGAACTTGTCTTACAATTCAGCACTCTTCCTGACCACCCTGCCCTGAGTCTTCACACACTGATACTGAGAAACATTCTAGTCATCAGGAAAAAAACAATAAGGCATAAGGAAGTGTGTCAGCACCTTCAGCCTCAATTTCTTGACTGAAAAAACCAGGGATTGTAAATACATTACTGAGGTTAAATGAGACAAAACGTGTGAAGGACTGAGTTCTATTGATAGGTGTCTGGCATGAACTAGCATGCAGTAAGCACTCAATGGGTGGCGGGCACCATTATAATTAGTACAGTCTAGTGACACGGTGTGTCTTGGTGATCAGAGGTATCATCGTTATGTTGATAAGCCCCTATTAATTGCTTCAATGATCCCATTTCCCTGTACCCTGAACTCCGTCCACTCAAATGCTAAGGAGAGACAGGCCTCAATTCGGCTCCTAGCAGTGCGCGTACTTCGCCACCTCAGCTGCATGTTTGGGAAGCCAGCAGCAGCAGCCGCCGCCAGCAGGACTTGGGAGCATGCCTGTGTCCCAAAGCCAACAAGCCAACATCATCGGAGGTGCCGAGAGGTCTTGGAAAGCTCCAGAGGTGATTACAGGGGGTAGGGAATATTCACAGAAAACCTCTCCAGATGCAGAAAGAAACCAAAAAAATAAATAAATAGAGGAAGCTATCAAAGGTGAGGCAGGTGTGCGTGCGTGCCCAAGATCCCGAGAGGAGAATGGAGGAGAGGGGATTGTGGCATGACCATCCCCCCTAGGGGGTGATTTCTCGCTTTCTGTCTCTATGTCTCTCTCTGTCTGGCGAGCACACATGCCCTATAGCGAAAATCTCTCAAAAAAAAAAAAAAAAAAAAAAAGATGAGGCAGGTCCATCTCTGGACCAGATATGCCAACAAATGAAAAATCAGGATTTTGGTAGATGGACGAGGGCCTAGAAAAACAAAGATTTTTTTTTTTTTTTTTTTTTTTTTTTTTTTGGTGGGGGGAGGAACCACTGACTCATAGCCCATTTATCCCTACAAGAATTCCATCTAACTGATGTGATTCTTTAAGGAGGGTAATTTTTATGAGTGTCTCCCAATCTTCACAGTCAGGATATACCTACCATCTCTAGTACAATCTATGAAATCTCCAAACTTGAAACCGTTATTAACAATAACAGCTGCCATTTAGTTAGTAAATAATTATACCAGGTACTAAGGCCTTCATGTTATCTCATATAATCCTTGAAACCTATAAACCTCCTTTTCATAGAGAGGAGATTAGCCTCAGAAAGGTTAAGCAGCCTGCCTAAGGTCACAGGCCGGCAGGTGACAGACTGATTTCTAAGTCCTACACTCTATTACATTTTTAGGTCAACTATTGGATTCTATCCAGTGGGCCTCTGTGCTCCTTTTTCTCCTAGTCCTTCCAGAAACATAGGAACTAACTTATTCCATTCTGTCCTAATCTAAAGTATTTCTTGTGCTCGGTTCTGAACCCAAAAGATAAACTGCACTAATCTGAAGGTCAACTATGCTTAGACGTACACAAGACACAGGCATAAATGACATACAAAGCATGTGCAAGGCAGACATTAACATGTAAAAGGAATAAGAGATATGACCATGGACCTTCGGTCCCCTACACTGACATACCCTCCACATGCCCCTCTTTTCAAGAACGACTTTAAGAGAAGATGTCTTCTCAGAAGACGACAAACTTCTTGAAGTGTCAGTGAGGTATCGACAGAATAAGGAAAGGTGACCATGGGAGAATGTAAGGGTAATATCACTTGGGGGAAAAAAACATAAAGCAAACACATAACACCCTGTGAGTGTTCTTCATTAGATCTCCCAAAGCAAGTCATGACTTTGGAATCAACCCATTAACACAAATCAAAATAATCTGAACCAAATGTTCCCATTTAAAGGCCTTTCCCTCTTGAAGAGTTGTGTAAGGAAAAAAACACTCTTGAAGACTAGGCCACCTTGGTCTAGTAATTACCACCAGATCTCAAGGTTTGTGTGGTGGCCCTTACCAAATTTGCAAAAACCTATGAACCCTTAAGCCAGAGGCAGAGATGACAAGAGAGGTGAGAAGAGGCAGACATAATGAACGTGAGAAATTCTGCAGGGGACCTCCCTCTAAAAACAAAACTCTCTCTATGGATTCTCGTTCCTGGAAGTCATCCTTCAGTGCGACTCAGGCACCACTCTACTCCTCCACCCTCTTCCATCAGCCATCTCCTTTACTCCAGCCGGTGGGATCTGTTGCTTAGCAACTACCCTCCAACAAAGACAGGAGCCAAGATGAAGTCAGGCTTCTGACATCTCTTGCTCCCTGGCTCTCAAGGGACAACTTTAGGCAGAGCCAAGAAATCTACAGTTTCCATCAGATCTGGAGGCTCAGCGTCTAAGGAGCTTTGCAGAACTGCCCGTACTCAGTGTCACTAAACAGCCACCCTAGACCACACCAGCCAGGGCAAAGCGTTCTTAATAAACTTTGAGGCTACAAGGCCTCCCTACACTGCAGGACCCATTGCATTCCCCAGGTTCCATCCAGTCTTTATTATGGTGTAAGCATGACAGTAAAGCTGGCCCAGACTGGGTCTAATATGTCTTCAAGCCTTGGTGCCTGGCTTAGCACCTTATCAGACACCTGTGATCACTTCCTCAGAGACCACCCTTGACACTTCATTGAAAGTCAGACCCTCTCTATCTCCCAGGATTTGCTTCTTTCCCAGCCATGTTTATGACTTATTTTGTCATATTGCCTTTTTTTTCTGCCTATAGGAAAGTAGGGACCCTGATTACCATTTCAACCTCAGCCCCCCAGAGGCTAATACAAAGAAGGTGCACAGTACTCGCTATATGGATGGAATAAGAAGATGGAAGGGGAAACATGTGCAGGTCCTTGTATATCCTCAAATGATGAAAGACAAATCCTAACATTACGAACTTTCCTAAAAAACCTGCTCTAGATCCAATTTTATAAACTTATAAAAAAAAACTCATACCTTTTCACACCATCAGTCTCAAGGAAAATAAATAAATTCCATGTGTTTACTCTCTACTACATGAAAGTAACACTTCTTTGTATATTCCTACATTATTGAGCCTTTCTTTGGAGAGAATAGGAAAGAAAAAGAACTGAGAGGCGTTGATATTGAATGGGTGGTTAATCCAACTGTTATTTAGGAGTCTGTGAACAAACCCATGCTTATGCTCTGGCAGTTTCATCTCAGCTTACAAATGGAGTACACACACAGGCACCCTGGATAAGACGGCCGAGAGACACTCCTCACGTCTTTCCTGATGGCTCTGTATTGGCCAATGAGGCTCAAATAACATCACAGCAACTTTCCCATGCCACAGGCTCTCCTTAACCATTTACCTAGAACTTTGTAACTTTTTGAAATTTTTCTCCATTTTCTGGTTTACTCTCTGTCTTTTCCACATGAATCTAAGTTTTATAAGAGTAACATCTTGTCTATCTTGTTCACAAACCCCAAAAACATTTTAGGCCCTCTTAAATAATTGTTAAAAAAAAAAAATGTGTACAGTGACTATGCACTCTGCAAGGTTGCTTAAGCTTCTGAACAAAGACTAAAGATGTATTCTTTCCTAAAAGGAAAAAAAAAAAAAAAAAAACTAAGTATTATTCCTCCAGAATGAGGTAAGGCATTACCAGCCACTCCTCATCGTATATTTACATGGCTTTGAGTAAACATGGTTCAGGTTCCACCCAAGAACTGTTTAAGTTGAGTGTTTTTAACATCTGCAAGTTCATAAATCACACCATGAGGATAAAGGGGTTCAATAAATTACTCAAGCCCTGAATAAGTCTGTTTAGCAAGAGGAGTCGACACATGTGACAAATTATATTTTCCAAAGACAGCCATACCAATACATACCATCCCACATGTCCTTACAATGAATGAGAAATAGACACTTTTTCATCAGGCAGTGGAGTCTATGTTTCCCCTCCTGGAATCCGGGTGGACCACCGTGGGTGCCTCAACCAAAAGAACATGAAGGCAGTGACACTGCATGACTTCAGAGGAAGCATTATAAACAGCAACACGGCATCTGCCTGTCTGCTTCTCTGTCTCTCCACATGACTTTGATGCCTGAGGCCACCTTATGGAAGTGAAGCCACCATGCTGGAGAGAACATACAGGGTGACCACGTAGGGATAAAGAGGTGCCCAGTTGTTCCCACCCCCCAGCTGTCCTATTCTTTTCAGTCCAGATGCTAGATGTGAGTGAGAAAGACCTGAGATGATTCCCACCTTCCAGTGACCCCAGCTGATGCTGAGTGGAACCAAAACGAGCTATCCCTGATGAATCTTTCTCAGACTGCAGATGAGCAAGCAAAATAAGTGTTGTTTTAAAACCAACACGTTTTGCAGTGCTTTGTTTTCAACCACAATAGCTGGAACAACATCAGTAACAGTCCCTCAGCTACAGTCCTAACAGCTATGCCTGACGAGGAGGTGGGACAAGGGGACTTCAGTCCCATGTGAAGCTGGTGGGCTCTGGGGTAGGAAATCACAAAATTTACTGGGTAAAGGAATGCCATAAAATACGAAGCAGAAGCAATAGAAAACTGTACAACACACAAAGCTTTTCCAAGGTCTCCACCTTTGAGTTCTCTGGACATGAAGAAGCACAAATCCCTTTCTTCCTTTCACATCTATTTCATTTCCACAACAGAGACTCCAAGTGAGAACATTTCCCACTTCAACTTTTTTTTAACCAGCTGTTTACTTCCAGGAAAGTCTTGCTCCAGAACTTCATGATTTTTAATAAGCCAGAACCAGGGAATATTTTCTTTATGTGAGGTCTCTCTTAGGTATGTTTCAACAAACTGCATCAAATCTGGAGGGGTATTTCTTAGTTCACTTATTTCCTCCATGAGACAGACAGGCAGGCAGACAGACAAACACAGAGAGACAGGCATTCCCAACAGGGTCTTCATGTTGTGATCCTCGACCAGCTGGGATCATGGGCACTCACGCACACCTGATGTGCAGAGGGAGGTCCTGAGTGTGAACTCAGGGCTTACTATGTGGGTTCAGTTGTTACTTCTGTGTCACCACCTAGTTCTGGAAGGATATTCTTTTAATGAGAAAAAAAAATCCTGTCAATATTAATGGAAAAACGATTCCATATGCATATACCTTCTATCCTACATGGGGATTCAGCACCAGACACATTGGAGTACAGGTATCACCTTTGCCACTTGCTGGCTGGATGACCTGGAGCAAGGTATTTGACTTCTCTGTACATTAATTTACTGTGCCTATAAAAGAAATAATAATAACTTTCTTTTTTAAAAAAAATTATTCATTTAATTTTATTTATTATTATGATTAACTTGATCAGAGAGACAAAGAGAGGGAGGAGGGAAAGAGAGAAAGCAAGCTGCTAGGTCTGGGACTCAAACCAGAGTCAGCCATGTGGAAGTCCAGCACCTTAACCACCATGCCACCTGCTGGCCCAAAAGAAATAATAACTTTCAAAGAACTGTGGAGACAACCAAATAGGGTAATTACAAACACTTATAAAATGTTTCCTAATTGCCAGGTACTCTTTAAGCACCTGAAGGTGCTCAGACCAGATCTAGCCCACAGTGGGCATTGCAGAGCTGTAACTGTCATCCACATTGCTATTACTAACTCCATTAGATGAGGATTTGTTCCTCTGACTGAGGCCACGATATCTCTGAGGTCACTCTGTGAAGTCTAACTCTTAATTACAGTGCAATAGCAAAGAGGCTCAAATAACTCCTTTCAAACTCTCATGTAGGTAAACTCATAAGATAAATATGAATTATTTGAGGTTTTGTTAAAATGCAGGCTCCTGGTTACACCTCCAAAGATCTGATTCATTCACCTAAATACACTAAGGAATGTACTTTTTATTTTTTAAGATTTTATTTATGAAAGAGATAGAGACAGAAAGAGACCCCCCCCCCCAAAGAATCTTGCCCCATGAAGATCCTTCTCCAGCCTTCCAGCCACCCAGAATCAGGTGCATGCTCAGGTTGACCCAGGAGCCAAAGCCTAGATCTTTCCATTCAGCTCCAGTATCATGCAGCAGTGCCCCACCACCTGCACCACTATGACTGGGCCCAGGATGTAATTTTTTAACCACCTCAACCCAACCCTTTCCAGGTGATTACAAGGAAACCCTTCCCTAGAGATGCTGGTGTACATATCTGGGTGAAATCAGTCGTGATGCCATAGAATGAGCATAAGCTAAGAGTCAAAGGTGCTAGTATTAGGTTTTAGTCTCAGCTTTGCTTCTGACTAGTTCGACAGCTTTGGCACAGTCACCCAACAGCTAAGTCTCAGTTTCCTTATATGTATACGGGAAGTTTCAGACTAAATAATCCCAAAGGAACTTCTTTCTCCATAGCTGACCCTAGAGCTGGCCACAAGTCCCTCACACCAAGCTTGTTTCTTGCATGTGTAACAAACAAAATGAAAAGTATAATTTACTAAGCCTCCACTCGGTGCAAGACACTGTCCAGGATGCTTAACTCATTTAGCTGTTTCTAATGTTCACAACAATCTTGATGTGTTGCACTGTTATACAAAGTGATAAAATCAGCTCAGCGGGGTTCGACAACCTGCCTGAGTTGACATAGCCAACAGCCGCACAGTCTTGATTCTATCCCAGGTTTTCCTGAGCCAACACTTGTATTCCTACATTATGCCTTTGGCCATCTGATTATAAAATTCATTTTCTTTTCACTGCTTTGTTTTTGTTTAATTCAAAGTTAAGGAAAATGAAAGCTTGGCTGTAAGTAATTTCCATTTAATGAGAGGTAAAGGAGGGGGAAAAAATGCAATAAAACTATTTCCTTGTTAGGGCATCATACAAGCATTGCTACAGATCCCACCCAAATTTTCCACCCAACATTTCATACCCACAAATATTAAGAGTGCTGTCTGCAAATATTTCCTTTGGGAAAATGAATTTAAGTGTGAAATTATGTACACAAAGAATTAAGCAGAGAGAAGTGGTCCCGGCTAGGTACTACAAACACAAAAAGTAGGCCTTATCATCTCCAAGTGAAGCTCAAATGAGAACTGAGTAAAGCGATACCAAATCAGATGATGTATTTAGTGCAAGGAATTGCAAGGTAGGTGGTAGAAGAGGAAAGCAGAGAAGGGAACACAAAGCACTGAGGTTAGTCAGTGGGAGAGGGTGAAAAATCTGAATTATGCCAAGATCTTTCTTCCTTAATTCCTCTCATGGGAAGAACAGAACTTTCCAACAGAATATCCTCCACCGAGCTTAAAGATACAATGGGAAAGTTTCTCATGACGTCTACCCTTTTGTTTTCTCTTGCCAAGTAACTAAAGGGAACCTAATCCCAGGCCTTCTCTCCTCCAAATTTCATTACTTCACCTCAGAAACTCAGAAAAAAAAAAATGGAAAAAGCACAAGAAGGAGTTCTCAAGAAAGAGAACTACTACAAGTACTGCAAGTCCCAGATAATGGATTCTACTCTAACTACTACAAGTCCCAGATAATGGATTCTACTGTTTATTTTTCATCTTCTTTTACCAGAGTACATGTGCTTGTTAGAGAGGAGAGAGACAAAGAGAGATGGAGAGAGAACAAGAGAGAGAAAGCACCCACAATGGGGTGTGGTCACACCGCAATCCTTTTTCTTCCATTTCTCCATCCAGTCAGGATTTGGGGCACACACGCATACTTGTCCGCCATGTTTTTCACACCTCCAGGGCCAGGATTTGAACTGTGATCAGCCACATGAGATCCAGCTCCCCAGTACAGGGCTTAACCACTACATTATGGGGCCCATTCCAAATAATGGTTTTTATACAACAATTGCTTTGGTTTCCAAATTTTTTCTGTGAGAGACTTAAAGGGTGCTTGAAGGACACATAGCAATGGGATAAGTCAAACAGGAAAAAGCACAGGATTTGATAGCAGAAAAACGTAAGCTCTCAGCTCTACGTGGGCTACTTCCTAACAACCTGACCTGAGAGGCATACATAATCTTCCTTTAGTTTCCACATCTATAAAATGGGGACAATAATACCAACCTGACAGAACTGTTTTAAGGAATAAATGAAATAGTGCCTAGTATGACATATGACCCAAAGTTTTTCTAAATTGGCAAAAATGGTAGGTAGGCAAGATCTGAGCCATAAGGTCGTATTTACATTTGTACAGTTTCGAATTCCCTTCAATCACTCTATGGGATGTCTAAAGCACCCCTGCAGTTCTATTGCAATTTTCACTCTTCTAAGCAACCCAGAGACTTCTGTGAAAATGAAAGCCTTCAAGATGTGTCAAAATACCCACAGATGCCAAAGAAAATCACGGCAACTACTTCAGACTGGGTGCATGGAAGACTCGTTATCATCTGAAGCCCCAAACAGGAAAATAAGGAGAAGTGGTCTAGTGCCTTCCAGAGTCTACTAAATTCCAACATGGGGAGAAAGGATCAGTTCTTTAAAGAGAAAGCTTAAATGTGCATTACTTCTATGACTGGTTCATCACTGAAGAAAAAAGCTGTCGGGCTTTCAGGAAGCCAGCTCCTCTCTTCAGAGGGGAAGAATGAACCGGAGATGAAGTGAGAAGCCAAAACCCCAGAGAGATCATTAACCAAGTGAGGCAGCAACTTGGCCCAGCCCAATCAGATTCCCTGCCTAGGGTGGCTGGCTCTGGAATTAGACAATAGAGGAGGGTGAGGGATATGGAACAGACTCAGATATCCTGCCTTTGCGCTCCAATAATCCAGACATCATGTCAACCTACTCAAAAATTCTATTCCCAAGAAGCAAGAAAGAGTACCAAGGCCCTGGACTCAGATGGCCCTGAATTTACTGTTTACTAGCTCTGTCAACTACTTTAACACTCTATGGACTTTCTGATCTATAAAATGTATATAACATTAGAACAAATCTTACAGATTTTTGTGAGGATTGTGTAAGTTAATACAAATAAAGAACTGAGATCACAGTAAGCGCTCAATTACATGAAAGTTATTATCTATCTCTTCTCATTGTTGGTTAACTGTTATTGAGATTTTACAACATAACCATGTTATCCATGGCTTATCTGACTAACTTGGTCTTCATAAATCCTGTGAGACAATGTACGTAAAACATCAAAATCAGCCCTTCCTGAACATAGGAAACGCTCAACCAAGCCATTCCTTGCTATTACCATTACCAAATCATAAATCAAATCCAAAACACCTTTCATTCAGTTCTGAAAAGATACCTGGTTAAATGATAAGGCAAAGAAATGTGAACCTTAAACATCTGTAGACATTTGTTTGGGTAATATGTCAATCCAGTATTAAACTCTTCTCGCATGGAATGGACTTGATATTACCTGAGTGCTTCATTTTGATAGAGATTACAGGACCCAGGAGTTAAAGGAACAAGGCTTCCCGAATATTCTTACACTGGGAGTCTATAGTCTCAAAAAAAGAGGTCTCTGTACCATAAGTCCTACTTCTGAGGATTCAAGGAACAATGAGCTGTGAAGAACAGCAATTTCAACACTAGAAAAGTTTTCATGTTGGTGAAGTACAAGGGGACTTCAAAAATCTCATGAAATTGGAATTAAATTTGACTTTATTTTGATGCAAAAAACCCTGAAAGCCATGCTTATTTTTCTCATAATTTGCATTTTCTATTAATTTTTGGAGGACCCCCTTATATTAACTTAAAGCCACTTCAAGAGATAAACAAAGGCTATCTCAAATGATGAAACACCAAGAAAAAGAAAATTAATAAATATCGAACTTCATTTGAAAAAGAAAAAAAATAATTTCTAAAAGCATTTCTCTTTCTTTAAGATATCTCTTATTATTATTTTACATTCAATCATTATATATCATTAGAACATACAAAATGAATTTTTCCCAGCATGAATACACTATATATTAGTCCAGTCAAAGATATTACCATATACATTATCATCAACAGATAATTTTCCATTTTTGCATCCCTTAGATGTTTTGCTTTTTCTTTTTCCCCTTGATTCTCTTCTATTTCTGATCCAATCCTCTTGAATCAGGGGAAGGCAAGTAAATCCTCCACCTGCCCCAGGCTACTTGACTCTGTAAAATCACAGAGCTCACATAGGAACCAGGTAGAACAAGCCTTGATATTATCAAGTCCCATACTAACAATTACCTTGGTCTAGGAAGAAGTAATAGCACTCATCGGGTAGGATGGCAGATGGTTCAAAGGCCATACATCTTTCATGCATGCTGTTTTGCAATATGACTTTGCTGTGCTTCCATGCAAAAGTGGAACCATTTCTCCACACTCCTGAAGCTGGACTGGCCTCATGACCCTGGCTAATAGAATGTGTCGGAAGTAACACTGTGTGAATTCTGAAGCCTGGGACTCCAGAGACCTGAAGCATCCACCTTTCCCTTTTGGAATACTGCCCTGAAAGTACTATAACATGGGGAAGGCCAGGATGAAAGAGCAAATCCCAGCTCTGAACATAGTTGCATGAGTGAGCCCAGGAGAGGTCAATGAAAGCACCTAGTAAATCCATCTAGTCACAAAAAGGAAATGTTATTCTCTTTACTCGCAAAGGCTTGGGGTGATTCATTATACCACAATAGATAATGAGTATAGGCAGATTGGCTTGGGTTTGTTTTATCTTATTTTTAGAGAGAGGTTTTCGCTATAGGGTCTGTGTGCTTGCCAGAGGGACAGACAGAGAGAAAGAGAAAAATCACCCTTCAGGGAGGATGACTACACCACAATTCCTTCTTCTCCATTCTCCTCTCGGGAATTTAGGAACACATGCATAAGCACCTGGCATGAGTTTCAAGCCTCCAAGTCTGGAACTCAAATCATGCTGGCCATGTGGGAGTCCAGCAATGGAACCATTACACCATCTGCTGGTCCCTTATTTAATTTTTAAATGAGTTTCCAAAATAATTAAAAACTTCTCTTAAACGCAACAACAATTCTGTGTTGCCAAAATTCGAGAACAGTGGTGACCTTAGGAGAGGAAGGACGGAGTAGATATGAGAAGGAGATGAAGAGGGAGGTTTCTGTGATGCTAATCATTTTTATTTCTTGGTCTGGTAGCAATTACATGGGTGTGCTCGCTATGCAATAATTTATCAAGCTATACACTTCTAAGCTGTGTACTTTTCTGAATATATGCTAAATCTACATTTAAAGTAGTTTAAATTAAGCCTCTCTTGGCAAAATCTCTATGAGAAATAGGCATATATGGATAAAGGAAATGAATTATCCTGCTCATAATTTTTTGTCCACTGATCAAAATTTCCTCAGAGAAGCATACTCATGTAACACATACGAGTCTAGTTTTTTCCAAACTGAACATGACTTGCTAAATATAAACATGTTTCTGCCCTGCCAATGCATGATTATTCCACTTGCAAATCCAATAATGGCCCCCAAATCCCAAAAAACTTTCTAATTCCAAGGTCAAAGTATTTCCAAGTGCTGGTTTGAAATGTTCATGTTATTTCAGGAAAAACTATGTACATCATTTACAAACAAATCATTCCCTGGTCCTCAGAGTTTCCATGCACATGGATATGTGTCCCTTGGTAGATGACACAAATTCCATAAGGATAGCAACTCCATCTCATTCTCATGTCATTGTCCCTTGGCCTCCTCTTCCCATTCCAAATTCAAGCATGATCCTTCTCTTAACAGAAAAGAATCAACAAATGTCTGGTCGGTAGGAAGTCCTCAAAGCCTTTACAAATGCTTGTGTCCTTTGAGTAATCCCTCTTCAAGGAGTCTGTTAGGAGAAAATTATTATTTCTTTAAGTTTATTTATTGAGAAAGAGCAACAAGCATCCTTGAATGAGTCTCATGCCACGATCCCCCTCCCCCACAACCTTCCAGGCAGCCAGTATCACAACACTCTGCATCACTACGGTGGGCCAGAAGGAAATTATGTTTAATGGAGAAAAA
This sequence comes from Tupaia tana, assembly GCA_026018925.1. Classification (NCBI taxonomy): domain Eukaryota; kingdom Metazoa; phylum Chordata; class Mammalia; order Scandentia; family Tupaiidae; genus Tupaia; species Tupaia tana. Next base: position 29,924,580 of record JAKSZU010000014.1, on the reverse strand, counting down.
GATGTATGTACTAAAATGTCCATCAAGTTCTCCAAAATAGCAACAACACAACAAAAATTAAAAACACTTTAAATGTTTAAAGCTAAGTGATGAGATAAGGAAATTACATTAACACCATAAAGTAGAAATGGTACCGAGACATTTAAAATGACAGCAACATGTTTTTTTAAAAACATTTTTTAAAAAGGAAATAGAGGTTCTCTCTTTGTATAAGATTATGACTGTCTTTCGTCCTCCTACTTTACCATTGTCTGAAATGTTCAAGTCAATTATAAAGTACAAGTGTTTTTCACTTTTGACTTTTATAGTAAAAAAATAATGTAAAACATTAGGAAAAATGTGAACTGAAGATCATTTTTAATGTCATTTATTTCTCTCTTGGGTAGCCTTTTATCCCTCTACACATTACTTACTTACATTCCTTGTCTAGAACCATCACTTCAGTTATAGACAGATCTTGAACATTTAACCAGACTCAACCTCACTCAATTCCAATGATCTCTTTCTTTCCCTCTAGGCTATGATTTCATTATCTTTGTAAATTCAAAGCCCAACAGTCTTGATCTTTTGACTAAAAGCTTTTTTTTTTCCTTTAAACAAACTTTGGGAAATTCCCCCCTTTTTTTTTAATTGAGTGTGAGAGAGAGGCACCCTGCCATGACCCCCACTCCCGGCATCCCCAGTGGTCCAGCCAGCCAGGATCACAGGTGCCTGTGGGCTCAGTTGGCATGTTCAGGTCAATCCAAGTTCCAAACCCAGAGCCTTCTCCTATGGCTCTGGCATCACACAACGGCACCCTACCACCTGCACCACCAAGGCCAGGCCATTTGACTAAAAGCTGCTCATGTCAGAACTTACCTGAACTGCCTGGCTGCACAGGCTGTGTTTCCCTGGATGCCCCATGCCTGGCACACAAAGACCCAAAGCAATTTGATGTTCCTTAATCAGCATGGGCTGCTATAACAAAATACCATAGACTGCTGGCTTAAATGACAGAAATTTATTTTCTCATGATTCAGAAGCTAAAAGTGTAAGATCAGGGGACCAGCAGGTGGCATGGTGGTTAGAACACTGGACAATCCCACATGGCCAACCACAGTTCAAGTCCTGGACCTGGTGACTTTCTCTCTCTCTCTCTCTCTCTCTCTCTCTCTCTCTCTCTCTCTCTCTTGTCAAATTAAAACAAATGAATGAATAAATAAAATAAATTATTTAAAAAAAAAGTGTAAGATCAGAGTGACAGCTGGGTCTGGCGCTAGTGAGGGCTCTCTTCCCAGCATCAGAGGGCCCCCTTCTTCTCCCTGTGTGCTCACTTGACCTTTTCTTTGCACATACATGGAAAGAATGAACTCTGGTGTGTCTTATAAGGGTGCATCCTATCACATCAGGGCCCTGTGCTTATGATTTCATTTAACCTTAATTGCCTCTTTTATAGATCCTAACTGCAAAAAAAAAAAAAGTCACTAAGTCGTAGGACTTCGACATAAGAAATAGAGGCTGGGAAGCAGAATTCAGTCCATAGCATTTATTAAATGAAAACTGTCAGCATTTCACCTCACCAGTGGACCACAATACAGTTGACAATGAGAACAATGGCCTAAGGAAACTTCCTTGTGTCAGCTAATGACGTACTTTCCAAAGTACAGGTAGAAAGTTTTGGTATGGAGCCAGGTAGTGGTGCAGCAGTAAAAAGCAGCACTCTGCAGAGGCAATCCCTCATGGGGAGGTTCCTGGTTCAAGTTCAAAGTCCTACTTGAGCACACAAGGCACACAGTTTTGCCCATGATCCAGGGCTGCCTGAAGAGTGCGGTGGATCGTGGTGTTGGAAACCTATTGGGGATCCTTTCTCTCTTCCTCTCTCCCTCAATCTCTCTCAGTCATGAAAAAAAGAAAGAAAAGCTTTTGAGTCCCAGATCTGGTAGCTTAAGAAATGTGCTGGAGGGACCAGCAGTCAGCGTAATGGCTATGTCGCTGGACTCCCACATAGTCGACCGCGGTTCGCGTCCCGGACCTGGTGGCTTAAAACTCACGCCGGGCGCGTGTGCATGCATGCCCAAGATCCCGAGAGGAGAATAGAGGAGAAGGGATTGCAGCGTGACCATCCCCCCGGGGGGGTGATTTCTCGCTTTCTGTCTCTCTGTCTCTCTCTGTTTCTGTCTGGCGAGCACATGCGCTGTATAGCAAAAACCTCTTAAAAAGAAAAAAGAAATGTGCTGGATATGTGCGTGTATGCGTGTACAAGCCCAAAATCCTGAAAAACGGAAGAAATGGAGGAGACGAGATTGCTCCATGACTATGGAAGATGCTTTCTCACTCTCTCTCTCTGTTTCTCTCTGTTACTGTCTCTCTATACCTCTCTCTCTCCAGTGAGCACATGTGCCCTCTGCAGCAAAATTAAAAACAAAGAAAGAAAGTTTCAAAACGACTTCATTTTTTAATGGGTAACAGGAGCCCAGGAAGGTTTTGGCCATGGATGTGATATATCCAAACCTGATTTCTGGGAAGATTCACGAGGGAGCAGCTCAGGTCTGGATCCAGGTGGAAAACACGAGATGTGAGAATGCACTAGGAGCGTTACCAGCGTCAGTAAAGTGACCTGTGAGTGCTGGTAGAGGCAAGAATGGTGTAAGTAGTAGGGAGAGAGAGGAAAGAGCAGGTGCAAGGGGTGCCACGAAGACCCAATCCACGGGAAATTGCTACTGACTGGAAAACGAGTGAGAAAAGCAGCAAAGACGGAAAGGAGGTAAGAGAGAGAAGAGCAGAGCCAGCATCCCAGCGATGTGAGTTAGATACACTGCACAGTAGGAAGGGGATGGTGGTCTGCATCTGGGACAGGGTGGACTGGAGCTGCCAGGGGATATCCAGGCAGAGGTGTCAGGTAGGCAGCTGACAGCTGCCTGGAACCCAGAAGTCAGGCCAGGGGTCGTGACTATCCGTACATCATCCACAGAAGTAAGATAAGCTGAGGAAATTAAATAAACCAAGCACAGAAACTCTGTCTTCTTTGAATAACAGGGAGCGAAAGAGAGGCCAAAGATCAAAGAAAGGAAATGAAGAAAGGCCAGAGAGTCAGGAGGGAAAATCTGGATAATGCAGTTCCACGAAAGCCAGGAAAACAAGATTTCCAGGATGGACAGAGTGTTCAGTACCAGCACGAGGCACAGAGACAACAAATGCCTGAGCGTGGAGCTCCCAGGCCTGGCTCCTACGTGCTCAGTGAAGAGTGGTTTCTGCAGGGTAGGAATAGCAAAAGCAAGATCACAGAGAACCAGAAAAAGACAGGCACTAACAGGCTGAGCGCCTATGTGAGTGTGTCTAAGAATCGTGATAGGAACTGTTATGGATGGCCATCTTTAATCCTCACAAACACCCCTCCCAGGTAGGCAGGCGCTATTTCAATTTGTATTCAGAGCATTTTGTGTAAAACTAAGGAAAGGAGCACATCTGCAAGGTCATATTTGTCTGTCTGAAAAAACAAACCTCTCATACATATTTTGATGTAGCTATGGAGATTTGAGAGCAGGCATGTAGGAGGAATCAGATACCAAGGAAAATGATACAAACTGAGGGGGGTGGAAAATGGAGGGGCCTGGCTGGGTGACTAATCACAATGACCAAAGTATTTAGGATGGGCACTCCTCTGTTTCCCCCAGCAGCTACATTGTATGTGTGTACATCTATCTCTGCCTCCCTGTGTCCTGTCTGCCTCCTACAGGAACTGCTTGCAAGAAAAACACACAAAAAACCATGCTAGTCTGGTCAGTGAGCCCCAGTCCAAACTGGTGTAATCAGTAACATATTTCGAAAGCTATTTTTTTTTTAAATATATCCACCTGCACAGATATGTTAATTAAAGAGAGTAGGTTTGCCAGGTCATTAATTTTAAAAATCCAATCTTCACTCACGGGTCATTTGATTATGGAAAAGCAGGGTAATTACTGTCACATACTCTTAGAAACATCCCAAACCTGTGAAAAGTTAACAGAAAGGGGAAAAATCTTCGGTTCTAGAAATTTTTGCATCCCCTTCCTACCCTCTACCACAACTCCTTTTCATCACAAACTAATTTTAAATGATTGCCATAGTCACTCTTAATTGCACTAGTTAACAGGTACCTAAGTCACCTCATTTTTCTCAGCCAGATAGTTAAAGCACACTTGATAGTAATGAGCTGTTTTATTAGAACTGTTCAAGAAAATGCTAGTAATTCTAGGCTTGCAAGAAACCCTAATAATAGCGGTTTCTTTGGATTTACAAACCCATAAATCTGTGGATGCTGCTTGACATTTATTGAATATGAACAACATCCCCACGTGCTGCGTTCCTGAGGTTCGGCCAACATTCTAGGGAAATGACTTAACTCACACAGATAGGCTTGGAAAGGCTCGCCCTGGGCCAATATTTCCTCATACCCATTGCCCCTTCCTACTATTCTCATCAGGTTGAAAACACCCACCGATTTTCCCTCCCCACGGTAGCGATGGCATAAAGCCTCGAATCTGAATCTTGCCCGTGCTACTTAGCCAGCTGTATACAGGGGGAACAGTGGATCACGTGTTGAATCAGCTCAGCCCTCAGCCCCCGCATGAGAGGAGTAAACCCGTATCAGACTCATGAACTGAAACACGGGGCCATCTGGCAGACAGGAAAGGGCAGTGGAGAGAACCAGACACACTCGGGCACCCACTCTGGAGTCACCGTTAACGACGTGGCCAGGTGGCACTAGGGAGGTACATTGCTCCTTTCTTCTAGGGTTTACATTCTTCCTAATTATGGCAACTAAATTTAGCCAATTAGCCTTGAAGTGTTCGGTTTTGTTTTTAAATCAGTATGGCAGGCTGCCAGAGATAGATACTGGCCGCATCACTCTCTTCATAATGGGGATCTAAGGTGCCCTCTGATCTGCAGGATCGGTGGCTTTTTGAAGTTAATAAGGGTAGGAGTTGGAGCAACCATTCAGGCCCATTGCTTCAGACCCATGGATTTGGGTGCAGGAGGAGATGACCTCACTCTTATCCTAATTTATTCCTATCACAAAGGTTTCAAAGAAGCTTGTGTGATGCCTACACAGGGTAATCATACCCAAACGGTGACAGTTTTGAGAAAGGAGGCACTCTTAACAATCATAGTAAGACAGCAGGTGTGACCCAGAATATACAGTCATTCTGGTCAGGCCCTTAGCAAGGAAGAAGATGATATACAGCTTTCTCTCTCCCTCCTTCCAAGTTTTAAACTCAGAAATCTAAAGACAGAAAGAACCCTACAGCCTTCTCCCCTCCTGTGATCACCAGCCTTTCCCAGAAGCACATGCCTCAACTAGCACTCACTACCCTATATAATCAAACCATGTCAATCTTCTCAACACAGTGCCCTGCTTCTAATAACACACCGCAGTGGCATGAGACGCACGCAGAAACACACAGGCAGGTAAAACAGATAGGCGATCATTCCAGGTGGACAGAGGAAAAGGGTCAGGCTGATGCAGCAATGAGAGGGGCCTGCCGTGTGTCAGAATCACCTACACACTAGCACAGGTCTTGGAGGGGCCACAGACCAGATCTGGGCAACTGCGCACAAGAGTCAAGTGACAGCTCTCCCTGAGTATGCCAGGGGAGTTGCCAATCTCCCGAAGTACAGAAATAATCCCCAACACAAGTCTCGGCAAAACCTGACTGTCCCCAATTTCACAGCAACTGTCATTCACCAGTCCCCTTGCACAAAGCTTGTGCCTCATGCTATGGTTTAAAAGTGTCCCCCAAAAGTTCATTTGTTGGAACTTGTTTGTATTGTGAAGGTATCAAGAGGAAACTGAATCTGACTATGGTACTAAAAGATGGAGATTTTAGGAAGTGCGGGGTAGTCGGAAAAGTCATGATACATTTTTGCATAGAAAAACAGAAAAATACATCATGACTTTTTTCCTTTTTTTTTTTTTTTTTTTTTTTTGGAGAGGTTTTCGCTATAGGGCGCATGCACTCGCCAGACAGACAGAGAGAGACATAGAGACAGAAAGCGAGAAATCACCCCCCAGAGGGGATGGTCACGCCACAATCCCTTCTCCATTCTCCTCTCGGGATCTTGGGCACGCACGCACACGCGCCCGGCGTGAGTTTTAAGCCACCGGGTCCGGGACGCAAACCTTGGTTGACTACGTGGGAGTCCAGCGACATAGCCATTACGCTAACTGCTGGTTCCCAATACATCATGACTTTTCTGAAGACTCAATAACCAGGCATTAGGGTGGGGACCCCATAAAAGACTCCTGATTTATAAAGAGAGGGAATGAAATCACAACAGAGACACTGTTCTACTCAAGCTCAAGTTCATGCCTGGGGGCCTGTGAGGCCATCCACTAGCCAGAAGACCCTCACCAGATGTAGGCCCTGGACCCTTGCCCTCAAAACCACGAGCTAAATAAACCTCTATTCTCCTAAACTCAGTTTCAGAGAATTTTGTTATTAACAACAGAGCAGACCAGAAACACCTTATTAAGACAAACCTTTTTTCTTAAATTACCCCAAAGATACACAGTATTTGAGTTACAACTAATTATTACGAAAAATAAAAGTAAACCCAACAGAAGATGAAAACCTTTAGGAAAAGGAACAATATGTGTTTGTTAATTTCCTTTTCAATACTTTTCCATTCTCGTTTCTCCAGCCACTTTAGAACTAACTGATCAGTGGGACCAGCAGTTAGCGTAATGGCTATGTCGCTGGACTCCCACGTAGTTGACTGCGGTTTGCGTCCTGGACCTGGTGGCTTAAAACTCATGCCAGGCGCGTGTGCGTGCCCGCCCAAGATCCTGAGAGGAGAATGGAGGAGAAGGGATTGCGGTGTGGCCATCCCCTCTGGGGGGTGATTTCTCACTTTCTGTCTCTCCGTCTCTCTCTGTCTGTCTGGTGAGTGCACGCGCCTTATGGCAAAAACCTCTCCACAAAAAAAAAAAAAAAAAAAAAAAAAAAAAAAAAAAAAAAAAAACAAGAACTAACTGATCAGGAAGTTGCCACCTACATATTGGGCTTAAAAAGAAATAAAAAGAAAGTAATCTTAATTCATGACACATTTTATGGTGTCAATGCTCTAAACCCACCAAGAAGAGTATGTGACAAGGAAAATTAAATGGGCAAAAGTAGGATAACACAGAGCTCAGGACTAATCCTTCAGCAAAAGTGCACTCAAAATTGTTTCTCTAAGAAAGCATGGAATTGTAGCCAGCAGGTAGCATATTGGTTAAGGCACCAGACTTCCACATGGCCAACCATGATTTGAGGGCTGAAAACAAGTGGCTTGAAACTCACTCCAGGCACATGTACGTGCATGCCCAAATCCCAGGAGGAGAATGGAGAAGGGATTGCAGCACAGCCATCCCCTTGCGGAGTGATTTCTCACTTTCCCTCTCACTGTCTCTGTCTCTCTGGTGAGCACATGTATCCTATGGCAAAAACCTCAAAATGATGATAATAATAATAATAATAATAATAATAATAATAATAAAAATAAATGGAACTGTCAAAGAGGACAACACTTTCACTTTTTAAGATAGTTCATTTCCTGAGCATTTCTGGCATTTCAGTTTATCTACCAGGGGCTTCCAGGGAGGTCCAGGCTGAGGACCCAATAAAGAGACAATTTCTACCTCCAGCAAAGCAACTATTCCCCCAAATAGGGTGTAAAACTATCCCAGAATAAACCATCTACTAGTCTTATGTAAATCCTTGACAGGCCAAGAAAAACTGAGGGAACAAAGTCCAGGAAGAGTGACTGTGAAATTGTGTTGCTGGGCAGAAAGTCTGCAGAGTAAACTAAAACATTTAAAGAATAAAAAGAATATCACGATTTCCTATCTACGGGGAGTTGCAGCTGTTTATTGAGTGCTTACATGTGCCAGGCACTGTGTGAAATATGTATGCATTAAGCTAATTCCCTCACACAGGCCCTATTACCATCCTGAAGTTAAGTCCTATTACCATCCCCATTTGGGAGATGAGAAACCTGAAGCAACTTCTGGACTTGGGTCAACCAGACAGGAAGTGGCCAAGCCAGGAACAGACCCCCACCCCCATTTTAGAGCAAAGGCCCATGCTATTGACCTCTACACTCTCTCTGCCCTTTTCTTATTGGTCACCGAGCTGGGGAATGAGGAGGTAAGGACTGAACCCCAGGTCTTCTTGGTCATAAAGCCCATGTTCTTAAGCCCTACTGTGCACAGTTACCTGAACACGATCATGGGTCCTGCTGCCCCAACGCCCACCAACAATACTATTTACAAATTCTACTACAGCCCTTAATAATAGAAAGCATCATTCATGGAGGGCTGCTGTGCCAGGGTAAAATTAAAAACGTTGGTTTAGAAATGTTCAGCTGACTCAGATCCCAAGCGAGTAGAGCCAGGCCCTGCACCCTTGTCCATTGGACTCTTGCCTGAACTCACCATCGTTCCAGAAAAGGACAGGGTTATACCAAAGCCATGACCACTGAACGCAGGACCACAGCACAACCAACCACAGAGGCCAGCTCCAAGGTGACTGTCACAAGTCACTGACTCTCATTCCTCAGGTCTCCCCCAGTAGCTTCCTGTTTTTTATATGACACACACACACACAAAAAAAAAAAAAAAAAAAAAAAAAAAAAAAAAAGAATTTAAAAATCCAAAGCTCAGTTTCCTCATCCGGGGCAGATTAGAAACAGTCAACCCCAAGGAAATGCGAGGCACTCGGCAACATCTCAGTGATCGCAGGTGAGGTGACAAAAAGGGAAGAAAAACGAAAAACTGAAAGTGCAGACTCAAAATTATATGGTACATCAATGAAGCACGTAATGGCAGGCCTGAGTCGTCAACAAAAGCATTGGCTTCTGCTTAAGCATCCTCTCTGCTTTTAACAGCAGGGAAATGCCTAAAATTTAAACCAGGTTTTTATCAAGTATATAAGCTTTTCCAAGTCTCTGCACTTGAAATGGTGAGAGGCAGAGGGGCTTGACAGAAACATGGGACCAGCATGGTGGAGTGGTGGGTAAGGGTGCTGGACTCCCATGGATCAAGTACTGGACCTGGCGGCTTGCTTTCTCCCCCACCCCCAGTCAAATTTAAATAAATAAATAAATAAATAAATAAACAAACAAACAAACAAACAAACAAATGTAAAATGATTCTAGAGAGAGAGAAAGAAAGAGAGAGGGAGGGAGGGGGGAGGGAGGAAGGAGGGAAGAAAGAAAGAAAGAAAGAAAGAAAGAAAGAAAGAAAGAAAGAAAGAAAGAAAGGAAAGAAGAAGGAAGGGAGGGAGGGAGGGAGGGAGGAAGGGAGGGAGGGAGGGAGGGAGGGAGGGAGGAAGGAAGGAGCGAGCATGGAGGACAAGGTACTGCCAGGGGCATTAGTGCTAAGAACTATACCACACTCAGTGACCCAGGGTGGACCACACCTCATGGGCCTCAAGGATGCCCTGTACCTTCCATGAAGTGACAAGTCACATGCCCTGGAGCCAGACAATCATGAAGACCACCCTGACTACCTACTGACAACCCTGTCTGCTCTGCTCACCAGGACAGCCCTGATGCCTGGCACATGGTGGAAATTCAATAAAAGCCTATCCAAAATATGAACAACCTCTTTAAACTTCAGTTTCCCGCTCTACAAAATAGGTATGACAATTCCTACACTACAGAATCGTGGTGAGGATTAGAGCTGGCTATATAGCATCTCATCAGAGCCTTTTCCATTCTCATTTCCCCAACCACTTTAGAACTGACTAGGAAGGCCCTTACTATACCACACACTGAATGCCTAACCTGCAGTTACCTGCAAGGCCTACCCAGGAAGCAGCCCCTACTCTCTGACAGAGATGGACAGAGGAAGATCAGTTCATTGGCTGATGAAATACGCAATTGAGCAAATAGCATATTCCCTTCCTCAAAAAATAATCTCCCAATTCAACATCGTCTCACTGATCATTAACATGCTTATGAGCTAGAAAGATGCTCTAATACTAAATACGAAGCACAAAAGAAACCTTCCCTGGGTTAACTAACTAGCAAGCTCTGGGTCTTGGGACTGCTTCCTCATTATTTCTGTTTCTGACTTTGCTTTCTCACTTTCCCTGGCCACCGGAAACTAAATATCATCATGCACCATGAGCGAAATCCCATAAAGCCCAAGCCAGCACACAGCAGGAGAAAAAGCAACATTGTCACAAGCAGATTTCCAAACCTGGTGCTGAGTACTGAGTCCATCAAGGACACCAAAAAATCTTATTTTTCTGGCTCTGGAAAAGGTTCCTCCTCTCTGGAATCTCTGCTAGACAGAAAAGCCTTTTAAGAATATCTTGTAGAATATTGGCTCCTGACTACTTGCCTTATCCTTCCAGTATAGCCAATGTAGCTTTTGGGGAAAAAAAAAAGAAATAAGAGAAAAAAATGTCCTGAATGTCCCAGAAGGAATTTATTATCCAGCTAAGGAACTGCAATAGAATAATAATAACCCTTTGAACTTTAGGTGGCCTGTGGGCAGGGCTGAAATGATATCAAAGCAGCTGGTAAGCGTAGGGCTTGTGATGCCCAAGGTCGCCATAGACCTATGCCCCTTCTGGACTGGGTACCAGCCTTCAGGTTCCTCCCTCTCGGTCCCCATCGTCTCACCCCCACACACACACCCACCTCCAATAAGAGGAGCTCTGAGTGAGACCTCCAACCTCTCCAGCAGTGTACGGAAGAGGGCCTTTCTCTGTCCCGCATGGCCACTTCCTGAGACAGCTCCCAACACCCACTTCCTCCACAATGACCCCTCCCTGCTCAATAACAACAATATAAAGTGGCAATCTTAACAGTTACTACTAAAATAGAGTATGAACTGCCTGCTCAATATAGTTGTGTGCACTTTGACTATGTTAATGGATTTATATCCTTACAACTATCTCGGAGAAGCACAGGAATTATCCCCAAGATAGCACAGCTGGAAAACGAGATTCTTTGCCAGTACCTTTACCACTTGACGAAAGCTGACTTCCCAAGCTTCCCAAGGAGGCGGAGGTGGGGGGGGGGGGGAGGTCTTGTTTCTTGTTGTGCATAAGTTAGAACACAGACCTCCCATACAGGAGACACCAAATAATTATAAATGAATGAAAAGAGGAACCGGCCTGTCTGTACTAGCTATCACAGTAAGAGGGAGCAGCCCACTTCCTCCTTTCTCTGCCTGGAGTAGCAGAGGGCAGACAATCTTCAGTAAATATTCAATATATTACAGATGCCTCCCCAACTCCTAACAAAAAGTTCCGGCACACTTTACTGAAAGCCGAGCTCCTGCTGGGACACTCCTGATGCCCCGTCCTATTAATAATGCCTCCTAAGAAATCCTATTCTCATTGATGGATCATGCTTGGATCTTTCATTCCTTGCATGTTCTGAAGTCATACAGAGACACAGCAGTAGAGACCACTTTCTGTGGGTGTCTCAACAGTTAAGCTCAGTGGCAGCCAGCAGTCTCACCTCCCACCTTGGCTGGCTGTGTAATCAGCCTCCTTTTAATCCTGTAGAGCTCCACTCTACCTGGCACCGGAGGCCAGAAGTTGCACATGGGTAATAATTTAACAAATCACCTGTCTGGCGCCCCTGCCAGGACACCCACTCTGGAGCTCATACAGCTGCTGATGCTAGGGCTGCAGTCCTACAGGATGTCAGCTAAAGTGGCAGGCACCAGGGCCTCGCAGCCCACACACTGCCAGCTTGGTCCTGCGACAGATAATCAAGGTGAGGCAGGGCTGCCCCCATGGTACAGTGGGTAAGTGCTAAGCAGAAGCAGCCAGATCCCATGTGACTGACCACGTTCAAATCCCAGCCCTGGTGGTTAAAAAACACACTGAGCCGGACCAGCAGATGGCATGGTGGTTAAAGGTGCAGGATTCCCACAGAGCCAACTGCAGTTCAAGTCCCAGACCTGGCAGCCTGCTTTCTCGCTTTCTCGCTCTCTCTCTCTCTCTCCCTCTTTGGTCAAATTTTAATAAATAAATAAATAAATAAATAAATAATAAATAAAGTCAAATAGAATAATTATTAAAACACACACACACACACTGAGCACACAAGTGGCCAGGATTCTGATAGGAAAGATAGCTGGAAGGAAAAAGAATTTGTGCATGACCCGTCCCATGTAGAGGTGCGCGTACATGTGAATGTGCACACGTATATACTCTCTCTTGTTCTCATGTGCACATGTACATGCCCTTTGGCATGGGGAAGCAGAGCTAAGGTGTTTGATACTGTGTGACCTGTAGGGACTATGCTTCCTACTTTATGTTTAGCTTCCCCAGAGATTTTTAAATACTCCCACGTCACCAAATGTAGGACTAACAGAGCTCTGCTTAAAAAGCGACAACACATACTCTCAGGAACCTGGGCAGCAGGGATACTCAGCACACAGCTAAGAGACACAGAGAGAGGGAAGGTGGACTGCAGCAAACATACAGCAAGACATGCTAGGACTTACACAACATTCCACGAACAAACAACAAAATGTGATGTGAAACTGAGAATGGAGCTTGTCTCAAACTGTGCGTGAGTCACGTTCAGCCCAGGACCTCAGAAAAATAAGTGAAATGATTCCCAAACTACTTATAAGTACAGTGCCTTGCGCTATTTATCTGTAAACCACTGAAAGAAAAGATCTTTTCAGGGTTACAAATAAGATGCCTACTTATCAAAAGTGAAAACTCTGCCGTGACAGACCTTTGGGAAGAACCAATCATTTTGCCCCAAGCAGTGGTAGAGGGAAGCAACTTAAGGAAAGACCGCCTTTAAATAACCAAGCTCTAAGCTGTCACAAGCAATTATTGCTGTCAGATACGTGTTAACATAAACACCATGACAGTCCTATCATAGTGAGACAGCAGAGCACTGATTTTGAAGGTAATCAAAAAAGATGTTTCAAAGCAGTCTCTCAGTCCTATGTCTTGAGAAAGGAAATGGGATTTCTTTTTCCTCAAGATACTCAGACCCAGCGCTTTGAGATTATTTTGCCGCTCGCTCAAGATAACAGCAGAGTGACACAGTATGTTCCAAAAACAAAAAGAGTGTTGTTAAGGTCACAGAGTCCCTACACCAGACTGGTGAACAATGGAAGAACAGGAACACACTAAGCCATCTGGGGCTTCACTTCTGCAGAGAGGAAGAGGAGAAACACCCAGAACAGAGAGGCACACGAACTGCTAGGCTGACTTCTCCCGGGTCCCAGAGTACCCAACATTTTGGATTTTCATGTGGGTCATTTAAAGGAGCCATCAGAAGTCATGGCTCCATGTTTCCCATCACCTTCTGCCAGTCAGTGGCCTTACCTGAAGATAAATGAATCCTCACGTGTTTAACACGAGTTTCCAAGGTAGATGGCTAAAGGTCCAATCCCTGGTTCCACTTTCACCAGTAACAGAAAACTGGCCAAGTCACTTCTAGAGTTACAAAATGGAAATAGTGGTATTGCGTACATTATTAGATTGTCAAGAGTTAAATGACAAGCACAGTGCTTATTTCATGGAGAGCAATAAATAATAGCTGCTGCTATCAATGCCGTCAACATTTCAGTAAATGAGGGCTCACCAGCAAACTGGTAGTTACTGGTGCCTAGAGAGTGGATCCACTTGGTCATCCAGTGGATACTGACTGACTGCTGCCCTGTGTGCCAGGCACTGTGCTACAGGTGAGGGACACAACAGGAAGAAGTGTGGGGCTCAGAATTTAATGACTCCAGTCTATTGGGGCCATACTAGTAACTAACATAGCATCCCAAGATGAGGACCAGAAATGAACACACACAAGGAAACGGTACGAATGCCTTATTCTAATTGAGATAGACTTAACTGCAGTGTGAGTCAAAAACATATATATCAGGTACCATATTACATTTGTTCCCGACACAGGAATTACACTGAGTTCAAGCCTACACTTTTTGCCAACATACCCACAGAGAGTTAATGTTCAACAGTTAAAGTCAGCGTTAGCGTGAGGAGCTGCCAGGTCAACATAGATCATAATGGAGATAGCCATCCCCTTCAGAGAGGAGCAGAGTCCAGCACAAATGTCACCAGAAAACACACTATCACAAAACTAGAGAGGTATGGACAACTGCCTGGCTGCCTTTATTAACTGTGAGTGTGACTCATCAGGCAACTCTGAGCAAATATAAGACTGAACTGTCCTGTGGTTGACAACTTATCAAAAAAAACTAATGCAACAGAGAGATGAGGAGTGTGCCAACTCTGGGCCAAAGGTAAGCAGGGGAAGAAAACAGAAGAGCAGAGGCCTGTCTCCAAGATAACCATGATAGGCAGAGAAGACAATGTAATCTCTTTCTTAAAACCATGATGGCATTCTTAGAAGAAATGCCGTATGGAGAATGCAGTTTTTTTTTAACAAAATAGCTTATCACCTCCAAAGTTCTGTTTCCCTGAAAGAGCTGAGTCAGATGCCACTATATCACCTACCAGTTCTTATCAATTAACCAATGTAGGTCAAAATTTCTTTATCTGACTCAATTTACGATCAGCTGAGCACCTATAAGTAAAGGACAAAGATTAGAAATATTGCACTTAGAGATACCTTCTTTCCTAAATAAGACTGTAAGGAAATATGGCTTTTCTTAATAAGAATTATCCTTACAGTTGACATTTAAAACAGATTCATAGGTCAGTCAGTGGTGGGGTGGTTAAGGTGGCCATGATGCATTTTTGCATAGAAAAAATATGTCATGACTTTTTTGACAACCCAACAGATCACACACATGGTCAACTGCACAGTTCAAGTCCCAGACCTAGTGGCCTGAAAAACATGTTGGCATATGTGCATGGGCCCAGAATCTGAAAGGAGAAACAGAGGAGAAGGGATTTCAGTGTGGCCATCCCCCATCTGGGATGCTTTCTCACTTTTCCGCTCGCTCTCTCACAAATTTTTAAAAAGGAAACTGATTTGCCAGAGGGGCAGGGTTATCCAGATTAAGTGTTTCTAAAATATAAGAGAAGATGGAGAGGAGATGGGGGACTAAAAGGACCCTCGACAGGGTCCTATAACATCACAATTCCCCTCCCCCAGCCCTCCAGCAACTCAAGACTTCTGGGTGCTCACACACATGCCAGGCCTGCCTCTAGGTCAACCCAGAGATCCGAACCCATGGTTGGCTATATGACCTGTGCAGCTGCAGTCCAGTATGCTCCAAATGGTGTGACCCAGATTGGGCCAAAAACTGCACATTTGATAATCCCCTGAGCATTCCAAGTCACATTAAAATTTTAAGCCAAGCTAAGGCCTGCCTCTCCAGAAAAAAAAAAAAAAAAAAAAAAAAAAAAAAAAAAAAGGCAGAAAAGTAAATACAAACAAAATGTCATCTAAAATTTCAAGGGCTTCACAGACCTCCTGAAGTCTTTCCATTGGTTCGTGGTCAAAATTCCTGGTCTAGGCACCATCAATCAGAGTTTTCCAACTTCAACCCCTCACATACCATCTTCATTCATTTTTTCTTTGCAAATCCATACAATTTAAATTTTTAAAATAAATTCATTTTCACTTACATATGTGTATATTATGTGTATGTGTGTGTATATATATGTGTGTGTGTGTGTGTGTGCGTATATATATATGTATATGTATATACATATATATATATATGTATATATATATATATATGTATATGTATATATATATATATATGTATATATATATATATATCTTGAATTAAAAATCTTTTATAAGCTTGGTATTAAGTCAAGCCCACAATTTCAAGGCTACTACATACAAAATATATGTGTTTTCCAAATATAAAATATATAATTATCCATATAAAATATTTTGTCACTGGGCTGACTAAAACCACCTCCCATATCACATGTATATGAGTCCTACTGCTCTTCAGAAAATATTGGTTAATAAATCCAGAGGTCTGGAACTACTCGGGATGCAGTAGTTGGGGTACAGCTCTCATGGTCAGTGATGAGCAGGGCTGTATATTCAGGCCAGCTCCAGAAGACCTAATGGTCTCAGTCTGCATGCACCTGGCAGAGACGGCTGTCAGAGGAGGAGAGGAGGCCAGGAGCACACCACGGGTGAAGGCAACTGACCTGTCTACATGGTCCTGTTGTGAGTAGTCTGCCCTCTTCGATAAGGTAGCATGTGCCTACCCACCACCAGCTAAGTCTCCTCACTACATGGACCCAAAGGGGACATCATGCCAGGCTGGACCCATATGCTTCTCTCCACGGCCTTCGTAATTAGGGCCCAGGGAAGCTTAATTGATGTTGGACATGCACATTGAGGAGTGTTTTAGAACTGAGCTGGGGCGGCCTTTCTGCCTGTGTACATGCGGAGGCAGAAAGCCAGTTCCTGGGGCAAGGGGAGAAGAGGCACCAGCAGCCGCAGAGAAAAGGTGCATACAACCCACTCCCTGACTTCCCAATCTCTGGTTTCAGGCCAGCTGCACTTCCTGCCCACAGGGTCCATGGGCCATCCCAGCAATGAATTTCTCCTCTTGGCTTCAGCAGGTTCGAGCAGGCAGCTGTTCCTTACGACCAAATCAGCCCCAACCAAGACTCTGTGCTACACAGCCCTGACTCTGATGTCCAGGTGGGGTGGAAGGAAGGTTAGGAGCCAGGGTGGGTGCCTTTTCCAGATGGACTCCAAAAGAGAGCTGAGCTTGAGCCTTCTCACAGGGGGGGGGGGAGGGGGAGTCTAACTAAGTCCTCTCCACATCACTCTGGGTGAGAGGTATCACAAGGAAGAGTTGGCCACGGGTACCTGGAGCTCCTCTCTCCTGCTGAAGGCTGGGAAAGAATACAAGTGACGACAGACAGACGCAGTTAAAGTTGCTGAGCGTCAGTGTGTGAACCAGGCTCTCTACAATTACTACTGCTTATTCTTCATGGCGGCCCAAAGAAGATGGTAGTGGCATGTTCCCCACTTTATACATGGAGAAACTGAGACTCGGAAAAAATTAAGTGACTGCCAAGGTGACAGAGCTAACAAACTCGCATCTGCACTCTTAACCATCATTACACCTTGCTTTATTAAATGATACTAAAGAGGGACCAGCAGTTGCCATAATGGCTATGTTGCTGGACTCCCATGTAGTCAACCACGGTTCAAGTCCTGGACCCGGTGGTTTAAACTCACGCCGGGCACGTGTGCATGCATGCCCAAGATCCCAAGAGGAGAATGGAGAAGGGATTGTGTCATGGCCATACCCCCTGGGGGGGGGGGGTGATTTCTCACTCTCTGTCTCTGTCTTTCTGGCGAACACACGCATACTATAGCAAAAAAAAAAAAAAAAAAAAAAAAAAAATACTAAAGAACAGTGCAGATATACTAAGTAAGTCTAGTGTCTGAATGTCCCCAAAAGGTACAGCCACCAAAAGATCCTCCTTCCCCCCAACACAGAACAGCCCTGCCTCCTGTGCCAGTCCCTGACCTAGCCAGCAATGCCACACCTATGGGCATAGCACCAAGAAATAAGTGTACAGAGGTAAGAGGCAGAGAGGAGCATTGCTACGTGGCTGAGGCGTGGTTTAGGTGGCCAGAACAAGACCCGGTTGAGCCTGGCATGGGCCCAGAGCACAGGCTGAGGGTTAAAGCAGAGTGACCTTTTTATATATAGTAACTGGTATATGGCATTCTCCTCTGTGGTCCCACATGAGGGTAGAAGGAAAGATATGCTCCCAGGCCCGGCAGATCTAAGGAAGCCTGCCAAGAACCAAGCTGTCAGGACTCCTGATAAATACTGGAACAGAAACTACATTCCTGGAGTTGGGACTGGATGACATGTAAAGGGAGAACAGGGAGAATCTTAACTACAACCCCAGGGCCCATTCTGATACCCCTATTATTCATATTGCATTTCTAAAACTTGAAGCCTGAAAATAGACATCTCACCGGCCAAAGTTTACAAATCAATTACAACTGAAACCTTGATTCCCAGACTCCTAGCAGATTTCAAATCCTGTCAGGAAAGTTGGAACGAGGCACCTGAACCTCTCAATGTTAGTGTGGCTGATCTTCCCATAAAAACAATGTTGAGGGACCAGCAGATGGCATAATGATCACGTTGCTGGACTCCCACACAGTTGATCACAGTTTGAGTCCTAGACCCAGTGGATTAAACCCACGCCAGTCATATGTACATGTATGCCCAAAATCCAGAAAGGAGAATGGAGAAGGGACTGCGGTATGGCCATCCCTCTGAGGGTGATTTCTCGCTTTCTGTCTCTTTGTCTCTCCAATGAGCGAAAACACCCTATAGCCAAAAGAAAAAAAAAAAAAAAAAAAAAAAAAAATACCTCTGAAAAAAAACGTTTTGGCCAGAACTGTCATCTTCCAGTAATTAACCAAAATGACAAACACAAAGGGAAAGAGGGAAGAGGCACGTGATACATATTCTCTAGGCCTTTTAGAAAACATGGAGTGGTTCCTTTGGCAACATACATGCACATCTACAAGAAAGGTGATTTTGTAGATATCAAGGGAATAGGTACTGTTCAAAAAGGAATGCCCCACAAATGTTACCATGGCAAAACTGAAGAGTCTACAATGTTACCCAGCATGCTGCTGGCATTGTTGTGAACAAACAAGTTAAGGGCAAGGTTCTTGCCAAGAGAATTACTGTGCGCATTGAGCATATTAAACATTCTAAGAGCAGAGATAGCATCCTAAAATGTGTGAAGGAAAATGACCAGAAAAAGAAGGAAGCCAAAGAGAAAGGTCCCTGGGTTCAACTAAAGCGCAAGCCTGCTCCACCCAGAGAAGCACACTTTGTGAGAACCAATGGAAAGGAGCCTGAGCTACAGGAACCTATTCCCTATGAATTCATGGCATGGTGGGTGTTAAAATTAAACTAATCTATGGTCTATGAAAAAAAAAAAAATGTTGATGCATTCATGCTCCACCATCGTCGCAGTGGAGTGAACAGTGCAGTTTAGACAAGTGTGGCTATAACAGCCCTCTGGGCAAGACACTGAGGCAAGCACTAAAGCTATGCTGCCTGGCCACACCACTTCATTAGAGGGGGCCCTTGCTACCTGGCTGCCCAGGGCTTGAGATTCAGCCTGTAGTCAGGGACAAAAGTAACAAAGGTGGCTAGTGATTGGCAGCTAAGGCCTTCTTAGTTTTCATCATCCCTACAGCAAGAAAGTCCACTCTGTAACCAATACTTCTAAGGCAGAATCCTCTCCATGTCGCCCCACCTTTATCTATTTTTCATTTGGCTCTCCGTTTCCTCCTCTAACCTTCAATGGAAGATGGTCTCCCATGTTTTACTCAAGCCCCTTTTTTCACCGTCATGTTTGACAATGACTCTGAAGATGACATTCACTGTGTTTCCTTGCCAACTCCACTCTGGCTCTTCCAGCCACCTGCTAGGCCTCATCACTTGAATCCTGTGCTGGCATCTCTATCTCGTCCCCACCCCTCCCACCTGAGTTCCTTTTTCTGGCACAGGGAAGAAAACTAACATTTACTGAGCTTCCCACAGTTGCCAGGCATTGTGCTAGATGCTTTCCATGTTCCTTTATTTAAAAGAATCACTGTCTCGGGTGCCCAAGATGCGAAATCCATCCTTCTTTGTCTCCTCCCTCTGCCTGGCCCCGTCATCTGATCAGTGACTGAGTCTCATCAGTGCTTTCTCTCTTCTCACTATCTGGCCTTCTTTCCAGCTTCTCCTGGAGTCTTCTTCCCACACTCTGAGTGTCTCCTACCTGGCCTCCATGCAAACCTTACTGCACACTGTTCCTCTGGAACACAAGCTGGTCACGTTGCCCCTCTACAGCCCCTGTCCTCCTTGTGGGGCACTGGAGGCCTGCCACAATCTGACTCTAATGTACTCACTAGCTTACTACCCAATGCTTCCCCACAAGCCGGCTAATAAGCACAAGCCAAACCACGTGACCCCCCACTCCCTGAAGCCATGCTGTTCTTTCCAGGTTTTTGCTCACACAGTTCTTTCCATCTCACATGCCTTTTCCTCCTGTTTTTTCAGACTCAATTCCTCTTTCTCCAAGTCCCAGTACAGATGTGGCATCTCCTGCACGATACCTTGCTTCTCCCGCAGTGGGTAGTGACTTTGCCCTCTGTGAATCCCGGCTTCCCTCGTGAACTCCTCCTTCAGCGCTATTTAATCGTGTTCTCTCTGAGACTAGACACACCTTAGGGACAGGGACTGAATAGGCTTTAACCCAGAAGTCTCCGCTGTACCTAACACACCTCTTTTCACCAAAGCAACATCCCTTTACTCATTCAACACATATTTACCCACTGTCTACCATGCACCAAGGTGCTGCTGTGTATTCAGTATACAACCGTAAATGGGAGGAAAAAAAAAAAAAAAAGACATGGCTCCTATCTTCATGGGTTTCCCTTCTAACAACAAGACAAACTCTAATCAAACTTCACCCAATGACCAACCGCTCTGTGCTGTCAGAGGGAAGAAGCAGGGTCCTACTGAAGCACAGAGAGAGCAAGGAGGCTAGCCAGCGGGAGTGAGCCTGGGACGAGTCTGTCTGAAGGATGAGTGGTGAAAAGGGCAAGTGGCCAAAGTGCTTCAGGTCCAGAGGACAGCCTGTGCGAAGGCCCTGTAGAAGGCACAAACACAGGGCCGGTATGGCTGGAGCTCGCAAAGGAAACAGAAAGGGTATGAGAAGGTGACAGAGACATCTCAATAAACATGTGGAGCGAATATAAATACATGGCCCTCACCAACCAGTGTACTTTTTTTCTTTTATCAATAAAACTAACCAACCATAGACCTATAACAAATACCAAATATAATTTTTAAAAAATACTTCTTCCTCATTTGAGATATTCTCTTCTTAGGTATGAGTACTGTTCTCTAAAGAAGTTTAAAGTGAGTTCCCCTAGCTAGAAATAGAAAAGCCAGCAAGGTTAGCACATGATAAAAAAAAAAAAAAAGAAAGTCATGTAATTCTATAAATATTAATAATACAATACAATGCTGTTTTATCCTTGAATTTAGAACTGGCCACCTGACTGGAGACACAGTCTGTTGATCATCCTATATTGATAACAGGAGCAGAGACTAACAACTGGCTAGCAACTGACCAAAGATTATTTGGTCATGATTATTTCCTTTTCTTTACAACATCCCATTGAGTAGGCACCAATATCATTCCCATTTACAGATAAGGAAACCAAAGCTCAGAGAGGGTAAATAATTGACCCAAGGTCATACCGGTGATAAACAGTGGAGCCAAGTTCTGAACTCAGGCCAGTGGAACTCCAGAGGCTGTGGCTTTAACCACTGTATTGTACTGCCTTGCAAACTACCTATAATGTCAGTACTTCTGGAATCTTACTGCATTGAGGATTTAAACCACTCATCACTGACGATGCAAAATAGATAAAAATCATCTCTGAAGGAATGCAGTGGAACTTTGGCATCTGTTCCCTTCCTGTTCCAGGTCTCCCTCAAAACACCCCAACTCTTCCTCCAATTTTAATAAAGAAAAGTTTTCCAGTTCATTGCAATACTTAATATCCTGAGAGAACAGGAATTGGAAACCGATGCACCTCCTAAGGCTACATCCCAGCCAAAATCAACAGATTCCAAACCCCTCTTGTAGGCAGTTGCTGTTTACAGTACATCCAACCAGAAGGAGAAGGAGCTGCCGATCACTGGAAGTCTCTAGTCATGGTTCCCCAATCCTTGATGGACTTTCGAGTCTTGTCTGAAAAACACTGTCAGTCAGCAAACTCTCCCCCAACTTATTCCTACTCTTTTTTCTCAAACCCTGTCTGGAAGTAGCCAAAATACAAGGGTAAATGAGCAAAGCTCACGAACTTGATAGTGTTAAAACCATCCACCTACTTCCAACTGGCCTAAGACCCCAGCAAGACCTCATGAAACCCTCATGTGATCATCACGCACTGTGTTCATGCACTGAAAAACCACAGGGTACCCCATAAATATATACAATTATTGTGTCAATTTAAAATAACTTACAAATAAATCTAACATTTTATAAAATTTTGTAGGATATTTCATGACATGAATAATGTCAGTTGGGAGTCCATAGGCAACCCATACACTGGCTAGCCTTCCAGTCCTTCCTCCTTGAACTTGAAGATGTACCTGAGCAAGCCAAGGTCTCGGTACTATGCGTGTTCTTTAGAACTACATTCCTGAACCACACTGTTACAAACTGAGTCCTCTAAAATGTATATGTTAAATCCCCAACACCTTAGAATGTGACTGTATTTAGAGGTAGGGCCTTTAAAGAGGTAAGTAAGTTCAAATGGGGCCATAAGAATGGGTCCTAATCCAATGTGTTTGGTGATCTAATAAGAAAAGAAGATTAGGACACAAATGCACAGAGAGAAAATTCCAGGTGAAAATAAAGGGAGAAAGCCGTCTAGAAGCCCAGAGAAGAGGCCTTAGAAGAATCAACCCTGCTGCCATTTTGATCTCAGACTGCCAGGCTCCAGAACTGTGAGAAAATAAATTTCTGTTGTTTAAACTACCCAGTCTACGGTACTTTGTTATGGCAGCCCTGGTAGACTGATGGTGCAGTGCTCAAGTTGCCTGTCACCCACTACCCTGCCACTCTTTGCAGAGCATATACAAGTGCTTTCCCTTTGGAAGCACACAGCCCATATGCCATGGCCACGGAGCACATGGAAACTGACCTGGCTTTCAGGAACTAGAGATCCAGAATAAAACCTTATGTTTGCTTTTATTATCATGCAGAGGTGATAAATAGAATTTTTAAAAAATAAAATAAAATGTTTAAATAAGTAGAATTAAAGTGCAGTCAATCCCATCTTTAGATAAATGCCAAGGCCCAACACGGCTATCTCTCCTTTAGACAAACCATGCTATAGTAGGTTCTTCCTGTAAAGGCGTGTGTTAAACAGATCCTTACAGCAGCTGTAGGGCCAGGGTATCTGCCCAGACAACCCTCATGCTACAGGAAGGGAAGAGCAAGCACTGGGGGGAAAAGCAAGAGAGAAGGCAGGCGTGGCCAAAAGATCCTTTCCAAAACATGTCATGGTGGAGAAAATAATGTCAACTCATCAGAGCAGCTAGTTAATGAGCTTATTTCAGCGAGTGACCAAGAAATTTTAGACTTGTAAGACTAGGTAAAGAGGTTGTAAGGCATGTAAGGTTCCTAGAGGTGAGGGGTGTCAAGAATTGCTTAAAGGCTAAGACATAAGGAGAGATTATTTCCGTTGTGGGCTGCTGATGCTAAAGCAGGAGTGGGATAATCAGAATAGGCTCGAGCCTGCTGCAATGCTGGGCCCATAACTGTCGTAGTGAACAGCACTTGGGAAGCAATGGCTGTGAGCCAGGCACTGTGCTAAGCACTCTCTGCAGAAGCAAGCTCACGTAAACCTCACAATAACCACAGGAGATGGTCTACTAGTACTTTCAAGTAAGGGATAAAAATAGGAGCCAGACAGTGAAGCAGCAGTGAATGCAACACTCTATGAGGCTGACCCACATGGGAAGGTTCTGATTTCGCATCTGAACACCTCTGGGTACATGTGTGTCCATCACCTAGGGCTGGCTGAGGTGGGGTGGATTATGGAGTCACGAGCCTGTTGGGAGTGCTTTTCTCTCTCCCTCTCCCTCTCTCACTTAGGAAAGGAATACATAGATGTGTGTGTGTGTGTGTGTGTGTGTACATATAGATATGTAAATATACATGTATTTGTGTATATATACATGAATATATTATTCACTAGTATATCCCTAGCACCTAGAATACTGGTTGGCAAATAGCAGGCAAATAATGCTTACTTGTCAAATAAATGAAAAAGAGGCTACTTGTCAATGTCTCCTAAAGGACAGTCTCAGGATTGGAACTCATGCTGCTGGCCTCCCAAGTCATATTCTCAGCCTTTATTCTATGCCACACAGAATGGAGAAAGCCTGTTAAAGAGATGGGAATGAAATGGCCTGGTGTGTGGACAGCTTAGTCCACGGGCCAATCACAGAGTCTGCATCTTCTGCTCTTCAGCATTGGCACTATTACTCTGTACCCACAGTTCTGGGCAAAGTTCTTCAAGGCCAGTATCTACAGATGATCAGGAAAAGGGCAGCCCAGACAGCAGGCTGGAAAGAAGCAGCAAAGAGCACTCCTTTCCCTTGCTCCTGAGTTACTCCCTAGAGCCTCAAACACACCAGGGAGAAAGTACTAGAAGGAGACAGATTTGTTCATCTGATGACCCAAGATCTTAGTGAGCAGAGCTGGTATAATGTACAACAGAATTCTCTAAAGCATGGTAGGTCTCCAGCTTTGCAGTGGGTGGCATCATTTTAGATGGCTTTAACTATTGATTTCTATGGTTACTTCCCCTTCTGGAAATTTATAAAAGTCCTGTATTAAACAAAGAAGGTCCTTTCAAAAAGAACAAGTACCCCTACTTAAAAGATAAACAGTAGGTTAACAATAGGTATTACGTGGATATGACAGAAAAACACCATGAAAGTGAGTATAGTTTGGGAAATATTAGTTTCCTGAAACCTTCTAAGTTCTCTGGGTCAAATGTCTCTATCCCTTCCATCTGCCCATCCACCAGGTATGCCACAGCTCAAACAGGAAAAAGTCTACAAAAACTAAACTTTACATTTTCCATCATTGAAATCCAAAAGACTACACGCAAAAAGAGAGAGAGTTGGGGGTAGAGGGAGACACACATACAGACGTAACAGGCATGTTCATTACGATATAATGAAGTTAACAGCAGGTCATGACCTGGGCTGAAGTCCTACCCTCTGCCTGGAGAGAGCTTGAGCACAGAGCTCCCTTTGATACTACCCTACATTCCACACTATTCTTTCAGCTATTATTTTATGGCATGATAGCTTAGCCCAGCCCTGTCCAAAGAATTGTACTGGGATCTCTGGGACCCATTCCAACAATAACACACAAAGAGGCCTTCTTTCTTTGATAAAAATTAGGAACCCCTCCCTCTGTGATTTGCTCCCCAGTTCCTCCCAGACGAAAAGTAAAGTCCTAATGAGAAGAATTCTGTCAGCCAAATACTGACTTCTCACTTTCCCTACTGGAGATGACCAGGTTACAGGCTGTGGGTATTAGGGTGAGCTGAGCTCTAGCTCTAGGGGTCTTGTCAGCTCTGGGGGAGAGAAGAACACCTTTACTTGTAAATTCATGGCATCTTATCCACGGCTGCAGAAGAGGCTGAAGGGGAAGCAATGGTACAACCTGCACCAATCCAGTGTAAGCACCACGAGAGCAGGAGCTGGTCTTGTTCATGTTACATTCCCAGACCCAAATGCAATCACTGTCTTGTGCTTAATACCTACACAGTAAACTGGTGTTGAATGAATGAATGAAAGGGTAGTAGTAAATGGACGGAAGGATGGTCCAGCAGGGCTGGGAGGAATAAGCAAAGAGGAAACATGACTATAAGACTACTTTCCTGCATTTCTGTTTGAGATCTAGCCACTGTGTAAAAATATAGGAACCCCAAAGGACTATTTTTTTCTCTTTTCACAGCCATTGCTCACAGGTGGTCTGTTAACAGTAGGGCTTTTGACCCTGGAACTATCTGGGCTCACAGAGCTTCGGCAGCAACCTGAAAACCACCTTGGCTCTTTTCAGGACATACTCAGACACCTCAATTTCTGTCTTGATCTCTAGCATCTAGAACACAGAAGAGCAAACTGATTCTGGAAATGATAATAACTTATACACACTGACCTGATTCCGCCTCCTAAAAAAGTTCAAAGTCCTTCACATCCTGGCTTCTCTCAGGAGACTTTATTGAGAGTATATATCTTTTCTTTTCCTCTTTCTTGACTTATCTGCATTTTCTAATCACTCTAAATGAACACATTACTTGAATAATAAAAATGTCTAGCATAGACAGATAAAACATACAACAAATAAGACCACGCAAAAAGACAGTGAAAACACAAATTTTATACGATTCCATTTTAACATTTCTACATTACAAAATTTAATACTGCCATTTCATGCAATCACACTCAATTAAGTCCTTTGAAAAGCAAGCTGTAAATTTCTGATAAAAGTCAAAGCTCAGGACTTAAAATCTGAACGCCCAGCCATACAGGCACTTATCTTCTAAAGGGGGCAGCTATCTGATGGGCGAGGTGCCTGAGTATTAGAGGAGTACAAGGACACAGCTTCATAAGTGATGTGCCATATATGGCCAAAACATATGTTCTCAGCTCATCCGTGCTAAGAAAAAAAGCTGCTCTGCCTCTCTCCTCCAACGGCAGACACTCCCAGAGCAGACAATAGGAGCTAGCATGTTCTCCACAGTGACAGAAGTTTTCTCTTTGGGGGTCTGGTTAATCCATCTGGAGTTCAACCCTGGTCCCAAACAGATGACCCACACTCTAACTAGCTCAAGCACCAATTAAGAAGGACCTCAGCTTCAACCTATTCTCAGATCTCACTGTCAGTGTCCAGCCTGATGCACAAAATGATAAGGAACGCAGCTGGACGAGCAATCAAAAGACTAGACTTCTAGAACTAGTTCAGCCAGACTTTGCATACCTCGCTTAGCCACTCCTACGTTGGTGACTCCATTTACCAAAAGTGAGTAACCCAAGGTGGCTAAGGATAAACTTAAGCCGATATTAATTATGGAGGGAAAAAAGGGGGGAGGGAAAAAGAGAACAAAGAAGAAAGGGGGGTAAGAGAAGGAAAAGAATTATTTAAATATTATTAGCAAAATTTGATACCTGATAAATGAATAGGGTTTTAGCGCCTCAAGCTATGGCTGAGTTTAACAAGCAGAAAAGAGGTTCAAAGCATTGTTCAGTCCAGTGTTCTCCTAAACTACAACATTCATAAACTTTAAAAATGCATACAAAGAGAAACTTCCAGTTTCTCCTCTTCTAACCCATCTTTCTCACTAGGAAGTAGCGCAGCACTGGGACCTGGGCCAGCTGATGGTATGGTACTTAACGTGGCCTGATCCCAAATGGCCAACTGTGCGGCTAGAGTCTTGGGCCCAGAGGCTTGAAAAGTGCACTCTAAGCGACCAGCAGTTAGAGTAATGGCTATGTCGCTGGACTCCCATGCAGTCGACCACGGTTCGAGTCCCAGACCCAGTGGCTTAAACTCACGCTGGGCATGTGTGCATGCGTGCCCAAGGTCCCAAGAAGAGAATGGAGGAGAAGGGATTGCAGCATGGCCATCCCCCCTGGGGGGTGATTTCTCGCTTTCTGTCTCTCTGCCTCTGTCTGTCTTTCTGGCAAGCGCATGCGCCGTATAGCAAAAACCTCTCAAAAAAAAAAAAAAGAAAGTGCACTCTGTGTGTGTATGTGTGTGTGTGTGTTTGTGTGTTATGTGTGTGTGCCCAAAACCCCAAAAGGTGTGAGAAATGGAAAAGGGGCTGCGGAGTGACCATTCCTCATGAGGAGTGTATTCTCTCTTTTGCTCTCTCCCCATCTTTCTTCAGAGAGCACATTGCACTCTAGCAAATGTAAAACACACGCACACACACACAGCCCAGATAGTGGTGCAGCAGTCATGTGACACTCTGCAAGGTTGACCCACATGGGAAGGTTCTAGATTCATCTCCAGACACTTCCCAGAACCAACCAGGAAAAAAAAAAAAAAGTAATAATAATTTAACATTTTTAAAAAATTAAATATAGCCTATGAGAACTGCATGAAGATGTCAAGTAAAAAGTCCCCAGTTCCCAAGGACAGGCAAGGGGGAAGCCATCAGCCTGTGGCACAGCAAATCCTCTGTCTCAAAATGTCCATGAGCACCAGGGCCAGAGATCACATCCTGTCCTCTCAGGAGCCAGGGTTACAATGTGGGTGTGAACATGAACATTCAAGGGATGTATCAACAAAAAGAGTGAGGAGGGCAGCCAGGGCAAAGACTTCCCAAGGCTGAATCAATAGAGCCGTCTGTAGACAGAGGGGCAGCAAATAAAGTGTGTTAGACACACCAGAGCCGTGCGAGCTGCCTCAGGGAGGCTTTCCTAAGCGTGGCCCACAAAATCCATCCCCAGCTCCCTTTTCACACACACGACCGCTGCAGCAAAGCTAAACCTAAGTGCTGGGCCTCTGGGAAGAGATTTGGGGTACCAACTGCTAATCTGAAAGAGAGGCTCAGGTTTGGAGGAAAACAGCTCAGGTCTGAATCCTGACGGTGCCCCTTACTAGGAGTAGACTCTGCATCTCTCACCTAGTGAGCACGTGACTAAAAGCTCCCGCCCTAAGCTGCCTTACACAAACATGGACTAGCCCTACCTAACACAACTGACGCTGGAGTCAAATTGCATCATGCCAGAAAGCATGGAGCGCAGTGCCGCTCCATCCATGCATTTCACGCTTACTCATTTCATGCTCACCACTGTCATCATTAATTGAAGAAAATGGCTATGCCTGCTTTGGGATCACGTTACAGAAAAATCCTGCTCCCTGGACCCAACCTAGAGAGAACAGACACTCTATCACAAGACTGAGGGCCCCCTTCGTGCTTAGGATCCAAGGCTGCCGTTCTACTATGGAACCCTTATGTCGCCGTTTCTGCAGAGACTCAGCCTCAGCAGACTATCCAAAGAAAACAACAGCTTATCCTGAATAGAATCAACTGTTGGTCAGTTCCAAATATGCATAAGAAATCCATCCTGAGTTTCTTACACTGCCAAAGGGACTGAAGACAACACGTGTCTGCACATATGCACGCAGAATCAGATGTAAGTGACGGGGGTACTTGCTTGAGACTGTACTTTCTTGGTTCCAAGTATCTATTCTGGTCTCATTGGGTATCTACCCTGGATACCCATACTCCACAATAATATAACAAAATGGGGAGGGGCCAGCAGAGGGAGTAGTGGTTAAGATGCTGAACCCCCACCTGGCTGACGACAGTTTGAGTCCCAAATCTGACAGCTTGAAATCACACCAGGCGCGTGGGCACATGTGCCCAAAATTTGGAGAGGAGACTGGAGCAGAAGAGACTGAGGCACAGCCAGTCAGGTGTGGTAATTTCACACCACCCAGGAAGGGTGATTTTTCACGTTCCCTCTCTCTGTCACTCTCCAACAAGTGCATGAGCCCTATGGCAAAAAACATTAAGGGAAAAAAAAAAAAGAAAGAAAGAAAGAAAACGGAGAAAGAGGCAAAACACAAGGATGCCAACAAATATCTTTCCAAAACTCTCTGGAGCAGTGGTCCCCAGATTTGGGGATTTCCACAACCGACTTACACTAAACACAGACATACATCCACACACATATTTGGCTGCTAAGAACTTATTATGCCATGTGAAACCATTAAAAAAAAAATGTATGTTACCATCATTTAATTTAAAGATGACGGTACAGCTTTACAATATGACACTCTGTAAGGCTGACCTACATGGGACGGTTCCAGGTTCAAGTCCAGAGACCTCCCAGAGTATGCCGAGCACATGCATGCCCATGATCCATGGCTGGCTGAAGTCGGGGGTGGATCATGGCATCAGAAATCTGTTAGGAGTATTGTTTCTGTCTCACTCATGTAAGAAGTAGATGAATAAACCTTAAAAAAAGAACAGTCATAACTATTCTAAAATAGTATGAAATATACACTCTCAGAATAAGAAACAGACCTCTGCATTCTCTAAATTTAGTTTTATGAAAAACTCATTATATTACACGATCCATATTTTTCTCAGAGAAAGCTGTGGAACTGGTTTCAATTGGGAACAATGATCTGGAAGAGGACATTGCTACTTTCCTGTTAAAAAGTACCCATACTGGAAGGTCATAAAATGATATCTAATCCCTGTGCCCAAAATAACAAAGGAAAGAGAAGCCTTTTGCCCACCCTGCTGAATATTCAATGAGAAGCAGCATTCGCCATGGACAGGAAGGGCCATCAAGATCTCTCTGGCTGAGATCTCTCTAGCTGTCTTCTAACCTTCCCAACTTAAAATCCATGTGGCTCATCTCTCTGGGTTCTGGTACTTCACACCAGGTCACAGCTGCCTTGCTCAGTAGTTCAAACCTCAGTCCCACTTTGAGCTTTCATATAAACCTATGTTTCACTCTTATTCCTCAAAAATCTGCTAAAATTAAACAAAAATCATACAACCAAGCAATCCCATTCCTAGCTATCTTAAAAAAAAAAATGCGTGTGCACTATGATACTATACATAAGAGCCAAAAAGTAGAAATGATCCAGATATATATGAACTTGTGAATGGAAAAGCAAAATGTCGCATATCCATATAATGAAATACTACTCATCCAGGAAAAAAAAAAAAAAACTGGAATAAACTAGTGATGCATGCTACAATGTGGATGAACCTGAAAAACATTTCACTAAGCAAAAGCAGTCAGAACAGAAGACCATATAATGCATGATTTCATTTACATGAAATGGCCAGCATATAAAACACAGATTATTGTCTGCCTGGGGATGAAAGTAGGATTGACTACTAATGATCTGAAGGGAAATTTTTCATAATACAGAGTTTACAAAAAAAAAAAAAAATCTGTTCAAAACTATGCTTAACAAGATGCTTGGCAGAATTTAGTAAGTTTCTATTCAGTGAGCGAGCCAATGAGTGAGTGGGTGAGTGAATGAGTGAATGAATAAAATCTAATTTCCCAGAAGTCTCTCGGATAAGCCTAATGTGGTCCACATATTTCATTCACTCCAGTCAGACTCAGCTAGTCAAGTGTAGTAGTTCTATAATAACAAGTTATATGTAACAGTTATATAAAAACAAGGTGTGGGTGTGGGTGTGTGTGTAGTCGCATTCTTTGGATTAGGTTGAACTATACGCAATTCATTTTTATGGGTCAAAATGGTTCAGTATGGGCAATTTCATAGGATTCGATCCATACATGTGATACTTAACAATGAGAGGAAATGGAACAGATGCTCTTAAGTCAGACCGACTTATGTGGTCCTAGTCTCCATCACATCGTCTAAGCTTCAGCTTCCTCATGTGCAAAAGGGGGATAATAATAGGATCTTGCTCACAGGGCTGCTGGAAGAATTACTGTGACAACACATGGAAAGCACCTACCAGCGCTTTCGCAAAGCTACAGAGTAAGTATTCAGTACACTGCAGCAATTAATGATATACGCTGAAACTAACCCTCCTCAGTTATCAAGAACCAGGTCTTTCCTTTATGTGGTCCTCTGTAGGCATGTGAAAATAGATGCTCATTGCTGGACTCCTCCGTAGGTAAGTCTTCCTCCTGGCTACTGAAGTCCTAGGCCACAACCCTGAATGCCACTAGAGTCCCTGCCCACAGACAGCTCACTCTTACAGGGCGAACTGCTGACAGCTCTGCAGGAGGATTTTTATGACTCTATTCCCAACATCCTCCTCACAAGTTCAGCAATACCATGAAGTAGAAGAAAGTATCGTCAGAGAGATTTCCTTCCGGCTTACTCTGAACAAAAACGTGTGGCTGCTATACAACCACACGATGTTTAATGGACAGGTGACAGGGCTGTTCACTAAAGGTTGAGTTTCTAGTAGCAACAGCAAAGGACAGGAGCTATGGGACAAATGCAAAAAATCATATCCCTAAGTCCTATTTAAAACCCCTCAACTCATGTGTAGTGAACAGGGAGCCAAAAGAGTCCAAACACAGATAGTTGTGGGATTAAACTAGTTACTACATTTCACATGTTTTAAAGTAAATAAATTTTAGTACACACTAAAAAATTTACATTGTCTGAAATTCAAGTTGGATATCCTATATTTTGTCTGGCAATACAAGATTCAGTCTGTACCTCAGATCACTATTTTATTTCCTAAAGATAACACATTTTCAATTCAATTAACTAAATTTCTTTCTTTCTTTCTTTCTTTCTTTCTTTCTTTCTTTCCTCCCTTCCTTCCTTCCTCCCTCCCTCCCTCCCTCCCTTCCTTCCTTCCTTCTTTCTCTCTTTCTTTCTTATTTTTTACTATAGGGTGCATGTACTCACTGGAGAGACAGAGATAGAGAGATGGAAAGTGAGAAATCACCCCCGAGGGAGAGATGGCCACACCCCAATCCCTTTCTCCTTCATTCTCCTGTTGAGATTTGGGGAACACATGCACATGTGCCCACTGTGTTTTTTGAGCTGCCAGGTCCAGGACTCGAACTGCCAAGTAAGCCATGCAGGATCTAGCCACCTTAACCACCACACCAAGAGCTGGTCCAACTATTTTATTTTTTCCTGTAAGTGTATTTATTTGTTCTATGAGAGAAAGAAGTGTCCCCAACAAGGTCATCAGACCATTATTCACCCCATCTCAGGTGGACCCAGCTCACAGAGCTCTACTCCCAGTGTGCTCGGAGAGGTCCTAGGACATGAACTCAGAACTTTTCCCATGTGGGTCCAGTTGTGTTATCACTGCACCACTGTCAGGCCCTTCGATGAACTATTTTTAACCATAAAATGTCTACATGGACCAGAAAGACAAGATTCCTACACTTCGGGAGAGCTGTGTATGTGGCTAGACTAAAAGGTCTTTACCGGCATCATATACAGAAGCTTATGTGGTGCCAGCTCTGTACTAAATTCGTTTAAATGCCCTAGTAGCTCGCTGAATCCTTGAATTAGCCCTGTGAGGTAGGCCCAAGTACCTACTTTATAGGTTAGGAAACTGAAGCTTGGGGAAGGGTGAAATTAAGCTTAAGTCTCCCAACTTGAACCACCATAAAAAAAAGGTCTAGGAGACTATCACCAAGTCCCAGATTCAGTCTGTTGTCCCCTCCAGTGTCCCTGAGCCAATTCCAGGTTTCTAATGCCCTGGTATTTGCATTATAGCTCCATAAAGCTGGGTTGTTTTATTTTTCCCTTCTTTACCAATGCCTATTCCTCCAAAAATGAAACTTAGGAACTCTAATCCGCGAAACACTCCACAGCCATTTTAATTAGTATTTATAATTACTTTTTTCTTTTCCATCATGTTACACCTTGAATGTGTCCCCCAAACTCCACGTTAACAAGTTAGTTCCCAGCGGAACAGTATTAAAAGATGGAACCTTTAAGAGGTGATTAGGGGACCAGCAGATGGCATAATGATTATGTCACTGGACTCCCAAGTGGACCACTGCAGTTCAAGGCCTGAACCCAGGGTCTTAAAACTCATGCTGGGCGCTTGTGAATATGCACCCACCCAAAATCCCAAGAGAAGAATGGAAGAGAAGGGATTGCTGTGTGGTCATCCCCCCGGGGGGTGATTTCTTGCTTTCTCTCTCTCTGTCTTTTTCTGTCTCTCTGTCATGTGCACATGCCCTATAGCAAAAATCTCTCTTAAAAAAAAAAAAAAGTGATTAGATCATGCGGGCTCTACCCTCATGAATGGATAAACTGTCGTTATCATGAGAGTAGGTTAGTTATCACAGAAGCGGGGTTCTGATAATAGGATGCGTTCGGCCCCCTTCTCTCTCTCACGCATGTGCTCTCTTGCCATGAAATGATACAGCAAGACATTCATCAGACGTGGGCCCCTCAACCTTAGACTTCCCAGCCTCTATAACTATAAGAAATAAAACTAATCTTTTCTGGAACCAGCAGTTAGCATAATGGCTATGTCGCTGGACTCCCACGTAGTCAACTGCGGTTCACGTCCCAGACCCGGTGGCTTAAAACTCACGCCGGGCGCATGTGCGTGCGTGCCCAAGATCCCAAGAGGAGAATGGAGGAGAAGGGATTGCAGCGTGACCATCCCCCCTGGGGGGTGATTTCTTGCTTTCTGTCTCTATGTCTCTGTCTGTCTGGCGAGCGCACACGCCCTATAGCGAAAACCTCTCCAAAAAAAAAAAGAAAAAAAACTAATCTTTTCTCTTTTTGAGGGGAGAGGTTTTTGCTATAGGATACATGCGCTCACCAGAGAGACTGAGAGACAGAAAGTGAGAAATCACCCCCCAGCAGGGATGGCCATGCTACAATCCCTTTTCCTCCATTTTCCTCTCTGGATCTTGTGCTAACACGCACATGCATCTCGTGTGAGTTTAAGCTGCCAGGTCCGGGACTCAAACCACCATTGACTACATGGGAATCCAGTGACATAGCCATTACGCCAACTGCTGGTCCCAAAACTCTATTTTTTAAATATGTATTACTCAGTCTCAGGTATTTTGTTACAGCAGTACAAAATAGATTAAGATGCATCTACTACCAGATCTCAGCAAATTCACTTCCCATGGACTTTTCCACTAAAGTTAAGAACAGGAAAAACATTAAACATGTTAGATCCTACTAAGTAGGTTTAGTTCTACTGAAGAATGCTTAGAAAACAAAACCAGAATAAAAACAAAATCTGAAAAATGTCGATTTCAACACACCCATTTATAGCCTTCATCACCAATGGCTAACAGGGCTGAGCTACCATTGACAAAACTGTAGCCATTACTATGAAAAGAGAACTCTCTGGACGTTTGTTGTAACACATACCTCATTCATATAGAAGGTTCCACAGTAGTTTTTCTCACTGCAACTCTCACAGCCTCTAGAGCTGCCAGGGATTTAAGAGGGAACAGATCTTCTTTGATGTTCTTCTTTTCATTTCAGTTTTTATCCTCTCTCCACCAGGAGAATCTAACCCACACCCAGTTTAGTCTACCAAACAGAAGGCAACTGCTTATTCAGATCTTCAGACCAATGACTGGCATTAAAGAGGACCACAAACAGCATGGATTTAAAATCATTTCTCAAAAACACACAGTTCAGGGGCTGGCAGGTAGCATGGTGATTAACGTGTTGGACTCCCACATGGTCGACCGCGGTTCAAGTCTCGGATCTGGTAGCTTGCTTTCTCTCTCTCTCTCTCTCTCTCTCTCTCTCTCTCTCTCCCCCTCTCTCTCTGTGTCTCTCTCTGGTCAAACTGAAGAAGAATAATAAGAATAAGAATAAAGATAAGAAGAAGAATAAATAAATAAATAAATAAAATAAATATTTAAACACACACACACATATACACACACAGTTCCCCTAAGGGCTATAGGTTTTTCTAATCAGAGTTTAGGACAAAGCGTTTTCGGCCTTACTCCTCACAAGGAAAAGAATTGGGTATGGTGACATTCTTCAAACATAAGAGTAGCCAAAGGCAGAGGAATTCTTCATCATATTTGCCTTTGGAAGGCAATCCATCTCCTTGGTAACAGTTCTAAAAAAGAAAAAAGGAAGGAAGGAAAAAAAAAAAAAAAAAAAGAAAGAAACCTCTACTAAATCTTACACCTTAGCAGGCAGCCTAGAAAATATGTCTGTGCTTCAAGCAAGGTACCCACTCCTTTCTCTCAAACAGATGCTTAGCAAACCTGTTTTGTTTTATTTGTTTTTACCTAAAAGGGGCATCCAATACCTTCCCAACAGATCTCATGGCTTTTTTCATCTAAAAAATGGAGATGGTGGCTGAAGTGATAGCATCGCTACCTTATAAGGTTGTTTTGAGGATTGCATGAGAGTGCACGCAGGATTTACAGAAGCTCTGGCGCACAGGGTGTCACCAATAGCTATTTGCTAGGACTGTAACTCATTCACAAGTGCATAGAGCTGTAGAGCTAGGGAGGACTAGAATGGTGGATGGCAAATGGGAGAGGAGAGAAGGTAGAACTGGATGACATGTAAAATGTGAAAGGCTCCTACAGAAAGTCCACAGTTCAAAAACCAGAGTCAGAACCATGCCCAGAAAGGAAAAAGCAATCACCCCTGTGCCCCAACCAACGAAACCACACTGCCTCCACCATGCGATTAAAGATGCCGCAAGCACAGGAAACAGCACCTGCTGTAAGCCGATGACTGAATTACGCACAGGAATACACACTCCAACCTAGAGTCCCATCTGTGACCCGACATTCTTCCTCAGGGAGGAGCAGGAGCCATACAATGTGGAGGTTTGGACACTTTCTTAGACTGGAACAAGAAGTGAACCTGGCATGCTTTCGATTTCTCTGCCACAGCCCCCGCTTTGCTTCCACCCTGATGCTGAGACTCTCCAGCTCACAGACAGACATCTTACAGCTGGGGGGTTCAAGTCACATGTGAGCACATGAGATCATGCTGCCTGGCCCGCAGAGAGTGATAGAAAGTGGGTAAATGACTGAACTAATATCATACGCAGGTCAACTAACACAGCACAAATAATGGAATTAGACAGGAAGAAAGAGCTTGGTCTACTGATGGCAGCTTAATGTAAGAGAAGAAGTGGGGGTGACTCCTGTGACTCACTAAAGAACAGAAATGAATAAGCAGTATCTCTACAGTCCTCCCTAGTTCTACATCTCAATGCTTCGTTACGACAAATGTACTCATCCCTCAGCCCCTTAGTCTGGATGAACTCTTTGGCTATTTATTCTGCACTCAGAGCTCTCTAGACCATCATCCAAGACAATGAGAAAGCAAGTATGGCTCTCTCAGAGCTTGCATTCAAGGATAACAGGGTAACAAGTAACCACCGGCAGATCTGCCCCAATGGATCAATCCTTTTCATTTAATGCTGAGTATCACACTGCATCAGACCAGTGAATCAAGATGGTGACTAAGCAGCCATGAAGCTAATTACATGTCATTCCTTACAGCTTGCAGAATAAATCCTACTGGAATGTATTCACTAGTTACAAATACCCTCAGCATCAAAGCATTCGGGACTGCTGAAAGATGAAGAGAAACTACCCCCAGAATACAAAGTAAGACATTTCTCATGCTGAGTGTTTGTGGAGTGACTATTACGTGCCAGTCTGCCAGTCACCACACAGACCACTGGGGACACTACCATGGACCCGTCCTCATAGAGCTGAGAATCTAAGAGGCTCCTACAATCTCAGTTGTAATAAGCTACAAGAAACAATCTAAATGCAAAGAATGAATCAAACGAGAGAGGTTTGTGGGGCCAGCAGATGGCGTAGTGGTTACGTCACTGGATTACATCACTGGACTCCCACATGGCCAACTACAGTTCAAGTCCTGGACCCAGCAGCTTAAAACTCACGCCAGGCACGTGTGCGTGCATGCCCAAGATCCCGGGAGGAGAATGGAGGAGAATGGAGGAGAAGGGATTGTGGTGTGGCCATTCTCCTTGAGGCTGACTTCTCACTTTCCCTCTCACTGTCTCTGTTTCTCTCTCTCTCTGGTAAGCACACGCATCATAAGGCAAAAACCTCTCTCACACACACACACACAAAAAAAAAAAAAAAAAAAAAAGAGAGAGAGAGAGGTTTATTAGGTTTCGGCCAATACACACTCAGGGTATCTCTTTAAGACGTTCCAGCTGAGGAAGAAATAACATCACCTAAACATGGCTGCTCGCATGCCCGGGAAACTGCCAAACAGCTGCTGGGCCTTCAAGGGCCCCGCTCAATGCCAGACTCCAGGTGAAGAGGCTCCGGGCTGCAATCAGAACTGGATTTCGTTCTCAGCTCAGCCTTATACCCTACCGTCTTGACCTAGCCGATTCCTTCCTTTGGGTAGTTTCTGCATTTATAAAATTACCAGAACAATCAAAAAGGAGAAGTGTGGGGTGAAGGGGAGGGGCATGTGACCATTCACTGAACGTACACATAAAAAAGAACAGCAGCCCCGAACCAGCTTCAGATGACACAACCTGTTCCCTAGCGGAAATGCTGCCCTTCCTCTTCCTCCTACACACCATGAAGTGCACTTTGCCGTTACCAGCCTCCCACGCAGAGTAGCATTTGAAAAGGAGCTCTTGAGCAATCTGCAACTTCCTAAAATGCTGCATGATCTTCCACTCGAGGGCACAATCAGAACACAGCATTCAACGGTGCCCTCACCTAGCCTGTTTCCCTGCTGCTGGTCCCAGAGGCCTGGCCATGACAGAGGGCACCAGGCTGGGAGGCTGGTGGCTTCCAGAGGCAGTAGCACCTGAGCTGAGATTTAAAGGAAAGGGAGGAAAGGGAAGGTAGAGGAGAGCTGCAGCCAAGGGGCTGAGTGTGCCCAAGCCCTGCGGCAGGAGTGCAGGAGTATCACAGGGAGCGGAAAAAGGGCCGCTTGGCTGGAAATGCAAAAAGGTGCACAGTAAGACTGGAGGGGCTGAGGGGGCCAAACCATGACCAGGGTGTGAGGCTCTAGAGCCACCAAGGGTTTTAAGCAGTAAGGTGACATGATCAGATTTTCATTCTGAAAAGACCATTCTGGCTACAATGGTAGCTGCAAACTAATCAATGATTCCTAAAGGCAAGCTAGCAGCCACTAAATGGGGACAACTGCCTGAGACATCAAGAAAAGAAAATTTGGAGAGAAGAGAAAAGGGAAAAGGGTCAAGTGAAGAGAAACTTTGCTCTAGTCATACAACTGAGCAGCACTGACATTAACTGAAGCTTCTAGGAAATGCAGGGCCTCAAGGCCCACTCAGAACTTGTGTCTTTTTTTTTTTTTTTTTTTTTTTTTTGAGAGGTTTTCACTATAGGGCGCATGCACTCGCCAGACAGCCAGAGAGAGACATAGAGACAGAAAGCAAGAAATCACCCCCCGGGGGGGATGGTCACGCCACAACCCCTTCTCCTCCATTCTCCTCTCGGGATCTTGGGCACACACGCACACGTGCCCAGCATGAGTTCTAAGCTACCGGGTCCGGGACGCGAACCGCAGTTGACTACGTGGGAGTCCAGCAACATAGCCATTACGCTAACTGCTGGTTCCCAGAACTTGTGTCTTTTTTTTGAGAGAGAGATTTTTGCTATAGAGTATGTGCACTCACCAGAGAGAGAGAAAGTGAGAAGTTACCCCCAGGGGGGATGGCCATGACACAATCCCTTCTCCATTCTCCTCTTGGTATTCTGAGCATGCACACACATGTGCCTTGCATGAGTTTCCAGCTACCAGGTCACAGGCTCGAACCACAGTTGGCCACATGGCAGTCCAGTACCTTAACACTATGCCACCTGCTGGCCCCCTGTTTCTTATTTTAACAAGGTCTCCTGGAGATCTGAATGCATATTAAAGCTTGAGAAGCACTGCTCTAACAGATCCTCAGGGATCATCAGCTATACCACCGAAGTCACACATTGTCAAACCCAGCTTTGAACAGAGCTGTCACTGAGCTGCAGAACTCAAATACTTGTCTTAGTGTTTAGATAAAATGAAATCACTGAGAGAGAACTTGCTGGAGAGAACTCTCTCCCTAAACTGGCCAGGAAGGGAAAATGGCATCTACCTGCTCTATTACCTTGCCAAGTCTATACAATATAAACAACCAGGCAGGGGAGACAGATAGCTATGATAGAAAGAAGCATCCTCTGTCCATCCCCAAAGCATCTACTTATCTCCTAAACAGAATTCAACTCTCTGCCAAAGCTTCCAGGATCATCCATGAGTCAGTCGGCCTTGAGGGATAACTTCTCAACGCACAACACAAATAGTCACCTTATTACCCATCTGAAAAGTGAACGAAGCCACTTGTGACATTCATCTACTATGCAGATCACAATTTTATGTAATTATAAAAAACACTGTTGGCTCAAACTGCTTTTCTCTGACGCCTAAATTAAGCCCCTTAATCATTATGTATCCCGGCTTTTCCCCACCCACAAAGCAAGAACCCTAGCATTTATCCCCCCAAGGATGCTTTAGAGATTAGGGAAATGATGTTTTTAGTATTCTTTGAGGTGTATCTGGGCTATGCAGAAAACTTTGATTATGTCACTATGTTAGCTCAGAAAACTTCCAGTGACTTCCCAGTTATCTACCAAATGAAAATTCGTATTGTGGCACCTAAACCCTTCACAATCTAATCCCAATGATTTTTGCAGTCTTACTGCATTGCTCAAGCCAACCTAGACTAGTCACATATTCTGACTCCACGTTTCAGACACTGAACTTTCCAGTGAAAATGGAACCCACTGCCAAACCCTCCCTCAGTCCACACCCACAGTGTGTTAAAACTTAAAAACCAGTAGGCATTGACCAAACAAAGGGTGATGGAAAAGGTGCAAGATACCCCAGGTAGCAGGAACAGAAATATTCAGTGGACTGAAACTGGTAAACCCACCTCCACTAGGGAAACCACGATGGAGTCCTAAGGACTGAAGCACAGAGCCTAGTCATGTAGACAATGGGAGGCCAGGGGAGCTGGCAGCGGCCAGAATCTGCAAGGTTCAGAAAGCCCCATCTAGAGGTCTGGACATGATCCTAAAAGGGCTAGTGACAATGTTCTTGAAAGTGACCATACTGCAATACTTGAGACCTGTTTTAGTGAAAGGAAAGAGTGACTCCAAAGGCTTTTCCTGAAACTGTCTTCCAATTCACTTTGCCCACCAATGAAATTCAAACTGTCTTTAGGAAATATCTGTGGGAATTTTAATAGCAGTACATGGTCTCCTTTAACCAGAGATTATAATCATGGAACTATAGATCTAGTAGGAACTTTAGCAATCATTTACTCAAACCCCTTATTTTAAAGATAACAGAACTACAGTCCTGAGATTAAATGATTTGCTCAAAGACAGAGGCAATCTGTGGCAAAGTCAATCTTCCAACACAAGCCTTGTGACTCCTAAGCCAGAGAGAATGGAGTAGAGTAAACATTCTGATATAAGAATTAGAGCACTCATTCATTCATTCATTCATTCATTCATTGAAGGCCTGTCTATAGAACTGATGCAGTTCTTTTTTTTTGTTGTTCCTTTTGTTTTTTGGGGTTTTTTTTACTTTTTTCTTTTAAGAGAGATTTTTGTTATAGGGCATGTACATTTGCCAGAGAGACAGCGACAGAGAGAGAGGGACAGAAAGCAAGAAATAGCCCCCCAAGGGGTATGGCCACATTGCAACCCCTTCTTCTTCATTCTCCCTCTAGGATCTTGGGCATGCACTCACACACACCTAGAATGAGTTTCAAGACACTGGGTCCAGGATTCAAACCTAGTCGGCCACGTGGGAGTACAA
This sequence comes from Tupaia tana, assembly GCA_026018925.1. NCBI lineage: Eukaryota > Metazoa > Chordata > Mammalia > Scandentia > Tupaiidae > Tupaia > Tupaia tana. The sequence goes on along the minus strand of JAKSZU010000014.1, from coordinate 29,883,757 downwards.
CGACATAACCATTATGCCATCTGCTGGTCCCATAACTGATGCAGTTCTAAGCACTGAAGTAGGAACTAGTAACAAAGACAAACATCTCTGCCTTTGTGGGGATTTTCATCCTAGTAGGGAGCGATAGACAAAAAAAAAAAAAAAAAAAAGAAAAAAAAAGAAAGGAAAAACCATAATAAATAAAGTAAATTATACAGCATGTAAAAACAGGATAAATACTCTACAAAGAGCAGAGATGTGGGACACAGGAGGGCTGTCAGGGTATACCTTCCTGAAAAAGTGACATCTGAGAAAGACTTAAAGAACGCAAGTGCTTGCAGGACCCTGAAGATTGGAGGGATCACATGATCTCTATGATATCATAATATCATACAAAATGGGAGGTCATAGGGCTGAGATTCTGGGGAGGAATTTAGCCCTTTTCCAAACCTGCTGACATCCACCCACCAAGCTCAAAAAAACCCACAATTCTAACATTCTCACTGATAAAACAGAAAAAGGACAATTCTCCTTCTGGCTTTAATAAAAGGCCGTGCAAGGCTGATGATCTGGAATGTAATGAAAAGGTGGAGAAGGAGGGAATTTCAGGCTGGAAGCAAAACAAGAACATACTATGCACTTGGATAATGAACCAGGCCAATTGATTTCAGTTACTGCCAAATATGGATTAAAATGTGGGTCACTTCCTGAACATACCAGAAATGAAACTGAGATTGACACCAAGTTCCCAAAACCTGGTGAAGAGTTGCTCAGAATAGAGGAAAAGAGGGCAGCAAAAGAGGAAGAACACCAAATATTACAAAGAATAGTAAGCTGGCCTCATCTTCCTCCTTAGAGTACGCAGGGCCATGGTAAAGCGCCAACATATTACAACAAAGAGCCAATACAGTCCAACCAACATTCGCTATAACCCTAGGAGTCATCAAACTCACTTTACAGATGAGTAAACTGAGTTGGCTCAGTCTCTGAAAACTTAAATGCTTATGCAATCAACAAGCAACACAGACAGAATTGTCTCCTTGACTCCAAAAATCCGTTCTAGCACTAGGCAAACTCTGACCCTTGTTCTGTTTTTGTACAACTTGTAAGTTAAGACTGTTTTTTAATTATTAAACAGCTGTAGGGTCAGCTAGGTAGTACAATGGTAATGTGTCTCTCAAGCAAGGCTGGACCCATATGGAAGATGGTGAGTTCAGTTCTCTGGCCAACCTACGTACAAGGGGCACACACACCCATGATCCTGAATGGCTGGGAAGGCAAGGTGAAAGCAAGGTGGGAGTCCTCTCATCAGACCCTACGAGGGGTGCTTGTCTTTTCTTTTTGTCTTTCTCTCAAATTCATGAATGAAAGAAATACTTCTTAAAAAAATAAAAACTCAAGTGTTATAAATACAAAACAAAAAAGAATGGGTAACAGAGGTCCTATGTGACTTAGAAAGCCCAAAATATTAACTACCTGTCTTTACAGAAAAAGTTTACTGACCCTCAGGCTGGCCCCATGGCCTGGTGATTAAGGGATCCAGACTCTGCATGGCCGATCACACAGTTAAGAGTCTCAGCCTCAGTGTTCGAAAAACACACCAAGCAAGTGTGTGTGCGTGCACAAATATTCCAACAGGATGAAGAAACGAGTACAAAGGGATTGTAGCATGACCTTGCCCCACCTGGAGGTGGTTTCTCCATCTCCCTCCCCTTTTCTCTTGTCTGTCTCTGGTGAACACACATGCTTCCTGGCAAATTTAAAAAAAGAAAAAAGAAAAAAGAAAGAAAGATAGAAAGAAAAAAAAAAATTGTCAACCCTCTAATCTACTACTCTAGCCATAAGCAGATTCAAAACAAGTTCTACAGGATATATTTTGTTTCCTAAACTGTAAACATCATCATAAGAAGAAACAGGCTCTGGAAAGTAAAGAACTAACTCTAATACTGGCCAAACTGATCATTGCCTGGGGGTTAGTGAGTTCTGCTATACTACTTAACAGTTCTCTTACAGCATTTTGTTTTCATTATAAACTGTCTCACAGGGACCATCCCCTCTCTCTCCTATCTACCTGACACCCCTATATCCTACTCTCTAGGCACTTGGCTCCCCAAACACTTTCTCAGGCTGCTCATAGTCTGCCCAATCTTGATTGTGCCCAATACTTCAAAACAATCTCACTTCTCCTCCTTCCAAATCTGGATTTCCAGGGTTACTTTAATAAACCATAGGCTGGGGGCCAGCAGGTGGCATGGTGGTTGAAGTGCTGGACTCCCACCTGGCCAACTGTGGTTTGAGTCCCAGATCTGGTAGCTTGATGTGTCACTTTCCCCCTCTCTGGTGAATGCATATGCCCTATGGCCAACTCAAAAAGAATCATAACGAGGGAACCAGCAGTTAGCGTAATGGCTATGTCGCTGGACTCCCACGTAGTCGACTGCGGTTTGTGTCCCGGACCCAGTGGCTTAAAACTCACGCCGGGCGCGTGTGCGTACGTGCCCAAGATCCCGAGAGGAGAATGGAGGAGAAGGGATTGCGGCATGACCATCCCCCCTGGGGGGGTGATTTCTCGCTTTCTGTCTCTATGTCTCTCTCTGTCTGGCGAGCGCACACACCCTATAGCGAAAAACTCTCAAAAAAAAAAAAAAAAAAAGAATCATAACAATAAATAACTATTTTTTAAAACATAAATAAATAAATAAACCATAGGCTAATAGTACAAAGTAGTTTATCCTTATGTGGATAACAACCAAGATGTATCTGGAAGCCAAAGCCCATTCTCTTCCATTGACAACCTTGGTCAACTTACTTAGGTCAGTATGGAAGAATTTTGTCACCTTGGCCTCTCTCCACTCCCTCTTTCTGTATTTACAGCACCCTAATGTTTCTCTGAGAAACTGTCCCTCCCTGACTTTCAGAACATTTATTTCATACACTGTTGACGCCACTCTGGGCCCAGGCCAGGCTAGCTTCAGGGATTATCTGAAGGATGAGCATAACTCAACAAAGAACCAGTGAATCATGCTCAGGGCTTTTGTTCAAACTCTTGGCCACAAGTCATCTCACCAATCAGAGAGAAGAGGCCACCTGAGAATGGCACCAGCCAAGAAAGAGTGGCGTTGAGTGACGCTGAGACACCAGGCCTGCAGACATCCTCTGGAGCCATGGGACCAGGCAGATTCCGAGTCAGAAAACCCTGGGTTTTCCAGCTTCATACCACAACAAATTCCCTTTCTGCTTAGGCAGCTAGGACTGATTCTACTTTCCTTCTTTCCAGGGCACCCAGAAAGAGCCCGGACTGTGTAGCTGGAATATAAGCACCATATAACCAACCAAGAGGATGGTGACAAGAGCTGCCTTCGCTGTCAGCAAAGCTCCTCCCCAATACTCCACATCCATTCTGAGACTATAAGGAAGTCACTTCTCTTCTCCCCATCTATTTCAGCAACAGGAATGGGCTCTCAGAGATGCCAGGACCTTCTATTGGGTCACTGGGAAAGTCATGAAGCATTTTTGCAATGGAAAATACGTCATGACTTTCCCGATGACCTAACAGTTTAACTTCAAGTTATCTCATTGGAACTGGGAACAGTGAGAGTAAAGTACCCAGACCCTCCCATCCATATTTCAAATGGGTGTCCTTTATCTTCACCCACCCATTACCCTTCAAGCCTGTAAGGAGAAAACAGAAGAAAAAGGCAAAGGGGACCTAACAATCAGTTCTCTTGCTTGATATGTCCACGGTTGCTTGGCAACCTGCCTCGGCCTGGTCATTCCAGTGGACAACAGGGGGACAAATGCAGTGTGTCCTACTTGTGGCCCCACTACTCCAGGGCAAGGGCAGATTCATGCTGTTCCACAAAGCTGACAGAATACAGACAACACAGCATTGGCATCTCAGGGACTCTCCCACAGTTTTCTGTCCCTCCCACACTCACCAAAGTTCCACTAACCTTTCTGCCTTTAATGAGTATCAGCTACAGATGGTCCCCCCAACAGATTAAAAAAGCTTTTGAAACAACTTGGGAGGAAAACAAGGAAAAGTTTCTGAATACACAAAGCACTTTAATTGTATTATTTATTACGATCAGAGAAGTCAGCAGAGTAAAAGGCACCATGAGCATCAGGAAAACACAGGGCGGCTCATGTTTCAAGCCTAGGAGTTTCCTGAATCCTCCAACACGGCCCCTTCCTTGACCACCTCTGTGAAGTCCTGCTCTGAAAGCACTGTCACGGTGCTGTCCCGAGGTCATGAGCTAATTTCCAACCACTGAGAATCCGATGGGGACGGAGATTGCTGCATTTGGTAACACATTTTATAAGTAATTGTGGGATGAAATTCCCTGCACAGTTAGTGCCCCGGAGAAGGAAGAAAAAATGTGGGTCAATAAGTCTCTAGTGCTTCGATGTCGCCAAACAGGGCATCCATGTGCACAAAGATAGAAAGGTAATGCTGTTCCTTCTCTCTCCTTGCCCACTCCTAAATTAAAGATCTAAGAATAGTGCCATTCCACAGAACAGAGGCCAGTACCCAAAAGAGAGGCAGGGGCAGAGAATGACTCCCACACTTAAGTTCTACTTAGGAAGACTGCAGTACTAGAAGTTAAAGAGGCTGCAAAGGCAGAACAGTTTTTCGTTTGTTAAATGCCTGATAGGACCCATTCATGCACCTGCGACTATCCAAACGAACTGATATTAAATCTTGCAAAAAGTTATCACAGGATATTGGAAAAACCTGGACAGAAATTCTGCCCTGGGGGGTGTCTGCTGAATGAATAAGAAATGGAGTTCTGGGGCCAGCAGGTGGCGTGGTGGTTAAGGTGCTAGACTCCCACATGGCAGATTACAGTTCATGTCCTTGAACTGCTGTCTTGCTTTCTCACTTTCCTTCCCTCTCTATCTCTCTCTGGTCAAATTAAAAACCAATAATAATAATAAATTAAATTAAATTAAATAATTTTTTAAATGGGGTTCTAACACACAAACACTGTCAGTAAATGTCACTCAGGAGACCTAAAATATAAACAGAAGTAGGAGAAATTTTTTTTAATCTTTTTAAAGAAAAACAAAAAAATAGTCTGTTATAATTACTTACCAGCTACTTTCCTATCTTTGCCACTACAACTCAAAATGAGTTGTCAAAATTTAATGCTTTTGGGAACCAGCAGTTAGCATAATGGCTATGTCGCTGGACTCCCACGTAGTCGACCGCGGTTCGCGTCTCGGACCCGGTGGACTTACAACTCACGCCGGGCGCGTGTGCGTGCGTGCCCAAGATCCCGAGAGGAGAATGGAGGAGAAGGGATTGCGGCGTGACCATCCCCCCGGGGGGTGATTTCTCGCTTTCTGTCTCTCTGTCTCTCTCTGTCTGTCTGGCGAGCGCACGCGCCCTATAGCGAAAAACCTCTCCAAAAAAAAAAAAAAAAAAAAAAAATTTAATGCTTTTAGGGACCAGCAGTTAGCGCAATGGCTATGTCGATGGACTCACACGTAGTCGACCACAGTTCGAGTCCCGGACCCGGTGGCTTAAACTCACGCCGGGCATGTGTGCATGCGTGCCCAAGATCCCAAGAGGAAATTGGAGGAGAAGGGATTGCGGCATGGCCATCCCCCCTGGGGGGTGATTTCTCACTTTCTGTCTGTCTCTCTGTCTGCCCGGCGAGCGCACACATCCTATAGCAAAAACCTCTCCAAAAAAATAAATAAATAAAAATTTTTTAAAAGGGGGAATTTCTAAAAAAAAAAAAAAAAATTTAATGCTTTTATTTTATTTATTTATTTTTTTGGAGAGGTTTTTGCTATCAGGCACATGCACTCACCAGAAAGACAGAGAGAGACAGACAGTAAGCGAGAAATCACCCCCTGAGGGGATGGCCATACTGCAATCCCTTCTCCTCCATTCTCCTCTCAGGGTCTTGGGCACGCATGCACATGCAACCGGTATGAGTTTAAGCCACCAGGTCCAGGACTCGAACCACGGTCAACTACATGGGAGTCCAGCGACATAGCCATTATGCCACGCCAACTGCTGGTCCCAATTTAACGCTTTTAAATGGGAAGGATAGGGAGGAAAATCTATACTCTAATATTCGAAATCTCTCTTAAATTTATTTACTTATTTCATGGGGGTGGTTACCCTTCACAAGGTCTCAGCGTGCCTTAATCCTCTCTCCTGGTTCCTAGCCAGCCAGGATCACAGTTGCACATGGACATGCCTGGCACATTCAGGTCCACACGAGATCCAAACTCAAGCCTCCCATGTGGCTTCAGAATCTTGTAGTGGCAACCTACTGCCTGTACCACCTAAACCTCTCTTTTTAAAAGTAGTTTAAAAGTAGTTTCATAGACATGAGCAAATAGCCTTGCCAATTTAAGAGTCAACTCTAAGTCCATTTCTTCTAGAGGGAAGGTTATAAAATGAATCAATTCATAGAAGTTCAACCAGCTCAGGCAAACAGACCTGGACCTCCTGTATGGTGCTATTTATGTTAGAGATTATAAAACACTGGATTTCTCTTCCTCTCCCCTGTCTGGCAAAACTAAAGAGGTAAAGAGACCTGAGGGGGGGGGGGGGGGGGGGGAATATGAGGCAGACAAAGGAATGGGAAGCAAGAGGGAGTCTGGTTTCAGCATCAATCTCCTACTTCTGATTCTTGCTTTTCTCAACTCATCAATTCTTGTGTTACCCCAAGGTAGACTAGATTACCAACAGAACAGTCACATTTGCTCTATTAGAGAGAGAATCTTTAAAGCAAAATAAAATTTAAAGAGAACCAAAGGTTGCTTGAGGCCATCAACACATAGAGTTGCTTTGAGAATACAATCAAATAGGTGAGAAGGGCTCTGAAGAGACATTTGACATGGTTCATTCAACAGGCACTGGAAAGTTTAGAGATTAAGATGCACTATGAAGACTATAAAATGGGGCAATGAGGCCGAAGGGTAAGAAAGAAATAGTACTTAAGACATCAGGCTTGGTGGTCAAGAGAGAACTCTTTGAGGGCACCGTTGGCTAAGACCTGAAAGACAAGAAGAAACCAACCAGGCCCAGCCACAATGGTTCAGGCTGTAGTGTATAGAATTGCATCACTGGGAGTCACATAGCTAATCATGGATTTGAATCCCTGGCCTTGGTCAACATGAAACAGCCTAGATGCCTATGTGGGCACTCACTGACCAGATGTTCTGAGGAGCTAGAGGGCTAGAAGAGGGAGAGGGCAGAATGGGAAGATCCTATCAAGGGTGCTCCCTCCCACATGTATTCTCCATATTCTCCATCTTGAATAAAACTAAACTTAAAAAGGGAAGAAGAAACCACCTGCAAGATCTGTAGCAAAGGCATGCTAAAAGAAAGGCAGTAGAGGACAGGTTCTATGGCGGCTAGAAAGTACTCAGTGTGTTGGGGAAACCAGCAACACTAAAGCACAGAGTGGGAAGAAAAGAGTCAAAGAAGGAAAAGGGGGAGAGAGTGATCAAAGAAGACAGGAGGAGAACAGCCAGTGAGAATGTTGAAAAGGAAGTCTTTGGATGAGGAAGACTTGATAAAGTTTATGTTTCTTAAAATATTAGTCTGCCTGTCATGCGGAAATGGATTCTATTTCACCAAGATCATTTAAGGTTCTGAGTGGTCATGATTCTACAAGTAAGAATGGCTCTGCTGAGACAGCTGGTGGTGTGGTGGTTAGGGCAGCTGGATCCCACATGGCTGACTACATGCGTCCCAGACCCAGTGACTTGAAAAACACACCAATGTGTGCATGTCTAAAATCCTGACAGGAAGGAGAAATGGACAAGAGATTGTGGCATGATTATCCCCCATGGGAATTACTTTCACATTTCTCCTCCCCCACCCTGGAATCTCTCAAGTACACATGTCCTCTGGTAAATCACAAAAAAAAAAAAAAAAAAAAAAAAAAAAAAGAATGGCTCTGCCCATTAAAATAAAGATGTGGGGTCAGCATTTGGCATGGTGGTTAAGGTGCTGGACTCCCACAAAGACAACTGTGGATTGAATCCCAAACCCAGCGGCTTGAAAATCATGCTGGGCACGCGTGCATGTGTGCCCAAAATCCCAAGAGAAGAATGGAGGACAAGGGACTGCAGGCCTGGGGGGTGGGGGCTGATTTGTCTCTTTCCTTCTCTCTGTCTCTCTACAGTGAGAGCACATGCACCTGTGAAGGGTAGGAAAAAAAAACTTTAAAAACAAAAGAAAGAAAATAGAGGGGAAATATAAGGGGAAAAAAATATGGTCCAGCAGAGTCATTCCTTCAGGTGATTGCTTACAATTTTCAACAACCATAGTCACTAAGTGTAGACACAAAACATAAGATCATTCAAGTTTTTTTTTTTTTTTAGAGGTTTTCGCTATAGGGCGCGTGCGCTCGCCAGACAGACAGAGAGAGACATAGAGACAAAAAGCGAGAAATCACCCCCCAGGGGGGATGGTCACGCCGCAATCCCTTCTTCTCCATTCTCCTCTCGGGATCTTGGGCACGCATGCACACGTGCCTGGCGTGAGTTTTAAGCCACCGGGTCCAGGACGCAAACCGCAGTCGACTACGTGGGAGTCCAGCGACATAGCCATTATGCTAACTGCTGGTTCCCAGCTCATTCAACTTTTCAGAGGAGTGTTCTCTGACCACTTACTATAAAGCAGTTTCCACCCTCTGCCATCTACCACTCTTGATCATATTTCCATTATGGTACTTCTCACTCTCTAAAGTATCGCTTATTTGTTTATTTGCTTCATTTCTCTGCTACCAGAACGTAAGCACCATGAGGCTGGAACTGTCTTGTTCAGAGCTATACACACACACACACACCCATGTAGAACAATGCCTAGTACATAGCTGGAGCCCAATAAATACTTGCCATCTAGATGAATGAAGATCCTATCTTTCCATCTATTCAGAAGTAACAAAATATTCTACCAGTGCCCAATTCTGGATTTCTTTCTAGAGCAAGTAGGTTCCCACGTGGATTTGTTTCTATAGTGACTTCAGAAATTCAGAAGATATAAGGAGACCTGAGCGTTGCCCTGTCCTGGATCTCATAACACAGCCTAGATACGTAACAGAATGTCTTATGCTGTTGCTTTCCTCAGACTGCCAAGTGTTCAAGTTTGCTGAGTGGCAGGGGCGTGGGGGGAGGGAATAAAACTACTAGAGTTGGAATAAGAATACTTCATGACCAGAGGAGAGATCACTGGCCTCTACCTAACATCAACAATTACAATGAAAGGCAACTCTTTCTTAAACTACGGCAGATACTTCTGTTAGACTCAAGGAAGAACTCCTTGTTAAAGGTCAGCCGCTAACCTGAGAAACTGATGGTGTTCACCTCTGGGTAGTGAGACGGGTTAGGATGGGAAGGGTATTCATATGATGTGTTGCTTTTAGAATGATTTTTGGTAAGTCAGCATCCCAAACAATCCTGAAGAGGATGCAGAATCTTATGACAGGGTGTGTTTAAAATCAAGACATGTGGATTAGATTTGACATGCTACTGGTCAGAGTATGAGAGAGCTGGCCTAACTTCTAGAGATAATTCCTAACACAAGGATTCTCCAATGAGGAAGCCAAAGACTCAGGTGTACAGACAGCACAAAGACATAATTGTCTACTTTACAAAAGGTGAAAATAAGTAGTCATTAGAGTAGCACTAGCTGCTGGGCTTTCTGTCAGGTACTTTGCAGACACTTACCTCATTGAACCCTTACAATGCTCTAAACTAAGCACTACCGTCTCTATTTTATATATGAGGAAATAGATTTAAGGGGCCAGGCTAAAAGTATAACTCAGCAGTATAATACTGGTTAAGAGCAAAAGGATTGGCATATGATCAAGGTTCAACCCTGACTCAATACATGAGTTACTTAATCTCTCTATGCTCCAGTTTTCCAGTCTATAAATGGGGAAGACAGTATATATTTCATAAGACTATTATGAAGGTTTGATAAAAAAAAAAAAAAAGTTAAACACTTAAAAGTGGCTCACAGAGACCAGCAGTTGGTGTAATGGCTATGTCGTAGACTCCCACATAGTCAACCACAGTTCGAGTCCCGGACCTGGTGGCTTAAGCTCACGCTGGGTGAGTGTGCATTCATGCCCAAGATCCTGAGAGGAGAATGGAGGAAAAGGGATTGCAGTGTTGCCATCCCCCGGGGGGTGATTTCTCACTTTCTGTCTCTCTGTCTCTCTCTGTCTTTCTGGCAAGTGCACACACCCTATAGCAAAAACCTCTCCAAAAAAATTAATTAATTAATTAATTAATTAATTAAAAGTGGTTTACAATAAACACTAAAATGGTGGTAGATGTATATTACTAGTATTCAAACGAATTTAACTCTTAATAAAGAGTCAACATATGGGACTCTTCATTCAGTGACACTCTGAAAAGATTTCCTCTTTGTCCCCATGGTTCTGCCTGATCAACAGCAAAAATACATGAATGAATTTTAAAAAAAAGAGAGAGAGAGAAGCACAGAGATGAGAGCTGGATATTAAAGATACAGTAAGAAAAGTAAAGGGAGCCTATGTAATTTATGTTAAAGAGATAATGATGGCATGTTTATAAAGACATTTCATGAACTGGTTAAGATTCATGGAAAAAGAAACAGAGAGAAATACAACCTAACTATCCAAAAGTTGATTATTAATTGAAAAAGTCTTAACACAACATATCTGGAATATTATGGAACTATAAAAATCATCTTAGAGAGGTGATAATGATATGGAAAGAAGACTATCAGCTACTGAGTAAAAATGATTATAAAGGGCCAGGAGGAGGCATGTTGGTTAAGGCACTGGATTCCCACGAGGCTAACTGTGGTTTGAGTATCAGACCTAGCAACTTGAAAATTGCAACAATAGATAAAAAAATAAATAAATGGTTTTTCTACCAAAAAAAAAAAAAAAAAAAAGATTATATAACCAAAATTACTATCTCTAATGAGAAGTATTAGCAGAATTTGCATTTTCTTCTTTTATTCACCTGTAATTTCTAGATTTTCTCTAATGAACATGTATTATCTGTATAATCAGAAAAAGAAAATACAACTATTGGGACTGCGCCTTTTTGTTTTAAGAACTATGTAAAAAGTTGGCTGACCACAGTTCAAGTCCTGGATCTGTTAGCTTGCTTTCTCACTTTCCCTCTCACTCTCCCTTTCTGGTGAACACGTGTGCCCTATAGCAAATTTAAAAATAATATAATGATAAATAAAATGAAATAATTCTTTTTTTAAAAAAGAACTATGTGTGGGACCAGCAGTTAGCGTAATGGCTATGTCGCTGGACTCCCATGTAGTCGACCACGGTTCACGTCCCGGACCCGGTGGCTTAAAATTCACGCCGGGCGCGTGTGCGTGTGTGCCCAAGATCCCAAGAGGAGAATGGAGGAGAAGGGATTGCGGCGTGGCCATCCCCCCGGGGGGTGATTTCTCCCTTTCTATCTCTCTGTCTGTCTCTGTCTGGCGAGCACATGCGCCCTATAGCAAAAACCTCTCCAAAAAAAAAAAAAAAAAAGAAAAGAAACTGTGTGAAAAGGAAGATAGGATAATATATGTCAGAAGGGCAGCCTGTTATTTTCCTGTTTGGGGCTTCATGAACTGTGGGGCTGGCAGCCTGAGGGTGAGAGATATAAGGCATCTATTTTACCCAGGTCTCATTTACATATGTCCAAAATACATTCTCCGTGGAGATTCTAGGAGAAGTACCTGCAGAGACTCAGACCTCATACTCAGTTTCCTGACCTATCCCAAATAAGCAGTTTCTAGTCCCTAGTTGGCATTATAAATACGTACCTCTATCTGGAACTGTTCAACTAACCCAAATAACACGTTCTCATTCCATGTCCCTCAATTTCTCTCCTTGAAGTATAAATTATTGACCTACTTTGTTAAAGTCAATTTTAATAGCACACTCCCACCCTAATGATATCAAAGGGAAACCTGATTCTTGCACAGGTCTCATTAGAGAAGAAAATAAGTACATGAATGTCCCCCGTCAGAGACTCTAACTAGTGAGCTGGACGTTCTGTACCCACTCAGGTTCTGAGTGGGTCCTTTCACCTCTGGAACATAACACAGGAAGTACAACAGGAAAGGGAGCCTTACACAGTGTTGTTTACCAACACTGGACCACCCACAGCCTAGGTTTCTTCCTGGTTCTACCGATTCAGTCATCTCAAATCTGAAAGTGTTGTTAGCTAAAAGTGTAGAACTCTGGAAATCTGTTTCAGATCATTCTCACTCACAAAAGGCTTTGTTTTCCCATAATCAAGATATCAGGGATCAGTCACCTTTGCGGCCCTTTGGAGATAGGAGAAGGGAAGACACAACAAAAGAATGAGAAGGGAGGGAGGAATAAAAAAGGAAGCAAACGAGAAAGAGAAAACATATGGATGTTAAAGAACATGGGTCTCTATATTGAGGCTGGAATTTCCTAAACAGTACAAGTTTCTTTGGGAGGTAGAAGTTTTCCTGTTGAGGCCTTACACACTGCCAAACCATCACCATTTTGGCACCTAAGAAATGTACTTCTTTATCAATAGTGCCTCAAATGGCTAAAGCTGAAACCCTCCAAATGCACTACCCAAATCAGAATATTACTGGAAATGTTCTTCCTCTGTAGAAACAAAGGAATGCATCTACCGACTGGATCTTGGGCTCTGCCTGCCACCTCCGAACTTAGGAAATCCGCTCAGCCCAAGGGGAAGACGGGACAAGAGAAGTGCTAACCAGAGGCCCACAGGCATTCTCAGGAATGAGCGTGATTGAATCCTGCAGTGCTAGCAAATCTCACAGGGTGAAGGGCAAGAACAGCACCAGGGCCAAACATCCGGCACTGAAAGAAATCGCAGCATTCCAAAGAGCTGCAAATTACTTGGATGCACCGAAGGAAAAGGATATGTGGCTTAACAAGATCAAGAGACAAGCAGACAGCAGAACCCCCCACACTTGGAGTCATGGGCTGAAAATCCTAAGGAAGTGGATGCCTAGGGCTAGGAGGATGGGAAGGATGGAGGATACGATCTTGGAGGCCCAGGGTTTCTAGGGGGATGATGATAAACTGTTCCAAAATTAATTGTGGAGATGGCTACAAAATTCTGTGACGATGCTAAGAACTACGGAGCTGTACACTGTAAGTGGGCAAATTGTGTGGTGCGTGAATTATATTTCAATAAAGCTGTCTTTTTAAAAAATCCTAAGCAAGGACCTCCAAAGTGTCTGCCCACCATTGCCTTCCCCCACACTGGCCCATTTGCAGAGCTTAGTAGCATGACTGATTCGGATGGCACATTAAGAGATATGACTCATCTTTCTCCAGCTTGACATTTCACAAGTGTCTCATGTAAGATAACCACCAAAACACTGTTCAATCTTGTTTCTTGAAGAGACTCAGTTTTGGAGAGGTAGTTGGTTACCTTCAGTGGGTGAGCATCTTCATGCATGAATTCTGTGCTACTTCAAGCACAAAACCCCAAGCCCTGTTATGCTGGCCAGAAGAGGTGGGAGAGATGAGAAGCAAGCCAAGGCCTTATCCCAAAAATCACTGAGGCCAAAAGCTATCAGTTCCATTCCAATTTCCTATGCAATGGAGCAGAGCTTCCCTGCTGAGGAACTGATTACCAGCATGCTGGCTATGTAAAGAGGGGACAGAATTTCTTTCCAGAGGATGAACCACCATTGCTGCTCTAAACGGTGCTGGCAACATGGAAGCTTGCTGACCTTGCACACTGAGTGCAGCGGCGGCTTCAGTCGCAGCAAGGCCTGGCCAGCAGATGCAGTGGGAGCGAGGCCTGCAGCTGCTGAGGCATCCATCCCCACCGCCTGCCTGCCTCCAGCTCCCACAAAGTCATATTGTCCACAGCAGGAGTTATACAGCTGATGATCTGCTAGATAAGCCGCTCAGGGCAGGGCTTGTGTCAAAGAGCTCCGTGATACAAGAACAGCCAGATACAAAAGCTAGAAATCCCTATTTTCGGAAGATCAGTTCAGAATTTCTTAAGAAGCAAACAGCAGGGTGAAAGCAGCACTGGTCTCCTTGTGTTAACACCTTCGGGTCTCCCCAGCAGGCTGTGGTCTGCTCAGCCACCCCCGTCCTTCTTAGAGGGTTAAGAACCAGCAGAGATCAGAACAGAGATAGGCATCAGAGGAGGGAGGGCACCTATGAGAAATGATTTGCCCTGGGGCACCTCCAGAGCAGGAGAGGGAAAGCAGTTCTAGGGTTTGGGGCACCTCACACTGCAGAACCATCAGCCAGTCTCTCTCCCTGACTGTCCCCAGACAACGAGTTCCCCAAATTGTGCAACAGCTCGGCCAACTCATTATTAGCTTCCTGAATGTTCTTTAAAAAGATGTGCCACATAATTACAGGTCTTGACTCCAAATGCATTTGACCCTGACAAGAGCACCCAAGACTCCCTGTAAAAAACCATTTGCCATGTGTTTGCCAAGGAGCTACCCCTGCCCCACCCAACCCCTACTTTCAATGCTCAGAAGGGTCCAGCTCACAGGCCAAGAGGATAGAGTCACTGGTTCCCGGGAATGGAGCCACACTGGCTGAGATGGCTCTGAAGTTGCTAGAACTTTCATCCCTGAAATAGTCCCCTATCATTCCTGGATCTGCAGTAATACACAGATCTGACTCCAGATACCTGAGCTGTCCCAATACGAGGCTAGAGGACATGTCCTGCAAGTTAGGGGAGGCCTAGGTTCATGCAGAATCTCTTCTGGCCTGCTCAGAGATAATGTGTGATTTACAGGCAAATAACCGGGGGGGGGGGGGGGGGGGGGGCTCTAATAAATACAGATTTCTAGGCCTGCCCCAGAGCTCACACATCAGAAGAGCCTGGGAATCTGTACTTAGGGAAAGTCTCACACATATTCACTTTAAAAACCACTATCTTAGAACAGGACAATCCAACAATGACAATAATGGCAGGTTCCAGTGACAGGGCCCTTTACTATGTTGTTGCTGATGCTGCTAAGCAGAACACCTGTAATTATCTATTCCTCACAGTAATAGAAGGCAGAGATTTCTTACTCACTCTCACCCCTTGCACTAACGCTGCTTTCTCCAGTCTCACCTCCAAGGGTCATATCCAGGCCCAGCTGCAACGGCAGTGCTAGCACAATGCTCTGCAGTGCAGGAAGCCCCATGGAAGACCAGGACTTGCTCGCTAGGTCAACAACTCCTATCCAAGGCAAGCGCCTACAGTTCTGGCTGAGAGCTGGGGGAGGGTCGCAATAAGATTCTGTCTAGGGTGCTTGCCTTTCTCTCTCTCTCAAATAACTAATTAATTTTTTTAATAGAAATTTTTACTATAGATATGCGCACTCACCAGAGAGACACAGAAAGAGAGATAGAGAGTGAGAAGTCACCCCCCTAGGGGGGATGGCCACACTGCCATCCCATCTCCTCCATTCACCTCTCGGGAATTTGAGCATGCACACATACACCGTGCTTGAGTTTTAAGCTGCCAGGTCCGAGACTCAAACTGCAGTCAACTAGTGGGAGTCCAGCGACATAACCATTAGGCCATCTGCTGGTCCCAATTAATTCATTTTTAAAAGGTCAAATCCAAAGGCCTCTGGGCAAGTTCTCACCCAATCTGGTCAGGATGGAAACACCTAGTCTTCAGTTACACGTCTCTCCAAAAATTCTCTTCTATCCATCCACCTACTAAAGGGTGATACTCCCCATGGTCTCAGCCTTTCCTCTCTTCTCTCACTCCATGCCACTAGTTCTCCACCTTTGCTGCACATTAGAATCACCCAGGGAGTCTTTAAATTCCCCATGCCCAGTTGCAGCCCAGACAAATTATATCAGAATCTCTGGGGAAGTGGGGAAAGAGTCAGCTGAGGCTGACAACAACTGCCTAGGTCTCATTCTTAGGGATTTATTCACTCCCAGGGCCTCAAATGCCATCTGAGGAGGCCCAAACCTATAACCCCATCTCTCTCCACAGCTTTAGACCTGTGCTTCCCACCATTCTCTGGGTGTCTCTACCTGCAAGCCCCATAGGATCAATTCAGCCAAGACAAACTCTCCTTGATCTACATCCACCATCATACAGCATGATTCTTCTGCAGGATGAAGCTCAGACAGCCCTCGAGACCTGAGAGAACCTAAACTTATACCTAACTCTTCCCTCTCCTGTCCGCACCCACTCTCGGTCACAAATGCCATCAACAACATGTTCTCCTCGGCTACACCTGCACACATCAGAATATGCACAGAATCCTGTGTTCTTCTCTAAAACTTAGTATTTGTTTGAATATGCACACAGTGACTCCACAGAGTAAAACGGGTTTCAGCAAAGTGGACTCTGCCACACGCTGTGCACTCCTGGCACACAGCCACTTGCCCTGGACACCTTCCCCTCACCTGAGAAGCCCACTCCACGGGCCCAGCCCCAGCAGGCACGATGGACAGACAGCATCCATTCTCTCACACCCTGCTGCATTGGGACAGTATTAGGCAGAAAATGAATCTCACATCACTGGTGAAATACGGGGTTATTTTAAATAATACAATGGTAAATACTTTTAATCATCATGAATTAATGGTTACTTGAAGATTTTGTTTTAAAGCTCAAAGGCACACACATAGGAGAGAGAGAGAGAAGAGCAGAGCAGAGGTACCCACCCTCCCAATGGGGCCTGGTCACACTGCAACCTTTCCCCTCCAGTTCTCCATCCCATCAGGATCCGGAGCATATGTGGGCACACACGCATGCACGCACTCACACGCACACAGAGAACATATATTTCAAACAGTCGGGACTCAAACACTGCTCAGCTATGTGGTATCCAACTTCCTCTGCATAGCACTTAACCACTCCAGTGTAGGACCTGGAGATATTTTAGAAAAAAAAAAATATTGCTAACCACATCAAACTTGCAATTTCTGAATGCAGGTTCAAAGGTTCCCTTTTGCAATGAATGTAATGAGTGGATTTTTTTTCAAAGTAAATAAACAGTGGTAAAGGCGGAGCAAACATAACAAAGGTGGCCTTTAAAGGACAGAGCCTTAGGAACACTGCCTCCTTGGGCTTGATAAGCCTTTCCCAGAGGTCTCTGCTCCCTCCCCACAGACCCTTTAAAGTGGCAGAAATCAAATGCTGTGGTCAGCCCATGTTTCCCCTGCCTCCTCTCAAGATGGTGAGCACCTAGGAGACACACACTTGTGCCTGCCTCATCCCAGATACCCCACGAACATAGCCTTCTACACCAACAGGAGCCGTCCCAGGTACAGGATTATAGACCGCAGAGAACAGGTGGCATGATCGG
This sequence comes from Tupaia tana, assembly GCA_026018925.1. Classification (NCBI taxonomy): domain Eukaryota; kingdom Metazoa; phylum Chordata; class Mammalia; order Scandentia; family Tupaiidae; genus Tupaia; species Tupaia tana. The sequence goes on along the minus strand of JAKSZU010000014.1, from coordinate 29,866,482 downwards.
GGGAGGCGCTAAGCTCTGCAGAAGCAGCCAGAGAGAGACGTCAGACAAAACACCCTCTTGCTCACCAGCCTGAGGAATTCCAGTGTCACAGGGAAGCTTCGATGATAGATGAGGTGTGCCTACTGGCCCAAAGTCAGGAGCTCCAGTCACTGAAGGCAGGAGACTGCCCTTCTTTAACACCCGCCAAGCCTCCTGAATAATGCATGCTCTACACAAAGATAAAAACTCAGCAGCACCATCGCCAGGAACACAAACCAGTCCTCTGGGGCCCTACGCACAAGTGATTCTCAGATACAGCTGTGTCTCATTTTAGGGAATGATTTTTGCTATGGTTTTCAATCCCAGAATTAATAAGACATACAAATTAGGGAGGAGGAAACGGAGAAAATTCTAAGTATAATTTTTATTGCAAAGGCCAATCCGTAATAAACTCTCCAAAATAGTTAAGTTTCCTTCCTACTTTACGATGTCAAATTATAAAATCCAGTTCACTGAGCACTTTTCAGAAACACTGCTACGAAATAGTTATCAAAATGAAAAATGCACATTACTCTTTGGCCCAGCCATCCCATTTCTAGGGATCTGTCCTACTCACTCACATGGCCCTTGCTGGTGTGCCAGGCTGTTCACAGCAACACTGCTTGTCAGGGTGAAAGGCTGGAACCCATCCAAATGTCTATTATTAGGGGAATGATTAAATAGTAGGTTGTATCCACACAATGGACTCCAATGCAATGCTTCCAGTGAATTAGCGCTATAGGACCTAATGTAGTATTACATCTAAAAGAGATTAAAACAAGGTACAAAACAGTACATATGGCATGTTACTCAGAGAAAGAGATGGCTGGCACATGATAAATTATATGTGAAAAACACCTAAGAAACGGATCAAATGTTGCAACCAGCAGAACTGGGGATTGGAAGATAGAAGTTGAAGGATATTCATACATTCCTTTGTGTCCCTTTTGAACTGTGTATCATTTACAGGTATTACCTATTTAGATGGATAGGAAAGAACCACAGATAACAATCAAGGTAAAAGTGTCTTTATTTGTCCAACTGATATTGTCTAGATATGACCTGCAAGTGTAATGATGAGATAGACAGAATTTGCTATGATTTTGGTCATATCTGTTTGACTGTCTCTTTGGCACAGAAATAGCCAAAGTTCTGTTCAGTCTGCTTAGAAATCTACCTAAAGTCTCACAGGAGGAGCCAGTTCATATTTTCAGGTTGTTCAAATAAGTCTGGGTCGTAAACTGAAAAGCAGAGCTCATAGCGAGATCAGACAGGCTTTGAAACCTACCTGCGATGTCTTTACAAACCATGACAATCGGGTTTATTTTGGCCTTTCCTGTGCGGCAGCAGCAGGAGTCAAAGAGCAGCTACCGACTTGGCCCCGAGAAGCCAGCTAGTTAACAAGGTTTGGTCCAGAATTCCCAAACCCTTCAAACCTTTGTCCATCTGGCAAAGAAAACACACACACACGCACACACACATGCCACCCAACCCCAGGAATCTCCTCTTTCTAAATATAGGAGGAAACTGCCCGGTCCCAAGCTCGCCCTCGGCAGCAATCTGCGCCTTCCACCCAAGGTGAAATGAGCCAGACATAAACACGCTGTGACAGTTCTGGCCCGCACGGCCAAGCTGTTTGCCTTATGATTTCCTTTCTTTCTCCACTCTGGGCTTCTACATGACTGTGTAAACCCCGGTGACTCTAATGTGTAAAAATTCCTTTGGCCACTCACGCTGTTGTTCTCGCCCCAACAACCACGATTTCCTTTTTGGTCCCTGAAATTTGAGGTTGGAATTAAATACAGGCAAAGCCCCATTCCACCTCTCAATGTACCTGTAAGAACCTGCAGCTCAGAAAGGATAGCGGATGGATCCAAGGCTAATAAGAATACATCCAATGAACAGTAATATCTTACTCACTCTCTCCTTCTCTGTATTTCTCTCTAGATTTTTCCTACCCTCTGGTTCTTCTGGAGTCAGTGTCAGTGCCTTTAAAAAGGGGCTGTTCAGGATGCTTCCAATTTAAGCAAAAGGTTAAGCTTCAGAAACGTAATCTGACATGCGAAGGAGCACCAGTATCAACTGGCTACAGGAAGACAGAGGACCTAAACAATAGATGTCAAAGAGCTTGTACACGCTGAAGTGGGCAACGATTCCACATGGAGGACGCTATCCATAGAAATGGTGGGACGGTGCAAAAAAGGCAGGTGTGCAGATGATCACTGTGGCACTTTCTCTAATAATAAAAAAACTGCAGGCCAGCTGTGGCGTGACGGTTCAGGTGGCTGGATCTCACACAGCCAATTGCGTGGTTCAAATCCTGGAGGACACACCAAGCCCGTGTGCATGCATGCCCCAAATGCTGAAAGGCAGGCGAGATGAAGAAGAGGGACTGTGGTATGACCACCCCCATGGTGGAGGGGGTTCACTTTCTCAATTCCTCTCTGTCTCTCCAGCAAGCGCATGTGCCCTCTGGCATGATTTAAATAAAGAACGGAAATGGTCCAAATATGTTCCAACGGAAGCCTGGGTAAATAAAACTATGGTCCAACACTATCCCCCCTTGTGACTATGAACCACCCAAAGTGCCCTCCTTTCCCTAGGCTGGCTTTGGAAGTCGGGGTAGGAAAGGCAGGGGCTTCATGTTCTGTGTTGGTTGTATGAAAACCTTCCCTAAATGGCAGAAAGATCTAATTTGAAGCATACTGCATTATAATTTTAAATTTTAAAACTAGAGTCAATCGGAAATTATAATCTAGAAAACCCCATTGTCAGCTTCATCTTCGCATCCCTCCCTTAGCTAATTTTGAGAAATGCAATGGCTTAGATGGGATAACCAAGTTCCCTTCAGGAGTTGCTTTCTCTAATAGCTCAGTAGTGATAAGGGTTATTCCCAGCCTGGTTCTTGCTTTTTAACTTAGAGAGTTTGGGATCACTAGCTTATGCTGGCCAGAATTAGGAAGTCCCGCCTAAGGCATCTGCCCAGAGTGCTAGTTACTGGCCAAACTGGAGTAGAAGCCTGAACCACAGCCTCATAAGAGCCATTCTGCTAAGTCTTGAGATTCTGAAAATGAGGTCAAAGCAAATGGGAGCAAAAGGTCCAAAAATAAAAAAGGTAAATGGAAGATAAATATATAGTAAGTGCTATTCGTGTCATCATTTTTTAAAATAATTATTTTATTTAACTTTATTTATTTATTTATTTGTTTGTTTGTTTTAATTTGACCAGAGAGGGAAAAAGAAAGAGAGAGAGAAAGTGAGAAAGCAAACCACCAGGTCCAGGACTTGAATTGCGGTCGGCCATGTGGGAGTCCAGTGCCCTTAACCACCATACCACCTGCCGGCCCCTGCTTCATCATTTAAAAGTTTTATAGGACCAGGGCCAGCAGGGGACATGGTGGTTAAGGTGCTGAATTCCACGTGGCTAACTACAATTCAAGTCTCGAACCCAATGACTTAAAAAATCACACAAGGCATGTGTGCATGCATGCCCAAAATACCAAGAGGAGAATGGAGGAGGAGGGATTGTAGCATGGTCATTCCTCTGGGGGGTGACTTCCTACTTCCTCTGTCTCTTTGTCTATCTCTCTCTCACTCTCTCTCTCTCTCTGTCAAGTGCACACACATCCTATGGCAAAAACCTAAAGGTTTTTGGGGGCTCAGCCACAGTGGTGCAGCAGTAACACAAATGCCCTGCAAGGCCAGAGCCATAAGGCTGACCGTGGGTTCAAATGCCCAGGTTGGCTTGAAAACACCCCAACACCCCAGGTGTGTGTATGGATACCTAGGTTTCTGAGGAGCTAGAGATCTGGGGAAGGGGAATTGCTATTTGACAATTTTCTTTCTCTCTCTCTCTCTCTAGCCCTTTCTCTCCTTATCATTATTATCATTAATATTAAAAGTTTTATAAGACAAAGTAAAGGAAAAAAATTTTGAAGAGACATTTAAGCTATGGCTACGTCACTGAATTCCCATTCAGTCCACCACGGTTCAAGTCCCGGACCCGGTGGCTTAAACTCATGCATGTGCATGTGTGCCCAAGATCTTGAGAGGAGAATGGAGGAGAAGGGATTGTGGCATGGCCATCCCCCCAGGGGGGTGATCTCTCACTTTCTGTCTCTCTCTTTTTGGCGAGCGCACGCACTCTATAGCAAAAGCTTCTCCAAAAAAATTCAAAATTCAAAATATATATATATGTTCGATGCCATTAGTCATCAGGGAAATGCAAATTAAAACAAAGAGAGACCACTACATACCCACCAAGAGGGCTACAGTCAAAAAAGAGAGACAGTAACAAGTGTCGGGGAGGATGTAGACAAATTAGAGCCCCCACACATTGCTGACGGAATGTAAAATGGTATTTCTGCTGTGGAAAACATTGGGCAGGTTTTTAAAAATTAAATATAAGTTTAATTTAAATATACACTTAAATCAAATTAAATATGAGTTTACCACACGGGGCAATAATTCTACCTACTCCTAGGTAAAATATGAAATTAGAAACGAAAGCACATATCCGCGCAAAGACATGTATGCAAATATTCATAACAGCACTATTCCTAAGAGCCAAAAACTGGGAACCAAATGTCCATCAGCTGCTGAGTGGATAAACAACTTATGGTTTACAAAATAGAGTACTCTTCAACAATAAAAAGGAACAAACTACTGACACATGCTACAATATGGATCAAAAACATCATGGTAAATGAAAGAAGCCAGACGCAAGAGACCACGTGTGAAATGATTCCATTTACCTTACCTTTCATTTTTAAAAAGGCAAATCTACAGTGACAAAAATAAATTAATTAATTATATATAATCTATGTGATATGGTTATATATAACATATAGTGTGTGTGTGTATATATATTATATATGTATGATTAGTAGTTGTCTGAACCTTGAAGTGAAAATGGAGAATGACTGCAAATGGGCATGAGGGGAACTTTTTTTTTTTTTTTGGAGAGGTTTTCGCTATAGGGCGTGTGCGCTTGCCAGACAGAGACAGAGAGACAGAAAGCGAGAAATCATCCTCCAGGGGGGATAGCCATGCCACAATCCCTTCTCCTCCATTCTCCTCTCGGGATTTTGGGCACGCACGTACACGCGCCCGGCATGAGTTTTAAGCCACCAGGTCCAGGACGCGAACCGCGGTCAACTACGTGGGAGTCCAGCGACATAGCCATTATGCTAACTGCTGGTCCCTGGGAACTTTTTTGATACAAATGTTCTCAAACTGGACTGGGGTAGTGGCTACATAACTCCAGTAAAACATACATCTCAAATAAAAATTTGTGACTATCGTGGACATTTTTAAAAAAAATACTCCCCCCCAAAAAAAGGCTGACCTGAAACAAAAGGCTCCATTGAAGGGAATAAATGTAACCATAGGCCCAGCCATGATGGCATAGACAGTAGGTCCTCACTGAACCATGCTGGACCCATATGGGAAGCTCTGAGATTGGATTCCTAGTCAACCTGAACACAGCAAGTGCCTCTGTGGGCCCATGTGTGACCCTAGCTAGCTGGAAGGCTGGGGTAGGATCAAGGCATGGCAGGCTTCTGTCTGGGGTCTCCCTAAATTAATTGATTAATTAACTAACTAATTAAATTTTTACCACCTATAAATACCATATTCTTGCCAAACAGGTCAATTTCAAGTGTTAGCGATCATTCTGAAGGGGAAAGAGGAAAAAACAGTCTTTCTTTATGGTACTTGTTGATAATTAAAATTCACCAGTAAGATACACATGCATTAAAAAATTAAATTCTAGAGCCAGCCTGCAGCATGGTGGTTAAGGTAACTGGATCCCACATGGCTGACTACACAGTTTAAGTCTCAGACGTGGCAGATTGAAAAACACACTGGGCACATGCTCATGCATACTTGAAACCTCGAAAGGAGGGACAAATGAAGGAGACGGGATTGTAGCATGACCATTCCCTATGGTGGAGGTACTTTGTTGCTTTCTCACTCTCCATCTCTCCTTGTCTCTCATTCTCTATCTCTGCAGCTAATGCACATGCCCTCGGGGGAAAAAAAGAAAAATAATAATAGTAATAATAATAATGAAATTCCAGGACCAGATGGTGGCACAGCAAAAACACAACTGGACCCACATGTGGAAGTTCCTGAATTTGTGCCCTACAGCCTCCCCAACAACACTGGGTACACGCATGAATACCCCAATCCAAGGTGATAGACTGGGGTTGGATAGTAGTGTGAAGTCCCATTGGGGGTGCCTACTTGGCTCTATTCCATGGAAAAAAAAAAAAAACAAATGAATAAACTTTTTTTAGAGAAAAGAATCTTGGGACCAGCAGTTGTCATAATGGTTACATCACTGAACTCCCATGTAGTTGACCGTGGTTCGAGTCCCAGATCTGGTGGCTTAAAACTAACGCCAGGCACATGTGCACACGTGCCCAAGGTCCTGAGAGAACGGAAAAGGAACTGTGGCATGGCCATCCCTCCTGGGAGGTGATTTCTTACTTTCTGTCTTTCTCTGTCTGTCTAGCAATCACATGTGCCCTATAGCAAAAATCTCTCTTAAAAAAAAATATCTTAATACATGCAATAACATGGATGAATGGAAGAAACCTTCAAAACATGCTAAATAAAATACAGATGACAAATATTTAAATGAGGTACGTAGATCAGGCAAATTTATAGAGACAGAGAGTAAAAGAGATGTTACTAGGGGCTAGGGGAGAAAGGATTGGGGGAGTTATTTTTAATGCATACAGTTCCAGTTTGGGATGATGACAAAATTCTAGAAATAGTAGTGATGGTTATAAAACATTATGAAGGTATTCAATGTCACTGAATTGTATGCTAAAAACTGGTTAAAGTGGTAAATTTGGTGTTATGTATATTTTACCATTAAAAAAAATACTTAACAATAAGAAAATACAATTTAAAAAAATGAAAAGGTATGAACAGGCCTCACCAAAGAAAATATACAGATGCCAAGATCTGATAAGTTGTTAACATCATATGTTCATCAAGGAATTGCAATTTTTAAAAAAAGAGAAAGAGAGAGAGAATCACTACACCTACGACAATGGCCAAAATCCAAAACACTCACAACACTAAATGCTGGTGAACATGCAGAGCAATTGAAACTCTCATTTGATACCGGTGGGAATCAAAATAGTACAGCCACTTTGGAAACAGTTTGGCAGTTTTTTTACATATTCTTACATTTTAGCAATTATACTCCTTGGTATTTACCCAAATGAGTTGAAAACTTATGTCCACACATAAACTGTATGCAAATATTTATATCAGCTTTATTCAAAATTGCCAAAACTCAGAAGCCACAAAGTTGTCCTTCCATAGGTGAACAAATAAACTGTGGTACATCCAGACAATGGAAAATTATTCAGCAATAAAAAGAAAGGAGACACTACTGGACCATGAAGAGACATGGAGAACCTGAGTGTACATTGCTAAGGGGAAAAAAAATAAAACCCTGAAAGGCTACATACTGATAGACTGCCAACCACATGACATATTCCGGAAAAGGTAAAACTAGGGAGACAGTACAAAGATCAGTGGTTGCCAAGGGCTGAAGGGAGAAGGGACGAGTAAGTAGAGCATAGAGGATTTTCAGGACAATGAAACTATTCGTATAAGAATGTTCATCTATGGAAGGACAGTTTCATTGCTTCCAAGTTTCGGGAAGTATGAATAAAGCTGACATACATGTCATTAAATTAGTCAAAACCCATGGAATATACAGCACAAAGAGTGAACCTATGACCTTTAGTTAACAGTCCCATATCAATCTTGGTTCACCAACTGCAACAAATGTACTACACTAAAGAGAGGAAGTTAAAAATAGAAGGATGAACCGGCAGGTGGCATGGGGGGTTAAGGCAGTTGGATCCCCACATACCCAATTCCGCAGTTCGAGTCCCGGACTCAGTGGGGTTGAAAATCCTACTAGGTGCATGTACATGCATGCCCAAAAGCCTAGGAGGAGACTAGAGGAGAAGGGACTGCGGTGTGTCCATCCCCCTGGAGGGTGATTTCTCATTTTCCCTCTTTCTCTTTGACTCTGTCTCTCACTGGCGAGCACACATGCTCTATAGCAAAAACTAAACTAAACTAAAATAAAATAAATAGGGGGAAACTGGAGGAATACATAGGAGGAGCTATATGAGAACTTTTATATTTTTTGCTCTTTTTTTTTTTTTTTGGTAGACCGAAAACTTCTCTAAAAACAAAGTGTATTATTTTAAAAGGGTGGCGGGTTATAGCCACAGTGGCACAGTGGTAACACAATGCTCCCTGATGCTGAGGCCATGCCAGAAGGTGCCAGGTTCATGTCCTAAAGCCCCCCGTACACAAGCATGTACACATGCCTGTGATCCCGGCTGGCTGAAGCTGGAGGCTGGATCACAGAATTGAAGATCTTGTTGGGTCGCCTCTGAAGAAATACATAAGCATTTTTTAAAAATGGGTGAAAAGGAGCTAAACCACAGTCAATGAGTTTAGAATAGTGATTAGATGCAATTTATTCATTCCAACCAAAAACCAGAATAAAGTGGAGGGGTTTTCTAAAGCCAATGTTATACAAAAACTACAAAATCTTGTTTGGATTTAACTTTCTGTTGTTTGTGTTTGTGTGAATAATGCTCCAAATGGCAGTATTGCAAATTACCACCATTCACGAATAATTAGAAATGTCTTTTTTGGTTGTTCCAAGGTGCTAAAGCAAACCAAAGGAACTGGGAAAAACTTTTTGCTACCTAACTCCTTACCCGTTTGCTCAATTAGGATTTTGTTGAAGGGCCAACAAGTGACATGGTGATTACGGTGTTAAGACACCCACATGGTCAACCATAGTTCAAGTCCCAATCCTGGTGACTTGAAAAGCATGACAAGCGTGTGTGTGTGTGTGTGTGCGCGCGCACACACACACGCATGTGCACTAAACCTCAGGAAGATAGTGGAGGTGAAAGGATTGCAACATGGCCATCCCACTAGGTGGTGATTTCTCACTTTCCCTCTCATTGTCTCTCTCTCTGTCTCTCTGGTGAGAACAGTAGCCCTATGGCAAAAAATCTAAAAATAAAAATAAAAAAAGATTTCGTCGATAATACAATTACTCCAAAACATTCTTTGAAAGCTTTTGCCATCCAGGAGAGGTTCATTGCACTGGTGCAAAAAGCTTACACAGGTTGAACATCCTTAATGAAAATGTGAAATCCAAATGCAGGTCATGTCCAAAATGCCTCCAGAAAAACATAGACTCAACTAAAGGAATATATATACATTCACTTCATCTTGCAAAAGAAATGTCACCCAGCAGGATACTGACTACAAATATAGCTTTCTTTTATTCAGTACCACACCCCTTGTCTCAACTTGACTGAAAACTCAGTGGCGAGACAAGGCTAGATTCTTAGTCTAGTTTCCATTACCTCCTCTGCATCCATCAAAGCAACATGAACCAGGGAACCAGCAGTTAGCGTAATGGCTATGTCGCTGGACTCCCACTTAGTCGACCACGGTGCGTCCCGGACCCGGTGGCTTAAAACTCACGCCGGGCGCGTGTGCGTGCATGCCCAAGATCCCGAGAGGAGAATGGACTAGAGATTGCAGCATGATCATCCCCCCCCCGGGGGGTGATTTCTCGCTTTCTGTCTCTATGTCTCTCTCTGTCTGTCTGGCGAGCACACGCGCCCTATAGTGAAAACCTCTCCAAAAAAAAAAAGCAACATGAACTGAAATGAATCCACTCCCCTCTTGGCTGGACACACCTGGCACGCCTGGGCTTCTCTAGACCCTGGGACACCATTTTGTCTTTAGAACATCACCTCCACTCAAACCTCCCTGACTTGAAGGACAGCAGCTTATCTATGACATTTCCCCACCTAACATTCGAATCAAGAACTCAATGCCTGAAGTAGGCCACCAACACCTAGAAGATGACCAAAATTACACTCCTGATGTCCAGAATAGGCAAATCTATAAAAGACAGAAAATCTATCAGTGGCTGACTAGGACTGGCGGGGTTAAGAGGAAACAGGAAGTAACTGCTCATGGAGACAGGGTTTCACTCTGGGGTGAAGAAAATGTTCTAGGATTGATTCTGATCACGATTGCACAACTCCATGAATGCACCACAAAGCAATGAACTGGATGCTTTAAATGTGGGAGCTGAATGGTAATGTGAAGTAAACCGAAATAAGTTGTTGTTATTTTCATTACATTTCTCTCCCCGCCACATCCTGGCCAGACTATCTTAGAAAGCAGAAATCAAGTTTAAAGGGGCAACAAGTCCAAAATCAGTTATCAAGCTGGAAACACAGTTTCTGAAATCCCACCCCAGCCCTTAAAACCACTTGCCTTTCTACGAAACCATTGAATCCATGAGACAGCCATACATGAAGTCCAACGCATCCTGCAAGCTTTTAGTGATGGTGGCCAGCCCGATCACCGAGGGGACGGTGTTCATCTACACAAAGGTTATCATTTAAGCTACCAGAGAATGTTATGAGGACCGTCAGAAGAGATGTAGGAGGCTTACCAATTCTGTTCCTTTTTAACTTAAGGAGCCTTTTTGGCATAATCACAACGTGATAAAAACACTGTTTGCAGGATTCTACCTACTAGTGTGAAATACACACACAACGGTGTAAGTTACAACAACTGGCATGGAGGAGGCATGGGCCTAATTCATGGCAATCAAGCCAAAATAAGTCCCTCTGCTCTCAGTGACTTCTGCTCTGAGAATCACTAAGTCCTGACAACCCTGAATGCTGAAAGATGACAATACCAGCTACCGTTAATGTGAGTGGTGCAGTGTGTCAGGCTCCAAGCGAAGCACATTCTTTATTATGTACACTGATTCATTCAGTGCTCACAGAGACCAATAGCTATATGACTAAGAGGAGCCCAGGCTTGGGAACAAGTGATGAGGTCAATATCTGAACCCAGGAAATCCTAAAACTCTTCATTCTACAAGTTGAATTGTATCACCAGCCACCACTGTCTCTAGAGAAAGAAAATAAGTAATAATAATAATAAAGATTTAAACACGCAGAATCTCCTTGACCGAGACACTAATAAATCAGGTCAGAGGAAATGGTGGTGGATGAATGAGTCCTCGTAGGAAACGCCAGGACAAACCTGCACTGAAAACAACTGATGGGGAGTCTCCCAGGGCTTTACTTCTTTACATCAAACAAGAACTTTCTCCAAAAGCAGCACGTTTTTAAATGTACATCCTAAATTATTTTATTGCTTACACTCTGTATGACTAGGCCAGAGGACTAGACTCCAGGGAAAGACTTCAAGGAGTTCATTTTAACAGACTCCATAGCTTTTATCAGAGTCTCAAAGGGATTCAAGATCCAAACATACTACAATCCTAGAAAACAATGTTGCTTCAGGGTTAACTTGCACTGGCTTTGGAATTTGACAACTGGTATTTGAATACTTAATTGCTGTGTTGCCTTGGGCAAGTTACTGACCTCTCTGATCTTCGGTTTCCACATTCATAAAGTGAAAGTAACAACAATGACCTAAGTGAACTTTGGTAATCCCTGGGGACGTTTTATTGCCTCTGATATACAAAGGAAACCTAAACCCCAAAGGTCTGTAAGTACTAATTATCAAATAACTATAAAGTAAGATAAACAGGGCTATAAAAGAAAGCCATAAAAGTTCAGAGCTGTAAGAGACTACAGATTATCTAAACCAAGGTTACTTATATAATTATGTATTTAATTTTTTTATTTATTCCTAAATTGTACAGGAAAAAAAATTGCCTTTCCATTTATAGCAGTAATAAAGATGATTTGAAGAAAACTAATACGCACACATTACAATAGTACACAAGGTAGCAAGCATCTCGTGATCTCAGCATGCCTGAATTCTGAGGAACAGCAACCGACTCCACCATTGTTATAGGTCACGTGATTCATCCAAGTAGCCGATACTAGGAGTAGAGGAAGGTAAGAAAGCTGGCTATAGAGAGACAAGAATGAGTTCCCAATCAGTCTTTTACCCTAGTTACAAGGCTGGTCCATTCCATTAAACAACTTAACCCTTGAACCCCCTCACTGCAATGTTTCTTCCTACCCAAAGAACTCTTGCCCCCTAAAAACACTGTCACCAAAATGCACCCTCCTCAGATTGAAGGCTAAGATACAAAATGTAAAGTCCAAATTCTAGGAGACTTGGTCCAAGGGGTTCCATTCTAGGCAAGTGGGGTGGGGCAGTATTCAGACCAGAGGGGTTCAAAAGCTCTAACCCTACTGCTAGAGCTCTGTGACTCTGGGCTAGTTCTTCCCCAAAGCCTCCATATTCTCATTCTGAAAATGAATGAAAGCACATGAGATACGTCAGGGGTGAAGCCCCTCCATGCCTGGCATGGAGCACACCTCTCACAGGGGAGTGGAATGTTCACGCCCAGTGCCCAGTGTAATATTTAGCATACAGTTGGCACTCCAAACATTTGCTATGTGAAGCAGAGGATCAATTCAAGCCAGCCTGGAGTTCAATGAAAAATCTTGGGAGGACAGCAGATTGCATAATGCTTATGTCACTGGACTCCCACGTAGTTGACTGTGGTTTAAGTCCCAGACCGGGCAGTTTAAACTCACATTGGGTATGTGCAGGTGCATGCCCAAAATCCTGAGAGGAGAATGGAGGGAAAGGGATTGCAGAGTGGCCATCCACCCTGGGGGAGGGGAGGTGTCTCATTTTCTATCTGTCTCTCCAGCAAGTGCACGCACCCTATGGCAAAGATCTCAGAAAACAAATCCTGGGCCAATCTATAAGTAGGCCCCTAACGTACTCCAAACCAGGGGTCCCCTGTTCCTGAACTAAGGATGGTTCTTATGCTTCAGGTAAGGCACAGCCTCCCACAGAGAGAGACTCTAAGTCTGGAAAGCCTCACATCACAGTCCAGCCTTCATTACTGTCCTGACTTTCCACCGGCTCTCCCTTCATTTTTAGAAGCAACAGGCTCACAAAACATGTCAGCCACTTGACTTCTATTAAGTCTGGCTTAAAGAGGTCTGGGGACAATTCTCACAGCGAGGACTCAAATGTGTTAAGGCAACCTTTCTTAGCTGAAAGATAACACCTAGGGAGAAACCCATAAGAGAGACAGAAAAGTAAAAAGACAAAGACAGTTCCACTCTCTGCCTTCATATGGTCCTGATTCTCAAAAAGAAAAGATGGACTGAACTATTTTTAAATGGGTAAACCTAAAAGGCAGCAAGACCTCACCATCCAAGGTGGTCATCCCTAAAGCACTCTCCTTTGCCCAGAAGGAGAAACTCTGCCTCAGCAGAAGTCAAGCAGGATGCAAATTTCATTTCTCTCCTGGTACTGAAAGGGGGAGGGGGGAAGCAAAAAACTGATTTACAAAAGGCCAGAGAATCTTTGAAAGTTAACATTCTCCTTTCTGAGGATTAAGGACATCCCTGCTCAGATCTGAGTTTTCAAGGATAATGGGAGAGGTGAAGAGGAGAGCGAGGGAGCGGGAGAGGGAGAGTGGGGATGCGTTCCTTCTATTTTTAAACGCTCGCCCACAGTTTAGAGTAAAGGAACACTCTGGTGCTGTACTCCCACCCCTATCACCTTCTGCTGAGCACAAGACGCAGAACCTGCACACGTACATAGCACCGATTCCAGACTCAGGAGTTACCGGCTGCCAGTGATCCCAGGAACCGCGAGCTAACCAACCACTCCACCCAGAGAACCCGCGGCCCTGCCTAGGCAGGAACTGCGTACTGGGAGCAAGACGGGCACAACCCCCCTTTCCCAAGAGGAGGCAGCGCCTCCTAGAAAGACAGGACACGCTCCATTCCCACGGCTGGGCACCCGAGGGTGAGCAACTCTTCCCCGAGGAGAGCTGGAGTCGTGGACGTGATGAGGTTTCCGAACAGGCTGCGGCGCGCTGGGCACTCTCGTCCCGCTCCCGAGACACCTGTGCTCCGCGCACACCCACCACGCTGCCCTAGAGCGCCACTCGCGCTTGGTCACCTCCTGGCCATCCCCAGATGCAAACGGCTGGGCGACCGCTCTCTGTCCCCATCTGATGGTGCACGCCCGTTTTGTGTATCCTTCCTGCCCCCAGGGAAGCACTGGCACCCGTCACTCACTACCCCGAAAGCATAAACCCAGCGGGCGGCGGGCGACCAGGGCTGAGCAACGCCCCACCGCCCCGCCCGCCCCCGGGCTGCGTCCCCGCACTCACTCTTGAGCGCGCTGATGAGTGACTTCCCGTCCTTGATGAGTTCCTTGATGAATTTGTTGGTCTTGTCCAGCTCCGCTTCGTGAGACTTGAGCGTCTCTCGGAAGTGCGGGCTGTCGAGGCAGCAGTCGCTGAACTCCAGTGCGGGGAGCCCCATGGTGCCCGCGGCGCCCAGCCGGGCGGACTCGCCTCCCCCGGGATCCGGACCGCTAGCCGCCCTGAGCACGCACGCTGCTGGACCCCGGCCGGCACCCCCGACGGCTGCCGGTTCCACAGGTGTGGCGCCGGGTCGTCCCCAGCGCGGTGTCCGCAGGCGCTCACGACTCTCGAATCAAGCCGAGACGCGGTCGATGGGCGGCTGCTCCACCCGCGCGCCACCGAGCAACGCACGAGCAGGAAGCGAAGCAGCAGACCTGCAGCAGCGCCGGGAAGCTAGCGAGCAAGCGTGAGAGTGAGACCGCCGCCTCCCCGCCTCCTTCGCTGGCTGGCTCTCCAGCAACCTCAAGCGCCCTCTCACAGCAGCCTCTGCCGCCCGGCCGGCGTCCGGGCCGCTCGAACCTGCTAGCGATGACTTAATCCTCGCCGGACCAATCGGCGCGCCCTCCTCAGCCGGACCCTCGGGCCGCCGGGGGAGGCCCGGCCCTTCCGTGGGCTTGAGCCAATCAGAGTGTTGTAGAGGCGGGGCCTAGGGCAGGGGGCGGGGCCCACGCCACCGCCTAGGTCCGCAGCGCAAGCCCCGCCCCCTCCTGCCCGCCGTTGCAGACCCAGAGTCTTGGGAGCGATCCCATCTGCAAGTACCCGCCACCCTGGACTTTGCCCGCCTGCTGTGGCCCGTATCCGAGCCTTAGATGATACGTCTGCTGGTCTGGGATGCGGAGGAGCCTAGATGTGCCGAGCTTGAAAAATGTGGGACTTAGGGCTGCATTTAACCGCAGCCCGCCCTGCCCTGCTGGGCAACCGAGCTTGCACTCAAATACAGTCTCCTGGCCAGGAGAAACCCCTAGCATACCAGGCATCCATACGCACCTCTTCCACTGAGGCAGAAAATGTTTGCATCTTAAAATTACCAGCCCTTCTTGCCTGCAGTCTTCCCGCCTACTACAGTCGATCCCTTTCACGGCCACTCCTGCTCAAAACCCGCCCTCGGCTGCCTCCCGCCGAGGGACCTCACATCCTCACGAGAATTTCAGCCACCAATTATTTCCCTACTGGGAACCTAGTACAGTTTTACATAATTAAGTCCACCGCTTGTCCTTAGTTACACAGTGGGCTTCACGAGGGCACGTGCCACCGCAGTCTTCTCGTCCACTGTTGCTTCACAACACCTACAACAGTGGCTGGCAATATAATAATAAATACTGAGTGTTTGCCATGTGCTAAGTGTACTATGGTGCTTGATAAATATTTGTGGCATAAATGAATGAATGTTTTCCATGTCCCTTTCCACCTCCCACTGGCAGGTCCCTCTTTTGGACCACAGGGTTCAATTCTGACAGCTCACTCATTATATTTGTCAGTCTGGACTCCACAGAGTCAGGGCTGAACTGTGAACTTCTAGCACATAGGGATTATCCTTGAATAAATTATGTCTATATCCAGGAACTGTTTTGTTTGGGTTTGTTTGCATTTCAGAAGATCCAACTATTGGGCCAGCCAGTAGCTTGGTGGCTCCCACATGACCAACAGTACTGTTCCAGTCTCAGATGGTGCAGCTTGAAAAACATACCCAGTGTGTGTGCCTGTGTACCCAAAATGCCTGGAGGAGAAAAGACTGTGGTATGGCCAAACCTCTGGGGAGTGCGCTCGCTCGCTCTCTCTCCCTCCCTCCCTCCCTCTAACAAGTGCACATGCCCAGTAACAAACTAAAACGAAAGGCCACTTACTGTGCTGGTCAGTGGGAAAAGCAAACAGAAATAACTGCTGCTGAAAAGTTGGGCCAGAAGGCCTGGCTGCTTGGGAATATGGAGAAGGGGTTTTTAACAAAAAGGATCAGAGAAGGTATTCCATCTATGTAGAGAAAATAATTGATGTAGTTATAAAAAGCATGAATGAGACCAGCAAGTGGCATGGTTGTTAAAGTGCTGGATCTCACATGGCCAACTCTTTGGTTGAGTCCTGGACCCAGCAGCTTGAAACACATGCTGGGAGCCTGTGCGTGTGTGCCCAAAATCCCAAGAGGAGACTAGAGAAGGGATTGCAACATGGCCATCTCCCCCAGGGAGGGAGTGATTTCTCACTTTCTCTCTCTGTCTCTCCAGCAAGTGTACATGCCCTAGCGCAAAAAAAAAAAAAAAAAAAACACTAAATAAAATAAAGCGTAAGTGAATAAATAAATGTAATTTATTTGCTTAGTTGTATCTACAAGTTTAGGCTTAATAACAGGTCCAAACAGCTACCCAATAGATAATTACAACCTTGAAAATAGTTATTCCTCATTTGCCAAAATTAGAAAAATCTGGAATGGAAATTCCACAAAAGTAAATCTGTTTAATGCTTTGTCTTGAGAACCTAAAGGTAGGTATTTAGCCCAAAACTGGGCTAGCCCTGTGGCACAGGGGTTGTGCATTCCTCAAGAGGAGCTGGAATCCACATGACAACCATGGTTCGAATCCCCAGTCTGGTTAGCCTAAAACATGCTGGGCACCCACACAAGTGCCAGGATGTGATGGGCTGGAGGAAGAGGATCATGGCATGACCAGTGACTGTGGAGGATGCTGCTCTCTCCCCCCCACACACACTTCTCCCTCTCGCTCTCATATGCACACACACACACACACACACACACACACACACACATCCTCTACCACAATAGAGGGAAAAATGCATTAGGAAAAAGAAAAATCACACCACAACTTACTTGTTTTGTGATTTTGTTGCTGTTGTTGTTTAAAGTTTTTGCCATAGGGTGTGAGTGCTCACCAGAGAGAGAGAGAGAGAAAGTGAGAAATCATCCCCCTCAGGGACTGGCCACGCTCAATCCTTTCTCCTCCATTCTCTTCCTGGGATTTTGGTCACACATACACACTCACCCAGCATGACTTGCAAGCTACCAGATTTGGGGCTTGAACTGCAATCAGCCATGTGGGAATTAAGCACCTTAACCATTATGCCACTTGCTGGACCCAAAACTTTATTATTAGGACACTAATAATTTTTTTCTCTCTCTCTCATGATCTCTGTGGGTCAGGAATATGGGGAGGGCTTCACTGGGTGATTCTGGTCAGGATCTTTCATGCAATTGCAATTCATTGCAGGGATCTTTTGCGTGATTGCAATCAGATGGCAGCAAAAGCTGGAGTAGCAGGGGGTTAGCTGGGCATCTCCCTCTTTCTAGGTACACTCAGGGCTTTTTCATGTGGCCTCAGCATGGCAGCCTCGGGGCTGCATCACCTTTTCTGGCCTAGCCTTGGAAGTCACATACTTCAGCCACCTTCAATGGCTACAAGCAAGTCACAAGCCCACCCAGAATGAAGGAGAGGGGAATTAGACCATGCCACTAGACTGGGTAGTGACAAGAATAAGAGGTATTGCAGTCATCTCTGAAAAATACAATCTGCCATCATAGGCATAGCACATGGGAAAGTATACAATACATGTTAAATGAAAGAAAGAAAATGAAAGCCACAATTACGTATTTTATTCCATTGAGGAATATCGGGCAAATGTATATGAAATAATACTTACATGTATTGATTATAGTAGTGTGTTAAATAGTAATGTGTTAATGATAATTAATTAACACATTGATTAATAACATATTAAATAAATTTGTTAAACTAGTGTTTAGGGGGCACTGTGCTAAATTATTTACATGCATTTATTCCCTACAAGTTGATATTGCTACTACGATGATCCCCATTTTGCAGATGGGAAATGGAGGCCCAGAGTTGTAACTTGAGTCAGGTTATCTAGCAATCAGTCTGTGCGCTACATATATAGTCACAAACAAAAAACTTAACATGCCCATTCACAGACAGATATGCAAGTATTGGATAATGTGTCAGCCTATCAATTTAATCCAAAACTTCCACAGAAGACCTCCCGCATGCTCAGCAGCTTTTTCAGTGAAGGAGAATCAGGAAGCAGCAGGACAGAGTACAGAGTCAGGAAGGTGCCCCTGTCTCTATCCTCAATCCCCATAGTCTGTGGGATAGGAACTTGGTGTGGTACAATGTTGCACCGCCAGCTTAGAAAAGCAATCGGTACTTCCAAGGTGCTCAGTGTCAGTCGGAAGGATGCATGATCTAGGAAGGAGGAAACAGCAACTGTGACCCACATGGGTTATGGCCATGCTCAAAGAGAACAGGTAAGACCCAGAAATCACTTTCCTTTGAAATAAAGAAATAATTTAGGCGAAATCATTTGGCCTAGATTCCTTGAACCAACGTCAGAATTCCTTCGAACTGACTACACAATTAGTTCCGACAATTAATTCTGCTTTTAGTATCAATATATTTTAAATCCATTTCATTTCCGACATCAGTTATCCAATTAACCTTACATTTGCCATGCAATTGCCTCCCCTTTGTAGAAATTTGGCCCTTGGGAAAGTCCCACTCCCACACCTACGCATTCAGAGGGGGGCCCATGCCACTCTCATTGGTTCCTGAACACAGGCGTAGGAACGAGGCTGGTCCTTGAGGAAATGTTCATGGTTCCTCATGTAACTGAGAAGTTCACAGAATGAGCGCCAGGAAAACCTCTGGAGATTTACATGATGACATCAGCCCAAATTTCTCTCCCCATCTCTCCAGCTGACCTTCCTCTGTAGTGACTTCATTCTCCATGTCTCTCTCAGCTTCTCCAAACTTATATCCAGCAATACTAGCAGTAAAAGAGTTTTCTTTCTAAGAATTCCAGCAGCTATGACAAGACTGGAGCCAGGACTAAAACAGCCCCTCCCCCAACACATAAAGGATGGAGAAATTGTTCCCCCAAAGGACAAGCAAAGTGCTGTTTACAGGGAAAATGGGAACTGCCGCAGAGGTAGTAGTGAGCGGTCCACCCGACCTGCCCCCCAAGCCCTCAAAATGACTGTGCCTCCTGTTGCATTCCCATAGTTTTCTAATTGTATCAACAGGGCGCCTGTTTTCATTCTTTTTTATGGTAGACACCATGTGGCTTTTCACAGTATTTTCCCCTTTGTGTTATTACTGAATAGGACTCTCGTTTTCTGGCCCAGCCGTGGTAGCACATGCTGGATGCTGCAATTTGACAGGATGAAGCCACATGGGAGGCCCGGAGTCCAGTCCAGACCAGGAGTGGGTGGCGGCACATGCCTGTAGTCTCAGCTGCTTGGCAGGCTGAGACTGGAGGAATGCAGCACAGCTAGACCATGTCCAAAAACACACCACACACCCCCCTACAGACACCAGTTTTCCCACTTTAAAATAATGTTTAGAGTTGATGCAAATGTTCTCTATCTCAATTACGGTGATGGGTTCATCACATTTGTCCAAACTCATGGGTGTAGGGGTCAGCAGTTGTATAGTAGTTAAAGCGCTGGACTCAATTGCAGTTCAAGTCTCAGACCTGGCAGCTTGAAACATGCTGGGCACGTGCGCATGTGTGCCCCAAATCCTGAGAGCAGAACGGAGAAGAAGGGAGTGTGGGATGACCATTACCCCGAGGGGTAATTTACCACTTCCTTTCTCTCTTTCTCTCCAGTGAGCACACATGCCCTATAGCAAAAATCTCTCTCTTTAAAAAAAAAAAAAAAAAATGAGGGACCAGCAGTTAGCATAATGGCTATGTCGCTGGACTCCCACGTAGTTGCCCGCGGTTTGAGTCCCGGACCCGGTGGCTTAAACTCACGCCGGGTGCATGTACCTGTGTGCCCAAGATCCCGAGAGGAGAATGGAGGAGGAGGGATTGCGGCATGGCCATTCCCCCTGGGGGGTGATTTCTCACTTTCTATCTCTCTGTCTCTCTCTGTCTGTCTGGCGAGCGCACGCGCCCTATAGCAAAAACCTCTCCAAAAAAAAAAAAAAAAAGATGTGTTCTATCATATGTAAATTATACCTCAATGAAGTTTGATTTTTAAAAATGATGGTGATGGGGTAATGTTGATAGTTACTAAGCTTTTGCTGTGTAGTAAAAACTTGTGCTAAGCACTTGATTACATTTCCTTATTTAAATTTACTACCACATCGGAAAGTAGTTCCTGCTATCATCCACATTTTACAGACAGGGCACACGAGGCTCAGAGGAGGAAGGTGCCTGAGGTCACAGCTACTTATGGAGCTGGCTTCAATTCAAATCTATCTGCCTTCACGATCTTTATTTAAGATGTCAAAAAGAAATCTATTTTTTATTTATTACAGAGTAAATAAATAATCATAGCCAACCCCCTAAAAATGAAATGAGATCACACATGAAAGCAGAGGTCTCTCTTTCTGAAGTATATGTGTTTTCTAGGACTTTTTGCTGATATGTTCTAAACAGAAAAATAATGATAAAAGTCTTTAACTTGCTTCAGTTTTAAATCCTAGCCCCTACAATTTGTGTGGAAGAAATTGACTGAAGCAAATATGAAATCCTCATTTTTTTTTGAGAAAAGAAAGGATAATCTACTCGTATGAAATCATTGGCTTACTGTTCTCTAAGGGGAGTGGCAATACTTGCCGAAAATTATTTGGCTCAGGAAATTTATGAAATTCATATTACTTGTACTGTACAAGTCTGCTTTATGTCAGCAAAATTTTTATTTCCACTTTTTTTGAAATGCTGCTATTAAACACGTGCTCACTGGAGAAAGAGAGAGAGAAAGAGGAAGTGAGAAAGGACACCCCACCAGGGGATATAGCCGTGCTACAACCCCTTCTCTTCCATTTCTCCTCTCAGGATTTTGGGCATGCGTGCACACACACCTGGTGTGGTTTCCAAGCCACCAGATCTGGGACTCAAACTATGCCATAGGCCATGTGGGATCCAACTCCCTTAACCACCATGCCACAGTTGGCCTTTTTTCTACTTTTAATTATTTATTTCATGCCTACTATTTTTCTGCCTAATATCAATTCTCTCATCCTCATTCATTTGTTAAGAAAATACTTATATAACATTTGTTATACACCAGATACAGTTCTGAGCACTTTACAAATATCAACTTAATAAATCACTTAACCCTTTCATCTTACTAGTATCTCCAATTGACAAGGGAGGAAATGGAAATGAATCTCCTAAATCACATAACCACTGAGTGATAGAGCTGAGATTCTCACTGGCAGTCTATCTTAGGCTGTGTTACTAGCAGAACCACAATGGGCACAGCTGAAAACTTTCAGTTCCTCAAGTTTTCACACAGCTGGTGATAGCCATGTGTCACTATTCTAGCCTTGAGATGAAACTGGAAATCTGCTAAGTGGGGCAGTGGGGAAAACTGGTGTGTTTCTAATTAATAACAACTGACACATAACTTTTGCTTATTTCCCTTCCCTATTCATTCTGCCTTAAATGTGATGCAACACATGGAGTGACAGCAGCCATCTTGCCACTATGAGGATAAATGCTACATGCTAAAGCTGATTGGATGGGACAACAGAGGGAGCCAGGTGCCATGGTGTCACCCATGAGTCACAACACTCAGCCCCCAAATATCTACCTCCTCCTACATACTCATTCCATGAAGGAGAAAAAACATACAACCTATTTGTTTAAGCCACATTGATGAAATTTTCTACACTCAGAGCCAAATAAAGTCCTAATTGACTACTATCATTTGAATGTGTCTCCCCAAAGTTCATGGGTTGACATTTGGCTGAAATTGCGAGGTGTTAAGGGTAGAAACTTAATTCAGTTATAACCATAAGAAAGGTGGCCTGGGCCGGCAGATGGAGTGATAGCTGTGGCATTGGACTCCCAAGGCTGGTCTGATGAACCCCTAAGGGTTCTTCCTTTCTCTCTCTTTATAAAGCCACCAGATCGACACATACTTCTGCCCTTTTGTCCTGTGATGCCCTGCACTGCCTCAGGACTCTGCAGAGTTCTCACCAAGATCTCTCTCCTCAGATGAAGCCCCTCTACCTTGGACTTCCAGAATCATGAGCTGAATACACCACTTTTCTTTGTAAAATCCCCGGTCTGTGGCATTGAGCTATAGCAACAGAAAAAAAAGACTGAAACACTCATATAATTACAGAACTTATTATTTCATCTCCTGAATTTTAATCATCTTCATTAATGCGTGGTCCCTAGGTAGCTTCTAAATTAGAAAACCATTAGTTTGAGGATGATTTCTTAAACATTTAAAGATGTCTGAATTCATAAGGAAGAAATGTGTACTAAGTGAGGAGAGGTATATATAGAAAAGAATTAACCACCAATGAAAATAAACTAAGTTAAAGACTGAGATGAAATCAGAAAACTGAAAAACAATTTCAATAAAGACTCAGGATTATCTGAGTCAATAAAAATAATTGGTCTATTCTTTTTTTTTTTTCTTTTTTTAAGGTTTTTACCATAGGGCACATGCACTCACCAGAGAGGGAGACAGAGAGAAGGAAAGTGAGAAATAATCTCCCCAGGATCGGGGGGAATGACCATGCCACAGTCCCTTCTTTCCAGTCTCCTCTTGGGATTTGGGGCATGCATGCACACAGGCCCAGTGTGATTTTTCAAGCTCTGGGTCAAGGACTTGAACTCTGGTCAGCCACATGGTAGTCCAGCACCTTAACCACTACACTGCCTGCTAGCCCCTTCTTTTATTCTATATATAATGCCAGAAGGCACGGACATGAAAGAGAGACAGAGAGAGAGGAGGAACACATTCCCTAACAGGGCCTGGTCACCTGCAATTCTTTTTCCTTTCATTTTCCATTCTGCCAGGATCCTAGGCACACATGCATGCACGCAAATGCATACACACACACACACACACACACACACACACACTTGGTGTGTTGCCCCAGGGGCCAGGGTTTGAACTGTAGTCAGCCATGTGGGATCTGGCTTCTTCTGCACAACCTTAGCTGCTGTGCTATGTGGCCAACTGGTCTATTCTTACTGTTGCTGAAATGACCAAATAAATTAGCCTCCTTGAGTACAGTAACTCAAACTAAAACAATCCTGTACACTTTGTTCTTTCTTGCCTCTGGATCTTATGTGCAAATGCTTTATTTTATTATCTTTTTCAAATAATTATTTTTTAATAACTATTTAATTTTTATTTATTTATTTTAAAATCTTGCTATAGGGCACATGTGCTCACGAGAGAGAGACAGTGAGTGAGAGAGGAAGGGAAGTGAGAAAGCAAACCAGCAGGTCTGGGACTCAAACCACAGCTGGCCGTGGAAGAATCCAGCACCTCAACCACTATGCCACCTGCTGATTCCATGTATTATTATTTTTTAATTTGCTATAGGACACATGCACTCATCAGAGAGAGAGAGAGAAACTGAGAAAGCAAGTCAGCAGGTCCAGGACTCAAACTGTGGTTGACCATGTGAGAGGCCAGTGTCTTAACCACCACACCACCTACAGGCCCTGTGTGAATGCTTTAAAGGCACATCGGCATATTGCAACTCCTAAGAAATTCTGTAGTAAATAATCTTGTGAAATTTTTCTTAGCCCAGTATTTCCTTGAACACAAAACCCTATTTTCCCTGGGAACCAGCAGTTAGCATAATGGCTATGTCGCTGGACTCCCACGTTGTCGACCACAGTTCGCGTCCTGGACCCGGTGGCTTAAAACTCACGCCGGGCGCGTGTGTGTGTGCCCAAGATCCTGAGAGGGGAATGGAGGAGAAGGATTGCGGCGTGACCATCCCCTCTGGGGGGTGATTTCTCGTTTCCTATCTCTCTGTCTCTCTCTGTCTGGCGAGTGCACGCGCCCTATAGCGGAAACCTCTCCAAAAAAAAAAAAAAAACAAAAACAAAAACAACCCTGTTTTCCCCCCAATACTACACCCCACACTTAATGTTCTATGAAACACACTCAGGAAATGAACACTATTGTAGACATAGCAATGTGAGAGAGAGGAATGATTTCTAGTCTTTTAGTTGCTGTTTTAGTTTTGCACAATAGAAAGTTGGTCATGAGTAATAAGCACCCTGAAACAATTGGAAAACTAGCACTATTCAACCACAAATCCTTACTAATGGATGGGTTTCACGCATGGGAATTAAGATGTCTTTAGCTTGCTGGCTTTCTTTTTTTAATTTATTTATTTTACATACTTTCACTGAACATCACCACAGCATACCAAATGTGATTTTCCAGCCAGAATACACGGTAAAGTGGCTTAATCATACATGTTATCATCAACAAATAATTTTCCATTTCTTGTTTCTTGTGTGTGTGTGTGTATGTGTGTGTGTGTGTGTGGATATATATATATATCCCCCATTTCTCACCCTTTGCCATTTTCCATCCTCTCCCACCCTGTCTCTGGTATCTGCAGTTGTTTTTCATTTATTTATTCTTTCCCACATTGTACTGATTCACAAATATATAGATAGATAGATAGATAGATAGATAGATAGATAGATATAGATACAGATATATATAGATATAGATTTTGGAGAGGATTTTGGTATAGGACATGTGCGCTCACCAGAAAGACAGACAGAGAAACAGAAAGTTAGAAATCATCCCCCTGGGGGGGATGGCCATGCTGCAATCCCTCCTCCTCCATTCTCCTCTTGGCATCTTGGGCATGCACGCACACGCGCCTGGTGTGAGTTTAAGCCACCAGGTTCGGGACTCAAACCATAGTCAACTACATGGGAATCCAGCGATATAGCCATTACACCAACTGCTGGTCCCCACAAAATATCTTAATTAATCTAAATACTTTCCATAGTAATTTCAGCTGATATATACATATCTGTTAACAAAAGTTGACTTTAGGCATGAAACTCTGTGGGTAGAATGAATATACTATAAAATAGCACATAGCTGAGGCTATATAGCTTAATGTGGTTACTAAATAGGTATTTTTAAATACATTTTTTAATTTCAAGAAAGGCAGTTTTAGCTTTAATAAATCAAAATCAAAAAATGTTAAGAGAACTGTGCTTAGTACTTAAAGTCAGGAAACAGGTTAGGATTCTGTTCGAAGAGTAGGTACATGGACCTGTTCACAACTCGCGAGAAGACAAAACTC
This sequence comes from Tupaia tana, assembly GCA_026018925.1. Lineage (NCBI taxonomy): Eukaryota > Metazoa > Chordata > Mammalia > Scandentia > Tupaiidae > Tupaia > Tupaia tana. The sequence continues at coordinate 29,841,138 of JAKSZU010000014.1, read as the reverse complement.
CTTAACACTGGAAAACAAGGCATAGAAGGTCAGTAATGTTTTAGTCAAAAGTCATAAAATTCTATTTCACCAGTTCAAACTCATATACTTTATCTTCTGTTGGGGTTCGATCTTTCTGTTTAAATTCTGGAAGATAACGTTCAACTCTGGACTTGTCCCTACCATTAAGCTGGCCATTTTCTTAGCTGTTTTTAGAACTCCTATTTCTATGTGTTTGACTTTAGTTTTCCTGGGATAGCACTCTCTTCAGAACTTCTTGGATAACTAGTCTGGTGTTGGCAAATTCTTTCAGGTTTTGTTTATCTGAAAATGTTCTTGTCTTCTCTTCCCATATGAAGGATAATCTTGCCAGATATAGTATTCTCAGTTGAAATTGTTTTTCACTCAACACTTTGAATATATATTCCCATTCTTTCCTGGCTCGCTTTGTTTCTGATGAGAGGTCCGCTGTTAGCCTGATGGGATGTCTTTTGTAGGTAACTTGACGTTTCTCTCTTGCCAGTCTGAGTATCTTATCTTTGTCTGTGGTTTTGGTCAATCTGGCTATGTCTTGGAAAAGATCTTGGGTTGATTTTATTGGGGGTCCTTTGTATTTCTTGGGTCTGGATCTTTGAATGCCTCTCTAGATACAGAAAGTTTTCTTCCAGGATTTCATGGAATAGATTGTCAATGCCATTATGAGTCTCTTCACCTTCTGGGATAACAATTATCTGGATATTTGGACGTTTAATGGTATCTAGTATTTCTCATATATTATTCTCATTTTTTTCCCCTATTTTCTCAGTCTTCATGGTGGATTTTACTAGTCCAGCGATCCTGTCTTCTACATCAGAGATTCCATTTTCTGTAGTCTGCTTTTAATACTTTCAAAGGAAGGTTTGGCTTCCTGTATTATAGCCTTCATCTCCAACAGTTCCATTTGATTCTTTTTTATGGTGTGTATTTCCTCATTCAGCTCTCACAAGAACTTCCGCATCTCCTGGCCTCATCGGCTTTTTTCTTCTGGTGTTCATTGTGTCTCTTCTTTTCCATCTCTGTTAGTTTTGTCACTATGAATACTCTAAATTCTTTATCAGACATTTCCATGAGTTCCATTATACTGTCTGTGGATGAAGAGGACTTATTCTTTTCCCTTGAGGGTGAAGTATTTTCTTGGTTTTGCATATTTCTTGCGCCCCTGCAGTGATTTCTAGTCATCTGATGGGCTATTTGTTTCTTCCTAATTTCTAGAAGATCAATCTGAGTGATCAGAGGCACACAGGAGGATGTGGTCTGCAAATTCTTTGGCATTGCATTTTTTCTCCAGGGGCTCTACCAGGGTAAATTCTCAGCAGAACATCTTCATTGCCTTATTGCTGAATCACTAGATCCCTGCTGTGGTTTTAGGTGATGCTGTGGATTTCGCTGGGTTTCAGTATGCCTAATAAAGGTGGATGGTGGGGAAAGAAGAGGACACTATTTCAATAATGTATTTTGCTATCCTTTTCTTCTATGGAGAAGCCAGCATGAGACATCAGTGCTAAATCGGTTCTCCTAGGAGAATGGGATATGATGTCTTCTGGGGGAGAGTGAATATTAGAGGATTTTTAAAAATGACCTCCCCATTTCTCTTTGTATTTCTTTCCTGGAATTTCCCATCCCTATATTTGTATTACCCAACACTCACTTTTAGAAAACATTGACTAAGCAAAACTAGTGGCTGTAATACTCTCAAAGCATTTAATCACTAAAATACTAATGTTTTCCAATGTAAAACTAAACATTTTTAAAAGATTGTTTTGCTTGAAAAGCAATCATGTGAGCTACCCTTTTGCTTCCCAAAGCTGGTCTGATGACCCAGGCCATTCTAGAGAGATGTTTTCTCTGACCCATGATGAAATGAGAAAAACAAAGGCAATGTAATGAGTTTTTCAAGAAACTAAATATATTCCATTTGAAGGAGTGCTTTTTATTTTGAGATTATATTCTTCCTACATATTTGGCATTAGTATACTTTTCTTTTTTTGGTATTAACATTCACCTTTTATAAAATTAGATGATGGAATAAAGACAGTAGCTGTATTTTTAAAAAATAGTTCTTGCATCCTACTTGATGTCTCTCTCTATTTCTCCAGCAAGCATGCATGCCCTATAGCAAAAAAAAAAAAAAAAAGTTTTAAAATAATTTGTTTGATAAAATTAAAATGTGAAAGTTTTATGTATCTCTAACTGTTTTTTTTTAATAGAGATTTTTGCTATAGGGCATGAGAGAAACAGAAAGTAAGAAATCACCTCCCCCCCCCCCCCCCCCCCAGGGCATGGCCATGCCACAGTCCCTTCTCCTCCATTATCCTCTCAGGATTTTGTTCATGCACGTACACATACCCAGTATGAGTTTTAGGTCACCGGGTCCAGACTTGAACCATGGTCAACTACATGGGAATCCAGCAACATAACCATATGCCATCTGCTGGTCCAGATAAAATTAATATTTGAAGCCTTATGTCTCTATAATTTTTTTAAAAATTTTGCAAGAGGGCACATGCACTTTCTAGAGAGGGAAAAAGAAAGAGAGGGAGAAAGTACCCCCGTTGGGAATGGTCATGCCATGATCCCTTCTCTTCCATTTCTTCATCCCATTCGGATTCTGGGGACACAGCCCATGCACACAGAGTGTTTTTCAAGCCCCAGGTCCATGACCAAACAAGGGTTTGCCATGTGGGATCCAGCTGCCTTAACCACCAGGCCTTAGTGACAGCCCTGTTCTTTTGTTTTGTTTTGTTTTGTGTTTTGCAAAGACGCATACACTCACTAGAGAGACAGAGAGAGGAAAAGTGAGAACTCACCCCCCAGGAGAGATGGCCATACTACAATTTCTTCTTCTCCATTCTACTCTCAGGATTTGGGGTATGCACACACACACGCACCCAGAGCAATTTTCTTTTTCTTTTTTTTCTTTTCTTTTTTAAAGAGGTTTTTCCTATAAGGTGCATCTGCTCACCAGAGAGACAGAGAGACAGAAAGTGAGAAATCACCCCCCGGGGGGATGGCCACACTGCAATCCCTTCTCCTCCATTCTACTCTCAGGATCTTGGGCACGCACACACGCAACCGGCGTGAGTTTAAGATACTGGGTCCGGGACTCGAATCACGGTCGACTACACAGGAGTCCAGCTACATAGGCACTACACCAACTGCTGGTCCCAGTGCCCAGAGCAATTTTCAAGTCCTCAGGTTCAAGACTCAAACTCTTGTCGACCATGTGGGATCCAGTTGTCTTAACCAAACAGGCCATGGAGCCAACCCTGTTTTGTTTTTTATTCAAATGTGTAGACACAGCTCCTTGAGGCCCAGGCCTTTATGTATCTGTGTGCTGCCGTATCCCTGCAATCTACAGGCTGCTTCCTTGCCACCTAGTGCTTATGTCCTCAAGAAAACCATTTTAAGACACCAGCATAGCTTGGCCTCCCAGCTATAATAGGAAAAACAATTCAAATCTATTTCTTCATGGTATTGTTAGTGAGAAATATTATAAATGACAATGAGGAAATACTTTTCAATTGATAAAGGTCAAATAATACATCCAAGAGTATGAGTATGTCTCTATTAAACCAATTCAAATGTTTCAATTTTCAGGGTCATCAGGTAGTGTGGAGGTTAAGGTGCTAGATCATACTTGGCCAGCTTCATGGTTCCAGTCCTGGACACGGTGGCTTGAAAATCACACTGAGGGGGACCAGCAGGTGGCATGGTAGTTAAGGTGTTGGACATTCCCACATGGTCAACCATGGTTCGAGTCCTGGACCTGGTGGCTTGCTTTCTCACTTTCTCTCTTTCTCTTCCTCTGTCTCTCTCTGGTCAAATAAAAAAAATGAAAAATAAATAATTAAAAAAAATTAGACCTATTAAAAAAAAAATCACACTGAGTGCTTCTGCATGTTACCCAAATCCTGAGAGGAGACTGGAAGAGAAGGGATTGTGACATGGCCATCACCCCTAGGGGGTGATTTCTCACTTTTGCTCTCTTTATCTCTCTCTCTCTTTCTCTGTCTCTCTTTATATAAGTTTTTGTTATATAAATAAATAAATGGATTCAATTCACCACTATTCAAAAACAAAACAAAACACAGGTGAGGAAAGTAGGAGTCCCACAGAACACCCATGAATTATCTCCGAACTGGCCTATTCATGAAATCCCAGAACCATCGAGCAATAGGGCTAAGAGTCCAGAGAAAACATTGAGTTCAATCATATTGATTTAGGCAAGAGACCTGAGTATCAGGAAAGAGAGACATTTCTCCAAGGTCACTTATTTAAAGAATTAAAATAATCTAATAGGAAAAGCTACTTTTGAGACCAGCTATTGGCATAATGGCTATGTTGCTGGACTCCCATGTAGTCAACCGTGTTTTGAGTCCCAGACCCAGCGGCTTAAACTCACACCGGGCACGTGTGCATGTGTGCCCAAGATTCTGAGAGGAGAATGGAGGAGAAAGGATTGTGGGGTGGCTATATCCCTAGGGGGGTGATTTCTCGCTTTCTGTCTCTCTCTGTCTTTCTGGCAAACGCACACGCCCTATAGCAAAAACTTCTCAAAAAAAAAAAAAAAAAAAAAAAAAAAAGAGAAAAGAAAAGCTACTTTCTAAAGCCTAATTAGGAAATAAGGCCATACAATAAAAAGAGCATTTGGTTTTGAACTTTAGGTTCGAATACCGACTTTGACATGTAATAGTTTTTGGTTTTGGTTTTGTTTTTCTTTTACATCTCAGGCAAAGAACTATGTAACTCGTTATATCTTCCTCTTTAAAGACAGGAGTTAATATTTCATAGAGTATAGTTAAGAATAAGTTAAATAACGTATACAACACATTGTCAGGCATATAGTAAGTGCTCAATAAATGCTAATGTGTTATTAGTATACCAACTTCTAGAATCTCAAAATTTACTATAGCTGATTCCAAAGAGTGGGTGCGTGTACTATCACACTGCTTAGTAGAAAAACGGTTGTGCTTACACAACATAATACATCTACGTTCTGCCACCAGAAAGCAATCAGCGCCTCCACCCGTAAGAAATAGAAGGCTCTGAGAGGTGGCCGTCACCGCCATGCCCAAGAATAAAGGTAAAAGACGTAAAAACGGGTGCAGAGGTAAGAATGAGAATGAATCTGAGAAAAGAGAGTTGGTGTTTAAAGAAGATGGACAAGAGTAAGCTCAGGTAATCAAGATGTTGGGAAATGGGCAATTAGAGGCAATGGGTTTTGATGGTGTGAAGAGGCTATGTCATATCAGAGGAAAACTGAGAAAAAAGGTTTGGATAAATACTTCAGACATTATATTGGTTGGTCTGTGAGAACATCAGGATAACCAAGCAGATGTAATTTTCAAGTACAATGCAGATGAGGCTAGAAGTCTGAAGGCATATGGTGAGCTTCCAGAACACGAAAAGATCAATGAAACAGATACATTTTGTCCTAGAGATGATGATGAAACCCAGTTTGATGATATTGGAGATGATGATGAAGATATTGATGATATTTACATTCAACTCCAAGTTTCACATTCAAGTTTTCTGATGACTGTTCTACGTTTGAAATGTTGGCACCCGTGTATTAAGAAGATTGTATTTGGCATGAGGATAGTTTAATTTGTTAAAAAATATTTATTGCATTTCTTTTAAAGCTTATAATGCCAAATTCTCTTAAGTGAAATGTTAATACTTTGTTATTTTGATGTAATAGAACGTTGATGTGAAAATCATTATATCCACATTTAAAAGAAACCTATCTTTGCATCTAGAAAATGGATGTTTTGAGTAAATTGTTTGCCTCATAATCCAAATGGATTATAATAAGCTCTAGTTCCAACTGTTTAACTCAACATAATCTTTCTGTGTATTTTGTTATTTACATGTTCTCTTGAAATTTTATAAAAAATTACAGAAATGTAGAAAGCATCTGGAGACACAAACTAATAAGGCGATTTTTCATATATATGTAGCCATAAATATTTTATGTGGTCTTTGTATACATTCTTCTCATCATTTGATGTTGTCACCATACTTTAAAATAGCATTTCCATCACTGCAATTTTACAACATGAATTTTAATAGCAATTTTGAATTTGTAAGATTAGTAGTTGCAGACATTGAACTCTAGATGATAACCCATTATTTCAACAGTGGAATAATAGACAGTATTTTTACTTAACATAGAAAATTACTCAATTTGATAGAAAGATACAAGAATAATTTTTAATATGCAATATAGGTTTTGTTAAACTATGTCATTTTATTTTCAAAAGTCAAGCATTGTAAGCCTAATGAACAATTCCAATGTACTAATGAAAATCCATTTCATAATAAATCATAAAAATGTAAAAAAAATTTACTATAGGTAATTTAAAAAATTGAAATTTGTTTTTAAACAGAACTAAGAAATAAAATTCTAATAACTGACATGTTTATAAAAAATATTTTTATCTTTATTAGTGGAAATATTTTCTTGACTTTCTACTTACAGCATTCACAGAAAATAGCATAGTACTATTTTAACCTTGAAATTAAAAAACCTAACACACTTTTATTTTAGGATGGAATCTGACGCCTTTAAAAAGACAGGTATGTCACTGAAATACCCCAAAGTTTATTCAACTCTAAAGGAATCCTGGTACCTGTAAACATTTCTTTTCATTGCCAGAGGGCACAAGCAGAGAGAGAGAGAGAGAGAGAGAGAGAGAGGAAGAAAACGCCCCGAATGGGGCATGGACATGCTATAATCCCCTCTCCTCCATTTCTAAATCCTGTTGTGATTTTGGGCACCCATGCACATGCACTGGGGATTTTCTCAAGCCACTCAGACAGGATTCAAACTGCGGTTGGCCATGTGGAATCCAGCTTCTACAGCCACTAGTCTACAGAGCTGGCCCACACATGTAAACTCTTATTTCAGCTTATTATATCATAAGAATTTGGTGAAGATAAGGAGTATAGTATTTAAAGGACATAATTACAATGTTCTCCTGTTGTCTTTTCTGAAGTAATGCTAGGAGTGAATTCTTAAGCATCAAACAACAGTGGATTTTCAACTATAGTCTGCCACTTCATGGCTTTGTGACTGTGTCACTTTCAACAAGTGACTCAATCTAGGTCGTGAGATTTTAAAGTGTAAATGGGGATGACAATACCTACCTTCAGGGCTCTGTGAAAATTAAGTGATAAGATACATATAAAATGCTTACTTAGATCAGTGTTTGCCATGCATTAAGAGTTAAAAAAAAAGCTAACAAAATGTTAAATGTTAACAAAATGCTAACAAAATGAAATGGTAACTAATTATTGGAAGATAAACTTTAATAAATTCCATTCTTAAAATATTTTGCTGCCTCTGGTTGATGTTAGACAACATTTTTAAAGAATTTATTTTCAGAGTAATACTGTAAATTATGAAGCTATGTTCTCATATGAAGACAGAAGTAGAGGTAGATTTCTACCATTGTTCTAGTAAACCAGGCGGAAACTAAGAGCCTGGGGTGGGGGAGTTTCTAAGAACTTGGAACATAAGTTCAATTCAAGACTCTTAAAAAGAAAAAGATCTGCAGGTAACTTTGGGGATATCAGAATCTAACTCTTCAAAGATACTTCCCGGCTCTTCTGACTGAAATCAATCTTTCCCTCTTTGTCCTCTAGAATGTAAGTTTCCAAAGATGATGTTGGTTCTACGTGTTTCATGGATATATTATCTGAACCCAGATCAGTGCCTGCACATAGTAAGTTCCTGGCATCTATCTGGTGAATGAATGAATCCATTTATGAACGAGCAACCATGTCATACACTCACCCAGTGCTTCAAGCTCTACATAGCAGTGTAGACAGAAGCTGAACTGATCTTACAGCTGCCATGATAGGAAAAAGGACATAATGAATCATGTCACACAGGCTCAGTACTCAAGTCTTGGACCACATGGACTCAGATTTTATTTCATTTTGTGTTTTGTTTTGTTATAAGGCATGTGCACTCTCAAGAGAGAGATGGGGGTTAGGGAAGTGATAAATCACTCTCCACGGGGGGTGTTTACACCAGAGTCTCTTTTCCTCCAGTCTCCTCTTGGGATTTTGGGCATGCATGCACACGCACCTGGCATTATTTTCAGGTCACCAAGTCTGAGACTCAAACCACATAGTCAGTCATGTGGGATCCAATGTCTTGACCTCCACACCACCTGCTGACCCTGGACTCAGACTTTATAAAGGAGGGAACAAGGAGGCATTATGGCAGCTGACCCCACGCCAAAAAGAATTAAAAGTTTTATACACACACTTCATATACATATCTGTGGAAATATATTACCCACTGAGGCTGGAGGTAAACTAGAATTTGACTAGTTGTTCCTTATATCAGGCACCATAATCTCTCTTCATTGGCCTTTGGGTTCATCACCCACTCACTGCCTCTTCAGTCTCCTATTTCATTGGTCCCTCTCCCTCAGTTTCCTTTTTTGATTATTCCTCATTTTTTCTAGTCTCTGAACATTGGAATGTTTTCAGCCAATCAAGTCGATTCTTAAACCTGTACCAGCACACATGACCTAGGTGACTCCAACCTGCCCAGAGCTTCCCACTAACAGCTTCCCAATGTCTATCCCAGCCTTGCCCTCGCTCCTAAACTCCAAATAGGTAAACACAATTGACACTCAACACTCTAACTGCATCTCTCAATAGTCATCTCAAACTTTAAGAAAACAGACCAAAATTGAAAACTTTATTTTTTCCCCAAGCTTTCTCTTCCCAATGATAAATCCTTCCTTGCAGTTTTCAAGTCCAAACTGTAGAGCCATCCTTTTCTCCACCCTCACACTTCACACTCAGTGGTTGGCAAATTATCACCTGACTACTTTTCCACTTCCTGTTACTACCCCGTCCAAGCCTCCTCCGTCTTTTACCTGCACTACTGCAACAAAACCTACTAACTATTCTTTTGGCTTCTGCCTCTGTGGCAGTGTGATCGAGCCCCAGCAGACAAAGTGACCCTTTAGAATATCAAAGATATCATGTCACTTCTCTGATCAGTGGTTTTCATCTCACCAGACTGAAAATGAAAACATGATTTTACCCACAGATACCTTTTCTCCCATTCTTTCCTACCCTGCTGCCCCAGCTCCCTTTGCTCTGGCCACCCTGGCCTTCCTAGTACTCTTTAAATGAGGCAAGCCCAAGCCCACTCTCCTCCCTCAAGGCCTTGTACTTGCTGCTTTCATTTACTATAATTCTCTCCCCACAGATACCAACATGGCTTTCTTCAAGTACCTGCTCAAACTTTTCTGAGAGGCTCCCCTTGCCTTTCCTATCCCAGATAGCATATACCTCCATCCTTTACCCTGCTGAATTTTTCTTTATAGTCCTTATCAACATTGTTAGAGATGTTGTGATTTATTTTTATTTTCTTCACAGTACTATAAAAATGTCATGAGAGCAGAGTAAGGGAAGGAAAGTGTACTCTTTTGGAACCAGCAGGTGGCATAATGGTTACATCACAGGACTCTCAAGTAGTCAATGGTGGTTTGAGTCCCGGCCCCAGCAGCCTAAAACTCATATCAGTCATGTGTTCATGCATGTCCAAAATCCTGAGAGAAGAATGGAGGAGAAGGGATTGCAGCATGGCCATTCCATCTTGGGGGGTGATTTCTTGCATTCTGTCTGTCTCCCTGGCGAGCACACATGCCCTACAGCAAAAATCTCTCAAAAATAATTGTGTGCACTTTTAGAAAGGGTAGCATACGCACAGCTGCAGTAGCATGAATGGATTGTTGCTACAACTCAGTAGACTAGTGGCCACATGAGAGACACAGGTTTGATTGCCAGCTCACCTAAAAGCCACCTAAAAGCATACTCATGGACCCAGTTACTCAGGAGGCTGAGACAGGATGATCACAATATAATGAAATCCTGTGGGGGGAAAATAAGGAAGTCTACTTTGTTTACTGCTATATCCCCAGGGCCTAGAATGATGACCAGCATATAACATGTACTCAAAAAAGTACTGAATGAATAAATAGTATTGTTTTGGTGAAATTGTCTGTATATTTTAATAGGAAAACATAAAGTAAATAGACATTTGCTAAATGCCTCTCACAGGGCAAATACTGTGCTTGTTAATTTCACATTCAGAATTAAATACAAAGATCAGTTGACATTCCATATGGATTTAAAATTAACTTAGAAAATTTCAATCTGAACATTCAAGATAAGGTTTAGCAGGACTAAATATAAACAAATAAATGGTTCATGCTAGAGAAATATAATATTAATTTTTTTATTAGTCATTCTTCCCACCCACAATATAAGACTGGTACATATTTTAGGGTCTTTAGTATTTGCCTTTGGTCTCTAGAATTAATACTTTGGGTCAGAAAATAAAAACTAGATTACCTTCAAGTTTCTGCTGATAACCCTGTCTTGGACAACAATCCTTTTTAGCTTTTGGTATTTTAGGGGATGTCTTTTTTTTTGTTCTCTTTTTAAGAGATTTTTGCCTTAGGGCATGTGGCTTGCCAGAGAGAGAGAGAGAGAGGCAGAGACAATGAGAGGGAAAGAGAGAAATCATCCCCCAATGGGAATGGCCATGCCACTACCCATTCTCTTCCATTCTCCTCCCAGAATCTTGGGGACCCATGCACACCTGCTTGGTGTGATTTTCAAGCCACCAGGTCTGGGATTCAAACCATGGTCAGCCATGTAGGAGTCCAGCAAAGTAACTGCTAAGCCATCTGCTGGCCCTGGGAATGTCTTACTTTTCTTTTTCTTTATTTCTTTTTTTTTTTTTTTTAATTTGAGAGATAGATTTTTGCTATAGGTAAATGCACTCACCAGAGAGACAGAAAGCAAAAATTCACCCCAATGGGGGTAGCCACACTGCACTCAATCCCTTCTCCTCCATTCTCCTCTTGGAGTTTTTGGCACACACACACATGCCCAATGTGAGGTGTTTTTTTAAATTATTTATTTAATTTTACTTATCATCATCATTATTATTATTATTGTTATTTTAGCTTGCAACAAGGACCACCTACTCACCAAAGAGAAACAGACAGAAAGAGAAAGTGAGAACACAAGCTGTTAGTCCAGGACTTGAACTGTAGTCAGCCATGTGGGATTCCAGTGCCTTAATCACCACGCCACCTGCTGACCTTGCCCAATGTGAGTTTTAAGCCGTTGTGTCCAGATCTTGAACTGCAGTTGACTACATAGGAGTCCAGCAATGCAACCATTACACCGTCTGCTGGTCCCAGGGAATGTCTTTCTTAAACTGTGAAAATCATGAAGGCCCAGAGACAGACCTATAATCACAGAAGGAAGCATAAGTATTCAAGAGGAAACATAGATGTACAGTTACAACTATCTCGCAACAGATATTTATCAAAATCTTACTCTATTTCAGATGCAGGACTAGGCACTAGGAAATCAAAGAACAAAACATGCCTGTGACTACTGGGAACACACAAGGGAGTGTGATAACAGCCAGAGACCCTGATCTTCATAGCACGATGTTAGAGGGTAGCTGGGCACTCTGGAGTGCTGTGGGAGCTAACTAGAGGCTCCCAGTTCAGCTAACGAGTGTCTACAAGGCTTCCTAGAGCATCTGGCACCTCAGCCAAAGCTTACAATATGTGGGTCATAGTCTAGACCCAGAGGAGAACATGACAAAGCCATGGTGACATGAAACTGTGCTGTGTGCAGGAAACCACAAACATTCAAAGCTAGTCTCTCCAGTGGCGATGCTGGAAGGTGGGGAAGAGGGCAGGGCATAGGGGATTTTATTTAGCATATTAAGGAACACGCACTTTGCTCAATAGGCATGGAGAGGGATGCAGGGGAATGTGACGGTTGAACGGACACGCTCAAGGCAGGGAGACCAGGAAGGAGGCGGCTGCAGCATCTTTATAAAAAGTAAAGCTGGTGGGAACCAGCAGTTAGCGTAATGGCTATGTCGCTGGACTCCCACGTAGTCGACCGCGGTTCGCGTCTCGGACCCGGTGGCTTACAACTCACGCCGGGCGCGTGTGCGTGCGTGCCCAAGATCCCAAGAGGAGAATGGAGGAGAAGGGATTGCGGCGTGACCATCCCCCCTGGGGGGTGATTTCTCGCTTTCTGTCTCTATGTCTCTCTCTGTCTGTCTGGCGAGCGCACGTGCCCTATAGCGAAAAAACCTCTCAAAAAAAAATGAGAAAAAAAAAAAAAAAAAAAGTAAAGCTGGTCAGAATTAGGCAGGAAAAGTGAAAATGGGGAAAAAGGAGACAGACTTAAGAAATATGGAGTCGGGACCAGCAGAGGGTGTAATGGTTAAATGGCTGGCATCCCACATAGTCAACCACAGTTCAAGTCCCAGACTCAGGCAGCTTAAAACTCTTGCCAGGCACACGTGCGTGCGTGCCCAAGATCCCGAGAGGAGGATGAAGGAGAAGGGATTGCAGTATGGCCATCCCCCCGAGTGTGATTTTTTGTTTTCTGTCTCTATCCATCTGTCCGGTGAGTACATACATCTTATAATAATAATCTTTTTAAAAGAAGGAAAGAAAGACAGACAGACAGACAGACAGGTCAAATCAAATCAGTGGAAATTGATGTGCGGGAAACTGGAGGAAGAAGGCAGGGATAATCCTAACGTTTCTATCATAGAAGGTGTTGCCAAATGCAAACAGGAATAGAATCAGGCAGGGAAGAGGATTCCCTTGTTAGGCATGTTGAACTTGAAATGCTAAGGGAAAAGCATTCATTAGCCATCCACCAATTTATTCAAGCATTATCTGTAATTTAACTCTATGTAGATTTCTAAGTGTGAATTTTAAGGGAGAGGTCCAGACTTCAGAGCTGGGTGTCATTAGCACTTGGAAAATCAACCATTAACTCATGAGGATGGCTGACACCCTACCTGGCACAAAGGAGGATTTCTCAGTATGTGCCTGTAGGCAAGGAGTGAAGAGGTACTGTGTGAGAGCATGAAAAGAGAAAAGAGCCGGAAACCAACAATGAAATTCTGGAAAACAAATGCTTCAGGGATGGGCAAAGGAGGCAGGAACGAGGTGGTCAGAAAGGTGGCATCCCGCAAAGAAAGCAAGATGGGCACAGGAACCAGTACACCACGCCTCATCAGGCTGTGTAGGGGCTTTTTATTCTGAGCCCTCTCCCATGTTACCTTTCCACACTGTTCTCGGCATGTTCAGGTCGGTCTCTTAATACATCGGTACCAGCCCCCCTCGGTTTCTACTGTGTGCTCTGTCTTAGGGCCCAGGACCTAGCCTGACCTCACTGCACTCATGGCCTGAGCCACGAGTGGGGAACCTCACTGCTTCCCATGGAAACGTCCTACTTATTTTAGTCACCTACAGCGGGCTCTTTCTCCCCTGCCAACCTCTCTGTTTTAATAAGTAGAGGCAGGACTGGATAAAAGCCATGACTGTCTCCAGACTTAGAAAGGCCAATGCCAAATTGTTGAACTCTGGCTACCATCCAACACCACCGGTACACTCTGTGCAAGCTCAAGCCTTCTGGTCCCAAATGCCCTACCTGCTGCTGCTTTTTCTTCCCTCCCTCCTGACGACAGGTTTAGCCTGATGTATCCCTGATTCTGTCATTTCTATTGTTGCTGTGCCAGCCAGAACCTTGGTCATTTCCCCTCCAGGGATCTTGGGAATCTCTATGAAATCATACCTTTGTGGTCCAGTGTAGTCTAGCTTCCAAACAGCATTTCACAACCACCACAGTGTCATAATCATCCCTCAAATAAGGTTGTTTCCCTTTCTCCTGCTTCTGGATAGGCAAGGCAAGTCATTCATATCTTCTGAGAAAGGAAAATAGCTATCTTCACAATTACGTAAGGAGAATTTTTCCTTCAATTTTGCCTGAAACACAGGAAAAAAAGAGACTAAAGTTTCTCTGGGTGAGGTGATAACTTTGACCTGCTTCCTCTGATTTTATTGTCTTTCTCTCATCCAATAGAGCAAATTGAGTAGACTTTCATGTTCTTGTCAAGACTTAGAGACTTGAATTTTAACTATTATTGATTCAACAAATATTTAATTGAATGTCTATGACATGCCAAGCACTGTGCTAAGTAACGGGCTTTCACTGGTGAGCGGGATGGGAAAAATCCCTGCTTCATTCAGACTAAATTCTAGTGAGGGCAGGAAGAGGCAGAAATCACATACATCAATATATTTGCAGCCTCAAAACCCACTCAGATCCAAGGGAAGAGGACATAAAGTCGACCTCTGGGTAGGGAAAGTATCAAAGAACTTACAGCTATTTTAATCTCTCACATTGCTTAAGTCAAGAAGAAACAAGTTTTCTGTTATCAAGCACTATCAAGAAAACAGAACAAGGGCTGAGACAGTGGGGCTGAGGCAGTGATAACACAACCGACTCACATGGGAAGGTCCCAGGTTCACGTCCTAAAGCCTTCCTGTGTATGGCACAATCCAAGCTGGTTGAGGCTGGGGGAGATTATGGTATGAAAACCCTGTTGGGGGTGCCTCCCACCATGGAATAAATAAATAAGTAAATTTAAGGGAAAAAAAGTATAAAGAGAGAATGTATTGCAGAATAAAGTAATATTTTTAAAATTTATTTTATGTTTTTGCCATAGGATGCATGTGCTTCCCAGAGAGAAACAGAAAGAGGAAAAGTAAGAAATCACCCCCCAGGGGGGATAGCCTTGCCACAATCCTTTCTCCTCCATTCTTCTCTCGGGATTTTGAGCATGCATGCACATGTGCCTGGCATGAGTTTTAAGCCACTGGATCTGGGACTTAGCTGTGACTGGCCATGTAGGAGTTCAGTGCCTTAACCACCACACCATCTGCTGGCCCCTAAAGTGACTAGATAGAGTGATCAGAGAAGGGTGGTCTGAGGAAGTAATTAGGAATATTTCATCTAAAACCCAATGAAGGGAGTGGAGTGGTGGTTAAGGCGCTGGACACTCCCACATGGCTGACCACAGCTCAGGTCCCAGACCTGGCAGCTTGCTTTCTCATTTTCGCTCTCAATCTCTCTCTGGTCAAATTAAAAAAGAATAATAATTAATAAAATTAAATAATTCTTAAAAAAAATAAAACCCAATGAAGAGAAGGTACAAATCACATGAAGACCAAATAGGACAAGAGCATTTCAGAGGGCTATGACATACAAAGCACGTTATGTTAGAAAGAGGTTGGTAAAATACAGCCCAGGGACCAAATCTGGCCTGCCTTTAAAAAAAAAAAAATTCACAAAGTAAAAATGGTCTTTTCAACTTTAAATGTTGAAAAACAAAACAAAAATATTTCATGATGTGTAAAAATTATACAAAATTCTAATTTCAGTGACCATAAATAAAATTTTTATTGGAACACAGCCATGCTCATTGATTTATGTATTTTTCATGACTGGCTTCATGCCTCATTTGCAGAACTGAATAACGGCAGCAGAGACCATGTGGCCAGTAAAGACTAAAATATTTACTACCTGGTCCCTTGAGGAAAATGTGTACAGATCTCAGCATTAGAGGAATAGTAAGAAATAACTTCCCAGGCTTGAGAGAACCCTGAATTTCTCTGAATTATTTAAGGATCCCTTTGCTTATAAAGAACAGAAAACTTGTGTCTAATTGACTTAAACAATGCAAGAGATTAAAATAGCCTTAAGCTCTTTGATACTTTTTCTACCAAGAGGTCAACTCTATGACTTCTCCTCTTGAATCTGAGTGGGCTTTCAGATTTCTTTCACTGGTGGAATATAGTGGAAATAATTCTGTGCCAGCCCAAGCTATGGCCTTAAAAGACTGGCAGCTACTACCCCTCCTGCCTCTTGAAATACTCTCTCTGGAGCCCGTCTGATTGACTTGAGATGGCCATGGTAAAGGGGCCACAGGCACATGCTCTGCTTGAAGGTCCAGGCTGAGTCTAGAACTTCAAGCCTTCATTGCCAAGAACCAAATATATGAACGAAGCCATCTTGGATTCAAGATCTGTCCATTAACTAGCTGAATATCACCAAGTGAGTTTAGTCAATGCTTCGTAAGTAGAAGAATCACCTAGCTCACCTCTACTTGCCTTCCTGGTCCACAAAATTGTAGAATACAAAGAAATGGATACTTCCTTAAGCCACTTCATTTTCTATAACTATTTCATAGCAGTAGAACCAGAACTAGCAACCTAGAAATTTTATTATATCACATAATAAGGAATTCAGAGTAGAACAGAGTCCATCACAATATAGCCAGGTATTGCTTTTCTGTAATTTCTTGGCTCTACTCTTTGCTTTGAGTTGATTTAACTGTCAGGTTGGTAGCAAGGTAACTACACTATTTTCAGGAGTCACATTCCAAGTTCACAATTTTCCAAGGAAGGAGAAAGAAAGAGAGAAAAAAACCTAGGCTCATCACGGTCTACCTGGAACTGGAAATGGGGTCGCCTTCTCTGAGTTACAGAGAGAAAGGATGGAAACCTGATCAAAACTGGGGTTATTTTAGGGAAGAAGGAGGTGAGTGGATATTAGGTCAACAGCCCACGGTGTCCAGAGTATCTTTCTTCCCACTATTTTTCATTCATCCATTCATCCAGAATATTTTAAGTTGAAGCATATGGATATGATTTTTACAAGTCAAAAACAGACCAATAGCTATAATCTTAAAATGGTTAAATGATATTTATTAAGCCTTGTCTATAGTGTCAGTCATGGGGCTAGATGTTAGGACTACTGCAATTAAATTGTGCTAAGTTCAGGGGAACAATAGGTGGCGTAATGGTTACACCATCTGGACTCCCACATGATCTACACCAGCTTGAGTCCTGGACCCAAAGACCTGAAACTTACCCCGGGCTTGTGTGTGTGCATGCCCCAAATCCCAAAAGTAGAAAGGTGGGAAAGGGATTATGATGTGGCCATGCCCTGTGGAGGTGATTTCTCGCTTTCTGTCTTTCTGTCTCTCTCTCTCTGACAGTCCCGTGAGTGCACATGACCTATATAAAAAAATCTAAAAAAAAAAAAGAATTGTGCTAGGTTCAAGGAAGGGAGAGAAAGGGAGTAGATGTACAACCTGCAGAACCTAGTGTAAAATGAAAATGGAGGCCCCTGGTTAAAAATTCATAAGCTGGGCCAGTTGGTGGCATGGAGGTTAAGGCAGCTGGATCCCACATGACTGCCTTCATAGTCAAAGTCCCTGACTCAGCAGCTTGAAAATCACACTGGGTGCTTATATGTGCCCCAAATCCCAGAAGAATGGAGAAGAGGGGATTATAGCATGGACATCCTCCACTGGGGTGATTTTTCACCTTCCCTTTCTGTCTCTCTCCTGCAAAAAAAAAAAAAAAAAAAAAAAAAAAAAAAGGAATTTTAGGACAGTGGCAGCAGAGCATTAAACATTAAACCAAGCCTGGAGTCCTTCTAAGAGCAGAACCCTATGTGACTCCACAGGTTGCACACCCATAAAACAGGTCTTGGGAAATAACAGGTCTCTACAGAAAGAATAGCAGAGTCCTAATTAGATTGGGGGATCAGAATGAGTTCTCTGAGGAGATGGTGTTTAAGCAAAGACCTGAGGATGAATGGAGGAGCCCAGTGAAAAGTAACAGCATTCTTCCTTCCCCTCGTCCTCCAAGTCAGTTAGGAGACTTACATTAGCCTGTGTCCATGATGAGACTAAAAGATAAAGGTAACAGATCCCTTTCCTGCTTGTGCCAGCTCAGAGCTGTTTCCCAACCCTTTTTGTGTGTGTGTTCTAGATTGTTGCACTTAAGTATCTACCCATATAATCAGATCCTTCCCCTTCAGTATTGTAGATGGTCAGGACTGTCCTAGAGGGCCCAGCCCTGCTGCTTGCCCTGCTCAATGGTGGATGTGTCCTGGGACAGTAGCCTAGCTTTCTAGATCCACTTAGCCCAGGAAGGTCATAAACAGGGGAAGAGTTCTCTCTGCCATTGTATTTCCTTAAACTCCAGATAGAAAGCCAGTAAAAAATACCAATTAGACCTCAAAACATTTCATCACTAAACCCAAATCTTTCCCCTAAATATAAATTCTTATCCCATTTTCAGCTCTACAATCTTTTTTTTTTTTCTTTTTTTTTCTTTTTTCTTTTTTTGGTCAGAGGGCTTATGTGCTGAGAGAGAGAGAAATAGAAAGAACAAGCATGCTGAGTAGGGCATAGTCGGGCACAATCCCTTCTCTGTTTCTCTATCCAGTCAGGGTTTTAGGCATGCATATGCACATGCCCAGCATGTTTTTCAAGCTGCTAGGCTAGGATTTGAACTGCGATTGGCTCTGTGGGATCCAGCTCCCTAGGTACAGGGCTAACTACTGCCCTATGGGGCCAACCCTCTTCTTTTTTGATATCAAATCTTATGGAAACTTGGTATAGTGGGCATCTGAGTTTGTAAATAGAATCAGGCAAGAAGCTTATTATAAGTACGGATGCCCCAGCCCCAAGCCAAACCTGGCTCCTCTATTTTTAACAAGCACCACAGGTAATTCTGAACAATTGCTTTAGCAAGCTGGTCAGAGTAAGGAGAAATTCCCATCTGACAGAAAACAGAAAGTTTCATTTCTGCCATAAATGTGGGTCCTGGGGAAAACTACTTTCATTCAGTTTCCCATCAAGTAAAGTGGTCATAATTTGTTCACTACATCTCTGCCCTAGAAGCTCTTTTAGTATTAAAACTCTTATTTTGCCTTGCCATTATCTAATTCTCTTTCCGGTGGCAGTACCTTTTCTTGGGAGAACTAAACACCTCTCTCTGGCTGTGGGTAGGCTTGGTAGGACTATTAATCAAGGTGTTCTGCTGCCCCCTGGCTGACCCAGTGGGCCCAAAAGCCAAGTTTGACCAACCAGATTTTTCTCTCCCAAGAAATTAGATCTCAAAAGAAGTGAGGCAGAGACTGAAAATAAATGAGGTTGATTTATCTGGTATGGGTAACCCAAAAAGTCAATGTTAGTTTCAGTTCCCTAAGTTATCTTGGTTCCTATGCCTTCTGAAACTTCATTATTTCAGCTTTTCCCTGGGATCTCTACAAGTAACTCTTTTACGCAATTCTTGCATTCTTTTGCTTAAGTGAGCCAAAGTTGGTTCTGTTGCTTGTCACCAAAGACTCCTAGCTGATTCTCAAGTGTTCTATATGACATTGATGGCCTAGCTTCCATTCTTATAAAGCCAGTGTGAATAATCCTCTTGTAACTAATGTGACTACTCTATGGGAAGTCCAGACTGTATTTTAATAATGACATCTTTGTTCCAGTAACTATAGGCAGTGAAAATTCCTCAATAGGATAAGAGGTTATTCTCTGTCCTGCTGAAAGATCACAAATAGGCTTTGGGTAAATAACTCTCTAAACGAAGTTTATTGTCATGGACCTCAGGGAAGGAAAAGACAAAAGAAAAAGGAAAAAAATAAGCATTTAGGCTCAGTTTAACCACCTCCCCTTTAGCTACATCCACCCTTTGCATATTTTTAAAAGGTCAACTCTTCAAGTATTTCTAAAAAGGTTAGATAATGTAAATAACGATGTATTTGATGGGATGATTATTGTAGAAAAATAGCTTTAGTGTTCAAACCCTTTTCTCTCAGCAGCCTCAGTTTTATTGCTCAGTTATGGTTTCTTCCTTTTATTGATCTTCTCATTATTATGATTCTGACCAAATATTGTTGAGTACTTTCTGCAAATCAGGCATGCTGCTCAATGTTTAACATCTCATCTAAGCCTTACAATGGCCCTTCAAAGCCAGTATTATTATCTCCATTTTGCAAAAGGGAAAACCGAAGCTCAGTGAAGCAAAGTAATGGAGCTAATAAGCAATGGCATTACTTAGTCACCTGTCACCTGTGTTCTCCCATCTGCGCTCAAGTCTTCCTTACACTATGCCCCATTGCCTCAAATTGAAAGTGCAAGCTTAGTCCAAGGCATTACTGGAAAGAGTATTAGATGTGGCATTGCATCTCGAGCAAGATGGCAATGAATGCCCTGCTCATATTATGTTCTGTCTCCCTGACCAGACTCTAAGTTCCTTGAAAGTAGAACTCTGTTTCATCTCCCATGATACTACCAGTTCATGCCTGGCACAGAGAAGATATTCAGAAAATGCTTGTGGAGGGCCAGCCAGGTGGTGTGGTGGTTACGACAGCTAGGTCCCACATGGGTGACTGTGTGGTTCAATTCTCAGATCCAGTGGCCTGAAAAACACACTAGGCGTGTGTGTGTGTGTGTGTGTGTGTGTGTGAGTACACACGCTCAAATTCCTGAGAGGAGAATAAAGGAGAAGGGACTATGGTGTGGTCATTCCCCCTAGGGAGTGCTTTTGCACTCTCTTGTTCTCCTTCTCTTTCTTTCTTGGTGAGCGCACTTGCCCCTATAGTGAACTGAAAAAGAAAAAACGCTTGTGGGATCTATGAATATCCTATAGGATCTTCAGACTACAAGATGATCACAGTGTTAGGAGAAAATGTCAAGAAATCCATTCCTGGGAAATAGAAATTCCAGTTTACCCCCAGTGAATCCAGCCAACTTTGAGTTTAGGCCAAGTCTTTAAACAGCATCAAGTGATCTCACACTTGGGATCCTGGGCAGCTGTTTTCCTTCCTGAAGAGCGGTTCAATCTTCGAGGCACAGTCATGCTTTGGCTCCAACATATGAAGAACAGAAGTCTCAGGAAATCTGATATGGAAAGTATAAGCTCAAAGGCTAAAGTACCAGGCATACTTCTCTCAGGACCAGTTGGCTCTCAGAGAGATCAAATTCAAGTATCATGCCCTTCATTACGGACTGAAAGCATAATATTATTTTGACACTTTTAGAACTGGAGCTAATCTTTGGTTGATATAAAGCCTATTATATGTCCTTGGGCGATTGCTTGTTTTTGTTTTTGCCATAGTGTGCATGCACTTGCTGGAGAAGAGAGAGGGAAAGTGAGAAATCACCCCCCAGGGGGATGGCCATGCCACGGTCCCCTTCTCCTCCAGCCTCTTCTTGGGATTTTGGACATGCACATACACATACCTGATGTGATTTTTAAACCAACCAGCCAGGACTCAAAGTGGGCCATGTGGGAGTCCTGCACCTTAACTACCACACCACCTGCTGGCCCCAGGTGAATTCTTTTTGTGCCTCAATTCCAAAAATGGAAAGCAGTCAAATAAGCACAGAGACAATCAGCCAAAATTTCCTGCCAAATCTGTGGAGTTCCCTCAATGGAGTCGATCTCATTCATTAACTACTATTTAGTGCAGAATTTGACCTTTGGATTCAGGTAAACCTGAGAGTAGGCTTTGCCATTGACTAGTCGTGGGACCTTGGGCAGCATACTGTTCCTCTCAAAGCCTTGGCACCTTTGCCTGTCATTGGGAGGATGGTAAAATGTGATAATGCTATGTATAATGTGCTTATCCCAGGGTCAGGTGCATGTCAGATGGGAAGTAAATGGTGGCTTTGTTGTAGTGCTATTTCATTCAAAGCAGTTGAAAAGTCCTGTACATTCTTGGTGTTTTAACTGGCAGGTGTGATCTGAAGTCATCCTTCAACTAAACAGATTACTTTATTGACTTCTGTGTTACACGTAGAATTGATTTGAACTGGGCCATGAAGTAATAGAGACATACTAGTGACATTTCTATCATGATCTCTCCCTTGGAAAAGGTTCGGTATACTTGAAATCTATTATTCTTCCAAGGATTATTTTGACCATTTATCAAGGAACATCAGGACTGCTATGGCACCTCCTTTGACTGTTTTACTGCCCAAATTTTTCATATTTATTTTAAGACCCAAAATAATGCATGGGACAGGTTTGAGTCTGCGCAAAGTGAACAGATGAAACATTACTCATTTGCTTCAAAGAAATTCTTAGCAGTCATTTTAAAATACCCATCCTATTGACTGTCACTAAACTAGATCAGTGGTCAGTCCTTTACAGTTTCAAGCCCCCAAATTTCAAAGTATCAAGACCCTCACTAGATCACATTAACTATAGGTAGATCCATTTGAATTGGAAAAATCCCAACACTAATGGGAGAACTCTTTCCTAAAGTTAGCTGTACTTATAGGACCTACTTGAGCTATTGAAATGTGGGCAGTAGTCTATAAAAAACAGAATATGAATTTCTGTGTCCCTCTTTTTTTGAGAGAGAGAGAGAGATTTTTTAATATAGGGCATGTGTGCTTGACAAAGAGACAGAGACAGAAAGAAAGAAATCACCCTCCAGGGGTGGATGGCCATCCTTCAATCCCTTCTCCTCCAGTCTTCTCTTGGAATTTTGGGGATGCACGCACATGTGCCCAGCATGAGTTTAAGCTGCTGGGTCAAAAACTTGAACCATGGTTGATTAAGTGGGAGTCTAGCAACATAACCATTATGCCATCTGCTGGTCCCATAGCCCTCTTTTTCTTGCCAGGAACAGTTGGCATTGATCTGAACACATAGTGTGAGTAAACTAAATTTGTGTTGTTTTAAGCCATGAAGATGTTAAGGCCATTGGTTTCTGCAGCATAGCTTCGACTAGCCTGAATGATAGAGCAAAGATATAAATGCACTTGACATGTGTAACAGACACACTCAGGGCACCACATGTAAGTCCTCTCATCTTGGTCTACAATTAACTTCCAGAGGATAGTGGTTTAGTAGGCTAGAAAAACAAGGCTCAGAATCAGTCAGTATCAGAACAGCTTTAACAGCCTGGCAGAAAGATTCCAAGAGGTATTTCCTCTATAGCATCATGAAGGTGAGAAACACAATTCCTCAATCTGCATTCCCAGCTTGAATTTTCATCTGTCAGTAGACTAATTCACTGACACCTTGGAGAGAATCCAGAGCAAGTGTTTGTCCCTCATCCGCAGGCACTTTCCAGGTGAGTTGTATAGCTGGGACTGACCTCAAACTGAGAACACCTTGGGATAGATCATCCAGCCCAAGTAATTCTTATTCTAAAGAGTTTATTATCTGTACCTCAGTTTTCCATAGAAGCACGGTTCAGGGTTAATACTGATCTTCTACACATCATCTATTTCTAAGCCAGCCTCTCCATGAAGGAATAGTGAGCGTCCGAGTATTTTCTTCTGGTAGCTGGAATGAAAAATATTCATAATTTTTAATAGAAAACACATTATCTAAATCTCACTAGTAATAATAATGATCATCATTTGCTGAAAGCTTACCATTTGGCACTGTGACTTGCATGTTACACACATCATTTGATCCTCACAACAACTCAATTAGTTCATATATTACTTGGGGCTCTTCAGAGAAACAGAACCAAAAAGATGGATAAATGTATGATAGTACTACTTCAAGAAGTTATGGAAAATGAAATTAAAGTATGACTTCCTTTTGGTGCAAAACAATTTTGAAATCCATGTGTAGCTTTTTCATAATATGCATTTTCCATGAGCTTTTTGAAGACTCTTTGCATGAGAGGAGATTTATTACAAAACTGGCTCACATGATTACAGAGGACTAGAAGTTCCGTAACATTAGGTCTGCAAACTTGAGGGTCAGGAAATCTGTTGGTATAATTCAGTTTGAGTTTGAAAATTTGACAAACAAGAGAGTTGAAGGTATAACTCCCAGTCTGAGACCCAAGGCTTGAGACAAGAGAGTGTCAAGGGGGTTGGTGGTGTGATTTCTGGACCCCAAAGACCTGAGAACTGAGAGTCTCGAAGGGCAGGAGAAGACGTCTTATCTTCAGTGGAGAGCAAATTCACCCTTCCCACACCTTTTTGTTCTATTCAGAACCTCAATGGACTGAATGATATCTGCCCACATGGATGAGGGTGGATCTTCTTTACTTGGTCTACTGATTCAAATGCTAATCTTTTCTGGAAATATCTTCATAGACACACTCAGAAATCATGTTTTACCAGCTGTCTGGGAATCCCTGAGCCCAGTCAAGTGGATATATAAAATTAACCATGGAAGGTTATTATCTCCTTTCTTTTCTTTCTTTTTTTTTTTTTAACAGACAAATAAAAACCAAGGTCCACTTGCCTTAGGTCAATCAGTCTAGAAGGAGGAAAAATTATGCAAACTCAGAAGCTGTTTTCTCAGAGGAGGAACACTTTAGTCCCCATCCTGGCCATAGTATTATATTTCAATCCCTCACACTCAAGCAAAAGTTTCCCTTGTCTTCGCTTTGTTGCCAGTGACTTGATTACATCATTTCTGGTTTGACACCAATGCTGCTCCTCAGGAGAACCAGGCCCCAACACCTGTTAGTTTCTTCCTGTCTTTGCAGAGAAGAACATGAGAAACGAACCAAAGAAAAAGAAAACAAAACAAAGTGATCCAAGGAGGAAAAACACCCTTGGGAGGGAGAGAAGTTATTTTCCTCTTTGATAATCCTGTGTGACTAACTAGTAACTCTGGAAGAGAAAAGTGATCTACGGGAGGCGGAAACAGACACTGTAAGACCAAGAAGGAGGTGGAACCAGAGGCTAGAGCCAGGAAACAAAGGACAGGAAACAGGATTTCTTTTTTTCAGAGTCCAGAACAAAGCTGACGAGGAGTTTGGCAGGAAGAGGGACCACCATTTCATACTTCCAATGGAAAAAGTACTAAATGCTCAAAATTGAAGATATGTGGGAAGGGATGAGTCATAGAGGAATAGTGATATATAATACTCTCTTTCTGAGAACAGTCACTTAATATTCCTGCTCAGCGTTCTTTTGGTATCTGATTGCAGACCTCATGCCTCTCAACGAGAAGTCAGGAAGGAGCTAGAGGCAGCTCATTATGCGATGCTATTGGGTTTTCAGAAAAGTCATGACGTATTTTCTGTTTTCTATGCAAAAATGTGTCATGACTTTCCTGACGACCCGATAAAATTGGGAAGCCTTTCTCTTCTCTCTTTTCCCTTCATATATTGCTGCTCCCTCTTCCTGAAATTTCTCTTCCTCTGTTCTTAAGCATGGGTAATTCTTCTTTATTCTGAGATCTTAGTTGGGATGTCACCTCCTCAAAAGAGCTCTCCTTGACCCTTCTGTGATAGAGTTCCTATCGCCTCTCCATTATCCACTCCTCTCTTTCTTACTAACATTATTCTGATTTTGGTGGTGGTGGTGAAGTTCCCTGAAAAATATGTCATTTTTCAGGCTCCTTTGTAGTTTGGAATTGCTAGGTAATATAGGCCTAGCCAATGAGCAGAAATAGTTAGAAGTTGTGACTTCTGAAAAATTTCCCTAAAAGGGGAGCTAGTTAAATAGGCAAGCTAGCTCTGTTTGCACTCGGCCCTTCTCCCTTGGTTCTGCCTGGATGGATGGGGCTCTAGCAGCCTTTTTCTAGTTATGAGGTAAAGGATCATAGCCTAACAATGACATATCAGAAAGTGAGAAGGAATCTAGAGCCCTGATGACATTTGAGGAGCTTCCATAACAACTCTGCTTTGCTTTCTCCAGACTTTTCATCTCCCAAAGAGAAATTATTTAAGCTATGATTCATCAGGTTTCTGTAATTCCCAGCAGAACACAATCCTCAACTGATAATCTCCACCCAAATTAATAAGTCCTTCCTTGATTTCTCTCTCAAAAAATGTCCTCTTTCAGGGACCAGCAGGTGGCACGGTAGTTAAGGCGCAGGACACTCCCACATGGCTGACCACAGTTCAAACCTGGACCTGTTGGCTTTCTTTCTCACTCCCCCACCCCCCCCCCCCCCCGGTCAAATTAAAATAAATAAATGAATAAAAAATTTAAAAAATAATTCTTAAAAATTGTCCTCTTTCTTTATAGCACATATACTTTATAATAATTTGTTTGTAAATAAATAATTTGTTAGACTGATGGCTTAAACTTCTTACTAATCTGTAAGATACATGAAGTCTGAGATGTGATTTTCTTTGCTTATGTCATTCCAGCACTTAGAAAGCTAAACAACTAAATTTTGGGGGTGATCAATTCATTTTATTGGTAAGTAGCTCGCTAATAACTGGAAAAAAAAAACACAAAAAGAGTCTAAATGTCAAACAAGTAGGAGTATTTAAAAAAACCACACGAATGCTGGAATCTATGAAGAGACAAAATAGAAAATGAATAGAACACCTAAGTCAACAAAGCAGAATGTAAACTTGCCTTTTTAACTCAAGTTATTTTTGCTGTTTCATTCCGTGAGATTTCACAAGAGACAATGACATAACTTTTATACAGAGGATCCATTTAAATGAGCTCACAAATGATAAAATCATGATGATTTTGGAACTACTAACTATAGTCACTGTTGTGATAGTAATATTTGGTCAATATCTCCTTCAAATATCCTCTCAAGCTACATATTTGCATTTATAATCAGCTTCTGTTTAGTAACTCCCAAGCTCTATGCATGTTGATTTTCCTTCACTGGAGGATATTATCCAAATAAAACTTTAATCCCATATTTACTGGTATGTGTTGGAAAAAGCCAATACTCTTAGAAATTATTTAGACTTAGTTTGATATTTTTTCTTCGAAAATACTTTCAAATTGTTATTTTTGTGGGAAAATATTACCTGGGTAAAATATTTATTAAAGTTTGGTTATAACTTGTTCCCCTTTTTCATTTGACAAATTAGCAGAGGCTAATTTACAAATGAAAAATTCGTGCAGCTTTACAAAACACATATTACGTAAACCTCAGCTGGTAAATATATAAATGACCCCTGATCTCTGACATTCAAGCAGCCCCTTAGTTTGGACTCTTTCCAGAAGCATACCTGGAGAAAAGGATTCAAGTACAAGTAGTTTGTTAGGAGTGTGGACATGCTGGTAAAGGGTTGGGAGGTGACAGAGGAAAGGAAGGAAGCCAACGAAGGATGTGTTATTCAGTCAGCTTCTACAGGATGACTAGAGCTCAACTCTACAGGGTAACTGGGAAATAGACACCTCAGAAGTAGTCCTTCAGAGGGTCGAGAGAGTTAGGTACTTACACACCAATTCCCATTAGTCATTGGTCAAGGATACTCTCAAGGAGGTTAATTCCCTGGCAGCCTGCAGGGCAAAGCAGAAAGGCCTTCTGTGGTTCCAGGAAAGCCCTCAGGCACAGAGATGCAGATACTGGCAGTTAGAAGTGTCCAACGCACAATGAACAGGTAAGATCTAAGGAGAACTGACAGTCATTACTACACCCCCTTCAAGTAAAATTCAGAAATCAATGCCCTATTTCATAGGCAACATAAGAGAAGCCTTTAGATGGTACAGGGACACACTTACTTTTTATTTTCATAGTTATTAATTAGGTTTATAAAGTACCCCATTCAAGGGCTAGCAGGTGGCATGGTGGTTAAGGACGCTGGATTCCCACATGGCAATCATGGTTCAAGTCTCGGACCTGGTGGTTTACTTTCTCGCTTTCCCTTTCTCTCTCTCTCTTTCTCTGATCAAATTAAAAATAGTGATAACAAATGGAATAAAATAAATAAATAAATAATTCTTAAAAAATAAAAGTACCCCACTCAGGGAGGCAGGTGGTAGTCTATTGAACTACAGCGCAGGATGCCACATGGCCAATTACAGGTTCAGATCCTGAGTCAGCTTGAAAATACAGGGAGCACACCTGCCCAAGATTCTGACTAGCTGGAGGGCTGGGGAAAGGGATCACAGTGTGTTGAGATCCTCTGAAGGGTGCCTTTCTCTGTCTCTCTAATGCTCTGTTTTTTGTTTGTTTGTTTTTTTTGTTTTGTTTTGTTTTGTTTTGTTTTTTTGCATTTTCTCTCTGTCTCATGAAAGAAACATAAACTTAAAAAACAAAAAGTTTTAAAGTTTCTTCTACTTGATGTTTAGGTACTAATTTCCACTTTGTGGTAGTAATAGAAAATACCGGTTGTAAAATGAATCGGTTTTTTAGAAAGGTGATCGATTGGTTTCAGAGTATACTGAAAAAGACTGTATTGTTGCCACACCAATATCCACAGTAACAGGCAAGTGACTGTATTTGGGAAATATCGATGGATACTTTACAGGTAGTGAAACTGAAGCATCAAGCCAGCCCACCAAGTATTTAATACATGTCTATTTTATACCCAGCACTCTTCTAGGTATGGAGAAGAATATAAGAGGCAGAGAAGGCATGAATTCCACATCTGAGACTTTACCAATATCAGTAGTCATCATGGCTAGCATTTAGTAAGAGCCATGCTCAACATTTCTTACTTGTCTTCCTTAAGAAGCTCTACCAGTCTACGTATGCAGAAAAAGAGAATCATACTTTAGTAGTGGATGGCTTTTCTTAAGAATTATTTTACTGGTTATTATCTGTTGAAGATAGTGAATATAGTATTCTCAAATGGACTGGTGAGAAATGTATACATGTTGGAATATTAACTTTGCAAGCTAAGTGACATATGTGATTGAATGTATAAAAGAAATGAAAATTAAAAGTATATAAATAAATATAGGATGCCAAAAAAAAAAAAAAGAATTATTTTACTGGAACCAGCAGTTAGCATAATGGCCATGTCACTGGACTCCCATGTAGTCGACTGTGGTTCAAGTCCTGGACCCAGTGGCTTAAACTCATGCCAGGTGCATGTGCGTGTGTGCCCAAGATCCCGAGAGGAGAATAGAGGAGAAGGGATTGCAGTGCGGCCATCCCCCCTGGGGGTGATTTCTTGCTTTCTGTCTCTCTGTCTCTGTCTTCCTGGCGAGCACACGCGTCCTATAAAAAAAAACCTCTCCAAAAAAAAAAAAAAATTAAAAAAAGAGTGCCTTTATTTAAATGTATTTACTTCAATTATTTTGATTTGAGCAGAGAGGGACAGAGTGAGAGAGCGAGAGAGGGAAAGTGAGAAAGCAAGCCGCCAGGTCCGGACTCAAACTATGGTCAGCCATGTGGGTGCCCTTAACCAACATGCCACTTGCTGGCCCCAGTAATGGATGGCTTTATTAAGATTTTTAAAGAAGGGGAAGGAAGTTTCATCGCAGCAAGACCAAAGGCAGGGAGAAGTGTGTAAACCTCTCAGTGGTCACGGTCAGAGAACAGGAAGGCACAGGCACAGGTTCGTCCACTGACCCACCTCCTACTCCACACAAGCTGCAGAGCTGGGCTCAGCATCTGGGAGCAGGAAGGATGGCGAGGAAGCGAGCTGCTGCCAAACACTGCCAAACTGCCCCCAAAATGTGCTGTCTCAAGAGGCTCTCTTATTGTGTTAAGAAGACATAAAATCCAGATGGCAATTTTGGGATTTTTAACTTCCTCGGCAGAAATCACATTTTCCAGTATGTTCCTAATTCTATTTAGTATGTGTGTGCAATGGTTGAATGTCATTAACGATGGCCAGGCATGAAAATGAAGACAGTCATTAGACTACGCCTGGCTTTAGAAGCTGCATCAGCTCTGTGTTCTTGCAGAGGTCAGTGGGCAGGAGCCAGCTCTGGGCTGCATTCAAGTGTTGTGTGGCCTTCAGGGACCATCCACATCTGTAAGCACAAATCTGGACTGACAGCAACATCACATTCAATCAAGACCTACTCTTAACCTAGCAGTCACAAACCTGTTAGAGAAAATGCCTGAATGGTTGACTCAAAAAAATAAATAGGTGCTTGTTTGTATGAGAACTTAATTTTGCATGCTATTTACTCCACTTAGGTGCAAAGAATGCAACTGCAGTCTGTACTCACATAGCTCGTGTCCTGTTTATAAACCAGGTTAGCCAAGTCTAAAAACACCAACCACTGGGGCTGAAAGGGGTGAGGTGGTTAATCAGGAGTGCATCTTGGAATTAGACGGCCTGGGTCTCAATGCTGGCTCTGCCACTCACTGTAGCATAAGAGCCTGGGAAATGTGCTTAATTTCTCAGAAGTTTCCTCCTTCTATAAAATGGAAACAATGAAAGTACCTTTTTGATAGGATTGTCATGAAAATTAAATGAGACAAACTTTTAGCCTGGTGCCTGACACACAGTAAGTGCTTGAGAAATACATGATTATAATCAAATACGACTTTTATTGTAAGTTTATTTAGCTTTTGATGCCCTTCCTCACTGCAGATAGCAAAGGTTTACAAAAATGGAGACCACATTGGACCAAACTCGATATTTACAAGAAGAGAAAGAAGGGATTAGTTAGTTATTGTAGTATTAGGGTTCTGCAGAGGAACAGAACCAATAGGAATCAGAGAGATAAATAAGAGGGGGTTTATTATGGGAATTGGCTCACACAATTATGTAGAGTGAGAAATCTCATGACTTGCAACTTGCAAACTTGAGAACCAAGAAAGCCAGTGGTTTAAGTCAGTTGAGTCCAAAGGCCTGAGAGCCATGGGGAGCCAACGGCATCTCTCTAACTCCAAGGCCAAAGGTCTGAGTCTGTGTGTGTGGGGGGGTGTTTGTGGGAAGAGGGGGTAGGAAGGTATGGGGAGTGCCATTGGTTTAAGTCCCGGCTTCTGAAGGCCCAAGAACCATTAGCCCTAATGTCTGAGGGCAAGAGATGGTGGATGTCCTGATTCAAGAAGAGGGGAAAGGTGGTCTTCCTTTGCCTTTGCATTCTATCTGGGTCCTCAACAGGTTGGCTGATGCTTCCCCACATTGGAGAGGGTGACCTGTTTTACTCATTCAAATGCTTATTTCTTCCTCAAAGACTCTCATAGATACACGGAGAAATGATGTTTTACCAGCTATCTGGGTGACATTAGCCTAGCCAAGTTGACTCATAAAATTAACTGTCATATGGAGGAAGAATGAACTAGCTAACAGTAAGATTCTGAAACACCAAATAGAAATGAAAGAGCTGAAAATATAAAGAACCCATCAGGGGACTAGCAGTTGGCGTAAGGGCTCTGTCACTGGATTCCCATGTAGTTGACTGTGGTTCGAGTCCCAGACCTGGTGGCTTAAACGCATGTTGGGTGCGTGTGAGTGCATGCCCAAGATCCTGAGAGGAGAATGGAGGAGAAGGGATTGTGGTGTGGCCATCCTCCCAGGAGGTGATTTTTCCCTTTCTGTCTCTCTGTCTCTCTCTGTCATGTGCACGTGACCTATAGCAAAAACCTCTCTCTAATAAAAAAGAGAACCCATTAGAAGTTCTGATCACAGTGGTGCAGGCAGGAGGATGGTCACTGAGGGCAGGCAATAGGCCAAGGTTCAGTTTTCAGCCCAACTAGAGCAGGCTGGGGATGGTAGCACATGCCTATGGTTTTAGCTAACTTAGATGCTGGGGCAGGACTGCATGCTGAGGTGAGACCCTGTCAAAATGTCTGTCTCTTTCTTTCTCTCCCTCCTACACTCTCAGGAAGAAAAAAAAAGTACAAGACTCTACCATAAGAATATACTTCCACTCATAAACACAGATTATCTTGACAGTGGCAGAGCATAACACTTAAAATAACTTAGAGAAAACTGCGTATGTTAATTTCTGAATAAAAAGGTAAATAAGGAAGTATAATTAAAACGCCTACTAGAAGGGAGAAAGAAGGCTATATTGCTTTGCTGGTAATCTACTGTAGCAGTATGAATATCAAAATAGTAACATTGGTGGCAGCAAACCATGCTGGGAGAGTAACATTACTCCCCCTGCAGTAACAGGCACCATGGTCTCCCCTGAACTACAATGGCAGCTTCTCAATGATTTCCTGCTTCAATTTTTGTCCCTGCACAAACAGTTCTCCACCCAGCTGCCAAAGTTATCTTTTTAAATTATAAGTCAGATTACATTACTGCTCTGCTTCAAATCCTCTAAGGGCTTCTCAGTGGATTTAAAATAAAATCCAGACTTCTTCCCTTGGCATAAAAGGTCACGTTCTGGCTTCCGACTACTTCTCTGCCTCTCCTTGCAGCTCCATCTTGTTCATGATTTCAGAACAGACCAAGCCCCTTCCCACTGCAGGGCTGTTCCCTGTGCCTGAATATCACATCTTGGGAATCTGCTGGGCTGGGGTCCTGGCATGCAAGTCTCAACCCTTCTTGATGAGGCCTTCTTCAGCCAACCCCCTGACCGTTACTCTCCCACCCCATTCTCTAATCTACTTTATTTTGTTCTTTCTCTTTTTAAGGGTCATTATTATTATTACCAGAGGGCACATGAATTTGTCAGAGAGAGAAAGAGAAAGCACCCCCAATGGGGTGTGGTCACACTGCAATCCCCTCTCCATTTCTCCCTCCTATCAGGGTTTTCGGCACACACACACACACACACACACACACACACACACACACCTGGCATGTTTCTCAAGCCACCGGGGCTGGGATTTGAACAGTAGTCAGTTAAGTGGGATCCAGCTCCATTAGCTATTGGGCTACAAAGCTGGCCCTCCTTCATTCTCTTTATAGCATTTTAACACCAGGCAGAATTGCCTGACATGTGTTTATGCACTTATCATCTGACTCCCCTTGCTAAGAAGTGAGCCTCTGGAGAAAGGGAACTTGCTCAGTAAAAACCTCAGGGCCTAGAGTGGAACCTGGCACACAGGAAATAATGTAGGGGTTAGTTTTGGGTTTCAACTTGATTATACTAAGGAATACATAGAAATCCAACAAAGTATTTTTCTGGCGTGTCTGCAGAGGTGTTTCCAGAGGAGATTAACACGCAAGTCTGACTAACTTAGGTAAGAAAGGTCCTCCCTCAGTGTGGACAGGCACCATCCAAACCACGAGGAGTCAGGGGAGAACAAATGCAGAAAGCAGACTGCTCTCTTTTGAGAGAGTGGGAGAGGCTCCTGCTGCCTTGGGCATCAGAACTCAAAGCCTGCCTGCCCTGGGATTGGAGGAATTCTTCCAGTGGCTCCCTGGTGTAACCCAACTACAAATAGAAAAGTAAATAAATGTGTATTTCACTCTCTTACTAATCTCACCCTCGCTGCCTTCTTGCCTTGGGGGAGTTTGTGACTTGAAGCTAAAAGCAGAAGTTATCTAAGCCAGCCTGTCCTCCCTTTCATGAAGTTGATGAGCAGATGCTTGGGGTGCAGAGGAGCAGGAGGGTGAGGGGCCTGACTGACTGGGAGAGGAAGAACAGGATTTCCTTCAGCAGAGAGAGATTCGTAGGTTGGTGAGTGATGGCCCTGGGGCCACCCCCTTGCTGAACCCTAGGGTCTTGCAGGATCTGCGAGTTGCAAGATGGACAAAGAGGAGGGGCTTCAGGTGGGCTCAGAGAAGCAGACCCCAGGTGCAAGTGCTGAACTTGAGTGTCTCATACCCCGGTAAGCTCAGAGGTGAAGAGGTCAGGCTTCCAGTCCTCCTAAGCCTGGGCAAAGCCTATGCTCTGTTGACTATGGGAGTCTCCCCAAAGTCTGGGCACCCAGACATACTAGCTAACAGTAAGATTCTGAAACACCAAATAGAAATGAAAGAATGGAAAATATAAAGAACCCATCAGAAGTTCTGCTCACGGTGGTGCAGGTAGGAGGTCACTGTTGGATGGTGACTGAGGCCAGGCAGTAGGCCAAGGTTCAGTTCTCAGCCCAACTAGGGCAGGCTGGGGATGGTAGCACATGCCTATGATTCTAGCTAACTTAGAGGCTGGGGCAGGATTGCATGCCAAGGTGAGACCCCATCAAAAATGTCTATCTCCTTCTTTCTGTCCCTCCTACACACTCTCAGGGGGGAAAACAAACAAACAAGACTCTACCATGGGAAATCTGGAGGATGAGGAGCCGGAATAATAACTGGAATAATAAATGAAACCAGGCTCCCTGAAATTCTATTTTTTCTTTTTAAAATTAAATTATTTATTTCATGAGAGAAACAAAGAGAAAGAGAGCAAGAGACAGATAACCCAACAGGGTACTCACACTCATCTCTTACTCTCAGCAGGCCAGGACCACAGGCATGCACATGCATACCCAGAGGGCTCTTGGAGGTCCTCAGACATGAACCAGGATCTTTTCCACTTGGGGCCAACTGTGTCACCACTGAACCACTACCTGGCCCTCATAGCTTTACTCTGTCCCCTTTTGCCTGTGAGGTGTGTGAAGAAGTCATGGTCAAACACCAATGCCCAGATTAGCTCTTTCTGTATCAGTGTTGTCCATCAGCTGGAAACAAGCCAGGGCTGCCTGCCCGTCCATGGAAGAGAACAATCTCGGAGGTCTGCCCTCTGGGAGGAACAAGGTGTTCTGTTCTACAGAGCTGCAGGAGAAGTGAGGGGAATATCATTTTCCTCTAGCACTTTGGGCTGGGATAGTTTTCACCAGAAGAGGTTATGACATGAAAGTGCTTATGTAGAATAACTAACATCCTCCCCTTTCTTCAACACCTGCTGGAGGCACCAAGGGAACAGAGACACTACCTGTTTTCATCTCTTTCTCTGCCCACCCATTGCATGACATCAAGAGTTGTTTTCCTGCCTCAAAGACAAGAAGGCCTCTTTCCAGAATACCTACAGACAGGTAAAGTGGCCCCATAGCACACAGAAAAAATTGTAATCAATAGCTCCCTTCTAGCGAGGAGCAGCAGCCTATTTTGCAATCATTTACCTTCAGGGTCTTCCCACATGACTGGAGTCTTTTATGCACTACCTAAGTGCATTCCTACTACAGCTTATTCCTGGGATTGGTGAAAAGACCAGGAAAGATAGTTCATGTGGCAGTATTTGTGATTTAGTCATTTCATTCTTGAGAAGTGTATTAGTTCATTTTTGCTGCTATAACATAAACAAAAGACTTGGTAATTTTTAAAGAATGGAGATTTATTTCTTACAGTTCTGGGGACTGGGAAGTCTGAGATCAAGGAACTGGTGAGGACCTTCTTGTTTTGTCATGCTATGGCAGAAGGTGGAAGAGCAAGGGAATGCACATGAGAAAGCAAGAGGGAGCTGAAACTCAGTTGTTTAACAACCCACACTCGGATAACCTACTCTTAAGATGATGGCTTTAATACATTTTTTTTTTTTTTTAAGAGAAATTTTGTTATAGGGTGCATGCACTCATCAGAAAGAGAAAGAAAGTGAAAAATCATGCCCTAGGGAGATGGCCATGCCACAATCCCTTCTCCTCCATTCTCCTCTCTGGATTTTGGGCACACATGCATGCACTTGTGCCTGGTGGGAATTTAAGCTGCAGGGTCTGAGACTCAAACCATAGTCAACTACGTGGCAGTCCAGCAAAGTAACCATTATGCTATCTCCTGGTCCCTTTAATCGAAAGGTTGAATTCTCATAATCTAATGACCTCTTGAAGGTCCAACACCGTTGCACTGGAGATTACATTTTCAATATATAAACGTTGGGAGATACATTCAAACTATAGCTGAAAGTGAGAGCAGGATGGGGAAAAGAGCTTGGAGAAGACTGCATTCTAGACAAAGGAATGACTCCAATGGCAGAAGCTTGGGTCACAAAGGCAGGATGGGAACACAGCTACAGTACCCTCAGCTTATAAAGCAAAGTCGGTGCCTGGTGACTTAACACTGAGGAATCCATGTGGCTATCATGGGAGCTTCCCTATCCCAGAGTTTCCAAGCCTAACTAGTAAATCCTGGATGAGTCTCTCCAAGGACGCCATATTTGCCCCTCCTCCTCCCCTTCCCCCTCTCCACAGTCCCTGCCCGACCAGTTTTTACTTCTGAGACCATACCTACATGGAAGTCTTTAGTTTCTCCCCCTTTGGGGAGCTTCAAGACAACATTCTCTAATAATGTTACAATTAATCGGTACAGCTTGTGTCCTGCTTATCTGAAAACGTTTTTGTCTCTTTCAGATCAATTTTCACTTCATTGCTCTTCTTCAAGTGTTTCTTTGTCTGGTTAACTCTGAGAGGGTGATTCAGGTTCTATGGCAGCATCAGACTGAAGTCCCTAAGTACAAATTTTCAAATGGCCTCCCATAAATGCTAAGAGAGAACATAAGTCTGGGGGCAGGGGAAAGCAGTTATCGAGGGATCACCATGTGGTGTGTAGAAAGGACAGCCTAGGAGGATTATCTGGTTGACCTTTTAGGGAAGAGGGGCCTCCAACTTGGACAACTGGTGATTTGCACATTTTCACCAGGCTCAGTCAGCAGGGAAGCTGGAGTTCTCAGTATTCAGGCACTTGTTGATGAGGGTGTTCCAAAAAGGCTGCTCTGATCTTTTCTTCTGAGAGCTGGGGAGGGCTGGGGCATAGGTGATGACATCCCCTCTGTGCCCTTGCACATAACTATGAAAAGAGACCTTGTTTTCCAGAGTAGTTCCTAACCAATGACCGGTCATGGTGGGTCCTCCTGCAGGACTCCTCTCATTAAGGCTTGAGGACTCTCCCTTATCCTGTCTGAAACTTTCCTAGAACTGCACGGCAGTCTGAGCCTCTTCCTAACCAATCCTCTTCTCAGTCTCCTTAGTTCTGCAGAACAGTTTGAAGATTTTCCCTGCGTAATCCTGCTTCTTCCCTTTTCTGCAAATAAATCTCTCATTCTTCATGACATCTTGGCATTTGCTTCTTAGAGAACCTAAATTAACACAAAAAAGAGTAGACAAAGAGGCAGAAAGATTGGGCCTGGAGACAGCCTCACTCACCGACAGGGAGGCAGGGAACCCAGCCTGAGTACAGTTATGGACAAAGAGTCTCTGACAAAGGGTGGCAACCCAATTGCTAAAGTTTCATGGCTGGCAGCCTGCAGAGGCAACCTGGTGGAAGGGAACAGCCTTGCAGTAGGACAAAGCAGGCATTTGAAAGATACTAGGGTAGTGAGGCAGTGTGTACAAGGATGACAGAGTTTGCTGGTTATTGCTAAGCTGTCTTGAAGCCCTCCAGAGGCATGAGAAACTAAGGGCCTTTAACAAATAGTTAATCAACTAAAAGCTAAGTATGAAAGCCAGAGGACAACAAAAAGTTTGTGGGAAAATGGAAGCAAAGTAAGGGTTTATCTCGGTGAAAAACATATTTGAAATCCATACTTAGTTTTTCATAATGTACCTTTTCATGAACTTTTTGCAGACCCCTTTTATTTGGTAGTTTTTTCCAAGAGGCCTTGATTTCTTGTAGTAGAAGAGCTCACGTGATTGAGAAGCAGCTGCAGGACTCGACTGTTAGAGTTGCAGAGTTCCAAAGACATCCACATGCTTAGTCTAGGACTAAATTCCAGGATGTGCTGGGCTTCATAAGGGGAAAAAGAGATACAATGAGATTTGTAAGAAGCAGCTAGCATGTATTAACAAGAGCCAGTGAAGGACCTCAGGAATTAGATTTGAGAGATCTTGACCAAACAACAAGGACATAAGCAAAATTTATTGATTTGGGTGTACTTACTTGGGACATGGGATTTAATACCCTGTCAAGGACCCCAGGAAAGACCCTTGGAGATACTTGTTACTAGGGTTGCTACAGTAGGCACGAGATGCTTCCTGATGACCCTTCCTCTTGGTAGCCACGCACTTGTATAATCCATTCCCTTTAAGAGAGGACTGGGCTTATTCATTTATTTATTTATTTCTCTTTTTTTCAGAGATATTTTTGCCATAGGGCATGTGTGCTCACCAGAGAGACAGAGAGAGAGAGAAAGCAAGAAATTATTTCTCAGGAGAGATGGCCACACTGTAATCCCTTCTCCATTCTCTTCTTGTGATTTTGAGCACATATGCATATGCCCAGTGTGGGTTTCAATCCACAGGTCTGAGACTTGAGCAGGGGAGTACAGTGCCTGCTGGCCCCTGGACTCATTTCTAATAACCAAAATACTGAAGAAATGATGGGGTACCTCCTGCATGATTAGATCAGCCTAAGTCTTGGGCGCTCTCTCTCTCTCTCTGCACAGCTGCCATGTAAAGATGGCCAGGCTGCCTTGTTAGAGAAATCATGTGGAAAAAAGAGGTCCTGGAGGCTAAGGCCATGTGGAGGAGAACTGAGACATCCTGGCTGACAACTAGCACCACCTGCTAGCCATGCAAGTGAGCCTGAAGTTGATCCTCTGGGAAGTGGACCCCTTCAGCCCCAGTAAAGGCTTCAGATGATACAGCTTTGGCTCATACTTTCCTGTAACTTCATGAGAATCCCCAAGGAATAGCTATTCAGCTAAACCACTCCTAACCTGATCCACAAAAACTCTGAGGTGTTTCTTATTCTAATCTATTAGGTTCTGAGGAATATGTTCCATGGCAATCAATAAAAATTGGCCCTGATCAGCAAGGGGTGGAGGCTATTTGTACATAGTAGAGGGATGGAGGATGCAGGTAGGACCCAGGTAACATGTATATACATAAGAAAGCCTAGTTGAGAAGGCTGAGGCTCATACCCTTAAGAATAAGGGTTTGAGGAGATGGATAGAGAACTTGAGCTGTGAAATACTGTTTTCCTTGACTAAAAATGAAGATTTTTCTGCTGAGACTTCTCCCTCCAGATTCAATTCTAGTGGCCTCTACATACTAAGTGTCTAGACAAATCCAAGTGAACAGGATCCAAACATCTTAATACGATTAGGGTCAGAATATCCCTCTATTCCCACTGAATCTGAAGCACAAAAAGTGAAAATGGAACAGAAGAGAGATTGCAGATCACTTCCTTTTGCACATCTCTGAATACTTGGATTGAACGTCAAGAATTAGGAAGAAATGCACCATCCAGCAGATGACTAGAAGTCACTGCAGGGTCACAAGAAATATAGGAAAGCAAGAAAATACCTCTTCTCCAAGGGAAAAGAATAACTCCTCTTCATCCTCAGACAGTGCAGTGAAACTTATAGAAATGTCAGATAAAGAATATGCATAGGGACAAAGCTAACAGAGATGGAAGAGAAGAGAGACAACAAACTGCAGAAGAGGCAGGAGAAAGGAGCTGACAAGTTCCAGGAGGTGATGAAATTCCTCCAAGATCTAAAAGAGGAAATACACACTAAAAAAAAGAATCAAATGGACCTG
This sequence comes from Tupaia tana, assembly GCA_026018925.1. Classification (NCBI taxonomy): domain Eukaryota; kingdom Metazoa; phylum Chordata; class Mammalia; order Scandentia; family Tupaiidae; genus Tupaia; species Tupaia tana. The sequence continues at coordinate 29,802,427 of JAKSZU010000014.1, read as the reverse complement.
TTAGAAATGAAGGCTATAACACAGAAGTTAAAACCTCCCTTTAAAGTATTAAAAGCAGACTAGATCATGCAGAAAATGGAATCTCAGATGCAGAAGATAGAATCGCTGGCCTAGGAAAATCCACCACGAAGACTGAGAAAATTGCCCAAAAATGAGAATAATATATGAAAATATTAGATACTATCAAACGTCCAAACATTCAGATTTTTGATATCCCAGAAGGTGAAGAGACTCATAAGGGCATTGATAATCTATTCCATGAAATCCTAAAAGAAAATTTTCCAAATCTAGAGAGGCATTCAAAGATCCAGTCCCAAGAAATACAAAGGACATCCAGTAGAATCAACCAAAGAAGATCTTCTCCAAGACACGTTATAGCCAGATTGATCAAAACCACAGACAAAGACAAGATACTCAGACTGGCAAGAGAGAAACATCAAGTTACCTACAAAGAACATCCCATCAGACTAACAGCGGACCTCTCATCAGAAACAATGTGAGCGTGGAAAGAATGGGGAAATATATTCAAAGTGTTAAGGGAAAAACAATTTCAATCAAGAATACTGTACCCAGCAAGATTATCATTCATTTGGGAAGAAAAGACACAAGCATTCCCAGATAAACAAAAGTTGAAAGAATTTACCAACACCAGACCAGATCCCCAAGAAGTTCTCAAGGGAGTGCTATACCAGGAAAATTAAATACAGACACATAGAAATAAGAGTTCAAAAACTAAGAACATGGCCAACTTAATCATAGGGACAAGTCTGAAGTTAAATATTATGTGCCATAATTTAATCAGGAAGATTGAACCTCAACAGAAGATAGATTAAGTACATGAGATTGAACTGGTGAAATAGAATTTTATGACTTTTGACTAAAACATTGCTGATTTTCTTCTAGGCTTTGTTTTCTGGTTTTAAGGATTTTTGTCCTGTCTTGAGCTGTTGATAGGTTCATGTACCTACTATTTGAACAGAATCCTAACCTGTTTTCTGGCTTTAGGTATTAGACAAAGTTCCTTAGCATTTCTTTGATTTTTTACAGCTAAAACTACTTTTCTTCAAATTAAAAAATATATTAAAAATACCTGTTTAATGACTGTAGTAAGCTATAGAACATCAACTAGGTGCTACTTTATAGTATATTCATTCTACTCAGAGTTTCATACCTAAAGTCAGACATGTGTTCACAGATATGTATATACCAGCTGAACTTGCTATTAAAAGTAATTAGATTTTGGGAACAGCAGTTAGCATAATGGCTATGTCACTGGACTCCCACGTAGTCGAACGCGGTTCATGTCCCGGACCCGGTGGCTTAAAACTCACGCCGGATGCGTGTGAGTGTGTGCCCAAGATCCCGAGAGGAGAACAGAAGAGAAGGGATTGCGGCGTGACCATCCCCCCTGGAGGGTGATTTCTCGCTTTCTGTCTCTCTGTCTCTCTCTGTCTGTCTGGCAAGTGCAAGCGCCCTATAGCAAAACAAAACAAAACAAAACAAAACAAACAAACAAAAAAAACTCTCCATAAAAAGAAATGATAAAAAAAAAAGTAATTAGACTTTTAAAGAAATTTTGTGAATCAATAAAATGTGGGGAAAAAAGGAATAGAAAACAACTGTAGACACCTGAGATAGTATGGGAGGAGGGTGAGAAATGGCAGAGGGCGAGAAATAGGAGACAATATATATATGTGAAACTAGAAGTAGAAAATTATTGATGATAACATGTATGATGAAGCCACTATGCAGTATATTCTGGATGGGAAATCACATTTTGTATGCTGTGATGGTGCTCAGGGAATAAATGTTAATTAATACACACACACACACACACACACACACACACACACACATATATATATTTTAAAGGTTTGAGTCACATCACCAGGTAAACCATAAAGACCTGCGGAGGGCGAGGGGAATTCTCAGTGTTTAGTGAGGAGGGAAAGGATGAACCCTAAGACCTATTGCAGTTATAAGGGCTATAGTCTGTTGTAAATTCCTTCTACTTTTCACCTCAGGAAAAGAAAGTTAACAACATTATGGAGGAGTTGTTTCCTAAATGTGTGTGGAAGAGTGGATCTGTGAGGACTAGGGATGGACTGTAGAAGCCATGGGGATGCATTGCTCAGGTCTCTCTTCAGGAAAGAACCTGTGGGGAGGACTGCAGTTTGCTTTAATGTCTGACTATGACACTTTCATTATGTACCTCAGTGTTCATGCCAAGGCCACACCCTCTCTAAGCCAATGACCAAACATGGCAGAAGCACTAGAATCAGGTCACTTCTGGCCAGCATGAAAACTACTTTATGGGCAAGCTTTGGATTGGAGCCCCCTGCTGGGCTTGCCAAGATATTCTCAAAACCACGCTGTAGTCTGAGTCCCTGTGACCAGATTCCTCCTTCCTTTTCCCTCTCCCTTCACAGGTGTTATAGCTGTAGTCTTAAGGTTCTCCCTGACTGCTCCTGCTCTCTTTTTCACAAAGGTTACTCCAATAAATCTCTGGTTCTTGTAATGCCATCTTGGCATCTGTTCCTGAAGACCTGAATGGACATGCTAGCACTCCTCGCTGGAAGACTTGAAGAACCTGCATGGCCTTGAAGAAATTAGAAGTGAAACAGAGGAGAAGCATTAAATTGCCTAAAAAATGAACAAGAGTTGTGAATGTTTTGTTGCTCCTCTGAGAAGTGTTGAGCACTCCAAACCTCAGTAAAGGGAGTAAAGGGAGTGTGAAAGTGGAGTTCTTCTCAGTCTCCTTTGATAGTTTCTTCTCACATCTTGGCACTCTGAATGACAGGCAATATTGGGTTCAGTTCTTGGATACTTCCTTTCCTTATTAAACTAACTTCCTACTGGATCTCATAAAATCTTCCGGCTTAAAATAACATTAAATTTATATGTCAGGTCGTCAAAATGAAAAACTCTGGTGCTTCAAAGGGTATCATCAAATAAAAGGAAAGATAATCAATCCACAGAGCAGAAAATATTTATGACTCATATATTGCATAGAGACTTTTATCCAGTGTGTATAAAAAATTCTTAACACTCAACAATAAAAAGACAGTAATCCAACTAAAAATAGGCAAAGAATTTGAATAGACAGTTTTCCAAAGTAGATATACAAGTGACCAATAAGTACATAAAAAATGCTCAGCAGTGTTACTCATCAGTGAAATGCAAATCAAAATCATAATGAGATACCACTACATGCTCACTAGAATGGCTGTAATCAAAAGATAGACAATAACAAGGGTTGTTGACTATCTGGAGCCATTAGAACTCTCATGCATTGCTGGTGAGAATGTAAAATGGTACAGCTGCTTTAGAAAAGTTAGGCAATTCCTAAAGCATAGAATTATCATATGATCCAGCATTCCACTCCTAAGTATACCCAAGAGAATTGAAATCACATGTTTACACAAAAATCTGCACATGAATGTTCATTATGAGCATTACTCATAATGGCCAAAAGAGGAAACAACCCAAAAGTCCATCAGGTGATGAATAAATTTAAAAAAAAAGTCATATCCATACAGTGGAAGATGCGGAGTGACATACTCATGGGTATACATTGAAACAATATGTTCAGGAAAGGAGTCGGAAACATAAGTTTACATATTACATGATTCCACTTGTGTGAAATATCCATAATGGTCAAATCAATAGTGAAAATAGATTAGCAGTACCAGGGATTGAGGGGAGAGTTCTGGAGAGTGGCTGCACTTGGCTATGGAATTCCTTTTGGGAATGATGAAAATGTCCTGACATTAGATAGTGGTGATTGCTGTACAACCTTGTGAATAGATAAAAACCTACCAAACTGTATAGTTTAGAAGGGTAAATTAATGATATGTAACTTATAGTCAAGAAAAGTGTTATACAAAAGAAAGAAACCATAGGAATGTAGGAAAAGAAAAACAAACAAACAAAAAAACCTGACCTCCTCTCTGAATTAGGGACTGGTATATCCAACTGGCTACTTGAAATCTCTCCTTGGATATCTCATAGGCGTTTCAAACTTAACATGTCCCAAACTGAACTTTATCTAGGCACTGCCTCCCCCTACACATTTGTACCTCTTACCTTTCACAGTTATCCCCCTCTCAATAAATGTCAGTTCCATAACACTACTTGCTCAGATAAAAAGAAGCCATTTTTTACTTAATTTCTTCATTCACACCCTCTATCCAATCCACCAATTAATCCTATCCTACCTATAAAATATTTGCAAAATCTGACCACTTTTTTTTTTTTTAAGCGGTTTTTGCCTTAGGGTGCATATGCTCACCAGAGAGAGAGAGACAGTGAGAGGGAAAGTGAGAAATCACCCAGCAGGGGGATAGCCACACTGCAAACCTTTCTCGTCCATTCTCCTCTTGGGATCTTGGGCACACATATGCATGCGCTCCGCGTGAATTTCAGGCCACCAGGTCCAGGGCTTGAACTGCAGTCGGCATGTGAGAGTCTAGCGATATAACCGCGACACCATCTGCTTGTCCCGAATCTGACCACTTCTTACCCTTTCACATCAGTTAGGCTGGTACAAGTCCCATCATATCTTGTCTGGGTTATGACATTAGCCTCCTAACTGGTCTCTTTGCCTTTTCCATTGCTTTAATATGGGTCAAATCGTATTCCTTAAATTCATGTGTCAAAGCTTTAAGCCACAGTACTTTAGATTGTTGGACTGGTACCATGGCCTGGCAATTAAGGCAGCTGGATCTCACATTGCCGACCGCATGGTTTGAGTGATGGACCTGGAGACTTGGGAAACACTCCTGGTGCAATGTGCATGCATGCCCAAAGAGATGAAGAAGGGATTGTGGCATGACCATTTCCCACAGTAGGTGCTTTTTTCCTCTCTCTCCCTCTCTGTCTCTCTTTGGTGAGCACATGTACCCTCTAAAAAAAAAAAGGAAAGAAAGAAAGAGACTAAGAGACAGGGTTTTTTTTTTTTTTTTTTTTTTTTGTAGAGGTTTTCGCTATAGGGCATGTGCTCGCCAGACAGACAGAGAGAGACATAGAGACAGAAAGTGAGAAATCACCCCCAAGGGGGATGGTCACGCCGCAATCCCTTCTCCTCCATTCTCCTCTCGGGATCTTGGGCACGCACGCACACGCGCCCGGCGTGAGTTTTAAGCCACCGGGTCTGGGACGCGAACCACGGTCGACAACGTGGGAGTCCAGCGACATAGCCATTACGCTAACTGCTGGTTCCCGAGACAGGGTTTTTAAAGAGGTGATTAAGTTAAAGTGAGGTCATTAGAATGACTGACTGGGGTTCAATCTAATCTGACTGGTGTCCTTGTAAGAGGGGGAAGTTTAGACACACAGAAAGCCCCCAGGAATGTGTATGCTCAGAGGAGAAACCATGTGTGGGCATGAGTTTTGAGCCTCCAGGTCTGGGTCTTGAACTGTAGCTGGCCATATGGGAGTCCAGCATCATAACCACCATGCCACCTACTGGCCCTCTTATGTATTTAAAGGAAATAAAGGGATGGCCTCGTGCTGAGGAGAAAGGTTTCAGGAGAAACTAAATCTGCTAACATCTTGAAATCCTGCCCTTAGGAGCTGTAAGAAACATTCCTGTTGTTAAAACCAGTCAGGCTATTCATACATTTTATTATGGCAGCCTGAGCAAACTGTCAGCTCCACCCTCACCTTGGAGCTTATCTTTCATTCGGCAGCCAGAGTGCTCTTTGGACATCCTATCACGGCTGGTCCACACCCATGGCCTGTGAGGGGCCGTTCTCCTTCTGACCACATCATTTTCCCAAGACTGCCGTCCTGCACAGCTTCCAAGGGCATCATGGACTTCTCCCCTTCACTGTGCTTAAGCCACGGTGACCTTTCGGAAGCTCTGCAGACACCAATCACTCTGCGCTGTGTGGCCTCTGCACGCACTGTCCTCTCTGCACTAACTCTCCTACTGCGCATCTGAGTGGCTCACCTTCACACTCTTTAGACCTCTGCTCAAAAGTCATTCCCTATCGGGACTTCCTTATGGCTCTATTCAAGATGGCCCCTCCTCTTTGCTGGTCACTTTCTACTTCAGTGAATATGATTTCATTTTCTTTTCTTTCTTTCTTTTTTCTTGAGAGGTTTTTGCTATAGGATGCATGCGCTCGCCAGAAAGAGAAACATAGAGAGAGAAAGTGAGAAATCGCCCCCTGGGGGGATGGCCACACCTCAATCCCTTCTCCTCCATTCTCCTCTCAGGATCTTGGGCATGCACGCATACGTGCCAGGTGTGAGTTTAAGCCACTGGATCCAGGACTCGAACCACAGTCGACTACATGGAAGTCCAGGGACGTAGCCATTACGCCAACTGCTGGTCCCGGTTTCATTTTTGTTTTATACTTATCATTGCAGGATATACTTTGTTATTTACCTAACATATTTCATGTTTACTTGGATGTTGTTTACCTTCCCCGACTGGAAAGACATGGACTTTATTTTGTTCATGGTGGTAAAACAGTGCCTGGCACATAATAGAATCTCAGTAAATGATAGAGTTTTTTTAGTTACTCTTTTTAAAATAAAGGAAAGGAGGCCAGTCAGGTAATGTGGTGGTTTTAAGGCAGTTGGATCCCACATGGCTGACTGTGTGGTTCAAGTCCTGGCTTTAAAATCATGCTGGGCATGTGTGTGCATGTTCAACATCCTGAGAGGAGGATGCAAGGGAAGGAATTGAGGCATGGCCATTCCCTGAGGAGGGCTTCTCATTTTTTTCTCTCTCTGTCTCCAGTGAGTGCACATGCCCTATAGCAAAAACTTTTTAAGTAAATACATAAGAGGGCCACTAGGTGGCACAGTGGTTATGATGCTGGACTCCCACATGGCCAGCTACAGTGCAAGTCCCAGACCTGGAGGCTCAAAACTCATGCCAGGTGCTTGTGCGTGCATGCCTAAAAATCCCAAGAAGAGAATGGAGAAGGGATTGTAGAGTGGCCATCCCCCTGGGGGATGATTTACCACTTTCATCTTTCCATCTTGTCTCTCTGGTGAGCGCACGTGCCCTATAGCAAAACTTCCTCATGTCTACATACCTACACGCATACAGAAAGGAAAGGGCAAAGGAAGTCAGGATATTGGGGTCACCTTAAAACTGATTACTTCTCTCCTTGCTGAAAAGCACAGAGTCAAATCTGTGCGCTGTCTTCAGTAACTCTACCAGGAAATGCATGCTTGGTTTTATTGTTTTCCCTGTATTTTCTCTTTGTTTCTATTCCTTTCATTGGGATATACATTTTTTTTAATTGAACAATATTTATTAAAATACAAAAATACACTTTTCTCACATTACGATCAGTGTTCTTTTGTTGGCACCCCCCCCCCAGACCACCCCCTTTCAAATCTGATCCCTTTATTTCCTTTTAAAGTAAAATAATAACGGAAAGAAGTTACATGATTAAATGGACCAGGATAACAGAGATCTCTGCCTTCCCCACCCACACCCACCCGTTCTCTTCCGCCTCCTGTTGGGGTAGGCCTGGAGAGGGAGGCTTCCCCCACATTGAGCTCCATTCAACAGAACTCCATGCAGAACTCACTCATGTGAGCATGCGTGTCACTTTTGTTGTGGATTTCACATCTTTTTAATGAACCATCCTGGTTAGGAATTTTTGTCAGCTGTCTTGGTTTTTGAAATGATATAGAATATAAAGACAGAAAACTCAAATCTAAAATATATTTGTCCCCTGGCTGCCATGGGTGTGGGAGAGAGATACTGCGCATGTTCCCAGCCCACACTGCTGAGCAGAGGCAGGTTTCTCTTGTCTCAGAAGTTCCTGGGGAAATTCTTCTGAGGATCTATAGATTCTCCCAGGGATCATTGGCTACAGAGGAAGAAAAGATATCCTCTTGAAGATGTCATGGTCCAAAACTATGACAAAAAATGGTGTGTCGAGGGAGGAAAGTGCATCTTTTTAGCCTACCAAATGTTGGGCCAAAGTTGAAAGAACTTAAAAATTTGCTCACCCCAAAGGGCACCAGGGCAGCTTCTGGGTTAACTGCCTGGGTGCCAGTGAACACAGGAACAGAGTGGCCATTGTCTGGCCGGCCGGGTTCCCAGAGAATGGCTCTGCACTGGAGGAACTCTCTGTGGGCTGGCAGCATAGCCGGCCCTGAAACACTCCACAGACACAATGTCTGTGCTCCTCGGCTACCCTGGAGGCCAGACCCTGCAGGCCAAGGCCAGGCCTGGGTACCTGACCTTTGGGATCTAAGTTTTCAGTCTCTCTGGTCACACTGTCCCTGCCCCAAGACTGCCTGAACAGTGCAAAGGCCACCAAGCCTAGCAGCGGCAGCCAGTTGCCAACCACAACCAGCCCCTTCGCCAAAGATCTGTGTAATGTCTTTACACAGTCCAAAGCTAGGTCATGGTCAAGGTGAGAAGCCCTGGTGTTTTTCCATCACCATTTCTTGGCCTCAGACTCAACAGTGGCCTCAGATTACATCACTTAACTGCTTTCTTTGCTTCTTTGTGTTATGTTGGCCAACTCTCCTCTAGGTCGCGGGAGAAAGTCTGGCAGAGTCAGAAAAAACTATCAAGGGTCTGCAAGACAGAAATTCCAGCTTGTCTGTTCAGGCGCAGTGGCTCTCCACGCGCCACAGTACATCAGAATCACATGCAGCAATCCTCAAATTTAACGTGTTCAAGAATCACTGAGGGACCTGTGGTTGAAGTCACCTGTTCAAAGACAGCCACAACTTCGATCTGCATGGTGAGTCTGGGGTGGGGCTGAGGAAGCTACATTTTAACAAGTGTCCCGAGAGGTGGGATGCAGGTGGTCTGTGAGAAATAAGCCCTGTGGCACTGGTCAGATCTGGCCACGCACCTGCCGATTCAGAATGTGCAGGGTTGTGTGTGTCACATTCCTCCGAGGAATCTGGCACGCGACGAGGGTTTGCAGCCACCACTGCAGAAATTATTTCATTCAGAAAAAATGAGCCAGACTTGCTCGTTGAGATCCCTTCCTCTGGAGGCTCTCATCACCCCCTCAAACTCAAGGCATGCAATTGCTGGAATAGAAACTTCAGAGAAAAACTCTCGTGTGCCCCAGCAGCTGAGATCCTTAACAAACGGGACTGTAAGAACGGACAACACGATGGTAGGAAATTTACAGACCCGCTCTCTCATTTCCTGAGTCTAGTAGAAATCTCCAAAGCGAAGGGGCCACCTGGAACTGCCCCACTCGGGAGACTGTCTTGCTCCATGTAAGCAGGGCAGTGGCAGCAGCCGTGTCTGCCAGTCATCCATGCTGGCGCACATCGGAACGGCTGCGTATCGCCACCAGATGGGCTCCCCCGTGCCAGGTTATTGCAGCTGCCTGGAGAGAAGAGAGTGCTGCTGGCGGAGCTGTCTGCACCTGGATGGAATGATGTAACTCCAGGAATGCTGGATTCACAGGCGTGGACAAGCTCTCTGGGGGAAAATCAGCAACCTCAGGCCTGAAGTATGGCTGATTCCACTGCAATAGGCATGGTCAGATTTGTCTGATGGGACAGGCTGCTTCCTGGGGGGACCAGATGGCTTTGAGTTTATGTAAAAGCTGAAGTTCCATCCAAACGAACATATTCTTTATTTCCCAGTCCTCAAGACAAGTGGAAATCATGGGCCAGGCTGAAGCCTAAATGCTGACCTGATCTCTCAACCCCACTTGGTACCACTGGGGTGGCTTCAGTCATGGGCTCGTGATCATGCTTTCTTTCAACAAACATTTACCAAGTACCAGAAGCAATCATAACTCACATTGAGTGACTGTTCTGGGACAGGCATTGAGTTAGATATGGCCCTGCATCTTCTTATTCAATACTCATAGAACTGTATGATTTAGAAAATCCATTTCACAGATGTGAAAACTGGAATCTAAGAGGTGAGGCAGCCTGCCCAAGGATCCCACAGCCAATGAGAGGGAGAGCAGCCTGCCAGACAGTGTTACGGCTTGAATGTCCCCTCCAAATTTCATATTGAAATTTAATTGATATTATGATGGTATTAAGAGATAGGACCTGAGGCCAGTGGGTGGCATGGTGGTTAAGGTGCTGAACTCCCACATGGTGGACTATAGTTCAGGCAACCTGGCAGCTTGCTTTCTCACTTTCCTTCTCTCGCTGTCTCTCCCTCTAACTCTCTCCCAGCGAGTGCACATGCCTATGACAGATTAAAAAATAATAATAATAAATGAAATTAAAAAAGAGGTAGGACCTTTAAGAGGTGATTAGATCATGAGAGCTCTGCCCTTGTGAATGAATTAAATGATGCCCTTATTGTGGAAGTAGTTTAGTTATCTTGGGTGTGGCTATCTGATCAAAGGATGGAGCTCAGCCCCCTTTGTCCATCTCACACACTCACACCTGCCCCCTTTGTCCATCTCACACACTTACACCTACCTTCTGCCATGGGATGACACAGCATAAAGGCCCTTGTCAGGTGCACCTCTTGAACTTCCCTGCCTTCAGAACCACGAGCCAAATAAATTTCCATTCTTTATAAATTACCCAGTCTGTGGTACTCTGTGATAGTAGCAGAAAACAGACTAAGATAGCCAACCATTTGTGTGCCTGAGTTCAGGCGATGCCCTCTCTACCTTTTAGTTGAGTTCTCTCATTCATTCACTCTACAAACAACATACTTTGCTCTCTCAAGGAGGTCTTCCCTTCAGGCCATTGACGTGCTCAAGTATGTCGTGTCCTGACACTCCAGCCCGCTCTGGCACTGGCCATTCTTCTGCCTAGCAGCTTTTTCAGGTAGGTTTAACCCTACTGTCGCCCAGTTCCTTCATGATGCCTTGTCACCACTCTCCTGACTCTTCCAATGGCTGGCCTTTTGACCTCTGCTGTTCCTCAGATTCTTCCTGGCTCAGCCCCCATGACATTTCTTCCAGGAAGTCTTCCTTAACCACTCCCTCCTCTACATTTATGACTCCCTGTGTGATCTCAACACATACTTTATTCCTAACACGATATCCCATATTAAGTTTACCTTTTTGGTTTCTACTTGTCAGTATTTCTTGTTAAATGGAGTTGCATGAAGTTGACAATGGGCACCAGACAGCACACAGCACATGGTGGGTACTCAAAATTGTCTGTCAGCCAAACAGACCAAGCTTACGCACCACACATCCCAAGGCATGGGCAATAATAGAACAAACCTGATATTTTAATATAAGGAGGTAAACACCACCTCATGAATGTCACTCATACTTGGGAGAGGGAAAAGTCAAAGGGAAACAGGGCAACTGAACTATATGGGGAAGACACTAACACAGGTTAAATGGGTGGCTCTGGAGTCTTGGCTCCCCCAGTGACTACCTGTGATAACTAGAGGAAGTTATTTTACCTCTCTGAGTCTCAGTTTTTCCATCTATAAACTGAGACTAAGTAACGTATAGGCCTGGATGAGGATTAAATGGGATAATTTATGTGACGTGTTGATAACACTAAACTGTCAATGCTTAGTGAATATTATTTTTATCTTACTTGTTCATAAAGGGATTTGCTAGAAAATGGGGAGAAACAAAACTAAGAAGAAACAATAGTTACAATATTAAGTATTGGAAAAGTCATGACACTGCATAGAAAAACATAGAAAAAATAAAAACATGACTTTTTCAACAACCCAATAGTTCAACAATATAACACCCCCCCAACCCCAAGGCAGATTAAACACAAACAAAAACGCAGGTCAGAAGTTACCAACCGGAGACTCACAAGCTTTGAAAAACATTAATTAACTGCTATATTTTAAGATGATGAAGCTTTACATTATGAAAAAATAATCTAGAACTTCTACTTCTGTTAAAAAAAAATAGAAGATTTGGAAGCTCTGGGCTCCCACTTCCCATGGCAACAACTGCAGCATTTCCGTAGTAAGTGACCACTTCAGAGTGGGCACGTGCTCTCCACTCACTGCGGCCCCTCCAGGCCCTGCTGATTTACCTGGAACACATCACACTCTAAGTGTCTAAGGTTTGACCCCTGCCAGCAATGATGCCATCACAGCGGCAGTATAATTCGCTCTGTGCACGGTTCTCTGCTCAAGGGTCTGTGACATTTCCTAGTGCTCCCCTCACTGAACATTGCTGCCTCCTCCATCTGGGCGCCCACCCAGCCTCAATTCCCATGACCATCCCCCTATCACGCCCTCCATCCCCACTAGCCTGCCTCTGCTTCCCTCACACCCTACAGGCCGGTCTGGCCTCCTCTCTCCTGTGATGATCTGGCTCAAGTCCAGCTACCCTCATGCATTTCATGCCCTGAGGGTGGTCTCCCTTCCCCAGGCTGGCACTATACTTGGGACAGGGGTGACTATTATTAAAGTGCAATTAGCCATTTCCAATCTTTACCCTGAAGAGAAATCTTATTCACTCAGTTTCCTTTCTTTTCCACTGGAGATTCCACCTCTGGAATCTCTGTCCTTGTGGGGCCTACTCTTGAACTTCGGTGATTTAAAACAAAGTCAGAATGGGTTGGGGGCGGGGACAGAACTAGAGATGTGGGAGGTAAGGGGAACAGGAAGAGAAAACTAGGGCAGCCCTGGAGTGGGCAGTTGAGAGAAGGGGCAGAGCAGCTGGTGCAGGACGGAAGAAGAGGGTGGGGAAGGGCCCCCCCCACAGTGCTGCAGCCCCCCCACTGCTTACTCAGGAGGGCTGAAGCACACCTTTGGGCCTGCTTGGGTCTGCTTCTCTGTGGCAGTCCTGCCTTCCACAGGGGATCAGAAGCTTCCTGAGGGCTGGCTGTGAGTGCTCCTCCCAACCCCTCAGAGCCCCTGGCCCAGGGCTGAGCCTAGGGACTGCACAGACCCACCTGTGTCCTCAGGTGTTCTCAGGTCAATGGCCTGAAGATGTTGGGCGTACAAGAGTGTGGGCTCCTCGATTTCACCTCCTGGCAGAAGTCTGCAGAGATCAGGTACCAGCATGGTTTTGTGTCCAGGAGAATAACCTGGAAGATGCTCTAGACTAGAGAGCAGGAGCCAGTATTGCAGTCACCTGGGAGGGGAGGGAGGCGGTTGTTAAAAGAGATTGCAGGGCCCCACCCCCAGAGCTTCTGATTCAGGAGGCCCAAGATAATTGTTTCTCTAACAACTTCCCTGCAGGTGCTGGTGCTGGTGCTGCTGGTCAGGGACCAACCACACTTTTGAGAAACTCAGCTCTAGAGTTCCGAGTTGAGGTCTAACCCCAAAGCCACCCCTTCGCCACTCCCCTCCCACCCACTTCGCTACCTAGCAGTTCCTACGACCTTCCTCTTCAATGTCTTAACGTGGCCCGTGGAGGCCTTGGCTGAGCGGAGGGTGCCCCCTTGTGGCAAATAAAGAAAATTACTGTGACGCTTACTCCGAAAACCCCTTGACGGGGTTTAACCCAACATTTCCTATCATCTGCCTGATAAGATCCAGGGAAGCTTAACGTGTTCATCCTTCACCAGATCTTGTCCACCTGCAGGGAAGGGGCTCAGGGCCTACTCAGCATGACTGGGCCAAACACCTGGCCCACAGGTTTCAGAGGATGGCAGAAATTATGAGATTTTACAGAGTGAGAAAGTGTCCTAGGACAGTTGTTCAAGCCAGACACGCACTGAATTCTTTGTTGGAGAATATGTCTTTGCAATATGTTGGAAATAAGCCATTTCAAACACTGAATGAGGAGGGAGAATGATTGTGAACTATTCTTATCTCCACCCCCCCCCCCCCCCACTTGGTTGAAGTGAGAAAGTTGCATTGTTAATCCTGGTCGAGTGCAAAAGCACTCTGGAACACTTGTCACCAGCTCTGTCACCAACTGTGATGGGCAAGGCAACTTCTCAGCTTTAGCGGCCCAAACAATATCGGCCTGGGATTCACCGCCACCTACTGCTCAGGCCTGGAGTAAGCCGGAGCTGATTATAGGAAACAGCTGAGCCGCTCTTCTCAGGCCAGAGTGTTAGAATCCCCTGGAAGTCTTGTTAAACCCTGGAGAGTTCTGGGTTCTATCCGCAGAGGTTCTGATTCGGCAGCACTGGGGTGGGGGCTGAGGGTATACTCTAGTACTCTCTGATGGCGCTGGGTGAGGGACGCCTCTTTGGGTGACATTATAATTCTACGTGTCCCACATACGTATAAAGCTTGATTTTAATCTAGCAACATTTGTCATTTATCAAGAGCTTCTAATTCAGTACTCCTCAGCCTGGGCATTTCTGATATTTTGACATGCAGATTCTTTGTTGTGGGTCTGGTGGGGGCTGGAGGAGCTGCCCTGCATATTGTAGAGTGCTTTGCAGAATTCCTGGCCTCTACCCACCAGATACCAGTGGCAGCTTCCACCTCCCCAAGGTTTTTGAAGAATTCTTTATCTTGGGACCAGCAGATGGTGTAATGATTAAGTCACTAGACTCCACATAGTCGACTGCAGTTTGAGTCCCAGACCAGGTAGTTTAAAACTCACACCAGGCGTGTGTGTGCATGCCCAAAATCCTGAGTGGAGAATGGAGGAGAAGGGATTGTGACAAGGCCACGCCCCCTGAGGAGATATCTCTTGTTTCCTGTCTCTCTGTTTCTCCAACAAGTACATGCACCCAATAGCAAAAATTATCTCTCTCTAAAAAAATTATTTGTTATCTTTATTATTATTATTTTAAGTTTGTTACAGGGCACATATACTCACCAGAGAGAGAACAAGCTGCTAGGTCTGGGATTCAAACCGCAGTCATGTGGGAGTCCAGAGCCTTAATCACCATGCCACCTGCTGGCCCCTCTGTTCCCTCCCCCCAGTTTTGAAAAACATGTCTCAGCCATGACCAGATGGCCCTGAGAAGCAAAACTGTCTCCAGTTGAGACCAGAGCTCTAAAAAAGCGGGAATATTTTCCTCTCCCATTTGGCACACTGAAGGCATCTTCGACTGCTTTTTTACATAACGATGAAATGACATGTAGTAAACTTTCAGACCTTCGGGTTTAAATGGCAGAAAAGCAGCTTACATTTCATGAGTGTCTATTCTGCGAGTTACCCTTCTAACCCTTTGTTAAAACATTTTTTCCTTGGGGACCAGCAGTTAGCGTAATGGCTATGTCGCTGGACTCCCACGTAGTCGACAGCAGTTCGAGTCCCAGACCCAGTGGCTTAAACTCACGCCAGGCACGTGTGCGTGCGTGCCCAAGATCCCGAGAGGAGAATGGAGGAGAAGGGATTGAGACGTGGCCATCCCCCCTGGGGGGTGATTTCTCACTTTCTGTCTCTCTGTCTCTCTCTGTCTGGCGAGCGCACGCGCCCTATAGCAAAAACCTCCCCCCCCCCCAATTTTTTTTTTCTTTACAGGTACTCCTCGTTTAATGACCCAGTTACATACCTATGACTGGGTCATTAAACAAATTGGTCAGTAAATGCGATGCTTAATGGCAGCCATTCTGTGGAATGCTAAGGCATCATTGGGTATATATTTTTCAATAGATACCCCGTGACACCACACTAGGATAATGTAAGTCCATCCATAGCTAAAGCTTACATTAGATAAGCTTCAGAAAACATGACCCACATCAGTGCAATAATATAAAACTGGGTAACCTTTTTATTTACTCTGAATACTGTTGTGAGTGTGCAATAAAGTACAAGCTTAAAAATACAGTGTGTAGTCTTGCCTGATTGTGAATGCTTCGTGTAGTGAAGACTAACCGACTGCAGGAGCAAGACAAAGGCTGAGCAGGGGGATTCCCGAGACTCACACAGACTGAGAACGGCGATTCCCTGTGCTGGTCATAAGCCACAGGTCATTAAGTAGGCAGGTCACTAAGTGAGGAGTGGTTGTATTCATGATAGAGCACGTGTGAGTGCACCTGAGAGTGAGAGATGAGTGTCTCCACAGGGTCTGGGCATACTGCAATGCCCCTGCTCCAGCGTTCCAGCCTGTGGGATCCTGGGTACAGGTGTACACGCCCAGCATGCTCCAGGCCGACCAGGCCGGGGACTCCAACCATGGTTGCCACGTGGGAACCTGCTTCTCTTGAGCAGCACATTACCACTGCATCACAAAGTCATTAGCGCTGCTAATGTTTTTTCATGTGCCATCCGTATTTTAAAATGGTTGATATAGTTTACATTCTTGTTTTTATATGTACTGTGTATTCCACTCTGACAGCAAACCTTCACTCACTCTGGCCACCGTTCAAGCTCTCCAGAGCCCCACGGGCCACACTGAGTAGTGCAGGTCTACCTCTGAGCCAACCTGTTTGGCTCTGTCCAGCTGCCTTCTAGACGTGTGCCAGTTTTACTTTGATGTCCTTCAGCGTCTGTCTGCATGTCAGCTATCTATTCACGGGCTCTCCCACCTCTCCAAGTATTTCTATGTATTTTAAAATGAGATCTATGTTTTTTGTTTCTGTTTTCTTTTCTTTTCTTTTTTTTTTTTTTTTTTTTTGGAGATGTTTTCGCTATAGGGCGCGTGCGCTCGCCAGAAAGACAGAGAGAAACAGAGAGATAAAAAGCGAGAAATCACCCCCCGGGGGGATGGCCATGCCTTAATCCCTTCTCCTTCATTTTCCTCTTGGAATCTTGGGCATGCACGCACACGCGCCTAGCGTGAGTTTAAGCCACTGGGTCCGGGACTTGAACTGCGGTTGACTACATGGGAGTCCAGCAACATAGCCATTACACTAACTGCTGGTCCCTCTGTTTTCTTTTTTCTTACAGAGCATGGTACTCGATGGACAGAGAAAGTGAAAAATCACCACCCAGGGGGATGGCCATGCCATATCATTCTCCTCTTGGGATTTTGGGTATGCACGCACGTACACCTGGCATGGATTTTAAGTCACCAGGTCTAGGATTTTAACCACAAAACTGGCCATGTGGGATCCAGCCCTTTAACCACCACACCACTGGCCTGAGGTCTATGGTTTGATAACGTTTACCAAACAGTGGAATGCATCACCTGTGGCCAAACCATGTGACTATTACCCTATTTTAGTTCTGATGTCTTTTCCAGTGGCGGGTCTCCCACGCAGTCCGTGTTAGCACGTGCACAGCAGAGACCTTCCACCAAATCCCACCCCAATTTCCGTGCACGCGTACCGTCGCACGCTCGCGCTCTCTCGTACAGCAATGAGTATCAGCCCGTTCAGGGATTCTGCCTTTTCATTAGCCCCTCTCTGACCTTTCTCCCTGTAGTTCTCAGCAAATGCTTCTCATTGCGTAGGGACCCAGCTTTCTCTAGAGAATTTTGCAGTAAACCCTTTAGTCTCACCATGTATACTTAATCACATTTTACAGGCATGAAAATCAAGACACACTTAGACACTAAGGCCAACTTAAAACAACAGTAACGAGAAGAGCTCATGGTTATGAGATATCTCCAAACCACGTGCCGCACTTAGCGCCTGACACACACGCTCTTACGTCTCTCACCTAGCAGGCCTTTACGGTAGGTGCCTGGATGGTTGCTGTGTTAGCAGCAGGTAAGGAGGCACCTTACCTCGACCTTAAGTAACTTGCCCAAGGTCACCCTGCAAGCAATTGGCAAAGCTGGAGTGATATTGAGGTCTGTCGGATGACAGAGTTGATCTAACCTCCATGTTTCATTGTCAGGAAAGACAATTCCTGAGTGTGTCCAGTTTCTGAATTTATAACCGTGTGGTTCCCTAGGTTACACACCATACCCCGGATTCCACAGGCCTTCTCTTAGTGGAGGAGAAAAAAATACATATTTTGCTAGTCTAGAGCTCTTCTGAAGTAAGGTGCCAGACTTCTCAGGCTGCAGAGAACAGGGGCCTGGGCTCCCATCAGGAAGTCAAACCAAGAGGTCACATCAGAACTCAGTACCAGGGCACATAGGGACAGAAGCCAGAGAACGGTGGGTTAGAGTGAGAGAGAGTACAGACGTGGAAGGAGAGAGTGAAGATGACTCCTCAAGAAGTTAGGCCTCTAGGGGCAAGAAGTAGGGAGTGAGGATAGGAGAAGAGAGACTGGATTCAAGAGACGGGTTGTGCTTTCTCTTTGTAGTTTTGTTCCGTTAAAGATTTGCGCATGTTGCAATGCTGGGGAGGGCTGTGGGCGGGAAATGAAGCACATCCAGGAGACCACATGGAGGGCCAGGTACTAATCAGCGAGGACCCTCAGCCGGACAGATCAGGAAGATCTGTCAGGGGAACATGTTTGCTGGGTTTGACGCCAAAACCTGCTTGCACCTGCATCCCTGGCTTCCCACTGTCACTGGCTGGTAATCTCTGACTATGGACTGAGTCGCTAAGGAGCCGTTCACAGTCAGGAACATTTCCTTTCTGCTGGGCAAAACGTCTTATGCTTTTTTAGTGAGAAAACGCAAAATACACAATACCAGAAGGTGAACCCTGAAGCAGCCTCATGCGTAGGTGACAAGGCCTGATGCAAGGGACACTAAGACTGCCTCACTTCAAATAGCTCTCACCAGCCAGCCTTGGGTCCTTGACCCACTCTGTCATTCGGATTACCTTCTTAGACTCCTGCTAAGACACAAACAGGTCAAAACCACCTAGAAAAGAACACGCCGGTTCCCTCCACCACTATGACAATGGCCAAAAGGCAGGAGTAACCCAAGTATCTGTGAATGGATGAATGGATAAACAAAACGTGGTATGTACATGTGATGGAATATCATTTGGCTTTAAAAAAGAAGACAATTCTGACACATGCTACCACATGGATGAACTTTGAAGACATTATGCTGTGTGACATAAGCCAGCCACAGAAGGACAAATTCTATTGGATTGTCAGAAAAGTCGCGACATATTTTTTCTATGCAAAAATGTGTCATCACTTTTCCAGCGACCCAATATATGATTCTACTTAGAAGAGGCATCCGAAGTTGCCAGGTTCGTGGAGACAGAAAGCAGGATGGTGGTTGCCGGAGAGGAGAGAAGGAGAGGCTCCTGTCTGATGCGTCCGGAATTTCAGTCTGGGATGTTGAAAACAGTGCCCATGATGGATGTGGTGGTATTTACACAACGATGTGGGCGTACTTAATGGCAAGAACTGCATCTTTAAAAATGGCTGAAATAGCCAATCTGGTGTTACATTTTGCCCCAATTAAACAGACAAAAACCAGAATCATTTAAAGCGGCCACGTAATTCCTCATTCTCACCTATTACTCGTTTGGCCCAGCTCTCCATTTTAGCCAAGGACATTCCAGAGGGAGCAGGACCTTCTGGGATCTGGAAGAGCCGAGGCAGAGAGATGAGAGTCGTGAGGAGAGGGAGTCATTAGGCTGTCGTGTGTGTGGAACAAAGGCCACCAGCTCTTGGGTTCCTGTCTAGACCTGAGTGGGGTGCCCTGCTGGGTCCTCAGCAGCAGGAGTGTGAAAATCCCACACCCTCGGGGCTGCTTGAGAGCAGCAAGTGGCCTCTGTCTGCTTTGCCTGTGACCAGGGCCATGGGGCCAGAGTATCACTCTAGGGAGTAATAATACTACAAGGCGGTTACTATCAGGCCCCCGTGAGCCAGCAACTCAGCTTGTTCAGAAACTTTCCCCAGACCTCCCTTTTGTAAGCTGGTGTGACGGAGGCCTGACACCGCGGTCGATGTCAAGGGTGGGTGTAAGGATGGCAGAGCTGCACCCCGTGGCCGGCCAAGGCTGTATGCTTGCCACAATTTGGCTGGTGCCACCTCCACCATCAGACCATTGGAAAGAAAGCCATTTTGGTCACAGAAAGTAGCACTTTAACCTTCTCCCCTTAATGAGAGAGAGAGAGAGAATGGTTTATACTAGTATGCGAACGCTCAAGGAAGGAATAAATTAAATTTCCATGCTCTCCAGCTTGAGCTATTTTTGTCATATGCTTTCTAGTCTGTGACATGCTTTGCCAACTTTCTATTTTTAGGTGATCAGGAAAAGTCTAGTTTAAGTTCTCTGCCTTCTGACTCCTCCCCCACATTGTGCAGGAGGGGTGGTGATGTAGGGGAGACTGTCCCATCAGTAGAAGGTAAGTGACCAGGAAGTGACAGTCACATAAAAATCTCACCTTGGTGACAAAGCATCCTGGACGTGGGCTTTGCTTCCTTTGCAAATGTCAGCTAGTCCTGCCTGCCCCCACCCCAGATGGCGCAGTCGACGAGACAGGAAAAATACGTAGTTTGGAGTATTTACAGTGTTTCCCCCACTCCCATTTCCTGTGGAGGATTTCGTCTTGGCCAGCGAAGTACTGGAGGATTTCTTGTGCAGGGTATGGGGAAACGCAGGGAGGGATTTTGAATTGTGCAGGCCTGTGGGTGGGAAGGCTTGACGCTTTGTCCAAATAAAGGCAGAGAGTTACCTCCGAAGGAAGGCAGAATAGATCCTAAGGTAAGGAGAGGATGCGAAAGATAGGAATCGGGGATGGGCCAGATTTAGGGGGAATCACGAGGTAAATGACGGGGGACTGGAGTAACTTCTGGGTTTTCATGAGGAGGATTTGGAAGAACGATGAGAGAACAAGATGTTTCAGAAGTATTTGAGTATAAATGGAATCCACCTCCTTGCCCTTTGGCATCTTTGAGATTTCAGTAAAATACAAATCTGTCTAAAAACTATTTTTGTATGCGTAACTGGTGTTCATTTAAGGCAGCCTGAACTACCTGAAGGCAAGAGTTTAATACTGAAGGAGTACCCCTGTCCTTACTTCTCCCGTAACTCAGACTATCGTCCTGGGTTTTTTTGTTGTTGTTGTTGTTATTTTTTGTTTGTTTTCCTTTAAGGTTTTTGCCAAAGGGCACATGCATTCACTGGAGATAGAAAGTTAGAACGTGAGATGGGACCAGCAGTTAGCGTAATGGCTATGTTGCTGGACTCCCATGTGGTCGGACCGCGGTTTGAGTCCTGGACCCAGTGGCTTAAACTCATGCCGGGCGCGAGTGCGTGCGTGCCCAAGATCCCGAGAGGAGAATGGAGGAGAAGGGATTGCCGTGTGGCCATTCCCCCTGGGGGGTGATTTCTTGCTTTCTGTCTCTCTGTCTCTCTGTCTTTCTGGTGAGCACACACACCCTATAGCAAAAACCTTTAAAAAAAAAAAAAAAGAAAGTGAGAAATCACCTCCCAAGGGTGATGGCCATGCCACAATCCCTTTTACTTCATTCTCTCAAGATTTGGGGCACACAAGCACATGTGCCCAGCATGATTTAGAATCACCAGGTCTGGACCCAAATCACAGTTGACCATGTGGGATTCCAGCACCTTAACCACCATGCCACCTGCTGGTCTCATGTTCTTGATATTTTAAACTGGTGTCGTATGGCTAGGTGTGGAACTGAGATACATTTTGTTTAATTAGTTCAGTTTTCTTTTCTTTTCTTTTCTTTTCTTTTCTTTTCTTTTCTTTTCTTTTCTTTCCTCTCTTTTCTTCTTTCTTTCTCTCTTTCTTTCTTTCTCTCTCTTTCTTTCTCTCTCTCTCTTTCTCTCTCTCTTCTTTCTTTCTTTCTTTCTTTCTTTCTTTCTTTCTTTCTTCCTTCCTTTTCCTTCCTTCCTTCCTTCCTTCCTTCTCTCTCTCTCTCTCTTTCTTCTTTCTTTCTTTCTTTCTTTCTTTCTTTCTTTCTTTCTTTTTCTTCCCTTTCTTTCTTTTCCTCCCTCCCTTCCTTTCCTTTCTCTTTCTCTTTCTTCTTTCCTTTCTTTCCTTTCCTTTCTTTCTTTCTTCCCTTTCTTTCTTTCTTCCTTCCCTCCCTCCCTCTCTCTCTCTCTCTCTCTCTCTCTCTCTCTCTCTTTCTGCCAATACAGGACATTTGGATTTCACATTTAGACAGTTTACATTTCCTTTATTACTTCTCTTGAAAAATTGAAATCTGGCAACACAAAGCCCTCATCCCCATAAGACAAAAATAGAACTCGTGCTCTCTCGTTCACCTCAGTGCCTGCCACTCACAGGAGGCGTGCATATGCACGTGCACCTGCTCACGTGCTGCGTGTGTATTTCCTCCCATCTGGCAACAGCATACTGGATAATCAGAGCGGCTCTCCTGCTGAGGACAATTAGAAAAAATGGGGAAACGTAGAAATACAATCTGCTCAAAAGTGCAGCCAAAGTGGAGAACCCTGCTAGAGATGATGCCTAACCCTGCAGTTTGAAAGCATTTTACTTACCTTTTTATATTCATGTGGCTATGCAGAACCAAGTGTGGAACTTTAGTAGCTGAAGGACAGTTCAGGCCTGTGGGGGGACGTTTTGTTCTTCGGTTGTATTATCTGTGGCTGGGGCTCTTCCTTTTCACTATGTCAACGAGGCTATTCATAACTTTGAATTGTCAGATACGATATCCTCATGTTTGTGTGGTAAGTATGTGGCCCTAGGAGAATCTGACTGCTATGTTATTAATCATGGTTACAAGTCTAGCCAATCAGTGCATTAAATAAAATACGTATGTATAAACACATACACAGGATCTTCAAAAAGCTCATGGAAAATACATAGGATGAAAATCTATGCATAGATTCCAACTTTTTTGCATCAAAAATATATTCGTATTTTTGTTCTATTTGTCACAGAAACATATTAAAGTAGCTTCATATGTACCCATATGTGTTCTATGGACATAAATGTATGTTTACATATGTGCTTGCAATTATAGCTTGGTTTCTGTTTTACACAAAAGGCATTCTATGTGTATAGTCCATTCTGATTCTGTTTCACAGGTATTTTGTATCCATAGCTACAGCAGACATCATTTACTTATTCCTAGTATTGTAGAATGTTATTTAAAATTAAAATAAAACGAGAGGTGTGTGCTTGCCAGAGCCATAGAGACAGGGAGAGAGAGAGAGGGTGAAATCCTGTCATGATTCTGGGCACACAAGCACATGCCCAGCGTGTTTTTCACATCTCCAGAGCCAGGACTGGAACCATGGTTGACCCTGTGGGATCTGGTCAACCACTAGGCTTCTGGGCTGGCCCTATAATGTTGTCTTTAAAAAGAGAAACCGGGACCAGCAGTTAGCATAATGGCTATGTCGCTGGACTCCGACGTAGTCGACCATGGTTCGAGTCCCGGACCCGGTGGCTTAAACTCACGCCGGGCGCGTGTGCGTGCGTGCCCAAGATCCCGAGAGGAGAATGGAGGAGAAGGGATTGCGGCGTGACCATCCCCCCTGGGGGGTGATTTCTCACTTTCTGTCTCTCTGTCTCTCTCTGTCTGTCTGGCGAGTGCACGCGCCCTATAGCAAAAAAAAAAAAAAAAAAAAAAAAAAAGAGAAACCAAATTGTTCTATGTTCATATATTAGGCCACTAAAATAGCATTCTACTTATCCCCATGTTTGGGACCCTACATGGAAGCTTACTAAATTGAACAAAATATTGATTCAAGTATGTAGATGTAAAGGTGGTATTTGACTTAGTCAACTGAATGAATTTTAAAAAAAATTTAATTTAACTGAATTTATTATTGGTATTAAAAAAATCTGCTATGTGCTATGCACATGTGCTCACCAGAGAAAGAAAGAAAGAAAGTGAGAAAGCAAGCCACCAGGTCTAGGACTCAAACTGTGGTCGGCCAAGTGGGAGCCCAGGGCCATAACTACTACGTCACCTATTGGCCTCCTGAATGAAAATTTTGAATGTTTTGTTTCTACTTCTCTCTCTCTCTTTTTAATAAGTAAATAAATGTTAAAAAAAATGTACTTGAAAGCATCAATGTTAAGAAGATAGTGACAAATCACCAAGTGAAGATCTGAAAAAGGTGGGCGCTCAGGGAGACAGGCCCGGTAATTGGGGCTTCTTTTCTCACTGGGACAACTGTTGCCTCGGCAAAGATACAAAGGAACAAGAGGCCAAGCAGCACCCCGGCCGCCCTGCATTTCCATGGGGGCGAAAGTTGGAATCTAGTGACTGCCAAAGGAAAAGGGGGACCGGGAACCTCTCATTTAGGGGTAGAATCTGGAAGGACTGAACCTGAAGAGTGGATAAATTAAATAAAAGCAGTCAAAACTCTGTTGGAGGTGCTGTCTCTGTCTTCTCTGTCTCTCTTGCTCATGAAATAAGTAAAAGAACTTTCAAAAATAAAAATGAGAAAAAGTAAAAGAAGCTGAATTAAATCATTGCTCTTGGGGGCAAGGACACTTTACAAAGATTGGTGAAGAGTGAGAGAGCTGCTTTCCTTTTATACAGTAGAGAAGTGCTTCTTATGAACACAGACACATTCTTAAGCAAATTTGTTTTAGGAAACACTACCTATAGAACTGGTAAGCCCAGCTAGCAGGTGGTATGGTGATAAGGGTGCTGGACTCCCACACCAGCACTGTAATCACGGTTGACTGCACTTTGAGTCCTGGCCTGGTGCCTTGACACTCATGCTCGGCACGTGTGTGTACTTGCTCAAAAGCCCAGGAAGAGAACGGAGGAGAAAGGATTGCTCTGTGGCCATCCGCCCCAGGTGGTGATTTCTCACTTTCCCTCTCACTGTCTCTTTCTGTGTCTCTCTGGCAAGCATTTGTACCCTCTGGCAAACACCTTTAAACAAAAAAAAAAAAAAAAAAAAGAAAGAAAGAAAAAAATAGAAAACCTAGAGCTTTCTCATTTTCTAAGATGGCAGGTGAAAAAGTTGAGAAGCCAATACTAAGGAGAAGAAGTCTTAAGCCAAGAACACTGAGGCCAGTAGCAAGGTTAAAAAGAGTGACCCAAAGGCTAAAAATCCCAAGAAGGGGAAGCCTCATTGCTGCCAAAACCCAGTCTTGGTCTGAGGCATGGACAGATACTGCTGGTCTGCCCTGTATTCCAGGAAGGCCGTGTGTAAGAGGGAGTACTCGGCCACTAAATCCAGGATCGAAAAGTAAAAGCAGAAGCTTCTTGCCACTGTCACAAAACCAGTGGGTGGTGACAAGAATGGTACCCGGGTGGTTAAACTTTGCAAAATGCCTAGGTATTATCCTACTGAAGATGTGTCTCAAAAGCTGTTGAACCGGGACCAGCAGATGCCATAATGGTTACGTCGCTGGACTCCCAGGCAGTCGACTGCAGTTTGAGTCCCAAAACAGTGGCTTAAAACTCATGCCAGGCGCGTGTGCATGCATGCCCAATATCCTGAGAGGAGAATGGAGAAGAAAGGATTGTGGCATGGCCATCCCCCCTGGGGGTGGGGGGGTGATTTCTCACTTCCTGTCTCTGGCTTTCTCTGGTGAGCACACATGCCTGATAGCAAAAATCTCTCAGAAAACAAAAGGGGGAAAAAAGCTGTTGAGCCATGGCAGAAAACCCTTCAGTCAGCATGTGAGAGCTGTGAGCCAGGGGCACTCTGGAACCAATCTGGTCATCCTTACTGAACACCACACGGGCAAGAGGGCAGTTTTCCCGGAACGACTGAGCAGTGGCTCACTACTTGTGACTAGACCTCTGGGACTTGATCAAGTTCCATCGCATAGAACACACTAGAAATTTGTCATTGCTGCCTCCACGAAAATTGATATTACCAACATAAAAATCCCCAAACACTTTACTGATGCCTAAGAAAAAAGCAGTGTAAGCCCAGACACTAGGAAGGTGAGATCTTTGACACAGAGGAGAGAACTATGAGATTATGAGAAATATGAGGTTGATCAGAATGCTACAGACTCCCAAATTTTACCAAAAATCAAAGCTGTGCCTCTGCTCCAGGGCTACCGGCGATCTGTATTACCCTTACAAATGGAGTTTATCTTCATAAGTTGGTGTTCTAAATTTCTTGCCAAGAACCTAATTAAATAACTGAAATAACTGAAATATATATATATCTTAAAGGAAAGAAAGAAAAAAGAAGAGAAATAAAGAAGAGAAAAGAAAAAGAAGGAAAAGGAAAAGGAAAAGGAAAGGGGAACTTGGAAATTGACACTCTAAAATGTTCCTGGTTGTGCCACTTGAAAAATGTGGGCCACCATCCGGGGTAATGCATCATAGAAGCCTGCAGAGGGCAGTGTTAGACAAGCTTTCGGGCTCAATCCTGGCTCTCTGGCCCGGAGCAGAAAGGCAATTCAGCCTGATGCCCGGCCTGGGAGGCCCAGCCCAGCTCTTTCTGATGTGTGTTCTCAAGGAATTCTTCGCAGGAAACTGACTCCCTGGAGCATGGAGGCCAGAGACTCTATTCTGTACCTAGAGTCAGGGCCTGGGACCAGAAACAGATGACAATTTCATGTTCCCCTTCAAACACTGCTTTTAGGAACGATATGGAGGTTGGAAGCTGGGTCTGACTTACCGTAGTGCTTTTGTTTTTCCTCTTACGAAATGGAAACAACAGTGCAATATCAGCAATTTACAGCTGCAGGAGACAGTAGGGGAAAGTGGCAGGCGCTCCAGCTCCGAGGTCAGAGAGCGGAGCACCAAGCGAGTTCTCTCTACTCCTGCCAAGCTTCCCGCGCCTCGGTTTCCCGGGGCCGTCAGAGAGGAACAGTGGTCCTTTCCTGGTGGGCCTGTTGTGAAGATAAAAGGAGACAAGACTGGAAAAGAGCTCAGCATGTGAATGACATTTAGGAAGAACCCAGTAAATAATAGCGAAGATGAAGCTATGGATATGGGCTTGGCAACTTGTCAAGCAGAGCTGTCTTAAAACTTTCCATTCACGTCTGAGGAGGCAGAATCAGAGCTGAGAAGTCAAGCGATTTCCATGTTGTAAGTTTTACAAGCCTCGGAGCTGGAAGCAGAGACAGCCGGGGAGGAAGGCAGATGAGTGTGCTGGATGTGAGAGGCCAGATCTTTGCATCCCTGTGGGGGCTCCCGCCCCAGTGCTGACTTGGACACAGTGTCTATGTCTAAAAGCGCGTGTATGTTGACAGCATGGCACGACCATCAGCCTCACCTGCCTGGCACGTGAAAATGGCTTTTTCATTCCAAGTACCCTCTGTGAAACCTCAATGGGTGAGGGTGAATAAAAACCACTGAGTTGGACAGATTGCTCGAATATACTAAAAGCAAGGCTGAGAACAAGACCCCACCTTCTGCCGCGGGTAGGGAATGGTAACGGGCAGTTCAGGGAGGGGCATGCAGACAGCTTGGAAGAGAGAACTGTCCTTTCACCTGGCAGCTGTCCAGCCCCCAAATAGCTTTTGTGTCCCATCCAAAAATAAGATCACATGAGAGTGAGAGAAATAAATACGCAAGTGCTTGTCCTTGGGCTTTCTGGGGGCACACCAGCCCCGGCCGCACTCACAGGGGTCCAGGCGGGTGGCCTCACGGCTCACTCCAAGGCTCACTCTGCTGCCTTCCTCTCCAGGCTCCCCAAGCCCTGCAGGCCAACCTGGGTGGGTGTGGTGTGCGTTTGCATCCGTTCTTCTCCTGGGGCTCCCCTGAGCGCCACTCACACCAGGAAGGGAGCAGGAGAGAGAGAACAAGTGGATCCAGCAGCCTGGGCTTCAGGGGAATAAGGGCATCGCCTCTTTCTTGAAGGACACTCCCTTCTGAATGGGAACTCCCCTTCTCCTGCAGCGGCCCTGGTAGGTCAGTGTGGACTCTGCAGCAGCTGCCACCACCACTGCCCCAGAAAGAAAGAACCCCAGAGCCCAGGCAAAGAGGTGAGTGTATCCATTTCTGCAAGGGGTTCTGATTGCTAGATTTTTTTGCCTGGCTTCACATCTTCCCTGACCCGCGCCTTCCTTTTCTCCTCCCTGATCTGGGTCTGAGGCAGCCTGAAGCTCTGTGATAGATGCTTGAGTGAAATATTCCTGCTCTCCCTTCTTTCATCTAGAGGCCAGTTTGCTCCCAAAACATACGGGGTAGGTCTAGTTACTAGCGGGGAAGCAGGAAGTGATTCCTACCAAGTGAATTATCTTTGCTGAGATCCAAGAAGACATTTACCAGGAAGTCATTAGCCAAATCCCATTACAATAGAGTTAATGCTTCATTTTCAAAAGCACTGCATGAAATAGGAAGTGCAGGCATGCCAGCTGATTCTTAGTTATAGGGTACAAAGGAAGAAGAAAAACTGGTACATGCAGTACCTCCTCTTCTCCCTTCCGCATCTTCTCCTTAGAATTTTTAGAGCCAGGTAATATATACTCAACTTTTCTTTTTGAGAAATTTTTGCTACAGAGCTTGTGTGGTTGCCAGAGAGACAGAGAGGGAGAGAGAAAGTGAGAAATCACCTCTGAGGCGGGTTAAGCCATGCGACAGTCCCGTCTCTTCCATTCTCCTCTTGGGATTTCAGGCACGTACACACACGCATCAGGTGTGAGTTTCAAGTCGCTGGATCCAGGACTCAAACCGCCATCGGCCACGTGTGAGTTCAGCACCTTAACCATTATGCTCCTTGATGGCCCTCAAAATATACTTAACAGATCCAAGAACTTTCTATTTTTTTGGAGAGGTTTTTCTTGCCACAGGGCATGCGCGCTCGCCAGAAAGACAGAGACAGAGAGACAGAAAGTGAGAAATCACCCCCCAGGGGGGATGGCCACGCCGCAATCCCTTCTCCTCCATTCTCCTCTCGGGATCTTGGGCACGCACGCACACGCGCCCAGTGTGAGTTTTAAGCCACCGGGTCCGGGATGTGAACCGCAGTCGACTACGTGGGAGTCTAGCGACATAGCCATTACCCTAACTGCTGGTCCCCACAGTTCTGGATTCTGAGTCTACCCCAAAATGCCCAAGATCCTGATGAGCTAGAGGGCCAAGAGAAGGGGATTTCAGTGTGAGGAGACTAGTCAAGGTTGCCTCTCTCTTTCTTCCTTATACACGCACATGTGCTCTGTCTCATGAATACATAAAAATTTTAAAATCCTGTTGGGAATAAGGCAATTGATGAAATACAATCAGGATTCATTTAGTGACCATACTGAAAGAAATATGAAGAGGCTTAGGCAAAAGAGGATTTAAAAATTTTTTTTCTCATATAACAGCAAAAGCCTGCTTTGGTATGGTGGGATCCAGGTACCCAGATAAAGGCATTCTGAACATATCTCATGGCTTTGCGTCTCTTGTGTTTCCAAAAAGAGTTATCTGTTGTGGAGACAAGATGGTTGCCAACTGCTCCAGGCTGACCTCCTATTACCATGGTTACCCTACCAGAGCAGGAGCTTCCCTTTCTCAGTCGTTCTAGCTGGAGTCTCCGGTTATATGTCATAGAACCAATGTGAATACAGTGCCCATCCTGCCATGGGGTGTAGTCATTCCCATTTAAAAACCATGTGGACTAAAAGCAATGAAGGTTGGTTCCCAAAGATAACCAAGGGGCTCCTTCCAGGAGATGTGGGGCTAGGTGCAGGACAGCCAAGACGAACAGTGGCCACTCTCTGTTACTCTTCAGGCATTGGCCTAGATTAAGAATCAAAGCTCCTTCAACATAACACCTCCTCTCTCCTCCCTCCTTCCACTTCACAAAAATGTGTGAGTGGCAGAACTTCTCATAGGAAAGAAAGTTATTAGTGGAATGGGTGACTAAAGAACCCCATGGCCTGACACTCCTAGAAACCTCTGATAATGGGAAAGACACCAGAAGGCTTGTCTCTGATTAGGCCCCCAGAGCACCTGCCATGCCCAGACCTTCCTGGGCCTCCAAACTGCCCATGTGCACAGGTGTCTCACTTCCCTCTCACACCCTGTTTCCTCATTCTGATGTGAACTTATCTAGCCTTGCACAATCAGCCTGTGCTGCATCCTCTCTGAGACCTTGTCTGGCCCTCCAGACTTTTCTGCTATCTCCCCTTTTAAACCTTAATGGCATGACTGTCAGGATTGTAGTTTACTGTTTACATGTTTTTAAAGAACTCCCTGTATTTTAGTTTCTCTCTCTACGTCAACTTCACATTCCTGGAGAAAATTAAGTTTTGTCCCTAGCCTTTTCTATGGTGTCTGATATATAGAGGTGCCCAAGTGTTTCCAATGAATTGAAAACCAACCTTGCTAAATAGCTTAGAGAGGATTGCTAGATTGCTTGAGGTCCTTAATTCTGACTTTACAAGTGATATAAGATGGTTGGCATGGTGGCTAAGGTGCTAGACTCCCACATGTGGTTTGAGTCCCAGACCAAGCAGGTGTGTGTGCCTGCATGCCCCAAATCCCAAGAGGAGAATGGAGGAGAAAGGATTGCAGCATGGCCATCCCCCCGGGGGATTTCTCACTTTTCTTCTCTTTGTTTCTGTCTGTCTTTCTCCAATGAGCTCAGATGCTCCAAGTCAATAACCTTAAACAAACAATAACTATGGCAAACACTGAGCTCTGAATGTATGCGGAAGTCCTAAGGCATCATCTCAGGTAATCCTCAGAACGACTCTACAAGACAAGTACTGCTATTATCCCTACTTAACAGATGGGAAAACAGCCTCAAAGAACTACACTTGTCCAAAATCACATAGCTAGTAAGTGGTGATTCTGGAATTAGAACCCAGGTAGGCTTACTATCTCGGTTCCTATTCAGTCATCATTTAGATGATGGAATTTATCAGTGGAATTTCCTGTTGCCTGATTTTAAAGAACAGGGAGCAGAGATAATTGGTTAGAGAACACAAAGAAACTCAGATAATTTTAGACCACTCTGCTGCTACCTGGGCTCCCAATGCCTCTTGGTGGTGGTGGGGGGTGGTCCTTCATTGATTCTACCCAGAGATGAGGGGTTGCATCCCTGCCCCAGAGCAAATAGGAAGGCTGGGAACACAGGAGTGCCTCTGAGGCTCTATAGAGCAGGGTGCTTATGAATTAAATGGGGATAGGGTGGCCTTTGGAAAATGTTAGCTAGAGGGTGGGCTTTAGAATCTAAGCTTGCCCCCTAGCCACCAAGCACTAGACATGGCCCTGTCCTTTCTCCTACCCCTGACCAGGGTAACCAAACTTAGGGCCTCCCTCAGAGGGAACCAAATTTTGATGTCAAAGGAAACCAAACTCTTGAGAAAATGGTGAGTATTTTAAATATCATTTGTGTCCACCAAGATGTGGCCTCTTGGCTGATGTGGTCTCCTGTGTGCTAGAAAATCCTTGGTCCAGGGACAAGCAGATGGCATAATAGTTACATCACTGGACTCCTACATACTCAACTGCAGTTCAAGTCCTAACCTTGGCAGCTTAAAACATGCCAAGTGCTTGTGCATGAGTGCCCAAAATCCCGAGTGGAGAATGGAGGAGAAGGGACTGTGACGTGGCCATCCCCCCTGGGGAGTGATTTCTCATTTTCTGTTTCTCTTTGTCTCTCTGGCAAGCGCATGTGCCCTATAGCAAAAATATCTCTCTCTCTAAAAAAAAAAGAAGAAGAAATCCTTGGTCCAAGCACATTTATTTTTCTGACACACACTAGCCTATTCATACAGGATAGTGTCTTCAAAAAGGCAAATCCTACTTGATTTTTGTCATTTTGTTTCTTCATAATATCCTGTAAGAGGGCCAAAGAGTGAGTAGACTTACCTTCTATGAATGACACAAGTGAGGCACAGTGAGTCTGAGTCTTGTCAGCAGATTACAGTGAGATTGGGACTGGGACTGGGGATGGAAGAGCGCTGAGGACTTTAAGATCCAAGCCTGCTTGATTCTCCAGGAGGCTATTATAGGAGTGAAAACATATATTTCTTATAGACAATATGAAAAGAAATACTATGTATATATTTATGCAGGTAAGAAAAATGTATGTAAAATATATATTTGGATAAAGAAAAATAGATATATTGGGTTGTTGGAAAAGTAAAGGTATTTTTCTATACAAAAATGCATCATGGCTTTTCCTACAACCTGATATATTTGGGTAAGAGGAAAAAATACTGCTAGACCTCAGAGAAATGAAAACATGACAAAAACCTGTACCTGAATATTTATAGCAGCATTATTCATAGTAGCCAAACGTGAAAGAACTCAAATTCCTATTAGCTGGTGGATGAATAAAGTGTGATGTAGCCAAACAATGAAATATTATTAAGCAATTAAAAGGAGAGAAATTTTAATTCATACTACACATGGATGAACCTTGAAGACATTATACTAAAGGAAAAAGGTCTATATTGTATGAGTCCATGGATATGAAATGGCCCGAGAGGAAATTCCACAGAGACAGAAAGGAGATTAGTGGTTGTCTAGGCCTGGCAAGAGGAGGGAATGCACAGTGACTCCTAACGCATATGGGGTTTGTTTGGGGGTGACAAAATATTCTAAAATTATAATTGTGGTGGTGATGGTTATATAACTTCTGTGAATATACTGAAACCCTCTAACTGTACAGCTTAAGTGGGTGAGCTCTATATAAATTATTATCTCAATTCTTTTTTTTGGGGGAGAGTTTTTGCTATAGGGCACGTGTGCTCACCAGAAAGACAGAGAGAGATGGAGAGACAGAAAGTGAGAAATCACCCCCCAGGGGTGATGGCCACGCCACAATCCCTTCTCCTCCATTCTCCTCTTGGGATCTTGGGCACGCACGCACACGCGCCTGGCGTGAGTTTAAGCCACCGGGTCCTGGACTTGAACCATGGTCGGCTACATGGGAGTCCAGTGACAGAGCCATTAAGCTAACTGCTGGTCCCTAAATTATATCTCAATTAAGTTGCTTATAAACCCAAACCACTGCTAGTGAAAGAACCCAGGGACAGGCCTTTGCTGAAGGATGTGTGTCTCTTCTGATAAGCTTATGTCCTGTCCTAGGGAGCTTGGTTGCAGGCCACTCACACAATTCCAGTGGAAAGGATATAGATGGAAAAGAGGGGATTCATAGATTTCTTAACCAGGAGGGTCTAAACCAGGAGGGTTTTTCATTCTTTTTCCTATACAGATCATTTAAAATTGTATGAAATCAGTCTCACTATTTTCACTTTTAGATTTCAAATCCTGCTTCCAAAAGGGTTCCCTATTCTAAGATTATAAATCTTATTAGCTGATATTTTTCTTTTTTAAAAAAAAAAAATTTATTTTAATTTGACCAGAGAGAGACACACAGAGAGAGAGAGAGAGAGAGAGGAAAATTGAGAAAGCAAATCACCAGGTCTGGGACTCGGACTGTGGTCGGCCATGTGTGAGTCTAGCACCACCATGCCCTGCCGGCCCCATTAGCTGATATTTTTCTGTAATGCTTTCCTCTAATATTTTCCCCAAGGTTTGTTTTCTTATATTTATCCTGCTGATTTATCAGGAAGTTAACTAATAAACTTGGGATCGGGTTGGGTGTTTTGGTTTGTTTTGCCAAATAGGTAAAGAATTATTAAGCCAGGAGTTCTAAAACTGGGGTTAAAATGGGCTCGGGGGAACCAGCAGTTGGCGTAATGGCTATGTCGCTGGACTCCCATGTAGTCGACCGCGGTTCGCGTCTCGGACCCGGTGGCTTACAACTCACGCCGGGCGCGTGTGCGTGTGTGCCCAGGATCCCGAGAGGAGAATGGAGGAGAAGGGATTGCGGCGTGCTGGGGGGTGATTTCTCGCTTTCTGTCTCTATGTCTCTCTCTGTCTGGCGAGCGCACGTGCCCTATAGCGAAAAACCTCTCCAAAAAAAAAAAAAAAGAAAAAAAAAATGGGCTGTATATTGTAACTTCCTGAAATTAATGTAAAAAGTATTTGAGTGTGTGTGTGTGTGTGTGTGTGTGTATACACATATGTACATGTTTATTTTTCAGGGCAACAGGATTAAAGATCTTGACAATATCAAGTGGTTTTGTGACTCAGGAAAAACCGCTTTGCTTTCTACATCTCATAATTTGCCTGGGTCCGGGTAGCCTGGCTATGTACAATCCAAAGTACTCGGGTTGAATCTGAACTGTCAGCACACTTGTTATACCATTGCAGGGGCGGCCTGAGTGATTACTTCTGGGGTGTCACATGTCAAGTGAGAACTGTACCACGTTTTGGTTTCACAGTCTACTGAGGCAGGGAGGAAGTGACTCTCACTGACTCCCCTTGGTCCTATAAAGCTTTAGGTTTTAAGTCATCAGCTGACAAATCAATGGAACAGATAAATCATTTTAACTGACAAAATTTGGGGCCTTCCTGCCATAAAGATTTGGAGGAGGCTTACAGTCTCATAAATATAAACTATAAGCTGCCATTGCAAATAAAATATTAGGTTGTTGGAAAAGTCATGACATATTTTTTCTATATGAGAATGTGCCATGGCTTTTCCAACAACCCAATAAGCTGCCATCAGAAAGGAGTGCTTACAGCAGATTCGTACATTCATGTAATAAATACATATGCAACACCCACTGTGTGCTAGGCCATGTCTAGGTGGGTAGTTCTCAAAGTTTGGGTTCTGGATCAGAAGCATCAGCAGCAGCTGGAAACTTGTTAGAAATGCATGTTCTCAGGTCCACCCCACACCTACCTAATCAGAAACTCTGAGGGAGGGGCCCAGCGAACAGTGTTTCAACAAACCCACCAGGTGATTCAGATGCACAGTCAACTTTGAGAACCACTGGTCTAGGCACCGGGAATAGAATAGAATGGTAAAAGACAAATGAAGTTTCTGACCATCTCCTGGGGCTTCCCTGCCCGTATGTGTGGTAAGAGGAGATAGGAAACAAATAAACATTTTATGAACATGACAGTTTTCAGAGAGTATGTTCTATGGACAAAAGTAAAAAGCAGGAGGATATAAAGGACAGTGATGAGGGGCTGGTTTAGAAGAATCAGGTCAGGGAGGAGGTGACCTGAGCTGAGACCAGAATAAGAAAGAATGCAAAGAATGCAGGGCAGAATATAAATGCCTACCTCTCAAGCAGAGGGAACAGCAAGTATGAAGGCCCTGAGGTAGGACCACAATTTGACCATATGTGGAACGGTGTAACTGGAGCACAGTGAGTGAGGAGGCATGTGTAACGGTGACCTTTGATAGTCAGGGGTGGTAGTGAGCTTAACGTTGGTTCTTTTTTTTTTATAAATATTTTATTTTTATTTATTCATTCATTTATTTTTTTTTTTTTAATTTGACCAGAGGTTGAGAGTAAGAGAGAGAGGAAGTGAGAAAGCAAGCCACCAGATTCAGGACTTGAACTCTGGTCGGCCATGTGGGAGTGTCCAGCGCCTTAACCACCATGCCACCTGCTGGTCCCCATTAGCGTTGGTTCTTGATGCTAGGGAAGGCACTAGACAGTTCTGAGCAAACGGGGTCTGGTTTACTTACACCAGGATCTCCCTGGAATGAACTGTAGAGTAAGGGTAGCAGCAGGGAGGCTAGTTGGAAAGATATTGAAATAATCCAGGCAAGAAATACTGATGACTGAGTAGACTAGGCCAATGTGTAAAATTTGGTTATTAAGTAAAAAGCAAACAACAATGTAGGACATGGTGCAGAACTGATTGTCTTCAAAGCACATACCATGGAAGTATGAAGACATTTTTTTCCCCCTGAAAGAACCCACACACATCCATACACACAAATAATAATAGTGGATTTTATTTATCATTATTATTATTTTTTATTTGCTCTTTTTTTAAAGAATTATTATTTGATTTTATTTATCATTATTATTATTTTTAAAAATTTGCTACAGGGCATGAGCACCCACCAAAGAAAGATGGAGACAGAAAGAGAAAGTGAGAAATGAAACTGCTGCCAGTTCCATGACTTGAACCACGGTCAACCATGTGGTAACCCAGCATCTTAACAACTATGCTACCTACTGCTGGCCCAAATAGTAGTTATTTTTTGGGAAGAGGATTATTAGTGGGGGTCATTTTATATCTTTCTGTACATTGTGCAGAATCATGAGCTTGAAGTATCCTTTTATTTAAAGATAAAATGTTTAAAAAATACAACTTTCTAAATTGCAATGGAGGTGAATCGACAACCCTTGGAATGATAGAATATGTTTGCAAACTATGCTTCAGATAAGGGACTGATAACTAGGATATATAGGGAACTCAAACAACTTACCTGAAAAAAAAATATCAACAAAATTTAAAACTGGGTAAATGAGCTAAACAGACAGCTCTCTAAGGAAGACATACGAATGGCCAAAAAGCATATGAAAAAATGCTCCGCATCTCTTATAATTGAGATACAAATCAAAACTACAATGAGATACTACCTAACCCCAGACACAATAGCTAAGATGAAAAAAATAAAGAATGGTGGCACATATACACTATGGAATACTACTCAGCCATAAAAAACAAGACTCTGGCATTTGATAGAAAGGGGATGAATATGGAAGATTTACTGCTGAGTGAAGCAAGTCAGGCTATGAAGGAAAAACAT
Organism: Tupaia tana; assembly: GCA_026018925.1. Lineage (NCBI taxonomy): Eukaryota > Metazoa > Chordata > Mammalia > Scandentia > Tupaiidae > Tupaia > Tupaia tana. Next base: position 29,766,406 of record JAKSZU010000014.1, on the reverse strand, counting down.
TGTATGTTTCCACTTAATATATACCGACTATGCACACTCTATGGTGAAAACTGAAAGATTAGAGGATACAGAAGCATGGAAAATGGTTATGGATACTGGAGACAGCATTAGAAGAGGATGGGAGATGGGGGAGACTGAGAGGAAAGGAATCAAGGAGAAAAATAGAGATGTAAGACTATTAAGGGACACAGAAGTGGAAGATAGTCTGTTGATGATAACATGTGTGATATCTTCAACTGGATTGGTGTGAAGTGTATTCACATTGGGTAATTCATTTTACAAGCTGTAGTGATGTACAGTGATTGAATGTATAACATAAATTAATATAATAAGAAACAAAGGTGGCTATTACCATCATTATGTGTAACTTTTAAAATACTGAAATGATTATCTGATATTCTTTAGTTATGTAGTTTTCATTTACCAGACAGACTAACATATTTTATAGCATCTTAATAAATTTGATGATGTGGTAGAGGCAGAAAAAAAAAATAAGAATGATAAGTGCTGGTGAGGCTGTGGCGAAAAAGAAATCTCCTACACTGTTGGTGGGAATGTAAATTAGTACAAGCCAACATGGAGAACAATATGGAGGTTCCTCAAAGACTCACAAATAGAACTACCATATGATCCAGCAATTCCACTCCTGGGTATCTACCCAAAGGAAAGGAAAATGCTCAGTTGGAAAAGTATTTGCACAACTCTATTTATTACAGCACTATTCACAATTGCTAAGATATGGAACCAACCCAAATGTCCACAAACAGATGAAGGGATCTAAAATGTGTGGAACATATACACTATAGAATACTACTCAGCCATAAAAAACAAATCCAGCATTTGATAGAAAGTAGATAAATGTGGAAGATTTACTGCTAAGTGAAGCAAGCCAGAAAATGAAAGAGAGGCATTGTATGTCCCCACTCAATATATACTGAATGTCTGCACTCCATGGCAGGAACTGAAATATTGGACAACATAAAGGCACGGAGAGCAACTGTGGACACCAGACACAATGTTAAGGAGGATGGGAAATGGCCGAGGATGAGAGGATAGGAATTAAGGGGAAAAAAGAGAGAAGTAAAACAGTTAAGAAACACAAAATGGAAAACTATCTGTTGAAGATAATAGGTATGGTAATATCTTTGACTGGCCAATATTCAGTGAATTCTGGGTAAGAAAAAACATTTTGTATGCTGTAATGATATATAGTGAATGAATATAAAAGTTTTTAAAAATTGTGATGGAGGAAAAGATAGACTAAGGAATAGGTGATCAACATCAGAAGAGAGGAAGCCCACCTCTCATGGGCATGACTTCCCAATCTCTCTTCCCTGAAGTGACTGAAGACCCAGGCTAACAAAGCAGAGGTGAGCTCCTGAGTTTGGAGTACAGAGGGATCAGGATGAGGCACCTCCTCCTGGATAGCTGTGGACCTGTTTTTGTCCTGCAGCCTGCTGATACCCATGGCTGTGGGGTCTCCTAGGGCAAGTAACACACCTTCCCATGAGCACCAGCTGCATATTCCAGTGCCCTCTGTCATGGTGACACTGAGTCGCCATGGGGCCAGGATGCCCTTCACTGAACTGTCGGATCAGGCATAAACAGGAGGAAGGTTTTGCTGGGGGTGGGAATGGCATTCAGCATCCGATTTCTCCTGTCAGCTGATTAGGATTTGTTGTGCCTGAACAAGGTCAAATGAGATTAGAAAGAAAATGCAGTGCATCTGGTGTGTGTTTCATATCACTGTGTCATTTATGCAAACAGGATGAATGAAGGGAAACTTCAGAGCAAATATTGAATGTCAGTCTCAAGATTCAAGGACAAGAGGCCAGGGCTTCTATGATGCCTGGGGAGGCTGAAAATATATTCAATGGAGCATTTTGAGCCCTGCTGATTCTATCATGCTCTGTGGCTCCCTTCATGCCAGGGCAGTTACAAAAGATAGTTTCATGCCTGATTTTCAGAGGCACTGAGCACAGAATAAGTAACACTGTGGAAATGCCACATCCTACCTCATCGCCCTTTTAAAGCTCTTAGAAGTTTGGAGGCACTTTCTTTAACAGCAGCTGCCTAAGTACTCCATTAGGAGTCCATCTGTATGAAAGAAAACTACCTCCAGCACCGGCCACAACATTTTAGATGTGAAGCCCTCTGGGCAGGTCAATATCTCTGTGGATAAACCTACAAGAACTTTCCTTGGTCCTCCAAATCTGTCTTCCTTTCTCAGCCCACTCCTCTGCAGTGCTAGAATGGCTATCATATAAAGTTTCATCAAAGCAGAAATGGCATTTAAAGAGCGTGGAGGGAAGACAAGATTGCTGTATAGGATCTAGCATATTGTGAATGCTGAATAAGCAGGCTTGACAGCCACTGACGATTTCCTGGCCCAGAGCTGGAGGGCTATTCTGAGACCAGACTTTTCGACTAGGTGATTGTGAAGTCCCTTCCTACTCTAGAAAGGGTAAGGCCATAAAACATTCACATGATCATATTGTAGGACTCAAAAAATCTCAATATACATTATTTAATTTTCTTCCTCTTTTAAAAATTGCCAGGGAGGGGGCAGCAGGTGGCACAGTGGTTAAGGTGCTGGACTCCCACAAGGTCGACCGCGGTTTAAGTCTCACACCTGGAGGCTTGAGAGTCACACTGGGTGCATGTGCTCCCAAAATCCTGAGAGAAGAATGGAGGAGAAGGGATTGTGGCATGGCCATCCCTCTAAGTGGTTGATTTCTTGCTTTCTGTCTTTCGCTGTCTCTCCGGTGAGTGCACACACCCTATAGCAAAAATCTCTCTCTCTAAAAAAAAAAAAAAAAAAAAAAAAAAAAAAAAAAAAAAAAAAAAAAGCCAGAGGGAGACCAGAAGGTGGTGTCATGGTTATGGCACTGAACTCCAACATGGCTGACCAAAGTTTGACTTCCAGACCTAGTGGCTTGAAAAATCACACCAGGCACATGTGCATACATGCCCAGAATCCCAGGAGAATAGAGTAGAAGGGATTGCAGCATGGCCATCCTCACTGGGGAGTGATTTCTTATTTTTCCTTTTACTGTCTGTCTCTGTTTCTCTCTGGCGAGCATATGCACCCTACGGCAAAAACCTTTATTTATAAATAAATAAACAAATAAATAAATTGTCATAGGGTGTGTGCGCATGCCAGAGAGAGAGAGAAAGAACAACCCCAGCAGTGTGTGGTTGTGCCACAACCCTGTCTTCTCCATTTCTCTGTCCTACTGGGATCTGGGATGTACACTCATGTGCCCTGCAAACTTTTCTATACCCCACTGGGGCCAGGATTTGAACCGCAATTGGTTATGTGGGATCCGGCTCCTTCAACCACTAGGCTACAGGGGCAGCTTTCAGTGTAAATTGTTTGAAAGATAAATCTAGAGGGCCAGGCAAGTGGAATGGTGGGTGGGGTGACTGGATCCTACATGGCCAACTGCACAGTTCAAGTCCTGGACCCGGCAGCTTGATCCGGATATGCCTGGCATGTGCGTACGCTTGCCCAGAGTTCCGAGAGGAGAATGGAGGAAAGGGTATTGCAGTATGGTCATGGAGTGCTTTCTCTCTTTTTTTCTCTCCCCACCCCTGTCAATGAGTGCACATGCCCTACAGCAAAATTTTTTAAAGAAAAAGATAAATCTAGATACTTGATATGGAAGTTGAAACAAATGTAGACATGAAGGGATAAATGACACGCTCTGCGATGCCGGACCCACGTTAGAGGGTCCCAGGTTCACATCACCTGGTCTCCTTACACACGCGGATGTGTGTGCGTGTGTCCATGACCCTGGCTGGCTCAGAGTAGGAGCTGACTGCCGTGTGCAGACGCCCTTAGGGATGCCTACCTCCTTCTCTCTGTCTCTCATGGAAAATTCAATACACTTTAAAAACGAAATTGAAGAAAATTTCAACATGGGGGGGGTTAGATTACAGTAAATATCTTGAGGAATTGAGGAGTCATACTTTCCCAGAATTTGGATAGTAACATTGACAAACACCCAATATGTAATAGAGAAGTTAGCATATTTCATTATCTAAGGGTTCTATCTGCCTAAGGACTGTATGTGTATGTAAAACAGTGTTTCACAACTGGATATAGCAGAGAAGTAAAATAATGACTTCCACTTTTTTGGGTTGTCGGAAAAGTCAGGATACGTTTTTCATAGAAAAAAATATGCCATGACTTTTCCCATAAGCTCTGTACATCCTCAGTGTTCACAGTGCTCGCACACTTAGACAGATTGGATTGCCATAATAATCCTGTGAGTTTCAGGGATGATGTTAATAGAAAAGTTTTCTTAGTTACTTTAGGAGGAGGGAATCTGAAGCCCCTTACCTAACAACAAATTGTGGGCAGGTTAAAGGATATCAACTCGAAGTAGGCAGAATTAGCTTTAGTCACAGGGAGGATAAAGCATTCAACCCAAGTGAGACTCTGAGTCTGCATTTCGGTTTTCAAGATTTTTAGAATATTTTCTAACCTTCTAATCTGGCATCCTATGTAGTTAAAAAGAGTTAATATGCATGCCACATATAGCATAATAACTCTCTAGTCTTTGGAAGGCAGTTGTCTAAAACATTTATGTCTCGTCATGATTCAGAAGGCCCTCTGGAGTTTTGCAGATACTCAGGAAAATTATGTCTCAGAGTAAATTCTCAGTCTCCTTTGAAAGCCTAGAAGTGGTAGCGCATGGTGGTTCCAGTCAACAGAGCTGGAGAAATCACCTTGTTCTGTACCTTCAGGTCCTTTCTGGGAGAGCTGCTGCTCATTTGGTATCAGTGATGTTTGAACCTTCAGGTCCCTGTCGCAGGAGATGAGCCTTTCCAAGGCTTATCCCTTCGGGAGGCACATGAACAACTCGCTGGGGTACCCTGTGAGGAGGGCAGAGAACCAGCTTCCGATCCCATCTCCCTGTCCTGAGCACTACCCAGAGGAAAGACAGGAGAACATACCTCCGGCTTGACAGGCCAATCTGCACCTCTCTCTCTGAATCATCAGGTGGGCAGGCTGCGTAGGTGTGCATGCAAACACATACACACACTCACTCATGCCTCCCATGCTCAAGTGTGTGCATAAGTTATAGGAAATTATTAATCATGTTTCCAGTTGGTCTCTTCGAGGACCCCTCTTGATCAATATCCTTTCAGTCCTTCTTTATTCCCCACCTTCTAGCCAAAGTTACTTGTAATGACAGCTTCCTCACCCCATCCTAGCCAGAGGTAGAAAAACAATGTCCATGGACAACTGAAGAAATCCCGCACCCCTGGAGCCAGGCTCACCTGAAAATTCACCTCGTCCCACAGGGAAGGGCTGAACAGTGTGAGGAATGACAGAAATATGCTTTCTGCAGCTCCTCCCCAGTCTACCTTGGATGGCCACTGCTTTGACTGGCTTTGCAAATGCCCTTCACAGGGCTTGGCTCTCAGAATGACACAGACAGACAGACACACTCTGCCACACACAGACACCTACACCCTGTGCAGGGATGCCAGATGACAGGAAAGAAAAGGACTCCCTTTCATCCAGCAGCCTTCTGATTCCAGAGGAGCATCTATGAGCCACAACCTGCTGTTTCCCTGGAGACGCAGGCCACAAAATAAACAGGATTCTGCTCAGACGGGCCAGTAGTCCATTCAACTGAGGCATTCGCCCCAAGACAAACCACGTTAAAATAACACCCAGGGTAGATGCTGCCACTGTCTGCCGTCTCTGCCTCCCTCCCTGCTGGCCAGTGGCTCTGCATTTCCAGGCCTGCTGTTGGCTGCCCAGAGTTGGGGGCACCTAAAGCTCTGTATACGACCCTGTGGATGGGGTGGGTGTGAGTAGCTGCCTGAAGGCCGATCCCCTCTGTTGATAAACAAGGCCAGGAGAGACCTGGAGGCTGACATTCCCAGCTCCCCCAGCCTGCCCCCCTGCCTCCCACTCGGCCCTCAGGGACTGGTAGCCGGCTCTGTGGCATGGTGTCTGGAGGCGGGCCAGCAACCTGATGTGCATGCCACGGCCCGTCCCTCTCCCAACACAGAGCTGCAGGAACCCAGAGGTTCAGAGAGCCGGCTTGGGCTGCCGGGGAAGCAGCCGCAGCACAGTGACAGTGACAAACAGAGCAGACGCCGCCAAGTGGATTCTTCTCCCCTGGGACAGCACCACGCGAGTGTGAAGAGAGGTCCAACCCTCAGCCTGCAAGCTATCCAGGTAAGAATGGGGGTATCTGTGCTGGGAACAGGCAGCAGGTTACGCCCGGATCTGAGTGAGCGTGTGTGTGTCCAGGTGCAGGCATAAAGCTCCTTGGAGAGAAAAGGGAATGGAGACAGTGAAGGCAGAGAAATATTTTCAGCATCTAGCCCTGGAACCAGCGCACCTGCCAGTGAAGAAGCCCACTCCTGGCTGGGTTTAAACCGCGGTGCAGGCTGCTCTGGGGGAAGGCTGGCTGAAGGCACAGACATGTAAAAATAGCACTTACTGATCAGAGACTGCGAAAAGAATAAAGCATCGTGCTGCCCATTATCTCCATTCCCCCAGTGCCAGCCGACAGGGCGGGGGTGGGGCTGAACTCATTCCCTAAAGCGCTGCCTGCGGCCCTTGCGGTTCTGCAGAAGCCCAGCTGCAGCCATGGTTAGTCTGGCTTGCATTATCTTGCTGTGTCACACTCACCCTCTTGGGTAGCCTGGGAATTCAGCTGCCTCAGAAAAGCGGCCCACAGGGTGGCAGCGCAGAACATAAACTGAAGCCGAAGTGCAGGATTACCTAAGGGTGTCCGCTCAAGGTTTCCACAGGATGGCATTCTGATGGCAGCCCTGGTCACCTGGAGTACTTCTTACCTCACCCCCTCCTCTCAGTACCCCTCTGACTGGCACCGGCAGAGAAGGAGCCGGAAGGGCTAACCACTGGGCACATTCCCTGGCACCTACGCTGTCCACACCCACGTCGCTGTTACGTGCCGGAACTATGCCAGGCTCCTAGAGAGGAGCACTTGAGAAATCCAGACCTCCAGTGGGTGGGTGGGAATTTCGGGCATTTAATCAACTCCTTATTTTTCAGAGACCTTATCTTCCACTCTCAGGCCCGAGAGTTCAGCAGAATTCAAACATGCCATGCTTTGTTCAGCTGTTTTACAACCACCTCCAGTGTTCCTCCTTCCTCTGCTTGGGTGACCAGCACTTTCCCTTTCCTTCTCTACGGGATGCGATTGTGTGTGACGCAGCTCCTCTGGCTGAGTGGGAGGACACAGCCAGAGGGCAAGCAGGGCTGCCCCCTGATGGCTTTACCCAAGGATGAGCTGCCCGACAGTGAGCAGGGGTGGAAAAGAAATGGGCTCTGCTTTGGGAAGTGGGTGTCTAGCGAAGGGCTGGCCAGCTGTTGACCAGGGCTGTTTGTGCGTGGAGACTCTGATTCACAGTTCCAAATTCCCTCTTGCTTTGTTTTCTTTGGGTTGATCTTTGAGGGCATCCCAGGAAAGTCCCCTCTCCTGAGATGGTCTCCCTGAAAGCGAGATCACTAATTCGTTGCTGAGGGCAGCTGGCAGGCGCAGGAAGACTTCCTTCGGCTGCTCCTCCAGTTTTAGCATGAATAAATAGATTTGCAAGTGAAGTACTTAATCGAAGCTACGCTAGCATACAAAAGTTGAGAGAGAAGACAGGGGCTGGCAGGTGGTTAAGGCACTGAACTCTGACCACAGTTCGAGTCCTAGATGGCTTTAAACTCACACGGGGTGCATGCATATGGGCATTCAAAATCTCCAGAGGCTAATGAAAGAGAGAGGATTGTGGTGTGGCCATCCCCCTGGGGGTGATTTCTTGCTTTTTGTCTCTTTGTCTCTCTGTGTCTCTTTGGCAAGCACACACGCCCTTATAGTGAAAATACAAAATCTCTATTAAAAAAAATGAAAGGATAGAGAGAGACGGTGAGTTTTTTGAAATCTCTCTTTTTTTTATTTTTTACTTATTATCATCATATTCTTCTTTATATTACATTGAATTACATATAACTTTACAGTGTATTACATTGCTTTTTCAAAAGGGAATGCCATGCATGTCAAAATCTCTCTTTCAAACGTGGTGTTTCTAAATGACTTGGCTGGTTCCAAAAACAATTTAAGAAAACGGTATCTGGTTAAGCAGCTTGACTTTGTAACGTGACACTTGCCTGTAGGTGAGTACCATCAGCCATTGTTAACACAGACTCCAGGTTGCATGATGATAATATTTCAGTCGAGATGGTGGACAGACACCCATATCCTCCATCTACACTGAGCAAAGGGATGTCTGATCCCAGGGGAGAGATCATGGCCAATCATTTTGCTGACATGCCGTCTGTGGACCCTGAATAAGCCATGAAAGGCCATGGAGTTGCCGGCCCTGCTGCAGGAGCTGCCAGGAGCCAGGATGTGCAGAGCTGGAAGGCACACCCACTTCCACCTCATTAAATAGGCATTGCTTGGCTAATGCAGTGCCCCTGATTTAGGCTGCTGGGAAAATCATCTGAGGTCATTTGTGCCACAAACATACCCTGCTTTATGTAACCCTAACATCTACGCGTGACACACAAAGTATGGGAGAATGAGTAGTTTTCCCTAAGAAAGGATTCACTAATCAACAAGTGTTTCTTGAGTACTGACTAGGTGTCCTGTCTCAAGATGTGACTGGATCCGGCCCAATCAAACACAGAGAAGGCAGGGGACCTACTGGGTGGGAAAGAAACAGAGAATGGGCCTACGTTGACAGGATGTCCAAGTCAGCTGAAACGTAAGTGAACAAGTCCAACATATGGGAAAATGAACAAGCATCTGGGCCAGTGGCCTCCAGGGAAAGAAAGAGGGAGGGAGGGGATAGTAATTGTTCTATTGATAATTCCCAAATCACACCCTTAAGAGGGCAGCAAGGCCCAGCTATGGTAGGATGCACTGCTAAGATGCTGTGCTCCAGGCTGGGACCACACAGGAGGCTTGGGTTCAATTCCTGGTCCAACATAAAAGCCTGGTATGGTGGCCTGCACCTGTAATCCCAGCGACCTAGAAGGCTGAGGCAGGAAGATTGTGAGTTTGAGGCTGGCCTGGGCAACACAGAAAATGGGCCAAGTGTAGAGGCGTGCACCTGTAGTCCCAGTTAGGAAACCGGGAGGCAGCAAAATATAACTGGCTGGGCCTGGGGATGGCAGTACAAGCAGGAGGGTGCCACTGCTCAATGGTGGGAGCCACGCGGGAGGCCCAAGTTTGATTTGGGGTCAACCTAAACAGCCCGGGTGTGGCTGCATTTGCCTATAATCCTGGAAGCTGAGTGCTGTGGCTTCTCATTATAATTCAGGCTGACTGGGAGTTTGGGGGAAGAGAATCATGACATGGCTATGCATCACTGTCAAAAATACCTCTCAATTCTCTCTCCTCCTTCTCCCTCCTGTGTTCTCTCTCTCTCATAAAAACAAAAACACAGAACTTTGTGACTAAGTGCATAGATTCTGCAGCTGGGCTGCTTGGGGGTTAAACTCTAGCTCTGCCACTTAGTCCTGTACCTTGTGCTCGATTTCCTCACCTGTAAAGCGGGATAATGAAGTACCCATCTTGTCCTTGGAAAGACCAAGTGAGGAACACCCTTAGTAGAGTGCCTGGCATATGGTGAGCGCTGCGGGAATATTTGCCATTATTATTATCGAGTTGTGAAAAGGCTGCTCACAAGTTCGTTTATTCCAAAGTCCAAAGTGACACTCCATGAGTGGCCATTCGTGCCGCCTTTTGGGCAGCATGGGGTCACCTTTGCTTTGGCGTGGAGCTTTGCAATCAGAAAAAGAAGAGGTTATGCACTGGTTGGCAGCATTTCTGGAGCCCTTGCTATGCAGGCACTGTGCTTGACTTTAAGTGGATCGTTCTGCTTCCACCCTGTGAGGTAGGGGCTGTCACAGATAAAGGAATCGGGGCTCAATGAGGTAAAGCCGAGGAATGCCAGGGTGAGAACAGGGGTAAGGGGTGTGCCTACTTTGTGCCAGGGCTGTGTCAATGTGTGGGTTTCTGATGGACAAGACCTATCTCTGTGCCTCCAGGACCTGTGGTCTGGTCCAGGAGTTTCAACCTTTAATATACATAAGAATCACAGGGAAGTCTGTTGAAAAAGTCAAGTTTCTGAGTCCTAACCACAGAAACTGTGATTCAGGGAGATCATGAGGGACCCGCGATTCTGCATTTCTTGGGTGGGGCTCAGACGATTCTGATGCTTTGGGTCCATAGACCACAACGGAAGCAGCTCTGGTCTGGCCATTGCTGTTTCCCTTTTCTCTATTATGATTCAGGGGGACACAGAGCTGCATGATCTAAATCAGTGGCAATTGGCCTCTTTGTCATCACCTGCTTCCTGAATTACCATTTTGCTTAATTAGACTACTTCCTATCATCCTAACCATAATGACATACTTGCTGCCTATTGGGTTGTTATGTGCTGGGCACAGTACAATGCCTTCCACTTACACTATCCTCTTGCTGAGTCTTCCTAACAATCCCATAAGTTCAAAATGATTATCATTCACATTTTCCAAGTGAAGAGAAAGGCCCCACTGCTAGTGAGCGACTGACCTAGGTTATAAACTCAGGACTAGCAGATCACCACCCCAGACACATATCTGTAGGCAGTTCTGTGACAGTAGTTTCAGCTTCTGCCAGTTTGAACCTCCTGCCTCACTCTTGGGTGGGGTAACCCAGGTTTTTCCTGTTCATATTTCTATCTTGTCTGCCCCCATTCTCAGACTCCCGTGTAAGTTCTTCAGAAGGTAGTGTCCCTTTGCTTCCTTATTTTTATCTCATTCAATGAGTCAAACAGGGTTAGGGCAATGGGAATGTGGAGTAGGTGTTATGAGTTGAGTTGAGTCTACACCCAAATTCATATGTTGAAATTCACCCCTAACTTCCAGTACATAACAGTGTGACCTTAAATGGAAACTGGGTCTTTATAGGGATAATCAAGTTAAAATGAGGTCACTGAGGTGGGACTTTAATACAATATGACTGGTGTCCTTATAAAAAGGGTAAACTTGGGCACAGAGACAAGCACAGAAGGAAGACGACATAGTTGTAGGAAGAAGATGGCCATCTGCAAGCCAAAGGGAGAGATCGAGAACAGATCCTTCCCTACAGCCCTTTGAAGGGACTGATGCTGCTCACACCTTGCTTTACACTTCTGGACATTTCTGTGGTTTCAGCCACCCAGCCTGTGGTCCTCGCTATGGCAGCCCTAGCAAACCACCAGAGAAGGAACCCAGATTCCCAGGTTCTCCTCTAGGCCCAGACTTTGGGATGATCTAGTTGAAGGCCAGCTCATGACGCCAAATTGTGCCAACGTGTTTGAACTCTGAGTTCCTTTCTGTTGGATTCAACTGTGCTCTTGGGACTACAAGTAGGCCTTAGGCTCAGGAAGAAAGAAGGAATAAATAGGAACAGTGAAGTGGGAAGGGAAAGTAAAAAAAAGGAGAAAGGAAACAGGAAGAGAATGAGGAGAGGGAGCAGGGACTGGAATGAAACACACAGAGGGCCTCTAATGACCACTCCAGGTTCTTTCAGTTCATTAAAGGGGCACGTCCTGTGTGCCAGGGAGCATGCAAAACAATGGACCACCACAAAGCTGGGCTGACAGTCCCCATCCTCATGGAATTTAGAGGCTAAATGGGATCACAGACATTGATCAAAGCATGGCTCTCCTGAGTGGTTCTTTGAAGTCATACGGCAGAAATCCTAGTCATGGCGTCTGAGAATACAGCCATGAGAAGGTGGTGCTGGGTTGGGAGCTGAAGGACTGGCAGGTATTGACTAATGAGGCTGAGTGTTTCAGGTGGGGAAAGAGCATGAGCAGAGGTCGCATGGTGTGAAGAAGTGTGGCATCTCCAAGAAGCAAGAAGAAGGCCTGTGTGCCTGCAGTGCAGGGAAGACAGGGCAAGTTGAACCCCAGGGACCAGGAGGGGTAGGACGCGCGGTGGTGTTGACAATTTAGGGCCTTTGGCTGTGTGAGCCATTGGAAGCCAGAGGAAGAAAGTTTGGACAAACTCCCATTTCATAAACAGAAGGTTGGGCTAGAGACATCGATGGCGTGACTGAGCAGTGGGTCAATCCTGAAGCAACGTCAGGCTTCTCAAACTCAAACCCAGGTTGGCTGTTTGGCCATGAGGGAATGAAGTTCCAGGACATTTTCCAAATATGCACTGGCCATTGTCCTTCCCCAACAGACTGTTCTTGAGGTCTGTAATGGCCCCATTGGGAAGGGTCTAATTAGGGACAGTTCTCCCTTCAGTAAGGCTCATTAGTGAACCTGGCAGCCAGACCAGGCTCATACTGCAGTTGACCGGGCAGCCCCTTCTCCGGCATCATTTGAAGGACACAGAAAGTTTCTCCTTTGTCTGCTCTGCCTGAAGTTTAGGAGTGGGCATGCTTTCAGGAGGCTAATTACGCAGTGGACAATGGGGGAATGTCTAGAAGAGAAGGAAGAACTGGAAGCCCAGGGGAACTCCCTGGCAGGCACAAGGGGAGAAAGTGGGCATGGATGGGTTTGAACAGGTGCAGAGGGTGCTGAAAGCAGGAGTGCCAAGGACCTCAAGAGAGCCCAGAGCCAATTTCACCTTTCCATGATTTCATGGAAGAAGTAGTAAGATGGGCCTGGGACCTGTAGGAAATCCACCAGAGTGTGGATTTCCATGGGTCTGAATACCTCAACTATTAGATACACACATCAGACACACACGCCATTGCTATCACCGATGCCAGCTGTAGTTGGCTTAATCCATATGTAAAGAAAAGTGCTAATGGGCCACCCCATGGCCTGACAGTTAAGGTGGCTGGACCTCATGCCTGAGCATGCAGGATAAGTCCTCGACCCAATGGCTTGAGAAACATGCCAGGCACATGTGTGCGTGCTTAAAATTCCAAAAGGACGAGAGATGGAGGAGAAGGGATTGTGGCATGGCCATTCTCCACAGGGGTAGGAGGAGTTCTCTCTCTCTCTCTCTCTCTTTCTCTCTTTCTCTTTCTCAAGCACATGTGCCCTCAGGCAAATTAATAAAAAGTCCTAATGAACACCATGCCATTGCCACATGCTCAGCGTGCCGCAAATATAACTCCCTTTCTTTTCACTTGAGCAAAGGGACTGGATTTGGCTAAGAAAGGATGAGTCCTCAGAGCACACTTTGGAGGAGAGAGGTGGCTTTCAGGAAGGTGAGAGAACAGCCAGGAGGCCCATTAGGGAGCAAGATCTACCATCTCCTACTCATCTCACCTACCCTGGCTCCCTGGTTGCCTTTCTTTTCTACTGTTTCATGCCCTCCCCTGCCTCGCAGGCATTGCAATGCGGTTCCACTGCCCGGAATGCTTTCTCTCCAGCTCTTCACGCTGCAGGCCTGGTTTCATCTTTCAGGCCTACCTCTCTTGTCAGCTCTTCAAAGAGGCTTTCCTATTGCTCCCTATCTTACCTCTCTTTCTAGCCAGTCACTTATAAATTTGCTATTGCTGCTTCTTCTTATCGAAAGCAGCCTGAGGAGATCTTTGAAAATGGTTTGAGGGACCAGCAGATGGTATAATGGTTACATCGCTAGACCTCCACATACTCGACCACAGTTCGAGTGGCTTAAAACTCACACCAGGTGTGTGTGTGTGTGTGTGTGTGTGTGTTTGTGTATGGGCCCAAAAATTCCCAGGAAGAGAATGGAGGAGAAGGGATCGAAGCATGGCCATTTCCCCCTGGAGGGTGATTTCTCACTTTCTCTCTGTCTCTCTCTCTCTAGTGAACACATGAACCCTATAGAAAAAATCTCTCTCTAAAATAAAAGGAAAAATAAAATGGTTCTTTATTCATTTAACCCAGAGAATCCCACAAAGTCTAGCAAATCAAGAGGTTCAAATCTTTGTGTTCACTCTAAGAATACCCATGAAATTGCCCGGGGCACCAAGGGTATGCATATCTGAAAAGCCCCAAGTATCTGAAGGATATGACTTTACATAAGCGGTGTGAGCCATTCTGTTTACGATGGTGGAGTTGGCAGATATGCCCGGGTCAAACAGTGGGCCACACAGTGGGGCACACGCGGACGACAAGGGTGCCCCTAGCATGCACAGTGAGACCTTGGGAAGCAAACCTGGGATGCAGTGGGGCTGGTTGGTGGCCCAAAAAGAGTGCTGAATTTTTGCTGCATGTGCTTAAAAGTGTGGCCAGTAATGTTGAACTTAAGGTAGATGTAAATTCCCTGGTCATTGTACATATTCCAGTGAACAAGGTGCCCAAGTTGCACCGTTGTACTTACAGAGCTCATGGGCGGATTCACCCATACATAAGCTCCCCCTGCCACTTCAAGATGATCCTTACTGGGCCAGCAGGTGGTGTGGTGGTTAAGGCGCTGGAATTCCCACAGGCCAACTGCAGTTGGAGTCCTGGACCTGGCAGCTTTCTCTCCCTCCCCCCCCCCCCCCCCAAAAAAAAAAATCCTTACTGAAAGGGAACACATTTTTCCTGAACCAGAGGGAAGTTGAACAGAAAAAAAAATATATATCACAGAAGAAACTAAAGAAACCAAAACTTATGGCGTAGAAATAAATTTAACATAAAATAAATGTAGAAAAAAGTGAAAAAAAAATTAAAAAAAAAGTTTGCTATTGCCTATTTTCCCCACTAGAATGTAGGCCTCGTGAGGCAGGAACTAGACCATGTCTGTCATGTTCTCTGCTATATCCCCCGAGCTAGGAAAGAGCCTAACTCCACAGTAGGTGTTCCATATGTATCAGCCCAATGAATGAGTAAATCACTAAGTCATGGGAGTGGGAAAGCCAAGATCAAGGACCACAGTGGACCACCTTCCCTCTGTTGCTCTTTACAGATCTGGGGAGGGGAAGCTAGGACATTGACATCAAGGGCCTCCTTGGGTGGGCAGGCCCCTCCTGGTTCCTGGGTCCCCATGCTACATGTCAGCTGCTCTGCCTTAGCTGGCTTAGTCTCATCTCTGCAGAGAACTCACTTTGGGAGCCTGGAAAAATCTCCCCTGGGGTTATTAGAGATGAATAACTTCTTCTGGCTGATGGACATCAAAGGCAAACAAGTGATGTCAGGCACCCAGAAGGGAGACATTGATCCAGCACGTTCCGGCCCTCGCACCCACGTTGGCAGACAGAGCTGCGCATCTCCGCCTCCCCCGGCAGTCTGATGGGAATAGCAGAAGCAGTTTGCATTGATTAATCAATGTGCCAAGCGCGGCATCAGTACCTTTGGGAACATAAAGAGCTTCTTGAAAATGAGAGTCTTTTTTGTCCTTCCTCAGAATCTATTAGAGTTCAGAAGTGGGAAAACAGAGAATGAGAGCTCCAGGGCTGTTCCCTGGAGTCTACGCGAGGCAAGTCCAGCTGCCCAGACACACTTCCCTGGTTCGGCCTCCCAGGCCGGGCTGGCCCAGGCTTCCAGGAGTGGCTGCCTTGACTTTAGTGGCAGGTGGTGTTTCAGAGAAGCAAAATAGTCCTCCTTAAGGTTTGAGCAGCTTTTCATGTTTGAAGTGATGATGGGGATGTTTCTAAAGGGCAAAGATGCAGGTTGGCTTCAGAATGATTTCTTCCAAAGAAGGGTTTTGTCCACCCAGTTGATCACACATAATTTGTTGCCATTCTCCTTGGCTGGTCCTGGAGTATCTTTGCTGAGGGTTTGGGAAGCAGAGCTTATGTTTCATGGAAAGGGAACTGATATGGGAATACAAGAGTCCTTTTTTTTTTTTTTTTTTTTTTTAAATTCATAATAGGGTACCTGTAAGCACATGGGTGATGTGGTGAGCCAGAGAGTGGAGGGGCACTCTCCATGGCTAATTCACATTGAGATCGCCTTCCTCCAGTCCTCCAGCTCGCCAGGATCCTGGGCATAGTCTCATGTACCTGGTTTGTTTCCAGGCTGACCAGGCTGGGGATTTGAACCACAATTGGCATGTGGCTTCCAGCTTTGCAGTCCAATACACTTATGACTGTGCCATAGAGGCTGAGCTGCCTGTTTTCCTTTTCTCTCATTTCATTTATTTGTGTGTTTCTTCCATGAGAGAGGGAGATGCAGGGTGTGGAGAGGGGGAAGCAGAGAGGAAGAGGCAGAGAGAAAGAGAAAGAAAAAGAGAAAGAGGGAGAGAGGCACGACCATCAGAGTCCCCACGCTGTGATCCCACCCCCAGGCTCAGCCAGCCAGGATCCTGGACACACAGCGTGCCACTAGCATGCACAGTGAGGCCTTGGGATGCAAACCTGGGACCTCATCATGTTGTTTGTGTACTGCTGCGTCGCCATGGCAAGCCAGGCGTATTCTTCTGACAGTTCCAATCCTGACCCATTTGCCTCTTTAATCTTTCATTCTTCCAGAGCAACAGCCTGAGGCACTCAGAATGGTCAAAGGCAGGAATTCTGGGGTAGGACTGTCTGGATTGGAATTCAAGATCTGACACTCAATAGCGGTGTGACCTTGTGGAGTTATAAAATCTTCTCTGTAAAATAGAGATAATAACAGCATTTATAGCCTAGGAATATGTTGACAGGAATCTGTGTGTTAATACGATAGTCCCTGCTTACCACAGGGCTGTTCCAAGATTCCCAGTGGATGCCTAAAACTGTGAAGAGTACCAAACCCTGTATATACTATGTTCTAGCACTTTGATAACCAAGATGGCTACTAAGTGATCAATAGGCAGGTAGCATAGACAGCATGGATCAGCTGGAGTAAGGGATGGTTCATGTCCTGGGTAGGCTGGGTGGCATGAGATGTCATGTTATTCAGAATAGCATGTAATTTAACATTCAGAAATCATTTCTTTCTGCATTTTTTTTTCTTTTTTTTTTTTTTTTTTAAAATAATCATTTATTGGGCCAGCAGGTGGTATGGTAGTTAAGACACTGGACTTCCATGTGGCCAACTATGGTTTGAGTCCTAGACCTGGTGGCTTTCTTTCTTTCTTTCTCTCTCTCTCTATTGAGTATATGAGCCCTATAGCTAATTATAAAAAGAATAATAACAATAAATAAAATTAAATTTAAAAATAATTGTTTATTATTATTATTATTTTAAAATTTGTTGTAGGGCACATGGGCTTACCAGAGAGAGACAGAGAGAGAGGAAGTGAGAATGCAAGCCGCCAGGTCTGGGACTCATGGGAGTCCAGTGCCTTAACCATCATGCCACCTGCTGACCCATATTTCTAGCATTTTCATTTAATATTTTTGAATCATGGTTGACTATGGATAAGTAAAATGGCATCAAGTGAAACAGCAAACAAGAGCAACTTCTGTACAGGAAAAGCTTTAGGAGGTGTCAGGGCAACAGTAATGTTAGTGGTCCCCACCTCACAGAGTTGGCGTGAGAACTGAGTGAGATAGTGTCACGGGCCAAAACTGTCTTAGTGCACGATGCGTGGCACATAGTGTTTGCTCAGTAAAATATCACTTATTATTGCTCTCAACAATCCTGGCAGTCTGGCTAAAGTTTTTGGGGAAGTCTTCATAAGAATGTATTTCAACTCAAACAGTGGTCCTGGGCCATGAAGGTCACTAGCTACTCTAATGTTTCCCCGTCAGCTTTCATTGTTCCAGGGGAAAATGATCATCTTGTGCTTTTTCCGCACTTCAGATCCTCATGACGGGAACCTAGAACTAGCCAAGAAAGCAGTCGCTTCCATTAAAGAGTTTAAGCCCAGAGCAGAAGCGGGTATTCATGCACAGTTTCAAGATTCCCATCAAATGATCCAAGGAGAGTCGACTTCAGCAGACTCTCTCCGCTCAGTGTACAGAAAGGCTTTGGGCTTCCCACCTAGGCAGGGGCATTGGGTTCCTCAGTACAAAGGACTTCTTGTAAATGCGGCACAATGTCCGCTGGTCGCTGGGAAAACGGGCTGCAGAGATGAAAGGGATGGGCTGTGATGAGAGGAAACTGCATAGCCACTTCGCATTTGGGCTGCCTGGTGCTCTGCCCTCCCTGGCTGAGTGGCCTTGGGTCAGGAACGCTCCTCTTATGTTTCAGTGTCCTCCTCTGGAAGAGCGCCTCTGTCGGATGGTTGTGAAGGAAAGTCAGAGGGGGTGTGTAAAGCTCTCAATACTTGCTCATTCCCTTCCCCTTCCGCAGTGGTCCTCCTGTCTGGCTCACAGCTATGGATACGAAAAATGTGTTTAGAGGTTCGTGAATATTCCCTCGTACCAGGTGACCATGAGCACATCGCTTGGCTTCTGAAGCAACACAGAGAGATGGATCTGGGACGGGGTCCAGGTTGCGGTCTGGAGGAGGGGATGCTGGCAGGCCCCACACTCCCCTCAGCCTATTCTTTCTCCAGGGTTTTCAGGGTTTCCAACATATGGGTTTTCAGCCCATTTCTCTCCTGGGTTGTTAGAGCTCTCACTAAGGCCTACAGATTGATTTCCTCCTATAAAGAAGGTGGACCCCTTCCTGTCCCACTCTGACCCTTCCTGATGCTTCTCCACCTCCCACTGTGGCCGTAGGGTTTAACTCACAGCTGCTTCAGGGTGGATCCAGATGCGCATGGTGCAAGTGGGGTGAGAGCGTTTCCAAGGCGATGTCTGGGTTGTTTCTAGTGACCCATTGACCCTCCCCTCCCTGCCTTGTGTTGCCCCAGATCCGAGCCAAGCCTTTGGAGGGCGGCTTCACCTTGGGATATCTAGTTGGAGCCCCACTGTGGTGGGAGGTTCGGATCCCACGCTGGATGGGCCCTGGGGGAGGTCAGGGGGAGTATGAGCCAAAGAAGGCTTCATGGCCTGTGTGCTACCTCCAGGCCTCTCCCTCTTCTGCCTGCTCAGCAGTCAGACGAGGGGCGTGGAGGCCCGTATTTTAGGGTTGTAAAGAACATCTCTTCAAACATCTAACCATGTCTTGCTCTAGAATGGGAACGTATCCTTCACAGTCACTTTCAGGTCTTGTCATACACCGCAGAGCCAGAGATTGACTTCCCGGTGACTAACCGGGAGTCGTATATTCGTCAGACTACTGTGGCCCCAAAGTCCGAATTTTCCTGAAGTCAGGATCCCATTTTCTTCCTGGCCAGTCCCACATCCTGCTGGACCTGCGTTGGCTGACTCCTGGTTCTCATTATCTCTCCCCCATCCTCTCCAAAGGCCTCTCATTCCACCCAGGGGTTTTATTTTTAACTTGCACAGTAATGCGAGGGCTGAGCAGGAACGCTCACGGGAAAGTCTCCCCTTCTCTGGGACTTCCTCTCTGGCTCCCACTCCCTTCCCTTCGTATTTATTCAATGTCCTACTCAGGGCTACTACTACAAAAGGGCAGCCATAGCCCCGATCTTGGGGAGTAGGTGACAGAAGAAAACACCCACACACAACCCAGCAAAGGCAACAAAGAAATAAATGAAATAAGTAGATGCTGTGATAAGACCTATCCTTCACAAAGAACAAGCCAGCAAGGCGCTGCAACAGGGAAGCTGGTATAAATTGGGTGACAGGAAGCCTCCCTGAGGTGGCCCAGAAGCAGAGACCAGCAGGATGAGCAGGCGCCGTACATGCAAGAATCAGTGTGCAGAACAGGTAGCCAGGCCCTGGTGAGCAGGATATTCTAGAATACAGCAGAAAACCAGGTTATGTAAAGCCCATTGGATAAGGGGGTAATGTAGTCAAGATGAAGTTGGTTGAAATATGCAAAAACCAGATCAGATCATGCAGGGCGCTACAGTCATGCAAGAAGTTGGGGCTTCACTCTGAGCACAGTGGAAATCTTTTGGGTGAGTTGATAGGAAGAGGTGATGTGCTATGATTAAAAAAATATTTTTAAGAGAGATTTTTTGCTCTAGGGTACGTGTGCTCACCAGAGAGACAGAAAGTGAGAAATCACCCTCGGGGGGATGGCCATGCCACAATCCATTTTCCTTTCATGATTTGGGACACAACACACACACACACACACACACACACACACACACACACACACATGCCTGGTGTGAGTTTCAAGCCGCCGGGTCCAAGGCTCACACTGATTCAACTACATGGGAGTTCAGCGATGTAAGCATTATGCATCTGCTGGTCCCAATGATTAACATGTTAAGACCCTCACTTACTTGATTTCTGAGTGGAGAATAGGTTCTAAGAGGGGTGGGAAGGAAGGCAGAGATATAAGTCAGGAGGCTAGAGTCATGCAGGGGAGAAGATGGTGAATTAGGCTGGAGTAGGGCAGTGCCACAACTGCAAACAGGAACCAGCTTGCTAATAAACATTTTCCTTCCAGAGAGTTCATAGACCAATATTCTGCAAATGTAAGAAGGAATAGAACACCACAGCCAAAGTCATAAAGTTGGTCATGATAAGAAACAGAGTTTAGATATTCTCTGGCCTCTAACTGGCCATATTTGTTATTTCCAAGGACAATTCAGTAAGATCTTCGTCCAACATTTGTCCTCTTTGATGTTCTGAAAGATGTATAAATATTCCTCCCTCTTTGTACCATGGTGGCACTCTCTGTCCATTACAACTTTGGCTGGGATATGAGTTGAGATGGGCGAAACTCACTATTCCTGAGGAACTGTGGATCAATCAGAGTAAAACATGAAAACGAGGACCAGAATTCTGATAGAACTTGCTTTGACTGGGTCATCTCACTCATCTGCAAGACACCAGGGCGACTCTATACGCCTGAACAGCTTGAACACTGGCACCTGCTCTCCAAGGGAAACACTGCTGTATCACTGTTTTTTTTGTTTTTTTTTTTTTTTGGAGAGATTTTTCACTATAGGGCGTGCGCTCACCAGACAGACAGAGAGAGACAGAGAGATAGAAAGCGAGAAATCACCCCCCAGGGGGGATGGTCATGCTGCAATCCCTTCTCCTCCATTCTCCTCTCGGGATCTTAGGCACGCACGCACACGCGCCCGGCGTGAGTTGTAAGCCACCGGGTCCGGGACGCGAACCGCGGTCGACTACGTGGGAGTCCAGCGACATAGCCATTACGCTAACTGCTGGTTCCCACTGCTTTTTAGAAAAAACGAGATGGAAAACAGAACCACAATGTAGAGATTGTGCATAGAGTAATAAACGTAATAACCATTTCTGTTGTGTGCTTCAAGCCACTTCGCTTGTATTAACTCTTCAGTCATTCCAAAGGCTGATGGGATAATTATCGTTTGATCCTTTTTACTGAAGAGGGGGTCAAGAGTGAGAAGTGTTGTCATGTCTCATAATAGAAGTGTCTGGGCCGGGTTTGGAGGCTGGTCGAACTCCTAACTACTTACCGGGACTTGATTCTGTCTAGGTTGTTCACTATCACACTTTTAAAACTTCATGGAAAGGGCTGGCAGGTGGTGTGGTGGTTAAAGTGCTAGACTTCCACATGGCTGACCAGAGTTCAACTCCTGGACCTGGTAGTTTGCTTTCTCACTTTCTCTCTGTCTCTCTCTAGTCAAATTTTAAAAATAATAACAAATAAAATTAAATAAATAATTGTTTTTAAAAAACTGTTTAGAAGAAGACCTGGAGATCTTCCAAAATATTAGCAGAACAGCAGAATGAGTAAGTCTGTTGTCTTTTCCCTTTTTCAGTTTTTAATATTTTGACTACACAGTACCTGGCAGATAGTATGTATTCAAAATCTGTTTAATGAGATTATTGAGTTAATGAATATATATTCCTTAAAAATTATTTGGGGATCAATAAGATAATAGATTTAACTATAGAAAATGT
Source organism: Tupaia tana (assembly GCA_026018925.1). NCBI lineage: Eukaryota > Metazoa > Chordata > Mammalia > Scandentia > Tupaiidae > Tupaia > Tupaia tana. The sequence goes on along the minus strand of JAKSZU010000014.1, from coordinate 29,744,744 downwards.
AAAATAAAAACTTAAGAAATTAAAAAAAAATAAAGTTTTACTAGCATCCAGAGATAATCACTGTTAGAATACTGGCAATACTGATTTATATCTTCCCAATATTTTTCCATGTGCTTATGTCTGTGTATGTCTTTTTATGCCTATCTATCTAGATATGTGTATCCATTTAAAAAAAAAAGTATCAGGGACCAGCAGTTAGTGTAATGGCTATGTCACTGGACTCCCATGTAGTTGACCGCGGTTCGCGTCCCGGACCCGGTGGCTTAAAACTCACGCTGGGCATGTGCGTGCATGCCCAAGATCCCGAGAGGAGAATGGAGGAGGAGGGATTGCAGCGTGGCCATCCCCCCTTGGGGGTGATTTCTCGCTTTCTGTCTCTCTGTCTCTCTCTGTCTTTCTGGCGAGCGCACGCGCCCTATAGCAAAAACCTCTCCAAAAAAAAAAAAAAGTATCATACTGTATTTATAGACTTTTAGCTTATTTACTTAACCATATAGCATGAACATTCTCCATTTCATTTAATATTCTAAAATAGAATTTTTGATGGTGATAATATATTCCTCTATAATTTATTTAATGAGTCCCCTATTATTTGATATTCACTTTGTGGTCATTATTATTAACAATGCTATATTAAGGATCCTCTACAAAAACAATTATGCATAGCTATGGCCTTAGTCTGGACTGCTATGACAAGATACCACAGGCTGAGTGGCTTATAAATAACACAGATTTATCTCTTCGCAGTTCTTGAGGTTGGGAAGTCTAAGATCAAGGTGCCAGCAGGTTTGATGTCTGGCAAGGACCTTGTTTCTCGAAGAACATCTTTTTGCTGTATCCTCACACAGCAGAACAGGCAAGGGCTCTGAGGCTTCCTTTCTAAGTCTACTAATCTCATTTGTGAGAGCTCTGCCAGCCTGACCGAATCGTTCCCAGAGATCCCACTTCCTAATACCATCACCTTGAGGGTTAGGATTTCATCATATGAATGGGGGGGGGGGGGGGGACACAAACTTTCAAACAATCACTGTTTAAAAAATAACATTATACCTTCAAATACAGAAGAGGAATGACCCCAGTTTGGGGCTATTTTGGGTAGGCACATTTCTTACATTTGTCTTTCAAATCACTTAAAGCTGAGGAGATGTCCTCGAAAATACCCCCCATTTTCCCAGTGCTGGTCATTACTCACTTCTCAAGTATGTGTTCAGTGCAATTATGTCATTATAGGGGTAGGTTAGGAAAAAATCCCAATTGTGGCTAAAATGTGGGCCCTGAAGTTAAACGTCTGAGTTTACATTCCAGTCCTACTCCTAACCAGCTGTGTGAGCACGGGACAGTTCATTTGTCTGAGCCTCAGTTTCCCCAGGTATAAATGACACATAGCCCAGAGGATGTGAGGAGGTTGAACAGGTAAAGTTCTCTGAGCACTGTCTGATGCAGGACAAGTGCTCAGAAAATGTCTAGTACTATTTTTTTTTTTTTGGAGAGGTTTTTTTTTGCTATAGGGCCCGTGCGCTTGCCGGACAGACAGAGACAGAGAGATAGAAAGCGAGAAATCACCCCAGGGGGGATGGCCACGCCGCAATCCCTTCTCCTCCATTCTACTCTCGGGATCTTGGGCACGCACACACATGCGCCTGGTGTGAGTTTAAACCACTGGGTCCGGGACTCGAACCGGGGTCGACTACGTGGGAGTCCAGCGACATAGCCATTACGCTAACTGCTGGTCCCATCTAGTACTATTTTTACAAAGATGGAGGAAGCACTTCCTCATGAATTCCGTGATTTGGAAAACTCCCTCCCATCCTACTTTGCAAGACACACAGGGAAAATGAATTTTAAAATCACTCAAAATCCCCTCTGGCTATATTATCTTCTTTCCTTTTTTGGGTGGAGAAGGGTGTCAAAGTCTAAAGTGTTCAGGACAATTAGCTCTTTCTTCCTTCCTTACCAATAACCAGGTTTGCTGACTTAAGAATGTGTTTAAAACATTCTGTTGTGCACAGCTGCATAAGGAATGTAGCCTTCCTTTGCATTTAGCCAGCTGTGTTTTATAACTGTCTATTCTAAAATAAAAACAAAGCAAGCAAAGCAAAGAAAAACAGGACTTTACAGATCAACCCTAAATTGCTTGGCATTTAATACAACAATACAAAAAGTCTAACCCCTAAAACACAGACCACAGGGAGAACTAATTAGACTCGTATGCTGCACGTTGTTAACACAGACACGCCACTGACACATAGTAGGTACTCACGGAATCACGCTCAATATATTTCCTGAATACATGTTTTCCTTATATCAACAAGCTGCTGAGGAATCAAACCGTATATTCTTTTCATCTAAATACTGTCTGAGCCTGTTTGGAGGGTCAGAGGAAGATGCAGATGATTAAATGAACAGATGCTTTCTGAGTTTGTAAGTTAAGTGTTGAAAAACTTTTTCCTCTTAATTCATGGCTCTTGAGATACGTATATGATCTGGTGGAATGGTGCAGGGGTTTCTCTAAACCGCTGTCAGAGTCAGCACATGTGCTAGAGCACTGCTGGTGGCCAGGTAAAACTCTCCCTCTGTGGGAAGTGTTCAGAAAAGCCTCAGTGTGTGTGTAATATTGTGTCCTCAATATCAAAATGGCCTTGAAGATCACAGATAAGATATTTTCTCTTGAAAGTTTATTTATTTTATTCATGATAGAGAGCACATGTGCATGAGAGAGAGAGAGAGAAACATCATTGATGGTCGGGTCACACTGCGATCTCCTTCCTCCAGCCCCCCAGACTGGCAGGATGTTGGGCATGTTTGGGCTGACGGGGCCAGGGATCTGAGCCCACAGTCGCATGTGGCTTCCATACCGCAGTCCAGTGCACTCTGGACTGCACTGCCTCAGTGGAGCCAGGTAACAGACTTGATTGTAAGGCACTCAATATGGGGTGAGAAATTAATTGCAGGGCAAGTCCTTGAAGTAAAAAACTGTGAGGCACATTGCATGTTCCTAATAAATGATTGGAAATGGTAGAACTGCCAGCATCTACTGCTCTTAGGTACTTTTTTTCTTAAACTCTATGTATGTTTTGCTGCCATTGGTTGAGGGCCTTCTTGTGTATGAGAAATCATACCATAGGACAATCATCACCAAAATGTATTCTCTGCTCTCATACAGCCATAAGCTAGTGGAGAGGAGATACAAGGAAATGACTCAATGACAGAAGGAATGAAATAATTGCTGGCAAAACCCCACATTGTGGGTCTTCAAAGGAGTGGACCTTACTGATTTCTCTTAATTGGGGAAATCAAGGAAGGCTTTGCAATGGAGGTGGCATTTCGCATATATCTTAAAGGATGAAAAAAGCTTCAATTAGCAGAACATGTAGAGGAAGGGCCTTCCAGGCTGAGGAAACACGTGAGCTAACACATGAAGGCATAGATGTTCTTAACGTGCATCAGGGAAGAGGGAGTAGCTGGGACATGGAAGGACATAGTGGGAAGTGAGGCTTTGCAAACCAGATCCGTGATCACTGAAATGCTTGCCCAAGGACATTGGGCCTTGATGTCTGGAAAGTGGGAAATAAGGAAAGGTTTCTGAGCCAAGGGTTGGGGTGTGCAGATCTGCCTTTAGAAGCACGACTCCTAGGGCAGTGTGCAGAAGCCATTGCGACAGCAAGCTAGGAGGCCTGAGACCAAGCCGGAGGCTCCAGGGTCGTTTAGTAGCTTGGACAGTGTGGACCAGCCCTGACTTCTCTGAATCCTGTGATCCTGTTTTTTTTTTTTTTTTGGCTTTCCTCCTTACTCAGCTTCTTCCCTCGGGCTCCTGGGCCTTCTGAGACTGGGGGAGTTAGGTTGCATTGGGGATCTCTGGGGATTTGAAGCCTCGCCCAGGGTGGCTGCCTCTGTCTGCCTCTCTCTTCAGGCTTCAGATGATTCTTCACTGAAGATTCCATTTTGCCCCTCTGCCCCAGCTCTCCTGCATCTGCCTCACATTCTGGATGCTCTCCAGAGCCCCATTTTTACTGCCTGCCAGTCAGCAGATGGATGACTCTTGCTCACCTCAGACGCAGCATGCCCCAGAGTGAGCCCCGTGTGTGCTCTGCCAAATGGGCTTCTCTTGGGTGTGTCCTTTCTCTCAGGAAATAGCCTCCCCATTCGTTCATCCTATAGCCTTTTCCCTGACACCCCAAGTAATCTCCGATTATCCCTCTTCCCAGTCCTCTTCATCCTCTTCCTCAAGTGACTTCAGAAGCATCCTCTCCCTTCTACTCTCATAGTTCAAATGTAGGATCTTTTGTCCATTTCAATTCAACTATTTATTGGGCACTAGGGACTGTCCTGGGGATACGATGGGGAGAAGGACGCACATGGCCCTGGCCTAGACTAGTTTGCAGGGTAGGAAAGAGGATAAACCTTAAGCAAGGACTTGTAGACAGATGAATTTTCCCAAAAAGTACACATAGAGGGTACCATGTTCCTGGGCCTTTCTTTGCTCAGTCCAGTCCCCATCAGTAACCAACATTTTCCTAGAAAATGTTTCCAGAAGCATTTCCCAGACTCCCTTCTCAAAAATCTCCACTTCGTGTGCAGATTAAAGTCTAAACTCTCTGGGATAGGGATGTTCACAGTTCACTCATCAGCCTCCAGATAAGCTCGCACTAGCCCTGTGCATCCCTGCAACCCCCTCTTCTACCCCCACTTAACTCAGTGGCGTCTTCCACTCACACTAGGAGAAGAGGCCTTCTTCCTTCCCATCCCCAGGCCTTTGTTCAAGCAATTCCCTTATTCCATGTCACACATGTGAAGTGTGTTTGTTCTTTGGGCTGGAATGCTGCAGGAGAATCTTCCACAAAAACCTTCCTGATCCCTTCTTAACTTTAGCCCTCCATTTTGCCTCTCGACCTCACAGCATCTATTACAGCCTGTCACAGTATTTATCATTTAGCGTCTCACCTCTGTCGGGGATAAGAGCTTACCTTATTTCTCCTGAATAACCACAAAGAAAATGGCTGGAATTAAGAGATACTGCAATGCATATTTTGTTTACGCGCCAGGTGTCGAGCCAAGTGCTGCACTTGCATTATCTCATCACGTCCTTATAACAGACACGTAGGGTAGGAACTACCACTGGCCTCATCTTAGAAATGAGGCAGAAGCTCAGAGAGCTGAATTGACTTCCTGGGTGGAAACTCAGAAAGCCTCACTTCAAAGCCCACATCCTCGTCCACAAATCCACCTTTATTCCCTTCCTGAGTTTGGTCAGGATCTTATACATAATAAATTTTAGATAGGGGTGGCTCAATTAAGAGATTGGAGACAGTGGGGCAAGCCAGTGGCATCGTGGTTAAGGTAGCTGGATCCCACATGACTGACTGCACAGTTTGAGTCCTGGACCCAGTGGTTTGAGAGACACTTTCAGTGCATGTACCTACGTACCCAACATCCTGAAAGGAGAGATGGGGAAGGAATGGCAGTGAGGCTGTCCTCCACAGGGAGGTGCTTTCTCTCTTTCCTTCTCCTTCTTTCTGTCTCTCTCTTGTGAGTGCACACATTCTCTGGCAAATTGAAAAAAAAACTAATAAAAGAGATTGGGGGAACCAGCAGTGTAATAGCTGTCGCTGGACTCCCTGTAGTAGACCGTGGTTCGAGTCCCGGATCTGGTGGCTTAAACTCAGGCCGGGTGTGTGTGTTTGCGTGCCCAAGATCCCAAGAGGAGAATGGAGAAGAAGGGATTGAGGCATGGCCATCCCCCTGGGGGGTGATTTCTCACTTTCTATCTCTCTGTCTCTCTCTGCCTTTCTGGCGAGCGCATGTGCCCTATAGCAAAAACTCCTCAAAAAAATATAAATAAATAAATAAATAAATAAATAAATAAATAAATAAATAAAAGAGGTTGGGGACAGTGAAGCAGTGTCCCTGAGGTTATGCTTCAGGTCACGATCACTTAGATTTTACGGACACCAGATCTTCAATGGCCTCATATCCTGCATTTGTCATCTAGGAGATAGAGGCCAAGAGTTTTCAAACCTTTTGACTGCTCTGTGACAAAGCGTTAGAGAGATCTTTCACAAAACCCTACTGACCTCTTCTTCCACTGCAGCAGTTTGTTGAATCCAAATTCATGAACTCTGATTTGATTCGGGTAATAACATGCACCTAAAGCAAAGAACTTCCCTTGCACCCATCTACCATTGGCTCTCCTAAACCTGGGAGGAGATGTTTCACCAGGGGACACCTTCTCCCTCGGTCCCTAGACTGACCTGTCTGTTTCCATAAGGGTGCAGAGGTGTGCAGCCAGGGGGCCTGCCCTGCTTTGCTCCAGACGGGACTGTCACTGTGAGCATGGGCAGGACCTCGATGGCATCCCATGTCAGTGGGAGCAGGCCAGAGGGGACAGCTGGGACAGGAAAGTTGGAAATGGGAAAGTGTTAATTGCCCAGAGAGCTGACAGAGGTAGCACCGACTGGCCAGCCAGGGTACTTTTTCCATTCCTTTCTGAGACATGAACAAGAGAGTTTGAAGAAGGTAGGAACCAGCCCCAGAAAATCTAGAGGAACAGAGCCCAGAGTGTGGGCCTTCCAGAGCTGCCAAAGTCTTCCAATCTGTAGAGTGGGGCATTTGGTAGTGGGAGGGCCACCCTCTCCTACCTCCCACTTTCATCTCCCTATTGACCTGGGAGGGACTAAGAGGTTGGTGGTCCTTCCTTGTTAGATTTCTTTACTTGGTTTGAACTTGGCTTGTCTTGCTACAGTGTAGACATCTTTCTGTGCCACTTTCTCCCCCATATCCTGGCTTAAATGTCACATTGTGGGGGAGGGGAGATCATGTCAGAGGATATGCAGATAGGCACAGGGACAGACTGATGAGTCAGTTGATGCTGGGAGTCTTGTCTAACACACTAGTTTCTGGGCTCTGATCCAACCATGCCATGCTGCTGCTAGATTTCATGGGATCTCATGTCCCATCCTGTATGCTATATTATACCTTTAAGATTTTTAAAGCAACAGAAACAAGTTTTGCAAAACCAGCAAAAAGTCCATCTCAGGACCCGAGATGCTGCTATGGATCCAACCCAAGGCCATGGTAACAGCTCTTAAGTCGAGTCTGGGCTATGTTTCATTCGGCAAAGTCTGAGACTTGTATCAGACACCGTACTGGAATGGCTCATGTTATAGTGGGATTCCACTGGCAGTCCGAGTTGCAGATAAAAGGCTAGGTTTTTCTGACCCTGGGTTTGATGCGGTGGAGGCAGGTCAGCCAAAAAAGGCAGATTGCAGCAGGGTCTCACTTCAAAAGAGAAGGGTCTGCCAGAGAGCCAAGCTGGAGAAAAGTCATTCGCTCCATCTTCTGTGTTCATGGTATAATGAGAAATTCGGATCAAGGGAAAAATAGGCCAAGCCTGTCTACCTCAGCTTCCCTGAAGGAAAAGCTTATTCACTGAGATTAGGAAGGCTGGACAATACTCCCCACTGGAGAACTCCGATGGGAAAGACCTTGGGGTTCCAGAGATAGGGGAGGCTCTGAGAAAGAGAGTATTAATATCATAAACATGAAGCTTTGCTAATATTGATAAGCAAGAATTGCTAGGTAAAGGTGAGGCTCGGAGGAGAATGAGCATCTATACTCAGGTCATTGAGTGTTCAGGAAGTCCCAGCAAGGCCAGAGGCCGCTAGCGGGATGAAGTGAGCAACGACTCGAGAGGAGACAGGAAGATGAAGAGACAGAGAGGAGCCTTGTGGGGGGAGGTCTTGGGCCATTAACTGCTTGAGAAAGCCCCAGCCAGGATCTGTGGTGGCCTTTTCCAGGGAGGAGTGAGCCAGCCCTCTTTCCAAGGTAAATAGCTCCTGAAGTAACATGTCCCAAAGGGCCAAAGTCCTGGGGAGGGGAGCTGGGAATGTGGAAAGCCTGGCTCAGAAAGGAGGATGTCAAGGTGGGAGGGTGGGAAGGGTGTGGGGGTGAGGGAGGCGAGGTGACTTGTCCAAGACACATGCAGTGTGAGGGCTGACTGGGTTCTGAGAGCCTGAGGTGGGTGTTTCATGGGGGCAGGTTTCCAAGGTGTGTCAGGGATAATAATAACACTTAAGTACGGTGGAATATTGTTATATCAGCTAATATTATTTAAGACTTCGTGTCATCATGGGTGTTAGACAGTTAAACAGTACAGCAATGTGCCAAGCACTTGACATCACGTTCTCTCGTTCTATCCGCACAGTAACATTATGAGTTTTAGTTACTATCGTTATCTCCATTGTAGAGAAGAGGAAACTGAGGTTCAGAGAGGTGGCATCTCCTAACCCAGGTCTCACAGAAAGTAGTAGCAGAGTCAAGGCTTGTCCTCATCTGAGCCAACCCCAGGGCACAATCCTTGTCCACAGGGAAAAGGCTCAACCTGCCTAAAGAAAAAGCAAGCCCTGGACATCAAGGGTGCTGGGACCCAAATACAGGTAGAACCACCACAAAATACCCCAGCGGCCACTCACTGGATAGTTACTTCCTTATTTTCTCAAGTCTCAGGTACTATACATTGTAAGACACACCATCATTTTATAAACCACGATGGAAAGATGCTGCACTGCCTGATCTTACAGATGTGAAAATGCCATAAAAATATGTGCGTCAGGGGACCAGCAGTTAGTGTAATGGCTATGTCGCTGGACTCCCATGTAGTCCACTGCGGTTCGAGTCCTGGAACCGGTGGCTTAAAACTCACGCCAGGCTTGTGTGCGTGTGTGTCCAAGATCCAGAGAGGAGAATGGAGGAGAAGGGATTGTGGCGTGGCCATCCCCCCTGGGGGATGATTTCTCGCTTTCTGTCTCTCTGTCTCTCTCTGTCTTTCTGGTAAGCGCACGCACCTAATGACAAAAACCTCCCCCAAAAAAGAAAAAAAAAATATGTGCATTGGAGGTGTGATGAGCTCTGTAAGTGCCATAATGTGCTGGGAGCGTTGCTGCTGCCGTCTGATTGGATCCCCCCAATAGCCCTTTTGTATCACCCCTGCTTTTGCAGAGGAGGACACAGGCCTCAGAGCAGTGGGGTCTGTGCCCATGGCTGGTGACACAGGGCTGGGAGCCACGAAGCCTGGATCCGTCCTTGGCAACTTCTTGTGCCAAGATTCCTGCCCTTAATGCTCAGGTCACCGCCTCTAAAGGAGCTGGGCCGTCTTTGTCATCTGTTCCTTCCGATGGCAGCCAGCTTGGCGGACAAAAGACACAATGGAGGCATCTACCCGCGGGCAAAGAAAACCTGTCCTCATTTCTCTTCCCAGGGCTCTCTGGTGCCTGAGCTCATCTGGCGTCTCAAGCCGCCCTTGGACTCTGGAATGCGTCCTCTGGCACTGGAGTCAGGTGACCCCTTCAGGAAGATTCTAGCAGCCCTAGCCATTTGTTCCCTAGTTCACAAGCCTCCTCAGCCTAGGGTCTTTCTGTGACCCCCTTTTCCCAGACTCCACTTGTGATGTGAGCCAAATTTTGTAGTGTCATTCTTGACCCTGAACTTTATTCTTCCCACATCTTCCTCATCTCCTCCCATCTCCCCGAGCATCTTAACTCTTTGGCCTCATCCAGCCTTGTTCAAGAGTCTTACTCACATCTTAATCACTTCCTCGCCCTGTTCACACCTCCTTCTGGTTAAAGGTTTCCTAAAATCCCTGCAAGTTAAGATGAAAATACAGAATAAGAGAGAGGTGGAATGAAGAAGTTGTACATGTAGGGACCAGCAGTTAGCGTAATGGCTATGTCGCTGGATTCCCATGTAGTTGACCGCAGTTCGAGTCCTGGACCCGGTGGCTTAAATTCACGCTGGGCGCGTGTGTGTGCGTGCCCAAGATCCCGAGAGGAGAATGGAGGAGAAGGGATTGCGGCGTGGCCATCCCCCCTGGGGGGGTGATTTCCTGCTTTCTATCTCTCTGTCTCTCTGTGTCTGTCTGGCGAGCGCACGCGACCTATAGCAAAAAAAAAAACCTCTCCAAAAAAAGAAAAAAATAAAAATCTTTTTTTTAAAAAAAAAGGTTGTATATGTAGAAAAAAGTCAACCAGACAAGTTTCCTTGCCTTTGTTTTTGACCCCCAAGAATTTCATCATCCACGTGGGCCGTGTATCCACAAGCTGGCCTCTTGGTTTCCCAACGTGTGTCGTCACCGTGTATCTTCTCTCCCTCTGTCTCGACCTCTTGGCCAGCCTCCTCCTAATTTTCCAAAGTGAGGACGGCAGTTGTACTTTAATTAAATCTTCTCATCTCCTTAAAACACCCTTGTTCTCTCCCCTCCCAGTCACTGAGTCATTCTTTCCCATCACATCTCAAAGTCTTCCCTGATGCTGGAGAGGAAGGATGGGACTTGGCATTTTCCCACTTCTGAGTTTTTCTCCCCACTTGAACAAGAAGTTCAAATCACAACTTGGAAATGCCTCCTAACTGCTAAAATCATTCTGTTAGAAAGTGCCCGCATTCTTTTTTTTCTGACTATCCTTCTCACTCTTCCTCCTCCTGTCTGAACCACTCTCATTTTCTTTGTATGACAGCCTCAACATTGCCCAACTTTCCAGCAAAGCTCCGGTCAGAGGAACTCCAAAATATCTTGCAATTTCAATATATGAAAATCTTTACTGAGTGTTAGGTATTATTTGTTTTCAGTGTTCGATCAACATGGGAAACCTGCTCCATATGCATTTTCTTTGTTCTAAGTTCTTCTTGGGTAGAAATGTGTCAGCTTTATTGATGAATGATATACCGGGAAGAGTTTAGAGAAAACATATACTGAATGAATGCATGAATGAATGATTAGCAGTCCACACTGTGTTTTTTTTCCTGTGTCCATGCAGGATGTGAACCTCATGAAGGTCCCCTTTCATACAGCAAATATTTATTGAGACCCTACTATGTGGATAGAATAGGGAACTACCCTCTCAGAGTTTGCCTTCAAATAGAAAAATGACCATTTAAAAACTACTAAATTGGGGGACCAGCAGTTAGTGTAATGGCTATGTTGCTGGACTCCCATGTAGTTGACTGCGGTTCGTGTCTTGGACCCAGTGGCTTAAAACCCATGCCAGGCGCATGTGCGTGCATGCCCAAGATCCTGAGAGGAGAATGGAGGAGAAGGGATTGTGGTGCGGCCATCCCCCCTGGGGGGTGATTTCTCGCTTTCTGTCTCTCTGTCTCTGTCTGGCGAGCGCACGCGTCCTATAGCAAAAACCTCTCCAAAACAAACAAAAAACAACAAAAAAACACGACTAAATTGGAGTCCACCCAATTTTGGGCTCTAATACATGTTTCAGAGAGAGTCCTGAAATTACAGAAAGTTGAATTCATTTGTGTTCTGGGAGAGCTAAGAAATTGGAAATGAGAATGGCCAACAGGTGGCATAGTGGTTAAGGGCACTGGTCTCCCACATGGCTGACTGCAGTTCTAGTACCAGACCTGGTGGCTTGCTTTCTCGCTTTCCCCTTCTCTCTCTTGCTCTGTCCATCTCTGGTCAAATTAAAAATAAATAAGTACAGTTAAATAATTATTTTTAAAAAATTGGAAGTGAGAGAGTCAATTAGATAATGAGATGGAAATATTCATTAACAACTTTACTGAGCCATAATTCACATATTGCTTAAGTCACTTGCTAAAATTAAATGATTAAATGATTCAGTGGTCTCTTGGTATATTCAGAGTTGTGCAGCTATTGCCACTGTTTACTTTCAAGACATCTCAGCAACCTGAAAAAAACTGTCTCTCATAACTCACTCCCAATCTCCCCTTTCTCAGCCCCCAGCACCACCAATCTTCGTTCTGTCTCTACAGATTGGCCTATTGTGCCTATTTTATGCAAATGACTCATACAATATGTAGCCTCTTATGTCTGGCTTCTTTCACTTAGCATAATGATTTCAAGACTTAGCCATATTGAACATGGATCAGTACTTAATTCCTTTCTATGACTGAGTAATATTCCACTGTTTGGTATTCAAAGGGGCTGGGAGTCAAAAATAAGGCAGGTCGGGACCAGCAGGTGGCGTGGTGGTTAAGGTGCTGGACACTCCCACATGGCTGACCACGGTTCAAGTTCTGGACCTGGCGGCTTGCTTTCTCACTTTCTCTCTCTCTCCCTCTCTGTATCACTCTCTCTGGTCAAATTAAAATAAAATAAATGAATAAATAAAATAAAATTAAAATAATTCTTTTAAAAAAAAAATAAGGCAGGTCATTCCAGAGGATTTAACAGAAGTTCAATATCAGAGGGCAACTGACAGAATGGGAAAAGGTTGGTGGAGATTGACCTTCACACATGTGCAGCTGCAGATTCTACCCCCAACCCCCCCCCCCCCCCTTTAGTAAGCTGGAACTGCTTAAAGGTACAGTGGATGGGTTTAACAATGGTGCCAAACTCCAGGGAGTGAACAAGTCATTTGGGGGAGATATGACTGCCACATGCTTGAGGTTAGAGGAGCAAGCCATCAGAGGGAAGATGTGACTGCTCCAGGGACAAAAATGGTTAGTGTTTCCTTTCTCAAAAGCCAGTGTGGCACAAGCTATTATCCTAGTTAAAGTGACTGCCTCATATAAAAATTTAGAAAGGGCTTATTTAAGTAAAATTCCTGCTCAGAGTTAGTAAAGGTTATTCTGGGGTACAGTGGAAGGGTGGAGGGCCCAAGAGGGAAGTAGTTCTTACAAAATGGAGTCAGTCTGATGCATCCACATGCACGGATATACCACATTTTTTATACATTCATCATCTGATGGACATTTGGGTTGTTCACACCTTTTTGTTATTATGAATAATTCTGCTATGAACATTACCATACTTATTTTTGTATGAACATACTTTTGCATTTGCCTTAGGTATACACCCAGCATGGGATTGTTGATCATATGCTAACTCTTTGGTTAATCATTGCAAACCCTTTTCTAAATGGCTGAGCCATTTAATATTTCCACCATTATTGTATAGGGGTTTCAATTTCTCTGTGTGCTTGCCAACACTTAGTATTGCTGCCTTCTTGATTAAAGCCATCCTAGTGGGTGTGAAGTGATATTGTGCTTTTAATTTACATTTCCCTAGTGACTAATGATGCTGAGCCTCTTTTCGTGTGGAAATGAGAACATCTGTATTATGTTTGTGAGGCAGCGACTGACCTGGTTCTCATTGCCATGTCAGCAGAACTCCATAACATTTGTTGAATGAACATAACTAAGAGCAAAGCAAAATACCTTGGAGGACATCAGCTCTATTAGCTATGGCGGCCCACCAGAGGAATGGTTGTGTGAGGGATAATATTTTGCAAATATGAAGCAATGGATTTTCACCCCATCCTGCTGCCTTTAAACCATGCTCCATTTGGAGCCTCACTTGTCAGAGACTGGGCCAGGGGACCTGGAGCCTGAAGTCAGAGAAGGAAGGGAGAACACAGAATAAAGAAGGGTTGACTGCCAAAATTTGTGGAGAGATTTGCGAAATGGCTTAAGCTCCCATTTAACATAGCGAGGGCTAAGGCTGGCAGATGGACTGTGGAGCGTCTACCACCATGTAAGGAGATGCCTGTCTGCCACGAGGGTTTAGCCCTGAAGATGGCGTTTGAAAAGAAATTACATTGTATTTGTGCAGGTGAGTGGGTGGTGTTGGCTTCAGAAACCTAATGAGTTGAGGGAACACTGAAGACAGGGCGGCCCGGCAACATGGGAAGGCCTAGACAGTGAGGGGTTGGATGGGGGCAATCAGATGGTGAGTGGGTGTACTTTGCACTCAGATCTCTGCTGTTCGTGCGTGATGTAGATGCTGAGATGAGAGCCAGAGGCCATGCAGGGTGACCCTGCAGCGGCGCCAGGGGCAGACCTCCTGGGTGGGGAGGCAGGACCCATGGCCAACAAGTGCTGATCAGCCAAGGAACCGCCCTGGGCTCTGACCCAGCCAAGAGAGACCAGTGGCCCCCACTTGAGTCGTAAAGGCCAGGGGGTGGGCAACATCAGGCAGGCAAGGGGCTCCATGCCAGAGATCTTGGGCTCCAGGGGACCCTGTGCAGGGGGGTTGCAACTCTTCCCTTCCAGTGAGAGGCTGAGTGACCCCCTGCACTCCTCCCACAGTCGGACACCATTTCAGAGAGGAGCAGAGGGCCTGCTGAAGAGGGAGAATCTGAAGATGAAGAACGGGGTGGGTTGGGTTCAGAGCGTTACCTAACAAAACTGTGTAAATTCTCATACTAGGTGAGAATGAAGACTTTTGAAGCTACCTGACAGGTGAGGTCTTGTGAGGAAGCCCCAACTCCAGACAAACTAAGAGAAACTACAGTCCTGTTGTGTGAGGAACTGTGACACCACCCACGGGTCTGCTATGGCTGGCTCAGCAGTAACCAGCCCAGCACAGGGCAGGTGGGACCAGGACATGGTGCCATTTCTGCTGCTGTGTCTGCAGCCACCTTCAGGGGCCTGTTCTGGAGTCAAGGAGCAACTGGATAAGAGATCTTCTCCCCTTTGACCAGAAAACAGTCCAAAGTGCATGCCCTTTGCCGCCTTTGGCTGAGATTCTTTCAGAAGCACTTGGTGACATTGGATAGGTCAGGCTTAGGAATGTCACTTCCCAAAGGCAGCATTTCCTGGCTTTGGACCTTTCTTCCAGGCACCGTGCTGGCTCTTCACATAATCACTGAGGCCTCCCAACAATTCTGAGTAGGTACTGTTGCTATTCGTGTTTTATATGAAACGAGGGCTTGGTGAGGCTTCTCCAGGATCCAGTGTGGTGAGTGGTTCGGCCAGCATTTAAATGCAATGACGCAACTGCAGAGGCTGGGCCCATAATCACCGTGTTCACCACCTCTCATTGTTCTGCTGAAAAGTTTCTTTTAAAAATGGAAGCAGGATCTGATTAAGGGTTGTTTATTAAAGAAAAATTCAAAAATGGTAGAGGGCATGTGTGTGAGTGCACGAGAGAGAGAGAGAGAGAGAACTTCCAATAGGGTATGGTCATGCTATAATCCTTTTCCCTTCATTTGTCCATACTATCAGGAATTTGGGCATACATGCACACATGCCCAGTGTGGTGTTCAAGCCACCAGGGCTGGGATTTGAACCACAGTCAGCCATGTGGGATCCAGCACCCAATGCGAACACTTAGCTTCTGTGCCATGGGTCATGATTTTTTTTTTTTTTTTTTTTTAGAGAGAGAGATTTTTGCTATAGGGAACATGTGCTCACCAGAGAGACAGAAAGACAGAAAGTGAGAAATCATCCCCGAGGGTGATTGCCATGACAAATCCCTTTCTCCATTCTCCTCTCAGGATTTTGCAATACATGCACATGCACTCTGTGTGAGTTTAAGCCACTGGGTCCAGGACTCCAATGGTGGTTGATATGTGGGAGTCCAGCAACATAACCATTACACCATCTGCTGGTACCAGTACTGGTTTTTATTTGGAAAATTTACATGCCCATTTCACAATAATAAGGATGATTAAATTTGAAACTGGCCCCAGCAGGTGACTGAATCCCATGTAGTCATCTCTGCAGTTCGAGTCTGAGTCCCAGAGCAGCAGGTTGAAAATCACACCAGACGCGTGTGTATTCATGCCGAAAAGTTTGACAGGAGAATGGAGGAAAAGGGATTGTGGCATGGCCATTCCCCATGGAGGGTGATAAAAAAAGAAAGATAAAAAGAAACTGACACGTAATCAAAGTGGTAGAGAATCTGAGTGAGAATTCATTTCAGCCAAGCTTCCTCCAACACAAGCAACTCAAAACTTCAGCATTGCTGGTTATGAAACTGTCCCCAACACATTACACCCACTTCAGCTCAAAGAGTATGCACTTCCACATGGACACCCCATGTTTTGTTTGTTTGTTTGTTTGTTTGTTTGTTTGTTTTTAAGAGGTTTTTGCTATAGGGCGCGTGCGCTCGCCAGACAGAGAGAGACAGAAAGCGAGAAATCACCCCCCCGGGGGATGGCCACGCCGCAATCCCTTCTCCTCCATTCTCCTCTCAGGATCTTGGGCACGCACGCACATGTGCCCAGCGTGAGTTTTAAGCCACCGGGTCCAGGACTCGAACCGTGGTCGACTACATGGGAGTCCAGCGACATAGCCATTACACTAACTGCTGGTCCCCGACACCCCATGTTTCATCTCACAGTTATTGAGCCTACTGTGTGCCAGGTTCTGGGAACCCAAGTGACCAGGTGGTTCCTTCCTTCAAGGGGTTCACAGTCAGGGTACAAACACCCCAAGAACACAACATGCACAGGTGCCAGGAGGGGGGTTCTCTGCATCCTACCCTGTATTTTCCTTCAGGTCTCGGCTTAAATGTCACCCCGCTCAAGGATTCTTACCTATTGGTCTTATTCTTTTCACTCTGTCTTGGCTCCTTGACATTAAGCAAATCCCCCAAAGCACAATTTGCAATGTTTCCTTTTTTGTCTTTTAATTTATGTGTATATATGGTGTGTGTGTGTGTGTGTGTGTGTGTGTGTGTCCCATGACACTATGGTCCCTTAAGGGCAGGGACCATAAGTATCTTAGTCACAAAAGTATCTCCAAAGCCTGGCCTGCAGCAGGTGCTTCGTTTGTTGCCCGAATAAATGAAAGTTGCAACTAGATCATAAAGAACCTTGTATGCCATGCTAGGGAGCTGGACTATGGCTGCAGTCAGTGAGGATAACCAAGGAAATGGGATCAAGGGTTAGGCATGATCAGATTTGTGATCTGGGAGGACAGGGCTGGAGATGTGGTTGAGGTAAGAGGAATCAGCTACAGAGAGAAAATTAAAAGCAATTGCCATGGATAAGGGTTAAGAATGTAGGGGCCAGCAGATGGTACAGAGGTTAGGGTGCTGGACTCCCACATGGCCAGCCACGGTTTGAGTCCTGGACCTGGTGGCTAGCTTTCTCTCTCTCTCTCTCTCTCTCTCTCTCTCTCTTTTTGCTCAAATAATAAAAAATTAATTTAATTAATAATTCTTTTTTTTTTTTTTTGAGAGGTTTTTTGCTATAGAGCGTGTGCAATTGTCAGAAAGACAGAGAGACAGAAAGCAAGAAATCACCCCCCAGGGGGGATGGCCATGATGATCCCTCCTCCTCCATTCTCCTCTCAGGATCTTGGGCATGCACTCACATGTGCTTGGCATGAGTTTAAGCCACTGGGTCCAGGACTCGAACCACAGTTGACTACATGGGAGTCCAGCGACATAGCCATTAGGCCAACTGCTGGTCCCTAAATTAATAATTCTTAAAAAGAGAGAGAGAATTTGTTGGCCTGACTTAAAACATTGAAGTAGGGAAAGGAAAGGAAGAAAGGAAAACTTAAGAAATATTTAGGTGGACTCATTAGGAGATACCTGTGGGGAGTGAGGGAAAGGGCATGCGACAAGGTCCGTAGGTTGGTTACTCTGTAACTGCTGTACTGACATTAATTAAGCAGAGGTAATGGACAGAGAGCATGGGACACCCACCTTGGGATGGCTCTGTAGAATGTTCAGGAAGGCCTCTTCGAGCAGGTGGGAACTGCAGACCTGAAGATCAGGGTAGAGGTAAGGGACGGGATTTGGGACACATGGATGGACTCTGAGGTAGACAAGGGCACCCAGAGAGAACACAGACAATAAGAGAAAATGACCTAGGCCCCTGAGAGACAAAGCCACTTTTCACAGGGTGGCTAGAGGAGAAGCAGCCAGGTGGGACACTAAGCAAGAGCCACTGAAGAGAAAGAAGACGCAGAAGCCAGTGCCATTGTTGCAACCAGAAAGGGAAGAATCGTCTTGAGCAGGATGAAAAGCTCTGTTGCAGGCCAGCGGGTGGCTTGGCGGTGAAGGTGCTGGATCTCACATGGCTGACTGCATGGTTTCAGTCCTGGACCCAGTGGCTTGAAAAACACACCAGGTGCATGTGCATGTGTGCCCAAAATCCCAAGAGGAGAATGGAGGAGAAGGGATTGCAGCATGGCCTTCCCCCCCTTCTCACTCAAAGTGAAAAAGTTGGTTTCTCCCTCTCCCTGTATCTCTCTGGTGAACACACGTGCCCTATGGTAAAAATCTATTGCATTGTCAGAAAAGTCATAATACATTTTTGTACAGAAAAACACAGAAAAAAATACGTCATGACTTTTCTGAAAACCTAATTTAAAAAAAAAAAAAAAAAAAAAAGTTCTGCTGCCCTCTGTGGCTGCCATCTACAAGAGAGCGTGGGGAGACCCTGACTCAGGCTGGCACTCAGCTCCAGCCAAGCAGGTTGCAAGTGCAATGGTCGTTACAAGATCTGCTGGTAGGCAGAGTGGTAGCCGGCATTTGAGGTGAACACTCCCAGTTGGTAGAGCCAAGTTGAAGAGCAGCCTCCAGATGCAGCAGTCCAACTGCTGGGTACATATCCCAAGGAGATGGAGTCACTCTGCCAAAAAGAATTGGCACTCCATGTCCCCTGCAGCGTTATTCACAGTAGCCAAAGTAGGGAGACAACCCAAGTGTCCATCAGTGGATTTTTTTTAATGTGGTAAGTACACACAATGGAATACTATTCAGCCACAAAAAATGCAGGAAGTCCTCCTATGTATGACAACGTAATGTTGTACCAGAGGACATTATGTTAAGCAAAATAAGTCAGGCACAGTGAGACAAATACAGTAGGATCTTACTTATAAGTGGAATTGAAAAATGTTAAACTCAGAAGCAGAGACTAGAAAGGTGACCAGGGCTAGAGGCAGGTAGGGGTAGCAGAGACATTGGTAGATAGGGACGAAAGTTAGACAGGAGGAATAAGTTCCGGTATTCTACTACACAGCACGGTGACCAGAGTTATACTGATGGGTTGCATATTTCAAAATGGCTAAAAGAAAGGATTTTAAATATTCTCATCACAAAAAAATGATAAATACTTGAGTTGATCAAGTATACTAATTAGCTTGATTTGATCACTCCACAATGTAGACAGGTATTAAAGCATTACATTTTACCATATGTATAATGATCACTTGTTAATTAAAAATAAAATAAAACTTGGGACCAGCAGATGGCATAGCGGTTACCTTGCTGGAGTCCTCTATGGCCTACCATTGATTGAGTACCAGAACCGGTAGCTTGAAAATCACGCCGGGCTGGGACCAGCAGTTGGTGTAATGGCTATGTCACTGAACTCCCATGTGGCTGACCACGGTTCGAGTCCCGGACATGGTGGCTTAAACTCACGCCAGGCACGTGTGCGTGCATGCCCAAGATCCCGAGAGGAGAGTGGAGGAGAAGGGATTGTGGTGTGGTCATCCACCCCGGGGGGTGATTTCTCATTTTCTATCTCTCTGTCTCTGTCTTTCTGGTGAATGTATGCACTCTATAGCAAAAACCTCCCCCCCCCCCCCAAAAAAAAAAAAAAAAGAAGAAAGAAAGAAAATCACACTGGGCAGATGTACATGCATGCCCAAGATCCTGGGAGTAGAAGGGAAGAGAAGGGATTGTGGTGTGGCCATCCCCCCCGGGGGGGGGGGGGGGTGATTTCTCACTTTTCCTTTCACTATCTCTGTCTCTCTCTCTCTCTTTGGTGCATGCATGCTCCCTAAGGCAAAAACCTCTTAAAAATAAATAAATAATGAAACTTAAAGGAAGAACAACATCCAGCTTCAGCCCATTGCAACTCAGGAAGGGAGGAGAGTATGGGCCATCTTGCCGGGGCAGTTTGGGTGGAGGGTAAGCTAGAGGGGCACCTCAGAGGGCCGGGGATGCCTGAGAGGTGCTAGAGGATGCTGGTTCCCTTCAGGAAGCTCCGCTGCGGAGGAACTCAGAGCAGGCACAGTGGCTGGGAAGGATTCCTTAGGTGGAAGGGACTTAGCAAAGTTAGGCTGAAGGGCAAGATCAGTGGACAGCATCCTTGCCCTCTTTTTAGAGAGCTTTAAAAGTGTTTTTATTTTTTTCTTTAATTTGGAAAAATACCTGCAGTAATAAAATACCTCCTCACCTACTCTATTCCAATCCCTAGAGGTAATTACAATTTTTTTTTTTAGGTTTCTATGTCTCTACACATACCTATACAATATATATACATATATATATACATACATATATATATATATATATATATATATATATATATATATATATATTTTAGTCAGTTATGGGATACATCCATTCATATTGTTCTGGGGCTTCATTTTTTCTTCCCATACATGTACACTTTTGTTTCTTTGTTTTATAGCTGCTTGGTATCTGCCTGGTCATGTAACTTACTATATAATTCCATTATGTTTTTTTTTTTTTTTACTCTCTCTTTTTTTTTTTTTTCGGAGAGGTCTTCACTACAGGGCGCGTGCGCTTGCCAGACAGACAGAGAGAGACATAGAGACAGAAAGCGAGAAATCACCCCCCAGGGGGCATGGTCACACCGCAATCCCTTCTCCTCCATTCTCCTCTCGGGATCTTGGGCATGCACGCACACGCGCCCGGCGTGAGTTTTAAGCCACCAGGTTGGGGATGCAAACCGTGGTCGACTACATGGGAGTCCAGCAACATAGCCATTACGCTAACTGCTGGTTCCCTATAATTTCATTATTGATGCAACCTGGTTTCCAATGCTTTGCTATTACAAACGTTACTGCAGTGACCCTCGTACATTGACCTCTGGGCACTTGGGTGAATCCTTCCGGAGTGCAAGTTCTGGGGAGTCAGCCATGGGGTCTGCACATAAGTGTGCTGTTTCCTTGAAGGCCTTCCTGGATTTCTCTGGTCTTCCCCCAAGGGACAAGGAACAAAAAATATAGGGAAGAAGATATATTTCCATGGAGGTTTCTGAATTGAAAACGAGGCTTTGAAGTATTAGAACCTGGTGAATATATAGCTTTCTTTCTTAATCAAGATATGGTCAGTGACTGTATTTATGTACAAGTAACTCTCATTACCTTGATAAATATGGACTAAATATAAATAATTCTCAAAGAGTTGAACTAATAGCCTACCGTTCTCGGTTTGACCGTTTATCTTCTATGCCTAGAATCAATATTTGAAGAAGATACTGATTCCTAAGGGCACATTTAGACACAGTAAAAGAACCATAGTGGGGAAATTTGTTCACCAGTTTCCGGGAGACCAAAGGTTGAAGTCCATTTAAAACAAATTTTTCAGAAACATTACTATATTCCTGGGATTTGGTATTTAATCTGTGAAATCGTAAGTTTAATTATATTTTTAGATCAGTCTTTGGCACAGAGTGGGGAAAACCCTTTCTCATTCCTGCAGAGAACACAAAAACATGCAGAAACAACAAAGATGAAGTGTGAACGGCCTCTTTGTAGGGCCCTTCTGATTCACCACGGTGGCCGGCACACTTAGCTGAGAGCGCCCTCTTCTGGTCCTGGCCTCCATTGCACCAGCCTGCCTTCAGCCCACCCAAGGGCAGGGTGAATCTGATTCTCAGTGAGTGGAAAGCAGCTCTCAGATTCTAACATCAACAAATCTTTGAGTTTCTTCTGAAGTAGCCACTGAAATCCCAAGATGCTCTTTTTCAATATTTGTGTTATATTTTCAGGTTACTCAGGGCTCTGCCTCCTCTTTAAGAATGATTTCTTGGTGGAGTCCAGACATGGGAGATGAGCAGCAAGGCATTGATGCCAATGCTGGAGTCACGTGCACGTGGGGGTGGTTCTGGGTTGTATCCAGGGCCTACCTGACCATGCCAGGGCCCTGGGTGCCTGGAGTGCTGGGGGCAGAACTGCAATGACATGACGGTCCTATTTTTAAGGATCTCTCTCAGGAAATCAGTAAACTTAAAAAAAAAAGTGGGGGGGGGAGGTGGAGGGAAGGGACTGATTTTATGGTGAATATTTTAAAAGCATATCCTTATAAGATCTGGTTAAGCCATTGCAATTCCACTTATGTTTGTTAACTGTCAGGAATAAAATTCCTAATTTTGCATCTAGTAGCCAAAGACAAATGGCAAACAGTCCTGTGTGTCATTCGCTAATGCATTTGAGCAAAGCACGGCTGAGACGGATGTTTTCTGTTGACTCTAGGAAGCTGTCAGAGTTTAAGTCAGCCTAGTGTTTCTTGCATCCATCTGACAAATATCTGCTGAGTACCTCCTGTGTGGCAGTGAGGCTGCTAGGAACAGGTCTTGACGGTGGAGAAGATGAGGAAATGTCCCTTTAATCATCACGTGTGATGCCTGGGCAGTGTTTTTATTACAAAATGCTTGACATCTAATGCTTAGAAATCCATCACAGTGGGTTACTGGAGCCTCAAGAATGTTCTTTCAAATTACTTGGTTATAGGGGCCAGCAGGTATGGTGGTTAAAGTGCTAGACTCCCACATGGCCACATGTGGTTCTGGTCCTGGACCTGGCAGCTTGAAAATCATGCCCAGGACATGTGCATACCTGTACCAAATCCCAGGAGAATGGGGAAGGGATTGCAGTGTGGCCATCACCCCCCAGTGGCGAGTGCACGCATCCAATGACAAAAACCTAAAAAAAAAAAAAAAAGTTACCTGTTCATGTATTCTGTGCTACTACAGCTAAATTGAACCAGGATTAATAACTCAGAAATGGCTTCCAAGTTCTAAAAGGGACTATTCAGTCCTCCAAGGCTTGAATATGTTCAACATCTGTGATGATAGGAAAGAGGCAAGATGAAAGAAAACAACTTTTCCAAATAACGGCCCGTGTTCCTTGGGGCCAGAGCAGGCAGAGCTGAGGACAGGCCCTGTCTGGATATGGGGGCCTGAGGTTCCCTGGAACAGTCTTCATAAACTTGGTGGGTGAGCAACAGGCCTCCAGCCCTCTGCTCACCCTTGCTCTGCTCTTTGAGGCCAAAGAGAAGCCGCCTTCCCTCTCCCTCTCTCTCTCTATTTCATTTAGATGTGAAAACCCTGAGGCCCATTAGCCAGACAGTTGAGGATTAGCCCCTGAAAGGGCCAGCCCCAACGAGGACTTTTTCCTTCTGACCAGGCCACATTTATGGGGTCAAGACAGCAGATGACAGCTCTGGTAATGAGCCAGGTGACGCCATCCAAGAGAGAGAAGGAAATGACGCAGCCAGGCTGTGCGTTTGGAAACAAATCCAGTGCAACAGCCAGTGAGAGTCCTCGGTTATTAATATTCTTTTTTTAAATTTTTAAATTTATTAATTTATTTATTTTAATTTGACCAGAGCAAGACAGAGAGAGAGGGAGAGAAAGTGGGAAAGCAAGCCACCAGGTCCAGGACTTGAACCATGGTCGGCCATGTGGGAGTGTCCAGCACCTTAACCACCACGCCACCTGCTGGTCCCCAGAGTCCTCCGTTATTTATGCCCTTTTAATAAGCGTCACATGAACCTAAGAGTGGCAGGCATCCTCTCCTTCAATTCTCTTGGATTTATAACCGCAAGAAGATACTTCTTCGGGAAAACTAGATCCTTCTAGTCTACTCTCCAAAGTTCATTGCACTAGCGACTAGTTCATTATACGTAAACTTGGCTTTTAATAAAGGCTAACATTTTCTCTGAAATCACTCTGATTTCCAAGAAGGTGTTTGTAAAGAACTGTGTTTTGTGGTTTTTCTCGACTAAACGTTCTGAAATTTCAAATGCTTTTTCCCAAGTGATTCTGTTTGTTTGAATCTAGTTGATTCCGCTTAATTGATCAAATGCTTATTGAGCTGAGCAGTGTTAGAAGACCAGGACACTGCCCTCAGGAAACTCACAGACCCGAAGATGGGACAGATGCATAAACTGATCCTCTCGGTCCAGCATAGTAACTGCGGTGAGAGAATTGGCTACGACAGCACCCGAAGCCTCTGCTCTCATGGAGTTGGGCCTGGGTGGACAGGCAGATATTAACCGGAAAACTGCAAAAATAAAAGCAGCATTTAGGGCTAGCCCCAGTTCCTAGTGGTTACGGGAACCAGATCCTACATGACGACTGCAGCTGGAATCCTGCCCCCAGTGGGCACATGTATATGTGCATGCCCCAAATCCCAGTAGGACCGGGAAATGAAGGAGGACCGTGGCATGGTCATGCCCTATTGGGGTGTTTTTCCCCCTCTCTTGTTTCTCTGTCTCTGGCTACAGTATGCGTCCTCTGGCAATGAAAAAGATGTAGGCCTTAAACTCTGACCAGCACACTGTGGGAGCGGCCAACGCCGCCATGAGAGCTTCCATGCGGCATCTGGCAGGGGCATCCAGGAGCTCTGAAAGACGGGTCCAGGGGAACCAGCTGTGCAGTGGCAGGAACAGCAGCCCAGGCAGGGGGCAGAGTGTGTGCGAAGGAGGGCACACAGGACGGCCCAGGGACCAAACCAAGTCTGGAGCGGCTACAGCATGGGGTGGGAGGGGAAACGTCAGCAGCCGGGCGGAGGTCAGGAGGCTGGGCCCCACGTAGGGTCTGGCTGGCCATGGCATTCATCTTTAGATTTAAAAAATTCACATATAATTGTAGGTATTATTGTGTGGAGGCGGTACATGGTGATTTTTCAGTACGTAAGTACAAGGTGTAATGACTAATCGGGGTATTCGACCTACCAGCATCTCAACCATTTGTCATTACTTTGTGTTGAGAACATTCAAAATCCTCTTTAAAAAAAAAAAAAAAAAAAAAAAAAAAAAAAAAAAAAAAAAAAAAACTTACTTATTTCTTTTTATTTTGTGATAGGGCATGCACACTTCCCGAGAAAGACAGGATAGGGAGAGAGAGGGAAAGTGAGAGATCGCTTCCAGGGGTATGGCCATACTACAATCCCGTCGCTCCCATTGTCCTCTCAGGATTTGGGGCACACACAGGTTCCTGGTGTGCCTTGGAAGCCACCAGGTCCAGGGCTTGAACCACATAGTTGGTTGTGTGATAGCCCACTGCCACACCAACTGGCCCTGGAAATCTCCTTTCCCAGTTACTCTGAGAGACACAGTAAATTGTTACTAATTGTATTCAGCCACTGTATTTTGTAATGTCAGTCCTCTTAGCGACCTGTGATTGTGTTTCCATTCATTCAGTTAACTAATTCCATTCATCGACATCCCTCTCTCCTCACCCCCTTCCTTCTCAGCCTCTAGTAGTCATTATTCATCTTTCTACTTCTATAAGATCATTTTTTTCAATTGCCTTATGTGAGGGAGAACATATGGTATTTTTTCCTCTTCCTGTGCCTGGCTTAATGTTATGATCTCCAAGCTCATCCATTTAACCTCACATGACAGGATTTTATCCTTTTTAAGGGCTCAATAGTATTCCAATATAGAAATGTGTGTTTTTAATACATATATTAAATATATTATATATAGTTTTATTTATATGTTAGGTTGTCAGAAAAATTATGACACATTTTTGCATAGAAAAATATGTCATGACTTTTATGACAACCCAATAATATATATCAAATACGTTATATCTGTGAGTGTGTGTGACACATACACACACACATGTTTATAAAATACACAAACACCTGTCCCCCCATTGGGGAGATGTCTTTATGACGTCTGATTTCCTTTGGCTGGCTAGTAATGGGATTACTGGGTCATATGACAGTTCTACGTTTAGTTTTTTGAGGACCCTCTGTGCTGTTTTCCATAATGGCTGTACTAATTTACCTTCCCACCAACAGTGTGACAGAGTGTGTGGCTTTGACATCCGCGTGTCCCCTGCTGGTCCATGCAAAGGGACCGGCTGGCACCTACGTGTAGGAAGGCTGAGCTCACACTGCCTGGCGCTGAGAGGAGTGCGCTGTGGCAGCAGCTGCAGAGACGGCGGCCATGACCACTCACATTGTTCTCACCAGGTCGAACCTGTGACAGGGCCCCACAGGGCCCCGCAGACTGGACTTGTGGCCACAATTCCATAGAGGTCTCAGAGGCCGCAGAAATTAGCATAAACTCCTGTAAAGGTAACCACTGGCTTTCTGGAGACATTCTGAATGAATGACCGGCTGG
Organism: Tupaia tana; assembly: GCA_026018925.1. NCBI lineage: Eukaryota > Metazoa > Chordata > Mammalia > Scandentia > Tupaiidae > Tupaia > Tupaia tana. The sequence continues at coordinate 29,718,922 of JAKSZU010000014.1, read as the reverse complement.
GCTGCTGACCACAGGGCTCAAAAACAACCACCAAGAGTTTATCCGCAAATACCCAGGAAAAAAAAAAAAAAAAAAAAAACGAGACAGAGGAAGGACGACAGAGCCTCCAGAGAAGGCTGTCTATAAATGGAAAATTACACTGAAAGAAAACAAATCTTATTTGATGTGAGCCCATTTTTGACTCTGTCTGGAAATTTAGGGCAGAAGGAAGTGGAAGGGACAGGGAGTGAGCAGATGTGCCAGGGTGAGCCTGTACCCGGGGCCGGTGTGGACACGCGTGAGCTGTGACAGCAAGGGATGGCTGCGGCCGCTGCCTAGGCCTCCACATCTCCGGTCAGACTCGGCCCAGCCCAAGCCTTGGGGCTCTTCTGGCTGTGCTGTGTGCTCCGGCTGTACATGTTGGACGGAAAGCCGGCACCAGGGTGGGCACCCAGAGAGAAGCTTCGAGGGGACTCCAGACAGCACTGCGGGGGCTCCTGGACACTTGTGTTTCCTAAGAGGCTCTTAAGCAGAATTACCGAGCAGGGACCTTGGAGTGCTGAATGAGATAACCTACACAGTGCGTCCCTACTAAGTAATCACTCGCTTCCTTTTTTTTTTATTTTTTTTTTTTTTTTTTTTTAAGAGAGATTTCTGCTGTGAGGCACATGCACTCACCAGAGAGACAGGGAGAGATAGAGAGACAGAATGCACAAAGTCCCTCCCCAGGGGGGATGACCACACCGCAATCCCTTCTCTTCTAGTCTCCTCTCTGGATTTTGGACACACATGCACACACCTCCACGTGAGTTTTAAACCGGTGGGTTGGGAATTCAGCAAAGTAACCATTACGCCAACTGCTGGTCCCCACTCAGTACCCTTCAGCACAACTCAGAGCCTCCATTACCCGGGCAGTCAGTTCTGTTCCACAGCCTGTCTGCCATGTAGTCCCCGGTGATTTCTAAACACCTAGATGCCTTGGATTTCTCATTAGAGAGGTGCCAGCTTATAATTTATTTAAAAAATAAATCTACAAGAGGGGAGCCAACAGGTAATGTGGTGGTTAGAGCACTGGCTCTCACATGGCCTACTCCACAGTTCAAGTCCCAAACCTGGTGATTCAAAAAACACGTCAGGTGCAAGTGTGTGTGTGCCCAAAATCCTGAGTGGAGAATGGAGGAGAAGGAATTATGGAGTGGCCATCTCCCTGAGGAGTAATTTCTTACTTTCTCTTTCTTTATGACTCTCCAGCACGCCCATGAACCTTGTGGATGGATGGATGAATGGATGGATGGATGGATGGATGGATGGATAGATGGATAGATAGATAGATAGATAGATAGATAGATAGATAGATAGATAGATAGATCTGCTAGTGCGTATGTGTACTCAGTGGAGGAGAGAGGGAGAGGCAAAGTGCAAAAGGACCCATCATGAGGAGTGGTCATGTCACAATCCCGTCTTCTTCATTTCTTCCTCCTCTCAGGGTTTTGGGCATGCACACGTGTGCCTGGCCTGTTTCTCAAGCCACCAGGTCCAGAACTCAAACCACAGTTGGTCATGTGCGATCCAGACTCCTTAGCCACCACACCACTGGCTGGCCTGCTACCTCGTAAGTTAAATAGCTCTCTTTCATGAATATTATCAATACTAAGAGGTAACATTTGGTAACATGTTCTTACTACATGAAAATACTGTGAAAATTCCTGGAGACTGGGAGTGATAGGCCAAATACTAAGACCTAGAGTCAGAAGGCCTGGGTTCGAGTCCCAGACTGGTCCCTTCCTGGATCTGTGGCCTTAAGCACTGACCTCACCTCCCTGGGCTTCAGTTCTTCATCTGTACAATGGGGGAGATAAGAATACCTGCCCCACCAGGATCAGGACAGACTAAGTGCGGTGGTGCAGGAAGAGGCACCCAGCGGAGAGCCTGGCATGGAGCACTTAGTAAATGTTCCTGCTGTCTCTCCGATGGGCCACCCATTTTCCCAGTGGCACAGCCTAGAACACGAAGGCGAAAGAGAGGTGAAGTATCCACATGATGAAAGATTATTCAGGACTAAAAAGAAATTAATTCTCAAGTTTTGAAAGGACATGGAGGAATCTTAAAGGCATATTACTAAGTAGAATAAGCCACTCAGGGGAACCAGCAGTTAGTGTAATGGCTATGTCGTTGGACTCCCACGTAGTCAACCGCGGTTCGCGTCTCGGACCCGGTGGCTTACAACTCACGCTGGGCGCGTGTGCGTGCGTGCCCAAGATCCCGAGAGGAGAATGGAGGAGAAGGGATTGCGGCGTGACCACCCCCCCTGGGGGGTGATTTCTCACTTTCTATCTCTCTGTCTCTCTCTGTCTGGCGAGCGCACGCGCCCTATAGCGAAAACCTCTCCAAAAAAAAAAAAAAAAAAAAAGAATAAGCCACTCAGAAAGGCTACATTCTTACATCATCGTGTAGTACAGCTTCTACCACGTGACACCCTGGAAAAGGCAAATCTACGGAGGCAGCGAATATGTCCGTGGTTGTCGGAGGTTAGGCGGAGGGAGGAGGAAGCGGTGGATCTGTGGGATATAGAGGATTTTTAGGGCAAGGAAACTGTAGACCTGTCCTGTTCATTTCTCAGAACCCATAGTGGGCACAACACCAAGAGGACCTTCATGTAAACTATGGACTCAGGGTGATCATGACAATGATGTGTCAATGTTCCTTCCCTGATCGTCACAAATGGACCCCCTGGTGGGGGATGTTGGTGGAGGGCTTGGCAGTGTAGGATGGTGGGGGGAAGCGGAACCCTACTTTCTGCTTAATTTTGCTGTAAACTAAATCTGCTTTAAAAATAGTTTATTAATTTACAAAGAAGTCAAGCAACCCAGCTGCTAAGAGGCAGAGCTAAGATTCAAATCTTGTTGTGTTTGAACTCAGAGCCAGGGGGCTTGCCCACTTCCCTTAGCACCATGGTGGATTCAGGAGTCTGCAGGCTGAAGAAGGCTGCAGAAAGAAGGGGGGCTGAGGAAGAGCGGAAAGACACCAGGTGCCCCTGGGCTACAACCGTATATCGGGTGATTCTCAGGCAGGATTCAGAATAAGAGACTACGAGTCAAGTTCTGTAAAATGTACACGTGATTCTAGAGGGGGTCCAACGATAACTGTCGTAAGATCATTCTCACACTACCATCATCATTTGTTGGTCACATAAGAAATTTCGGTTCTGGGTAAAGTTGGCTTTGTGCCTTAAGTCATTTAGTCTTCACCAAATGCCTATCAGGTAAATACTGTCACCGTTTTGCAGATTAGGAAACTGAAGCTCAGAGAGGTTGTCAGACCCTCTGAGGGCGCACAATCACGAAGTGAGTGGTAAGGCCAGTATTGGAGCCGGGGCTGTCGGAATCCACACCCATGTGTCAGGCAGCCATGTTCACCCTCACCGCCTCTTTGAAACTTTCACCGTGGTATCTTGACAAATCTCATGGATCCATTCTCTTCTACTTTAAATGACAGAATATGCATCTCATGCCCTAACCTGGGGCCTGGCACAGAAGAGCTGGCCATCCGTGTTACTCTCCATCTCTCCTCCTGCATGCCCCTTCCTCCACCACCTGCCTGCTCCCCTCTCCCCACCCCTTTCTCAGCGAAGCTGTCTATCCAGTGCCTCCCCAACTGGAGGGTGCCTGAGAGCCACCTAAGAAGTTTATTGCCATGTAGATTCCCAGATCCAGCCAGGTTTGAGTTGGGGGCCCAGAAATCTGCATTGTAAAACAAATGTTCCGTGTAATTCTGATTTTAGTGTTCCTTGGATCATACTTTAAGAAACACTAACTTATGGGTGTTTAAAGAAAATTACCTTTTCTTATTTAAAATGCCTGTTAAAAATGCAAGTGATAGGGACCAGAAGTTAGCGTAATGGCTATGTCGCTGGATTCCCATGTAGTTGACCGCGGTTTGAGTCCCGGACCCGGTGGCTTAAATTCACTCTGGGCACGTGTACGTGCGTGCCCAAGATTCCGAGAAGAGAATGGAGGAGAAGGGATTGCGGCATGGCCATCTCCCCTGGTGGGGGGTGGGGGGGGGCGGGAGTGACTTCTCGTTTTCTGTCTCTCTGTCTCTCTGTGTCTTTCTGGCGAGCCCACACACCCTGCAGCAAAAACCTGTCCAAAAATAAATAAATAAATAATGCATGTAATAAAAAATCCAGAAAACTCAGAAGGATAAATGTAAAAAGACATCTCTCTATATATAAGGATGAGGAATATAAATGTATAACATAACTGTATATATAAATATATATGTATAAATATATTTATGAATATATATGTTCATAGTATCAGTTTCCTAACAGTGAAAAATTAAAAGTAACAGTACCAGCTGTTGGAGCATAACAATAATGCAACTTTTTATGACACTGAGGCCATATGTGAAGGTCCAGGGTTCGGGTCCCAAGGTCTCCCTGTTTGCACCAGGTGCATAGGTCCATGAGCTTGGCTGGCTGAGCCTGGGGAGAGGATCCTGGCATGAAGCCCCTGTTGGGGGTGATTGTCCCTGTCTTTCTGATTTCCTGGAATAAATAAACTTAAAAATGTTCACCCCGAGAAATTATATATAAATCCAAAAGATTGGAATTTACTTGCAGTTTGATAACGAGTACAGATAATGCATCGAAATGGGTAGATCTCAGGAAGTGTTGAATGGATGAAAGCACACTGCAGTCCCACACAGAGCACACTGTGCTCACACACGCACAACTGTGCGTGCATCACACACACACAACTCAGAACTGTGGCTGCCTCAGAGGAAGAGAGAGAGAAATGTTATGGAAAAGGGAATCAAGTGTGATTTTGACTTTCTCTCTAACGTTTCATTTCTTTTATACAAATAAAGATATGAAGTAAGTTTGAGAAAATGTTAACATCTGTTAAAGCAGAGTAGAGTGCACACAGGTGTTTCTCATTTTTTTTGTTTTTCTTAAATGAAAAAACAAAAAGTTGTCTCCTTACCCCCTGGTCACCAGTTTCCTTCCCCAAGGGCAGCTTGCTATTGCTTCTTGGTACCCATCTAGATGGATCTAAGAATGTGCAAGCATTCATCTCATCCACATTCCTCATCTGATTCTCTCCTGCCTCCTGCAGGACTTGGTCTTGTCAACAAATTCTCTTTTCATCTTCAATCTATTTAGTTCCTTTCCCTGCAGGTTTGTTCTCTATTGAACAACATTCTTAGGTCTCTTATTTGAGAAAAGTTTGTGTCCGCTCTTACTCCCTCAAGACACTGTGAAACCACAGTGCTTCTTGGGAGGGTGGTGTGGACTCTCTCCTTCTGTTGGAAAGCTAGCGCTTTCTTTCCTTCACCTCTTAGATCCATTGGTTGGGGCATTAAAATTAGACTGACAAGGAGAAATTAATAAGAAAAAAATAGAAGTTTATTAGCTTGTGCCTGGTGCAGACATGGAGGCACTCAGTGATAGGTACTTTAAAAAGATGGTTAGAACTTGTTCACAGAGTATTTTTACAAAACAGCAATAAATTTAGAGAAGTAATAAGACAAAGGAAAAAGACTTCGCGTGATTAGGGCAGAAAATTGTGGGAAGGTAAATATAAGGGGGAAACAAATGAAAGATAATGGCTAATTAGTAAGCTTTGTTCCAGGGATTAACTTCTGTTTTTCCTGGTGTGTGTATATTGGGAGGGGGTGTACCTTTACAAATCTATGTTCTGCTTTTAGGCAAAAGTGAGAGAGAAAGCTTAATTTGTTTCTTCCCAATTGTCTTCAACTCAAAATAATCAACATCTCATAATGGCATATTTGGGGTGCTATATCCTGCTACCTTTCACTTACAAGTCTTCACCACCAACCTAATCCTTTCCTCTGCTCTCCTTGTTCCTCCACCCACCCAGCTCTGGGTACACAACTCAAGGGTCATTTCTTGGTTTTCACATTCCTTGACTTCACTGCAGAAGCTGACGTATTTGGTCACATTCTCAACCTTCTCTCCTACTCTGGATTTGGTAATCATTCTTTCTTAGAGTCTCCTTCTTATCTTACTTTTTCACTTGGCCCCCATGGTGGGACTTCCCCCTTGGCCCACAGACTCTCTGTTTTTCTCTGAGCTCTCGCTTTTCTCCACTGATGACTTGCCCAGACTCCTGGACTCCACCGTGGTGAGGATGCTTACTTTCTCTTTCATCCTTCATCGGTGGCTTCATGGATACAAACCATCTCAAAGAACTCCCCTCCTAAATCTTCATTGTAAGTGATTTGTGCCTTGTGGAAACTCCTATTACAACTAAATGCCTTGCTTTTTATATTTTTCACTGTTTTTTTTTTTTTTTTTTTTTTTTTTGGTGTGTGTGTGTGTGTGTGTGAGAGAGAGAGAGAGAGAGAGAGAGAGAGAGAGAGAGAGAGAGAGAAAGAGAGAGGGAGGGAGGGAGGGAGAGAGAAAGTTACTTAGTGTATTTACTTCCTGTGCTGGGCTATTAGTTTCTGGAGAGGAGAACTTGCATCCTTTTTTTTTTTTTTCTTTCACCTAATTCCTGGTATCTAAAACTGTGCTCAGCACCTAGAAGGCTACTCATTAAAAATGCTAAATATATGAATGATTAGGCTATGACCTGAGATGACTGTGACTGATCTAGTCATCAGTGGTCAAAGGTGAGAGATTTTCTTAACCCTAGAGGAAATATGATTGCAGATTCTCTGGTTCATTGGTATAGAACTACTTTGTGCAATGCTGAGACTTTCAACACATGTACATCATTGTTTATCTCTATGTATGTAACTTGCTTTAGGCAAACAGAATAGTCCTTTAAAAGTCTAAATCTTATTTATGAACTCAATAAAGAAACCTTTTAGAAAATGTGATGGTATTTTTTTTCCTAAGAATAAAACAAAATATGTTGATAATTTTTTTCATTATCACCACTGCCATCTCATACCCAACTGGACTTTGGACCACTTGGCTTTCTGTAGAAGCATATAAATTACACCAGGGCAGTGGAAATTGGAATTGACCCTGATCATTTTATGACCTTATGTCTAATCAGTCTCTGAACTGTTACTAAAACCAGACTGATTTTTTTTTTTGAGAGGTTTTTGCTATAGGGTGCGTGCGCTCGCCAGACAGACAGAGAGAGACATAGAGACAGAAAGTGAGAAATAACCCCCCAGGGGGGATGGCCACGCCGCAATCCCTTCTCCTCCATTCTCCTCTCGGGATCTTGGGCACGCACACACGTACACGCACCCGGCATGAGTTTTAAGCCACCGGGTCCGGGATGCGAACCGCGGTCGACTACGTGGGAGTCCAGCGACATAGCCATTACACTGGTTCCCACCAGACTGATTTATTATAACACATTTTGCTTCACAGTGTATCAGGTCATAAATTCTGAAGTGGCGAAGAAATGATAACAGAGTAAGACATTGGTAGTGTAGTCTTGGTACATAGCTGACAGACACCTGGAAAGTGAGAGAAAGACAAGCTAGAAATGGAAGCAGCGTCCATAGGGGAAGGTTGCAGTTTGACCTGAGCTCTGGAAGGTGTTAGAGGTAAAGGATGACTCATGGAAGAAATAAAGGAACGAGTGAGATAAACAAAGAAGGAACAACATGAAGAATGGAGAAGTGAGGAAGACAACTGGAGGAAGACAGCAAAGGAACAGCTCTCGAGAATAGCAGTATTACCTATTGAATGTTGATTACATGCTAGGCATTGTGATAGGAGCTTTATCCAGATTACTTATCCCAATGACCCTGTAGTGGGCACATTTTACAGATGAGGAACTTAAAGATCCAAGAGATTAAATAACTTACGGTCACAGAGCTAGTAACTAGAAGAGCTGGCATTTGGATCCAGTACTAATGTATGCCAAAGCCCATCATCTTAACCAATCCCTCTTACCAAGTTCCGTTATTGATCCAGGGGCATTTTCCTCCACCATGCCTTCTGTAGGATGAGAAATGCAATGTCTCCAAACACCCCAAAGAGTGAGGTGCTGGTGATGAGCTAATTTGGAGGTATAGCTCCACAGCCCTGCTATGACTGAGCTGTCTGCTGAGACTCTCATCTGTCATCAGGGAATACTTGCTCCATTGTGTCGGGCCCCACCTAAATGTTTTTTTTATTGTCTGTCCTTCACTGTGAGTAATGCTACTTTCCATTTTAAGCTGAGAGCTTCGGGAGATGACCGCATTATAAGCCAAGGTTGAGAGCTAAGCTCTGCTTGGGGGATTACTCACTCAACTTCAAAACACGGCCAATAGTACACCCTCCCACTCAGGATGCTGCTGGAGGATCTTTTTCCTTGCCAAAGCCTAAAGGAAATCTGATTTCCCCTGGAATCAGACTAGGAATGGTGCCCGGGTATCAAAAGCTAGCAAGCTGACTGGTTCTCCAAATGGAACTACCGTGCTTGTTTCTGGTCCGCTCATGTGCGCAAAGGCTGTGTTACTTGTTTGTTCTTTTGGCATTTGCTGAGACCCACTATGTGCCAGGTACTCTGTTAGAGAGATGCTGCCATGAGCTAAACAGCTTGACTCCTGTCTGCAGGGAGCTAACAGTCTAGAAGAGATAAGCAGGCCATTATAATACATGTCATCACAGTAGAGTATGATAAAAGACTTGACATGGAAACTCAGGGAGTGTTGGAAACCAAGATCCAGAGGATTTATGCCAAAGTAGGTATGAAGAACAAGGAGGAGCTGGCTTGGTTTCTTAACTGTAAACAACCAAACACTCCAGAAAGAATTTAGAGAAACTGGGGTTGGTTCAGAGTCACCGGGAAGGCATGGTGGCCCCAAATCACACACAGAAATGGTCTTAGCCAGGTCTAGGACCTGTGTGTGTGTGTGTGTGTGTGTGTGTGTGTGTGTGTGTGAAGAATTTTGGGAGTGAGGGTGGTAATTCTCATATATATGGGATGGGGACTCATGCTGGGTAGTCAACAAGGATGACAGATGTGCAGGACAATAGGTAGAAGTAGAGAAGGTGAGGAGGACCAGACTGAATGACACAGTCTGGTCCTGAGTCAGAGAAACCAGAAGGAACAGCTTAAAGAGAGCACTGACTTATTGAGGCAGGCAGGCAAGCAGGCAGGCACGAGGGCAGCCAGGCCCTCAGTGGAATTCCTCAGTGGGTGCAGTTTACTGTTCAAGAAAGGCTGTGCCCCTCCACCACGAAGCCAGCTGCGTGCCAGCAGGTAAGGAGGAACTACGTTTTAAGCCTTTCCTTTTATTTCCGTGCTCTTGGGGCCATTCTAGAAGACCACAGTTTTTTATTGCAAGCTTTGAGATGCCGGAGCCCAGCCAAATCGGGGTGTGTGGGGGAGGGAGGTTCTCTGCATGGTAATAGGAAAAGATGATTGGGAGAAGCCAATGGCATAAGGATAACAACCAACTTTTATTGCTTGGGTTAACATGAACTTACATGCATTCTGTTCCTTCACTCTCATAATAAGCCAATTGGATTACAGAGAAACAGACTGAGAAAGAAAGATTTTAAATGACTTACCCAAGATCCCAGGGTTAGCCAAGTACGGAGTTGGGATGCAAATGTAGATCTGCTTTACTATAACTAAAAATCTTTTGACAGACAACATGAAAAATTGAGGATCAGGTAAAGAAAAATGGCCATTTTAGAAGGAAAAAAGTGTTTTGTTTTGTTTTCCTATGCTAAGTGCTTCATAAAAATAGGAAGCCTAGTCCCTTAACTATCACTTCTCTTGTAGGTGCCATTTTGAATCTTAAGGTCAGCTATTGCTCCCTATTGAGAAATATTCCATTTTATCTGAAAGAGAAAAGCCCTGCTTTCCTAGAGGAAGCCTTAAGAGAAGAACTTTGGACAGAAACTTCTAGACTGTAGCAGAGGGTATATATAAGTTTTTTTTTTTTTCAATATTTTTAAAGCTATAATTCCCTTGACTGTACAACTAATACATGTTCCTTGTAAAAATTAGAGAAAATGGAAAAGTATAAAGGAGATTATAAAAATCACCTATAATCTTACCACTCAATGATGCCTATTATCATATTTGGGGTGTATGTCTTTGTATTATAGGGTATATCTGTGTGCATGCAATTTATAGTCTTTTTTTTTAAAGAGAGATTTTTGCTATAGAGCATGTGCACTTACCAGAGAGACAGAAACGATAAATCACCCTTTGTGGGGATGGCCATGCTACAATCCCTTCTTCTCCATTCTCCTCTTGGAATTTTGGGCACATGTGCATATGAGCCTGGAATGAGTTTGAAGCTACCTGGTCTGGGACTTGAACCATCTATTGGTCCCTATAGTCTCTTTCAATGCATATACATTGGTACTGTCTCTTAAATTGCAGTTCTTAGTCTTAAATAATTGTTACCATTTTGTTTCAGTCCTTTTCCTTAAGGGAGAATTGAAATGTAATGTACAATTTGTTGTTGTTTTTTTAAGAGAGATTTTTGTTGTAGGGCATGTGTGCTCATTGGAGAGACAGAAAGCAGGAAATCACCCCCCGGGGGGATGGCCACACCAGGATCCTTTCTCCTCTAATCTCCTCTTGGGATTACGGGCATGTATGCGCAAGCGCCCAGTGTGAGTTTTAAGTTACCAGGTCCAGGACTTGAACCTTAGTCAACTATGTGGGAGTCTAGTGATGTAACTATTATGCCATCTGCTAGTCCCTGAAATGTCGAGTTTTGCAAATCTTCTAAATGAGTAACACTTAATGGTGTAAAGTGTAACATGGGGTACAAGCTAATTTATTCAAGTGAGTGGGCAAAGCCATGGAGGCTTCCTGGAGTTCATTGGATCCTTTAAGAAGGACTTGATATTCATTATTTATTAATATTTCTAGCTGGTACGCTTGACCTGGAAAATATTTAGAATAATGATTAACCTGATCTAGTAGCCATCTACTTATCAGTGAAGATTTATCCTACAACCTACCATGTGCGTGGCATTTGGTAATGTTATATAGTTAAGAACAAGCAGTTTCTAGAACCGGGCTCCAAGTGCAATCTTCATTTGATTCCACTTCCCTTTCACTGGCCTAGGGAACCCCATCTCTTCCCTTATCCTGGCCAAAGGCAGTTCAAAATGCCACAGTCCAACACGCACAGCTCACTGGCTCTTAGGCAGGAACGCAGTGTGGCCTCTCCATCCTCCCTGAGCACCTCCCATGGGAGCCCACGCAGCTCAAGCCAGCACAAAGCCAGGGCTGTTCTTACTGCTGCTGTCAACTCTTGGCATACCATGTGCCACCCCTTTCCTGTCCTTTTCCCCTATCATCAAAACAAAGTCCTACCCATTCAGGAGCCCTGTGTGTCCCCTCTCCCTGGCCCAGACCATCTGTTCTGTGTTGGGAGTCACTGGCCGGTCAAGCATTTGTGCGATGCAGCTGGACTTGCTGATGCAAACAAAGTGGCTTGCATGTGAGTCTTCTGACCCTGAAAAGGCCTCACAGAACTATCCCCTCAGGCCTCAACTGGGACTTTATCCTCAGTCCAAGGGGACAAGGAAAATGAACTTGAGGTTAGTTAATAAGTTACAGCCAAGAGGGAACTAAAGCACCTGGTTCTTCTGTTTGTTTCCCTGTCTCCAAGTAACCCTTTCTGTACCAGGCCGTTCCTTGTCCTGAAGGGAGGTGATGTCTTTGCCAAGTGCATCCCTTCGGTGACCCAGGAAGCCAAGGGTAGCTGGCTTCTCTGATAGCAGTGATGCTCCAACCCGCCCATCCTAAACACCGGGTCTGCTTTACTCTGGCTTTTTTTGCTTTATTTTTTTCCTGCTTTATTAATGTCCTTTTTACGTATGAAAGTAAACAGTTAACCAATACATGCGCCTAGTGCAAAAGTTAATAATTCCCAATATCACCTCTGTTCTACTTTTTAGCTCCATGAAATTCATGCGATTCTTCTTACAAACAAATAATAGTTCAGATGTGTAAAATACTTCCTGACCCTGGGAGTTACTTAATTTCTCAAGATCTATTTTCTCTTCTGGAAAAATGGGAATAGAACGATTTCTGCTGTGGTACTGCTATTGGGTTGTCGTAAAAGTCATAAAACATTTTTGCACAGAAAAAAATACATCATGACTTTTCCAGCAACCTAGTACGTTAAATCATGATATAATATATACGAAGTACATAATAATACAGTACAAATAAATTAGACTCATATGTTTTATTTTAAAATCATTTTGATCATTACAATGATCTGTGACAAGTACCCTGGTCTTACATCTTCAGTAGTGGTACCAAGTTTTCACGTAAAATAAACTTCAGTTTGAAGATTGATTCAACTTCAAAATACTAATTAAATAACAACAAAAATACATTCTAGTTGTATCTATGTAGATTATTTAAGACAAAATATTCTGTATGTGTAAAAATAAGCCCCCTCAAATATCATGTGAAATGAAATAAACCAGATATAGAAAGAGCAATACTGCACGTTCTCACTCATATGTGGAAGGTAAAAATAGTTGATCTTATAGAAACAGAGTAGAATAGTGGTTACTACAGGCTCGGAAGGGTCAAGGAAGAAGGAGGATGGGGGAGTTAATTAATGGGTATAAAATTACTGATAGAGGGCTGGCAGGTGGCATGGTGGTTAGGATGGTAGACTCCCACATGGCTGACCACTGTTTGAGACCTAGACCTGGAAGCTTGCTTTCTCACTTCCTCTCTATCTCTGGTCAAATTAAATAATAATAAATCAAAATTTAAAAAAAATTACTGCTAGATAGGAGAATTAAGTTCTAGTGTCCTATAGTACAGTAGGGTGACTATAGTAAGTTAACAATAATTTATTGTCTGTTTCAAAATAGCTAGAAAAGATTATTTTTAATGTTCCCATCATAAAGACATAATAGATGTTTGCAGTGATAAACTAATTACCCTGATTTGATCATCACCCATTACATACATATATCAAAATACCATGCTATGACCCATAAATATGTACAACTATGCATCAATTAAAATTCAAAAAAATAAAATAAATCCCCTCAAAAATATAACAATGCAAACACAAGAAACCTAACCAAATCCCAAATCAACCAACTAAACTCACTCCACAGCAGAAATCTCGGAGCAAACATGGACATTGGTGGCACAGAGTCGGAGGGAACATGCAAGATAATTGTCAGTGCCTTTTCACCACCACCCAATGCCAAATCGCAAAGAAGGCAGTTAGGCCTCATTGCCCCTTCCCCTACAATGTCCATTCTCTCATCTTGGCCGACCTACACTGGAAAGTCTCAAAGCTTTCAACATTCTCCATTTCAAGAACCACCTCAGTGTAGAGTCTCAGTGCTCTAAAATTATCCTTCCTTTGCTATTTCTCTCTCTCTCTCCTTCTCTTTTTAAAAATAGGCATGTCTCCAAAGTTTCTGCCAGATACCTTAGTTATGCAACCTCATAAACACTATCAAATAGTCGCTGAGCATCTACTAAGTGTATGGCAAGAGGAAAGGAATGCACAAGACCCAATCTCTGCCTTGAGGCGTGGAAGACTTACTAGAGAGGACAACAGAAGATACAAATAACTATAATTGCAGGCTAGAATGGCGTAACTGCCACAAACAGCTACAGCCAACATGCACAGGATGCCATAGGAGGAAACAATGCATTATGACTTGGTAGGGATCAGGACAAGTTCAGGACAGAGACAGCCGTGGCCTCCTGAGAAATGTTTGCCTTTCAAAAAGATTAGATTAACTCCTGTACCCCTCACCCCACTGGTGGATTATTTTGAGTTCTTTACCCATTCAGTTATTTTGAGTCCCTTCCAGAATGGGTAAGGGACTCAAAATAACAACTGGAAAAAGGTTCGGCATCCTGTTGTTTCGTCTCTGAAGCACGCCAGGTCTTCTCTCAGGAGGCTCATGTTCAGTTGGAAAAACAGACTTAGGTGTTGTGGCTCTGTTCACATCCTCGACCCCACCTGGCAAATTCCTGCTCATCCTCAAAGATCTCAGCTCAAATGTCACTTCCTCTGAGAGAACCCCTTGGCCACTCTCCATCCACTGAACGTTCTCCTCCTCTAATCATCCACTGTCTCATTCCAACAGGGACCAAGAAGGATGAGCACCATTTCAGGTTTCCTTATTCAACTGTTCACTTTTAAAATGGTTAATATCACCCCCACAGGAATAAAATTGACAATGAAAGCATAGACTTTGTTTTTGGTTTGTTTGTTTGTTTATTTGCCCCTCTGTTCCCAGTACCCGATAAATCATAGTACTTAATCATTATTTGTTGAACTAATGAATGAATAATAATAGTCCATCTCAATATTATCTCTTCCCTAGTTTATTTCTCCACTTTGTTTGTGTGGAGGAGTTGATGGTTTTAGAAAATAGATAGGACTGGGGCCAGCAGACAGCGTAGTGGTTGCTGGACTCCCACATGGCCCACCGTGGTTAGAATTCCAGACCTGGTGGCTTGAAACTCATGCCAGGCACATGTGTGTGTGTGCCCAAGATCTCAGGAGGGGAATGGAGAAGGGACTGTAGTGTGACCATCCCCTGGGGGGGGGGGGGGGTGATTTCTCACTTTCCCTCTCACTGGGGGGGGGGGGTGATTTCTCACTTTCCCTCTCACTGTCTATGTCTCCCCCTACCCCACAAGCGCACGTCCTAAGGCAAAAATCTCTAAAAAGATTAGTAAAATAAAATTTAAAAAGAAAATATATAGGATTAATTTCAAATTGATTTAATTAATCAAAACCACTCATAGTTAGATTCAGTATGGCAATTGCAAATTAGTACTTACCAGGTTTTCATTCATGAGGAGACCTGAGACAGCACATGTCCTCTCAGCAAAGCTGATATGCCACACAGGATGGGACCGCTTATCATTCCTCTCTCCTAGCCAAATACAAATTGGACACATTTACGGTGTACAATGTGATACTTGTTTTGATATATGTGTAGGTTGTGAAATGATTACCATGATTGAGCTAATTAACCTATCCATCACCTACATAGTTATTTTATTTGTGTGAGTTGAAAACATTTAAGAAATACTCTCTTGGGACCAATAGATGGCATAATGATTATGTCACTGGACTCCCACATAGTTGAATCATGGTTCGAGTCCCAGACCCAGAAGCTTAAAAAACATGCTGGGTGGTGTGCATACATGCCTAAATTCCCAAAAGGAGAATAGAGGAGGAAGGATTGTGCATAGCCATGCCCCCGAGGGGGTAATTTCTCGCTTTCCGTCTCTCTGTCTGTCTGTCTCTCCGGCAAGCGCATGCACCCTATAGCAAAAATCTCTCTCTTAAAAATATAAAAATAAAGATCTAGTCTCTTAAATATCACAGTCTTCCTCATATGTGGAAATTAAAAAATAAAAACAAAAACAAAAAACAATGGCCTCCTAGATGTAGAGGGATAGATAAAGATTGCTAGAGGCTGCGAGAGATGGAAACTAAATATAGAAGGATGTTTATTGACAGAAATGAAATTACAGGTAGCTAGGAGGAAGAATGTCTAGTGTTGTGAGAGACAGTGGAAAGATGATCGATAGTAACAATAGTAACACCTTGCTATGTATCTCAAAGTAACTAATAGGAAAGATTCTTAATGTTCCCAACACAAGTAAAGACAAATGATTGAGATGATAGGTATGCTAACCCTCCCAAATGAATCATTGAACATTGTATGCTTGCACTGTAAAGCCATATTATATTCCCACAATTATGTACAATTATATGTTCATAAAAATATTTTTTGAAAAGGTCTGTTCTTCTGGCAATTATCAATTCTACAATACATCTTTTTTTTTGAGAGAGATTTTTGCTATAGGGTGTGTGTGCTCACCAGAAAGACAGAGAGAGATAGAGAGACAGGAAGCCAGAAATCTGGGGGGGATGGCCATGCCACAATCCCTTCTCCATTCTCCTCTCAGGATCTTGGGCATGCACACACATGCACCCGGCATGAGTTTAAGCCACCGGGTCTGGGACTCAAACCGCAGTCGACTTCATGAGAGTCCAGTGACATAGCCATCATGCCAACAGCTGGTCTCAAATACATCATTTTTTAAAGAATTATTTATTTATTTAATTTTATTTCTTCTTATTATATTTTAATTTGAGAGAGAGAGAGAGAAAGGAAAAATGAGAAAGCAAGTCACCAGGTCTGGGACTCAACAGTGTTCCTCCTATCTACCTGCAATTTTATTTCTGTTAATAAATATGGTGCAGTCTGCCATGTGCAAGTCCAGTGCCTTAACCACCATGTCACCAGCCAGCCCCTATAACACATCACGATTAACAGCCACCTTCACACTGTACAAAGAGCTCCGGAATTTCTTTATCCCCTCTAACAGATCTGTATTCTTTGTACCATTTCCACTCCTCCCGTCTCAGCCCACAGCAACCATCATTCTACGCTCTGATTCTATGAATTCAATTTTTATACATTCCACACGTAAGTGAGATCATGCAGTATTTGTCTTTCTGTGCCTGGCTTGTTTCACTGAGCAGGATGTCTTCCAGGTTCATTTGTGTTGTCAAAAATAACATTTTTTTTTCTTTTTAAAGACTGAATAATATGCCATTGTGTGTATATACCACATTTTCTTTATCTGTTCATTTGATGATGACCATTTAGGTTGGTTCCATATCTTGGCTATTGGGAATAATGTTGTGATAAACAGGGGAGTATATTTATCTGAGAAACTGATGATGCTAAGATACTGAGCCAACTGATTTTCGTTCCTTTGTATATCCAGTCGTGGATTTCTGGACCATATGGAGTTCTATTTTTAGTTTTTTTCAAGAACCTCCGTACTGTTTTCCAAAATGATTGTACTAATTTACATTCCCACCAACAATATACAAGAGTTCCCTTTTTCCACATTCTCACCAACACTTGTTATCTTTTGTCTTTTTGATAACAGCAGTTCTAACAGGTGCGGCAGGATAGCTCATTGTTTAATTTGCATGTTCCCTAATGATTGGTAATGTTGAGCATTTTCCATATACCTGTTGGCTATTTTTATACCTTCTTTTGAAAATTGTTTAAGCAGGTCACTTGCTCATTTTTAACTGGGTTATTATAATTTTTTTATAATCGAAGAGCGTTTCTTTTCTATTTTGAATGCTAATCCTTTATTGAATGTATGGTTTACAAATATCTTCTCCTATTCTATAGGTAGTCTCTTCATTCGGTTTGTTTATTTATGTATTTATTTATTTATTTATTTTTGTGGCTCAAAAGACATTTAGTTTGATGCTATCTGTTTATTTTTGCTTTCTTGCCTGTATTTTGGGGATCATCTCCCAAAGAAAAAATTGCCCATAACAATGTTAAGAAATATTTTTCCTGTGTTTTCTTCTAATGTTTCATAGTTTCAGTATTATATGTAAGATTTTAATCTATTTGGGATAGATATTTGTATATGATGTGAGCCAACACATATTTATTAAGCACATATTGTATGCCAGGCCCACGTTAGACACTAGGGATAAAAAGCTGAGCAAGACAGATAGGGGCTCTGCCCTAGCTGAGCAAAGGCAAGCGGGAAACCAGTCGAGTAAATCACGTGAGGACTGCTCTGAGAGGACGTCTGAGGAAGAAGCAGGAATAGACTGGGGGTTGGAGAAGGTGGTAGCCACTGCACTGTAAGGCCAGCCCAAGCATTCTGTCTTTACTCAACTCAAAGACCAGGAGACCTTGGAGGTGAAGTGAGCCCTCAGTTACATCCTCGGGAAATGACTAGAATGTACACTCTGCCATGACTTGCTCAGCATCTGAGAACAGGGCCAGCATGTAGTAGACTTGTGATGACCCACGTGCTGAGTGCAAGAATGAGGCCCCAGCAGATGATCTCAGCCGCCTCCTCCAGCATCACCAAGCTCTATACACTCAACACCAAGAAACATCTTGAGAGTCGGACAGTTCGCTCCCTCCCCTCCAGGCAGCCTGTCCTGCCCTTAAACTTCCCAGAAGTGACACCATCTTGTAGATCTTGTAAATTTTAGTAGCATGACTCGGACAATTGGTTTTTGAGGTAGTACTCATGCTGTTTAGGGGGAGACAATCTGTCTAGTCATCTGGTGAGTCAAGCGCAGGATGGAGAAAAGTGGGGACGAGAACATGAATGCTCCACCAGGCAGGGAAAGCAGCAAGGGACCTCTACTCTCCGGCAGCATTTATCACCCGTAAGACACCATGGTGCCTTATTTCCAAACCTGCTGCTGAAGATCAGTGAGCCCTCATTTCCAAAGCAGTAGCAACTCTTGTGAAAATTATATTCCCTGAGATATCAGATCTAAGGGGTTTTTGATTGTTTGTTTCATTAGAAGGCATGTGCACTCACCAGAGAGAGACAGAGAGAAAGAAAGTAAGAGATCACCCTAGGAGGATGGCCATAATGCAGTCCCTTCTCCTCTATCCTCTTCTTGGGACGCTGGGCACACACGTACATGTGCCAGCGTTATTTTCAAGCTGCCAGATCTGGGATTTGAACTTCATAGTTGGCCACATGGGATTCAGTGCCTTAACCTCCGTACCACCTGCTGGCCCAGGTGGCAGGATTTTTAAGTCCAAGTTTAGCCCATCTCCCAGGACCATGCACTGCCTAATGTCTGTCTCTCTCTAAGAAGGCTACCGGACTAACATATTCATGATATCCTCGCTGGGAAACTGTGGAGAGTGGGCACCAGATTTGGCCTCTACCCACACAGCACTCTGTATCTGAGGCCCCACCACCGCTTACTTGGGCTATTGCATCTAGTTTCCCTGTTCCTGCAATTCTCCAGTACTTTCCACTCAACAGTCAGACTGGCATTTTTAAAATGCAAATCTGGTGATGTCACACCCCAGCCCGCATTGTTCTGTGGTTTTTCACAGCCCTTCAGATAAATGCCTGCAGGGCTCTGGGTGATTCAGCCCTGCCACCATCTCCAGCCACAGTCCTTTTCTCTCATCCATACAGACTATTTTTAGCTAGCTACGTGAAATGTGCTCTTTCTAGACTCAGGACCTTTGCACACATTTTTACCTGTTACCATCCTCTCCCTATTCACTAGCAATATAAATGTCCCTTCCTTCTGGAAGTCCTCCTATCTCCCAGGCCCTATAGGTCACATATTATCTGGTTCTGATGGTACCCTGGACTTTGCAGCTATAGTACTCAGTTCATTTTGAATCCCTCATACGGGGTTGGGAGGTGGGGTGTCTTCCTTACTAGAATTCAAGAGGGCCTCACTGTGTCTGCCATACTCCTCAAGTCTCACACAAAGCAGGTGCTCGTTAAATATGTGCTAAGTGAATGAATGAGTACTCAAATGGTTGAACAGTCGGGAATAGCTTCACCAAGCAAAACAGAAACTATAACAGGACCTCATTGCGATTCTAAGCCACCTGACCTTCCTTATCCTGGAGGTCTGATTTCATCTTATTATGGCCTTTCTGGGTTGTGATTAGGCTTCATGTTGTTTCTGGCTCCGTTCAGAGAAATCTGGGTCTTTCTATCAGGCACACGATGATGGACAAAGCAGAGCCTTAGAGCAAGCCAAAGTCGAGATGCTTGGGTGTGTCTGCTGGTGGTCTGTGCCTCTGGCTGCAAACCTCAGCCTGGTAGAGCAAAGCAGGGAGAGAAGCTCTAGGAGCCTTCACTCATTTTGCCTCACCCTCTGTTTTACTTTCTTCCTCTCAGCAGCAACAAACAATAATTCAGTAAAGGAAATGTGAGTAATGGAAAGAAAGAAAAAAATAAACAGATCAAAATGGGCAGTCTCCCTTGGGCCACTGCTTTTAAAGAAAACAAGGAGAGTAGATTTGGAGATATTTCAGTGACTTTGCAAAAAGGAGGAAAATAATCAAGCTTGCTCCTCCCTTCTGGGATGAATTGCTTTCTTCTATCTTGATGTCGAAAAAAGTTTACCCAAGACCAAGGGTTCCCAGGCTCTGGTTTGCATCAGAACCCCCCAGGAAGGCTTGTTGAACATGCAGGTATCAGCTTCAGCTTGGGCCCAGTGACTCAGAGCCTCTGGAGGAGGGACCCCCATATGAGTCCCTTTCATGTGGGTCTCCCTGGCGGGAAGAAAGCTCAGAATGCAGGTGCCATATTATGTCCTGTGCCTAGTAATGCAAGATGAGGCTCAGGTAAGAAGCTCAGGTCTGCTCCTGGGAACTGCAGAGTTAGGTGCCAAAAACTTCATTCAAAGTAACACGCCACAGACTAGATTGGGGGCGTACAGAAAGATAAGACTGCTAATTTCATCTCCTGGCAGAAGAACGTATTCATGTTATTCAGTGAGGCTGACACTGACTGAGCTGACCCCATGTGCCGGGGCCTGTGCTGGTTACAGTAGCAAGGGATGATGCAATGGAGCTCAGCAGGATGACCACGCCAGCACCTCACATCTGGAGACCTCAGCATGTGCCGGGTGTGTTCCATGCATTCTCTCATTCTGTCCTCCCAACCACCCCACGAGGTATTATCACCGGATGAGAAAGCCACTGTTTGGATGAAAAAGCCAAGGCACAAAGAAGTGGAGTGACTTGCCCAAAATCACACACCAAGTTACTGCAGAGCAAGATGGAAGCCAGTCTCCCTGACCCTGAATCCTCTGGTCCAAACCTTCATGGTATAAGCCTCCTTAAAGCTTCCCAGCCCTCACCTTTCTAATGCTCACAATGAAATGGAAACAATATAAGAAAGCATTTCATGTAAAGAGTAAGCACAGATTATATAGCTTTATGCAACAATGAGCAATGGATCTAGATACTCTGGTGAGACTTACCCCGTTCTGATTAATTACTTGGCAGATGCTTTGTTACCTAGGTCTCAGAAATTACGAAGGGCAAGGTCATAGCCAAAGGGACTATTTTCCCTCCTCCACGGAAGGGTGGAATCAGCACCACTGTAGAGAAAGCCATTCCTCAGTGTCACACAGAGGAGTACAGTGGGTAATCTGGGTGGGAGGTTCCATTATGTTGTGAACTCCCAAAGTACAGAAGCCATTCACAATACCATTTGTGGTGAGCTTGCCCCTTAGGAGGTATTGCATTTTTTTGTTGTTGTTTTTTTGGGTTTTTTTGGAGAGGTTTTTTTGCTATAGGGCACGTGTGTTCGCCAGACAGACAGAGAGAGACATAGAGACAGAAAGCGAGAAATCACCCCCCAGGGGGGATGGTCACGCCGCAATCCCTTCTCCTCCATCCTCCTCTCGGGATCTTGAGCACGCACGCACACGCGCCCGGCGTGAGTTTTAAGCCACCGGGTCCGGGACGCGAACCACGGTCGACTACGTAGGAGTCCAGCGACATAGCCATTACACTAACTGCTGGTTCCCAGGAGGTACTGCGTTTTACATGCTATTATCGCACTTCATCTTCACAATGACTCCATGAGAAAGCACTATTCAGATGACGAAACAGAACAGAGAGGCTAAGCAACTTGCCTATAGTCACGCCTGGGTCTGAATCCCAGGCAGATCTACCCAGCATCAAGGCTGTTTCTGTTTTAAATGCAAGGGCAGACACCATTTGGAATGCTACGTGAGCACAAATTCTCAACTGTCTGTCATTTTTCACTTGGCTGTGCTAAGCCTCACTTGAATCTGGGAGACTAAGTAGGTTTTTATTTCAGCAAGTATTTGTTGATTGCCTTCAACACATTATGCTTCACACCAGGCACAGGAGTCCCACATTTAAGAAGTGGAGATAGGACTAGTAGATGGCATAATAGTTACGTCACTGGACTCTTACGTAGTCGACCATTGTTCAAGTCCTGGACCCGGCAGCTTAAAACTCATGCCAGGCGCATGTGTGTGCGTGCCCAAAATCCTGAGAGGAGAAGGGATTGTGGTGTAGCCATTCCCCCCTGGGGGGTGATTTCCCACATTCTGTCTCTCTGTCTCTCTCTGGCAAGCACACACACCCTGTAGCAAAAATCTCTCTTAAAAAAAAAAAGTGGGAGATTGGGGCCCCTCTCAAGTTGACAAATTTGCAGTGGATAAAAGGGACACATATAAAACACTTTTTGCTCTTACAAGAGGTCTGATTTAAACAGAGTCAACAGTGCCTCAAGATTCAGGGAGGAGGTGAGCGTTGAACAGAGACTGGGGTGGAGAAGAAGTCACAGTTCAGGAGATGTGCTTTGGACAGCGGTGGTGCAGCAAAGGAGTAAAGTGCGCCCGAAGAGTCAGCAGCAAAAGACAACGATGAGCCTGCTTTCCGCCATGCTGCCTCAGGGCATGCTGCTCACCATTAGCTGGGGGTATGCTGGACTCTGGCAAGGGTCCAGGTCCATGCTGCTGGAAAGCACCCCTTCAGTTGGGGCATATGCAGCAAAATGGGTGCAGTAAAATTCCAGGCATGTTGTTGTGCACCCTAAGATCAAGTTTAGGCAACAGGCTTGGCCTCAGTGGTGCAGGGGGAAGGCACTACTGGGACATGCTGGAGCTACATGGAGCCCCAACTCACATAAACACCCCGAGCGACAGGTGCACCTGTATTCCTAGCTAACAGGGAGGCTGGGGTGGGAGGACTTTCGCATGGCAAGAGCCTGTCAAAATACCTCAGTCGGCCTGCCTGTCTGTGTTTTCCTCTCCGTCTCTCTCATTAAAAATAAATTTTTTTTTTAAAAAAAAGAGTGAAGGCGAAAAGAACAAGGCTCTCAGTTTATAAGGAGATTTTGAAATCAAAGTCAACAAATCTTAAACTCTCAAATTAATTTCTCCTCTACCTGGAAAGCAGATAGAGAGGTTAAGGAAGGAGTAAAAATGAAACTTAAAGCTCATAGTAGGTCCTAAGCTTCTGAAATTTTTGAGTAAAAACCTTAATAAAATACATGTACTTTCCTATGTTTATGATTTATTCCTAAGGAGTAATGGAATAACGTGCAAAGATGACCACAGCAGTTCTGTTTGATGGTGACACACAGTACACAGCCTAACTGTCCGACAATAAAGGTGGAATGAACAGTCTGGGAATCTGACACAGCAGTTACAAATGGAGGGGTAGATTTATATTTATCAATGAAGAAAAATTCCTAATGTATTGAGTAAAGTCAGATTATATAAAAACAAATTATGAGGTCAGCAGGTGGCATGGTGATTAAGGTGCTGGACTCCCACATGGCTGACTGTGGTTCTAGTCCCAGACCTAGTGGCTTGAAACTCATACCAGGTGTGTGTGCAGTTGTGGCTAAAATCCTAGGAGTTGAATGGAGGAGAAGGGATTGTGGCATGGCCATTCTCCCTGGGGGGGGAGGGGGTGGTTATTTCTCACTTTCCCTCAGTGTCTCTGTCTCTGTCTCTTTCCAGTGAGTGCATGTGCACTATGGCAAAAACCTTAAAAAAAAAAAAAAAAAAAAAAAGCAGATTATAAAACCATTGTATATATGAGAGAACCTCAAAAAAAAATCCATGGAAGATGAAATGAATGTATAGCTTTATTTCAGTGCAAACAAAAAATATTGAAATCCATGCAGAGTTTTTTCATAATACACATTTCCAAAAAACTTTTTTTTTTTTATTTTTTTGGAAAGGTTTTTGCTATAGGGCACATGCGCTCACCAGAAAGACAGAGAGACAGAAAGTGAGAAATCACTCCCCGGGGGGATAACCACATCTCAGTCCCTTCTCCTCCATTCTCCTCTTGGGATCTGGGCATGCACGCACATGTGCCTAGAGTGAGTTTAAGTCACTGGGTCCAGGACTCGAACTGCAGACAACTACATAGGAGTTCAGCGACATAGCCATTACACTAACTGCTGGTCACCCAACAAACTTTTTTTAAAGAATTATTTTTTATTTAATTTTATTCATTGCCTTTATTTATTTATTTATTTATTTATTTATTTATTTATTTTTGAAGTTGACCAGAGAGAGACAGAGAAAGAGAAGGAAAGTGAGAAAGCAAGCTACCAGGTCTGGGACTCGTACCATGGTCAGCTAGGTGGGAGTCCAGCCTCCTTAACCACCACGCCACCTGCCGGCTCCTCCCACAAACTTTTTGAATTCCTTCTCATATATATGATTCCACTTTGTAAAATGCTTATATCTCTATGAATAGAAAAGTTAAATGAAGTTATATCTGGCAAATATGATTACATACCATCTTTAAAATTTTTTTCTTGTTATCTGTATTTTCTAATTTTTCTATCATTTCCTTATACTTAAGGAATTCTAAGTGAACTGACATCTCTGCTTTTTTGTTAAATTGATACAATAGACCTTAAGTATTAACTCTGTTTCCCACAGTGTGGGGCATGCGCCCTGCTGATACAGAAGTTCTGAATGGTACTAAGATAATCTGTCAATAACACTGAGAGAAAGGGAGCCCCTTTTTAAGTCTCCTTAAATCATTTTGATCTTTCGAGGAGAAGGCTTTGGTTTGGGACTATGGTGCTGAACTCCCTGAGTCATCCTCTGAGCAGGGATCACGGAGTTCAGACACCAAAGAGACACCATGGAGCTCTTTTGGTGGTTCAGACGGAAAGAACTCAGGGGCAGGGGGCCAGTATCTAAGAAGTCAATGGCATTGTTCTCCTTTCATTGTTTTTGTCTTTATGATGTCTTCTATTTCTGGGAAGTTTTTGCAATTATACTAGAGAAAGAAAGCCTCATTCATTCATTTACTTATTTGCCAGTGGGTGTGTGCACTCAGCAGAGAGAGAGAGAGAGAGAGAGAGAGAGAGAGAGAGAGAGAGAGAGAATCCCCAATGGAGAATGGTCATGCACAATCTCTTCTCCATTTCATCATCCTTCTGTGATTTGGAACACACACATACATGCACCGAGTGTGTTCTTTAAGTTGCCAAGGCTGAGATTTGAACTACACCAAGTGGTATCCAGATCCCTTAACCATGAGACCACAGACTTGGCTCAGAGCTGCTGCTGCTTTTGTTTTTTTCTTTTTCTTTTCTTTTCTTTTTTTGGTAGGGCACATGTGCTGGCCAGAGAGGGAAAGTGAGAAATCATCCCCCCGCCCCCCCGAGGGATGGAGTGGCAATGCTGCTATCCCTTGTTCTCCATTCTTCTGAGATTTGGGGCACGTGTGCACCCGCCAGATCTGGGGCTTGAACTGTGGTAAGCCATGTGGGAGTCCAGCGCCTTAATCACGCCACCTGCTAGTCTCCTCAAAGCTTCTTTTAAATAAGGAAATGAAATCTGAGTAAAACTGCTTGTCAATAATTTAAATAAAATTTAAAGGTAAGAAATTTGGTAAGAGAATAATGGTGAAAATAGCAAAGACAGCACACCTGTATTGAAGTCTAAGGGCAGTGGTGTTAACCTCTAGTGAGAATAAATCTATCCCTACTGGAATATCCATGCGCACTAGAAGATCCCAATAGCTCTCCTAGGCCTTGATTTCTGTCTATCCTAACATCTTAATATGAAAACAATAGCCTAGAAATAACAAATGAGCCATCTGCTCAAGTGATGATCAAGGCGGTGCCGGGACAATTTCAGAGCAGGGTTCTGAGTATGTCCAGATAAGTCCTGCTGTGAGAATGACTGAAGAGGGAGTCTCCTAAGAGCAGATAAAATTTCTTTGCAATGTTTGTCCTAAGGAGAGAGGCCCTTCCACAGGAAGAAGGTCAAGTCCGGTCTATTTTTACAGGAGTATTTCAAGTGGTTAGTGGACTTATTTCCTGTGGTTCCCAAGAATTCTGCAACAGGCTCTCAAGAGGATGTTGGTGATAGGGAACAGGGACTTGATGAGTGAAAATCAATAATTATCTCTATATTTGCTTCACTTTTTTCTATAAAAATAATCTAAGGGAAAAACACTTGCTTTTAGAAGAGCAAAGTTCATTTCAATAGAGAGCAGAATGGGAAATGAAAGCCCATGGTGTGTGATAGAGTCCTTATACTAAGATTTTGCAAGCTGAAAATTCATTTATCCATTCATTCTTTCTCACTCTCATCTATTCAACAAATATTTGAGCAATTTCTTTGTGCCAGTCATCATCTGAGGTCTAGGGAGAAGGTGGGGCAAAAACATGGCTTCTGTCCTCCACGAGCTTACAGTCTACCAGGGAGAAAGATAGCAAACAAGGAAAACATGTGGATGGATATCTAACTCATTATAAATGATGGCAAGTCTTGAGAAAGAAAAGAACTGGAGGCTACAGAAGAGTAACATGGGGGTAGAGGAGAGTCTGGACATACATGGGGAAACAAAAGGAGGTGGCCTTCAGCTGCCACTTGAAAGTTGAGAAGAAACCAACCAGTAGAACTGTTGGGCAAGAGAATTGCTGAAAAGGGGACAATTTGCAGGGAGGCAGTAATGTGGAGAAGACCACTGTAGGCTTGGGAGTCCATGAGAATTTGGAGTGGCTAGAAGATAGGGTCAAAGAGAGGGAGTGGCAGGAGGTAAGGCTGGCCCATACATGATCCTACAGGCCATGGTAAGGGTTCAGATTTCATTTTATGGAAATGAAAAGCCATAGAAATATTTAAGCCAGGGAGTGGCAGATCTTATACAGGTTTTAGAAGATCTTCATAGCTGGGTATAAAAATAATGGGGGAGGGCAAAGAACAAAGGGGGGACTATTTCAGAAGGTACGGCAGGAGCTGTGGTGGACTGGCCCAGGTGCTGAGACTGCAGATGGTAATAAGTAACCTAATTTGATAATTATGTACTAGAGTCAAAGGACTTGATTAGTAGACCTCAGAGAAGCTGTCCACCTAATAGGGGTGGGACCAGGATGGGATGACAGAGACACTTACTTTGAATTAAAAATGTACTCAACAACCTAAATAAATAATACTTTAATATAATATTTTTCAAATATCCAATTTAATGCAAAAATACAAAATGATAGTAATAAAGAGTATGAGTAACAGTGCTGGCAACAGAATGTGATATGAGCCTTAGTGAGGCTGAAGTGTGTGAGTACAACTGTGTAGCATGAGAAAAGTAAATGAATAAGTAAACAAAGTCATAAATTATCATAAATGTTATTTAAAAAAACCCATTTAGATCTGAGATAGAAGACAGAAAGTGAGGAGGCATTCCTTAGGTTGGGTGGACCCAACATACATGGACTCAGGGATGCAGATGCCGTGTGAAAATGCTAGGGGTTGATAACCACTTTTCCAAGTCAAATCCATCAAACTCCCTACATAGCAGGAAATTTTGCAACCTAATGACTTACTCCTTTGGAAGATAGTTTTAAAAGGCTTATTTATTTATTTTCCACAAGAACATATCTATAGAAAAGTTATTCATACCACCAAGAGTTCAAGAATGCACTATCATAAAAGCGTTTGAAAATGTTCTGCTTTCTCTCTGCCCTACCACATGGACCTATCTAAATGTCTACACAGAATTTATTGAATTTCAAAAGAGCCCCCTGAACCTGGCAAAGTCAAGGAGGAGCCAAAGAATGTGGGATCTTTGAATGTCAAGAAGAATTATATGCAAAAATATGGCAGCACAGAGAAGTAAGAACTCACTCAGACGTTCTCCTTACACCTTGTTGCCTAATTTGCTTTCAAAGGTCAATAACTTAGAAATCTCCATTTTTTAAACAACCCCACCCAGCATAATGGCTCTTTGATCTCTATAACGTGGGAGAGGAGCAGTGGATGCTGAAGGATATAAATGGCTTTGAAAGGTCAGTTAGAATAAAAGAAACAACAAGGAGGGAAACTGTGAGGAGTGGAAGGGATGAAAGCAAACCAGCCTTTGAGCTACCTGCCAATATGAAAGGAAACTCCTGTGAGGGGCCATGTTTGACTGAGGAGGCACTATCATGGCTTACAGCATCTACCCATCTTCATGACTGTTCTAATAAATTGTGTCTTCACTGCCATGTGCACCTTCCTGTGGATACTGAATACCAGGGACAGACTTATCTCTTGGGTTAGCTTCTTGGATACAAGATTTCAACTCATTACCAAGCTCTTTCATCTCCCATCAAACATCAGTCATTTCCCAGAGCCATTAGTGATGTTCTTTTGCTTCATTTCCTTCCCACAAAACCCACCTGGGTTGTGTGTGGAATGACATGGTCAAAGGACTGTGAAGGTCTCAGCAATGCTGAAGCAAGAAGAATGGTCCCTTTTGGACAATTCCTGGCGTCAAAGAGAGTTGGCAAGTATGAGAACCTCTAAATATAACCCAAGTCCTTAAAAAGAAATAATGCAAAAGGAAACAAGTGGTAGGCTGTCCTAATGCAGGCTCTGCAAAAACTGGGCCTTGGAAGGCTGGCACTGGGGCAAGTTATTATTTTCTTCTTCCCTTTGGCTGTGACACTGGGTCCCTTTGCAAATCCTGGCCTTACTGTTCCTCCTGCTTCCTGCACAGTGCTGAATGTCTCTGCAGGAATGTAACTCTCAGAGCACAGCTGAGGCCTCCAGGCCCTTTTTTAAGATCCAGAATAGACTGCCCTGTGAAATGAGCTCCAAGGGGTTTACATTCCTCCATCGTATCCAAGCACCTTAAAACACAAAACCACACGCTGGACTGCTAACCATTCTTCCAGAGACGTCTGGATATCATCTGTCTGGCAGAAATGTGAGTTTTATCCTTCTTCTTTCTTAATGTGTTGTCCTTTTTCTTTTTTAATGTATTGAGTGAGCCTGGGTCCCGTGGAAATGAGGCCGCCCAACAGAGGGGCAACATAATAAACTGATGTCTCAGGACTGAGGGTTTCATTCTTGGCTAAGCCACAGATTTGCTTTAACAAGCTGTTCAGCCTCTGCGTCACTGTTCTCTTGGCCAGAGAAGAAGGGGAGAGGACTAGCAAATACAAAATGATTACAAAGTACCTAACATGGTTTCCCCACGACAGCCTTCCAGAGATGCTCATCTACTCATACAATGTTCTGTGGAATCCCACATGCTATAAAAATTCACATAATCAATCCACTAAAACACAGGCTCTTACAAATGATAATAATTATACCTGGCACTTTCTCGCATTCGCTATACACAAGATCCTTCCCAAGCTTTGTCCATCCCTTCCCCATAAAAGTGTCAGGATCATACTCTTAACAGCTTCATTTTAGCTGAGGCAACTGGGGATTGGAAAGGTTAAGTGACATGCCCAGTATACAAGCAGTTATGGAAGCATCAGAAACCAAGATCCAGGTCTATAACTCTTGGGTTATGAGAACATCCCTTCTTGGCATTTCCAACCCAGTCTGAAGTAGGACCATTCACCACCCACTCTTCCATTCTTGCTAGTGGCCTCTGGTCTTGCCCAAGCCCTTTATCAGCAATGACAATTGACTGCTGTGACAAGAGCCAAAATGGTCTCACAAGAGGCTGGGTCACCTGAAGAGGTATCAGGAGTGACCATTGGGTAAGCGCTGACAGTGGACCACTATTGCACCATGGAAGAGGTTGGTCTTCAGGGGATCAACTTGCAAATACTCCACTTCGTGAAAATGAGTTATCTCCTCTAGCATACTGTCCTATGGGCTGCTCGTGTCCTAGAGGTTGGCATGAAAAATGAGTAGAGAAGCTGAAGGGCTACTCAGTCCAAAGAGCATTTTGTATTTTTTACCTATATTTCTTTTTTTTTTTTTGAGAGGTTTTTCACTATAGGGCGCGTGCGCTCGCCAGACAGACAGAGAGAGACATAGAGACAGAAAGCGAGAAATCACCCCCCAGGGGGGATGGTCACGCCGCAATCCCTTCTCCTCCATTCTCCTCTCGGGATCTTGGGCACGCACGCACACGCGCCCGGCGTGAGTTGTAAGCCACCGGGTCCAAGACGCAAACCGCGGTCGACTACGTGGGAGTCCAGTGACATAGCCATTACGCTAACTGCTGGTTCCCCTTACCTATATTTCTACAGTGATTAAAATGGTGGACTCTGGAGTCAGAAAACTCTAGTTTTGGATCTCAGCTCTAACATTTATTTAACTGTATGGCCTTGAACAATTCATTAGCATTTTTGTGTTGCAGTGTCTTTAGCTGTAAAATGGGGGATCAAAAAGCAATGCTTTGGGTTAAAGACAGCACCCCTTTTCTGTTAATTAACCTTTTGGACATTAAAACAGGCTAGGGCAGGTGGTCGCACAGAAAGCATTACTCTTTTGGATTAGCCACAGTAGCATAGTAGTGATAAAATGCTCCACGATGTTGAAGCCACGTGGAAAGGTCCCTGGTTCGTGTCGTGAGTTCTCCCTGTACACACGAGACACTTGAGTGTGTGCCCATGATCCCAGATTGTTGAGGCGTGGGGTGGATTCCACCATGAAGACCCTATTAGAGGTGCCCCCTCTCTCTTTCTCTCATGGAAGACATTAATTAACTTTTTAAAATAGAGAGAAAAAAGGAATTAATTACTTTATTAATTTATTTCCTAACCCCTCCTTCCCAATTTTCCTAACAGAATTTGAAGATTAATTAAAATAACGTGTGTAACATGCTTAAGACTGTACCTGGTACCTAGTAAATGTTCAACAAAGGATTGCTGGTTTATTATTTATGGACATATTTCATTATTTATGGGTAAATCCAGAGCAGGCCATTAGGTAACAAACGGTAGGTCAAGCCCTCAGCATTTCCAAAGAGATAACAAACACGTACTTCAAAAGATAGAGTTTGGAAAAGCTAAAGTTTCTAGGTCAAGAAAGAAGGAAAAAAAAAAAAAAAAAAAAAAAAAAAAAAAAGATCCAGCAAACAGACCATCATTCTAAGAGCTGGAAGGTCAGCTGACTTCGAGAAAGGAATGTCCTTGCTGAGCTAGTTCTGGAGATTGTAACTTGCACAAGAGAGTCAAAAGATTTTTGGAAACACATAAGTAAGAGAAGGTTAAAGGAAGGGATGGGAGGGAGGCCAGAGACCCTGCAGAATCACTTTGCACTTGGCTCCAAGCCCCAGAGCTTTAATGCAGTGGTCTGCAGGAAGGATATTTCCGTTTAAGATGCATGCAGGTCTTTAGGCTGGCCCTGAGCTTACAAAATACTCTGGACTGGGGTATACCATAGAACTTGGGCTGGTAGAGCACGCCACTGCACCAGGGAGCACTCCGTTTTTTCTCTCTGAGTTGACACTATTTTAACACTTAAAAGAACTCCTGACCTCCAACTGAATAATGCTCCATGGAAATGCTTAGGAGTGGATAAGTCAGGCTGCAGAGAATGAAAAGTCCAGACTCAAAGAGAGAAGTAAAGGATATTGGTAGAGATCCTAGAGATCCTTTGGGGGTGTGTGTGTGTGTGTGTGTGTGTGTATGTCTGTGTGCACACATCTGCTTGTATTTCTCCACTCTTAAGGAGTGTAAGAAGCAAGGATGGGATTGAGCTATTTGGTGATCAAGCTGGATTAAATTAAAAGTCTCTTATTTTTTGCCAGTCCAGTTGGTCCAAGTGTCTATGCCCCTCTTGTCTGAAGCATGGCTTGATGAGTCTAGTAAGCGTAGATTGTAAACTCCTTAAAGGTAGAATCTGATTTCTACTACCAGTCCCTACCCCCTTAGCTGAAAAGCCTTGAGCTATGTATAGTGATATGTTAGTGCATGTATATTAAGGAATAGCTCCACTAGGATCTGGGACAGTACCCCAGAATCAAAGACATAAGTAATTTTGCACCAGATTCTATCATTTTTCTTTTCTTTTTTTGG
Organism: Tupaia tana; assembly: GCA_026018925.1. Classification (NCBI taxonomy): domain Eukaryota; kingdom Metazoa; phylum Chordata; class Mammalia; order Scandentia; family Tupaiidae; genus Tupaia; species Tupaia tana. The sequence continues at coordinate 29,687,417 of JAKSZU010000014.1, read as the reverse complement.
AGAGGTTTTCGCTATAGGGCGCGTGCGCTCACCAGAAAGACAGAGAGAGACAGAAAGTGAGAAATCACCCTCCAAGGGGGATAGCCACACCGCAATCCCTTCTCCTCCATTCTCCTCTCGCGATCTTGAGCACGCACACACACGCGCCCGGCATGAGTTTAAGCCGCCGGGTCCAGGACATGAACCGCGGTCAACTACATGGGAGTCCAGAGACATAGCATTATGCTAACTGCTGGTCCCCATATTCTATAAATATTAACATATAATGGGGATAAATGAAGACTAAATAATTTCTGGACAATTTGAGTTAGATTTTGCCACAATCCAAGTTATAAAAGAACTTCTAGTTTACAAAACTTTTTGGATTTCAAAATTGTGGATTAGGGTTTTCAGACCTTTCATTTCCTTTTCCTTTTAAAAATTCCAAGATATCTGTAGCATTCTGCCTGTGGTGGGTGCTAGGTAGAGGTTGTTGACACCTAGAGTGTGATGTCTTAATCTCCATTTGGTTAATTTAACATTTGATTCTGGAAGCCAAGGAACAATTTATTCTCAGTGACTTGAAGTTGTTTTTTGTTTTGTTTTGTTTTTGTTCTTTTTTGTTTTAAGAATTATTTATTTATTATAATTATAATTATTTAATTTGCTACACAGCACTAGAGAGAGTCAGAGAGAGAGAGAGAGAGAGAGAAAGTGAGAAAGTAAGTTGCCAGGTCCAGGACTTTAGCCATGGTCAGCCATGTTGAAGTCCAGTGCCTCAACCACCATGCCACCTGCCTTTTTTTTTTTTTTTTTTTTTTTTTTTTTTTTGCCATAGGGCACATGCACTTACCTAGTGACAGAGAAACAAAAGGAGTGAAAGGGAAAGTGAGAAATCGCCCCTGAGGAGGGATGGCCACTCCACAATCCCTTCTCCTCCATTCTCCTCCTAGGATTTTGGGCATGCACATAGACACACCCAGTGTGATTTTCAAGCCACCATGTCTGGGACTCCCATCATGGTCGGGCATGTGGGAGTCCAACACCTTAACTGCCTGCTGGCCTCCACCTTGGAGATTCTTTAGGATTAAAAAGATACTAAACTGAAGGGCAGTACAGGAAGACTGTGCAGAAAGGTTCATCCTGGATAGTAAGGCATGAAACCCATGGAATATACAGAGAATCATCATTAGTGTTTCATATTCAACACCTAAGCAAATAAAAACAGCACATCATTTTATAGATGTGATGAAAAATTCTGACATTGCTTAGAAAATGGTATTTTTCAAATATTGTTAAAATAGTACTAAACATTAAAGATCAAGTTTATTCAATACGACAGCAATAGTACAAATGATTGGCAAAACCAACAGAATACATGGGTGGTGAAAATTAAGCTAACATCTACTGGATGCTTAGGAGTTTTCAAGTTCTCGGCTCAGCACTGGATATGCATTATCATCTACTACTTACAACAGCAGTGCAGTAGCTACTGTTAGGGATCTGTTTTGCAGATACGGAAACTGAAGCTCTGTGAGAATGAGTAATTTGCTAATGAGTGCCCCATTAGGACGCAAACTTAGATACGGTGTTATGCTGATAAACCAGCTAGCAGAGGGGAAAAGAAAAGGAATAATAAAAAAGAAAGAAAAAAAAAACCTGATTTATAGCATTTGCCAACTTCGGTGATACAAATACTCTTAACCAGGGTTGATTTCAAGCTACTAATGGTTTAACAACCAGCTAGCAAAATTTTCGAATATTTAAAACAATTGGCTTTCATGAACATGAACTTGTAGGAGCTGTCTCCTGCATTCCTTTGTAATCCACAGTTTACTGTCATCTTTGGAAGATGATGTTTCTGTTCAAGGAGCAGAAGTGGAGGGGTGAGGAAGCATGCTGAAAGGCTGGCCAGGCCAGTCAGCCATGGCCTCACTCCTCTTCAGACCCATACAGATGGTTGAGGGTGGAGTAGGGGAACTAGAGCAAAGAACACACTGTCTCCCTGCCGTCAGGCAAACTTTCCTTCACCAGGGGTTGTGAGGTGGGTCCCTGCCAGCCTAACACTTCCTGGCAGAAATAATCGAGCTTGGAATTCTTTCTCCAGGCCCTATAAATCTTTTCATTGGTCAGACAAGGAAGTTTGACTTGAAACTAAAGGAGCTAACACCTTCCTCTGAAAGACCCTTCATTTCTATAGCATTTCTTTTGAAGAAGGAAGTTTTGATTATAAGATGGGAACAAGGTTTGGGCTTGCTTTAACCAAGGGTAGGTATTCCAGCCTAATCTGAACCCAATTAAAATACACTTAGGCTCTTGGCTTACTTCCTTTGTCAATACCTGTAGGGTACTGCCTTATAATTAGGTTTCCTGATAAGATGTTTCCACTAGAGGCTCCTGAGAAGGATTGGCCCTCCAATCACCAAGAACACACGGGACACTGATTATGTGTAGGTACTTGCTAAGTGCTGGACACAGAAAGAAAAAGTGTGGTTTCTGCCTCAGGGCCTCAGAGATGATTAAAGGAAACAGTAGAGTAAACATAGTTAAATTACATTCATTCACTCATTCAACAAACATTTATCAGGTGCCCATCAGGTGCTAGGCATTTTGCCAGGCCCTGGAATACCATGGTGAACAACAGATTGGTTTGTACTCTCAGGGAGCTGACAGTACAGTGATGAAGAGAGACATTAATTAAATGTCTTTCAGTCACCAGAATGAATGTGTAATTAAAAACTGAAGCAAGAACTCTGAAGATATGTTCAATGGTCCTATGAGAACTGAATGACTCTGACCCAGTTAAGGAAAGTCAGGAAAGACTTCCTTGAGCAACTACGATTAAACTAAGATTTGAAGACAAACTGGGAGATAACCAGATGAGTAGGTTAGAGGAAGGAGGAGAGGGGTGATGCTCCAGAATGAGGAAATGGCATGGGCAAAAGCACAAGGTGGGAGGGAGTACAGTGGTTTCAGGAACTGAAATCCAGTTTGGAGGGAAAGTGTGGTGAGAGATGGTGCAGAGGAGGAAGCAAAAACTAGACCTGCCAGAGTCTTGCAGGCCATGTCAAGGCTTTTTGGTCTTTGTTCCAGAGCAGTGGGAAACCATCGATAGGTTTAAGCAGAGAATATAGACAGCCATTACGCTCATTGCTGTGATGAAGTAAAGGAAGTGTTGCTGTGGAACCACAAGGGAATGATCCAATCTAAACTGGTGTGTGTGGTGGGGAGGAATAGTAGGAAGGTCAGGGTTGGGGGGACATGTTCAAATAAGGGTTTCTAGGAGAAGAAATATCTGAGCTGAATTTTTGAAGGATGAGTATGACTTAGCCAGGTCATAGAGGAATGGTGGAGAGAAAGAGTCAGAGAGGAAGACTACTGGCAGAGGAATGTGTTTGGGTTAAAGCCTGAGCGAATATGGGGGTTTGGAGGGGAGACTGGGAAAAGAGATCAATAAGAAAAAAGTGAACATATTTAGGCAGAGACTAGATGATAAGCACTTCATAGGTCATGTAGGACATCTGGGTTTTATACTGAAAGCAGAAGGGAATCATTGACCCAAACAAAGATCTTCAGTAGGAGATGATCATCAGATTCATGAGTTAGAATGATCTCTATCAGCAGGAATGAAAGTGGGTTGGATGAACAGTCCTGGAAAAGAAGCGCCAGTGTCACCTGGTGCTGTGGCTCAGATGAGAAAAGGTAGTAAGCCTGCACTAGAGCAGCAGTGAGGATGGTTTCAGGAGACATTAACAAGATAAAATTGAAATAGCATTGTTACCAATTGGATGAGTGGGAGTGTTTTCTATTCTACCCAAAGATCAGTTTGAATAAAACTTATTCTATCTGGGTTGAGTCTTATCTTGTGGCCTAGTACAGAGTCGATTTCTGTCAGTGTTCCAAGTGTCCTTGAGAAGAAGAGTGTTCACTTCATTGTTGTTGCAGGGTCCTCTTAAATATTAATTCAATTAAGCTTTCTAGTGTTTCAATCTTTTACATCATTATTGTTGTTTTGTATCTGCTGTATCATTATGACAGAAATGTAGTAAACTCCCCTGCCACCACTGAATTGACATAGTGTTAATTTTTGTTTTATGTATTTTGGGGCTATGTCATTGGCTTTATACTAAATAAGGTTGGATTTTTTAAATATCTTTCTGCCAAGTTGTTCTACTTATTATTATGTGTTGCTTACTTTTATTTCAATCATTCTTTTGCCTTAGACTTATTTTATCTGATATTAATATATACACACTGACTTAATTTTTTGATAACATTTGCCTGGTACTATTTTTCTTCCTTCTACTTTTAACCTTTCCAAGTTCTTATGTTTTAAATCAACCTCTTATAATCAGAGTATAATTTTTAATAATGCAGTAACCAATAAATTTAGACCATTTATATTTATTGTGATTATAAATATATTTGGACTTACTGATGCCACCTAATTTTGAGCATTTAAAATTTTTTTTCTATTATTTTTCTACTTTTTTGATTCTTCTGGGTAATTACAGTTTCAGTTTATTCTTTATCGCCTTTTCCCCATCAGTTGTTAGTTGAAATTAATAAATTTTATTTCTCATTTTTTAGTAGTTACCCTTAGCATTTGACATGGATATTTAACTTAACAAAATATAAAGTTAAGTAATATCTTTAAGGAAGAGTTAAGGGTTTTGGGTGATGTCATTACAAAGACAAGGAGCAAGGACCTAGAGCCAATTTGGAACCAAAGCTGAGTATGTTTTATATATGCTGGGCTTGAGTACATATACAATTTTCATCTTACCAGATACCAGTTCATATACTTTTGGTGACTTTATGCACTTTGCAGAATGTTGTCCTTCATGGGTATTCTGCATTGCTTAAGCAGTGAAAAGAGTTACAAATAAATAAATGAAATGAAAATAAATGTCAGTATTTGCCTTCTCTTGATTCTCAGAACCATAAGTCTTTCCTTCTACCTTTCTCATCAGGGACAAGCTGTGTAGAAATGGCTCCTAGAAATAGTTTTTTGTATTTTGTTTTTGTTTTTGTTTTTAGATGAAAGGGGACAGATTTACTTTATTAAGTGGTTCAAAGGCAGCACAGACTGCTGTGTTATTGAACCAAAACAACAGTTTGTATGAAATTTATTTATTCCTCAGATTTCATCCTATTTAAATAAACAGTGGAAAGAGGTTCTCAGTATTGCAATACATAGCAAGACTGTCTTACTTTCACTTATTTTGTAAATTCTATATGGGCAATGTGTTCAGAATGCCACATGTATCTTGTCGGAAAACAGACTGGGGGATTCTGGAGAGTTCACAGATGTCACTTCAATAACTGTTGATAAGCTGAGATCTGAGTCTCAATGATGGGCCAGAATTCTCTCTTACAGAACTATGGTTTATATTTTTTTCCTTCATCTTCTCTGCTATGTTTATGGCTTAAATAATGGGGAGAGAGTTTAACTCATTTCTGCAAATATAAAATGGCATAAAAAACTTTACTTTTAAATTAACTGAAAAATTATCTTAAATTAAGCATTTAAACACAGCTGACCTAGACCACACTAGGTTTCAATGAGTATAACATAACCAGTTACTCATATCTTCTATAGATCAGGTCACATTTTAATACTTTCTAATGGCTACTGTGAAGAATGTGCTCACTTATCCCTTTAGACAATTCCTTACAGTAGACAGGGTAGGGATAATTAGAGGACACATCTTGGGAGGAGTGGATGACTGGTTCAGGTTCCCGGAGCCTAGCTGGGCTACAAACCTACTGCCCCACATTGAAAAGTGACATTTGGCCTAGCTGTGGTGTCACAATGCTCTGCTGGAGGAAGATCTGGGCTCAGTTCCCATTCCTAGGTCAAATAGTACCCGCCAGGAGTGCATGCATACCTATGCTTTCATTGCCTAGAAAGGCAGGTAGGGAGGTATTACCTGAGATCATGTTGAGGCACATGTCTCCTCTACCCCCACCCCGTCTCAGAAGAAATGAGTGAATAAACTTTAAAAGAAAGGAAGTAAAGTGGCTTTTGTATTCTTGGGCAACAGTGCATACTTCACATCCTATTCATGTGTCAGAATTCAGGATCTCATTCAGAGGCGACTGCTGACAAAGTTTGTCAGCCTTGACACAGATGTTCCAATAGGCTTGGTGTTCTTCTCACCTTTGTGTCACTGATAAATCAAGAAAATCATTCGGCTTCCCTAAAATCTCACTAGTGCCCCAAATCTCAAAGAACTGGGCTTAGAACTCAGTGATGACATGGAGTTCATTTGGCTTGATCTCTGTCTCCCAACACACAAACAGATAATCTCCTCCCCTGACAGCCAATAAAAAGAAAATAGTAATGAGAAGCAGAGCTTATAAATTTCCATTACACTTAATGCCTGATTTCACTTAGTTAATGGATTCATTTGTTAGAGCAATTTGTGTAAATCCCCAAGGGCCTGCTAAGGTTGCTGCCTTATGGTTTTATCACATCATATACTTCCTCTATTCCTATCCTTTCACAAATAGTGGATTGGCAAGGAACTTTGGACCGGCCACTGCTCATTATAGGTAAATTATAAATAAAGTATGAAACAGGGCTTTTCATGCCCCTAGGGTTTCTTTCAGCAACAAAGAGCAATTTCATTTTTTGTATGTTTCAGCTGATTCATAAATCCTGCTGCCACAGCCTATCAGCTTTGTGTTGTGTTGACTCCAGACTTATTTTTCAGGAGTCAGCGTGTCCCCTTTGGGTTTCTATCCATGGCTCTGAACTGAAGGGTCATGGGAACCATCTGAAGTCAGTACAGCCACCCTGCCAAGGACATCCCTCTTTCTGGTGGGAGCAGACAAAGAGTAGAGTTGTGGTCTTGTATAACCTGTGGTTATAAAAGGATGGGAGACCTTGTTGGGCTCTGAATGAGGTCATTTAGCCAATGAGAGATCTGCAGTGATCAGGCCTCGGCTGCATGACTTACACACGTGTGTGAATGAGAGTGTGAGTATAATCTTTGGCCAACGCTGGTGCTTCCAACCTCAGTCACCCCCTAGTGCATCTGTTCCCCTTCATACTAATGGGATGGAAAGAAGAATGCAGATGAATAGAATCAAATCTGTGCCTGACCCTTAGACAACAACTTCATAGAGACTCTCCACTGGGGCTAGACCCAGAATGAAGGTCACCCTTAATTGCTCCACAGTCAGGGAAAAGAGGGATCCCCACTGGTGGAACCTCAGAGAGAACAAGAAACCAAATTCTGCCCACCTAATATTGATAACACAAATGACTATTTGTACAGTTAAATGACTGTCACGAATATATAATTATGGTTTCCTATACCAGAATAAGTACATAACTTATGAAGTGCTTAAAAAAAATGACAGAGGGGCCAGCCGGTGACATGGTAGTTGGAGCGCTGGGCTCCCATCTGGCCAACTGCAGTTTAAAGTCCAGGACCTGAAGGCTTGCTTTCTCATTTTCTCTCTCTGAATCAATCAATCAATCTCTCTCTCTCTCTCTCTCTCTCTCTCTCTCTCTCTCTCTCTCTCTCTCTCATAAGTACACATGCTCTATAGCAAAATTTTAAAATAATAATAATAAATGACATAAAAATTGTATTATCTCCTAGTTGTACTTCAAGGAAAGGGGATCTGGTAAGGGTTGTGCGCTAACGGAAAGGAAATAGGTGAAGACATGATTGAAAGAGCTCAAGTGCTCTACATCAGGAGGGGATCCAGAAGGGAACAGAGTGAGGAACTGAAGATTGAGAGGCTTGGTAGAGAGATAGAAGTGGGTACAGAGGCTTGTGGATGGAAGAGAAGGGTTAGATAGAGACGGCGAGGCTTTGAGAGGGAAATGCAATGAGCTTTGTAAGGTAAACTCCGCAGTCCTCCCTGTGAAATTGACATAAAATCCATTTTCTGCCTGTTACTGTATTATGTGAAAAGAACTGGATGGACAGAGGTTCTCCGTGTGTGGAGATGTTTGCAGAGGCTGGCTTAAAAATATAGTGGCATGTATATGCAAAACTCTCTTTGGGAGGTCCTTAGAGGGACTCCAAACAGTAGCTGGAACTAGGGAGAAGGACAGGTCCATGTGACTGCAGACTGGGAGAAACATTAAAATGCCAGAAGCAGAGAAAATGCCAAGAGCAGAGAAAACAAACACAGCTTTCCAACGTGAACCCTAATTCCAACGTCGTAAGGACAAGTTACTGTAATTGGTGCCTGCCTGCCAGTGGAACTGCTTTCTCTGAGAGCAGCTCCAAGAGAAAGCAGGAATGGGTGGATGGTTAGTGCAGGGGTGCTGGGTGTTCAGTGTTGGTGGTGTGGGTGTCTCCTGGAAAAGGAGGAAACAGGTGGAGTCCTGCTCCAAGGCTGGCAAGCGGGCAAAGGTGGAGCTTGCCGACATTTGGGTCACAAAGGAATGAGTGAATGGCAAGTTTATGGGGCAGATATACAAACCACAGTATCAGTGAAGTCACTTAACCTCTTCGTGGGGACTAAGGTCAAGTTGGGGGTTTGTGTATCGACTCTCCCTGAGGCTCAGCTCTACCACTTACAAGTCATTTAACATCTCCAAGCTTTGACTTCATTTTATTAAAATGGGGATAAAATTAGTGCCTACTTCAAAGGGTTATGGTGAGGTGAACATGAGGTAACTTACAGTCCAGAATATATTAATGATGATATTTATTATTGTAAGACCAGTTGCTAATTGATATATGTATGTAATACCTATTTGTGCCTAACAAGGTAAAACTCCCACATCAATTTCCTAGTCTATTTTTGGCTTCTTTCATTTATAATCCTCATTTTTATCTCCTAAATGATGGGACAAGCATATGCTTTAAAATCCTAATGATCATCTGCTTTGTTATGGAATCCTTAGAGGTGTAACTGGTGCATTTTACACTGAAAATATTAATATAATTTTGTATTCATGGATATATACAATGCTAGATGATTATAATATGTAATACGGTGGTTTCTGGGTTATGATAAGTAAGTCTCACATTTGAAGATAATTAGGATGGGCCTGCAGAGAGCATGGAGGTTAAGGCAGCTGGATCCTACATGGCTGACTACACATTTGTTATGATTCCAGACCTGGCAGCTTAAAAAATATACTCAGCATGTGTGCATGCGTGCGCAAAGTCCTAAGAGGAGAATGGAGAAGGAAGGATTATGATGTAACCATCCCCACTGTGGGCTGCTTTCTCACTCTCTCACCCCCTGTCTCTGGCAAGTGCATACACCCTATAGCAAAAAGAAACAAGAAAAGAATTAGAATGAAGATGGCCTGGGACCAGCATTTGGCATAGTGGCTATGTCGCTGGACTCCCATGTAGTCAACTGTGGTTTGAGTCCCGGATCCAGTGGCTTAAACGTACGCCAGGCACATGTGCGTGCATGCCTAAGATCCCGAGAGGAGAATGGAGGAGAAGGGATTGTGGCGTGGCCATCCCCCCGGGGGGTGATTTCTTGCTTTCTGTCTCTCTGTCTCTGTCTTTCTGGCGAGTGCATGTGCCCTATAGCAAAACCTCTCCAAAAAAAACCCCAACCAAACAAGCAAACAAACAAAAAAAGAACCCCACTTTCTCTGTGTGATATGGGGACCCGCAGAAAGCTGTACAAGTGGTTTCCAGACATGGCATGCAAACTGAGCAGTCTTATAAACTTTCTTTGGTACAGTGTCTGCCCTTTCAAAACCTGACTTAACCTCTCCCTGCACCTTCCTCCCTGGTTCTGTTCCCTCCAGCAGATCCAGAATGCTTCCTTTACACAGTAACCATCTGGGAGGGCTGGGAGTGAGTTGCTTACAGGTCCCCCCACGTCCAGGCTGTCTGCCGTCTGCTGCACCCAGGCTGGCGGTACCTCGTCAAAACAGAGTGAGGGTGGAGGACGGAACCTCAGTCCCAGCCTCTCGGCTTCTGTGGGTTTCAGCCAGAACCTAGGTGTTATTTTAGTGCAACTTTGGTGTTTAATTTGAGGATGTGTGTGGACCAGAAGGAGGGACCAAAACATGATTTTTCCTCTTTGGCCAAATGATTAAATTTGAAGTTCTAAAAAATGCAGAGCTTGGTCCCAAGCTGTGTCCAATCGGGAAGAGATAAGTGTCCTGGAAATCCCTCCCAGGCCGGGGACCATCCTTCCTTAACCACCGGTCACCTCACAGCCCTGTTTACTGTGGGCATCACCTGGGCAGTCTGTGGTTACCAACTGACCAGGAGCCCTGAGCGCTGACGCCTCCCCTCTTGAAAGTGTGCGTTGTGCCTTTGCTGGGAGAACATTCTACAGGTTCGTCTGATTTCCCACAGTCCTGCAGGCGCCACAAGCAGCATCCACTGAGCCATGGCTGAAGGGGAAATCACGACCTTCGCAGCCCTGACCGAGAAGTTTGATCTGCCTCCAGGGAATTACAAGAAGCCCAAACTTCTCTACTGTAGCAACGGGGGCCATTTCTTGAGGATTCTTCCAGATGGCACTGTGGATGGGACAAGAGACAGGAGCGACCAGCACAGTAAGCCCCCGTCTTTACTGAACCCCCTTTGCTTTTGGATGCCTTCCTTAGTCAAGGATGGGGAGGTGGGACCTAAGTACTAGTACCCAAGTACTGGTACCCTCTTCTCCAAAGTTCTACTCAGGCATGACACATTCAGAAGTGGGGGGGTGCATAAGGGACATCCATGTAAAGGGTCTGGATTGGGAAAAGAGAGTGTTGTGGGAGCTACCGCTTCCCTAAAGGTGTTCTGTTTCAAGTTTTTAAAAGGACTCTCTGCTGGCCCAGCACAACTGGCAGGTGTTCCACTGCTGTCAGTCTTCTGGGTTTCTGTCACTAGTGAAGCCCTGGCCCCCAAGGCCGGTCAGGGGTCTGCGATGGGAAGGGCCAGATGGACAAGGGTGGTAAATCCTATGCAAAGATGTGGGCTCGGTTTCAAGTTAACTGACTCTCCAGGTTATGTTTCCACTGGGCTTGCCTTGTGAAATCCTAGTTCCTAATCATAGTCTTACACGTCGTAAATTGCGCGGCCTTCCCTCTGCATATCGCACAGATGTGTTTGTGGTAGCCAGGAGGGGTAAAATCATTCTCCAGACCTTACAGAAACTGGAGAGGGGGAGCCATTCGAGCTAAGTGCTGATATCTTTTCTGGGCCTTCCTGACCCCCCTGGCTCTAAGATGGTGATGATAAATGAAGGCATGGCTTTGGAGAAAAGAATCTTCTTGACTATTTACGTATAAAAAATGTCTTCCTTCTGCTTGCCTCCTTCTGGATTTGGTGTGTCTGTTTGATATTAGGTGTCTAGACCCTACTGTGATGTTACTGGAGATTCCCTGAGTACCACTGAGACGTTATATGTTGAAGAGGAGCCAAAAGTCAGATCTGGTCTCTGCTTAGAGGGTCGACAATCTCAGAGTCAAATATGCTGCAAATCAAGAGAAGGAAAGTGTGAGTGAAATCAGGAGACACGGAATGGACAGGCAGGAAGTAAAGTCCTGTAGGCTTTAAGATGGAATGTGAGCCACTGGCTTTGACATTATGTTTTATACATCAGGTGGTCTTAATAATTCATAAAACATGCAGAAAGGTTGCACACTGAGCATAAGTAACCACTTCAAGGGTGCACTTTCCCCATAGTTGCAAGGATAACACGTCCACAGACCAGAGGGCAACATCCTTTCCTTCCCACTGCCACCCAGACCCTTGAGAGGGGGAGCAGGACAGCTAAGCCTGGGGCTTGCAGCTGTAGGATTCAAGGTTGGGGCTTTGTTTTAATGCCTTGTTCATATGGGCCCATGGAATGCCCTATACTCAGTGGAAACAGATATCCGGGACTCCCACATGGTTAACTATGGTTTGAGTCCCAGACCTGGCAGTTTGCTTTCTCTCTTTCTCCTAGCCCCCCTCATTCTGTCCCTCTCTGGTCAAATTTAAATAAGTAAATTAAAAAAACTAAATAATTACTTTAATAAAACATACATAACAAATGTTTGTTGCAAATAAAGTAACTTAATTATAGTCCATTGTGTTAGGCATAATACACAATTTATGTGATCTGCACCACACAACACAAGGGGAACCGCTTTAATCTCTCTGGGTTCTAAATGTTTCTAATGAATACTATCAATTTCATAAATCAATAAGGGATGCCCTCAGAACCCCCAGAGGAGAGTCAACCTAACGACATGCTACTTGGGTTAAACTGGCCCTTCTGCGAAACCTTGAATATTGGGGAAGAAGAGGCTCTGGGAGCCAGCAGGTGGCGTGGTGACTGGAGCACTAGACTCCCACATGGCCAACAATGGTTCAAGTCCTGGAGCTTGCTTTCTCACTCTCCCTCTTTCTCTCTCTGTGTCTCTCTCTGATAAAAATGAATAGTAATAATAAAATAAATAATTCTTAAAAAAAAAAAAGAGGCTATGAGTACTAGTACTCTGTTCAGACAGCATATGACGTCAGTGTCATCATTCCACCCTTGCCATTGTGAACTGCATGCTGGGTATGTAACAGTGACCTGACCCAGATGTCATGAACCCCTGGAATTCAGTACAGATTAGCCAGAGGAGTTTATATGAGGATGTCTGTATCCAAATAATGCTGGCTTGTTTGCCTAGTGAACTTGGCCAAGTGACTTATCCACTCTGGCCTCACTTTTCTCACCTGTAAAATACTCCTAACAATAGTACTTGCTCACAGGTTTCTTGGGAGGATGAAGTGAGCTAACGCACTGAGAGTTCTTGGCAAGGCACCTGGCCAGAGCAACAGCGAGGCACATGTTGGTCCGTACTGCTGTGAGCATCAGGCTCTCCATACGTTCACCCAGAACAGAAATACAGGATAAGGTTTAGAGCCCTCCTAGTCTCATCTCTTCTATAATACCGCCTCTCAAGAAGATCAGGGCTCTAGACCCCTGATTTGAGTCCCGGCCTTTCTAACACCCTTCAGAATTGTTGGGTTGGCCTATCTATCTACCTATCTATTTATCATTTAGTTAATTTTGTTTATCCTAGAATTAAAAACAGGATCAAGAGGACAGAAGTCAGAGTAAATAAGGTGGGTGGGCAGAAATCCATCCCTGTACCTATCAAGGCCAAGAGAACTGGATAATCCACATACCCTCTACCTAGTCAGGAGCTGAGATTTAAACTCAAGAAAGCTTGAGTTCATATCCCTACTAGGTCACCTTAGAATGAGGCAATTAACATTCTCGCCATTTTGCATTAAGCACTCTGCAAAGGAAGTTTAAGTCCCCTTGCCCTATGACTTTTCCAACCATCCTCTCCTATCTAGAAATTTAAATGTCTCTAGTGTTTCCAGCTGTGTAAGTTTGGGGTAAAAATAGTTCATATTACCAAGACTCAGTTTCCTTACCTGTATAATGGGACTAATGACATTGCCCTACACACCTCAGAAGGCTGAAGACTATTTAATAAGATGCTATAGGTGAGAGGAGTCCTGGACATGAATATGCTCCCTGAGTGTGGTTCTGTCGCCCTCTTCTGCCCAGTGGTGGTATTGCCACAGCCCTTCTGAATTTCCAAGGCTATTCAGAAACAGAATCTACCCAGGGACAGGCATGGAGTGGATACTCCTTGGGTAACTGATCAGCAGTCTGGAGAGCTACTGGTTTCTATTCTTTGATCATTAGTTTAAGCCTGACTAGAGTCTGTGGAGACAGGTAGAGTGGCACTCAGACTTCCTACAGGAAGTGCATTTCTAAAGGCCAATCAAATATTTAAATAAATCATGCAAAATAGAACTGTATGTCCTTTAGCTCAAAAAGGCAAAAATAACTCCTTTTAACAGTTTCTCCTAGTCCTATACTAGCTGATCTTTCCTGAGCAAAACTGGAAAGTTTTCAATTTGTCTTCTTCCTACCTAGAGGAAAATAAGTTGCCTTCCCTTCTTTCCTTTTCTTTTCTTTTTTTTTTTTTTTTTTTTTTTTTTTTTTTTTTTTTTTTTTTTTTTTTTTGTCTCTGCAATCTTTGCTATAGGGTGTATGTGCTTGCCAGAGAGAGAGGGAGAGAAAGTGAGGAAGCACCCTCCTAGTGGGGGCGACAACACCCCAGTGGCCTCCTTTCTATTCTCCTGGGATTTTGGGCATGCACGCCTTATGTCTTTCTTATAGTGGTGTAACCTATAACGGATGTCTGGGGACAGACACTTCCAATACAGACCTGAGTTACACATCTCTTCTGGTGGAAATTTCTGCCCATAGACAAGATGGCTTTTGTTTGTCCCTTTACATTTCTCGAATCCCAGCTGTAGCAATTAATAGTGCAGGCTCTGAACACTTGCTACATTGTCAGCCATGACCACAGGAGCTGCAGGTTCTGGGGCACCGTCTGTGAGAAGGTTGATGGGTCCTCCAGGAGAGGGAGGGTCTGGAAGAGGTACAGGACAGGGGAGAGCCCAGGCCCATTTTGAACCCGGCACCGAGGGCCGCTTCAGTGCCATGCAGCTCCCGTGGAGTTAGAATTCTACATTTATTAGTGTGATTTTCTAATGGTTTTTCTTTCCCTCTGAACTCCCTGAAGACAAAGACTTTGTCTCTCATTGCTGAACACTGCAATTTCGGTGTCTCGCACGTTGCCTGACACTTGGTGTAGTGCCCAGTAAACACGAATTGGATGAGTAACTGAATCATATTGGTGGCAGACGAATTCAAACTCAACAGTACATTCAATGAATCTCTGCTTATTGCCAGGCATAGCTGACGTGTGCCAGGCACTGCGCTTTCATTTCCGCCTAGCCACCATCCTGTGGGGTTCCTCATTATCATCACCCCGAGAACACTGAAGCTAACAGTGTGGACCAGCTCCTAACCGGGAACTCTTGGCACCAACCCCCGGCTTCTGCTCAATACTCAGTTCTTTCCATATCCCACCATCGCCCCTGACACGCACACTGTGACGGTGGGTGGCTTCAGCCCACAAACTGATTAAATAAACAGGCTGGATTCACCCGGCCTGTCCTGTGGGTCAGGTGGGTGTTGGCGCAAGTGCCATCCTGCTGTTTACTTGTTCCGTGTCACCTTGAAAGTTACTTCTCTATGTGCTGCAGATTCCTTGGTTTTTTTTTTTTTTTTTTTTTTTTTTCTTTTTTAAGAGAGAGATTTTTGCTACAGAGTGTGTGCGGTTGCCAGAAACACAGAGAGAGACAGAGGGACAGAAAGCAAGAAATCACCCCCACTAGGGGGGATGGTCATGTGCAACCCCTTCTCCTCCACTGTCCTCTCAGGACTTTGGGCATGCATGCACACGCGCCCAGTGTGAGTTTAAGCCGCCGGGTCGGGGACTCGAACCGCAGTCAACTACGTGGGAGTCCAGCAATGTAACCATTACACCATCTGCTGGTCCCCTGATTCCTTGTTTTAAAAACAGTAGTGACAATAGTACTTGCTGTGTTGGAGAGCAGAAAATTTCTATTTTGTGAGAGGGAACGTGTGTGTGCCACTTGGACAAGAGGAAAGAAGAGAGAGGAGCACACCTGACAGGGTCTCAGCATGCCACGATACCCTTTCCCTAGGCCTCCAGCTACTCAGGACCCTGGGGGCCTGCATACATAGTCACCATGTTTTTGAGGTGACCCTTGGGTTCAAACCTGCAGTTGGCCACGTGGCTTCCAGCCTTGTAAAGTTCTTGGATAACCAGTGTCATAGCAGCTGGGCCAGAAAGTAGGCGTTTCAAATGTGTAAACATCCGTGGACGTGTTTAGCACACTGCCAGGTACAGGTGAGCACTTGAAAAGTGGTGTGTATCACCCTCATCACCATCATTCCTAAGTTGACGTGGCCTTTCTCATCCAGCATTGGATCTTTGGAGTCTAGTGAATAACTGTCATGGTTGCTCATATAACTGAGGGGACTCTTCACAACAGGTTCTGGGGGACTATCTAGGTTGGGGCTCTTGAGGCCTGGCACCCAGGCAGAATGTGCCCAAGTCCTGCCCAGCAAACCCTGCTCTGTCTAAATGTTCAGGCCCAGCAAGTTGGCTTGGCAAAGGCAAGGATGAGCTCCATGTCTGATTTTCTTCTTTTGGAGGGTGTTTCCTCTCTGGCAAGGATGAGCCAGGACTTATCCCTCAGTGGGGTTCATAGCTGGAACAATAGTATGCCCACGAGCAGCCCATACCACAGCCTCTTGCTGCAGCTGCTGGCCCTCTCCCCTCCATGCGTGGAAGAGGTTGAACAGAGAGCAGGACTCCCAGCACTGCTCATCACGCAAATGGAAATGCTCTTGAACAGTGTGTGCCAATCAAATATTTATACATCGAGCCACATCCCAGAGGCATGAGGGGAGTTCCCTGATCAAAAGAATCCTACTTTGCAGCCCTTTATAAAGGGCAGACTGTTCAGTGAAAGCTCACCTTCCCCAATGTTCTGGAAGAGTCCAGACTCCTATTCTTGGATTTGATGTGACTTGGCTAAAGCTTGGCTCCCAGCAGCCTGACCCAGAGTCAAACAGCCTTGCAGATAACTGGGTGGGTAGAGCGGGAACCTGTCCCTGGACCTCAGAGACAGGGGAAGGTCTTCAGGCAGAAAGGTTCCCCCCAGCTGGGAGTTCTAACCTTAGTCATCTGTGATATAAAGGACTCCCTGGCCCTGTTCCCCACCATTCCTTATCTGATTACAAGGAGGGAATTTTCTAGAGAAACTTTGTGTGTATGTGTGGGCGTGCATCTGTCTCTGGACTAAATCAAAATTTTCCAGGTACCTTTTTCAGACCCTAAAGGAGCAGACACCTTTTATATGTCTTAAGAAAACTCTTTTTCATACATGTATGTATTCCAGACCACTGGAATTTTTTTTTCTCCCTAATGTGATTTTCCCCCTTCTCTGTCTCTCTCTCTAATGTTTAACTGGGCCCAGCTTGTGGCTACATTTTAATTATAAATGCCACTGACATAAAACAACCTGGCCGCGTTCTGAATGAGGCTGACCTCACTTTGAGTAAACACGGCAAAGGACGGGAAGTCTCCAGCCCAGAATAACCAGGCACGTAATCTCTTTCGCCTTTCTCTAGAGAGCCAAGGTGGAAAGCAGGATTAAAGGCCGTGAATGTTCTACAGACTCAGAACCTCCCTCCTTACCTCCCCTGCTCAAGGGGTCAGTAGTATCTTATCTTGGAAAATGCCCGGGGCAGGACAGGAAGATGCTGGGGTGGCTTGAAGCTTGGAAATGGGGGGCAGTGCCACAAAACTCACTTCTCTTTTCACTGGCAGACTATAACTCCCTTCTCTTCTTTCTCCCCTTGGAGGTGAAGGGCTAATACATCCTACTGTGAACAAACTCCAGCTAAGGCCTAGCGGGAGGCTTTGAGAGCAAAGAGAAAGCCAGATGCGGAGGCTGGGAGAGTCACTCCGAAGTTCCCTGCTAGGTTCCCTAAGTGCACAGAGACCTATGGAGGGGTTTAAATAATAAGTACAGGACAAGGTAGGAATATGGTCCTCAGAGGTGATTTTGTACATTTCAGGTTATTTGACTTTTTTCTTTTTTTTCTTTTGAGAGAGAGAGAGAGAGATTTTTGCTATAGGCCACATGTGGTCACTGGAGAGACAGAGATAGAGACAGAGAGACAGAAAGCAAGAAATTACCCCCCAGGGAGGATGGCCACAGACTTACCTCTTTTTTTTTTTTTTTTTTTTTGAAAGGTTTTTGCTATAGGGCACGTGCACTCACCAGACAGACAGAGAGGAACAGAGAGACAGAAAACGAGAAATCACCCCCCATGGAGGATGGCCACGCCACAATCCCTTCTCCTCCATTCTCCTCTTGGGATCTTGGGCACGCACACACACGCGCCCGGCGTGAGTTTTAAGCCACTGGGTCCGGGACGCGAACCGTAGTCGACTACATGGGAGTCCAGCAACATAGCTATTACGCTAACTGCTGACCCCAGACTTACCTCGTTTTTAAAAAAGAACTTGTCTCTCCATCCTTGGGATGCTTTAGGGCCACTGGCCTTCCTGTTCAGAGATAGCAGGTCTTAAGTTCCCCACATGGGATAAAGAGGAGGTGCTCCTCCCACTTTGGTCTGGTGTGATCCTGGTGGACACTGTTGAAAAGGAAAGGAATAGAGAAATTGTGGTTTGAGAGGTTCCTCACCCCAGCTTGCTGTCCTAGGTCTCCTGGGTTCCTGGCTGCCCCCAACAAGATCGACCTCTTGTGGATACCTGTGCTCAGGTCTAGATGCAACCTGGTGTCAAGCCTGAGCTGGTCACAGGACGTCTCAGGGCACCTCAGGAACAAAAACACAGGAGACTGGGCCAGCTCTGAGTGTTTTCACATTGACTAAGAACAGAGCTTTGAAATACAGGGACCAGCAGATGGTGTAATGATTACGTTACTGGGCTCCCACACGGCCAATCATGTTTCAAGCCCTGGACCCGGTGACTTGAAACTGACGCCAGGTGTGTGTGCATGTGTGCCCAAGATCCTGAGAGAAGAATGGAGAAGAAGCAACTGTGGTGTGGCCATCCCCTTGGGGGTGTAATTTCTTGCTTTCTGTCTCTCTGTCTCTCTCTGGTGGGGTAATCACACCCTATAGCAAAAATCTGTCTAAAGAAAAAAAATATCAGCTTCCACCTGGAAAGGGATCAAGGAAATTTGCAGAACATAGCTAATTCTTGATGAAAATATTAAAATGCGCACTAGATACAGAGCAAACACCAGCATTCCATCACCCAGATTTAAATGGTTAGTTTTACCAG
Source organism: Tupaia tana (assembly GCA_026018925.1). NCBI lineage: Eukaryota > Metazoa > Chordata > Mammalia > Scandentia > Tupaiidae > Tupaia > Tupaia tana. Next base: position 29,668,738 of record JAKSZU010000014.1, on the reverse strand, counting down.
TTCTTGCCTCAAAATTGTTCAAGAATTAAAGTGTTAGGGGCCAGACTATGGCATAGTGGTTAAGGTGACTGAATTCCATGTGCCTGACTGTGTGGTTCAAGTCCTAGACCTGACAGCTTGTGTGCACACAAGAGGGAGCGATGGAAGAGACAGGACCGCAGTGTGGCCATCCTCCATGGGGGGTGTGTTCTTACTCTCACTTTCTATCTCTCTTTGGCTAGCACATATGCCCTCTGGTAAAAAAAAAAAAAATTTAAGAAACAAAACGTTAGGATAAAAGAGGCATTCCCTCCATTCCTCTTCCCAGTCTTAGTCCTTCTTATCTTCCAAGAGAAGCCATTAGGTTGTCGGGAAAGTCATGACACATTTTTACATAGAAAAACCAAACAATTCTTGTATAAATTTAGTCTGTACCCAGTATACAGTTTTCTTTGCTTTCTCTTTTATTTATAAGCCAGAAGGCATATGTGCTTTTTAGAGAGAGACAGAGATATATAGAGAGAGAAGGACAGAGAGAAAGCCCCACCCAGTGGAGTGTGACCACACCACAATCCCTTCTCCAACATCTCTCCGTTCTGCATGCATGCACGTGTGCCCAGTGTGCCCCTCAAACTGCCAGAGTCTGGACTCAAACCACAGTCAGCCATGTGGAATCCGGTTTCCCCAACTGCTAGACTACAGGGCTGGTCCTCCATTGCACAATTTTTTATTTTACTACATATATACTCAAGAGCCTTGCATATTATTTTGTGTGTTTTTTAAATAAAATTTTCATCACAGGTTTATTACATTCTCTAACAACTTATTTCTTCACTGTATATTATTTTCTACTTTTCTTTTTCTTTTTTTTTTTTTTTTTTTAAGAGAGACTTCTGCTATTGGGCATGTGTGCTCAGCAGAGAAACAGAGGGACAGAAAGTGAGAAATCACTCCCTGGGTGATGACAGTCCCTTCTCCTCCACTCTCCTCTTCAGATTTTGGGCACACACACACACACACATGCCCAGCATGAGTTTTAACCACCAGGTCTGGGACTCAAACATAACCATTTCATCAACATAACCATTTCGTCATCTGTTGGCCCCATATTTTCTACTTTTCTTTAAGAGAGACTGCATATGCATAGTTTTTGAAAAGGTCACGAAAAATGCATACATAAAACTATGCATGGATTTCAAAAAAGTTTTACACCAACATAAACTTGTACTTTAATTCCATTTCTCATGAACGTTTTCAAGTGTCCTCTTATAGAGAGTTTTTATTGCAGCTGTTAGACTTTTGTTTGCTTTTTGCTCAAACATAAGTGGAGTTTTGTTGAGCATGGTATTTCATCATGCATAGGCTCATCTGTGTGTGTCTCTAAGTATGTGTAAGCTCTACGAGCAGGGGCCATGTGTGGCACTGAGCTCAATTCCCAGTACACGGCATATAAATATGTGTCGGCTGAACGGCTCTGCATCCCCCGATCCTCACTGCTTCAAGAGGAGGAGCTGCTGCTGTGTGGCCAGCCCCTCTCTTTGAGCACCCCCTTTCTCACACTCTCTCATTCTTCACTCTTCCTCAGCAGCAGCTGCGAGAGGATGTAGGTCTGGAAAACTGGAATGAAGTCACACGAGAGAGTTGGACACCTTGTTAGCTACATGAGCAGCTCAGGCTGGGTGTTGCCCCTTCCTGCCAGCCCTGCTTGCAGAAGGATATATGTTTAGGAAACGTAGCCAGAAAGAAATCCAGTGAAAATGAGCTATGAAACTTGGACATCCTGGAGAAATAATATTTACAGAGGAAACTCTTGAGACGGACTCTCCCCAGTGCAACAGCCCTGGCGTTGGGGCTCGTGGCTGAGGGCTGCCGTCACGAGCTGAGCAGCCTCTGGCTGGCTTGTTTACCTCTGTGGGGCCTTTCCATGGCCACAAGGGGACTCCCTAGATGGCAAAGTCAACTCTGCTTAGCCCAGGACAAGACAAACGGGCCCTACATAAGGCCGCAGAAGGGCATGAAGGCAGCAGGATGTGGAAGTTTTTAAAGAATCGTCCTTGATTACCTAAAAGGACCTGCCCTTTGGGATTTCTGTAACCTTATATTGTGTTTAACTAAAAACCTACATATATAGCTAGTATGCAGGAAAAAGCCCCAAGCAATCAACCTCATCTATTCCATGGCTACAATGGAGGTCTTGGATGGCCATCTTGCACAGGTCTGATCTTAAACACGAAGGGGTCCAAGCAGTGGAATGTGGCTGGATTTGGAACAATCCATCCATAACTGTAGCCCAGGAGGTTGTGTGGAAGAGAGAAAAAAGCAGGATACTTGGACTACTCCAGCCTGAGCACTGGTCGTGATTTTGTCCTTTCTAATAAGCGCAACCTTCCATAAAACACAGCCTTGCCAAGCATCAGTGCCTCACCTGCGGGTCACACAAGCGCTCCTTTCCTCCAGGGAATGCTCAGAGGAGCAGATAAAGTCACAAGAGCTGGAGGAAGTGATGATAATGGTACTGGCCACTCCCACACTTTCAATCCTTTCATCCTTACAGTAACTAGCATTTTAGATAAGGAAACAGAGATCAATGATTTACCCAAAGATCACACAGCTAACGCATAACAAGCCAGAATGTGGAGAGATGCAATTTCACTCTGGAGTCCACACTTTTTATATTCAGTTAGCCACCAGCATGATGCCTGGCTTCACATAGTAGGTGATCAGTAAACGATTAGCCTCTTCCTTTGGTCTTTCTTAAACATACAGGATTATGCTGAGAAATTGATAGAAAAATATACGTGAAAGTTCTCTAAAAACCATAAAGTCCAATGAGAATATACGACATTTGGAAAAAAAAAAAAAAAGAAAGAAAAACCTGGCCCGGTTGTGGGGGCATAAGCAGCAGAGGTGCTGCTGAGTTATGCTGGAAGCCATTTCAGCTTCATAGCCCAGGTCTACTTGTGTCTGTGATCTTGGCTGGCTACAGGGCTTCAGAGAGGATTGTGGCATGAAGACTCTGTCGAGGGCACCTCTCCCTCCCTCTCCCTTTTCTCTCTAAAAATAAATAAGCTTTAAAAAACCTTTTAAGAAAGCTTTGATATATAATTTATCTACCATAGGTTTTCCTTGTATTTTTCTTTTTTTTTAAGCCAGAGGGCACGTGTGCACACCAGAAAGAGAGAGCCCACCCCCAACAGGGCCTGGTCATGCTGCAATCCGTTTTCCTCCATCCCTTACTCCCAACAGGATCCTGGTGCCCACTCCCCTCCCCCCCCTACACACAGCATATTTCTCAAGCTTCTAGGGCTGGGATTGGGATCTGAACCATGGGTGACCATGTAGGATCTGGTTCCCTCCACATGGCACCTGACTGCTGCACTATGGGGCTGGAAGCTCTTACAGCTTTACTTAACCGAGTTGTACAACCAGTTCTACAATCAAGTTTAGAACATTTTCAAAAAGAAATATTGCACTCCTTCATGTAATTCTCCCATCTCCACCCCACCCACTTCCAGCTCTGGCTGCCACTAATCTATTCGTTAGCTTAATGGGTTTGCCTATTCTAGACATTTCATTTCCATGGAATCATCCAATATGGTCCTTTGCAACTGGCTCGTTTTCACTTAGCACTATGTTTTCAAGACTCATCCATGTACCATGCATCAGTACTTCCATTTCATCACCAACTGATATTCTATCACACATAGGATTGTTATTAAATGTATAGACTTGCTTCACAGATTATTAGACCTGGAAATACTAGGTTGTCAGACAAGTCATGACACATTTTGCATAGAAAAGCATAGAAAAAATGTCATGACTTGTCTGACAACCCAATATTTTTATAGAGACTAACCCAAATATCTTCCATTTTACTGATCAGGACACTGTGACCAAGAGAGTTTCAATAAACTAGTGAAGGTCACCCAGACAATGGGTAGCAGGGTCCAGCCTTGAGCCTTGCAGAGCTCAACCTGGTTCCATCTTACTTCGCTCAGAGCATTATTAGACACTTTACTCATCAGGCAGACAATGGACCAGCCGAATCACCTCTCCCAATATTAGCCTACCATCATTCATTCCAGTACGGGGTGACCATTCCCTGTAGTCAGGGCACAGCACAATGATGGAGATGACAAGATCCCTGTCCTTCTCAGAATGTACATTCTCCTAGGGAGGCAGAAATAAATGAGTAAACCCCTACATCATACAATCATTGTGTGTTATGTTGGGTGCCACTGATGAAACAAACAAGGGACTGAGGAGAATGATGTGGGGACTAGCGTATCATTGGCAGGAATAGTGGGAAGGGTGTATGAAAGGATCCACTGGAAAGAGCACCATACGGTAGTTAGAGAAGGCTTCTCCTGGGAGGATATCTATGCTGAGGTCTGGAGGAGGAAAAGAGCTAACTCTGTGAATATTTGGAGGAAGAAGGTCCCTGGAAGAGGGCATAACACCAATGAAGATCCCAGGGTGGAAAAGAGCTCAGTGTGTTGAAGGAGTTGAGTAAGTGGAGCAAAGTGAGTGAGCACGTGGTATGACTTTTGCTACAGAAGGCAGGGCCTGCTCACAGTGGAGGTCCTCCGGCCTGTTTTCTCGTGACTATACTTTCAAAGCTAATCAAAGATAGGAGAGCCTGTGGGGAAGTAGAATAGTGGTTTCCAGTTCTCTTCCTGTGAATAAAAGAAATTCCACTCACCACCGGAAGCTACAGGAAGTCCTAAGTCTCTATAGCAAAGACCTTCCAAGGACAAGAGAACGATGTCTTCAGTAGGGATAACATAACTATGCATCACCCTTGGGATGAATCAGAAGATAAGGCAAACAGAAGGAAGTGAGAAAATGCAGGCGTATTAATAGAGAGGTGATTACATGATTACGATATAGCCACATCATGAAACACAACTCAACTGGCAAAAAGAATGAAGTTGTTCTTTCAATGCTGATGTAGAAAGATCTCCAATTAGTTGTTAAGTAAAACAAAGAAAGGTAAAGAACTGTGTGTATGTTTCCGTTTGTGTAAAAAAAAAAAAAAAAAAAAAAAAAAAAAGTGGGAAGGATAATACGTATTTGGCCACACAGGCATATAATCTGTCTAGAAGGCCACACATAAAATGTTTCTAGAAGGAGTTTCTCACTTGTGTTTCTGTTTTCACTCTGGAGATAGAGCAAGGATCCTATTTGTCCTGTTAGGCTGTTCCTCCATTGGTTGTTTGGTGGGAGGCAGACTTTTCACTGTCTTTTCTGATGTTTCTAAGTTGGAAACATATGAATGCATTTCCTATTCAAAAATAAATAAATAAAATGAAAACAAAGAAAAGGCAATGTGGGGTCTAGACCTCCCAACCAAAGCCTTATATTCTGCCCTTTGGCCCTTGATAAGCTGATCTGTATAGACATCAGCCTGTCCTCCTAGAAAACTACTGGGTGGATACCGATTTCTGGTCTAGATTTTTCTGCTTCTTGTAATGAATTATCTTGTAAGGAATTATCCAGAAGAATCTCGAGTTCATTCCAATTCCCAAATGGGGCCCATCAAAGTATTTCCCTTTGGAGATGCACTGGGGTGAATAAACAAGTGAATGATTGGCAAAGGGTTTTGGACTCCAATTTTATATACAGACCAAGCAAGGCACCTTGAGAGTACCTATCAGTGTCAGTGGGGAGAGTGTGCCTCGTGTAACTGAAAGTTCTCACCCTGAGTCTCCGGGTTTCTCAACCTGGGCACTCTTGGTTCTTTGGGCTGGATAATTCTTTGCCATGTGGGAGGGAGGGGTGCTCTGCACACTGTAGGGTGCTTAGCAGTGTCCCTGGCCTCTACCTGCTAGTTTCAGAATCACACCACCCCCTACAGTGGTGACAACCGAAACCATCACCAGACATCACCAAGTGCTCCCAGTTGAGAACCATTGTTCTCATCACTGCATTTCCAGGTAACTGGTCCACTCTCCCACTCAGAAGCAGGGGGTGTCCCCTCTGCTGTACCCCAGTGGATTGCCACAGAGGTTGGAGCTTTGATTGAACTTCCTTGTGGGTGAGTCCTCTGAGTCTCGTTTGTGGCAATCAATCCTAACTCCCCTAGGAACTTCTTCCATCTGGGAAAATAATAACCACAGAATTTTTTAAAAATAACAATCTGTCAACAAGAATCTCTCACACCTAGAAGATTCAGGCCATAAAAAGGCACCTCCCCACCTCCAGCAAGTTGATCACTAAAGCAGAACGTATTCTGACAGACCGATTGTCTATGCTGGAGCACCCCAGCCTGCTGGGATGATGGAGCCAAGGAAACTGAATGCCACGTCCCCATGTGATTATTGCCCTCAGGAGACAGAAAGAGAAAAGAACTAGGTGTTATGAAGGTGCACACAGGGTCGTTTTGTTTTTGTTTTTAGAGAGATTTTTGCTACAGGGTGAATGTGCTCACTGAAGAGACAGAGAGACAGAAAACAAGAAATCATCCCCCCCCAGGTGGATGACCACACTAAAATCCCTTCTCCTCCATTCTCCTCTTGGGATTCTGGGCATGCACGCACACGCGCCCGGTGTGAGTTTGAAGCCATTGGGTCTGGGACTCGAACCACAGTCAACTATCTAGGAGTCCAGCAATGTAACCATTATGCCACCCTCTGGTCCCCTGGGCCATTTTAAAAATAAATAAATAAATAAATAAAAATTTTTTGAATAAGAGAGTTAACAGGTAGGAGAGCCTGCCACCGTCTCTCCACACTCCCTCAAGAATATAATTCCCAATGGACAGCTTTCTTTGGAAGGCGAAGAAAAAAGGAACTGTATTTCTATGTTTTGATTCATTTGAGGCTCATCCTTGAAGGCCTGCGAAATGAATGAGTAGAATTTTCCATGGCCAACTGTGTTGGCTGCTGGGCTCTATCGGCAAATGCATAGTGTTTATTTACTTTCGCTCGTGTTATTTTTATTCCAGTTCAGCTGCAGCTCACTGCGGAAAACGTGGGGGAGGTGTACATAAAGAGTACGGAGACTGGCCAGTACTTGGCCATGGACGCCGACGGGCTTTTATATGGCTCAGTAAGTACGAGGCGAACACGCTTCCAGACGCAGCCAAGGTTTGCGGTTTCCAGAGATCTTGTTACTTTGAATGATGCGAACTATAAAGCAACAATTAGTCCCTGTTTGTTGTTTTTTCCAGTAGGATTCCCACCCTCTACTCTGCCTTATTTTAGGCACAAACATAAAAGAGTTCCTTGTGGTGGACTCTCAAAATACTCCAAGGTATTATCACAGAGACAGAGGAAACCTTGATTGAAGTTTCGGTAACTGTCAAGTAACTCGTTTCTGAACACCCAGTCCTACTTCGTTCATTCCAAAAGTGTTTTCTGAGCACCTACTCTGTGCTAGAGGTGGATTCCTTAATACTTTTCACAGAAATTGCACAGCCTGGACTCTAGTTGTGGGTATGCCATGTCTAAACTTTGAAAAGAGCCCTCTTCATTCTGGAAGGATTAGTTAAAAAGGTGAAAAGTTTAACAACTGAATTCCACATCTATCAGATGCCTCCTGGATCTAAGTACCATGTCAAGTACTGAAAGGGATGTAAACAGGAATGCGCATGTCAAGCCATGCAGACTGTTTATTCAGTAACTAAAGTCCTCCACATCTCCCGCCCCCTCTCTCTCATACTTAATGCTTTATACAGGTTTGACTCCCTCTATCATAATCTCTGCGATAGAAGAATAGACATAGAAGCTATCTGATTTTGCCCCTGTTGGTATCTCTGCTACGAGTTAATTGGAGAGAGAGCTAAAACCCATGAACACAGGGTTTGAAATTATTTCTGGATTTCAGTGATCCCTTCTGTGTATCGGAATAGCTGCTAATTAAGGGTTGGCTGTAATTCATGACCCAATCCAACCCCCTTTCATCCTTTTTATGACGATGTCTACCAAAAGTCAGCCAGTAGGGGAAGTCTTCTACATTATATCCTATTTCAAGTGACAGTGGGCATGAAAGACCCTCTTGGGAGCTATCATTTCACTAAGGGTCAAGAGATGAAATCGTCAGAGTAATAGGTAGTCTCTCAAATGCTGTGTGTTCAAATACAGATCAACTTAAGGGGTTTCGAGCATAAGCAGTAACTGCTACACAGAGAGTAGGTTTGGTTGGTTCGGCTTTGGTTTTGTTTTCTTTTGTTTGCCACAGGGCGTGTGCACTCACAGGAGAGAGACAGAGAAAGGGAAAGTGAGAAATCATCCCCCATGGGGGATGGCCATGCCACAATCTCTTTTCCTCCATTCTCCTCTTGGGATTTTGGGCGCGCACACACACACACGAGTACACGCATACACCTGGTATAATTTTAAGCTGCCGGATCTGGGGCTCAAACCACGGTGGGCCATGTGGAAGTCCAGGGCCTTAAACACCATACAACCTGCTGGCCCCAGGAGTAGGTTTTTATAAACAGTAGTTCTTCCCATTGGTAATAAAATCTACCTATTTATAATATCTATCTCAGACTCATGTTTCTACCACTTTGCAAGTTTCTTGCCACGCCCCCCTGAGCCTTGTCTGGAATGAGAATTACAGGGCCAGCCCTGTAGTGTAGCAGTTAAACACCGCACAGAGGAAGCCAGATCACACAGGGCTGGTCAGGTTTAGGTCCCGGCCCTCGAGGCTTACATGTCACATGTGCATATACCCAGGGTCCTGACAGAATGGGGAATTAGCAGACAGGGAACTGCTGTGTGACCAGGCCCTATTGTCCACTGGAGGGTGTTCAATGTTACACTCTTTGTCATATGACTATACACGAGCCCTTTGGCACAATGTAAAGAAAAAAAATATTAGCTTTTTTTTTTTTTTTAATTGGGAATTGTAATGGATAAAAGCTATTTCACACAGAGCTCAGGAGGGTTCAGGGAGACAACACATAGGACACTCACACCAGAGTGGCCAGCATCTCCACGGTGCTACTCAGGGGTAGCTATAAGGCAAGCAGCTTGTAAGTCCCTTACCCTCATCGTGTTTAGCTTATATGTTACACTTTCTGGCCTCTCCCCTTTAAATCAATTTGGATGTTTATTATAACCTTCTTTTACTTATATGAAAATACTGAGGGTAACTCCACAAATCAAATGTCCTTTAGGTTCTCCCACCATATCCCTGGCCATCAGGTAATTCACCTGAAAGGCAATCTTAATTTTATACAAATTAAGATTGTATAAAATTAACAATCTAAATATTACACCTAAGAAGATTTGTATTTTCCTCATTGATAAAAGTTCTACACTATCTCAAAGCTCTGCCTCACACTCTTAACAAATTTTAGGTGTCAAAATTCATCCTAATTTGGGGTCAGCAGGTGGTATAGTGGTTAAGGTGTGGGACTCTCACATGGCTGACCAAGATTTGCATCCTAGACCCAATGGCTTGAAAAAATTGCACCAGGTGTACTTGTGTGCTTGCCCCAAATCCTGAGAGGAGAATGAGGGGAAGGGATTGTGGCCATCCCCCTTGGGGGTGATTTCTCACTTTTCCTCTCTTTACCTCTCTCTATCTGTCCCTGATGAGTGCACACACACTATGGGGCAAAAAAAAAATCATCCTGATTCAAAATTTTGCCTATGTGAAAAGGACATACTATTTTTTAAAAATAAGTTTGAAAGGCTATATACCTAAATGTTTATATATTTATATATTTATTTCTAGGGGTAGCAAATGGGTGGCTTTATACTATGTGCATGTCTCCTTATATTTTCCACATTTCCTACAGTGAGTATATGTCACCAATGCAATTGGTAAAAAAAGAAAAAAAAAGGCATGCTAAATATAAAAAAGAAAACACTTAAAACAGTAAGCACGCATCAGTCATTAACCCACACGCTCTCAGGGTTGAACTGAGTGTATAACAAGTACTGACGAATCCTGGCTGAGGGCTGATCACCTCTGATTTCGCTCGCTGACTCAGCCTGACTCAGCTGTTGGGCGTGTGTCAACTGCTTCAGTGTAACAGAGACATCAGGAGGGGACTGTGGCTGTCTTCACTGTCATCACAGACACAGGCCTGATGCCCACTGAGAGCATCAGAGGCTGAGGCCACCACGCAGGCCCAGAACTGCCTACCTCCTCCCGCCCCCGACAATGTGCATCAGAAGCTAATGTCTGGATCGAGTTCCTCCCGAGACAGCAGAGTCATCCAATTAAATATTATATTTATATCTGCTCTTGCTCCAAAATGATCGAAAGTGTCTCACCGAGTTGTCATTTCACTAGATTATGAGTAAGAAGCAGGATATGTCCTCTTTCATAGTTCCTTACTAATAAGAGCGAACTTGATAGATGGTTTTACTTTATCTCAAGAATCAAATTAAATTAGGGGGCCATCAGGTGGCATGGTGGTTAAGGCACTGGACACTTTCACATGCCAACCACAGTTCAAGTCCTGGACCTGGTGGCTTGATTTCACTTTCCCTCTCTGTCTCTCACTGGTCAAATTTTTAAAAATGAATGAATAAATAAAATTAAATTACATCATTTAAAAAAAAATCAAATTGAATTCACAACCTAGCTGGTGAGTACTTTTTATTTGCAAGGCTCTGTGTCTGGGAGTAGACACAGGTCAACAATATTTCATGTCTTTCCTCAGGAGGGATAACTGTCTCATGGGACAGACATGCCCAATAATGGCATAATTAGAAACCATCAGAAAGAGAATCACCAACTCCTTTGAGTGAAGAGACTGTAGAGGTCACATGACTTGGGAAGGAAGCAAAGTCAGAAGTTTCAGGTCCCCAGAAGAAAAACATGCAGCAGAAGTGCTTCAAAGTCCTTGTTTTAACCCAGATATGGTCATGCACCACATGATAGCATTTCAGTGAAAGGTAGACCACATACATGATGGTGGGCCTATAGGAGTGTAGTGTGTTGCCTATGTAGTAGGCTATACCATCTATGGCTGTGCAAGGATACTTTAAGATGTTGCAAGACAACACAATCACCTAGAAACACCTCTAAGAATGATTCTCTGTCATTAAGTTGCACATGACTATAATAAATGGGGACCAGCAGTTGGCATAAGGCCATGTGGCTGGACTCCCATGTAGTAGACCACGGTTCGAGTCCCAGACCCAGTGGTTTAAACTCATGTCAGGCACATGTGCGTGCATGCCCAAGATCCCAAGAGGAGAATGGAGGAGAAGGGATTACAACGTGGCTATCCCCCCCGGAGGGGGGGGGGGGGTTGATTTCTTGCTTTCTGTCACTCTGTCTCTCTCTGTCTTTCTGGCAAGTGCATGTACCCTATAGCTAAATGAATGAATGAATGAATGAATAAATGTGAAATTTTTGATGAATAGAAAGTTCAAAATCTGAGCTCCCTCCACTAACAGATGAAGTAGAAGTAAACAAATAGCGGAAGATATTTTTCAAGTAATGTGGCTATTTTCCCCTCCCAATATATTTACAGCTATATTAGATTCCACTAAATGAATGTGCATTTATCTACTTAACTAATCGCCTTCTTGTGGACATACCGTTTGCTTCAAATCTGTTGCCATTATATCCAATGCTTCAAAAACCATCCTCAAAAATAGTTTTAGGGGACCAGTAGATGGCACAATGGTTACATCACTGGACTGCCATGTAGCCGAGTGCAGTCTGAGTCCCAGACCCGGCAGCTTAAAACTCATGCCAGGCACATGTGTGTGCGTGCCCAAAATCCTAAGAGGAGAATGGAGGAGAAAGGATTGTGGTGTGGTTCTCTCCTCCGGGGGGGTGACTTCTCACTTACTGTCTTTCTGTCTCTCTCCAGCAAGTAATCACACCCTATAGTAAAACTCTCTCTCTAAAATAATAATAATAATATAGCTTTACACTAGCTCAAATAACTCCTAAGGCTTAATTCTAGAAGTAAAGTGATTGGTCAAAGATAATAAATATCTTAAATTGTGATACATACGGCCAAACCACCCTCAGAAACTTGCTACCAATTAATTTCACCAACAGTTCATAAAAGTAGCTACTTCCCATGTTCTCATCAATATGGATAACTGTAATTTTTTTTTTATTTTGCAGATGTTATAACCAATATATGGGAAATTATTTTGTAATTTGCATTTTCCTTGCTGGTGAGATTGACTACATTTTCATAGGTCTATTGTTCATTTTTTTCTTTTATTTCTTCTAAGATTCTGGCCATAGGGTACGTGTGCTTACCAGAGAGATTGAGAGATGTGAGAGGGAAAGTGAGAAATCACCCCCTGGAGGGATGGCCACACCGCAAACCCTTCTCTTCATTCTCCTCCTGGGATTTTGGACATGCATGCACGTGTGCCTGGTGTGATTTATTTTTTAAGAGGTTTTTGCTATAGGGCGCATGTGCTTGCCAGACAGACAGAGAGAGACAGAGAGACAGAAGGAGAGAGAAATCACCCTCCGGGGGGATGGCCACGCCGCAATCCCTTCTCCTCCATTCTCCTCTCAGGATCTTGGGCACGCACGCACACGCACCCAGCGTGAGTTTAAGCCACCGGGTCCGGGACTCGAACCGCGGTCGACTACATGGGAGTCCAGCGACATAGCCATTACGCTAACTGCTGGTCCCCCTGATGTGATTTTCAAGCTGCCAGGTTCAGGACTCGAATCTTGGTCGACCATGTGAGAGTCCAGTGCCTTAACCACTATGCCACCTACTGGCCCCATATTGTTCATTTTTAAAATAGCAGATAAAACCAGATATAGTGTGGGTGAAAGAGTAGAGTCTGAGGAAAGACATTTAGAAGAAAAATAGAGAGGCAAAGCATTAATGGGACAAAGAAATGGGGTATTATCTATTGAAGATCATTTTATAGTATTATCAACTGGACCGGGGAGATATGTACACATGTTGGAATATTCACTTTGTAAGCTAAATAACATGATTGACTGTATAAAAGAACATGAAAAAATAAATAAAAATGAAACAGAAAATACCATTCAAAATGAGGCCCAGTGAGAACTTTTTCACATGCTATTTCAAAAAACCTGTTTAATAAAGCTGAATATTAAAAAGTAAGTAGATAATTATAGAAACTGTAGGAATTGAATATGTTCATGTGGTTCCTATCACCTCTTGAATGCCACAGACGACATGAAAAATCTACTGGGCAGCCTCAGATTATTACTTACTATTTCAAAGTCATGAACTTGTTTTCTGTCAAACTCATGGAAGAGTTCAAAACCAAAATTAAAAACTGGACTATTTATTAAACTTAAAAAAATTAAGTTTCAGGACATATTTTGAGCTTAGGATAAATTGTGTACCAGTATTTATGTTCACACCATTAAGGTAAAATCCTGATACTGTTAGTGAAAAGTACCAGGATGGAAGGAAATAGTAGTAGGTTTTCATTTATTCTTTAAGTCCTAACTTGAAAAATTCCACTGCATCACAGTCTGGCTTTACTTACTTGGAATGTTTTTCCATGGTCAAGCCTATGTGCCAGGCCTCTACAGAAACCAAAGATCCAGCCCTTCCCCTAAGATGTTTCTAGTTAAGCAGGATCTCCCCACTGGGAGAGAATGGAGTCCTGAGGACAGCAGAGGGAAGGGGAGCTTGCAATAATAGCAAATGTGCACGAAAGACTCATTATGTGGTGGGTACTGTTCTAAGTCCTTATGACCACCCTCTGAGATAGATCCTATCGTTATCCCAATTTCCTGAAGAGACTGAGGGCTTTACCATTTTGCACAAAGTCACACAGCTAGTAAGCAGAAGAATGCCATTTAGAACTACTTACTAATATTCTACTGTCTTTCGGTTTGGTCTTTGTAGCAGACACCAAACGAGGAATGTTTGTTCCTGGAAAGGCTGGAGGAGAATCATTACAACACCTACATATCCAAGAAGCACGCAGAGAAGAATTGGTTTGTTGCCCTCAAGAAGAACGGAAGCTGCAAACTCGGTCCTCGGACTCACTATGGCCAGAAAGCAATCTTGTTTCTCCCCCTGCCAGTCTCCTCTGATTAAAGAAATCTGTTTTGGGTGCTGACCACTCCAGAGGAGCCTCAAGGGGTCCTCACTTGGTTGACCCCCAAACGTTCCCTTGACCATTGGCTGCACTAACCCCCAGCCCACAGAACCTGAATTTGTAAGCAATGTGCTTCTAAATGCCCAGCCCACTTGTTTTGCAGAGCCCTTTAACCCAGCACTGGTGGAAATAGAAGGACCAAATAGCTTCTTGGGGCCAACTGGCTGGCCAGTCTGGGTCTGGGTTTGGGTGTCCAATGGCCTCTGGGGACCTGCTGTAGGCTGAGCCTCTCAATGTAAAGGTGGGTGGGGCCAAAGCAAGTGTGTTAAGGGGTCTGCCAAGTGGGTCATTAGTAACTGCATACCATTTCCCTCGACTGGGTAAACCCTGTTTGCAATTCCCCCAAACATCCGGCATGACTCCCTTTGTCCTTTGAGTATGCACAAATATTAGCAGAGAAGCATTTAGCTAGGTTAGAGGAAGGCAGCATTTCATGAGTAGGAATAGGGACAGAAATCCCCCCTCATACAGAAAAGAATAAACACGAAAAGTAAGATCGGATTTTGCTGAACAGCTTAGAAGGATGGGATCTCAATGCAGAATGGAGGGGAGGCTCAGCCACAGGAGAGCAGAATAAATCCATCGCCTTGGGAGTCACTGCCATGCTTTGAGCTTCCCAAGGTTACTCAGTGGCAGGGAGACTCTGAAAGATGTCAGGGAGAGAGTTTGAGAAGTGGATTCTCTATAAAAGGAAAGCCATGAGATGTTGGGAAATTCATCTTGGTCTGGGGTGTGGAGGTGGGAGTGATGAGAAAGAAAGGGAAACATTGACTGAAAGAATGTTATCCTCTAGGGAGGATAATTTTAGAAGTGAAATAGAGAAAGTGGCCCTATGAGTTGTGCTCGGCCCCCGGCAAGCAGAAGCTTAGAGGGCTTGGGGTAATCTCCAACTCTGATGTGTACATGGGTCACCTAGGGACCTGGTCTGAATGCAGATTTGGATTCATTGAGTCTCAGGTAGAGCTGCAACATTTCCAACAGGCTTCCGGGTGGAGATACTGCTGCCTTCCCTTACCTCGTTTAAGGAGCACCATCCTAAAGAATGACATCCAAACAAAGGTGCTCACATCTCAGACTCATACTCTGATCCTTACCACACCTCAACCTCACCCTGAAAAATGTACACCCTGAGTCTCCCTGAGCAGTCAGGCAGCGTGGATGGTAGTTACATCTGTAGTAAGGAGCACGGTTTTAAGGTGCTTTAGCCCACTGCCTATAAAATGCCCATTTAGAAGATATACAAAAGCATACTGCAGAAATGTTCAGCTCCCACAAACAGCGTTTCCCGAGTGACTATTTGTGCTGTCATTACTTGTATAAATATGCTTCCTGCTTAAACTAAACTTGACCCAAGTGGCTAGCAAATTAGAAACACCATTCATCTCTGATATATGATACCAATGCCATATAAAGGCCTTTAATAAGCCATTTAAATTTACTGTGAGATTGTATGTTTTAACCACATTTAAACTATATATAGCTCAAAGGCAGTTAAACTGATTAGCACTCAGCCACTGAGAATGATCATAATGGGACACAAGGTATAAGCTACTCAATTATCTAATACTTCTACTACATTTATCTCTAAAATGAGATTTTGCTCTTCCGTTGTGCTGTTACAAATTTTCTTTTGAGAATGGGGACTCTCAAGCAATGATATAATTGTGGAGAAAAACTGATGAGCATGTTAGCTCATATTTTATAAGGAACTGAAGTAATCACGATTTGAAAAAATATTTCTTAGTAACTGAACTGTCATATGAAGAGTGAAAGAAAAAGACAATTGGTAAAAAGTTCAAAGCAGTTGTGCAACTGAGGAATTGAACTAAGTAAGTTGCCATTACGGTTAATAGTAGTATTCTACATTTGTACAGCAAGCTGATGTCAGGACTTTTTTTTGTTATTGTATCTTGGATCAGATGATTCTATTTTATTTTAGTAAATTTTTGCAGGCCAGTAGGGGATATTACAGTGTGGCTTAACATCTCTTCAGTTTGAAGATTTGGCTAGAAAAAGGTACCCAGAGAGGAAATCTAAGATGTTTATAATGGTCCATAGTTGGTATAAATCAAATTCAAGTATAACACTGGCCAAGAAAAATTAAATATCATTGCTAACAGATGAGAAGCAAGCCTGTGGTTCCGGAGATCCATCCATTGTCGTAGAAACACTACCCCGACCATCTCAGCCCAGTCATCATTCATGAATTTGCTCAATGAGTACTTAGCTCCCACCACACACCAGGCACCGTCCTGAATACTGGGCCCCTGGGGACCTCATCTGTCTGGTTTGCTGCTGTACCCTCTCCCAGGGCATTATATTTATAAAGAAAGATTTTCTTTCAGTCAAGTCAAACATAGACTTTGCAGTTTCCTGTTGCAGAAACAGAAGGTCTGAAAAACTCAGATTCTGAAAGAATTAGCAACCTCGAGCCTAAGATAAACCCCTATCAAAGTGTCTGAGGACACGCAAAGGAAGGCTGACATTTAAACTTTAGAATCATGTCAGCTCCGGGGGACCCCCTGTGACATCCTGTCAGAAGGGAGCGGTTGGCAGTCCTATGCCCTGTTTCACCATGCTCTAGTTAGTCAAACTTGAGAACATCCCCATTGCCCTCTCTCTTCTTCCTGTGAATCTTGTAGCCATCTGCCTGTCATGTGCCACTCATAGGGACTCATCTTCAGGCCAACTGTGATGAGTTGCCTGATGCTTTGCACAAAGCGCTAGGAGCATGTGTGCTTCGACAGCTTGCAAAATGGTGGTGGAAGAGATAAGGGATGGTAATGGAGCCTCCTGCAGCCAACGCTGTGTACATACAGAAAAGCTGCTTGGAGTATCAGCTGTTACTGAAGAATAAGGTCCTGGCTGTGTGTCAGAGGCGGCAGAGCCCGAGTCCTCAGCCTTGCAGAGCACACTGCCAAAACAGTGGGGCCATGGGCTGCAGAGAGACCTCTGATGAAGAAGATGCCTGTCATTTTACATCACTGTCTCTTTTGTTGGTATCACATCTGCACCTTCTAAATATTAATAAATGTTCCATTACTAGGTGATAATGTCTCTGAGTTTCTGAGCAACGCGGTGCCTCCTGGTTCTATTGAAGGGACTTCCCTCTGCATCCCTGAGGTGTGGCTGCTTCCTTTTCTATACTGATCTTGTTACCAGATATGAGACTTTAAAGGCTGACAGAAAAAGCTCCGGTGGAAATACTTCTCATTTCGTTTGAAAACATAAGGTAATAAAAGTGATTTTCCAGGTTTCTGTCAGGGAAATACATACAGGTAATTTGCCCCTTGAGAAGCCGAGTCTCACAAATAAATTAGTTGAAACTTTTCTTCAGAGAAGCAACCATATGAAATTATGCAACCAGTGTTGAGCTGACTGGCTTGTGTTTCGGCAAAGACATCGTGACCTGAAAAGAAAACTTTAGTTTTTTTTTTTTTTTTACAATTTTAGGTCAAGGGTAAGAGGGTAGATCTCTTCATCTCAAGAGTTCTGATGTGAGGCTATAAATTCACCCATTAGATTTTCTAAATTACCATAGTAAGCAATATCTCCTTAAGTAAATCTCTGAATCTTAGGACTTTTTACTTTATTTTAAGAGAGATTTTTGCTATAGGGTATGTGTGCTCGCCAGAAAGACAGAAAGCAAGAAATCACCCCCTGGGAAGATGGCCACACTGCATCCCTTCTCCAATCTTTTCTCGGGATTTTTGGCACACATGCACACACACCTGGCATGAGTTTAAGCTGCTAAGTCTGGGACTTGAACTGCGATAGACCATGTGGGAGTCCAGATACGCAACCGTTACACCACCTGCTGGTCCCAGGACCTTTTATTCTTAGGAGGAGGTACCATGTTGCCTAGCAGCACACCGCGGTAGAATGGATCACACCATACACACATGCACGTACCACTTACAAGTTGGGCGGTGTGTGCCCATTCTGCTAATTACATGCGTCAATCAATTCCTATGTTTCCATTTAAGGTTGCCTAAAGCAGTATTTTTTACTCTTTGGAACTTGATCCACAGTAAGAAGTATATCTTCTATTACTACCTGGCACGTATGTTCATTATTTATTAATTAACAAATAATTATTCCAAACCATAAGAGATACATTTTGAATTTTCTATTAAATTCCTCTAAAAAATAGTGGTCAAATATCTGTTAAATTGGGTTACATTACTGGGTCACAACCACAGTTTGAAACACACTGTCCTAAAGCTACCATTCTGCTCAAAGATAGGGAGAACAAGTATGGACCCTGTGTTATGACTTTCATGTTTTCAAAGACATGGTTTGTTTTTGAATAAACAAGGAGACATCCGATTACCCAGGAACCATCTGTTCTGAAGGCTCATGAATTAGCAGTAACCCAGTTTTTTCGAAATCATGCAAAATCAATTTAATGATGTGGATTCCAAGGGCACCTACTCTCACTTCCAATGCTGATCGAAGCAGACTTCTGCTCCCGGAAGCCTTGGAGACCAAGCCTTGGAGACCCCCACTCCTCCTTTAGCATTCTCATCATTTTGGGTCTTGAGATCATTCCCTCCCTAACTCCCGTAGTCTTCACTTCATTCCTCTCTTTACTCCCAAATTTCTATTTCGGAGTCATTTCTAAGAAAGATATAAAAAGTAGCCTGAGCTAGGAAAAGGCTATAATCCTAGGGCCTCTGTGCATCAGCTCCCAGCTTCAGAACTCTGTGAAAATTACTCTCTCATTTCTTGCCTACCTAAGAAAAGTTTCCCCTCATGACTCAGACACAAGATAAATGCCACTGCCACTGGAATGCAGCATACGCTGGGATTTTAAAATTCCCATCTTAATATTTATTGCCCTGTTTTGATCATTACACATCGTATTCAAGCAATGAAAAATGGCACTGTACACCATAAATATGTATATCTATTATATGTCAATTAAAAATTATAGTAAACATGGGGCCAGCAGGTGGCATGGTGGTTAAAGGCACTGGACTCTCATATGGCTGACCACAGTTCGAGTCCCAGATCTGGCAGCATGCTTTCTCACTTTCTCGTGCTCTCTCTTACTCTCTCATTCTGTCCCTCTCTGGTCTAAATAAATAAATAAATAAATAAATAAATAAATAAATAAAGTTCGATAAAAAAATTCTTTTAAAAAATTAAACAAATTCCCATCTTTCTTGAACCGACTAAAAATTAATTTTATGCCCTAAATGTTTAAGGGGGTTAGAGTGGCTGAGACTGGGTCTCTACGGGTGAACTTGACCACAAAGAAAAATATAATTGAAGTCATCACTTTTTATATTTATCAGAGTGATATCCTATTAGATGTAGAGTGGACTGGGGAAGGAAATTTCAAATCCTAAGCACTTCTGGGTTGTTGTTATCTTAGCTACTATGGTAACAGCGGCACATCAAATAATACATACCTTCAACTGCACTTTACAAATTAGCAAAAATTGGGATCAGCAGTTAGCGTAATGGCTATGTCGCTGGACTCCCATATAGTCGACTGCGGCTCATGTCCCAGACCCGGTGGCTTAAAACTCATGCCAGGCGCATGTGCATGCGTGCCCAAGATCCCAAGAGGAGAATGGAGGAGAAGGGATTGTGGTGTGGCCATCTTCCCTGGGGGGTGATTTCTCACTTTCTGTCTCTCTGTCTCTCTGTCTGGCGAGCGCACATGCCCTATAGCAAAATTAGCAAAGATTATTTTTAGAAGCAGCAGTCAATGTAGAAATTCTTTAAGTTCAACCAAGCAGCTCACTTATAGGTTATTCATTCATAATTACTAAGGAGAATCTGACAACCACTAAAATTAAAATAGGGGGCTGGCCCCATGGCCTAGTGGTTAAGGGAGCCAGATCCCACATGGCTGACTACCATTCGAATCATGGCCCCAAGAGCTTGAAAAACATGCTGGTACACATGCATATATATCATGCACCTGCCCTCTGGCAAGCAAAAAAAAAAAAAAAAAAAAAAAAAAAAAAAAAAATCCTAAAATAATGGCTAATTAGTGGCACCCCCTGTCTCCTACTCCACCTACTCCACTCCCTAAACTTATATTTCACTTTCAGAAAAAAAAATTCCATTTGCCATTGTACATAAATGACTCTAAAATCCAGTCAGAGAACCCAGAGCTTCAGGACTGGGGATCTGATGTCAGACCCTCCAGACCCGAGTGATTCAACTAACGTTCTCTCAGTTACAGTGGAAATGTACTAAAGTACTATTGGACTCTCTGCAACATTGGGCCCACTTCACGGTTGACATATTGACCACGACATACTACTCTGCTGGCTTTCCACCCTAGTTACAAAATTAAAGAGAGAAAGCAGGTCACACACCGCCTCAAGCCAGAGTGTGGGTTTGCTTGATAAAATACACATAGTGTACGACCTAATTTGGGGGTCTTCTGATAGGTCTGAGAATGTTTGTGATGTGGGCAGAGGTATTTCCCAAATTGCTTCCTTCCCTCTTAGATCCCCCCTGCCACACAGCCTAAATTTACGTCCAGCTGCTAACCACTGGTGTCTGTTTTATTACACAAACAATCAAACCTCACCAAGTCCTTGACGTGCTTTTCTATCAGCCTTAATGAAGGGTTGATCACTCCATTTTTGGAACTGTGCTCAATTTAAGGATTTGGTTCACTTGGCTAAAGCATTTCGGGATGGAGATGTTGACAGGCAATTTGTGCCAACTGTCACAAAAAGACACTTCATTGTGATTTCCACATTTCATGCTTTCCTGAAAAAAATTTTTAGTCTAACTTAGAGATATTTAAGAGCAAGATGTTGGATTATTTTACTGCCAGGCCTGAAATGCCTTAGCCCAAACTCTTCATTGTTCAAAAGAAGTTATGGTAATGTTGTTGTGTACTGATTTGTTTTGTGTGGATGGGAAAGGCTGTTTAGAGCCTGAGAATGCCAACTGTGTGAAGAGTTCAGTAATGTCCGGTAGAAATGAACAACAACATCCACACCATTCTCAAAATAAAACACCTATATTAGGCATGGAGCTTCTGACCTGGGAAATAGTGCAGGTTTTAGGCTGAGCCGGGTTATTTCTGATAATATAGGACAAAACTGCACACCCAGGACGGTTTTACAGAGAGGGCAAATAAAGGGAACCTTGTTTCTATATCCCTGGTGCTACTGGAATCTGTCTTATCGTATTTAGTTGAAGTGAAGACAAGAGATGGGATTTATAAATTGCTTGAAAATGTGTAACTCACAGAAAATTTGAACATCTGGCAAGAGTTGGATAGGGAAGAAAGCCACCCAGTCTGCTTGGTTCCTCAAGAATAAATAGCAGGACGAAGTTAGAAATGAAGCATCTTTCTTCAATTACCTCATGAACTCATCTGTTCATTAATCGTGTACTGAGTGTCTACCACTGTATTAGTCAGGTCCAGTCAGTAGATTGGTTTCTACCACACCAATGAGGTGAACAGAGAAATTTTAATGTTCAGAAAGGTTACCTAGTAAAGGGAATTAATGACTAAGAAGGATAAAGATATCTCTAAAGAGTATGGGGACAGCAGATGTAGGAAGCTGCTACTATCGTCCAGGCTAACGAGAGTCCTTGAGGCAGGAACGAACTTGAAAGAGGGTGTGCTCGCAAGGATGAGACGCGGACCTTGTGGGAGAAGGTGTGGCTGTGGCCCTCTGAATGTGGATTTCACTGAGGCGTTTCAGGGAGCTTCCCAATGGAATCCCAGTGGAACTCTGGGAGCAACTCGTTCAGACACTAGCAAAACTTACTCAATGCTGTGTACGCGTAGGTCTCCCACAGAAAGCCACCTCCAACCACTGCACCATACATGCAAGAAGAAAAGCACAAGAACCCAGAAGGAAAGTCCTTTTCTTCCAGCTGACAAAGCTGACTTTGCATCGGCTGATACACATGAAATGTTTACGGAATCCTGCTCCAGCATCCTGAAACAAGGCAAAGAACAGGTGATTTGGAGCAGTAGCAATAAACTGAAAACAGTGATACGCTGATACAGAGTATTCAAAGATGAGAAGGTGTCGTCCTTTCTCTTAAAAAAAACGCAGTAGTAGAAAAAGTCTTTAGATCAAAGTGTTTAGGTTACATGGGGGAAGAAGAGGCAGTTACATTAAAAAAGCCCTCTGAGCTTCTCAGAAGAGTGCCATGTATGTTCAAGGAACTGTCTTTACAGATCATTAAATCATTTCCTACTATCAGTCACCCCGACGTGATATATGTATACAGAAGAAGAAGCCAGACAGACATGGTTGGAAACCGGGCTACTCCGTCTACTGACTTCGTAACCTTGGGCCAATTAATCTGTCTGTGCCTCCATTTCCTCCTCGGTAAAATGGAGCTATAAACAATATCAACATCACAGGGTTGTTAGGAGGGTCACATGAGATGGAGGCATGCAAGTAATTTTAATGAAATGTCTGATACTGGTAAGAATTAAATACACATCTGCTATTGGTCTGGCCCTGTGGCCTAGGGAATGAAGGGACCTAGAACCCATATGGCTGATGTGGGTCAAATCCCAGACTAGCATATTGAAAACACGCCAGGCGTGTGAAAATCCAGAGGAGCTGGAGAGAAAAGGGACACTGGCTGCGACACAACCACTCGCCATTACAGGGGTGCTTTCTCCTTCCTCCCACCACTCCCGTGCCAGACTGCAAGTACCCTCTAGCATTAAACAAACACTTGGTGATATTTTATAATAAATATACACATATTATAAGACAGGACCAAAAATTAGATTTCAGATCTCAGTGATCCATTTTATGAATCCGTATCTGGAAAGATCTTGATCCACAGGAGCCCGCACGAAAAATATAGGAGAATCTTAGTTGACACCAAGCTTGATGAGGCCCAGCTCATGGTCATTTCTCTAGTGTAGTCTGAAGTATCTCATTCTCAATGCTGCATATTAAAGGAATCTTTATAAATTAAGGGGAAAAAAGTTACATGGAAGATAACAGATGAATGGTAAGGAGCCAGAAAAATGTATACAGAAAACAGTTGAAGAGAGTAGGTTTGTTTAGGTAAGAGGATATTTCAAAGAAAATATCATAGCTCTCTTCAGATAGGTCAGCAGTCATTTTGTTTGTCTTGCTTGGATAGTCAATATGAATGCAGGTATTTGGAATTTGACAAGAAAGTGGGTTTTTGTTCAATATAAATTAAGACAATGACAACTTCTCTAATGACTAAAGCCATTTCAACCACAGTGGAAATACATCCACAGGTAGTGATCTGTATCTGCCACTCTCAGAAGTTTTAAAAATGTTTTTTCTAAGACTTATTTATTTAATTTTACCATCATTTTTTTTTTTTTTAATTTGCTACAGGGCACATGTACTCAGGGGAGAGAGAGAGAAAGAAAATGAGAAAGCAAGCCACCAGGTTTAGAACTCAAACTGTAGCTGGCCATGTAGGAGTCCAGCACCTTAACCACCCTGCCACCTGCTGGCCCCATATGTTTTCATATAGAGCCTAAGGGACACCTCTAGAACATACTGAGAAACATTACCCAGTTCTCCCCTCAGAAACTACCCTTCTAGGGACCAGCAGTTAGTGTAATGGCTATGTCGCTGGACTCCCATGTAGCCAACTGCGGTTCAAGTCCCGGACCCGGTGGCTTAAAACTCACGCAGAGTGGGTGTGCATGCGTGTCCAAGATCCCAAGAGGAGAATGGAAGAGAAGGGATTGCAGCATGGTCATCCCCCCGGGGGGTGATTTCTCACTTTCTATCTCTCTGTCTCTCTCTGTCTTTCTGGCGAGCGCATGCACCCTATGGTGCATATACTCTCAAAAAAAAAAAACAAAACAAAACAAAAAAAAACTACCCTTCCAGATGTTACTTAACAGATTACAGGGTTTCTTTGAGGCAATAAAAGTAATTTAGAATTATATAGTGGTGACAGTTGTGAAACATTTTGAGTGTCCTAAAAGCCACTTTACTGTACAACTTACAATGGCTAAAATGATTAATTTCATATTATATGAGTTTCATCTCAATAAAAACTATGTAAATTATTTTAATTTTAAAAAATTGCTCTTATGATATCCAAAATGAGTATTTGATACAAATACATTTATTAAAGTTATACTAATATTACAACAGATAATAGAAACATATGTGCAACAGAAATGAAATAGTTTGATAAATTATCATCATCAAAAATAACATAGTGTGGGGCCAGCAGGTGGCATAGCCGTTACGTCACTGGACTTCCACATGTACGACCATGGTTTGAGTCCTTAAAACTCATTCTGGGCATGTGTGCATACATGCTCAAGATCCCAGGAGGAGAATGGAGAAGGGATTGTAGCATGGCCATCCCCGCCTTCCCAGAGGGTAATTTCTCACTTTCCCTCTCATTGTCTCTGTCTCTCTCAGGCAAGCACATGCACCCTAAGGCAAAAATATCTTAAAAATAATAACTAATTGGGGCTGGCAGGTGGTATGGTGGCTAGGGATGCTGCTTGACTCTCACATGGCTGACCGTTGTTTGAGTACCCAACCTGGCAGTTTGCTTTCTCACTTTCCCTCTCTGATCAAATTAAAATAAATAAAGTTAAATTATTCTTTAAAATAATAATAATAACTAGTATAATGGGGCCAGCAGGTGATGCAGTGGTTAAGGTGCTCGATTTCCACAAGGCCAGCTTATTAAAATAACAATAATATAACATGTAGAAATATGGGGAAATGCTTATGATTTGAATAAGCATTTTCAAATAAATAATGAGTAAAGCAAGAATGTAGGTCTATTAAAAAAGAAAAAGAAGGAAGGAAAGGAAAAGCAAAGAAAAATAACTTACCCTCCCAGCTGTTGAGATTATTATCTGTAACTAGGTTTTATTTTTTAAGATTTTATTTAACTTTATTTATCTATTTATTTACTTATTTTAATTTGACCAGAGAGGAACAGTGTGAGAGAGAGAGAGAGAGAGAGAGAGAGAGAGAGAGAGAGAGAGAGAGAAATTCAGAAAGCAAGCCACCAGGTCCAGGACTTGAACTGCGGTCAGCCATGTGAGAGTCCAGCACCCTTAACCACCATGCCACCAGCCAGCAACCATCAGCAACTAGGTCTTAGCCACATCTGGGAGGGCCTTGACAAAAAGAATTGTCTTACCCAAGGTCATGTCCCTCCCAAGGTGATCTGCATGAGTGTATACTTTTTAGGACAACTCTAAAAGGTAATTAAACCTTCAGAACTTCTCACAGCTGAGGCCTCTATTAAGAATATCTCCCTTGGCCCTATCCTACTTCCTTCCCTTCCACAGTTGTTGCAAACACACTCTCTAATAAACTTTCTGCATGCTAGTCTTCACCTCCGTCTGCTCCCCAGGGCACAGAGCCTGAAAAAATACCTGTCTAGGATGCTATTGGTACTATTCTGAGCAGAGTAATACAAAGTTCCTCTGTGGCCCTGTGACTACCAAGGACCTGAACTGCAGTCAGCCATGTGGGAGTCCAGCACCCTTAACCACCATGTCACCAGTCAGCACCCATCTGCAACTAGGTCTTAGCCACATCTGGGAGGGCCTTGATGAAAAGAACTGTCTTACCCAAGGTCATGTCCCTCCCAAGGTGATCTGCATGAGTGTATACTTTTTGGGCATCAGAAACTGAATGTCCTAAGCCTACAAAGTTCCAACCCATCCTCTCTATGTGTAATCCATACAAAGAATTGTAACTTCCTTTCTAATAACCTGCCTATGCTGGCCCGATGTCACCTGGGTAGAGCACTTATGGAGTCATTACATTGTTCACTCAATCACGTGTCCAGTCTTTGAAGAAATATTTAGGCCTGAATGTACACTAGGCCTGGTTAATGATGTACAAAGGAGATCATTCCTAGAGCCTTCATTCTTGTGAAAGACATACCAATGAACATATTATTTACAAATTTCAGTCAGTTGCATACTGCTCCCCCAATTTTTGCCATATACATCTATTGCTTGGTCATGGTACTTCTTTTTGTTAAAGAATTATTTATTTTATTTTATTATAATTATTGATTTTTAATTTACCAA
The DNA here is from genome assembly GCA_026018925.1 of Tupaia tana. Taxonomy (NCBI): domain Eukaryota; kingdom Metazoa; phylum Chordata; class Mammalia; order Scandentia; family Tupaiidae; genus Tupaia; species Tupaia tana. The sequence goes on along the minus strand of JAKSZU010000014.1, from coordinate 29,642,683 downwards.
AGACAGAGAGAGAGGCAAAGTGAGAAAGCAAGCCACCAGGTCTGGGACTTGAACTGTGGTTGGCCATGTGGGAGTCCAGCACCTCAACTACCATGCCACCTGCTGGCCCAGTCATTGTACTTCTAATTCATATTGCTTATGCAAGGTGGATCTACAACTTCATTTATTTTGGCTCCCTGTAAAGAAAATTGATCATAAAAGGAGAAGTAGTATTAATTACCAGTAGTACTATGTAGATTATTTTTCTAATAACACACTAAAATAAACATATAACCTTAAAATAATAAAATGAACATCTGTATATATCTGTCCCACATGCATCTACCACCCTTTAAGAAACAATTTACACAAAGGATCCCACGGAGAAATGTAAAGTTGGAACTGCAACAATTGCTTACAAAGAAGTATCTGGAGTCCTCAGACCATAGAATTAGGGAACTTAACTTATTCCAGAGCTTTCCTGAGGAAGGGAGCTGATATCCTAAGGATGAATAAGAGTCGACTAGATGAGAAGGTGGGGTAAGGCTTGGAAAGAACATTCTAGATGGAGGCAACAACATGTGACAAGGACCTATGGCAGGCTCAAATGTGGAGAGCAAGGGATGGAGGAACATGTTACAAATGGAGGCCAGTCTGGGAGGTAGGAGTCTGCAATAGAGGGAGGGAGTCACATGAACTCCATTCTCCAACATCTGTAGATACCCAACCGGAAGCTACATAATCACTAACTGCCTCCACACACACACCACATACCACCGCTCCCCACTACACAGCTGGATTATAACACTTCTCCAGAGCTTCTGCCAAGGAACACAAATAATCAGTATCAGCATGCATGTTCCTGGCCTGGGTTCAAATCTCAGTCTCTGAAATGTGTTCCAGACTTGAAACTTTGGAGGCTGAGGTTATATTTGCTAAATATTTAGATCTTCCACTGAGGCTTTTATTCATTCCATCCAGCAGGTGGAGTACAGAAAAATGCTTTTTGTTCTCAACAAATTCTCTCATTCCCAAAAACAAGATATGCGAGCATCGAAAAGGGTGAGAGTTAGAATGGGGAAGCAGTGATTATGTATTTGAGTCTCATTCACATTAAAAACATGAAGTAATTAACATCTCACTGTTGTGCTTCCAGAGATTCTGAATTCCATGTTTCTGTCCAAGTTGGGGTAGTTATGCTATTAATCAGTCCAAAAACAAATGGAGAGGCTGAAAAAAGAATCACACAACCAAAAACCACATCTTTCATGTGGCTAGAAACACACACACACACAAACAGAAAGGCAACTAGGAAACTCTTCAGAGATAGTGCCAGTTTTGGGGGTTGAGGGGTGGGGGTTGGCTGTCTGGGGAAGATGTCTTAATCTGGGTATAAAAATAAATAACATAATAGATAATACAGACCTAAGGAGAAAATCTCAACAACCCACCTTATTCTCCAGAAACCACTTCTTAACATCCAAGGGTCAAACAGTGACCTCACAGAAAGAACAAAGAAACCAGAGATGCAAAGTGAACAAAGAGAGTATTTTTGGTTCTTCAGATTTCGTCAGAAACAAGACTGATTGTTTAGGATAACCACTCTGAACTAATTTAATTCTTTCTTCTCAAAGGCATGGAGATCTCCTTCTTGACAACAAGACAAAGAAGATAGTTCCTGAATCCCTGGAGAAGGGATTGTAGCAGACACCAAGGAATCAAGGGGGGAAAGGATGTTATTGAGGAGCTCACAACTAGCAAGAAAATGTGGCATATAAACAAGTCATTGGAACCCAGCATAGGCATACACTAAAAGGAACATGTGGAAAATGGTATGGGAACACAGGTGGGGGGAAAACTCTTTCCAAGGGATTAGGAAAAGCTTTCCAGAGACGTGACATTTAAACCGTGTTAGAAGAGAGGGGCAAGTGCTCTGATGGGTCTAGAGCCCATCACATCATTAGCATTCAACAAATACTATTTCTTTCTTTCTGTGACTAGACCGCTAAATCTCTGATGAGTTTCTATCGTTTCCCTAAAACTGGAAACCAAATAATTCTTCAGATGTCGAAAATGATGACAATTATGATGACGAGTAGTGGTGGTGGTGATGGTAGTAATGGTGGTCTTAGGGTGGATTCTTCCAAAACTGACTCAGATACCATGGCTTAGGAGCAGGTTGGAAGGAAATCTAAAGAAGCTCAAAGAGGGAGGGTAGTAAGACACGGATGGGAGAAGGACCGATAAGGGGTGTGTTACTGAGCAGTCACTACTATGGACAGCTGGCTAAATTCCACCGGGAGGCCTCTGACGGACTGTGGAGGAAATACCTCAGAATTGCCCAGTAAAGGAAGCTCTTAACTTACCCACTGATTTCTATCTTCTCTGGTTGAGAGTTTCTACCTGAGGTGTAAATACCAGCACTTCTGGGCTGCTCTGCCTCTGGAATGAGCTAGCTGCCATAACATCTGAGGAAGTTCCTAGGCAGAGAAAAGAGAAGTAGGCCCTGAGTGGGAAGCTGTCAGCTTGTATGGGAACTCTTCCATCAGGGCTGCATATGAGCTCAGAAGTAGCTGAAGCGATATGAGACAGGGCATGGCATGATGAGAAGATGACATTAATTGGAGAAGGTAATCTTTACTGGACACTTACAGGTTAGGCACAGTGCTAAATATTTTATATAAATGCATTCTCACAGTCTATCCCTACAACTTGTGGGAAGTGATGGTGCTATTCACATTCCCATTTTCTATCAGAAGAAAACTGAAGCACTAAGAGATTACATGATGTGCCCAAACTCACATAGCTGGAGAGAAATGAAGCCCATCCTTCAGCACATGTAGTCTGACTTCAAAACCCATAACTTCAACTATTATTCTATACTGCCTCAGAGAAATGGCCATGAGCTGAGACAGGATGGACTGGAGAATGATTTAGGCTAGTGGTATCCAGTAGAATTTTCTGTTGTGATAAAGATGATACCTGTACTTTCCAGTATCTTCATCAGCTGCATGAGGCTATCAAACGCATGAAAATATGACTCGTATGACTGAAGAATTGAAGTTTGAATTTTATTTAATTTTAATTAATTTTCATTTAAATAGCCAAGTATGGCTAATGGCTGTTGCACTGGGCAATGCAAATTTAGGAGGTGAAATGTCTTACTCTGGAAGAAGGTGAGAATTACTGAGAACTTCATCAACATGATGATAGTGTCGTGTGTCACAGTTAATAATTAAGAGTATTTAACAATCTAAAGTTTATGAATTTCAAATGCTTATTTTTCATTTAAAATTTTTTACCAAACTAATACTGGTACATAGTTCTAAAAGTCATATAGTACTATAAAGTTTATACCCAAAAAACAGCAATCCTCTTTCCCATAGCACTCCCAATTCTTGCTCTCCAGAGACAACCACTTTTATTTCTTCTAGATGTTTCTTCTGAAAACTTTGTATTTATAAACATCACGTTAATATGGCATTTCTTGATTTTTTTTCCTTCAATATCAAATAGTATCTGTTGGTTTCATTCAATGGAAGATAAGAATTTAGCTTTTATCCTATTCATCAGCCAGATATATGTGCTGACTCTACCCCATACCAGTGTCATTTGCATCCTCTCTATATAGTCACATCACATCATTGGTTAGATCAACTTTCCACATTTATATTTGTACAATTATGTAATCAGTTATATATAAGTCATGTGGGTGATTGCATCTCTTTTATTATTCAAGTGTTTGTTTTCATTTCTTCCATTGTCAACTTCCTTATCACTAATTCACTCCTCATTTTTTTTTTTTTTTTTTTGAAGAAGTTTTTGCTATAGGGTGCGTGCACTCGCCAGAAATACAGAGACAGAGAGACAGAAAACAAAATATCACCCCCGGGGGGATGGCCATGCCACGATCCCTTCTCCTCCATTCTTCTCCCAGGATCCTGGGCACGCACGCACACACACCCGGCATGAGTTTAAGCCACCGGGTCCAGTACTCGAACAGTAGTCGACTACATGGGAGTCCAGTGACATAGCCATTATGCCAACTGCTGGTCCCAGCCCCAAATTTTATGACAAAAACACTAAAAAGTCTCTCAATATATCTAGTCACATTGTTTATAAGTTCTATTTTTCACTGAGATATCCCTCCTAAAGCCCTGCACTCACTTTCTCCAATTCATGAAGATGTACTCTGAGTCTTCTGTGAAGCAATCACCCTGTGGCTTTCCTCCACTATTTTCCTAGGATTTCTTGTGCCTCTGTCCTGTTTAGATCTGTTCTTCCAAGATCCCATGAAATTTTTTCTCGATTTAGGCCTTACCCACCAACCCACCTTTTAATATAGTCTCCAATAGCTTTCTTAAATAAATAGTAAATGAGAAGTTACTTTTTCAAAGACCTTTTTTGCACTTGAGAATATCTTCATTCTAACCTTACACATGAATGACAGTCTGGCTCGTTATGGAAATTTCACTTGGAAATTATTCTCTCTCAGAAACATGAAGGCACACTCCTTTGTCCCCTAAGCTTATAGTATTGATATGAATAAATATAGTGTCATGATCATTCCTAGTCAAACAAATGTTACCTCTCCTTTTCCTCTCTGGAAGTTTTCCGTACCTTGCCTCTCATACACTCACTTCTAGTGTTTAAAGTGTTTTAGTAATGTGCCACAGAGAATCTTTTTATACATTATATAGGTCTGTGGTGGGCCCTTTCGATCTAGAAATGTGTGTCCTTTGGTTGTAGGATATTTTATGATAAAAGTTTTAGATTATATCCTCCCTTTCATTTACTCAGTTCTTTTTCTTTTTCCTGGATTGCCTATCTTGTTGATTTAATCTGGAAGATTTCTTCAACTTGGAATAGAGTAACAGGACATAAAAATTCAATAAAGTGCTTAGCCTCTAACTGGAAACTGGTTTTTAAAAAGCAATGATTAAAGACTTATTTATTTTAAAAATTGGTGAAATTTGAATATTAACTGTGAATTAGATAATATTAGGAAATATTTAGAGATTTATTGGGAGACTGATATTAGGGAACTATAGTTAATTTGTGTAATGGTTAATTTTATCTGTTAACTTTATATGTTGGCTAGGCTACGGGCTCCAAACATTTGGTCAAACATTATTCTAGATATTTCTGTGAAAGTATTTTCTAGATGATGATTATATTTAAATTAGTAGACTTTGCATAAAGAAGATTACCCTCCATAATATAGGTAGGCCTCATCTAATTGGTTGAAGGTCTTAATTTAAAAAAAGAATGGCCGGGACAAGCAGTTAGCATAATGGCTATGTCACGGAACTCCTATGTAGTCGACCGCGGTTCAAGTCCTGGACCCAGTGACTTAAACTCATGCCGGGTGCGTGTGTGTGCATGCCCAAGATCCCGAGAGGAGAATGGAGGAGAAGGGACTGTGGAGTGGTCATCCTCCCTGGGGGGTGATTTCTCGCTTTCTATCTGTCTCTGTCTTTCTGGTGAGCGCACATGCCCTATAGCAAAAACCTCTCCAAAAAATAAAAATAAAATATAAAAAGAATGGCCTTTCCCAAGGAAGAGGGAATTGTGCCTGCAGACTGACTTCAGACTCAAACTCTAAAATCAACTCTTCCTTAGGTTTCCAGCTTGCTATCATACTCTGCAGATTTTGGACTTGTCAGTCTTCATAGTCACAAGAGCCAATTCCTTAAAATAAATATCTACGTCCAACCTTATAGTGCAGTTTTAAGTGCTACACAGAAGAAGTTGTACCCCATATGGCCAACCAGGGTTCAAAATCCAGCCCCAGTGCTTGAAAAACAAGCTAGGCACGCATGTGTAAGTCTAGGATCCTGACAGAATGACGAACTGGGAGAAAACTATCCACAGCATTACCAGGCCCCATTGGAGCGTGTGCACTCTCTCACATGCTCTCTCTGGCATAAATAAATAAATAAATATCTAACACACATACATCCTGTTAGTTATGATTCTCTGGAGAACCCTAATATAATTTATAAGGCAGCCGGTGTGTGTGTGTGTGTGTGTATGTGTATAATTATTATTGTTATATAATTGTTTTTGCTTTTCTGTTTGAAAATTTCCAAAATGGAAAGTTAAATAAAATAAAAGCATGAAACATCAGGAGCAGTAAATGAGAACTGGCAGTGTTGGGAGTTCATTAATAAAGTAGTTTTAATCTACCCCCCCCCCCCAGGGGAGGTGACAGGTTTAAGACTATATATTGTGCTAAAAGTAGGCAGAAACTGCAATTAAGATGCCTGTTGGGGGCCAGATGGTGGCATGGTGGTTGAGGAGGCTTGATCCTGCGTGGCTGACTGTACAGGTCTAGTTCTGAACCTAGTGGCTTGCTGAAAACACAGTGGCATGAGTGCGTGAGTGCGTAATCCCAAGAGGAAATGGGGAGAAGGAATTGCAGCATGGCTGTCTCCATCAGAGGATGATTTCTTTCTCTCTCTCTCTTTCTATCTGTCACTGGCAAATGTACGTGCCTTATAGCAAAATCTAAAAACAAAAACAAAAAATGACAATGTCTGCTAATGAGGAGTTTTGAAGAGCTAAACTGAAGTTAGTGAAGGAATGAATCAGAAAAACTGCCTATTAATTGGCCTATGGGTATGGCTATCCGCAGCCCTGTATTATGAGAAAGAAAAGTGTCCTGTTTAAGAATTTATAATCAGGGCCAGCAGGTGGCATGGTGGCTGGGGCACTGAATTCTCAGGTAGCCAACCAAAATTTGAGTCCCAGACCTGATGGCTTTAACTCTCTCTCTCTCTCTTATACATATACCCTATAGTAAATTTAAAAATAATAACAAATAGAACTACATCAATCATTTTTTAAAAGAATGTATAATAATATGTATATCTTCAAAAAGATTTAGGATACAAATTTATACTACCTGTCTGGTGTAAGAACCCTTAGTCTTAGAAATTAACATTAAAAAATGCCCATGGGGGACCAGCATTTAGCATAATGGCTATGTCGCTGGACTCCCACATAGCCAACTGTGGTTCAAGTCCTGGAGGCTTAAACTCATGCCGGGCACATGTGCGTGCCCAAGATCCCAAGAGGAGAATGGAGAAGAAGGGACTGCAGTGTGGCCATCCCCCCAGGGGGTGATTTCTCGCTTCTCTCTCTCTCTCTCTCTCTCTCTCTCTCTCTCTCTCTCTCTTTCTGGCGAGCACACGCGCCCTATAGTGAAAACCTCTCAAAAAAAAAAAAAAAAAAAAAAGCCCATGGTATTCTTGGGACACCAGGTAAAAGCAAACAAAAAGTTTTCTGCAGATTTAAATTCCCAAATTATAATACATATTTTTTCATGTTAAATGCGTGCATGACCACTAGCTCATAATCAAAAAATTACTTTAAAAAGTTGAATGAGAGTATCAGCAGACACAACAATGATACTACAGCACACTCAGCTTCAGATACTGGAGCACTGGATACTGACTGGATATAGACCATAAATTATTAAAATGAACATAGACTTTTTTAAAGAGACTCAAAATGGAAAACATAAAAAGGTATCAAAAACACTGTGCAGATTTAATTCTGAAAGAAACTAAATAAAACTTCAGATAAAAGATAGTTAAATCAAAAGCCTAAGGGGCGGACTATCTCCAGAAGTGGCAGAGGACTGAAGTGATTGTCAAATACTCCCACAGTAGACAATGATAAAAATGGGATAATTTTTTTTAAAAATAGCAATAATTTAAGACTCTGGAGAGAATCCAAAAGCAGAAGCAGGAGGACAGTTTAATCTCCAAACCTGCCACAGGAAGGGGAAGAATTTCAAGTTTATGTCTTCCTAGCCTGAGGATGATGCCCAATCTTCACAGCTATCACTGTGAAAAACAGCAGTGGAAAACAACAGTCTTACAGGCTGTTACCAGAGATCAGAGTTCAAGGCTGAAAAAGTGCTAGAAATCTAAAGGAAAAGTACTGGCAGAGAGAAAAAAAACAAACAAAAAAAAAAAAAAAAAAAAAAACAGAAAAAGCATAAAACTCTTTGGTATAAACTTCCCAAATCCCTGGCCAAAACGGAAACTACATACATGTGGTAGGAGATTCTAAGGAACTCAGTGAAAAAGGGGACAGAAACCAGAAAAAAATCTACTTTTGGATCACAGTTACATGAATTTACTACCACTGTTTTCAAACTAAGTGAATTTCCTAATCATGCATAAGTCAAGTAGCAGAAAACTGAAACTTACAAGCTTGAAACGTCGGCGGCAAAGCTCAAAATGAGCCATATAGCTGGAAAATAGGGAGAGAGAATCCCTAGAAGCAAGAAAATCACAGAGAGTGATCGTCATCTCTGTTGAAATCCTTGACTAACCACCAAGGAACACAGAAACAGGGAAGTCACTGTTGAAAACTTCCCAAAGGGGCATAAGAAAACTTTCAGGAATGATGGAAATGTTCCATATTTTGAGTGTGGTAAGATTTCGTGAATGTATGCAATCATCAAAACTCTTCTAATTGTACAGCTTAAATGGGTGTACTTTATTGTACCTAAATTGTGTCTCAGAATTGTTTTAAAAAGTAAATGATGAGGGCAGCCTCTTGGTACATCAGTTAAGTTCTATGCATGGAAACCTGGATTGCCCTATGACCCACTGAGGTTCAAATCCCAGCCCCAGCAGCTTGAAAAACACACAGGTGCAGGTGCTTGATGGAACAGAGCAAAGAGGATTGCAGTGTAATCATGGCCTATTGCTGGGTGCTTTCTCTTTCTCTAGCAAGCACATATACCATCAAACAATTTTTAAAAAGTATATGATGAAATATACTCCCCTCTTAAAAAAATTCCTAATGTATGGCTTAAATTGTATATTGAACGTATCTGAAAAGAATATCAGTAACCAGAAAAACAGATCTGAATAAATTCATCAAAATAGTATATGACGTGGGACCAGCAGGTGGCGTGGTGGTTAAGGGCACTGGACTCCCACATGGCCGACCGCAGTTCAAGACTTCTGGCAGCTTGCTTTCTCACTTTCTCTCTCTCTCTCTTTGTCCTTCTCTGGTCAAATTAAAAAAATAAATAAAATTTAAAACTAAATAAAGTTAAATAAAATAATTCCTTTTTTGGAGAGGTTTATTTTGTGTTTTTTTTTTGTTTTTGTTTTTGTTTTTGTTTTGCTATAGGGCGTGTGCACTCACCAGACAGACAGAGAGAAAATGAGAAATCATCCCCGCCAGGGGGGATGGCCACCGCAATCCCTTCTCCTCCATTCTCCTCTCAGGATCTTGGGCACGCACGCACACGCGCCCAGCGTGAGTTTTAAGCCACCCGATCCAGGACTCAAACCGTGGTCGGCTACATGGGAGTCCAGCGTCACAGCCATTACGCTAACTGCTGGTCCCTATATAATAATTCTTTTTAAAAAAATCACATGACTACATAAAAGAGAGGTAATAAAGGCATAGGGAACAGAGTGAGTAGAAAATTACACTATGAGAGGAAAGTAGAAATGTGGAAAGATGATACATGAAGAGATTGTCATCGAGAATATTCCAGTTTTGATAACAAACAAGAATCCTAAGATTTAGGAAATTCATGGAGTCCTGTAGTATAAATAAAACAATAAATAAAACTTTATCCATATCCAAACATCCTAAAAGTTTTCCTGTTTTTGTGTAATTTAATGGATAGTCAAGGATTTCCACAGAGATGGAATTCACTCTGTGATTTTGTTTTTGTTTGTTTATAGGGTTTCTGCTTCCCTATTTTTCAGCTATTTGGCTGATTTTGGGCTTTATCTCTGATATTTCCTTTATAATGCACAGGACTCCATGTGAGGATAGATAAGACCATACGGAGAGGATCTTTAAAATGACTAATTTAATGCTAAGCATCATATATACGAGGATTTACATAACTCACTAAATATATGCTTAATAAATTAATTTTAAAACTTCTTAAACCCAGCTTTGGATGTAAGGCTTAAAAAAAACAACAAAAAGCTAATAGAAAGAGTTATCAACAACCACAAGAGTAGACAAAACAATTGCAATAGGTTTTAGAATAGTGCATCACACAGAGAAAACAATGACAATTCAATATATACTTCTAAAAAACTAGGAAACATCTTGAATATGCACAAAATAATGTGAAGTAAAATTTTGACAATGGTGAGCATGTGTACATGCTTGATTTGATTATAACACATTGTATACATGTCTTTAAAAAAACATACTGTACTCTACAAAGATATATGATAATTACATGTAAATCAGAAATTATAACTGGCAAAAATAAAAGGGAACATTACTACAGCTAAAAAAAAACAAAAGGAGAGTAATTACCTAAAAAGAGGCATGTAGAAGGGCAAGAAGCTGTTCAACACAACAGTAGCAGAGCTTTGTCTTCAAAGAGCTGAGAGAAAATAACTGTAAACCCCTCCCTACTGATACCTCACAGCCAATTACAAAACCATTTTTGAATTTGTTTGAGCCTTCTCATTACCTCTTCACTCCCAGTCCACCCAAATATGTCCTGCCTCTTAGGCTATTAAGGGATTTTATTTAAAGTAAATAGTGTTAATGTGTTCAGGGCGTTAATGACCTAATACTGTGGACTGCCAGTGTTGACCTAAGCTATTTTTATTGTGATATTACTTAAATATACACAAATATATAAAACTTGGTATAAATCTCTTATGCTCATGGCTCTTACACAACTACTAAACCCAGACGAATGTACAAATACATATATACATGATTTATCTTTTGATACAAATTAAAAACAAAGTTATAATGCCAATAAAATCTAAAATATTGACATAAATGTAACAGCATGTGTTACCCATTTATCTGTTGATGGATATTGAGTTGTTTCCATACAAAATACCAAATCTTAGAAACTAGGATTATACAATGCAGTTGTATGCTTCCTGTTTTGCTGTGGGAAGCTCACAGTGACAGTCTGAAGTTAGACTGCCTGGGTTAAAATCCTACTGTGGGGACCAGCAGATGGCATAGCGGTTACATCACTGGGCTCCCACATGACTGACTGAGGTTCGAGTCCCGGACCTGGTGGTTTGAAACTCATGCCGGGCTCATGCGTGTGTGTGCCCAAGATCCCAGAAGAAGAATGGAAAAGAAGGGACTGAAGCGTGCTCATCCCCCCTGGGGGATGATTTCTCACTTTCTCTCCTACTATTTCTGTCTCTCTCCTGTTCTCTCCCCAGCAAGCACATGCACGCTAAGGCAAAAACTCCTATGAAAAAGTAAAAGAAATCCTACCATGTGAGTTAGGCAAGTGACTCAATCTCTGTAGTTTCTATTTACTCGCCTGTAAAATGAAGATACAAGTGCTATGGTTTGAATGTGTGCCCCAAAATCATGTGATTAAATTTGATTATGGTGGGGCTAAAAGGTTAAAAACTTAATCCAACTATGGGATTAAGAGGTGGGGCCTTCGGGAGGTAGTTAGGATTAAGATGACTCCTGGTGGGTTTATAATGAGAGGGGATGACACTCAGGGACATAGACATGCACCCTCTTACTCTGTCTTTCCAGGGAATAATCTGCAGTGCCTCAGGTCCCCACCAGCAAAGAGCCTCGCCAGATGTGGCCCCTTAATCCTGAGCCTCCAAAACAGGAGTTGAATAAACCTCTATTTTTTTTTTTTTTTTTTTGAGAGGTTTTTGCTATAGGGCACGTGCACTCGCCAGACAGACAGAGACAGAGAGATAGAAAGCGAGAAATCACCCCCCAAGAGGGATGGCCACGCTGCAATCCCTTCTCCTCCATTCTGCTCTCGGGATCTTGGGCATGCACGCACACACGCCTGACATGAGTTTTAAGCCACCGGGTCCGAGACGCGAAGCACAGTCGACTACATGGGAGTCCAGCGACATAGCCATTACGCTAACTGCTGGTCCCACAAACCTCTATTCTTATCAATCACTCAGGTATGGGTATTTCTATAATAAGCACACAACAGACTAGAACAATAGGATTAGGTACGCAGGGATGCTGTGAGGAGTACGTATAGCAATATAAGGAAAGCTCTTAGTCCCATGCCCAGCATACAAAGGGCTCTTCATGAGTTATTATTACCATTGTTATTTGTCTTTTTTTTGGCCATAGAGCATGTGTGCTAACTAGAGAGAGAGAGAGAGAGAGAGAGACAGGGGGGGATAGCCATGCTGCAATCCCTTCTCCTCCTGGGACTTGGGACACACATGTACACACCCCCAGCATGAGTTTCAAGCCACTAAGTCTGGGACTCGAACTGTGCTAAGCCATGTGGGAGTCCAGAGCCTTAACCACCACGCCACCATCTGGCCCCCTGTTATTTGTCTTGTTTTAATTATAAACCTGTTTTAACCTCTGTTCTATTATTTCAAAAGGTGAATCAATTTAATGTGGTACCCCAAGCATAACACCAAAAACAAAAAACCAATTCAAGAAAAAAATGCTAATGAATTTATGAGCTACAAAACTTGCTCTGTGTTGTAGGGAGGGTGGGGTGGCCAGGTGCTGGCATGGTAGTGGCACAGCTGGATCCAGAGGGAGAGATCCTGGGTTTGAGTTCTGGGGCCCCTCTGAGCACACCATCTGTGCACGTGCATGCCTGTGACTCAAGCCACCTGAGACTGGGGGTGGATCACCGTGTGAAGACCCTGCTAGGAATCTCTCTCAGAAAAAAATAGATAAATAATCTTAAAACCTGGGAACCAAAAGAGAGTGAGCAAACTGAGTCACAAGGTGAATGTCTAAGTGATCCAGAATAGGTTGACAGTCCTTCTGAAAGACTCCCTGAAAGAGTAATGCACACACCCCTCACAGAAAGACTCAGCAAGGTTTCTGTGGGCTCCAGCCTGAGGAATGCTCAAAAGGACTGCAAATTTACCCTGGATCACTTGGGCAGTCAGCCCATGACTCAATCTGGCCACGCTCTTTTGGGTACTAGGTTTACATGGATATTTATGTTCACATGGGGACCAAAAGACCAGCAGCATCAGCTCACAGGGCAGACTGGAGAGCTCTGGGGTGAGAACCAAGCCAGCTACTGCTCACACTAACAGGCATTCCCAACCTGAAAGCCTGCGCTTGCTGCCTTTCTCTCCTGCTCTCTCTTCTTAAATTTTTTATGTTTTTGAAGAGAAAGGGGAATGGGGAGCAAGAGAGGGAAGGAAGCGGGAAAGAAAAAGGAAGAAGGAGAACAGTCTTAAGTTATCAAGTTCTTCATCTCAGAGGTACAATACTTCCTTAAAGATAATCATCCTCTATTTCCCAAACATATTGAGTTGTTAGAAAAATCATTTGCATTTTTGCATAGAAAAACAGAAAAAATACATCATGACTTGTCCAACAACCCAATATGTTTGGGAAATAGAGGATGATTATCTTCAAGGAAATGTTCAGACTCCGCCCCTGTCAGTTCTTCCTAATGGGTGAAGAATTGCCTATGCCATCTGGGCCTGGGTAGGTTCATACCCTACAAATAGAAGCAGATCATGTAAAGTCACAAAGTGACCTCCCACCTGATACTTTTTGCCTGTATCCTTAAGAGCTCTCCTAACGGTCTTGCAAACTCTACAGTGGAATCAAGGCTGGAAAAAGTAGATCTTATGAATAGTTCTCAAAGACACTTCTAGACATAAGAAAACGGTTACCCTACAACCCGAGAAAGCACATACAAACAGGGGCTGGCTCCACCCACGAGTCCACTTTTGCCATAACTAATTTGTGACTGCCTTCTTTCTCTTTCAGGGTCTTGGCAGAATTTTTCAACTTCTTTAAGGATAGTAAAAACAAAGACAAAATACCAGCCTCAGACAAAATACCAGATTCTTGGAAACTGGAATCTCCTCTCCCCCACCAGTTCAGATGAAAAAGTAGGGGTGGCAAAAGAATTGAAAGCAGGAATTCAAACATACGTTTGTTTGCCTATGTGCACTGCAGCATCGTCCTCAGTAACCACAAGGTAGAAGTAATCCAAATGTCCGTCAGCAGATAAAGGATAACCAGTGTGAGATCACCAGTGTGCATACAATGGAATATTATTCCACCGTAACAAGGAACTAAGTTCTGATACATGCTATGACATGGCCTACTCTGGAGAACCTTACACTAATTAAAATAAGCCAGAATCAAAAGGACAAATATCATACGACTCCATTGACAAGCGCTATCTAGAACAGGTAAATGAATGCAACCAGAAAATAGGTTAGAGGTGGCCAGAGGCTAAAGGGAATGCAGAGTCATTGCTTAATGGTTACACAGTTTCTGTTTGGGGTGATGAAAAAGTTTGGGAAATAGTCGTGAAGGTTGCACAACAGTATGAATGTTATTAATACCAGGGGACCGAACTGCTGAAACTGGTCACAGGGACAATTTTTATGTTCTATATTTTTTACATTTTTTAAAAAATGAGGTACAAAAATAACTGGAAACAATCCAACAATGTCCTTCAATGGGTGAATGAACAAACTGTATATCTATGAATGCATGTACACCCACCCATATGATGGGATTCATTAGAACAAACTATTCATATTTTTTAAATTTGCATATATATATACACAATTGCCAGAGGGTACAAGTATTTACCAGAGAGGGAGAGAAAGAGAGAGCAAAGTGCCTCCCAATGGGCACAGTCACACCTCGATCCTCTTCTCCTTTTCCCCACCCTGTGAGGATTTAGGGCATGTAATGCACCTGATGTGTTTTCCAAGCTGCTGGGGCAGGATTCAAACCACAGTTGGCCATGCGGCATCTGACTTTCTACACACAACTGTAGGAATAGCTCAACTGAAACTGCGGGAACGCACAGGAAGTTAGATTAATCACAAAGGAATAAGCTAAGTGATACAAGCCAGGCTTCATTCTACAAAAAGGTGACCTACGTATGACCCCTGATATAGGACCTTCTCAAAAGACAAAACTGGGGCCAGGCAGTGGCCCAGCAGTGAAACGTGACCATCTGCAAAGCTGACCCACATGGAAAGTGTCCGGGTTCCCAAAGGGAGACCTCTCTGAGTACCCTACCCGTGTGTATGCCCATGGTCTGGGCTGGCTGAAGTTGAGGGTGGGTTGAGACCCTATTGTTAGTGCCATTTGTCTCTCTCTTCTTCTTTCTCTTTGTTTCTTTCACTTGGGGGAGAAGTAAATAAATAAACTTTAGAAGAAAAAACTACAGAAATGAAGAACAGATAGTAGTTGTCAGTAGTTGGAAAGATGGCATAAAGACATTTTGGGGAGTGGGTGATAGAACTGCTCTGAACCCTGATTGTGGTGGTGGTTACCTGAATCTATGCAGACATGGACATAGAACTATTCATCGAAAATTTTAAAAGACAAGTTTAAAAAAAGTGGGGTAGGAGAAATGGCATTAATTGCTATCTCCGCTTTTCTAATTACTTCCTCTCACGAGCCCCATGATTTCCCATGGATTTCTTTTATCTCCTAAAATTACCCAGTGACTACAGTTTGGAAAACAGGTCAGAAAATTGTAATGATGGGCCCATATTTCCATTCCTAAAGAATTCTTTTCCCTGCACTACATCCATCCACATACAGTCACACCATTTATCTTTCTAGCCTTAATGCCTTTCTTAGACAAAACCTTTCTTGGAGGTGGGAGTTGGGGGATGTGCCATGTCCCAGTGATAATGCTCATAGCATCCTAAAAAAAAATTAGAACAGCTATTTATCATGACATAATGAGGGGAGTACTCAGAGTCCTTTCTTGTCCTTTGTCTGAGGTACAACTTTGGCAAAATATGTGTTCTCACACTATGAATTTCCTTTTTTTATTGTAAGAGAGATTTTCGCTAGTGAATGTGTGTGTTCACTGGAGAGACAGAGAGACAGAAAGCAAGAAACATCCCCCAAGGGGGATGGACACGTCACAATTCCTTTTTTAAAAAATTATTTTATTCAATTTCATTTATTCATTCATTCATTCATTCATTTTAATTTGACCAGAGAGACACAGAGAGAGAGAGGAAAGTGAGAAAGCAAGCCACCAGGTCCAGGACTCAAACCATGGTTGGCCATGTGGGAGTGTCCAACGCCTTAACTACCACGCCACTTACCGGTCCCAAGAATTATTTATTTTTAATTTTATTTATTCATTTACTTATTTTATTTGACCAGAGAGAGAGAAAAATTGAGAAAGCAAGCCACCAGGTCCAGGACTTGAACTATTGTCAGCCATGTGGGAATGTCTAGCGCCTTAACCACCACACCACCTGCTGGTCCCCACAATTCCTTTTCCTCTAGTATCCTCCAGTGATTTTGGGCACACACACACACACACACACACACACACATACCTGGCATGAGTTTGAAGCCGCCAGGTCCAGGACTCAAACCACGGTCAACCATGTGGGAGACTAGTGACGTAACTATTATGCCATCTGCTGGTCCTTGCGGTACAAATTCTTGGGTGGTTTGAAACGAATAATTTTTGGCCTGCCATGGTGGTACACTGGCAGATGCTGCCACTTGGCAGAGTGAAGCCACACAAAAGGCCTCGACTCAACTCCTGGGTCACCCTAAAATGCCAGGTCCAGTGGTGCACACCTGTAATCCCAGTGCCCTCAGAGGCTGAAGCAAGAGGACGGCAACATGACAAGACCCTGTCTATAAAATAACAGTAATGATAATGATTACTAGTATAATGATAGCCCCTGAAAACGTTCTGATTTCATGACTCTGGTTATTTGGAAGCAACAAGTCCCACAAGAGCCCAAATAGGTTCCATTTGACAAACACACCAAAAATATCTGTGAGAGTCTCTGGATCCAAACCAATTGTCCGCAGGAGAAAACTGGTAAGAGAAAGGTCCCGACTATCTCATGTTTCTGTGGTAGTTCATGATACATTGCAGCTCTGGCCCTTGGTCCCTAGAAGGCCCAGGGATATTATTTATGACAGCTAGAGGCCCTGAGTGTGAGCTGCACAGACTTGGGAGAAAGCAGAGATCGACTGCTCTGCTTTATCTCACCATGGACTTCGTTAGCTCCCCTTGCTGGGTGGGGGTGTCACCAGTGAGAGAGTGTTTTACAAGCAAGCCATTCATCACAACTCCTAATTAAAAAGTTGGACGGTATAACACTGGAGCTGGTTTTGCCATCTTCCAACACCTCATTAACCTCATCACTGGTCTTCTGTGGAGGGCAAGAGGCTCAGGAGTCACTACATGGGAACTATCTTACTGCTCAAGCAGAAAAAGCAGCAGCAAAATTTTGCTTAAAAAAATGACACACCCACCCCATATGACCATAAGAATTGTGCCAGATCACGAACCAAACAGGAAGCACATGACAAGGAGAAGATGATCTACTTAGACTTCACTAAATTTAGGAATATTCACCTTTACCCAGAGGATAATAGGGTAGGAATAAGTAACCCATTTTTCACAGGCCTTTTTAGTAAAGGGGAAGATGTCCTCCCAATTCCTCTCTGAAAGAGACAGCTAAGAATAAATAGCCAGGGATTTGAACCGTACTGTGAACCAAAAGCTGCGCTTCTGTGAATTTTGAACTGAGCCCAAGTATTCCTTTTTTTACTCAACAGCAAAACTAAACTTATGTTTTAAATACATAAATAAACCCTGGGGATACAGTTCAGACTGAAAGCATGTCCATTTATTTTCCAAGATTGGTGAGCTGAAACATGAAAGTGTTCACCCAAACTCGTATTTGTAATTTTCTGGTGTCTGTCTCTGGTAGCATGGAAACGGGAAGAAGAAACCAGGCTGTACTGGAGTGAAGAAGCCAACTCCAACTCACTTATGGTGAGAACATGTGGAAGCTTAAAGAAGAAGACAGTCCCAAGTGGCCGAGACAAGCCCAGAGGCAAGACCTGGAACTAGGTTTTAGTTAAGTCTAGGACATTCTTACTTGCATCTAAGAACCAGGATCCCCTCCTTTCTTGGTTCCCTAGAAGAAGAAAGTTACTGAGCCCATTTAAAACATCAGAATATGAAATCAAGAAGCCAAAAGATGGATTCTAACTCTTACCTATTTTCTTTGGTCTAGAACAAGTTACCAGGGATGTGACATTGCTGCCCAGTCACTTCGGTTCCTTTCATAAGATTCAAAGAGGCATCTCTGAGATCTGAATGGAATGGAAGGGGTGCTGAACTCGGCACACACAGGAAGATCACGTATCTTATCTCACCTTGGTAGGAATTACTGAGGCATGTGAAAAGATCACTAGACAAGTGGGAACATGAACATATCCAGGAAATGCTGATACCCAAGGAAAATGCTAAAAACCAGTGATTTGTGGAACATACAGAGGGCACACGTATGGGCCAGAAACTTCCTCCTCAAAGAGTAAAGGAATGACACAACCTGGCATAGAGTCCGTGCCATCTTTTGAGATCTCTTTTGGTTGGCTTTTCCTTTTATTTGGCATAAGGATCTGTTCTTGGCCTCTTTTACTCTCCCTAGCTGTGTCCATGGCCTTTTCCACAATCCAAGAGTAGCTACAACTGCTCTCATGCCTCCAAGGAGAGCCTGTTCTCTGATGACTCCCTACCGGTGTCTGCAGCTTCTTTTGGGCATGTTCACTGACCCACTGGACATTGACATGTAGGTGATGTACAATCACCCTGAAGGTCATCGGCTTTCTCTTCCTCGGTCGCAGCTCTGTGCTTCTTGGGTTTATTCATGAACATTCTAAGCCCGAAAGCGAAATGATTCCAAAATGTTTCCTGTGATGCCTTTTTAGTCTCAAATGAGCATATTTCCAGCAAGGAGGCCAGAGTAACAATGTTGTAGAAATGCACCAGGCACCTGCTTATCCCTGAGGCTAGGTGAATGAATGGGCATGAGAGGTGAGGTTGATCGTAAATGTGGTAGAGTGGTTTCTAGAAGATAGAAAATAGTTCTATGAGAGCTCAGGAGGCTGGTCAAACAATTCATTTCAGGTTCTAAGAGCTTTCTTTAAAAACAAACAAATAGGGGCCAGAAGGTGGTACAGTGGTTAAGGTGCTGGACTCCCACATGACCAACTACCGTTCAAGTCCTAGACAGCTCACCAGTGTTGGAAAATAAATGAATAAACCTTCAGTCTGAACTGTATCCCAGGGTTTATTGTCCTGTTCAAGTCCTGGCAACTTGAAATTCACACAAGGTACGCATGCGCGCTTGTGAGTCTGCTCAAAATCCCAGGAGTAGAATGGAGAAGAAGAGGTTGCTGTGTGGCCCTCCCCTCCCTCTCCTTGTCTCTCTCTGTCTCTCTGGCAAGCACATGCAACCTATGGCAAAAACCCTAAAACAAAAACACAAAAGAAAGCTATATATGTGTATATGTTGTGTGTATGTGTGTGTGTGTATATATAATTTTATTTATCTTACGTGCACATGCGTGCCAGAGGGCAAGTGTGCACACATGAAAAGAAAGACTAAAGCCAAGAGAGAGTGCACAAACATGTACTTCCCAACAGGGCCTGGTCAGGCCACACTTCCATTTCCTCCAGTTCTCCATCCCATCAGGATCTTGAGCATGCACACGTGCCTGGTGTACAGTCAATGGGGCTGGGAGTTGAACACAGTGTGGGATCCTGCTTCCTGTGCACATCACCTAACCACAGTGCTACATGCTGGCCCTCCACACATTTTCAATATTTACACTCAGGAGAATTGTTTAGAAGACCTACCTTATTGTTTATAAGTTGCAAATGTATGTGGAATTTGCCTAAGCTTTTGAGATATAGGACTGCCATAGCTTCCTTTAGCAAAGTTATTGTGCAGTTAAATGAAATTCAGAATCTTCTAAAGAATGAGAGAGCAGCCTTTTCCAAGGAATGTTCAGTCGTCTTTGATTCTTGTCTCTGACTTTCTGCTCCCCTCTTCAGGTTCTTCAGCTGTGCCAGATCACTGCCTCTGACTGAAGCACAGACCAAATCCCCCGTCTGTTTCCACTTAGGGTGTCTTAGACCAGCTGGCAATTCTACAGAGAATATTATAAACCAAACAAGCAAACAAAAATAAAGAACACCTAGGGCCAGCAGGTGATATGGGGATTAAAGCATCAGACTCCCACATGGCAGACCCTGGTTTGAGCCCCGGATATGGCAGCTTGCTTTCTCACTTTCTCTCTCTGTTTCTCTCTGGTGAGTGCACATGTCCTATAACAAAAATTTAAAACAATAATAATAAATAAAGTTAAATCATTTACTTGGGGGAAAAAAGTAAAGAATATCTACTTGCTCACATATAGTTTAAGGACTTGAAATCTAGACATAATCTAATTGTTGACCTCTTTTAACTTTTTTTTTTTTCATAAAGGAGGAAACTAAGGTCCTCAGAGAGAAACTGAAGGGCCCAAAAGCATATAGAGATATGTATAATTTTATCTATAAAAGACAAATAAAATGTATAGTGGCAGAGGTGGAACCCAACTCGGTGACTTCACTGCTTGTCCTGTGTGTGTCCCATTCTCTTAAGCTATCTTTTTTTTTTTTTTTTTTAATTTACCATATGGCATGTGTACTCACTGGAGGGAAAAAGAGAGGAAGTGAGAAAGCACCCCCCAGGATGACCACACTGCAACCCCTCCTTTTCTGTTTCTCCTTTCTTGATTTTGGGTATGCACGTACACATGCCAGGGGTGTTTTTCAAGTCACTGGGTCTGGGACTTGAACTGTGCAGTTGACCACGTGAGATCCAGCCTTCTTAACCACTATGCCACAGGCTGGGCAAGCTACAACTCTTAATATGAGGACTTGAGTGCTTTCTTCTATCCTAAAAGTCATTCCTCCTTGGCTCTCTAGTATATGGCCCCCTAGCACTATCTTGGTTCCTTGGTTCCAGGAAACTGGTTCACCCAAATATCTTGCTGTGTTCAAGGTCAAACGCCATCTCTTCTAATGAGAAAGAGGTTTTCTTGTAAACCTTCCATTCAGTTCTGGTTTCCCATCTAAGCAACTAGGCATGCCTAGTTTTATAACGAAGTTATCTGGGGATGGGAGCTGGCGTCCTTGAGTCTCCATGAATAGCCGTGGCTCAGGGAACTTGCTTCAGTCCCTTTTGGAGTCTGTGGCGAGTCTCTCAAACAACGCAGGGGAGTGGGTTCTTGAAGTGGTATATACTACACTCCCGATACATAAATGCCTTAAACATACAGTAATTACCACAACTGCATATATGTATGTGTGTATGTGTGTGTGTGTGTGTGTATGCATGCACAAGCTCCCTCACTCACTCACACAAGAATTGGAGCATATCTATTGATGGTTCTTCCTGCTGTAATTTTTTAGCCAAAAATGCCAACAAAAAAGGCACTTAAAGATTATGGGAGCTTATAGCACGATGCAGCAGACGCGGGCCTGGGCTGGAAGTCATCAAAGTGTGCTCTTTGTCCTCATTTTGCTAGCCAGCACTAGAAGCCTGATCTGCATGCCAATTGAGGATAGCTGGGGAATCAGCCTAGATCAGCAAGAATTTTATTTGCCTGAGGCCCCCAGAAACCTCATAAAATAGTGGTTTTCAAATATCTTTGGCTATCTCTGAGGAATGGAGATGAGAGACAGTCTCCACATTTGTAAAAGATAAATGGTTGAGGCGGGACATTATATGATGTGTAAGATTCCTTTTCTAGACATTTACGTATAGATCTAAATTTTCCTTGGTTAGCCTTACGGAATATGTTTCAGTGGAAAAATAACTTTTTGCTTCAATTTTTGCTTCTGGGCTCTTACCAAGTAACATTAAAGTATGTCTTTTACTCTATCCCATTCTTAGGCAAAGTCTGAAATTGTTTTTTAAAGGTCTGAGGATCCTACCCCTCTGGTTTATCCAAATGTCTCTTACTAACCTTCTCTTCCTCCTTCCTTCTCCCTCTCCTTCTCCCTCTCCCTCACCCTCACCCTCACTTCTACTCTTAGAAATAAACTGCATTTGTGGTTTAGGGGGAGTAGACTATACCATCCCAGAGGGATGGATGGAAGCCACTACTTGATGCTGAAGAAACTAAAGCAGCCAGACTCAAGAAAGTAGCTGGAATGCTTCAGAAGGCCAGGGCTGGGAGTCTCTGTGTAGTGTTTGAACACCTGTGCCCTACTGGCATGCCACACACCCAACAGGAGGAGAGAAGAGCTGCGAAGCCACAGACCATTGAAAACAGTCCCAGAGGCTTCTGCACCCTCCCCGAACCTGTGAAAAAAACTATTTGAAGGACACCTCCAGGCTTCTTCAGACAGTAGTGCCCAGCAGTTGGCCAAGGAAAACCACCTAGTAATGGCAAAAACTACCCCAAATACTTCCCAACTCAATTTATGTAGCCAGAGTTACTCTGATTCCAAAACCAGACAAAGACATTATAAGAAAAGAAAACCAAAGGTCAGTATCTTTCATGACCATACACAGAAACCTTTAGCAAAATATTGGCAAATTTATTCTAGCTATATGGAGAAAAGGATAATTGTGTCATATTTACACAGCAGAAAACTACTCAGCAATTAAGAGGCACACACTACTGATACTTGTAATAACATAGATGCAACACAACAACATGACACAGCGTGAAAGAAACCAGACATAAAAGTATGTGTGTGGGGGCAGGCAGGTGGCGTAATGGTTGGGGCGCTGGACTCACACATGGCTGACCACAGTTTGAGTCCTGGAACTGGTGACTTGCTTTCTCATTCTCCCTCTCTTTCTGTCTCTCACTAGCCAAACTGAAGAACAATAATAATAAATTAAAATTTCTTTTTTGGGGGGCCAGCAGGTGGCATGGTGGTTAAGGTACTGGACGCCCACATGGCCAACAGTGGTTCAAGTCCTAGACCTGGTGGTTTGCTTTCTCACTTTCTGTCTCTCACTGTGTCCCTCTCTAGTCAAATTAAAATAAATAAATAAATAAATAAATAAATACAGTTTAAAAAATGTATGTGTAGATATAAAAATATAGGCGTGTGCGTGTGTGTGCATTTGTATAATTCCATTTTCATGAAACTTCAGAAAATATGAATTAAATGTATAGTGACAGAAAGCAGACCAGTAGTTGCCCGGGATGAAGATGGGGAGGGATGAGGAGGTAAGGACTGACTGGGATGGGGGCCTAAGAAAAATCTGGGGGATGACAGAAATGTATATCATGATTGTGGTGATGGTTACACAGATATATAACTTTCTCAAAACTTACGAGGGGGAACTTAAAGTGGACATTATCTTATTGTGTATAAACCACAGCTCAATAAAAATGATTCAAAAGGAAAAATGTCTGAAACCAGGCTTGTGTAACAAAGACCCTAATCTTTAAAAGGTCACAATATTCAGTAGAGTTGGTCAAAATAACTGTAATCACCTGAATGAAAACACTTTCAGCACCAAGATGTCCTGAAAGTGGTCGCAGAGGAGTTTTGAGAAAGGTGGTAACATTAGGAATAGCATAAAATAATTACCTCACACCGTAAGAATCCTTAACTACCCAATTGCTAACCGGAAGAGGCGCTACATCAAAAGTCCATGAGCTGGTTGTCCTTTGATGGTCCCTGAAAGCTCAGGCCTCAAGGCTTAGAAGAGCTTAAGTCCCTTTTTCAAGTACCAACAGCTTTTCTTCTTCTCTCTCTTTGCTATGCCTTCTGCGAAGACTCCTCTAGGAGCTTAGCACATTTTTCAGATTATAGCCAGCAAGGAAATGGGAACCTCAGTCCTGCAACCACAAGGAACTGAATTCTGCCAATGACATGAATGTTCTTGGAAATGGATTCTTCCCCTGGGTGTCTCCAGAAAGGAACTCTGCCTGGCCAACACCTTTATTTTAGAACAGAGGAGCAAGGTACCACCCAAACTCTGTATTTGCTAAAGTAGAGAAAAAGACTGACATTGGTTATTTGATGTTGTTTGAATTTTCTTTACTTTCAAACTTACTTGACACAGATTTGTCAATTTAAAGTAATATTAGAACATTTATAGGAGTTTGACTCAACAGATTACATTTGACAATAATATTTCTTTGTTGTAATTGCTCTCAGCATTTAGATTTACATTCCAATGGCTCCAAAGAATTAGTGTACCTCCTTAAATGTTTAGCTTCTTAACAGGCAGTGCCTTGGTCACTGAGGAGAGAGGAATACAATACTGTGAAATTTGTGCTGTGAATTATCACTGCATAAAAATGGTCCTTGGACTCTCAGTATAAATTAATTCTAACAAAGTATTACCTAGGAAGAGACATCCCAGACACCATGATTTTAAAAGGAGACTGCCCATCAAAACAGTGCAAAATAGACAAGTTTTCATTTATTTGCTTTGGAACATTCTTTCTGGCAGCTGCATTCATTTGGCTAATGGAATATTCTGGACTCATTAAACAGCCTCCTTTAGGGAAGGGAGCCACCAGGAGTGGGATGGGATATGGAGCCACACTTCCTTTCCCTTGGCACATTCTCCAAACATGGCGGCTTTTCAACAGCTCTTAAAGACAGAACGCTGACATAACAGGTGTTAGAATCACGATGAAAGACACTAGAGAAAGCAACATGAAAGTGAGACTACTCGAGTCTCAAAGGGTTTGCATTAAACAGTGGAGTCCCTTGCCTGGCACCTTGGGATGCAGGATGTGGGTGGTGATGGGATAATGGTCAACATCAAGCCCCACTTCCAGGCTGATCACATTTATACTAGAACCTGGCATTACCTATGCACGCTTTGCCTGCCCCACGCTATTTAATCGAAGAGCAGTCCAGTTCCTCCCAGGACCCTTGGCTATATGAAAAATCAAGAGTCTCAATCTGTGTCCCTTGCCTCTGAAATAAAAACTAGAAAATTCTTTATGTTACTCCCAAGAATAACTAAGGAGCAGTTAAAATCTTTGATAGATGAGTGAATCTTAACAAAGCAGTTGGGAGGGACTTTCGGTTCCAGGCAGACCAAAGTCCGTTACGGTAAATACAATTATACCAGTAAAGAATCCTAGATTCCTACAAGGGTCTATTTATTTCCATCATCTAAATATTGATGTAACTCTAGACCAACCAGAGTCTAAAAATCCCTTAGAGATTTTTCATATTGAAGTTGAACTGTTAATAAATTGAGGAAAAAAATCTCTAATCAAGCATTGACTTTTTTTAACAAATTATTTCCACCAATGACTGACAATTGTACAGCCCTTTGAAAATGCAACTCCAAGTCCTACTTCTCCTTTTTTTTCCCCAGAGAGATTTTTTTTTTTTTTTTTTTTTTTTTTCTGTAGGGCACATGTGCTCACTGGAGAGCCAAAGAGACAGAAAGCAAAAAGTCACTCCCAAGGGGGGATGGACATGCCACAATCCCTTCTACATTTTCCTCGCAGGATTTTGGGCATGCACGCACATGCATTCCAAGCCTCCAGGTCCAGTACTGGAACTGCAATTGACTACGTGGGAGTCCAGTGACGTAACCATCATGCTATCTGCTGGTCCCGAGTCCTGCTCCTCTTTTAAATATCATAACCATAATTTGTTACTTGCATGTCATTTCTCTGCTCTTCTGACTTTAATCTTCCCACACTTCCCTGCCCCACACCCTCTATTTTTATAACTCTTCTATCCCAACGTGACAAAGAGATTAAAAGCTCTTCCAGGGGACCAGCAGATGGCATGGTGGAAAAGGCACTAGACTACCACATGGCCAACCACAGTTCGAGTCCCAAATCCAACATCTTGAAAAACATGCCGTGTGTGTGTGTTTGTGTGTGTGTGTGTGTGTACCAAAAATCCCAAAAGGAGAATGGAGGAAAATGGACTAATAGGTGGTCATCCCACCCCCCCCCCCCCAGGGGGGGTGATTTCTGCCCCTCTGTCTTTGTCTCTTAGAGCAAGTACACACACCCTATGGCAAAAATCTAGAAAACAAAAAGCAATATAAATTTCTCCTGAAACCAGACAATCTTCCATGTTGGAGCCCTAAGAAGAAGGACAATTCAGGCACAACTCTCTTCCTCCCTCCTCCTCCCATCATATACATGTTTGGAACAATATTAGTTTCACCCAGTCCAAGAGTCTTTCCAAGACTGCATACATACATGGGCAATAAAATAATTTTTCAACCTTAAGTAGAAAGGATAAAGTTAATTGAAAAATGATAAGGAGAGAGCTAGGGTTTCCAAAACTAATCAGCTTCCAGAAATATGAACACAAACAACTCCACTCAAGAGAAAACAATCTTTCTTTTTTTCTTCCTACACATAAGTTTTACTCCACAATATCATAAACACGAAAGACTAGGAATCCATGAGAAGGGATGAAAAACCCTATAGGCATTGCCATTTCCCTATTATGTTTATTCTACCCCAGAAAGAGGAGCATGAAGTCACATAAACTCCTGTACTCTAGGGACCGAAACTTTTTGTTTTAAGCTACACTTTATGTTAAATAAACAAACCTTCTAAAGTACTACCATTTGTTGGAAAACAATGTAAATCTGGACTTAATGGTCCTCAAATATCCTTTGGGGCTGTTTGAACATGACCAGGAATGGAAACTTTTGAAGCCCTAGAAGGTTTTATTGTAAAGGCTGTGGATCTGCTTAACTGGAGACTTTCTCCATTTAGAGATGCATTCTTTCCCCTGGACACCCGGAACTTGAAGGGGTAACCACAGGTATATCCAACAGGGCCACGGAGGAGTATCCTAGAGGGAGGTTGAAGGGGAGAGCTCCTCTTGTCCTCCAGGACTCAATAGCAATGAGAAGCAAGAGTCAGCAGCTCCCAGACTTAGCACAAAGAGGTCCACATTTCCTCCAGGACACTCCAACCTGCTTACGCATCCCCATTCTTATTCTCTACTGACAGATTCCATTTGCAAATAGAAGCTTCTAAAAGGATTTCCTCTGAAGACAGATGTACAACTCAACGGGAAGCTGACTAACCTCTCTAAGCTTTAGTTCTCTCACGTAAGACGGATGAAACTATTACCTATGCCATAGAGTTACTGAGTGGGTTCAATATGATGGGTCTTCAAAAAGTATGGAAAACGTATATTATGAAAAAACTGTACATGTATTTCACATTTTTTTTTACCAAAAGAAACTTGCACTTTAATTTTATTTTCCCATGAAGTTTTTGAAGTCCCCTTATATTTAGAGGACACAGATCACTTCTGATCAGTGTTCTCTGTTCTTGTCTTTGGGCTGAGAAGTCTCTGGAACAGACCGGGGGAAGTGGCATGAATTCTCCACTTCTACTCAAGAATATAGGACTCACTGCTTAAGTCTATGGAGCTGGCCCCATAGTCCTAGTGGTAAAGAGAGCCAGATCCCACGTGGTCGACCATGGTTCCAACCCTGATCCCAGAAATTTATAAAACATGCTTAGCATGTGTGTGTGTGTGCCCCAAATTCTGACAGGATGGAGAAATAGGGAAGGGATTATATCATGACCATGACCCACTGGGAGAGTGCTTTCTTCCTCCTCGTCTCTGTCTCTTTCTGAGAAGGCCACACACAATCTGGCAATTGAAACAAACAAACAAACTACCACACAACTCTCAGAACTCCAGGAAACATGACAACTAAGGGCAATGTGGTATCCTGGATCAGATTCCAGAACTAACAGTCCTTTAGTTTTGATAAATGAACTACAATAATGTAAGATGCTAACAATAGGGGGCAACTGAGTGAGAGGTATATGAATATTCTCTAGAATATCTTTGTAACTTCCATTTAAACCTGCAATTAAGTCAAAATAAAAGTCTAAAAATTGAAAATCTGAAAAATTAAGTCTCTGATGATGGGACTACATAAAAAAAAAAATCTATGGCAACAACATCAATAGGCACTTAGCAAGTCTCTGAGCCAAGCTCCCAACCACCATGAGATACTGAGACCTTTCACAAACACTACAGCTTGGACATTGATTTTATCCCTATTTCTTAGCTGAGGGAACTGAAGCTTAGAGAGTTAGGTAACTGGCCCAAGGCCACAGAGCTGGTAAAGGACAGAAGTAGAATCCAGACCTACAGAGAACAACTCAAAAGATTTTTTTTTCTTTTTTTGGAGAGTTTTTTTCTATAGGGTGTGTGCGCTCGCCAGACAGAGAGAGACAGAGAGACAGAAAGCAAGAAATCACCTCCCAGGGGGGATGGCCACGCAATCCCTTCTCCTCCATTCTCCTCTCGGGATCTTGGGCCCGCACGCACATATGCCTGGCGTGAGTTTTAAGCCACGGGGTCCGGGATGCGAACCGTGGTCGACTATGCGGGAGTCCAGCGACATAGCCATTACGCTAACTGCTGGTCCCAAAAGATCCATTTCTTACTTGCTATGCTATAGTACCTATCCTTCATAAGATGAGGAAGCGCTGCTTTGAAAGGTAACTCCCCTAGCACCATGGCCTAGTGGTTAAGAGAGCCAGATCCATATACCTGACCATGGCTTGATCCCAGCCCTGGTGGCTTGAAAGAGACACCAGACATGTGTGTATATGCCCCAGATCCCAAAAGAGTGGAGAAAGAATTGCTACATGACCACATCCCATCAGGGAAGTACCTTCTCCCTCTGTCTCTCTATCTCTCTCTGGTGAGTACACATACCCTCTGGCAATTAAAAGAGAGAGAGAGAGAGACCAAATAGCCCCTAATAGAGGAGTAAAACTATCATGGTTCTCATTTAGAAAGAGGAAGACTGAGAGATTTGCTTCCTCTCCCCATTCCCCTTCTCCATTATTGTAGTTTGTATTCATGTTTTAAATGTCAAAAGTAGGGAGCCAGGAGGTGGCATAGTGGTTAAGGTGCTGGACTCCCACATGGACAACCATGGTTCAAGTCCTGAACTCAGTGGCTTGAAATTTACACTGGGAGTGTGTGCATGCATTCTCAAAATCCCAAGAGAATAGAGGAGAAAGGATTGTGGCAAGCCCGTTCCCCATGGGGAGAGGGTTCTCAATTTCTTTCTCTTTCTCTCTCTCTCTCTCTCTCTCTCTCTCTCTCATGAATGCACATGCCTTACAGCAAAAATCTCTGCCTAAAGAAAATAATAAATAAATGTCATAAGTAATAATTGAACATGGTAATACCATGCAAAAGGCTCTGATATAAACATCAAAACTCTCCTGATACACCTAACCTCCAGTCTAATGTTCAGAGTAAAGGGGAGTATGTTGAAAGTTCATAAAAGTCAGAGTTCATGCATAGAAAGAATATAGATTTGTTCATCAAATCCTTGAATCTGAGAACCCTGATAGCCCTAAGAACTTTATAGGAGTAATTTACAAAGAAACAAAAGACATACTGTACTTGCAGGAAATGAACTCCTGAAACTTTTTACCTGGGGAGTTGGCATGAACAGAAAAGGTGAAAGGGCTCAGGAAGGTTTAAGATGAAGTCTTGGTTCATGACCCCTCCTAGGCTGTTAAGGGAAGCTGGACAGGCTTAAGTAGCACCCAGTGTTTAAAATTTACACGAGGTGGATTGGCTACACTCTTGGGAGTCAGTGTAGTTCAGTGAAAAAAATAATAGAGCTCCACATTAGAAATGTTTTCAGCTACAAGTAACAGAAAACCTAATACACAATGGCAAAACTACCACGAGGATATTTGTTCCTTACTTAATGAGAAGTCTGGAAAAAGATATTAGGATATCATTCAACAACTCAACAATTCTGTGAAGGTCACATGTCTTTGCTAGAGCAGACTTTTTGTGCTTATACTTTTCACTTCAGTATCCCCAGATAGCTGCTACAGCCTCAGTCACCAGCATCGCAAGCTGGAAAGGCAGGCAGGGAGAGTAAAGTTTTCCCTTCACCAGAGCCTATTGATCTGAGAAGAAAATCTAGCCCAGTAGCACGCAGTAGATATCTCTGCGGTCTCAATGGTCAGTTTAAGGTTTGGGCCCTTTTATGGGCTGAATGGTATTTCTCACAAATTTCTGATGTTCTATTCCAACTATTATCTATTCAACAGCTTATTTCCTAAAAGAATTAAACAAATTTGGATCTCTTTTATTATATTTTAAAAACCTTAGAAACCCACAATATAAAATGAGTTGTAAACACAGACATAGGTGCACACGCAGACACACACCCCTCCATAAAAATACCCAGCACTTCCCTACTAGATTATATACCTTCCTGAGAGCAAAATTTACATATGGCTTTTGTGATCCCATCAGCCCCTGCAAGTAGAGGCAGCAAGTACTTATTAAGTGAAAACCACAGCCTCCAGGAACCCATCTTATGAACCACTCATTTCACAAAGGCCAGTCCAATATTAGCAATTCATTTGTCCTTTCAAGAAAATGGGTCTCCACATCTTTAAAGTCAGTTAACAATTGGGTCAGTAGGTGGCATAGTGGTTAAAGTGTTGGACTCCCACATGGCTAACTGCAGTTCGAGTCCTGGACCTGGCAGCTCGGTTTCTTGCTTTCTCGCTCTCTCTCTCTCTTCCTCTCTCTCTCTCTCTCTCTCTGGTGAGTGCACATGCCCTATAGCAAATTTTAAAATAGCAATACTAATAATAAGATTAAACGAATAATTCTTTAAAAGTAAGTCAGTTAAGGATTGAATTATTTTCTACTCTAAAGAGATTCATATCATTATCAAATAATATGTGTTTTCCTTATATTAAGACATTTTACTTTTTAAAATGCCAAGAAAAGATTCATTATTTAGCAAATAGTATGAGATCAACTGAGTAGACTGGTGGAAAATAAAGTTTCACATCTGTTGTATGACTTACTCTTTTCTCAAAATTTTAGTTGGCATAAAGACTTAAAATGTAAAAATTATAAAAGAAAACATGAGTGATTAAAACAAACCAAAAAACCCCAAACTTAGTTTTTTAATGGAAGGGTTTCTAAGTATGTCCAGAAACAAAAAAGGAAAGAATTAATTTGTTATTCAAATAATCTTTAAAATATTATATGAAATATTATGTGGAAAAATATCAAACAATACTGACAATTGACCAAGTTGGGAACTGCTGGCAATATCTTTAGTAGAGAAGGATTATTTTTCTTTATATATAAAGAAATCTATAATCAATATGGTATAGATAAATAGTGTAATATAAAATGATTAAATTTATATAAACAAAATTCACAGAACACAAAAAGATAATTACTTGGAAATAAGTGGGAAGCCCACTCCTAAGAAAATAGTAATTGGGACCAGCAGTTGGCGTAATGGCTATGTCGCTGGACTCCCACATAGTCGACCACGGTTCGCATCTTGGACCCGGTGGCTTAAAACTCACGCTGGGCGCGTGTGCATACATGCCCAAGATCCCGAGAGGAGAATGAAGGAGAAAGGATTGCGACATAGCCATCCCCCCTGGGGTGTGATTTCTCGCTTTCTGTCTCTCTGTCTGACTGGCGAGCACACGGGCCCTATAGAAAAAACCTCTCCAAAAAAAACCCCAGTAATTTAGGGACCAGCAGTTAGTGCAATGGCTATGTTGCTGAACTCCCATGTAGTTAACCACGGTTCGAGTCCCAGACCTGGTGGCTTAAACTCACGCTGGGCGCGTGGGTGTGCATGCCCAAAATCCCAAGAGGCGAATGGAGGAGAAGGGACTGTGGCGCAGCCATCCCCCCTGGGGAGTGATTTCTCGCTTTCTGTCTCTCTATCTCTCTTTGTCTTTCTGGCAAGCACAAGTGCCCTATAGCAAAAACGTCTTAAAAAAATAGTAATTTAAATAATATAATTTAAGATCACAAATGTTGAAATGTTTGATCATATGCATGTTTATGATAGTATATGTGAAGAAGTAGTCTCATGTCACTGGAGGACAATTTAACATCCCTCAAAATTTTAGCTTCCCAGACCCTTACTGGGAGGGTGGGGCTCTAAGTGGAAATTATTTGAAAAATGTAAGATGCAGATATAGATTTAGGATACCATAGCACTTAGTTTGTAATAAAGCAAAAATAATCTAAAAATTTATTAATAGGGAGCTGGTTAAATACATTAGTACATTAAACAGTAGAATACCATGTAGCAATTTTAAAAATGAGATCTAGATTTATTGAAATCGAAAACATTCAAAATGTGCTAAATGAAAAATAAGTTGTAGAACAAGATGTCCAATATGCTCCCATTTATGTGAAAAAAATAAGTATACACACACACACACACACACACACACACACATTTGTAAGCTTTTATGTGTACAGAACATTTCTGGAAGGATATCCTAAATGCTGTTCACTGTGGTTCGTCTGGAAATGATTCTGCTTGAAATTTGTACCTTGATTGTGTGTTTCTTTAGTAATAAAAAATATATAGTTAACATATAAAAAGCCCCATGTTGCTTCCTCAGAAATTCTTCAAATGGGGGAAATTAAGCTAAAAACATTAGGACATATCACTTCCTCCTAAGAGCTGGATTTTGGAAAGGGAAATGCCCATTAAGAAGAGTCCCGGGGATGAATCTCTCAGGGTTCAGCTCGGATGAATATTCTGAAATCGCCCGGGTTTGGAAGTTGGATGCGGCTCCAGGACCCCTGCCCTGGCCAACCCTGGCCTGCAGCCGCACACGGGATAAGAAGGGCAGCAGTTCTCGGCGGCTTTAGGAGCAGAGCCCGCTCGGGAGAGGACAGGAACGGGATAGGCAAAGGAAGCCCCCTTGGGCAGGACGTCAAATGGGACCGAGGCATCCCTGACCTCCGGGTCACAGCCGCGCCCGGCCCACCCGGGGCGCCCGCGCAGGGCGGCAGTCAATTCCCAGTGATTTAGGAAATCGCCCCAGCCTCGGGGCTGGGGCGGGCAGGAAAGGAGCGATTAAGGCGAGGAGGAGAAGCGAGGCTTCCTCGCGAATGAGCACATTTGGGAGCCAGGCAGGAAGGGGGCAGGAAGCAGCTCTCATAAAACAATCTGGCAATTACGTGTCAGTGTCGGGGAAGGGCTCTGGAAATTACGGGGCTGCCGCCGCACTCCCGGGCCCTCCCCCGGCGATTTCCTCCGGGCTGAGAGGAGCTGCAGGAGGAAATTATATTTGGGGCCAGGTGTTTGCTCCTCCACTTTCGGGTTCTGCTGGAGACAGAATTTTACGCGCACAAGCCGAGGGAAACAATTTCCCGGAGCTTTGTAAATGGCGGGCTGCGCTTTCAGCGGGATGATGTTATTACCGAAGCTGGGATTTACCGGTGCTTGCTTCAGCGAGGTGTTTCACCTGCTTGAACTCGCAACAACCCTCCAGGGGATGCTGGGGCTCCAAGATGGGTTCCCTGACTTGCCACAGACAGACAGCTAGGGTGGCGCAGCGAGAATTCCAGCCCGGGCTGTCTGTTTCCAGACCCACATTCTTAATCTACTCTGCAACGTATTACAGGGAGGCCTTCCATAAGAGCAACTATAACAATCTTTTTTTTTTTTTTTTTTTTTTTAATTTGCCAGAGGGTCCATGTACTTGCCAGAGAAAAAGAGAGACTCCCATCCATGGGAATGGTCACAGCTCCATCCTTCATTTCTCCCTTCTTTCAGGATTTTGTGGACAGGGACACATGTGCTAGGTGCGTTTTTCAAGCCACCAGCTCCGGTCTCAGGCTGCACCACCAGCCATGTGGAATCCAGCTTGGTAACCACCAGGCCCGCAACTGGCCCTGGAACCATTGTTCTATAGTGTATCTGGATTTGAGGTTCCTACAGAGACTCGTACTCAAACACAGAGGCTTCCCTTTGCTCATCACTCGTTCACATTCATTCATTTGTTCTTTCATATTTACTAGCAACTACGGTGAAGAACTATAAAATAACTATAACCATTTCTGTTCTTGGAGATAATCAGTGAACATATTTTACAGGCTTAGATTCCAAATATATTTGTAGTCTTCTCCTGGACCTTGACATGATTCTTGTAGACCCATTTAGATCTGTCTGGAGCAGATAGACTCCCTCAAATCCTCAGGATTAGGAGAGGTTCCCAGTGCACACAGCTGTCAGAGTTCAGACAGACCCTGGGCCTCTCCTTCCCCTGCACCCCCAGACAGGGGATCCCCAATCCCAAGAGGAAAATGTTTTCTCTCTCTCTTCCCCCCTGGCAAGCACATGCACCCTTATAGCAAAAACTAAAATTAAAAAAAAAAGTCTTCCCTTTTTTGTAAACATCAATGAAAAACAAATGACAAGAAAAAGGAATGTAGAAAGTGTTGGTAGATAGTAGAAGAGTTCTTAAGGCGCAAATATTGGCATTTTATGTTAACTGATTCAATAAAGGAACTTTCTAGTACATCTCTTTCCAGAGACCACTTCTCAGGATGAGGTTCTGCCATCATCCTTTGGGCTACTTCTTCCCTAGTGTCGGTGTTTAAGAGACTGCTGGGTAAAGATTCCCTCTGGCACTTGTTTGTTTGATCATTGTTTAAAATAGTGTTTCATGTGCATTTAGTCACTCATTCTGCATATCCCTATCTATACTGATCACAACTTTCACTTTTTTATTTTCTTACCCCTGCTCTGGGGTCCTGCACATACTAGGTGCTCAAACATGTTCTTTCTCCCTAACAAATCTTGCTTAGAATCAACAATGTCACTCCTTTGGATTAGCAAATGTCCAGTACTGTCTTCAAATAAAATATAGAAGGGACCAGGAGGGGGCAGTGATGGGGCAGAGCTTGCCAGAGAAAGGGGAAAGCTGGTTATGATCCTAGATGACTTCAGGACAAATAGAAAACATTTGGATTTAGCCCAGGAGAGGGTGCTACCTACTTCCAAGACAGCCTGTCCAAGAAAGCCCAGCCAGGCAGGATGGCTGAAAGGAGGTTGGGACTTGGGCCTCGCACCAGCACAGAGGAAATGTTCCAAGTCCCCTAGCCCTCCTCTGATACAAAGAACTCTTCTTCTAAACCAGATAGACAGCAGGCAGGAGTCTAGGAGCATGGAAATGTCAGCAGAGCGGATGCAAAGAGGGCACAAAGCTGTACAGATTCAGGACAAAGATTCTCATTTTATTTTAAAAATTTATCCAAGCAATCTCTGGGCATTGGAGATGATATAAAATAAAAGTGAAAACACCACTGCCACTGACACACATCCTAGCATTTTTGAAAGATTCTGAAGAGAGAGGAGAGAGAAGTAGAGGTAGGTGGTAGGAGAGCACAGGATACTGAATGAGCCCTAAATTTGGACCCGCTCCCAGCCCTTACATAAGGTATCTTACTATTTCCAACGATAGTCAAAGTCCCTTTTGTCTTTGGGGAAATAACCTCTCCAGGGCTCGGGGTCTAGAAGACTGAGCTTTATACATTCCTAGTGGCATACCTGATCCCTCCTCTCCAATGATCTTCAGTAGCTCCCTCATTTCTTGAGAGCTTAATATGCCCATTTCTTTCTCTCTTTTTTTTTTAAGAATTATTTTATTTTTTAATTTTATTTGACCAGAGAGGGGCAGAATGAAAAAGAAAGAGAGTGGGGTGAGAAAGCAAGCTGCCAGGACTGGGACTCGAACCGCGGTTGGCCATGTGGGAGTCCAGTGCCCTTAACCACCACACCACCTGCCGACCCAAATATGCCCATTTCTTAAACAGGAATAATCACTAGCATCTTTTTGGTAATAAGGAAATACTGACCTTTAAACAACATTGAGTGTGACGCTGAAGAGCACACACCTGCTTCTCATTTGTCTTTTGAAGTCAGATGCCATGCTTTCTGAACAGACACACGAACAACGGAAGGAGCAAGTGGATAGGAAATAAAGCTTCTGTCCGGTGTGGCTGCCAATGGGAACCTGAGTGTAAAAACCAGGCTTGACAGTGTTGCCGGAAGTCTAAATGCAGAGGGCACTACTTATATACTCAACACACCATTTTACCTAGCACCTCCAGTTCTAGCAATTACTCCTGTACCGGTTCACAGATACATGCTTAAGGAAATCTTCTGCAGCAATGTTTATAATAGCAAACCTCGGGAAACAAATGTCCAATAACAGGAAACTAGTTAAATAAATTGTGGTGCATCTACTACTATACAGTGGAATGCTATGCAGTGAGAAGTTGTTGCATATATCCACTTTGAGCAAAATGTTTACTATTATTGCTAAGTTTTAAAAACAAAGTATATTAGGTTGTGTGTAGTATAGTCCCATTTACGTTATATAAATGGTATATGTTTATATATAATAGACTGTATATATCATATATGTATTTTTTAAGAGGGGCTCCACACACGTGGAAAATTTCTAGAATATTCCAAAATATATGGCATGTTTCAATGTACATAGTTTTGTACTGTTTGAAGTTTTGTGCAGATGTTACTTTTTTAAAAGAATTATTTTAACTTTATGTATTTATTTACTTATTTTAATTTGACCAGAGAGGGACAAAGCAAGTGAGTGAGAGAGAGAGAGAGAGAGGGAAAGTGAGACAGCAAGTTGTCAGGTGTAGGACTCAAACTGCAGTCATCCATGTGAGAGTCTAGCACCTTTAACCACCACGCCACCTACCAGCCCCTGTGCATATGCTACTTGTGTAATAATAAAAACAAGCCTAAAGGGGTGGTGGGCACTTCTCTCATTCGCCTATAGGAACTCTCTTGGCTTGGGACCAGCAGTTAGCGTAATGGCTATGTCGCTGGACTCCCACATAGTCGACCGCGGTACGCGTCCTGGACCCGGTGGCTTAAAACTCACGCCAGGCGCGAGTCCGTGCATGCCCAAGATCCCGAGAGGAGAATGGAAGAGAATGGATTTCGGCATGGCCATCCCCCCTGGGGAGTGATTTCTCACTTTCTGTCTCTCTATCTCTGTCTGTCTGGCGAGCGCACGTGCCCTATAGCAAAAGCCTCTCCAAAAAAAAAAAAGAAAAAAGAAAAAAGAAACTCTCTTGGCTTTATTTACCTACATTTACAAACGCAAGTGGACTACAGTGGCATATGCCAGGACACGTCCCTGTGGCTGAGGAGACAAATGAACTCAAGTCATATTTGATAAGAAACCATTATTCTCACTTTCCGATAGTCAGGCACTGAGTAATGCTGAAGCACAATCTTGATTATGCACTGTGATATCCTGGAGTAACTAACGTCCATGACTTTTTGGCAGAATGAACATCCTGTCCTCAGCAGCTAAGAATGATGCCATAGAGTGTATCACTAAGCACACTAACTAGGGCAAAATGTAGCTAATTGTACTAGTTGGGATTAGGTTCATCTATGAGGCCTAGTAAATAAGACCAAGGTTTCTCTCTCTCATATGGAAGGCCCTTGAAGACAGGATGTGGTGTGCTATTCCTTCTCTCCTAGAGCTCCATCAAGCATGGCCTCAACCAAATGGTATGTGCATTTCAGGCAGAGGATGGAGAAAGCATGAAGAAGGGGCGGAGTGTATTTATATAATGCCTCTGAAGTGCGGTCTCTCATAGCTGCCCCTAGATATTTTTAGCTACTTGCATTGGCCAGAACTCAGTCTTATAGTCTACCTAGCTGTAAAGGAAGCTAGAAATGTAGTCTTAATACCAAGTAGCTTAAAATTGGAATACTAGGGGCCACACAGTGGTACAGTGGTAAAGGTGATGCCCCATGAGGCTGGTCCATATGAAAAAGTTCTGCGTTTAGATCCAGAGACCTCCTTGAGTACCTTGGGCATAAATTGGGACCAGCTGAAGCTAGTGGTGAATTGCAGAATAAGGACCCCATTGGGGTGCTATCTGTCTGTCTCTCTGTTTGTTACTCTCTGTCTTTCAACTCAACAAATGGCATAGGTCAAGAAAAGTACCATGCTTTGCCATATACTCACCTCCAAGAGCTTAGAATAATATTTAGAGAAAATGTTTTGCTATAATATTAGCATTGAAAGGATGATGAGACATCCTGGTTCTGCTCACCTGTGTTTCTCCTATCTCTGCCGCCAACTCTAGAATCTTAAACATAATGGATGGGATATGCTAGCTACTGGGACAGGAACCATGTCATTCCCACAATGACTCCACAATAAACATCAACAGAATTCTGTAGAACTGTCCTGTGATGTCATTCAGAGACAATTTCCTGTGAATAAGACAATATGTACAGGAATAGATCGTTATTTATGTTATGGGAAAGGCCCATGAGCCTCAGACTTAAGGTACAAGGAAAAATGGAATTCACCCGCTGATTATTCTAGATCCCTGGGGACTAAGGAGAGTTACTAGTCATAAAAGGATTGGGACCACAGCGATCCCTAAGGATAGGAAGGACTAAATCCTGTTTTGGAGTAGGCATGGCAGCCCCTCCAGGCACTCCAACGTGCCCCGAATCTTCAGAGCCACCAGACTTATGGTTCATTTAGCTTCTGCAAAGAGGGGACCTGAAACCTCACTGCCTCAGCTATACCCATCATTAACTGCCAGGTCCTCCCAAACACAGGATGGCTCTTCAGTAGGAATACGAACAAGGGTTCTTTTATGTTTCCTAGCCTGCGGGCTCACCAATTAGCAGTAAAAAGCCACATGTTTAAACTCTAAAGTTAAACCTTCATGTTGTGGTCATCTGTCTTATTAAAAAACAAGTAGCTTTATAGTTCTTTGACCAATAAATAGCATCAGGGTATAGAGATAAAAGAAGAGAACATTAGTATGAAGGCTACAGACTAAACAAGGCCCCTGCACATTACCAGAGGAGGAATCGTGCGTTAGTACCTAGGTAGAACTGCTCCACACTTGATTTGTGATCACCTAGGTTCAGCAGCTGTGTGGCCTGACACTGACCTCATGTTTGGCTCCATTCTCTTGAGCCCTTGGCTAGTTAGGGCCCATGTCATCCTGCCAGCGAAGGTCTCAGGCTGGGACTTCACCATATATGGAACTTCCTATTTGGCCTCTCCCCACGTGTGCTATAAACTTATACTTAGAATACGGCCCCAAATCAACTCTTGAGTTCTCCTCAGGCCTGCTGTTCCCACAGTCTTCTCTACCTCACAAAGCAGCCAGGGTATCCTTTTACAAAGAAAAACTCAGAGCCTTCCTGGCTGGCCTCGCGCATCCCACCTCTAGACATCTGCATATTATTGGCCTCACCTCCAACACATAGGCTGAGTCTAACCACATCTCCTCAATGCCATTAGCCCAAGTTACCAACCCTTTCACCTGGATTACTACAAACCTACCTGGTCCCGCAACTACCCTCTTGCCAACTCTCCGGCCCTATTCATTTTGTCACACCGCAGGCAGAGGAAGCCTTCAAAATCTAAGCGAAGCCTCAGCACTGCTCGGTTCTAGCCCCTTGAACAGCCTCTTCATTTGATATGGAGTAAATTCCAAAGTCTACCCAGGCCTCTAAGCCTCCAGGACCTGCCCCACCTCACCAACAATTACCTGCTGCTCCCTTCCGGCTCATTCTGCTCTAAGTCCTCTCTGCCACTCCACAAAAGAGGCAAGCATACTTAGTACCCAGTACTAAGTCTAGGTACTTAGTACTGTCCAGACTCCTTTCCCTTTGACCATCTGTAGTGTCCATTGCTTCCTTTAAGTTGCTCTCAAATATGTCCTTGTCAAAAACATTTGCTAACCACCCTGCTATGTGTGGTTTGATTGTGTCCCCCCAAAATTCATGTGTCGAAATTTGGTTGTGGTGTATTAAGAAGGTGAAATTTAATCCAACTATAGGATTAAGACATGAAGCTGTTGGGAGGTGATTAGGATTAGACAAGGTTTTGGGGGAGAGGTTCCAGTATGTGAATACTGGTGGGTTTGTAAGGAGAGGGAGTGAGATACACAGAGATATGGACACGGGCACAACTCTTAACTTCTTCCCGTGTGATGCCCTGCGTCACCTCAGGACTCTGTAAAGAGTTGCCACCAACGAGACCCTTTCCAGATGTGGCCCCTTGACTTTGGACCTCCAAAACTGTGAGCCATGTAAACTTTTATTCTTCAAAAATTAGTCTGTGATATTCAGTTTTTAAGCAACAGTGAATGAATTAAAACAACCCCTTATCTTACTTTACTTTTCCTTCATAATATTTTCCTCCACTTGGTAGAATATGTTTTTGGGTTTTTTTGCTTTTGTTTTGTTTTAATGTCTTTTTCTTTCTATTGGAAAATAAATTCCATCGATGTAGAATTTTTCCTCCCAAGAACAATGTCTGGTACAGGCACACAAATGTTTTAAAAAATAAATACTGTTGCATGTTGTCCAGTTAACGTGAAGCATTAAGAAATACAAATAGCTGGGAACCAGCAGTTAGCGTAATGGCTATGTCGCTGGACTCCCATGTAGTCGACCGCGGTTCAAGTCCCGGACCCGGTGGCTTAAAACTCACGCCGGGCGCGTGTGCATGCGTGCCCAAGATCCCGTGAGGAGAATGGAGGAGAAGGGATTGCGGCGTGACCATCCCCCCTGGGGGGGTGTTTCTCGCTTTCTGTCTATATGTCTCTCTCTGTCTGTCTGGCGAGCACATGCGCCCTATAGCAAAAAAAAATCTCTCAAAAAAAAGAAAAAAAGAAAGAAATACAAATAGCAGGACCAGCAGTTGGCGTAATGGCGATGTCACTGGACTCCTATGTAGTTGACTGTAGTTTGAGTCCTGGACCTGGTGGTTTAAACTCATGCCAGGCACGTGTGCATACGTGCCCAAGATCCTGAGAGAAGAACAAAGGAGAAGGGATTGCGGCATGGCCATCTCCCCTGGGGGATGATTTCTCACTTCCTGTCTGTCCCTCTTTATCTTTCTGGCGAGCACACATGCCCTATAACAAAAAAGAAAGAAAGAAAGAAATACAAATAACAAAAACTACAACAGAAAGCTCAGTCTCCTGTATGACTATATGTAATGTCTTTTTTCATAACTAATCTTTTTTTAAAAAAGAAAAGACATTTTTTATTTGTTGGATGAATGAGAAAAACATTTGCTGGGCACCTACTATGTCTCAGGCACTATTCTATGATGTTGTCAGGAAAGTCATGATGTGTTTTCCTATGCAAAAAATCTATCATGACTTTCCCGATGACCCAATAGTTCTAGGGGTATAGAATCAAGAAAGGTGGGACCAGCAGTTAGTGTAATGGCTATGTCGCTGGACTCCCATGTAGTTGACCACAGTTCAAGTCCCAGACCCGGTGGCTTAAACTCACACCGGGCGCATGTGCGTGCATGCTCAAGATCCCGAGAGGAGAATGGAGGAGAAGGGATTGAGGTGTGGCCATACCCCCAGGGGGTGATTTCTCGCTTTCTGTTTCTGTCTTTCTGGCGAGCGCACATGCCCTATGGCAAAAACCTCTCTAAAAAAAAAAAAAAAAAAAAGGAAAAGGTGAGCTCCCTGTCTTTTAGAGCTTATGTTACAGAGAGAATAAAGGGGTAAAGATGGAAGTTGAAGAAGCTGGGAGGGATCTCATAAATGAGCAAACAAACTAACAGAAGGATTTCAAAAAGTTGTAAATAATGTATATTTTCATAAAAGCTTACTGAAAAATACCAATAAAAATAAATCTCTTATATGGGAGCTCCCCAAATTCTGAATTTAAATCAAATACATATACATAAGCTGCTTATCTTAGAGCAGGTGTTTTATAACTTCTATTAAATGATGAGCTACACTTTGTCAAATACAATCTCTCTTGTAGGTTGATTTACAAATTGATACTGTCCTCTGCCATATGCCCAGGAGGTACCAATCAGAAATTAGTTGATTTGGGGGTCAGCAAGTGCTGTGGCAATTAAGGGTGCTGGACTCCCAGACGGCCGACTGCGGTTCAAGTCCCAGACCTGGCGACTTGCTTTCTCGCTTTCCCTTTCTCTCTCTGTCTCTCTCTGATCAAATTAAAAAATAATAACAGCAAATAAAATTAAATAAATAGACAATTCTTTTTAAAAAAAAGAAACTAGTTGATTTCTCACAGGTCTTAAAAAGTGAAAGTCGGCCATCCTTTCTGACCTACCCTTGAATGCCTGTGGATATTTCAGTGTACCGCTGAGAAGTTGCATGCTTTTATTTTAGTAGAGTTGGTAAAAATTCCATATGGATGCCTCCATTCACAAAATTGAATGAAAACGCAGAACCCCTTAAAATAAAAATAGATGTGTGTGGGAATCACGAGGGAAATGTTACTTATTCTCTGAGCCTTCAACTTCTGGCTATCCCTAGTGGTGGGAACCCACACTGTCATTCCAATTTCCTATAAACTTGGCAGGACTCTGTGGCCATTTGGAATTGTAATAACCTAGATTTCAGTTTGGAGAGGAAGGAAGGGGTCATTGCATTCCTCCAAAGAGTCCTCCGGTGGAATCCCAAGAAGTCAAAGCTTAAATGTCATGTTCTCCGGAAGGAAAGAGACGGCTCCATATAATGAATGTACCTGGTTTAAGGTTCTTTAACCAGTTTGGTGGGCTTCCTCAGCTGGTCTTTCTTTAGTAATGTGGTTTGTTACAGAAAATTCTGGTTCTTGCATTAGGTTTTTTTTTTTTTTTTTTTTTCCAGTTATACACATTCTTTTTTCATACTAAATACCCTAGGTATTTCAAACAGAAAGTTCCAGGCTGCGTACATTTTTGCTGTTCATTCTCCATTCCTGCAGGCTTCCTGATTTAGAATGTGGGAACTGCACAAGGATGACCAGGTCACCCTTACCAGCTCTAATGGCCTGTTGAGTCAGACAAAGAAGCGAATCCTATTACAGTGGCGAGTAACAGGATGGGAGGCCGAGACACCCTGATGGGCTTTAGAGTAGCCCCTTGAGAAGTGAGAAGTAGGGAGTGATGAATACAGTCTTGCTGAGTCTGTAGCTTCAACTTCTCTCTGTCCCATTTTTGGTTCCAAATAAATGATTTGTGTGCAAACAGTTACATTCCACAAGCAAGTCATTTTATCTTCCCTAGAGGAAGGGAACTGGGAGGAGAGAGACAAGAAACACATACCTTTTCAGAAAACCAAAATTGTGCTCAGGCCTTCATAGGCCCCTGGCCTCTTCATCTGAGGGCTCCACTCTTTTCCTACTACAATAGAT
This sequence comes from Tupaia tana, assembly GCA_026018925.1. NCBI lineage: Eukaryota > Metazoa > Chordata > Mammalia > Scandentia > Tupaiidae > Tupaia > Tupaia tana. The sequence goes on along the minus strand of JAKSZU010000014.1, from coordinate 29,599,892 downwards.
GTAAACATATTATAAAGCACTCACATGTACTGTAAAGATATATGTCTCTCTTCTTTTTTCCTTTTTAATAATTGTTTAATTTTATTTATTCATTCATTCATTTTTTATTTGACCAGAGAGAGACAGAGATAGAGAAAGAGAAAGGGAAAGTGAGAAACCAAGCCACCAGGTCTGGGGACTTGAACCCTGGCCGGCCATGTGGGAATGTCCAGCGCCTTAACCACCATGCCACCTGCTGGTCCCTGACATATGTCTCTTTTTTCCACAAAATTGTGGAAGAATTTTAAAATTTCATGTTTAAAATTATTTAACTCCAAGGAACTGACGTCTAAACATTTCTTGGAAAATGGGAATATCTAATGTATAGATTGTTTTCGAGTGCAATAAAGCTTTTAGTGAATACTAAACTTAAGAATTGATTGAGTTAACATAATGTTAGCTATTATAGGCATTTAATTAAATATCTACAAATTTAAATTTTGTGGGTTTATTTTTATATGTTGGGAAATACATTTTGCCATGTATAAAGATAGTGTAAACATATGATTATAAATATACCATATGTGTAATATTGTTTCAGGGTTAAATATTGCCATAAGCCCTTAAAACCTGTTGGCCTTGAGCCCTGAGCCTATAGAGTCTTGTAAAGATAGTAGATTGGGAGGTAAATGGTCCTCTCTAAAACAAAGAAAAAGTAATAGTAGCGTAAAAAGTTATTGCAAACTCAGGTCTGTGAATGGATTAACATGACCAAAAGGCCAGTTCTGCTGGGGCAGGCCTTGCCAACCTGAAGGCTCCCCTAGAAGCCCTGGGTGTTTACACCAGCTCCCCTCCAGCCTTGCTGTAGGAAGCAGTAATCCCACCACAGAGGTTTATATTTCAGACCCACTCTCAGTCCCTTGGGACTGTCCTCCAGGCTGTCCTTCCTAAAACACTTGAATCTCATTTCTTCTGCAGCTGATTTTTTTTCTTCAAGATGTTAACAATTTCTGTGGAACCATCTGGATGTTATTAAGAAAGTGTCCCGGGTCCTCTGAGGCAGCTGGCTGCGGCCTCTTGCCTTGTTTCCTGTGTCCTGGATGTCTAAGTTGACTTTCATAAGAAATTTGGAATATTAGCTTAAAAAAAGAAACAGTCAATATTTTTCAAGCATTGAGCTCTTGCAGCTTAATTTCCCGGGCTGGGACTTTGCACTTCGAATTCCCTTCCCTGGCCCCTGCTCTGGGAAGGATGAAGCACGTCTGTTTCAAAAACAGAAGGCACCAGCGGTCAGGGGCAAACCAGAAATCCAGTTTTCTCTGCCTTCTCCAGTTAGCCTCACAAAACCTTCCCTATGTTGGTGCTCTGCCATTCCACAGCCCCAGATTCTGCTCTAAGCTGAGACCCCGAATCTCTGCCCAAAATGAAACACCAGCTAGTCAGAAGGCTTCCTTCTAGTATCCTTGGGAGCAAAATAATGGAACAAAGGCCAAGAGAAAAAAAAGAAAGGCTGAGCAAGATCACAATGACTCCTTGGTTAAGAAAGGTAATATGAGTAGGTGGACCAGGGGAAAGGACACAAAATCACCCCTTTTGTAGCCCTTAGCCAGGAGCAGCTGGATTCTAAAAAGCTCCCATGGATCAGTGTTACTATTCAGAGCCCCCAAATGGGATTGGGGCACTGGGGCACTGGTTCTTCTTACTTCCTGTTATTACCCAAACTCAACAGCCAACCTTTGGTTTTCTAGCCTCCACCACTGGCCTTCCCCTTCCTCCATGTGTTCCTAGGCTGTCAACCCCAAGCCATTTGAATGTCATTACTCTTCTGATTTCACTAATGAAGTTACCACTAGCCCTCTGGGGACTTTAAAAAAAAATAATTATTATTTTGCTTAATGTTATTATTATTTTTTCAGTTTCTGCTATAGGACACATAAGCTCACCAGAGAGAGAGAGAGAGAAAAAGTCACCAGGTCCAGGACTTGACCACAGTCGGCCATGAGCGTGTCCAGCACCTCATGCGCCATGCCTCCTCCTAGCCCTACGGAATGTGTAAGATGCCCCAGGTGATGCTGTGAAGTTACACAATTCAGGGCAACCATCAGCTCTAGGAATCACAAGCACAGATGACCTTCCCTCAAGACAACCTAACTGTGTGACTGGGCTGGTGACAGTCAGACCACGAGAGGTTTGGAAGGGAAAGGACTTTGTTTCTACATTCCTAGTTTTCCCTCACAAGCCACAGAAATCTATCATCGCCCAGCTGGCGGTAAAAGACAGTCAGTAGCCAACCCACTGAGACTTTAAAGTTTAAAGAATAATACCATAAACACCCGTGTATCTTTTACCTGGGTCAACACCTATTAGAATATTGCCATATTTGCTTTCTCTCAATACTTTCGTACGATCCATTTGAAAGTAAAGTGCAAATACCATGACATTTCATCCCTAAACACTTCATCTTTAAGTAATCTCTAAAAATTTCCTAGAGGGTAGCACATATACTCTAAAGGCACTAAAAACGGCTTCCCTCCACCCCTCTAGGTTCCTTGGGTAGCCCATGAATCAAATAGATGGAAGACAAATTAAAAGGAGAAAAACCATATTTAACTGCCTATATATGCAGGGGAGTCCCACAAAATATGCGATTCAAAGGCCAGGTGACGGAAACTTACAGAACAACCTGAGATGCAGAATACATAAGGGCTTGGGGGTGGGGGTAAAGCTGGCATTGGGGGTGAGGGGGCAGCACAAGTTGGGGGAGGGCAAGCACAGGAAATGTATGGTGAATAAGATCGTCAGGCAGATAAAAGTCTCTTAGCCCTCAGAAGAGGTGATAGTCGGTCTCAGAATGGGTGATAGCGTTTGGGCACAGTGTCAGCTTTGCGGTCTCTTCTCCTGTGATCCGAATTAATTTACCTGGTTGATAAAAATCCCTGGGAGGAGACTCTTGACAGTTGAGTTCCTTTGGAGGATCTATCTTCAGACAGATAAGGGGAGTTCAGAGAAAGCCTCTGCCTACATCTGCTTTTCTTCAAGTGCCCTGGGTTCAAAGGAATCAGCGTATCAAAGTGTCATACTGGGGGAGGAGAGCATTTCCTGAACTCCTGCACTCCTATAAAGCTATGCCATTCTTGCAACCAAGAAATTCACCATTGAAAAGTCATTACCTAATAGATAGGTCATTTAAATTTTCCCAATTGTCCTAATCAATGTCCTGTGTAGCTTTTTTTTTTAAGTTTATTTATGTATTTCTACCATGAATGAGACAGACATGAGAGAGAGAGACAGTGTCCCAACAGGGTCTCAATGCTACAATCCATCCTCAGCCTTCAGCCAGCCCCAGTTCATGGGCAAGCATGCCCAGTGTGCTCAGGGAGGTCTCTGGATGTGAACTGGGAACCTTCCCATGTAGGGTTGCCTCACAAAGTGTCATGTTTGTTTATTTATCGAGATCTTTCATTATTTTCAAGGGTATGCAACTATTACTTTTATCTGATTTCATAATATTTTCATCATCCCAGAAGGGCACCCTGTTGCTATTAGTAGTCACTCCCCATTCTTACCTTCTCCCAGCCCTAGGCACCATTAATATGCCTTTTGTTTCTATGGATTTGCCCTTTTTTTTTTTTTTTTTTTTTGGAGAGGTTTTTCGCTATAGGGCGCGTGCGCTCGCCAGACAGACAGAGAGAGACATAGAGACAGAAAGCGAGAAATCACCCCCCAGGGGGGATGGTCACGCCGCAATCCCTTCTCCTCCATTCTCCTCTCGGGATCTTGGGCACGCACACACACGCGCCCGGCGTGAGTTGTAAGCCACCGGGTCCGAGACGCGAACCGCGGTCGACTACGTGGGAGTCCAGCGACATAGCCATTACGCTAACTGCTGATTCCCTGGATTTGCCCTTTTTGAAAATTTCACAGGAATAGAATCATACAGTATGTGTCCTTTTGTGTCTGAATTCTTTTTTTTTTTTTTTTTTAGAGAGAGAAATTTTTGCTATAGGGTATGTGTGCTTGACAGAGAGAAAGAAAGAGAAAGAAAGACAGAAATCACCTCCATAAGGGGATAGCCACACTGCAATCCCTTCTCCATTCTCCTCTCAGGATTCTGGGCATGCATACACATGCACCTGGTATGAGTCTCAAGCACCAGGTCTGGGACTTGAACTGCGGTCAGCCATGTGGGAGTCCAACGACGTAACCATTACACCATCTGCTGGTCCCTGTGTCTGAATTCTCTTTGCATAGCATTTTCAAGGTTCACTTATGCTTTAGCATGTATCTGTACTTCATTCTTTTCTCTGATTGCATAATATTGTTTTTATGGATATACCACATTTGTTTATTCATTCATCGGCTAATGAACATTTAGATTTTTTTTATAGCTCTTTCTGCCATAGAGTCTGTGCACTTGTCAGAAAGAGACAGAAAGAGACAAAGTGAGAAATCATCCCCTTCCGCAAGGGGGTTGGCCATACCACAGTTCCTTCTCCTCCATTCTCCTTCTAGGGTTTTGGGCATGTACACACATGTACCCAGTGTGATTTTCAAACCACCAGGTCAGAGACTCAAACCATGGATGGCCATGTGGGAGGGAGTCCAGTGCCTTAACCACCACACCACTTGCTGGCCCCTGTTTTATAGCTTTTGTAAAGCTAGGATCCTTGGGACCAGCAGGTGGCATGGTGATTGAAGGCACTAGACTCTCACATGGCCTCCCCATGGTTCAAGTCCCAGGCCTGGTGGCTTGCTTTCTCACTTTCTCTCTCTCTCTCTTTCACTCACTCACTCTCACTCTGTCCCTCTCTGATCAAATTAAAATAAAGTTAAATAAAATAATTCTAAAAAAAAAAAGCTAGAATCCAATCAAGGACTACATACTGCATTAGGTTGTTATATCTCCAGTTTCCTTTAATATAGATTATACAAGTTTCTATAATCTAGATATAATATTCTAGAATAGCTTTCACTTTTTTCCTTTTTTATCTTTTAAAATAGTAAAATTTCTCTTGAAGAGTATAGGTTAGTGGGACCAGCAGTTAGCGTAATGGCTATGTCGCTGGACTCCCACGTAGTCAACCACGGTTCGTGTACCGGACCCGGTGGCTTAAAACTCACACTGGGCACGTGTGCGTGCGTGCCCAAGATCCTGAGAGGAAAAGGGATTGCGGCGTGGCCATCCCCCCTGGGGGGTGATTTCTCTCTTTCTGTCTCTCTGTCTCTGTCTGTCTGGCGAGCGCACGCGCCCTATAGCAAAACCCTCTCCAAAAAAAAAAAAAAGAGTATAGGTTAGTTATTTTAGAGAATAGTCTTCTGGGTCTTATTATTTTCTCTTCAGGTTAGGAAATTTTGCTAATAATACTATATAGATGAGATTGTATACTTCCTATTGCATTACATGGTAAGGCACATAATGTCAGCTTGCCTTATAATTGGTGATGCCAAATTTGGTCATTTGGTTATGTGGTATTTACTATATCTCCACATTGGAAAGATATACTTTTATTTTTTTAAAAAATAAAAATAATATTAATATAAGAAATCATGGAGGCTAAATTGTGGCATAGTAGTAAAATGCAACAGCTCTACAAGGCAGACCCATATGGGAAGATTGCTGGTTCAAGTCCAGAGAGATTTTCCTAAGAATGCAGAGCATATGTGTGCATGTAATCCAGGATGGGCTGAAGCTGGAGGTGGACTGGTATCTATACACTGATGGAGTGCTCTATCTCCTCTCTTCTCTTTCTTTCTGCCTCTCTCACTCATGGAATTAAAAAAAAACTTAAAAATTCGTTATATATATATATATATATATATATATATATATATATGTCTATATGTGGACACTCATACATATATATATATGTAGTTATATATAATTACTCTTTTTTAATAATTATTTCATTTGGGACCAGCAGTTGGTGTAATGGCTGTGTCACTGGACTCCCATGTAGTTGACTGCGGTACGCATCCCAGACCCAGTGGCTTAAACTCACGCCAGGTGCATGTGCGTGCGTGCCCAAGATCCCGAGAGGAGAATGGAGGAGAAGGGATTGCAGCGTGGCCATCCCCCCTGGGGGGTGATTTCTCACTTTCTGTTTCTCTGTCTCTCTCTGTCTGGTGAGCACACGCGCCTGGAAGCAAAACCCCCCCCCCCCCAAAAAAAAAGACTGTATAAATATCTTATCTCTCAACAACCTTTAATCAATGGTTTTAACATCCAATGATGATTATTGTCTGAATCCATTACTCCAATGGTGTTATAAAACATTACTTCTCTGACTTTTCTGACCCTAAAATTTCTTCCACATACTGCCACTGGCATTTAAATAAGTAAATAAGTAAATAAATAAATAAAACTTTCCTTATTTATCCCATCTTTTTCATCATTACTGCGAACTTATAGATGTTCTGCTTTTTACTTATTATAATCAACATTCCTGTTATTATTTTTCTATTGTCTTAAAAGGGGAAATGAGACCCACCTTGGACTAGCTCATTTTTCTTTCTGAACACACTCCCATCAGTCTTTAAGCATTTCTTTGCTTTGCGACTCTAGAAATAGGGGAAAAAAAAAAAAAAAAAAAAAAAGTCCAAAGTACTTCCTATTCTCTTATGTAGTCACTCAAAACTTTATTCTTGATACCAGGTATGTGGAGGGAGAGGCAGAGGTTTCCTTACACACTCAGCAATTCTCCAGTGCACACCAGCTGGGTGTCCTCCAATTCAATTCTAATATTCTCTACCAGGAGCAGGGATCTGGGTTTGGGGTTAGCATCAGATCCTACAGGTCAGGGCTCAGGCCCACAAGACCTTCCCCACATCAGGGTTTCCATGACCTAGTCCTCAAGTTAGATTCATTTACTAGAGCTGCTAAAAGAATTCAGGGAAACACATCACTCATGTTTACCCATTTACAACAAAGGCTATTTTAAAGGATATGCATAAATGCCAGATGAAAAGATACTGAGTGCAGAAGCTTCTGTCCCTGTGGGGTTGGGAGCCTCCTGGCGCGTGAATTCATTCTTTTTCACCAACCTGGAAGCTCCACAAACACAGTTTTTGGTTTCTAAATTGGGAGAGGGAATGTGCACTTACTAGAGACAGACAAAAAACAGAGAGGGAGGGAAAGCACCCTCCATGGGGGTATAGTCTCACGGCAATCCCTTCTTATAAAGTTTTTTATCCAGTCAGAATTAGTGGTATGCTCATACCTGTACCTGCACTGTTTTTCAAGCCAGGGTAGGGCTGGAACCACAGTCAATCGTATGAGATCCAGTTCTGTTAACCAGCTGGCCACAGGGCTGGCCCCCTAAATACAGTTTTTTAGCATTTCTATAGAGACTTCATTATATAAGGACGACTGAGTACATCATTGGCTATTGAGATCAATTCAACCTCAGTCCCTCCTCTCTTCCCAGAAACTGTGGGATGAGACTGAAAGTCCCAATCTTCTAATCACATGGTTGGTTCCTCTGGCAACCAGCCCTCACCCTCTCCACAATTCTGCGGTTATCTAGGGATTTTTTTTTAAATCACCTCATTAACATAAACTCAAGTGTGGTTGAAGAGATCTTATTATGGATAACAAAAGACACATCTTTTACTTGTTTTAGGAACCAAAGACAAAGGCCAAATATTTTAATAAAAGATATCCCTATTGCTCTAGTAGTTTAGTAAATTCCAAGGGTTTTAGGAGATGTGTGAACGTGTGTGTACAAAATCTGTAATGCCACAGTGAGACAGTGTTCCAGGCTGTTCGTACTTCATTCTTTAGACCTTACATCAGCATTTCTCCAAGAGGGCCTCATTTCTTTCAGCAAGAAATGGTATTTAGGAACCAAGATCTGCGTGCTAGAGGTACTCATTGATATTGAGTTGTCTCAAATGTTTTTTTGCCTAAATGACTCAGAGCATTTATTTAAGACGTCCATGATCTTTATCTGGGATTCAACTACTACGTATTCAAGGTATCTTAAGCATTATAGGCATAATGGCTGCCATCTTTGAGTACTTACTAACTACTCAGAAACTCAGTAGAAGGGTTTTTTATATGTGATACTTCATTTAATCTTTGCAACAACTCGATGGTATAGGCATTATCATTCATCCTTATTTAATAAACAAAGTAACTGAAGCATAGAGAGGTTAATAATCTGTTCAAGGTTTTGGAGCTGGTAAGTGGCATAGCTGGGTCTCAACCCAGGTCTGTCTGACTTCAGACTTGCCAAATACATAGGTAATATTAAAACAACAACAAAATCACTGTGGGGGAAATACAAGTATGTGCTCAAGTGTCCAATCCAGGCTTGAGTATCTTACGTCACATTCATAAGTGAGTGTGGGCATTCTAATCTACCTCTGAGACACAGCCAGACTGAATGTGAGGGCCCAGACGCATAAATGAGTGAGCAGATCCCTCTACCTTCCTAGGCTTCAGTTATATCACCAGTAAGAGTGGGATAAAGAGGGACCAGCAGTTAGCGTAATGGCTATGTCGCTGGACTCCCACGTAGTCGACCGCGGTTCGAGTCCCGGACCCAGTGGCTTAAACTCACGCCGGGCGCGTGTGCGTGCGTGCCCAAGATCCCAAGAGGAGAACGGAGGAGAAGGGATTGTGGTGTGGCCATCCCCCCTGGGGGGTGATTTCCTGCTTTCTATCTCTCTGTCTCTCTCTGTCTGTCTGGCGAGCGCACGCACCCTATAGCAAAAACCTCTCCAAAAAAAGAAAAAAAAAAAAAAAAGAGTGGGATAAAGAGATACATTCCATAACTATATATCATATAAGGTCACACATCACATAAAGTTGCTGTGAAGATCAAATGGTATATAAGCAGAGTCTTTACAGGCATTATAATGCTCTAAGGTAAGGAAGTGGATCCTGGGACAGGCAGATGATGTAATGGTTACATCACTGAACTCCCACGTACTCAACCACGGTTTGAGTCCCAGAACTGGCAACTAAAAACACGCCAGGTGTGTGTGTGTGTGTGTGTGTGTATGTATGCCCAAAATCCTGAGAGAAGAATGAATGAGAAATGAATGAGAAGGGATTGTGGCATGGCCATCCTTCCTGGGGGGTGATTTCTCACTTTCTGTCTCTCTGTCTCTCTGGTGAGTGCCTACATCCTATAGCAAAAATCTCTAAGAAAAAGAGAAAAGAAGTGACTCTCAAGTCAAACTAGTACATACAAGAATCACCTGAAAGGGAGGGGTGAGTGCTGAATTTAAAGTGAAGACTACTAGGCCCCATTCTTAGAAATTCTGATTTAGTTGGGAGGCCAGGAATCTGATTTTTTAACATTCTTCCAAACAATTCTGTTGCAGGTGGCTCACAGGTCACATTTGGAAAACCTCAAATAGAGTTGACGTAAGAATGATGAGAAAAGAGGGATACACCCACTCACAGAAACCATGTCTACATGTTTTTAGACCCGTTCCTGGCATCTGATCGCTTTTTCTTCTTTCTTTGTCTCTCCCATATCCTTTTACCTACTTTTCTCTTCCTAATCCTTAGTTTCATCTCAAGTGTCACTTAGACAGATTTACCTTCTCTGATCCTTTGTACACAGTGAGCCCCTCCTGTTACCTGCTGTCATCACATCCTTTGATTCTTCATGGCACCCCTCAACACATGAGTCTATAAATTCAGCTTATAATTAGATGCTTAAATGCCTGCCTCTGCTGGTGGAACAGGAACACAAGCACCAGAGGGCAGTAGCCAGGGCCTTTTCAACATGCCAGGATCCAGCACAGTACCTGACACATAGAGGGCAATCCATAAATGCCTGCTGAACAACAAATGCACAAATGAACTAAGAAAAGGTAATACTGGGACCAGCAGTTGGCGTAATGGCTATGTCGTTGGACTTCCATGTAGTCAACCGCGGTTCGAGTCCCAGATTCGGTGGCTTAAACTCACACCGGGCACTTGTGTGTGCATACCCAAGATCCTGAGAGGAGAGTGGAGGAGAAGGGACTGTGGCGTGGCCATACCCTCTAGGGGGTAATTTCTCACTCTCTGTCTCTCTGTCTCTCTGGCAAGCACACGCGCCCTATAGCAAAAACTTCTCAATAAAGAAAGAAAGAAAGAGAGAGAGAGAGAGGGAGGGAGGGAGGGAGGGAGGGAGGAAGGAGAGGGAGGGAGGGAGGGAGAGAGAGAGAGAGAGAGAGAGAGAGAGAGAGAGAGAAGGAAGGAAGGAAGGAAGGAAGGAAGGAAGGAAGGAAAGAAGGAAGGAAAGAAAGAAGGAAGAGAGAAAGAGAGAAAGAGAGAGGAAAGGAAAGAAAATACTAACTTAATTATTAAACAAAGACTGAATAGGCTGTAGAATTCATAAATAATGAATACAGAATATAGTTCATTACCAACATGAATAATTGGATACCTACTTCCTGTTCTCATCATCTTTCCTGGGATCCTTGGAAAGATAGCTTTCATAGAGGAAGTTGCACTTTGAATGACAAATTTGGGGACAATCTGCTCAGAATAGGCAGGAATTCATAAATGAAATTATGGCCCTCTGCTTCGGCCTCTCCTCCCACTTCCTTCCCCTCCTGGTTCATGGTCATCTTGCAGTGAAGCAACTGTGCCCTGTCCTTCCTGCCTCCTGCCAATTCTGCCTAGCCAGTACCAAGCAGGAGAGCTGCCAGCCTGGGAAGGGAACGTGTTTCCCTTGAGCCATCATTAATACTGTGTGTTTCTGAAAATATGTGCACATTTTCATTTGTGCATTTATCTCTATCCTAAATGGGGCCCTTAAAGCTTCTTTACGATTTAACCTTAAGTCAAATAAGCATTGAATTTCACAAGTAGAGTTTATGCTCATGTATTTACAGCAAGGTGGGAGGCAGGCTTGTTTTGTTTAAAATATTTGCCTCTCCAAATTGGCTGCTGACTCTGTCTGGAAAAACTGAAATAATGCATGCAAAGGGCCCAACTCTGGTGGCACACACTGCCAAGACACAGTCCTCTGCAGGCTGGGACCACTGGGAGGCCTGTGCTTGATTTTCAGTTCAACCTCAAGGCCAGGTGTGGTGGCATATGCCTGTAATCCCAGAGACTTGGGAGGACTTCCACACAGTGAGACCTTATCTCAAACATCACATACACACACACACAGAGACACACACACAAAGACACATACCACACACACACACACACACACACAGGAAGACAGGAACCATCCCTACAAAGGTTTCTAGAATTTTATGGTGGTCCTGACTTGAGGCAGCAGCACAGTACCAAGCGTAAGTGTGGACCCCTGGGAACTGAGTTCACGCGATGTATTTCCATGGGGAAAATAGGGCACATTAGTGGAAAGAAGGACAATGATGCCAAGCATTTTTAGCTCTTCAATTTTAACTAGATAAAAGAGCATCCTAGTGTCTGCAACCTGCTCATCTCAGAAAACATTAAGAGAAATATGCACAGTGATTCTTACCATCCATTCTTACCTTACCTTATTTTCTTATACAATTCTCTTTGGTTTTAGCATCGCCCTAAATTTGGACGTGAGGAGGGACCACACCAATGCTTATTCAGCACCAGGGTTTGGTTTTCAATCCCATCAATAAACCTCTTTGCTGGAAGCAGAGACTGGAGTCAAGTTCACGCTCCAATGCTCAAGAGCTGATGTAGAACATAACACTATCTCCTTCTGCCTCAGTTTCCTCAATTATAAGTTGCGGATGACAATACTTATAGGGATAAGAGAAGACACTCTATATGATTGTTGTGAGGCATAAATGGGAAATGTGTATAAACAGTTTAGGGCAAGCCTGGAACGGAGTGAACGTTAGTGACCATTACTTTGATGACTGGATTCGAAGAAGGTTCTCAGCTTTAAGACACACACCTATCTGACAAGGGGTGGCTGACTTCCTGGAGCCAGTGTAATAAATCTATGGCGTGTATAGCTGTCCCCATGTGCCATCACCCAGAACCGTTAGGGTATTTCTAAGTTTGAGGAGTTGTTCACATCAGGAGTCCTGCTTTCTGGAAGTAGAAGCTGCTACCCCACATTCCTGACTCCCCTTGAAGATGACCAGTCTCTACTAATCAGAGAGACTTACATATACAAGGGTAACATATAGAATATATTTTCTGCCAAGCATCTGGTGCTTTGGGGAAGCCATGGAGCGTCTCGGAAGTCTGGAATCCGTGGTCTGCAGTCTGTGTCCGGTATGACAACCCTGGAGCTTTTCCAGGGCAATTAGTCAGTGTGGCCTAGGTCTCATCTCTGCTTGGGTGGCCTCCGTCTGATACTCTGTGAGCCCTCTTGGAAGCCTGTGAACCACCTCCATTTCTGTCCTAGCTAGAGTCAGTTCTGGGTCTGTAACTAAGAATCTGAATGAAGTTCTTGCTTTGGTCTAAATGTTTGTGATCATCAAAATTCACATGCTCAAACCTAATCCCCAATGTAATAGTACTGGGAGATGGAGTTTTTGAGAAGTGATTAGGTCATGAAGGTGCCACTCTCATGAATGGATTAGTGACCATATAGAAGAGGCCCAAGAGGACCAGCAGTTGGTATAATGGCTGTGTCACTGGACTCCCATGTAGTCGATCACGGTTCGAGTCCTGGACCTGGTGGCTTAAACTCATGCCGGGTATGTATGCGTGTGTGCCCAAGATCCTGAGAGGAGAATAGAGGAGAAGAGATTGTGGTGCGGCCATCCCCACTGGGGGGTGATTTCTTACTTTCTGTCTCTCTCTCTGTATCTTTCTGAAGAGCACACACACCCTATAGCAAAAACCTCTTAAAAAAAAAAAAAAAAAAAAAAAAAAAAAAAAAAAGAAGAGGGCTAAGATAAGGAGCTTGCTCACCCCTTCTGCCATGTGAGGACACAGCAATGAGGTGCCACCTATGAAGCAGAGAGTGAGCCTTCACTAAACACCAAATCTGCTGGCTCCTTGATCTTGGAGTTTCCAGTCTCCAGAATTGTCAGCAATAAATTTCTGCTGTGTATACATTACCCAACAAGTTAAACAACCAAAGTCCCTGTCCAATGAGTTGGTCAAATACCAATGCCATGGACTCTAAGAGAACATCAAAGCTCTTTGATTCAATATCATCAAATACTCTAATGTAATGATTAGTTTCTAGAGAGAAATGGAGCAGTGACTGGGACTTAGAAGTCTTTTCCTTAAAAAGATTTTCATCTTCATGGCAGTTTAACGTTATAATTTTGCTTTCTACTGTTAATGGAACAATAGAGTAGCAGATGTGGAAAGGGCTTTGGAGATGTCCATGTGACAAATGGGGAAGTCAGTTTCAAATGGGGAAGATGAGTCCCAGAAAGTAAAAATGACTGAAGACTGGAATCCAAGCTTGTCACTTTGTAAAGCGTGTTTCCTTCTGCTCTAGAGGTTGGAAGAATGGAAGAGGGAGGAAAGAGCTGAGCCTGAGGCTCAGATTTCTTGCTCAAGAGACTGGATGTATGGTAAGGCCATTAACTGAGATATATATGAGCAGGCGTGTAGGGAAAGATGAGACACTCAGAACTCTACACCCTTGATGGGACATCCTGCTGGTGACACCCAGTAGATTACTGGAAATATGGAAGGAACTAGGCTGGGAATATAGAATAAATCTTTTGGTTGAAGTGATGGGGAGAGAGAATATCAGAGAGAATGAGTGTGTGAAGAGAGACGGACCTGGAACTCTAGGGACACTGACTTTTAAGGAGCAAACAAAGAAATAAAAGCCAGATATGGAACCTGAGAAAGCATACACAGTCTAAGAAACTAAGAGAGACTGTGGCTGGAGATCAGGGGAGAGGGGATTTCAAGAAGAGCAAACCAGTCGACATGGTCTAATTTGGCAAAGAAGTCAGGTAAAAAAGGAATGAGATGCTCTCGAAATTTAGCAATTGGGACTCCGGTGAGAATTCAGTGAATCCTACTCTTCAGCAGAGCGCCCTAATGGAAAGAACAGAGGCAGCATGGCAGCCAGAGGAATAGAGGGCCCCAAAGATTTCTGTTGAACATGGGAAACATGAGCATGTTTACAGGGAGAAGGGAAGAAGCCAACTGAGAGGTCAGAGCTAAATCAAAAAGAGAGGGCAGAGATTGCTGAGAAGGGTGGGGCGAAAGGAATTGAAAGCACTAACATCAATTACTAAAATGTATTTAAAAGCTATAACTAATTAAGACATTACAGGGTTTTAATTAATTGTCATATAGGAACTGCCATACAGATGAAGAGAATAAAAATAAAAACCTAGAGGACTGGCAGGTGGCATGGTGGGTGCTGGACTCCACAGGGCTGACCATGGTGCAAGTCCCGGACCTGGAGGCTTGCTTTCTTTCTCACTTTCTCTCTCTCTCTCTCTGTCCCTCTCTGATCAAATTAAAATAAATAAAGTTAAATAAAATAATAATTTTTTTGGGGGGAGAGGTTTTTGCTATAGGGGGTGTGCACTTGTCAGAAAGACAGAAAGAGACAGAGAGACAGAAAACAAGAAATCAACCCTCCCCCCCGGGGGGGATGGCCATGTCTCAATCCCTTCTCTTCCATTCTCCTCTTGCAATCTTGGGCATGCACACACATGCGCCCAGCATGAGATTAAGCCACCAGGTTCGGGACTCAAACTATGGTCGACTACATGGGAATCCAGTGGACATAACCATTACACCAACTGCTGGTCCCAATAAAATTATTCTTTAAAAAAAAAAGGAAATAAAAGCCTAGAGACAGACAGAATTGTGTATGTGTGTACACCTAATAATTTAGTAAATAAACTAAAGATGTTATTTCAAATCAGTGGGGAAGGACAGCTTATTCAGCAAATAGTCTAATTATATCTGGCAAACTATTTAGAAGAAAACTTAAATTCTTTTTTTTTTTTTTTGAGAGGTTTTTGCTATAGGGTGCATGCACTCACCAGAAAGACAGAGACAGACAGAAAGCGAGAAATCACCCCCTCCATGGGTGACAGCCACACCGCAATCCCTTTTCCATTCTCCTCTCGAGATTTTGGGCGTACACGCACATGCATCCGGCTTGTGTGTGTATGTGTATGTATAGGTGTGTCTATAGATAGATAGATAGATAGATAGATATACACCAAAACAAATTCTAGATGAATTAAAGGTTTAAATTTATGATATAAAACTATACACAAAACTATCAGAAAAATAGAGAGAGAAATAGTAATGTAATCTCAGATGGGCATGGTCTTCCCAAGTGCATTAATATGTCCCAGTGAGCCTACACCGAGTTTCAGAGTAAGGCTCTGTTTGGCAAACAGCTGGTGCAGGGTGGGAGTTGAGAGTAAACATATTTTGGGAATTTTATCTGTCTGGAGGTAGAAGGGCCTTCAGAGGGGAGTCGCATACACAGTGCCTGGAGCAAGGGTAAGGCAGCAGGAAGGAGTTAATAGGCAGGTACTGACTGAAAGGGACAGGGCAGTCATGAGACCTTGGGGTCTGCCAGCTCTGCAGATTCAAGGACAGAACACAACAACAGAAGTCAGAGCCACCTCACCTGCTAGACGCCTTATTGATAACTTAAGGCAAGTTCTGCAAGTCATAAGTTAATTAAGTAATGATTCAGAAGGGCCAGCAGGTGGTGTGGTGGTTAAGGCATTGAACTTCCACGTGGTCAACCATGGTTCAAGTCCTGGAACTGGTAGCTTGCAATCTCACTTTCCTTCTCTCTCTCTTAGTCTCTTTTTGGTGAGCATATGTGCTCTATAGCAAACTTGAAAAAAATATATATATGTATAAATAAATAATTTAAAAATTTTAAATTTTACTTTATTTATTTATGTTTTTATTTAACCGGAGAGGGACATAGAGAAAGAAAAAGAGAAGGCAAGAAAGCAAGCTTCCAGGTCTGGGACTCGAACCACAGTCGGCCCTGTGGGAGCCCAGTGCCCTTCACCGCTACGCCACCAGCTGGCCCCAGTAAATAATTTTTTAAAAAAGAATAATTCAGGGACCGGCCGGTGGCATGGTAGTTAAGGTGCTGGACCACATAGTCAACTGGTTAACTGGTTCGAATGGCTTCCTTTCTCACTGGTGGCTTGCTTTCTCACTTTCCCTCTCTCGCCTGTGCGTTCTCTCTCTCTCTATCTCTACCTCTTTCTCTCTCTCTCACTCCATGTGTGTTTGGGTCTCTGGTCAAATTAAAATAAATGAATGAATAAATAAAAATAAATAAATAATTCTTTTAAAAAAAAGATTCAGAGGGAGGCTTCCTTCCTACAAGACACTGGTAGTGGTATAGTATTTGAATCTGTATGACTCTATTGGTAGCAAAACATGGGGGAAGCATGGTGGACACAGCTAAACCAGATATCCCTGATTAAATACGGTGACAAATCCTTTGGCGCGCCTCCCATCAAGAGCTTTGGCATGCCTCCCATCAAGAGCTGGAGTCTACACTTCCATTCTTCGTATCTGGGCTGACCTTGTGACTTGCTTTCAACAATGAAATGTTGTAGAAATGACAGCGTGTGACTCTGGAGGTTTGGCAGATTGGTGAACAACCTGGCTCACCTCCTAAGGAGGAGACACTTCCATGAGTTCAGAGTTATCTTAAAAAGTTTCCTTTTGATGGTGACAGACTATTTTCAAAACTTGGTAAATTCAAAAAGCATTTTTTGGAATTTCCAACTGTGCCTCTTTGTAAGGAAATAATTCACCAAGTAAAGCACCTCTTCATAACAAAAGTATTCCAGAGAGTAAATGAAAAATAAAAAAGGAGCTAGAGTATCACTCATCTATAACCCCAATGTATCCAAATCTAGGCAATGTGTATGAACGAATACTAACATTCTGAAAAAAGAACCAGTCGGGGGGGCAGTGAGTGCTGTGATGGTTGGGGACGCTGGACTCCCACGTGGCCGATCGTGGTTCGAGTCCTGGACCTGGCTGTTCATTTTCTTACCTTCTCTCTCTCATACATGCCCCAAAGCAAATTTAAAATAAAAATAAAAAAATTAAGAAAAGGACAAATAAAATTAAATAAATAATTTTTTAAAAAAGAAAACATTCGGACATCATGTATCTCCCAATAAAGGATTATAGTCCCAGGGCTATTAGGTGGCGAGGTGGTTAAGGTGCTGGACTTCTACATGGCTGACTGTGGTTCAACTCCTAGACCTGGCAGCTTGAAATTATGTTGGGCGTGTGTGTATGCATCCCCAAACTCCCGAGAATGGACGAGAAGAGATTACAGCATGACCATCTCCCATTGAGGGTGATTCCTCACTTTCCCTTTCTGACTCTCTCTGTCTCTCTAATGAGAACTCATGCCCTGTTGAGGGTGGGGGACCCTAATAAGTAAATAAATAAAGATTACAGTCTCACTTAGGGTCTTGCCAAAGAGATTGAGCAGAAGTCCAATAAAGCCCAATTTGCAGGAAGTACGCAGGACAGGGACACATGCTGAAATGTACCATGGGATTGTAATCGACCAAATTCAGACAGTGAGGTGCTACAGATCAAATACCTCAAATTTTTCAACAGATAAATTGTAAGGAAAAGAAAAGAATGGCAAAGAATCTGTCATCTTATAAGCTTCTTTTTTTAGTGAGGAAAACATAGTTATAGCATTTAGGAATGAACACTTGAATAACAAAATTATCAAAGAAATACCAGGAGGGGGGCAGGTAGTGGCACAGTGGTAAAGCAACTAGACCCACAGGGATAGGGCCTGGTTCTGCAACCTGGCACTCCCTAAGTATGCCGGGTGTGTACATGTGCCCACCATCCAGATCAGCCGAAACACATGGACCATGGTGTGAAGACCCTGTTGAGAGTTACTGTCTCTTGGGACCAACAGATAGCATAATGGTTATGTTGCTGGACTCCCATGTAGTCAACTGCAGCTCGAGTCCCAGACCCAGTGACTTGAAACTCACACCAGGTGTGTGCGCATGTGTGCCCAAAATCCCGAGAAGAGAATGGAAGAGAAGGGATTGGACACGGCTATCCCCCCGAGGGGTGATTTTTCACTTTCTGTCTGGCTAGTGCCTGCGCCTTGTAGCAAAAATGTCTCTGAGAGTCACTATTTCTCTCTTTCTGTCTCTCTCCCGTGAGCGCACACATCCTATAGCAAACATTTTTAAATAAATATGTGAATAAAGATCATCCAACTCACATCCCCTGCTAGGGTAGATCTTTGTCCACAAGGAGACCTGGAGATTATCACCAGACTTCCACGTTACTGTCTTTAAGGGAGAGAATGCATCAGAGAGCAAATACCGCATTCCTGTGTGCTTGATAGCAATATTTCTCACCGTACATTAATAAATAGTATTCACAGAGAGATGCATTAAGGACAAGATGAACATTACTTTCTCTGAAACCCAAGAGAAAAAAGATGAATGATGAGATTCACCATTTCATAGTTTAAAACCCCTGATCTCTTTTTCCTCTGGACACAGGAATGAATCATCTGCTAAGACTGAAGAAGGCTGAATAGCTGCGAAGGCAATGGGGAAGGCTGAACCAAAGACAGATGAAGGAATGACTTCCGAGCTCTCCAGATCCTTTGCTGCACTTCTGCACTGGCCACAAGATCACCAAAAGACATTCAAATTCTGGTTCAGGTTTTGTTTTGGTTTAGGTTTTTCCCTGTGTCCTTGCTAGAGAGTTAATAAATGAGAAACCACCCACCGGATGGGATGACCATGCCACAATCCCTTCTCCTCCATTCTCTTCCAGGGACTTTAAGCATGCACACACAAGTGCCCAGAGTGATTTTCAAGCCACCAGGTCCAGGACTCACACTGTGGTCAGCCATGTGGGACCAGCATCCTTACTACCATGCCACCTGCTGACCCCTCAGTTCAGGTGCAACTAGGACATCCTACCACACTTAGAAAAACCACCCCTATCCACGCCTAAATATTCACCCACATTTTTTCCTAATGTATTTGTGTATGGTTTCACATATTAAATTTCAATCTTTCATCCTTTTAGAATTTGTTCGGATTATTATGTAAAGTAGGACTCGACTTTTATTTTCTAAATATTTGTCCGTTGTGTCAATACCATGTGTTGACAAGTCTATCCTTTCTCTGTGTTTTAAAATGCTGCCGTTATTAGTGCTGGAGACACCAAAACACAGAGCAAAAACCACCACCACTGACTTGAAAACGGAGAAGATTCTTCCATATTTTTAGTTAAGTCAGTTGTTACTTTGAAACAGAGGACAAGAACCTTGATTCCAAGAGTAGACAAAGCTATGAGAGCTCATTTACAAATGCACATACACAACCACCAGTCTTCCTTTCATCCCTCACAGATTTCCTACTAGCTGCTCAGGTCAAATGCTCTGGAATCAGAGAACCTGAGTTGGAATCCTGGCTTACCCCCCTTACCTTGGCAAGCGACATCAGTTCCCATATTTAATCTCTGTGTATCTCAATCTCTCCTCTGAAAGATGGCAATAGCAGAAGTTACTACTGCCCAGGCACCTGTAAGGAGTAAATGAGACAGGGCATTTAAAGTGCTCGAGTCATGATAACACTGCTAGGATAGTATTTTTATTATTAGTGGTGGTGAAGTCATCATCTGCATCTTCTAGGTTTATGACAAATTGGGAAGGACTCAGATTTACTCTTTGTTCATCCAAGAATTCCTATTGAACGTTTACTGTGCCTTAATGATCACTCTAGCAGTGAACAATAGAGACAAGTGTGATAGCCTATCAGAATGAACTTGCTAGGAAACAGTTAAACCAATGGAGAAACAATAACAATATCTGATAGAGCAGGTGGCACTACAACAAAAGCAGAGTGATGCATGAGGACTTTACAGGGAAGTTGACTTGAAATCGGCAGTCCTGGAAGACCTCATTGAGGAGGTAAAACATAGGCTGAGATTTGAGTGATAAAAAAAAGAGCCAGTAAATGGGTTCATTTTCAAATATTTGAGGTTTTTATAGATATGCTACTGCTTTAAATTTCTAATTCAATTCCACTGAGATCAGTAAATATACTATCATTTTAGACCTTATGAATTTATCAAGACTTGGTTTATGGCCCAGGATATCATTTATGTTGATGCATGTACCATATGCACTTGGAAAAAATATATACTTCTCAGTTACTGGATACTGTGGCATAAATATTAATTAGGTCAAGATGATTGAGAGTGCTATTCATATCTTCTATGATTTTACTTAAATTTTTGTCTAAGTTCTGTCATCTCTGAAGGAAGTGTTAAATTTTCCAACAATGATAGTGGATATGTCTGTTTCTCCCTATAATCTGTCAATTTTTGCTTTATATATTTTCAAGTTCTCTAATTAAGACCATGGATATTAAAGACTGCTCAGTTAAGA
The DNA here is from genome assembly GCA_026018925.1 of Tupaia tana. Classification (NCBI taxonomy): domain Eukaryota; kingdom Metazoa; phylum Chordata; class Mammalia; order Scandentia; family Tupaiidae; genus Tupaia; species Tupaia tana. The sequence goes on along the minus strand of JAKSZU010000014.1, from coordinate 29,579,610 downwards.
ACTGACCATTTTATCATTATGATGGCTCTCTTGATTTCTTTATCTTACAATTTATTCTATCTGATATTAATGTAGCCAATCTAGCCACCTTATGCTTATTATTTGGGTGGTATATGTCTACCCATTGATTTTTAATGTCGTTGTACTTAAAATGTCTTACTTATAGATAGCATACAATTGAATACAATTAAAATCTTGTATTTTTACCAGTTTTGTCTGCCTTTTTTTCTTTTCTTTTCTTTTTTTTAGGTTTTTGCCATAGGACTTGTGTGCTCACCAGGAATAGAAGGAGAGAAAGAAAGAGAGAGAAATCATCCCCCACGGGAGATGGCCACGCCATAGTCTGTTGTCCTCTATTCTTCTCTCAGGACTCTGGGCACCACACAAATGGGCCTGGCATGATTCCCAAGCCACCAAGTCCAGGACTTGAACCAGGGTCACCCATGTGGAAGTCTAGAGCCCCAACTACTGTGCCACCAGCTGGTCCCTCAATCACTTTTATCTTGAATTCATTTATATTTAACAAAATTATTTGGATATGGTTGGATTTAGTCCCAACGTTTTATTTTGTTTTGTTTTTTTGGAGAGGTTTTTGCTATAGGGCACGTGCGCTCGCCAGACAGAGAGAGAAAGAGAGACAGAAAGTGAGAAATCACCCCCCAGGAGGGATGGCCACATCGCAATCCCTTCTCCTCCATTCTCCTCTCAGGATCTTGGGCACACACGCACACGCGCCAGGCGTGAGTTTTAAGCCACCGGGTCCAGGACACAAACCACAGTCAACTACATGGAAGTCCAGAGACATAGCCATTATGCTAACTGCTGGTCCCTGTTTTGTTTTCTTGCCATCTTCCCAGATTTTGTCCTTGTCCTGTTTTCTCTTGGGTTATTGAGACATTTTTTTAAAATTCCATTGTAATTTATTGATTAACTTTAAGTTATACTTCTGTGTGTGTGTGTGTGTGTTTAGCAGTGGCTGTATAGACAATACACATATTTAACATTTTATATACTATTATGCCATATCACAAAAATTTAAAAACCTTACAACTCTATAGGCCTATTTTCTCCATCTCCTCCTCCTCCTCTTTTTAGTTTGCTATGGGCACGTGCACTCGCCAGAGCAAAATGGAGAGAGAGAGAGGGGGAAAGTGAGAAATCCCCCGGGGGAGTGGCCATGCCACAATCCCTTCTCCCTCCATTCTCCTTTCAAGATTTTGGTCATATACCATGGAAAACAATATGGAGGTTCCTCCAAGATCTACAAACAGAACTACCATTGGATCCAGCAATCCCACTTCTGGGTACCTACCCAAAGGACAGGAGAATGCTCAGTTGGAAAAGTGCTTGCACATCAATGTTTATTGCAGCATTATTCATGATTGCTAAGACATGGAACCAACCCAAATGTCCACAAACAGATGAATGGATAGAAAAAGTGTGGCACATATACTCTATGGACTACTACTCAGCCATAAAAAACAAGACCCTAGCATTCGATAGAAAGTGGTCAAATATAGAGGATCTGTTGCTGAGTGAAGAAAGCCAAGATATAAAAGAAAGATATAGTATGTATCTGCTTAATATATACCGACTATCCACACTTTATGATAGAGATCAAAATATTGGAGGACATAAAAGCAGTAAAAATAGTTATGGATGCTGAAGACAGTGTGGAATGGGGTGGTAGAAGGAAAGAGTATAGAGAAGGATAGCAAAAGAACAAATAGCAAGGCATGGTATTAATGGGACACAGAAGTGGTTTAATACCTGTTGATGATAACATGTATAGTATTCTCAACTGGACTGGTCTGAGAAATATTTTATGTTGAGCAAATTCTTTATACAAGCCAAATGACATATAGTGATTGAATATTTAAAAAAATAATGAGAATAAACAATCATAATAGTAATCTGAAAAAAATGACAAAAAGCTATTTGATGATGATGTGGATAATAATGTCTTTGTCTTGACTGATATGCATGGTAATCATGCTAGAAAAAGAAATGCAATACACTGTAAAGATATATATGATTCAACATAATATAAAAAAGATTATGGTAATAAATAAAATTAAATTTAAAAAAAGGATTTGGGGCGCACATGAACATGTGTCCTATGTGTTTTTCTTTTTCTCTTTCTTTCTTTTAATTAAAAGAGTTGACTATTTTATTTTCATGTTTCCCCATACAAATGAAAACTATACTTTTTTGTCTCTCTCCTCCAAAACTATTTTTTTTAATAGGAAGGAGGAGAAAGTCATCTTGGTCATGCTGTTAGAAAACACCCAAGATCACAGCACTATGATCCCCTGGTTAAGTAGAATAAGCCAATATAAAATTGACATAAAGAGGCCTCCCCTCTATCTTCATCTGTATGGCAGAGTCAGTCCTGGCTTAGTGGGCACCATCACGGGATGGGCAAGTGGTCTCATCATTAAGGGTCCACGCATCAAAGGCATGCCCCCCCCACCCCCATGGCCTCATTCCAGGAGCGTGTTCTACTAGTGTTATCCCAGGAGGAGGAGGGCTCATCCCTGGCATCATGGGAAGGCCCCCCCTTATGGGGTGCTGGCATCCTGCCAGTGTGAGGAGGACCTAGGAGACAGCAGGGAGGTGAGATCATCACCCCTGTAGGAGGAGGAATAGAAAATGGAGTAGATGGTATCTCCCTTTGTTTGAAACGCAGCTCTTGCTTTGTCGATCGGGCTCTGAGCCTGCTCTTCCATTTCTGATGGTAGTCTTTCACATTCTCGCCATTTCTCGGAACCCTAGTGTGTCTTTCTAATAGGTGGAGAGCCGAGGCTGAGGTATGGATCATGGTCGTCACAATAAAACATAGGTGTGTTACTCTGCAGAACACTGGCCACTCCATTCTGCAGCCTACAGTGTGTTTCCAAGCCACCAGGTCCGGGACTCAAGCCGGTGTCTGCCATGTGGAAGCCAGCCACCTTAAACTCCATGCCACTGCTGGTCCCATTCTTATCCTTTTTTTTTTTTTTTTCTTAGTTTGCTGTAGGGCACATGTACTCACTAGAGAGAAATAGAAATCACCTCTTAGGGAGTATGGCCACACGGAAAAACACATCATATTTTTCAAGCTGCCAGGTTTGGGACTCGAACAGCTCGGTCATCCACATGGGATCCAGCTGCCTTAACCGCTATGCCACCAGCTGGACCATCCTTATTCTTTCTAGTGTAACTTTTGTAAATGTTAGATATTAATAAACCCCAAAACACACTGTAATGTTCCTTTAAATAGTCACATGGATTTGAAAGGAATTAGAAAGAAAAAAAAAGCCTTTCCTATTTATATACGTATTTACCATTTCCAGTGCTATTCATTCCTTCCTGAAGATCCAAATTTTCCTCTGGCATAATTTCCCTTCAGCCTGAAGAACTTCATTTAACACTTCCTGTAGTGCCATCAGCAAACAATAAAATCTCTTCAGTTGTGCTTATCTGAAAATACCCCGACTCTCACCTCACTTCATTCTTGAGTGAATATGAGCTTCAGTAGGATCCAGGATGGATGGATTGTCCTTTTTCTTTCAGTACTTTAAAGTTATTGGCCCACTGTTTTGGTGCCTCTATAGATAGTAAACTCTACTGTTATTTCTTTAATTTCTCTGTCTGCTTTCAAGATTTATTCTTTATCTTTGCTTGTATACAAACTGATTCGGCTTTGCCTGCACACAGTCTTCTTTGTGTTCATTCTACTCAGGGCTCACTGGATTTCATAAATTATTTAATGAATGACTTTCAGTAAATATGAACCCTTATTTCTTTACTTTCTTTTCCTAGTCCTTTCTTTCCTCTATTTCTGGGACTCCAGCTGTATGTATACTAGACCTTTTAATATTATTTACAGATTCATGAAGCTCTATTCATTTTTTTATATCTCTCTTTTTTTTTTTTTTTTTTTGGAGAGGTTTTTGCTATAGGGCACATGCGCTTGCCAGCTAGACAGAGAGAGACAGAGAGACAGAAAGTGAGAAATCACCCCCCAGGGGGGATGGTCACGCCGCAATCCCTTCTCCTCCATACTCCTCTCGGGATCTTGGGCATGCACGCACACGCGCCCGGCGTGAGTTTTAAGCCACCGAATCCAGGACGCGAACCGTGGTCGACTATATGGGAATCCAGCAACAGCCATTATGCTAACTGCTGGTCCCTCTATTTATTTCTTGAGAGAGAGAGGTGTATCCTCAAAAGTGATTTTGTTATGCTGTGATTCCCCCTACCAGCCTTTCAACCAGTCAGAACCATGGGCAGGCTGAGCCCAGCATGTTTCAAGTCAACTTAAGATCTGAACCTCTGGCTCTCTCTGTGGCTCCAGCACTACAGCATGGTGCACTACCACCTACACCACCACAGCTGGGCTATTAAAAAGAAAAATCTTTTTTGTTCTTTCCCACTAACAAGATGGCAGGTAAAAATACTGTGAAACGCTTGAGAAGCACGATACTAAGGAGAAGAAACCCTAAGGCAAGAAGGCTGATGCCAGTGGCAAGGTTAAAAAGGGTGCCCCCCCCCACGAGGCTAAAAACCCGAAGAAGGGGAAGCCCCATTGCAGCCAAAACCCAGTCCTATTCTAGAGCATCGGCAGATACTCCCAATCTGCTGTGTATTCCAGGACGGCCATGTACGAGAGGCAGTACTCAGTTATTAAATCTATGATTGAAAAGAAAAAGGAGAAGGTTTTTGCCACTGTCATAAAACCCATTGGTGGGGACAAGAATGGTGGTACCCAGGTGGTTAAACTTCACAAAATGAGTATTATCCTACTGAAAATGTGCCTTGAAAGCTGTTGAGCCATGGCAGAAAACCCTTCAGTCAGCATATGAGAAAGCTGCGGGCTAGCATCACTTTGGGGACCATTCTGATCGTTCTCACTGGACATCACAGAGATAAGGGAGTGGTTTTTCTGAAGCAGCTGAGCAGTGGCTCACTACCCAAGACTGGACCTCTGGGCTTCAAGTTCTACTGCGTAGAACACACCAGAAATTTGTCATTGCCACCTCCACAAAAATTGATATTAGCAAAGTAAAAATCCCAAAACACCTCACTGATGTTTACTTCAAGAAAAAGAAGCCCACACACCAGGAAAGTGAGATCTTTGACACAGAGAAGGAGGAATATGAGATTACAGAGCAGTGCAAGGTTGATCAGAAAGCTGTGGTCTTGCAAATTTTACCCAAAGTCAAAGTTGTACCTCAGCTCCAGGGCTACCTGCAATCTGTGTTTGCCCTTGCAAATGGAGTTTATCCCCACAAATTGGTGTTCTAAATTTATTGCCAAGAACCTAAATAAATAACTGAATTAAAAAAAATCTTTTTCCTCACTATTATTCTCCTTGGATAATTACTATCAATCTACCTTCAAGTTTATGTACTCTTTCATTATCTCCTGTCTTCTGTTAAACTCATTCAGTGAATTTTTTTCAGATACCATGTTTTCCAGTTCCAGAATGTCCATTTGGTTCTTTTAATAGTTTCTCTTTCTTTTCTGAGATTTTCCTTTAATCATTTATTATGAGTATAGTTTCTTTTATGCATGTGAACACAATTATAAGAGTTGCTTTAAAATCTTTGTCTGGGTCAGCCCATGGCTTGGTAGATTAAGGCATATGGATCTAACATGGCCAGTCACGTAGTTTGAGTCCTGCACCCAGTGGCTTGAAAGTCATGCTAGGCATGTGTGTGTGTGCCCAAAATCCCAAAAAGGAGGGAGAGATGGAAGATACAAAATTATGGCATGACCAGACCTTAGTAGTGGAGTGCTTTCTCACTTTCCTTATTTCTCTCTCCCTTTCTCTGTCTCTCTCTAACAAGTACATGTACTCTCAGGCAACTTAAAAATAACAACAGCAAAAAAAAACTTTGCAGGTTACATTCAACAAATCATCATCTAGTGCTGAGTATCCAAAGACTATCTTGAATGAAGTCACATTATCTTGTTTCTCATATGTCTGGTAATTTTGGGTTGGGTCTTAGACAGTAAGAATGATATTGTATAGAGCCTCTGGGCTCTAGGGTGCATGCGCTCGCTAGAAAGACAGAGATAGACAGAGATAGAAAGTGAGAAATCACCCCCCAGGGAGGATGGCCATACTGCAATCTCTTCTCTTCTCCTCCATTCTCCTTTCAGGATCTTGGGCACACATGCACATGAGCCCGGCGTGAGTTTAAGCCACCAGGTCCGGGACTAGAACCAAGGTCGACTACATGGGAGTCCAGCGACATAGCCCTTACGCCAACTGCTGGTCCCTCCAAATACTGTTTGTTATTACATTATTGTAGCAACTTGGCTGACTTCAATTGACTTCACAATTTCAAGTTCTGTTTTCCCTGCAGTGGGTAGCAGCTGATAGATTTTTGAGTTCTGTAATACTTATTTTACCATGCATAGAGACCACCTTATGCACACATAATTCAGAGATCAACCATAATTTTAGGCAGAATTAATTACTTAGCATTCTGGGCACCCTCCCCTCCTCCCCTTTCCTCTATCTCATTTTTCAAATGTACACTCCTTCCCAATTGTTTCTGCTTTTGGTCACTCTCCAGTCCCTCCAGGTAATTGTTTATCTAGTTTTTCAGAGTTTACAGTTGTTATCTGTGTGAGGTTTGGTCTGATAGGAGTTAGTTAGGCATTACAGGAAGTGGTCCATTAGAATTTTCTTAATGGGGGGAGTGACAAGAGCTTATTTACTTTTTAAAGAGATAACTTGAACTGTTTGCGGGGAAGTGAATTTCAGTAGGAGTCAATGGTGGAAGTAAGGAAACCAGTGAGGTCTCTGCAAGGGTCCAGGAAAGAGATGGTAGCTTATATGTGAGAACAAAAGAAATGGAGAGAAGTGGATGGATTTAGGTGTGAAAGTAAAGTCGACAAGATTTGCTGAAGGATTAGCTGTGATGAGTGCGAGACAGAAAACTCTAGGATGACTCAGATTTATAGTCTGAGCACTTGGGTGAATAATAGTATGTTCTTTTTTTGTAAAAAGGTTCTTTCTTTCTTTCTTCCATGAGAGAAAGAGAGAGGGATCCTCCGAACAGCGTCTTCAAGTCACAATCTACTCCACTGTAGCCAGGCCTAGATCCTGGGCACACGCATGCTCAGCATGTTCACAGAGATCTCCGAATGCAAACTCCAAACCTCCCCTTGTATGTCACTATCATAGAGCACTGTGTTAGTATAATGTTCATGTTTTAGGCCAGCAGGTAGAGTGGTGGTGAAGGTGGCTGGATCTCACATGGTGAACTGCACAGTTCAAGCCCCAGACCCGGCAATTTGAGAAACACACGGGGTATGTGTGTATTCATGCCCAAAATCCCAAGAGGAGAAAGGAGGAGAAGGGATTGTGGTGTGGCCATCTCCCACAACCCTCCCACTGGAAAGGGGTGATTTCTCACTTTCCCTCTCCCTCTCTATCTCCAGTGAGTTCACACACTCTGTAGCAAACTTTTTTTAAAAAGAAGAAAAAAAAGGTGGCCTCAGGATAAGCTTTCAAATTCTTGAACTTGCCAAAATTTAGAGGTTGGACCGACAGCAAAAAAGAAGGGAACACACACACACACACACAGATCCAGTAAACTAGGAGAAAAATTCTAGTCGGAAATAAAAGTGCTTCAAGAAGGGATGGTGAACTAGCGCTGCTTTGCATTTGAGAAAAATGAAGATGGGGAGCACCCTTTAGATTTAGCAGTGTGAGAGGGTGAGTCCGAGAGTGAAGATAGGAAGCCGATACAGAGTGGACTGAGGAGGAAACTAAAAGTGGCAGGAAGAGGCCAGCAGGCCACATGGTAGTTAAAGCACTGAACTTCCACATGGGTGACTATGGTTTGAGTCCCAGACCCAATGGCTTGAAAATCATGCTGAGCACATGTACATGCATGCACAAATTCCTGAGAGGAGACTGGAGGAATAGGGACTGCAGTGTGGCTGCCCTCCTCAGGGGGTGATTTCTTACTTTCTGTCTCTCTCTGTATGGCACAAATCTAAAAAAAATAAAATTAAAAATTAAAAAAATTAAAAAAAAGAAGAAGAAAGTGGCAGGAAAGAGTCCAGATGATGATCACAGGCTAGCCCAGTAGCCTAGTGGTTAAGGAAGCCAGATTCCTAATGGTTGATTGCAGTTCGAATCCCCACCCTGGTGGCTTGAAAAACACACCAGGCCAGTGTGAGTGTGGGCCCAAAATTCCAAATACCAAAAGGATGGAGAAATGGAGAAGGGATTGCTGCATGATCACACCCTACGGGTTCTTCATCTCCTGCCCCTCCATGTCTGGCTCTGGCAAGCACACACCTCTCCTCTAGTCATTTTTTTTTTTTTTAAAGGCAATCATGTAGCCTCTGTAGAAGTTATATTGTGAATGGGAAAGAAACAGGGAAGTGGCTAAAGGAGGTTGTGAGTCAAGGAAAGTTGTTTTTTTTTTTTTTTTTTTTTTTTTTGGTAGAATATTTGGCTTACAAAACTTATATTAATAGGGAAAATCTACTACGTCTTTATACCACGAATATAGTTGGATGGCTTCATACTTACTCCAAATATCCCCAAAGAGCAGGGAAAGGATATATTTTGCTATCTTTCTAACAGACTGATTAACTAATTAGTTATCAATGGGGACAAAAATCCCACTGTTACCTAATTATCAACAGGCCCCTGGTATTCATTAATTTCAACAATCCTACATTTAACACCCCGAGTAAAATTTGAACCCTTGGGACCAGTGGATGGCATAATGGTTACATTGCTGGATTCCTATGTAGTCAACAGCGATTAGATGACTGGGCCCGGCAGCTTAAGACTCACTCCAGGTGCATATGCATATGTGCCCAAAATCCCCCAAGGAGAAGGGATTATGGAATGGCCATCCCCCTGGGGGGTAATTTCTCATTTTCTGTCTATCTCTCTCTGTCTCTCTGGCGAGCACACTTATCCTATAGCAAGAATCCCTAGGGAAAAAAAAATTTAACCCTTTATATATGTAGCCACGCCTTGTATAAGAAGGGCATTTTGGGGGCCCAGCAGGTGGCGTGGTGGTTAAGGGTGCTGGACTTCCACATGGCCAACTGCAGTTTCAGTCCCAGGCCTAGTGCCTTGCTGTCTCACTTTCCCTCTGTATCTCTCTCTGATCAAACAAGAATATAATAATAATAAATAAAACTAAATAATTAAGAAAAAAAAGAAGGACATTTTCTGTTGATGATCTGGTTAATTTTTTAGACAATAAATTGCATGGAATTTTTCTATAATTTCCAAGGAGATCAATGTAGTTTAGTGATAAGAATATAGACTTTGGAATCACTCATACCCAAGTTCAAGTCTTGCCTCTGCATCTTTCTTTTTTTTTTTTTTTTGGAGAGGTTTCTGCTATAGGGCACGTGCGCTCGCCAGACAGAGGGACAGAGATATAGAAAGCGAGAAATATCCCCAGGGGGGATGGCCACGCCACAATCCCTTCTTCTCCATTTTCCTCTCAGGATCTTGGGTATGCACGCATACGCGCCCGGCGTGAGTTTTAAGCCACTGGATCCGGGATGCGAACCGTGGTCGACTACATGGGAGTCCAGCGACATAGCCATTACGCTAACTGCTGGTCCTGCCTCTGCATCCTTCTAATGCTATTTCTCTTTAAAAGATAATAAAAACACAGGGCCAGCATGGGGTGTGGTGGTTAAGGGCACTGAACTCCCACATGGTGGATCATGGTTCAAGTCCCGGACCTGGTGGCTTGCTTTCTCATTCTCTCTCATTCTCTGTCTCTGTCTCTGTCTTTCTTTCTCTTTCACTCTGTCCCTCTCTGGTCAAATTTAAATAAATAAATAAATACATAAAATAGTTCTTTTTTGGGGGGTGGGGGAGACGTTTTTGCTATAGGGTGCATGCAATTCGCCAGAAAGACAGAGACAGAGAGAAAGCGAGAAATCACCCCCTGGGGGGATGGCCATGTCACATTCTCCTCTCGGGATTTTGGGCACACACACATGCCCAGAGTGAGTTTAAGCCACCGGGTCTGGGACTCAAACTGTGGTCGACTACATGGGAGTCCAGCAACATAGCCATTATGCCAACTACTGGTCCCAATAAAATAATTCTTTAAAAAAGGTAATAAATACAGATCACAATCAAATATTTATGCCTTCAAGACTTCATTAATGCCATGTGGATTTCCATTTTTGTACTCAACTATTGTTCTGAATGTATAAGCAGAGGGAATGTGTACTGTAATCACTTTAAAATCTACCTTAGCAAGGCCAGCAGGTTGCATGGTGTTTAAGGCACTGGACTCCCACATGTCTGACTGTGGTTCAAGCTCTGGACCTGGCAGCTTGCTTTCTCTTTCTCTCTCTCTCTCTCTCTCTCTCTCTCTCTGGTGAGCACAAATGCCCTATAGCAAATTAAATAACAATAATAATTAATTAATTAATTCTTTGACAAAAAAATCTACCTTAGAAAATTGTGAGTACAGGTGACCCGAGCCCCACACTCGGTATTTGCATTGTGGATGTGAAGACAGTTCATCCCTCAAGGGTTTCTGGCCACCAGGGATCGCTAAATTGCATAAGCAGGTGTCTGTGCAAAGTCCAAGAGGTTAATAATAAACAACTCAATTTTATCTGTGACCAGGGAGGTGGACTCAGTGTTGTCAACACCAGGCAAACACACAGCAAAGCATTTCCCAAGAGAGACCCGAGAGATAAGTCAGAGAGAAATGCACCTGTTAGAAAGATTATCCTTTTCCTGGGATTTCCTCCCAGTTTCCCAACAACTGGTCATATTTGTCCACATGAGTCACTCTTTGCCCCTCTGCCTCACTTGTCTGAGCTAATAACACTCAAGCCAAAGACAAGAATTAGACATTTCATTTCCCCAGAAACCTATGAAAAGACAAGGCAACCCTCTTCATCAATGAAAAGGATCAGATTTCCCATCTAAAGTCAAAGAAAAAGCTCTGAAAGTGATAACACTTGGTTTCCAGAAATTAGAGTAAGAGGCATTTATTCAAGGTTAGATTTTCTGTTACTCTGATTTGGGGGTCTGAAAAGCAACAAGAAAAATAGATGTTTCTTAATGGTGTGCATATATTTGGAGTGCTATTCTGACAGAGCCATTGCTGTATGAATCTAAGAGTACACTTTAAAATGAAAAAGGAAATAGCGACTCTATTCAAGTCAAAAAATAAATATCCTCGGCAAGACGTTTGAGGTCTCATGTAGTTTTATACCCTTTCCCCTACATGGAGCTCCTGTGTTTTTGCATTAAGAATTGTTCCCTCTTGGCCTCTTAGACGTTTGAAATGAGTAGATAAGCCTTTGTTACCACCAGCAACTCATCCACATTGTCTTCTCCGTTCTGGTGCATGTGCAAGAAACTCAATCTTCCTGCTTCTAAAACATGAAAGGCTGCCTTTGCCCCATGGTGCCAAGGAGTCTGGGTATCCCAAGAAAGGGGCTTAGATCATAGGGCACCTAGACCCTCCGGTGGGAAGTGCCTGCTGACAGCAGCAATAAAAAACACTACCAAGGTAAATGCTTTCAGTGGATTATTATTAAATTGTCTTCCAAATTGTGAAGAAGGTCACCAGCCAGAGTAAACAGCATAGATTCTGCATGAAACAGCAAAACGGCACAGAGAGGTGTTAATAACATGAAATATGCATTATGGTCAAATTGAGCAGAAACCCGGCATGGACTATGGATCTCTAGGCTCTCTGGACCCTCTCTATTTCATTTCAAGCAGCCTAACAAATATAATCTGTCATCCTTCAGGGAATTAAAGTGTCAACTACAATCACAGATGATTAAAGATTGGGATTCTTCTCATTTTTATTAAAGGAGTAGGTTAGGGTCCTTTAACATATGGAGTAAGAATATGTGTGTGGAAAAGAGTGTGTAGGGGACTAGTGGATGACGTGGTGGTGAAGGCGCTGAACTCCCACGTGGTTAACCACAGTTCAAGTCTTGAACCTGGTGGCTTGAAACTCACACTTGGGTGTGTGTGCATACGTGCCCAAAATTCCAGGAGAAGAACGGAAGAGAAGGGATTGCAGCATGGCCTATAGCGAAAAACCTCTCCAAAAAAATAAAACACCCCCCAGGGGGGATGGTCACGCCGCAATCCCTTCTCCTCCATTCTCCTCTCGGGATCTTGGGCACGCACGCACACGCGCCCGGCGTGAGTTGTAAGCCACCGGGTCCGGGACGCGAACCGCGGTCGACTACGTGGGAGTCCAGCGACATAGCCATTACGCTAACTGCTGGTTCCCAGGGGGTAGTGAAATATTTTAAGCTGTGTTCCCTAAGTGATGTAAAGTATCGATACAGAGAAGGGAAAACTGTTATTCAGGACAGGATTTCTCAATGTGATCTCTGAGTCACTTAAATCAAACTCGCTTTGAGATATTTGTTTAAAATACAAATTCCTGGACTCCCCACTCATAGATTCTGATTTAGTGATCTTAAGTGGGCCCCAGGAATCTGCATTTTTGACATCTTCCTCTAGTGGCTCTTAGGTACCCTGGAGCAAAAGACTTGGTAAAGAATATAGGGAAAACTACCACAGCATTGAGCCTCTTTGAATGAAACAAACCCATTTCCACCATTCCAATGTTCAGACAGGCCACAGAGTAAAAGTAAAATTGTTTAACGCCTGGTGTCAGGACAATTGGCCAGCTACATAGAAAAATTAAAACTTGGTTCCTTCCCTACACCATATACAAAATTAATTCTAGAAGAATGAAACAGCTAAGTATGGAAAATTAGCAATCCTTCATCTTCTTAAGAAAAAGGGGGAAAAAATTACATTGTAGTAGGGAATAATATTTTGAATGAGCTCCCAAAGGCACAAAATATAAAGAAATGATTTATTAATATGGCAACATAAAAAATTTAAGTCTCTTTATGATGAAGGAAAAATATAAAATATATGCAACCAACTGGGAAAAGATATTTGTAACACACAAATCTTATAGAAGATTACCATCTACCCTTACTAAGGAATTCTAAAAATCAGTAGAAAATAGATGACTTAATGCAGGAATGGACAAAACCATAAACTAACAATTCACTGAAAAGAAACTGAGATGTCCAATAAACAAATGAAAAGACCCTTGAATCTCACTAACAAGCCAGAAATGCGAGCATTTAAAATTTAGATATTAGGGACCAGCAGTTAGCATAATGGCTATGTCGCTGGACTCCCATGTAGTCGACCGTGGTTCGAGTTCCGGACCCGGTGGCTTAAACTCATGCCAGGCGCATGTGCATATGTGCCCATGATCCCGAGAGGAGAATGGAGGAGAAGGGATTGTGGCGTGGCCATCCCCCCAGGGGATGATTTCTCACTATCTCTCTGTGTCTTTCTGTCTGTCTGGCAAGTGCACATACCCTGTAGCAAAAACCTCTTTTTTTTTTTTTTTTTTTTTTTTTTTTTTGCTATAGGGCGTGTGCGCTCGCCAGACAGACAGAGACATAGAGACAGAAAGCGAGAAATCACCCCCCAGGGCCAATGGCCACCCTGCAATCCCTTCTCCTCCATTCTCCTCTCGGGATCTTGGGCACACACGCACACGCGCCCAGCGTGAGTTTAAGCCATCGGGTCTGGGACGCAAACCGCAGTTGACTATGTGGGAGTCCAGCGACATAGCCATTACGCTAACTGCCGGTCCCAGCAAAAACCTCTAAAAAAAAATTAGATATTATTTTTCTACTTAACAATTGGAAAAAAAAAAAAAAAGCTTAAAATCTGATAATACAGGAGCTGTTTACCAGAATGCCAAGAAATGGCAAATCTTCCGTATTATTCATGGTACTACAAACATTTAATCAGTTCTGAGAGCAATCTTAATCTCTGCTTAATTTTTTAAAAGAATTATTTAACTTTACTTATTTATCTTTTTAAATTTGACCAGAGAGGGACAGAGTGGGGGTGGGGTGAGTGAGAAGCGAGCTGCTAGGTCCAGGACTCGAACCACAGTTGGTTATATGGGAGTCCAGCGCCCTTAACCACCATGTCACTTGCCAACCCCAATCTCTACTTAATTTTAAAATGTACATACTTTATAGCCCATCAATATAAAAATAACAGAAAAATATGTCATTACTTTTCCAAAGACCCAATACAAAGGGCATGATCTATTGTTGTGTGAACAGATATAAAAAAACAGTATAAAGCATACACGCAAATGATACACATTGACTTTCAGTTCATTATTTCTTTGGGGGAGGTATGGGGAGGACTTTAGCTACGATGTTTCATGTCTTAAAAAAAAAAGATATGACAAGATGTTAATCAATTTATTAATCTGAGTAGTCAGTAAATGGATGTCTAGCTATATTATTTATTTAGGCTGAAATATTCTCTATTAGAAAAACTAAAAGCAAATTAAATCCACCACAACAATACCATTAGGTCAGGAAAGACTGTGACAGTTCTGTGTGCAGGACAGTTGTCTGGGTAGCCTAGGACTGACCCTGTTTCCCTCTTTCACACTTGTAGTTCTCACAAATAACTGTAGAATGTGCTAGGAATGCAACATTCTGAGATAAGAGAACAGCCGGGCTCTGCTCCAGCCCCTGCTTAGAAACAGGATGTCTTTCAATGCTTTATCCCAGTGAGTCACATGACCCTGGTACATTAAACCCAGGGTGGGCTGCTTTCTGGGATCCCTCAATTGTAGTGCAAGTGTGGCTTGTGTAGCTGAAGCTCCATCTGCCCCCAGGCAGCTCTCCTGAGCACTGGGAGACCAGCTAAGCTTGAATCCCAGGCTTCTGCTATCCCATGCTGCCTCTCTCTAAGTTATTAACCCACTTCATGTGGCTCGTGTGCATAGGTGTTCTGTCTCCCTGGTCTCAGACAAGCTGGTCCCTGCACATACTGAATCTGCTTCATGTGATACACGGAAATGGGGGAGAAAGGTCAGGTCATCAGTCTTCACAAAGAATGATGGTGGGAAGCCAAAACTAAAAGATTTGGGGGCCAACAGGTAGCTTGGTGGTTAAAGTGCTGGATCCCCCATGACTGACTCCATGGTTTGAGTCCCAGACCCAGCAGCTTGAAATACACACCACGTGCGTGAGCTTGTGTGCCCAAAATCCTGAGAGGAAAATGGAGGAGAAAGGATTGCAGCATGGCCACCTCCCTGTGGAGTAATTTCTCATTTACCTCTCTCTCTGCCTCTCTCTAGTAAGTACATGTAGCTTGTGGTAAAAATCTTTTTAAAAAAAAGAAAGGAAGGAAGGAAGAAAAGTTATTTTTGCAAGAACTAACTCCTATTAAGATCTAGCTGAAGCAAACTATGAGAAATAGAATTTACTCATGGATAGAATAAAGATGCTGTTAACCACAAGGTGAAATGCTATCTTGATGCAAATTACTTTTAGCAGATAGGAGATAATATGTTCATGCGTTTTTTTCTTTCTAAACAATACCGCCATGGCAATAGTACCAGAAAAACCAAAGAGATGAGGATACCTCATTATCATGAAATACAGAAAACAAAGGTATTCTTTGTGATATCATAAACAAATAACATTTGGTCAGGTCACAGACTGTCAACATTTGTTAGTAAGCTTTTTAAAACTTTTTCAGAGGGTGTTTGTGTGCTCACCACAGAATCAGGGAGAAAGACAAAGAACCCCAATGGGGCAAGGTAATGCCACAATCCCTTCTTTATTTCCTAGAATTTGAAGTATGTATATATGTGCCCAGAGTATTTCTCAAGCCCCCAAGTCCAGGACTCAATCCATGTAGTTACCTGTGGGGTCTGGTTCCCCTAACCACCAAGTCATGAGGCTAGCCCTGCTGACAAACAAACTTTGTCTTCCAGACAAATCATACTCTGAGACCCAGAGGGTTTAATCTTCCCCTGGGCATACCCTACAAAAAAGTTTCCCTAGAAGTCATGGACGAAGGCTATTCAGTTACTGAAAACATCCTTTCTGAAAATCCTTGAGAATGAACAATGGTCGTAATTGAGTGAAAAGCGACTTGGGAAAAATAAATTTGGGACCAAAATCTAGTTCATAGTAGATACTCAGTGAGCAGTTGTTGAACTTAAACTGCTTCAACACATACAGAACAACGGAGGCAACTAGGTGAAGACGCTACCTGACACTTGATTCCTTCAGGCAAAATCCTGTCCTCATAGACCATAACACAGGGACTCCCTACTCCCTCTTTCCCCTTTCACTTCTATTTCTATCTTTTCTCTACCTTCCTGTATCTCCTACTTAGAGTTTTCTTAACCTGGCTCCAAAGTTTATTATTTGGGTTTCCTTTTCTTTTTATTCTTGCCTTTTTTTTTGGGGGGGGGGGGGCGGGGGGGAGAGATTTTTGCTATAAGGCATGTGTACTCACCAGACAGACAGAGACAGAAAGCAAGAAACCACCCCCTGGAGGGATGGCCATGCCACAGTCCCTTCTCCTCCATTCTTCTCTTGGGGTTCTGGGTATGCACACAAATGGGCAATGTGTGCACATGTGCCCAGCATGAGTTTCAAGCCCCTGGGTCCAGGACTCAAACAGCAATCAACCACATGAGAGTCCAGCATCTTAACCACTACGCCACTTGCTGGTTCCTATTATTCGAGTTTCTACGGATGTCTCCAAGTCTGTCTCTTGCTGACTGAGTGATCTGTGCTTTGAAAGCACTGAGGTCATGAGCCAGCTTCATGGTGCAGAGCTGAGGAGCTGCTCTGGACAAGCTGGATCCCATGCAGTGACTGGTTCTGGTTGGCCTGAGACATACCAAGCATGCACATGAGTGCCTAGGACCCAGCAGGCTGGCGGAATAAAGGAAAGTGATCATGGTATGGCCTGATCCCATGGAGTGCTCACCTGTCTTACACACATGTGCATGGGCTCTAAACAAAGAAACAAAATTTTAAAGGAAAGCCCTGTAACTAGAAAAGACTCTTACTTTGTAGTAGCCCTAGTAGAGGTCAACCCAATAGTCCCTATATTATGTATCTATCTGGAGGCCAGGAGCATCCCGGGAAGCTAAGCCATTCCTTTAGCCCTGGGGCTGAATTTTAAATAGTGAAAGCCACATTTAATAGGATTCCTCTAGCCAGTGACTATTTTGCAATTCTTGCAAAAAACACGGGGCAGGAAATTCTGATGAGGAACTCATTTTGTCTCTACACAGAAAAAGAGATAGGGTCCTTCCCCTCTCCTGTCTTAAGGATTGATTGCTGCGATACTGTCCTAGGCTACTGTAGCTGTCCTGTAACCACGAGAGAACAAACCTAAGGGGAGAAACTATAGCTGGAATATAGCGGAATGGAGGGCTGGCCCCATAGTCTTGTGGTTAAGGGAAGTCAGATCTTACATGGCTGACTGCAGTTTGAATCCTGGTCCCAGCAGCTTGAGAAACATTCCAGATGTAGGTGCATGTATGCTCAAACCCCAACAGGATAGAGAAATGCAGGAAAAGGGACTGTGGCATGCCCACACTCCATCAAGGGGTGCTTTCAAGTATACACTCCTTCTGGCAACTAAAAAAGAAAAAAAAAATGGTAGAATGGAGAGAGAAAAAATACTTGAGTCCTGGATACTATGATTCAAGTACCGAATTAACCAACCCTGAAACAACAGCCCTATCTTGAGTTCTTGTGAAGTGATCTAGTAAATATCCTAAATATTTAAGCTTTTCATTTAGTTTTCTCTTTCCCCCTGCAGCAGGTACACTCTAACCCACAATGATGATTACCAGATTCTTTTAGGTAGGTATTCTATTTAAACCCTCAGCCGAAAGGGTATCTGTGGACAGTCTGTGTCTTTTAAACTCAGTCCACTAGACCAAGGAAATGTGTTCCTTGAGGATTTTCAGTCTCTCTTGCTCTGGGCAAGGCTGTAGAAAGCCAGTCTTCTGGCAAGCAGTTATTTACTCAACAAATAGTTTTGAGTAGCAACTGTGAGTGTACTCCAAAGAGATCATGGGAAAAATGGAACTAAAGTATGAGTTTATCATGGTGCAGAAAAAAATGAAAACTATGCATAGTTTTCTCATAATACACATTTTCCATGAACTATTTGGAGACCTCTTATATAAGCCGGGCACTATTTTAGAAGCTAAGGTAACAGCGGTCAACAGAATGACAGCCTCATGGTCTCTTTGAAGCTAATCTTCTTGGGTGAGGGGCAACCATGAAAA
Organism: Tupaia tana; assembly: GCA_026018925.1. Classification (NCBI taxonomy): domain Eukaryota; kingdom Metazoa; phylum Chordata; class Mammalia; order Scandentia; family Tupaiidae; genus Tupaia; species Tupaia tana. Next base: position 29,561,449 of record JAKSZU010000014.1, on the reverse strand, counting down.
AGGAGTGAACAAATAAATGAATAAGGTGACTTCAGAGAGCACTAAGGGCCATGCAGAAAAGAAGACAGAGAGCTGTGACCACGACTGACTGGTGGTGGGCAGAGCTATTTTGGGCAAGGTGGTGGCATAGGTCTGTCTGAGAAAGGGACATCTGAGTGGAAACCAGAGCAGGTGTCAGCACACAGGGGTCTGTGGAGGTAAGGACCATGAGCAAAGGCCCTGGGGAGAAAATGAGCTTGGGGAACTTTAATAGAAAGAGCATGTGTGTGGCTGGAAAGGCATGAGGGGGCGGAGCACTGGTGGACAAGGTTGAAAAAGTCAGCAGGAACCAGGTCAGGGAGCGCCTCAGAGACTGGAGAGCGGGGCAACGAGCCCAGGTGTTCCTCTAAGAGCAAAGGAGAGCTACCGGACGATGTGCAGCGAGGGCATGACAACCCATGAGCCGATTACCAGGAGAGTTCACTGCAGTCTGCCCTCTGGTTCCTCCCTCCAAAGGCCAGGTTACCTTTTTCTCAGCAGGGCAGAGCCCTTACACACAGAACCACAGCACCCTGCAATGCAGCCTGAGCCTGGAGCAAAAGGCAAGAGGCTGATTCTACCCCCAGCTCTCGCTTTGGTCCTTCCCACACACCCCTTCGAGAGGTTGGCTCTCTCTGTGAGGGAGGTGAGGAATCTGACATATTAAATAACCAGAAAGAAAAAAAAAAAAACACTTCTTCAAGTTCATTGCCCCACTGGAGACCTCACAACAAGCAGCAAAACTTTCTTTACAAAAAAAAAAAATAAAAGAGAGAGAGAGAAAGTAGGTCAGGGCTATCCTGCCTGGTAGCACACAGAGCGCTGGGCCAACTCCAAAAGCAACTGCTCCACTTGGAGGTCTCTGCTGAGCAATCCGAGTGATGTCAGTACCGAGAGCCTCTGAGAGCGGCACGCTTTCTGAACCTGACCTCACCCGTGGTTTTCCTGGTAACTGTTTAAAACCATTACTTCCTGCCCTGCGCTTTATTTACCCCACATGTTTATTTTCTATACCGTCTATTCCGAAACAGAGCTCTGTGTGAGTTTCCAGGTCACGGTGTCCCATCAGGGCAAACTCAACAGATGTGGGATGAGCTGGAAGATGAAACAGGCCATGGTGGCCACAGCAGAGCACAGGCTGCCACTCACTCCCGAACGGGGTTTCTTGTTCCAGGCCAGCCAGGGAAAGTTAGCGTCTGTGATTTGTGCAATCAATCTTCCTGCTCTGAAGGGCAAGCCGTGGGCAGAGCAGGTCCCCCAACCCCCATACCCCAGAGTGTTCCTTGCTGACATGTTCAACATGAGAGTGGAGGTCAAAGAGACACTCACAGATTCCTGAGAAGCTGCTTTAATTTCTTTTTTTCTTCTGAGGGCACCAGCAATTTTCTTCCATTTAATTCATTCTCTGGATCTCCTGGCACGGTCTGCTGTTGTTATGGCAACGGGGACCAGCAATGCTGCTCTCAGAGGTTAATGCAGACTGTGGCCCACTGCCCACAGGCCTCCCAGCCTCATCCCCCGCAGTCCTGCCTCCACTGAGCTGGGGCCATGCCCTCACTCTCCCCCCACCCCCCATCCCACAGCAGCCTGGGCTCCACTGCAAGACCAAGAGCTGGTCAAATTAAAGATAAGTAAATAAAGTTACATAAAATAATTATTTAAAAATAAAAGATTATTGTAAGATCTAAAAAAAAAAAAAAAAGCACTTAACTCACTCTTACTACATACAAAGCACTGATCTGGCATTTTTACATATAGTAAGTAACTCAATTGATCCTCAGGGCAACCTTATTGAAGATTGAATGGTGGCCTCTCAAAAGATACAAATCCGTCCTAACCCTTGGAAACTACCAATGGGAACTTATTTGGAAAAAGAATCTTTATGGATATAATTAAGTTCAAGGTTTTGAAATGAAATTATCTTGGTTTATCCAGGTAGGTCCTAAATCTAATGACAAGTGTCTTCATAGGAAACAGAAGAGCAAAGTACACAGAAAAGAGGGCAAGGTCACCCCAAGCCAAGACTGAAGTTACACTTCCGTGGCCAATGACCTCCTGGTACCACAGGAAGCTGGAAGAGGCAAGGACAGGGCTCCATCCACGCTGTCAGACAGAATGTGGCTCTCCAATAAGAACTGATTTCCATGGTCCTAAACCACCAAGTTTGTGGTCATTTGTTAAGATGACCTTAAGAAACCAATCCTACCTGTTTCTCAGATGAAGAAGATGAAGTGACTTGCCCAAGTTCACACAGGAAGTGGCAGAATAGAATTTGAACCCAGGAGATCTGGCATGAAGTCCTGTTCTTAATCACTACACTCACTCCTAGAAGACATTTACTGAACATCTACTGTGTGTCATGTGTGTTCGATGCAGGGAATACAGCCATACACAAAAGAGACAAAGTTCTTCATAAAGCTTGTGTAGGAATTACAGTTTAGGGAAGGCAAGTGGATTTGTCAAAGGTCATACAATTGGGGGAGCTGGAATTTGAAGCCAAGCATCCTGATTCCAGAGCCTGCATTTTATTTTCTAAAACAAAATGGAAGCTATTAGTCTAGGTGACCCCTGTAAAGTATACTAAAAGATAAAAAAGAGGGGGAGGCAGAGGGAGGTGGCCTATAGTGTGGTGGTTAGGACAGCTAGATCTCATGTGGCCAACTGCATAATTTGAATCTTGGAGCTAGCAGCCTGAGAAACACACTAGGAACATGTGCGTGTGTGCTCAAAATCCCAAAAAGGGGGAGAAATGGAGAAGGAATTGTGGTGTGCCCATTCCCCATAGGAGGTGCTTTCCTACTCCCCTTCCCAAACCCCATGAACACACATATCCTTTGGCAAAATTTTTTTTAAAAAGAGAGACAAAAATGCAGAAGTATAGTGGACTACCGTGGCTACCCCCCTTACCTCCAAGCAAGGTCTCATGTCAGTAGGCTTCATTCAGGTAGATAAAACAATGGGTGACTAGAGAGACAACTAGTCTACCATGAAGCAGAAGCAAAGATCCTCTTCTCTGCTTTTGGGAAGGCCTAACCTCTGGGGACAGCACCTAGAGGAACTGGTATGCATTGACATTGCCCCTCCAGATTGCAAGCAGGCTAAGACATTTGACCTCACTCTTCTAGGACCAGGGCTGGTCTGCTCCTAAGTTTGCCATGAAACAATCTGATTTCCACCTGGAGAACAAAATGACTTACTAAGTGAAACCAGACATCATTCCTAGGTTCAAGGGTAAAAGCTCTGAGTGGTGCATCTGTACTTTCAATGAAGCAGAGATGTTGTATCCTGGGACTTCCGACACCTAAAGACAAACACATTTGAAAGGACAAAGGTGCCAGAATGAGCCGGAAATGTGTTTTTGCAATTTTTTTTATTCCTTGGGAGGGGGAGAGGATAAAAGAAAAATGTTGTTTAACCTGAATAAATGTGGTGCAATTTCCTTTTCTGAATTAAATTTTAACTTTTTATAACTTTTTTTTCCTTTGCAAAAGCAAAGAAGACGAAGAGAACAGAATGAGGGGACTAGAAGAAAGAAAGAAAAAGGGAAGGTAGAAAAAGTAGAAAGAGAGAGATAAAATTTAAAAAATACATCCATACATGGTAAAGAAAAATATGGGATGAAGTGACAAGGGACTGAGATGGTAGACAAGGGGAAAATGAAAGGGAGAGACACAAGTCAAGAAAGGTTACCAGAGAATAAGAAAGGGAGAAAGATGGTTATTTTCTGTGTCAGTTTTCCAAATGCCCCTCCACCTGGGCTCTGGCCACCCCCTCCCTTAGCTACTGCTCAGGGGACTCTCTATCAGTCTATTGAAGAGGCAGGAGGCTATCAGTTTACAAGAAGAGAGGAAGCAGAGGAAGAGGAAAGAAAGCAGACAAATTACTAAATGAGGAAGCCAATTACCCAGCGCACCATACTTCAAGCTGTCAGTAGGCTGCTATTCCTCAGGCACCTTTGAGCAAAAAAGACAGACCCAGAACCGTAGAGCTTGCTGCCATCTGGCTTTTCCAATAAGATAATCTGTACAGACTTCCCCTCGCACGTTCACATGGAGTTGCCAGCATCCTGAATGAAATCTTCCCAAATCAGAATTACAGTACCACCGGGTCATGGGATCACAAAAGCAGGAGAGACCTTCAAATAAAACTCCCAGGAACCACTTTAATTTCTTAGTGGGACAACAGCAGGGTTTATTTGGAGTCTTCTGCTGACCTCTCTCAGAGCAACACACATCAAAAGCCAAAAGCAATAGACATTTGCTTCAGTCAAGAAGTCGAGGACGGTGCAGAGTAAAAGACCTTTTGTGACTGCCAAAGACTAGTACATGGGAGGCAGTTAGCATAGTATCTTCATTATGGGGAATTCTTTATTTTCACATAAAACCCTTGCAAACATTGATGCAGAACAAAGTAAATACCACCTAATCTAGCCACACGGGCTGATATGGGCATTGCTACATAATAACAGACCCACACAATTTGATGTGGAGAGCTGGGGGCAGAGAAAGGTCAGACAGGAGATCAAAATGTCTGGAAAAGAATCCTGTTAGTCAGTGGCAGGTTCCACTTTGCAAGAAATACGAGTTACAGAGAGGAGCTAGGGCACGGAGCACACTGTAGCAGCCTGATTATACAACATCTCCATCTTGAGCAAGCAGCCAAACTCCGGCAGGAGAGACCACTGGGAAGTTTAAATTTATGATAGGCTATATTGTCTTGTTCCTTGAATAAAGTCACAGGACATGGTTGGCTTGGAACTGAAGGGAAAAAAGCAAAGAAACTCAAGAAAAGGAAAATGTCAGGTTTGCAGTGATTAGGTTAGCTGAGGGATAAAAATGCTGATTCCTGCAGCCCCAAGTCCCTCGGAGAGCAGGCATCATAAAGCAGCCTGTCCCCTCATCAGCATTCTGCGTAAGTCTCTAAGAGACTCTCCTTCTCCACAGAGCGATGACTGGAATTCTGGGAAATGTTTATGGCGACTGCCACACCCACCTTCATGCTCCACAAGGCAAACTTGACTAGTCCTAGTCATGGTTTCTATAACAACCTTTCTCAGCAGGAGGCCTGTGAGCTACCAGGATCAGAATCACTGGGGGATACAGGTTGCTGATCGAAAGTCTTAGGAGTAGGGCTCAGAAAATTGCATTTTTTTCCCCTCTATTTTAGATTTTTGTCACAGGGCGAGTATGTTCACCAGGGAGAAACAGAATTGGGGAGCGGTGAAAAGTGATAAATCAGCCCCATGGGGGAATGGTCATGCTGGAATCCCTTCTCCTCCGTTTTTTCTCAGGATTCTGAGCATGTATGTACATATGCCCGATACGTTTTTCAGGCCTTTGGGTCCAGGGCTTAAACTATGGAGTCAGCCATGTGGGATCTAGCACCTTAACTATCACGCCACTGGCTGGCCCATAGGGACCTACATTGTTTTAAAAAAATATTCATTCATTCATGTATCTGTTCTGATTTTTCAAGGCTCTGGGTCTGAGACTCAAAACACAGTCAACCATGGGGGAATCCAACACCTAAACTACCACACCACCTACTAGCCCCAGGACCTACATTTTTAAAGTAGTTCTGCTGCTTATTTTTATGTAAATTTTGAAAACTACTCCTCCATCACATGCATTCTATGGAATCTTCCCTTTTCTCCTCCTTTCTCCCTCCAGCCATCTCTGGCAACCTTCACAGGAGGCACTGTGCTCAATGGTAAAGATGTGCAAAACACAGAGCTCACACTGAATATGTGCAGCACGGAAACCTTAACACAGGTAAAGGTATTCCTGTAACTCTACTCTAAATGCTCATGCCAACCCATGAAAAGGGACATGTTTCTTCTTATGAAATATAGAACTTCTAAAATAGAAATGTATTTAAGGAAACTTAAACATATGCTATCAATCATAAGCAAGACCTGGTTACTCTCACACACAATTTATTTTAAGAAGATGCATGTGGAGACAGCTCCATGGCTCCTGCGATCTAGCCATTTTGGGAGAAAGGAAGATGTCCCACTGATCACTGGGCCTCCAGCATACAAAACCCGCGTGGTAGGAAGACCCCTTTCAAGTCTCCTCTCTCTGTATCAGTCTTTGTCTCTCTCGACCTCTGTCTCTGTCCTCTGTCTCTTTCTCTCTCTGTCTTTTTTTTTTAATTTTTGCTTTTTAAAATTTTTTAAGGTGAGGCATTTTACAGGGCCCTTTGGCCCCTCCTAGGCCTTTATCTTGTTAATAATCCCCTCTCCTCCTCCCAGAACAGCCCTTCTTCAAGAGGCAGACAGCTCCATGGCTCCTGCGATCTAGCCATTTCACGCAGTGCGCAAGAGCGCTGCGCGGTTTTCTAATTTTTGAGTTTTATTGACATTTTTTGAATATTAATTTTTCTTTAGATTTATTTAAAAGTTTTTCTCTTCTTTTTCTCTGCTTCTTGTCTGGTTTTTTGCTGTTGTTGGTATTGTTTCCCTCTCTCTGCTTCCTTTTCTGCACACTCCTCGACCCTCAGATTGAACCTCCAAGTTCAGGAAGAAACCAACCATCCACCAGATGACTAGAAATCACTGCAGGACCACAAGAAATATGGGGAAGCAGGAAAATACCTCTCCCACAAGGGAAACGGCTAGCTCCTCTTCACACACAGTTCAATGAAAATCATGGAAATGTCTGATAAAGAATTCAGAACATTCATAATGACAAAGCTAACAGAGATGGAAGAGAAGAGAGACAAGGAACTGCTGAAAAGGAAGGAGAAAGGAGTTGAAGAGTTCCAGGAGGTGAGGAAATTCATGCAAGATCTAAAAGAGGAATTTCACACTTTACAAAAGAATCAGATGGAACTGTTAGAGATAAAGGCTATAATACAAGAAGTCAAAATCTCCCTTGAAACTATTAAAAGCAGACTAGATCATACAGAAAATAGAATCTCTAATGTAGAAGAGAAAATGGCTGGCCTGGAAAAATCCACCATGAAGACTGAGAAAATGGCCCCAAATTTGAGAATAATATGCTAGAAGTACTAGATACAATTAAACGTCCAAACATCCGGATAATAGGCATCCCAGAGGGTGAAGAGACTCATAAGGGCATTGATAATCTATTCCATGAAATCCTGCAAGAAAACTTTCCAAACCTGGAGAGGCACTCAAAGATTCAGTCCCAAGAAATACAGAGGACCCCAAATAGAATCAACCCAAGAAGATCTTCTCCAAGACACATTATAGCCAGATTGACCAAAACCACAGACAAAGATAAGATACTCAGACTGGCTAGAGAAAAAAGGCAAGTTACCTGCAAAGGGTATCCCATCAGACTAACAGCAGACCTCTCATCAGAAACAATGCGAGCGAGGAGAGAATGGGAAAATATATTCAAAGTATTAAGGGAAAAACAATTTCAACCAAGAATACTGTACCCAGCAAGGTTATTGTTCATTTGGGAAGAAAAGACACGAACTTTCCCAGATAAACAAAACCTGAAAGAATTTACCAGCACCAGACCAGATCTCCAAGAAGTTCTTAAGGGAGTGCTATGTCAGTAAAATTAAATGCAGACACACAGAAATAAGAGTTCAAAAACTAAGAAAATGGGCAACTTAATTGTAGGGACAATGTTTGGAGATGAATATTATATCCCAGAATTCAATCTGGAAGATCGAACCTTAACAGAAGAAAGATTAAGTGCATGAGACTGAACTCATGAAACAACATTCTGTGACTTGACTAAATTATTGCTGCTTTTCTCCTAAGCTTTGTTTTCCGGTTTTAAAGGATTTTTGTCCTGTCTTGAGCTGTTGATAGGTGCATGTACCTACTATTTGAACAGAATACTAACCTGTTTCTAGGCTTTAAGTTTCAAGGAAATATCATTACCAGTTCAAAACTACTCTTCTCGAAATTACCTGCTGAAAGTAGTTAGATTACTTATGATATTGTGTGATCAACAAAATGTTGGGGAAAAAGGAATGGAAGACAACTGTATATAGCAGAGATAGTGTAATAAGAGAGTGGGAAAGGGTAGAGGGTCAAACATGGGGTAAAAAACATATATATACGTATACATATGTATGAAAGTAGAAATGGAATATTATTGATGATAACATGTATGATTAAGCCACTATGCAGTTTATTCTAGATGGGAAACCACATTTAGTACGTTGTGATGATGCTCAGGGAATGAATGTTAAGTAATTAAAAAAAAAAAAAGTTGCAGGAGAAAAAAAAAAAACGGTAAAACTGTTCGTATCGAAATTTTTAAAAAAATTCATATTTGATGACTGCAGTAAGCTATATAGCCCCAGCTGGGTTCTACTTTATAATATGTTCATTCTACTCACTGGGGTTTATGCCTAAAGTCAGACTTGGGTTCATGTATAGGTATATATCAGCTGTGCTAGCTATTGGATATATTTAGACTAATTAAGTTCATTAGCAAATCAATTAAATGGGGGGAGGAAAGGCATAGAAAGCAACCATGGATACCAGAGACAATGTGGGAGGAGGGTGGGACATGGCAGAGGGTGAGGGATAAGGAATCAAGGATGGCAAAACAAAAAACAAAGTATACAAGACATAAGAATTGGAAAATTATTTGCTGAAAACATGTATGTTGATGTGCTTGATTGAGCCAATAGACAGTGTATTTTGGATGGAAAATTCATTTGTATGCTATAATGATGTATAGTGAATTAATGTAAAAAATAAATAAATTTAAAGAGAAAAAAAAGATGCATGTGTTTATTTGGAAATAAATTTAAGATATTATATTTGCCCATCATTCTTTGCTCCATACTTTGCATAGTCATCTTTATTCCACATGAGTAAGAAATACATCTGCTTAAGGGTCAGACAGCTGTGCAGTGGAAACAATGTTCTGTGATGCTGGACCCATATGGAGAGTCCTGGGTTTGAGTCCCCAAATACACCAGGTATGCAAGTCAATGCCCATGATCCCAAACTGGCTGAGACTGGGGGGTGGATTATGGCATGAAGACCCTGTTGCAGGTGCTCTCAATGAACTTTTTCAAAAAGAGAGAAAGAAAGAAATCTGCTTGAGACTGTGCCAAGGGTATAACCATCTGAATAAGAAAGTAAATTAACTATTGGGGCCAGCAAGTGGCGTGGTGGTTAAGGTGGTAGATTCCCAAATAGTGCACCAGGTTTGAGTCCTGGACCTGGTGGCTTGAAAATTATGCTGGGCGCATGTGCACATGTGCCAAAATCCCAAGAGAAGAGTAAAGCACAGGGTATTGTGGCATGGCCATTCCACTGGGGGGTGATTCTCACTTTTCTTCTCTGTCACTCTCTCATGAGCACACATGCCTTATGGCTAACACCTGAAAGGAAGGGAAGGAGGGAGGGAAAGAAGGAAGGAAATGAAACAAAGTTAACTACTGGCAAGAGAGACCTGCCATGTAGGCCCCGGACTTCTCACACATGAGTAGGGCATTCTCAGAAGTCTGCCACAGTTTACTCAAAGGCATTAAGAGTGAGAGAGAGGCAGAAATAGCTGCAGGGAACAGAGTTTGGATATGGCCAGGAAATGGTTTTGTTTGTCCTCTCTTCACATTATAGCAATGTGTCCTATATAAAAGCACACACAGTGGCTCTGAATTACATTCTAGCCTAAATATTGACCCCAATTCCTTGCTTCAGGCCATGCAGACTAGAAATTCTGCTCTGTTCTGATTAGACACTGTCATGCTTTATCAGCACCCCAGTGGGCCATGAACAATTTCCTTCTCTGATGGGGAACTCCTTCCTGGGGTTTTCCAGTTGATTTCCGCCATTCTGTGACACCCCAGTAAGTCTCCAGCGACTCTTCCTCTTGCTTTTCTCCAACTTTGCATGATTCAGGATTTCTTTTCACTGTCTTTTCCAGATTGACAGTCTTCATTCCTCTTTTCAACTGTGCTCTTGACCCGTCACCACCCTCTTTCCCAACATTTTTTCAACCCCCAGAAGCTTTCACATGAGACTAAAACAAATTCCTCATCCAACTTTTGCATGTATTTTAGCTCAACAATAAACAGGGAAAGAGGTCTCCAGGAATATTCCATTTCCACCATAAAGCAGGCTTCTGAGAATTACCAGTTTCCTCCTAGACAAAAAGGCAAGCACACAGTGCACACCATAGAAGGTTTGGGAGATGACAATGATGCAGTTTCAGCTCTGTGGACTCAACTCAAACAAGAGAGGAATGGACCAGAAGCAAACCATCTCTGATCATTATTCAAAAGCTCTACTGCTTGCTTGGCAAGAAACAATGTATTTCCTGTGATGTAGAAAACCATGCAGGCCATCAGTTAATTTGTACAGCAAGTTCATCTTTGGAAAGAATCCATTGGCCCTACAGTCAGATGCGAGGTATTTCTGACCATGTAGATTTGGTGTAAATATCCCTATCACACTGGTATTAGTGACTGTGAACACCATTCGCTGGTGTTCCATGATTCTGTTCAATGTCTGTTCTACCACCTCCAGACCCCAACTCTCGTTTGGGAATGCAAGTCAAGAAAAATAATGAACAAAAAACTCAGAAAGCTTGATAACCATTAGGACAGCACAATAGTGTCCTGGATTTTCAGGTGCTCAGGCTAAGACAGAAGATAAAAACAGAAGGAGAAAGAGGAAATCACTAAGCTCAATACCAGTTACTGTGAAGCACATCAGATTGGCTTGAAATCTACCAGCAAATCAAGTTGAGTGAGAATCATCAAATATTCAGGCCAGGGTTGGGTAGCTTGGAGACATGCCTTTTTTAGGGAAACATTTTCACCTTCTTTCTATTCCCTTGATGTATATAAAGTAATTGCTCAGAATAGTCTCAGCAGCTGATACAAATTATAAGGAAAGCTTCCAAAGACCAGGACTGCATTTTTGGTGGCCAGGCTCAGTCAGAGACTTCACAGGTCTTGAGATCTGTGATCATTTTTAACTCCCTTAGCCGGTCATTGCTCTATCAGATATCAACCTTTCTGACCTCAGTGAGTGACTGGGTGGGTAGACTCTCAAATTTGTTCTTTTGAAATAAACTCAGGATGGTTCTATAAAATTAGGATGCAGTTTTTCAGCAAAAACAGGGGTGGATCAGGGTTCAGCATTTATTCTCCTCAGTTGACAAAGGGAATTATGAGTTCTTAGAAAATCTTGGTTATTGCAAGTCTGGGCATTGAAGCTTTCTAGGAAACAGCCAAAAGACATCAGAACGTGGCCAAAATAGGTGCCTTCATTACTTGCAGGCATGTAAGAAGAGAATAACTATCCAAAATTGGGAAAAGGGAAAAGAAACATCATTTTATACCCATACTGTTTTATCTTTCAATCCCTAACCTTCTCTTTCAGCTTCCAGTCTGGTGATTTCTCCAGAATTCTCAATAATATCATTTTCACCATCCTCATCCTCACTGGCAAGCTCTTACTCTGTGCCTGGCATAGTGTTTTATATACACATTGCCTCTTACACCCTGCTTATACCCTGAACATCTCCCACCACCTCTGCAATGACCACAAACAAGCAGATGTATGTTTACAAGGTGACACAAACTCACATACATACCCCAGTATGAATACAGATACACATACTTACAGATAAACATACTTACAGTGTAGATACTAGGATTATCCGAATTGTATGGGTGATAAACCTATTGCTCAAAAAATTTAATAACCGGGCCAGCAGGTGGCATAGAGGTTAAGGCAGCTGGATCCCACATGGCCAACTGCATGGTTCAAGTCCTAAACCTGGCAGCTTGAAAATCAAGCAATGTGTGTGTGTGTGTGTGTGCTCACGCACACACATGCACATGCATGTATGTGCAGGTGCTCAAAATCCTGAAAGGGAAATGGAGGAAAAGGGATTGTGGCATGGCATTCCTCCTCAGGGGGTAATTTCTCTTTCCCTCTCTCTCTCTGTCTCTTTCCAGCGAGTGCACACACCCATAGCAAACTAAAAAAATAGTAATAATAAAATGTAATGACCACCTCAGGTCACAGCTGGTAAGTGATAAAGCCAGGCTTCAAACTTGTATCTTTAACTTCAGAGTCTGCGTATTCAACAAGCATAAGGAGAAAGGAGGCCTTATCTTCATTTACCAAGGGCAGTCAGGGTACAACAGAGAAAAACACACAGAATGGTTCGGAAACTTAACCTTTGTATAAAGCTAACCCAAATCAAATTCAATAGTATTTTTTTTTCATAATTTGAGGGTATTTCAGTATACAAGGAAAGAAATGTGTAAGTACTTAGATTATTCACTGAGTCCCAGTGTAAAAACCAATGATTACTTAAGTGACAGAATGCTGAGAAGGCCTCTCTTTGAAGGTGCCTTGGCCAGGACAGTATTTAAGAGGCAAATAAAAATATAAGAGGGGTGTTAGAGGATTCCCCTGGAACTCCAAGTTTTGTTGCAATAAACTGAATTGCCTTACAGAAGTTTGTCAAAGATGACTGTAGACAAGAAGACTGATAATAACATATGCTTTAGTGTCTGTTTTCTTTGAGAATGTGTAAGTAATATGGTTAGAAGGAATCATAAAAGAGTTTTATTAACAATAAGATGATTAGAACCTGCACTTACTTGAATTTTTTTAAAGACTCAGTGAGAAGAAAATATCACCGTTGCCAATAACTTCTTTACCCTATCATTTTAGTGCCCAGATCATGGGTATGCAGGCAACAAACCAATTTCCTATCCACAAAGATAGTACATGTCACCGAATGCTTTGAAGATTATGAGGATATTAGGGGTAGGATCATTAGGTTGATCCACAAATGACTTATAGACCACTTATAGATCCCCAAATGACTTACAGACTCATTCGGAAACATAGGAGAGCAACAAGGGTAAGACAATTTGGTGGACTACATAGAAAATCAGAATACCTTGGCTTGCCAAAAGATCACCAAAGAGACCTGACTCCTTCTGTATCTAAACTAGAACCAGTCTGTCATTCAGTAAAGTGGGTGAGTTAGAGCCCATTGGTGGAGGCTCTAACCTCAGTTCAGAGGGAATAGAAAACTAATCCCATATTACATGAAGGAGCCAAATGCCATCAGCAATCTTCCCGCTTACACCCTGAACCCCCCCCCCCCATCTGTAATGACCATGAGCAAGCAGATGTGTTTACAAGGTGACACACACTCACACACACACCGCAGTACACCGCAGTACACACAAGCACATGTGCACAGACATATTGTGTGTGTCCTCTGGAGAACTTCAGCAGGTAAAGGGCCAGATTGGAGCAGGAAGGGTGCCTGCTGGAAGGGATAGCAGGGACTGAGAACTGTGGCTATTAAATCCACAGTTTCTCCTGTAGTTTTGCTCACAGTGAGCCTATGTTCCAGACTCTCAAATGTTCCTGTAATGACAGGTGCTTCTCCCAACCCCTCGGATCTTTCTGGTAGGGTAAGTCATTTTTCTCCAAAGATCTTAGTTTGGGGGTAACCACTTTCTTCTGGTCCATTCTCTTCTTTTGCTCCTTCCCTATAAAGCCCATTTATGGTAGAAATAGTCAGCTGTCCAAGTTTAAAACTACTCTTTTTTTTTTTTTTAAGAGAGATTTTTTGTAATAGGTCACGTATGCTTGCCAAAGAGACAGAGACAGACAGAAAGTGAGAATCACCTCCCAGGGGGATGACCACGCCACAGTTCCTTCTCCTCTGTTCTCCTCTCAGGATTTTGGGCATACACGTTACACACACTCAGAGTGTTTTATTCCCAGGTCCAGACTCAAACCATAGTCAACTACATGGGAGTCCAGCAACATAACCATTACTCCATCTACTTGTACCTACAACTCCTCTACCAAGGAATGCTAAGCATCGTAGGATGCCAGTCTTCCTCTAGATAGTGGCAATTAGTGAAACTACATTCACACATTTACCAAGAGGTGTGTAGGGCGGGATTCTTCATAGGACTGATGGTCACAGCATAACAGTGGGAATACCTAAATGTCAATGGAGGGTGGTCGATAAACTGCGTAGAGTCAATCCAGGCAGGCCGGCCACAGTACTGCAGACAGCACCACTGGCCAGGAGGCTAAAGGCTGCGTGCAAGGCTTGGGTTTGGTTTCAAGGACTGTTTGACTACTCCAGGCATGGTTGCGAGCATCTGTCATCCTAGCTAACTGAGAGGCTGGGGCAGGAAGGTTGTGATATAGCAAGACCTCATCAAAAATATCCCATTCCTGTCTCTCTTACTTTCTCGCTCTCCTCCTTTTTTTCTCTCCCTCTTGCTCTCTTTCTGAAAGGGGAAAACAATAGAAGGAATACTACATAGCAGTTAGAAAGAATGAGGCAGATCCATCTAGACTAACTTGGAGAGAGAGGTCTCCAAGTCATTTTGTTGAAAATTCAAGTGGTGGAGTAATTTATCATATGATTTACATATGACTTACATATAGTAAATCTCACTCCTTCGCAAAACAGTAAGTTCCATACAGTCACATGTATACTTGGAAAGGCATATCAGGGTCTGCAGGGCCACACACCAAATTGAAAACTTCAGATTTTCTGGCGGGACCCTTGGATTTGGGCTAGTGGGTAAAGACTTCAGTCTTGATTTTTTTTTTATTCTGTTCATAAGAGCAATGTATTTATAAATAACTTACACAATAAAAAATTATTCTAAGACATTTAAATAAATAAGGAATTTTTTTTAACTAATGGAAGCTCTTCTCCCAAATCACATAAAAGAAACAAAATAACACATAGGCTCTCTCTTCACCACCAAGAACCTCAACTTGACTGTTACATAATTTTTCTATCCATCATTAATTCACTCACTCAGCAAATATTTCCACAGGGCCTACTATGTACAAGCACTGTTCTGTAAGCTGCTTTCCTCTCTCAGCATATAAAATTTATTCCTGGAAGTGTTCCATAACTCAGCTCTTAACCCTGTGCTCTTTTCCACTAGGGTTCCCCAGACTCATCAACTCTGTTTTCTAAACTTCTTTTTGGAACCCCAGGCCTCTGAAGAGTTTTTTGTCCAGGCATTCAGCTCTTCCTCAACAAATAACAAGTTAACCATTAGCATCTGTCCCACTAACTATAGTTCATTTACTCGAACCCTGATCTGTGTGGGAAGCATTCTCAAGTCTACAAAGACTAGGGGTGGGGTGGGGTAGCCCTCTTGAACACCACTGCCCAGTCTCATGTAGACAAATACATAGTGACACACATCCCCATCTAGACGCAGAAACGGGATTGTTTTTCTGAGGCTTGGGTCTGCTGACTTTGAACCACATGTCCTTAAATTCTGGTTTCAGCTGGGGAGGAAGAGACACTTGACGTTAATGAAGTTTAATTCTTCTATCAGCTTTATATCATTTCTGCCAATGAACATTCTGTCGGCCAAGGCTCAGCCTCACTCTTCCTTGATTCTTCAAAGAGCCCTATAGACTTCGCACTTGAAGCCCAGTTTCTATTAACTTTCCTTTCTCCAGTTGCCCTCCCCACACCAAAAAAAAAAAAAAAAAAAAAAAAAAACCCAAATGATAAAAAGCAAAATCAAAATTTCAAACAGTCTCATGAAACTTGCTAGACCAGTGGCAGTTTTCTCGTGGAGAGAAATTGTGAGTAAAGGGTTAAACATTAACATGCTTCCCCGGACAGTCTCTTCTACCCTGTTAATGGAGCCCAAGAGCAAGCCTTGGCAGGAATTGAACATTAGCTCATGACAGGTGTAGGCTTCATGCTGGCTGCTGCTGCATTTCCAGTGGAAAAAACAGGGGACATGGGGACTACTCCATGACACGGTAGGCTGGAACAGATTGCTTTGCAGAGATCTCTTCTGGCTGAAATAATTCCCTATAACAACTTCCTTGACACGCTGTCAGAATGGCCTGTTTCCAAGGAAATTGCTGCTGCATGGGGATCCAACAGACATCATCTGTGGTCTTCCAGAGAGAGACATGCAGAACAAACCTGCTGCAGTCTTCTGATAGACTCATCTGTCCACTCGGCAACCTTGCTAAATCGGGTCCCTCTGATGCACACTGCCTGGCACCCTCCAGTTGCTCCACATCATAGTACTGTCACGTTCACTGTACCTCTGGGCTCACAAACCGAAACGTCCATGGGCGCCTGCCAGATAACATAAATGATCTAAGCAGGCTAGATGACAACCAGAGAGTGCCTGCCTATGGAGGGAGAGGCCACACTCAGCTCCCTCCAGTTGGTGGTTTTCACTTCACGGTGCTCTTCTGGAACAGAGCTCTACACAGACCTGGTCTGCCTGAAATAAGCCCAGAAACAATGTCCTGACCCATCGTACCGGGCTGGATTCTGTCTCCCAAAATGCATGTCACCAGAAATGTCAGCACATGACCTTATTAGGAAATAGGCTCTTTGCAGATGTAATTAATTGAATTAAGATAAGGTTATACTGGATTAAGGTGAGCCTAAAATCCTATGACCGGAGTCCTTCTAAGAGGAGAGACAAAAGGGCCAGTAGATGGCGTAGCGGTGACGTCGCTGGACTCTCACATGGCCAACCACAGTTCAAGTTCTAGACCTGATGGCTTGAAAAATCATACTGGGCACATGTGCATGTGTGAACAAGATCCCGGGAGGAAAATGGAGAAGGGACTGTAGTGTGGCCATCCCCTCTGGGAACTGATTTCTCACTTCCCCTCTCACTGTGTCTGCCTCTCTCTCTCTCTCTCTCTCTCTCTCTCTCTCTCTCTCTCAGTGGAGTACACATGCCCTTAGGCAAAAACCTCTCAAAAAAAAAAGTGAGACAGAGAGACAAGGGTCACACTGAGAGGAAAATAATATGTGAAGATGGAGGCAGAGATTG
This sequence comes from Tupaia tana, assembly GCA_026018925.1. Classification (NCBI taxonomy): domain Eukaryota; kingdom Metazoa; phylum Chordata; class Mammalia; order Scandentia; family Tupaiidae; genus Tupaia; species Tupaia tana. The sequence goes on along the minus strand of JAKSZU010000014.1, from coordinate 29,544,634 downwards.
GAGTGATGTTGCCTGCGAGTCAAGGAACACCAAGAAATGCCAAGTATTGTCAGCAACTGCCAGAAGCTGAAAGAGAGGCAAGGACCCCCTCCCCCCCTGCTGAAGAGAGGACTCTGTTGGAATTTTCTTTCCTTCTTTTTAATTTTTAAATTTATTTTATCTATTTATTTTTGCTTAAGAGCAAAATATTTCAGTGAAATAGAATAATAGCAAGTATCCTCATGTGCCTTGGTGTTACACGGTCTCTCATTTGAATGATCACAATGCCCCCAAATCTATGCTGGCCTCTTTCAGCCCACTGTGCACCGTAGCCAGGATATTTCGAAAACTCGAATCAGATGATGTCGCTTATCTCCCTGAAATCCCTTAATGATGTCCCATTGCTCTTCTGGTAAAGACTAACATCATTACCGTACTGTGACTCACAAAGCCCTGCAGGTGCTGGTCATGCACCCCTCATCTCTGCCTCAGTTTCACTCGATTCCTTGTAGCTCTGTTCCCTGTCTTCAACTTCAGAGCCTTTGCACGTGCTGCACACTCTCTCTTTAAAAAGAGAAAAATGCCAAAGGGCACATGTGCTCACTGGAGAGAGACATCAAAAGTGAGAAAACACCCTTCATGGGACACAGTCACATGTAATCACTTCCCTATTTCTTCCTCCTTTTCAGGATTTTCAGCATGCACACACATAGGCACCTGGCATGTTTTATAGCTGCTAGATTTGGGATTCAAACCATGAAGTCAGCCATGTGGGATCCAGCCACCTTAACCACCATGGGGCTGGCCTTCACATGCTTATCTCCTTAGCTCAAATATCTTCATCGCCTCACCCCACTCCAACAATGCACACATACACGTGTACACACATACTCCCCTCTGACAAAAGCCTACTCATCCTGCTATAAGGTCCATCATCATTTCCTCAAGACAAACTGTCCCTGGCCCACAATCCAAAGTTAGTCTAGTCCTTTTCAGACACTCTCATGGTCCCATGCTCCTTTTAAATTTAGTACTTCCTGGGGCCAGCAGGTGGCATGATGGTTAAGGCACTGGACTCCTATAAGCCAACTGTGGTTCAAGTCCTAGACCCGGTGGCTTGCTTTCTCACTTTACCTCTCTCTCTCTGTCTCTGTCTCTCTCTGGTCAAATAATAAATTAAAGAAAATAATAAATAAATTTAATACTTCTCACCAAAATGTGTGATCACATGATTCATATCTGTCACCTGTTAGACTGTAACAGTCATCTTTCAAGCCTTGCATGGCACCTACCATACCGCATGATGTCATAGGAGGCAGTATACAGGCACTCCTCACTTAACAACCAACATTTGTTCCTACAACTAAGTCATTAAGCAAATTAGTTGATAAGTGAGGAGTTTAAAGGCGAATGTCTTCTGGTGTACTGTAGTACCATAGGGTATATATTTTTCAATAGCTGTCATGTAACACCATGCTAGAATAATGTGACTTTATCCACAGAAAAAGTATACATTAGGTAAGTACCAGACAGTGACAAGACACACCACAATAATATAAATCCGATGTAATCGTTTTTATTTATTCTAAATGCTGATATGAGTGCACACAATAAAGTGCAAACCCATAAATGAAATACATAGTCTTGCATGAGTGTGAATGCTTCCTGCAGTGAATACTAACCAACTCTGGGAATGGGACAAAGACCGAGAAAGGGCATGTCCTGCACTGGAGAACTGGTCCTAAGTCCTGGTGGTGGTTAAACAGATAGGTTGTTACACAAGGAGCAGCTGTAGTATGATCTTTCCAGAGAATCTGCACGATTTTATCCTATTCCAAGTTAAATGTTCTCCACTATCCCTTTGATGCCATAGTCCTTGGTTTGCACTTCTATCACAGCAGCATTTCAGATTTTGTACTGTCCTCTGATATTCACCTTTGTGAGTCTTCTGGCCACTGACCACACTGTGGGCAGGGATTATATTATGCTTGTCATGGCATTACCTGCTGCACAGCATGGGGCTTTGTCATGCCATCTTAGTCCACTTTTCCACTGCTTGTAACAGAACACTGCAGACTGGGTAACTTATTAAGAATAGATGTTTATGTAGTTCATGATCTCAGAAGTCCAATGTCAAGGGGCTACATCTAGTAAGGGCTTTCTTGCTTGTGGGGTTCTCTGCAGTGTCCTAGAGCAGTGCAGGGCATTCTACTGCAGGAAAACATGGATGACCATGTCTGTATCAGCTCTGACTTCTCTTCTTCTTGAAACCACCAGGACTCAATAATAAATGAATCAGTTCAAACTCTCATGACCTTATATAATCCTAATCACCTCCCAGAAGCCCCACCTCTTAATACCATAGCTGTATTAAGTTTCTATCCTCTTAATAGTGTTACACTGACAGTTAAGTTTCTTTCTTTTTTAGAGAGGGATTTTTTTGCTATAGGGTGCATGCATTTGCCAGAGAGACAGAAAGATAGAGAGATAGAAAGAAAGAAATCATCCCCTAGGGGAGATGGCCACACCACAATCCCTTGTCCACCATTCTCCTCTCGGGATCTTGGGGACACACGTACATGCGCCCAGTGTGAGTTTTAAGCCACTGGGTCTAGGGCTCAAACCACAGTCAACTACGTGGGAGTCCAGTGACATAACCATTATGCCATCTGCTGGTCCCTTGGCAGTTAAGTTTCTAACACATAAACTTTTGGGAGCCACATTCAAATCATTGCACATATTTAATAAGTATTCATTGGGTTAAGGACATTTTTTAAAAGTTTTTTTGCCATAGAGCACATGGGTTCACTAGAGAGTGAGAGTGAGTGAGTGAGAGAGAGAGAGAGAGAGAGAGAGAGAGGGAGGGAGGCAGTGAGAGGAAAGTAAGAAATCACTTCCTGGGGGATGGCCATGCTGCAATCCCTTCTTCTCCATTCCCCTCCTGGGATTTTGGGCACACATGCCCGGCATGATTTTCAAGCGGTCAGGTCTGGAATTCTACCATAGTGGGCCACGTAGGAGTCCAGCACCTTACCCATCATGCCACCTGCTGGCCCCCTTAAGGACATATTTTAAAACTCTCCTTTAATAATGGTAACAAGGCCTTACACTGTTGATTGGGCAGGAGCTATGGCATAACCATACCTGCTGTAGTGGCACTGTGATAGCAAAATGCTCTCCAATGCCAAATACCATATTGCTTAAAAGAAAAAAAAAAAAAAAAAAATAGCCCTTTTTTCCTTCCGAAAAGCCACGACCAGTTGCCAGGTTGACTCATACTCTTCGAGCACATGCTTGACTACGATCCTGGCTGGCTGCGAAAGGCTAAGGGGAAGGATCACAGCTTGAGACCCTATTGACGGTGATTGTCTCTGTCTCTCTCGTGAAAATAAAGAAATAAATTTTAAAAACCACTAAAATAGAGCCTGGGCTCTGGAGTTTGAAACCTGGGTTTGAATCTACTTTGTGCCAGGCACAAGCCAAAGGAAGGATAGCTTTAAACAGAAGAGCTACTTCTTTGTAATGCTAACTCAACTTTTTAGGAGCCATTCATTACATATGCCAGGTTTTCCATGCCAGGTGCATGTGTGCCCAGGATCCTGACCAGTTGGGGGGCAGGGAAAGCGGGTGGCAGCATGACATGACCCTGTCGAGGGTATATCTCCCTCTTTCTCTCTCTCATACACATGCTAACTATCATGAATAAAATAAAACTTAAAAAAAAAAAAAAAAAAAAAAAAAAAAAAAAAACCAGGTTGGGGCCAGCAGGTGGTACAGTGGTTAACGTTCTGGATCCCACATGGCAGATTGTACTCGGTGGCTTGAAAAACACACCAGACATGTGTGCATATGTGCCCAAAATGCTGAAAGGAGAATGGAGAAAGCTTGTGTAATTTAGTCTCTGTGGCATTTCAACTAGCCCTTCAAAAGAAGAGCCTTCAACAATAATGAATATGTTTTAAAACTTATAGAGGGGGCCAGCATGTGGCGTGGTGGTTAAGGCACTGGACACTCCCACATGGCCAACCACAGTTCAAGTCCCAGACCTGGTGGTTTGCTTTCTCACTTTCCCTCTCTCTTTCTGTGTCTCTTTCAGGTCAAACTAAAATAAATGAATGAATAAATACAATTAAAATAAATAATTAAAAAAAAAAAAAAACCTTTGTAGAACAAAAAGGAGTTTGCTCTGATCTGAACTAAATCTTTCATGTCTTCCATCCAGGCCCTGAAATTCCCCTTTCTTGCCATCATCCTGCAGAAGGGACCACAGAGCCTCAAGGAACTCCAAGCTGCTCAGTGCGTGCAGGAAATTTGTGGTTAATCACTTCAACCTGCTTTACTTTAACAGAGATTTTCTGAGACCTGTTTATTGTTCCGCTGCTTGGCTGCTCTGGAGTTATCTCTGACCAAAGTCTTACATTTATTTGTAGAGCAGAAGAAGGTATATTTTTACTCACATCCCTTCCAAGTCCCTGAATTAAATTAGTGTGAACTTTCCAAAATAAATTCACCTTTGAGCTAAAACAAAGCATGGAAAGTTTCAACCCAAAAGGATACCTCACTGGAAAGTTAGAAGCAAATGAAAATTGGGATTATAATGGATATTTTAGTGTAACTTCAGTACTTGTAGTTACAAAAGATAAATCATTTAAAATAAAAGACACTCTAACAGGGTTGGTGCAAACAATCCAGGACCGACTTGTACTTCCCCTTTCTTTCTCCAGTCTCTAAGAAAAAACAACTAGGAATAAATAGAATGGAAAAAATCAGCACATGTGGATCTAATTCTGTACCATGTCCCTGGTTAAAACCCAAGGAAAGAATGTTTTATCAGAATGAGAAAAGAGGAACAATCAATATTAGGAAGACCTCTGATTTTTGCACTCGACAAATGTAATTTACTGAACCCTGGTTGTGGTCTGGTAGCATTTGTCAACAACTCAGAGTTAACATTGTATATGGCTAGTCACCATGGTTTTTCCTATAGTAAACTGTCCTCAGGGATATGGTAAATTTGTAATACAGATAGATGGCGGGGTATTGGAGCTTGTTTTTTCCCTTAATATTCAACATTTAAAACATTTTCCAATCACTTCCAAGCCCTGAAAGATTCAAATTCTGGCCAATTCTGAGGCATTCACCTTTCTAAAAGTCCATCCAGAGTCATAACTGGGACTGTGCCCACATAAGAACCAAGTACTATTAGTTAACATAGCATTAAAACTAGTGTGGCAATGGGACCAGCAGATGGCATAATGCTTACATTGGGGGACTCCTATGCAGTTGACCAGGGTTCGAGTCCTGGACCCGGGAGCTTAAAACTCATGGTGTGTGTGTGTGTGTGTGTGCGTGTGTGTGTGTGTGTCCAAAATTCCAAGAAGAAAATGTAAGAGAAGGGATTACAGGGTAGCTATCTCCCTTTCTGTCTCTCTGGTGAACACAAAACTCTCTCTCTAAAAAAAAAAAAAAAAAAAAAAAAAAAAAAAAAAACTAGTGTGGCACTTTAAAAAACTGCAGAAAGATGAGTTAAGTTCTAAACAAAACTGTTATTTTCAAACAGTTTTTAATAACAAAAGAAAGCTCCCTTTCTATTGCTCTTCCCACTGTCACCCAACATATACATAGTCTTGGCAGAAGATTAATATACGAAATGGCTAAGAGAGTAATTGGGGCTTGCCCTGTAGCACAGTACTCAGGTACTATGCAGAGAAAACTAGATTCCACATGTCCAATCAGGGTTCAAGTCCTAGCCCTGTCAGTTTGAAAAACATGTGGGGTACACATGTATGTGCCTGGGGTCCTGACAGGATGAAACACTGGAGGTAAAAGGATCGGGGTGTGACTAGATGTCATGAGGAGGGTACTTCCTCTCCCTCTCTGTCACGTGCACACATTTGCACGTGTGCGCACATACACATATACACTCATAAACACATACAGAATTGCTCTAATAAAGCAGGGGTCCTGGAAGCTGGCCCTTTGCCTTTCTCCCATAAACCACCTCCCATAATCTTCCTTTTCCCTACTGACTGACTGAATAAACACATGAAAAAAATCGTTTCAGAATAAATTCATGGGGCCGGCAGGTGGTGTGGTGGTTAAGGGCACTGGACTCCCATGTGGCCAACCACGGTTCAAGTCCTGGACCCAGTGGCTTGCTTTCGCACTTTCCATCTCTCTTGTTCTCTCTTGCATTGTCCCTTTCTATCAAATTAAAATAATCCTTTTAATAATTTGATTATTGTTAAATAATCAAATTAAATAATCCTTTTTTTAAAAAAATAATAAATTTGTTATTTTTTTAATTAGCTGGCATCATTTAAATCTAGTCTTTATTGAGGTCACAAGCATATGTACATGCTGCTCCTAAATTAATTCTAATAGCTCACATAAGCAGTAGTTGCCAGGAAGCATCATTTTTTTTTTTTTTTTTTTGGAGGAGGTTTTTGCTATAGGGCGCATGCGCTCGCCAGACGGATACAGAGAGACAGAGAGATAGAAAGCGAAAAATCACCCCTCAGAGGGGATGGTCACGCCACAATCCCTTCTCCTCCATTCTCCTCCCAGGATCTTGGGCATGCACGCACACGCACCCGGCGTGAGTTTAAGCCACTGGGTCCAGGACTCAAACCGCGGTCGACTACGTGGGAGTCCAGCGACATAGCCATTACGGTAACTGCTGGTCCCACCAGGAAGCATCATTTTGAGAGTTCCTTTTGTGTTTACTTTCCCCAATTCTGTATTATTTGCATTTTATTATTCGCTAAACAAAGCAATTTTTTTATTTGCATAAAAAGCTTTTAAAAGTTCATTTTTAAATCAAGTTTCCTTTTTTACCTTTTTTGGTTAACTTTTCTTTTAGATTGCTTGTATATTGGCAAATGGAAAGAGTAAAAGGGACAGATTCCATCCTCCTTTTTGTTTGTGATTTGACGAAATAGTAGCATGTCTGTGGAGGTAGTCCAACTGACATACGCTGTGAAGCTATAAGCGGGCCCCGGGCATTATTATCCCATCCGCATTGTCGCTGATGTATCCTTAATGACTGGCTGATGTTTTCAGTGTGGTGTTTGTCACCATTGATGGCCAGGGTTGGTTCTTTTGCATCAGATGGTCAGAGATTCCCACAGTCCCCCCGGCCCTATCTATATGTGCCCCCCACTATCCTGCTTCAAAGAAACCCAATACCAGAAAGAAGGAAGGAACATAGTTGTCCTGTGGAAGCTATGTCCTTGGCATAGAGTAATCAAATCATAATATTCATAACCTAACAGCTCTGGATATATTGGGTAAACCTAGGTTTTTTTAATAAAAGCATTTAGTGACATTTACAGAGACTTTTGGGACCAGCAGTTAGCGTAATGGCTATGTCGCTGGACTCCCAGGTAGTCAACCACGCAGTTCACGTCCCAGACCCGGTGGCTTAAAACTCACGCTAGGCGCGTGTGTGTGTGTGCCCAAGATCCCAAGAGGAGAACGGAGGAGAAGGGATTGCGGTGTGGCCATCTCCCTGGGGGGTGATTTCTCGCTTTCTGTCTCTCTGTCTCTGTCTGTCTGGCAAGTGCAAGCAGCCTATAGCAAAAACCTCTCAAAAAAAAAAAAAAAATTTACAGAGACTTTAATTTATACTTGGAATGGGAAGACTTTTTTAAAAGTTCTTTTATCAGAAAATGGCCCCCCAAAATGCATGTTATCACCAGAACGATAATCACCACCTCAAATCTGTAATCCTGCCAAAGAAGCCAGTTTGACAGGGTCAGTTAGATGACAAGGGCTTGCAGAAGCTCGTGTTCCCTAAATGTCCTTAGCATTTCCCTTAAGAAAGGATGGGGATAGTGAAATCGGCTGGAATTACAGCTTTTTCCTGGCCAGCTCTGCAAAATATTATTCCAGAGGCTGTGCATCTTATCTTCTGGTCCACATTTCCAGTGGGGCCGAAGACAGAAAGCACATTTGGACTGGCACATGGCTCGAACTCTTTTACTTTAAAGAAAGAAAAATTGAGCAACCTTGGAAGAACTCCATATTCTTCTTTAAAAAAAAATTTTTTTTTTCAAGTTTCTCTTGAAAACTAGTTACAACTTTGAGCAGGAAGGAAGGGTTTGGAACAGCTGTCCCTGAGTGAGTTGGAGGAATGTTAATCACTGTCCCTTCTCTCCTTTACTTAAAGATTAGCTCACATCCCAGACCTCTGCAAAAGGAAACCGCATCTGCTTAACTTTTGAGACTATCGTGAGGAATATTTTTAACAGTAGTAGCATGTCAGCCGGGTCTAAAGGAAGCTTAAGTCCGGAAACTTATCCCAAAGCAACAAGAGCCCAAGGGGTCAGCAATGGGCTGGCTGGACATTTGAGAAACTCATTTGAGTTCTTGACTGAAGTTCCCCAGGACAAGATAAAACTTAGCAAAAACAAGGTTAAGACAAAATTGCCATATACACAGGCATCTGCAGCTTCAGCATTTAGGCAAAATGAATCTGCACAGACCACAGTAGGTTAAAAAAAATTATATTAAACACAATTTCTTCTGTAGATAGTTAAGTAAGGAAAGCAAGATGCAGGAAAATAGATAATATATTAGGTCGTTGGGAAAGTCGTGACATATTTTTCTATGCAAAAAGGCATCATGATTTTCCCAATGACCCAATATTATCCCATTTTAATAAAATAAACAGTGACTACTTCAATCCAATATAAATTTTTTAAGATGACTTCTTGAACACAGAGCTAGATGTGGAAGGTGCTACTACTCATAACAGGAAAGAGAGTAAGAAAAGGGGAAATAAGGAGCTTTTAAAAAGGGAGAGAGAGGAGTTGCTGTCGTACAGAAGAATATGTACAACCTATCATTGAAAATTAAGACACACAATCTATCTATGGTTTTATTACAAACATGCAAAAGTGAATATATGCGTAGATGAGAACTAGAAGGTGTCACAAATAGAAATTTATTTGCTTTCAGGATAAAACCATGAATAATTTTCTTAAAGCAAATGACATAAGGCATTTTAGGAATGTGGAATTATGATAGGTTTTCTCCCTGCAGTCAAAACCCTTTGTAACATCATGGTTAGGTACATAACATTAAGACAGAAACGAGATGTATTTTCAAAGCAGGTCTGAGCTTCTGTGAAGACAGGCAGTGGTCTATGAGATCAAAATGAGTCAGACACAGCCTAGGGAATTCCAGCCATCCACACAGACAGGACAAAAAAGTGGAACTGCCCCCCCTTAACAATTGATTTCCTCCGGCACCTGGTGGTCTGGAGATCTGTGACCTCATAAAATCCAGGAGACCACCACACCTGAGCTGCAGAGCACTAAAGTGAAAAGCTCATTCTGACCTAAATATGTTAAAATAGGTACCTCAATCTGTCAATATGGCAGCAAGATGCTTGCTTTCAATGGTGGATAGGAAACGGATCCGAAAAAAAAAAAATTAAGGAAATAAAATATTAAAAAATGTAAATGTGACGGAAATTATAAACAGCCTAAAGCTCCTCTCCCTTCGGGAACAGCTGTGTCTGCTAATCCCTGGAGGAGTCCTCCCTGCGATCTCCCTTCCTTCCTTCCTCCGTCTCTCTCTAATAGCTCCCTTGTTCCTGCTGGACAAAACTAGCCCTTTGTGGCTGCTCTCAGAACAACATTAAAAACAGGAATAGGGAAATTGTAAACAGGAGGCTTCTGGCCTACAGGCGAAGACACACACAGGCCTCTGAGGCCTACTTCATGCTAAGCAAAGAAACAGATCTTTGTTGCTAAAGGGATTAGGACTGCGGGATTTCGGAGGCACTGCTGAGGCGTTCAGCTGGCCTGAAGTAGGGGCTTTGTAAAGAGATACCTCCATTAGAGGTCTGTGAGCGGAAATCATTCATACTCTTTATACAATCTGGGTAATGTGATAGTGTTGGACTGTTAAACGCCTCTGGTGAGGCAGGGTCCTATCTCCTTGAATGGTAAATTCTTTAGCAGCTAAATAGATGGTGGTATAATTACCTTCACTGACTTCTTTTTTGTGGGGAGGGGGATGTCTTCTACCTTTAACCCTTAGTGGGGATAACGTTAAAGGATGCCCCAAAAGCAGAATAGCAAAGTCTTTCCACGTTGGCTCTGAGCTGGTATTTGGCCTTCTAATGCTGGGATATTATCCGAAAATGGAACTCTCTGTGCATCACCTTAATAGCTAGTCAATGACCACTTTTTCCCTACCTTCACCAGGATGATGAAAGTGTCCATAATTGCCTCATCCCATGATGTTGGTCTGGAATGTTCCCTGAGCAGCTCACCTCATTCCTATCTATCCTTTCCTCACTGTCACCAGTCAGCCCTTCCTTCACTCACCCTTCCCACACTGCATTGCTGCCTTTCCTCTGAGGTCTGTAGTGTCCTGCACCATCTCTCCTGATGTACTTTTCATAAACTTGGCAGCTCTGTGTATCTGCCTACGTGAGTAGATGATAAGCTCCTTGAAGGCAGGGCTTGTGTACCTTTGTATCAGCTGTGTCTGCCCCTTAACAGACGTCCAGAGCTGTGCTCAGCAGGGCAGTGAGATGGTTGGATCACTTTGCCTTTAGATAAGTCCTTATGAAAGCCGGTAAGACTGTCTCCCTTTGCGGATTTTAATGTCTTATAAGGACTTTCCAAAGAAACTCATCAGGGAGGCACAAACCCAGGTCCATTCTGAGATGGCTACTGAACTTGAGCTGTGAAATATTGCTTTCAGGAACTAAAAATGAAGATATTCTGCTGAGCTTTCACCTAGCGGAAGTGAGATTGCAGATCACCTCCTCCTGCATGCCTCTGAATGCTCAGATTGAACTTCAAGAATTAGGAAAGGGAACCAGCAGTTAGCGTAATGGCTATGTCGCTGGACTCCCACATAGTCGACTGCGGTTCGCATCCCAGACCCGGTGGCTTAAAACTCATGCTGGGCGCGTGTGCATGTGTGCCCAAGATCCCAAGAGGAGAATGGAGGAGAAGGGATTGCGGCATGACCATCCCCCCTGGGGGTGATGTATGTCTCTCTCTGTCTGTCTGGCGAGCGCACGTGCCCTATAGCGAAAACCTCTCAAAAAAAAAAAAAAAAAAAAAAAAAGAATTAGGAAGAAACACACGACCCATCAGATAACCAGAAATCACTGCAGGGACACAAGAAATATGAAAATGCAAGAAAATACCTCTCTTCCAAGAGAAAAGAATAACTCCTCTTCATCCACAGATAGTACAATGGAACTCATAGAAATGTCAGATAAAGAATTTAGAATATTCATAGTGACAAAGCTAACAGAGATGCAAGAGGAGAGAGACAATGAACTCCAGAAGATGCAGTAGAAAAGAGCCAACGAGTTCCAGGAGGTGAGGAAGTTCTTACACAATCTGAAAGAGGAAATACAAAATACACACCATGAAAAAGAATCAAACAGAGCTGTTAGAGATGAATGTTGTAATACAGGAAGTAAAAACCTCCCGTGAAAGTATTAAAAGCAGATTAGATCATACAGAAGATCAAATCTCAGACGTAGAAGACAGAATCACTGGCCTAGAAAAATCCACCACAAAAACTGAGAAAATAGCTCAAGAAAATTAGAATAATATACAAGAAATACTAGATACCATTAAACATCCAAACATCCAGATAATTGGTATCCCAGAAGATGAAGAGACTAATAAGGGCATTGAAATCCTGGAAGAAAACTTTCCAAATCTAGAGAGGCATTCAAAGATTCAGTCCCAAGAAACAAAGGACCCCAAATAGAATCAACCCAAAAAAATCTTCTTCAAGACACATTATAGCCACATTGACCAAAACCATAGACAAAGACAGATACTAAGAATGGCAAGAGAAAAGCATCAAGTTACCTGCAAAGGATATCCCATCAGGCTAACAGCAGACCCCTCATTGGAAACAATTCAGGTAAGGAAAGAATGGGAAAATATATTCCAAGTGTTAAGGAAAAAACAATTTCAGCCAAGAATGCCTAGCAAGATTATCCTTCATATGGGAAGAAAAGACAAGAACATTCTCAGATAAACAAACCAAAAGAATTTAACAACACCAGACCAGATCTCCAAGAAGTTCTGAAGGGAGAAGGGAGTGCTAAACCAGGAAAACTAAATACAGACAGACAGAAGTAAGAGTTCAAAAAACAACTAAGAAAATGGCCAACTTAATGGTAGGGACAAGTCTGGAGTTGAATGTTACATTCCAGAATTTAAACAGGAAGATCAGACCACAACAGAAGATAGATTTAAATACATGAGACTGAACTGATAGAAATAAAATCTTATGACTTTTGGATAAAACATTACTGATTTTCTTCTATGCTTTGTTTTCCAAATTTAAGGATTATTGTCTTGAGCTGCCAATAGATTCATGTACCTACTATTTGAACAGAATCTTAACCTGTTTCCTGTCTTTACGTTTTAATCGAAGCTTTCTTAGCATTTTTAAAATTTTGATTTATTAAAGCTAAAACTGCTTTTCTTGAAATTAAAACATATATTTAAAAATACCTATTTAATAACCATAGTAAGCTATATAGCATCAGTTAGGTGCTATTTTAAAGTACATTCATTCTACTCAGAATTCCATGCCTAAAATCAGACATGTGTTCACAGATATGTATGTATCAACTGAACTTGCTATTGAAAGTAGTTAGATTAATTAAGATACTTTGTAAATCAATAAAATGTGGGGGGTGGGGGGAAGGAAGGGAAAGCAACTGTAGACACCAGAGACAGTGCGGGAGGAGAATGGGAAATGGCAGAGGGTGAGAAATGGGGGGAAATACATATATACATACATATACATGAAACAAGAAATGGAAAATCATTTGGCAATGATAACATGTATGATTAAGCCACTATGCAGTGTTTTCTGGATGGGAAATCACATTTTGTATGCTATGAAGATGCTAAGTGAATGGATGTAAAATTAATTAATTATTTTTTTAAAAAGAAGAAGAAATTCATCAGTGAACCTTCCTAGTGAACCCAGAAGTCTTACAAGACCTAACAAAGCACACTATGGCTAATTCAGAAATAAAAATGAGTTCTCCAAGGAAGATTCCAAATGATCACACCCTACAAATGTCTGGCAGTGCTCTGAATGTCAATCCTGATCCTGCTGCTACACTCTCCTTCCTTAGGAAAAGGTCACAAGTAAAATAAAAATGTTCTTTGGGTTCATATTTGGAGTCCCTAGGTCCAACATTATTGGGTTGTTGGAAAAGTCATGATGCATTTTTGCATAGAAAAACATCATGACTTTTCCAACAACCCAATAATTACGGTATCAGTTATTGTATACTTTTAAAAATTCTCAGAGATAACTCCAAAATACAGTTAGAACTGTAGAGGGAAGAAATACTGTCTCTAAGCTAAAGTATGCTTTCTTCTGGCATGACTGGACTCTTCCTGAATAAATGACAAATTCATTCTGGGACAACGTATAGCTCCAGGCAGATGTGGTGTTCTGGAGTAATTTCACTTAGAAGGGGGCCTGGCTTCTGCTTATAAGGTAGGCCTACAGATACTATAGATACTTTGCAATAGCAGTTAGGAGACTGGTATTTTTTATCCACTGCTCAGATATATAGGTCAAGTTTCTTTTGAGCATGGCCTTGGGCATCATTAATTGTTTGTTCTTTCCATTGTTCACAATGCTCTATCTGGATTACCATTCTCTTCCCTCTATTTGGCAGATGGAACTTTTTGCTCTTACATTATTAACAACACTATCTGCAGAAAGCAGTTAAATATGGAACCAAAAAAAAAAGCACTGAGGTCATAGGCTTTGTCTCCAATTCTGTCACTTAATCATCCATTCAGACAAAAAGTATGAGCACTTCTTATGGCCACACACTGCACCAGGCACTGAGAATACCAAGATGAGCATGGCCCGGTATTCAACCTAGAGGGGAAAGTACACAGAGCCACACTGGTTGACATCATGACAGCAATCTGCATAGGGTATTTCAGGAGCACTGAGTGGGTAGGTGGCAGAAGGAGTTCAAAAAAGGCCTCCTGGCGCCAGCAGGTGGCATGGTGGTTAGGGTGCTGGATTCCCACAGGGCTAACTGTGGTTCGAGTCCCAGATCTGGTGGTTTGCTTTCTCTTTCCCTCTCTCTGGTGAATTAAAAAAGAATAATAATAAATAAAATTAAATAAATAATTCCTAAAAAAAATAATAAAAAGACCTCCTAAGGGATATAAGGACTAGCCTAGAAATAAAATCCTGGATGGAAAAAAAAGTTCGTAAACCTATTTGAAACAACTGAAAATCTGAGTATGGATTACATATTAGCTAATATTGTTATACTGACATTAAATTTCTTAGATATATGATAATGGCCTTGTGGTTATATAAAAGAATGTCCTCATTCCTTTATTTTTCTTTTAGAATTATTTATTTATTTATTTTTGTCGTTATTACTATTTAATTTGACCAGAGGGAGAGAGAAAGGGTAAGTGAGAAAGTAAGCCACCAGGCTCAGGACTCAAACCATAGTTGGGCATGTGAAAGTCCAGCACCTTAACCACTATGCCACCTGCAGGCCCTATGAATGGCCTTATTCTTTTTTTTTTTTTTTTTTAAGAATTATTTTATTTACCTTTATTTATTTTATTTTAATGTGACCAGAGAGGGACAGAGTGAGAGAGAGGAAGAGAGAGAGGGAAAGTGAGAAAGCAAGCTGCCAGGTCTGGGACTCAAACCATAATCAGCCATGTGGAGTCCAGAACCCTTAACCACCACACCACCTGCCAGTCCCTGAATGTCCTTATTCTTAGAAGACATGTGCTGAGCTATTTATGGGTAAGGAATCATGATATCTACAAAATCATTTCTAATAGTTCCAAATAGACATGTCTGTGTAAGTGTACAGATATGCAATTAATAATATATGAACATTATTTGTACAATTTTGTTCAAAATTTTTCAAAATAAAACATTTGGGGCTGACTAGTGGAGCAGTGGTTAAGGCAGCTGGATCCCACATTGCCGATTACATAGTTGGAGTCCCAGACTTGACAGCTTGAGAAACACACTAGGCATGTGTATGTGTGTGCCCAGAATCCCAAACAGAGGGAGAAATGGAGATGAAATTGTAGTCATCCCCCACAGGGAGAGGGGTGCCTTTGCACTTTTCCTTTCTCTCTCTCAAGCAAGCACATATGCCCTATGACAAATTAAAAATAAGCAAATAACACATTTGATAAGCAATTTTAAATAGATAGCTATACCTCAATACTGGGCTGGAAAAATAAAAGACAAGTAGGCACTAGGCAGGTAAAGACAGAGTGTAGGCACTCCAGGGAGAGGGCAGTAGAGCAGGGAATTGGGGGACAGTAGCTGGTACTTTCGGTGAAGGCAGGGAGCTCATCTGTCTTGTTCCCTTCCATATTCCCCATACATAGAACTGGGGCTGGCACTGAGTTGGTACTTGTGTTTGTGACATGAATTAAAGAGTTAACTAGCACCATTTATATAGGGAACTGCAAGCGAACCAGACCAAAGTGAGCATAAGGTTTGTGTTAAGGAGTGAGAACTAATTCAGCTCTGGGGGCAGGGGGCCTGGTCATGGAGGCCTTTGTGTATTCTGCCAAGGTCCTGGGACTTTATACTCTGGGCAGTGGGGCCATGAGCAGGAGGTGATGCAGTCAGATTATCATCTAAAGGGACCACCCTGGCAGTCAGGTGCCACGTGGAGTGATGGAGCACAGGCCTGGAGACAGGAGAGGATACCAGCCAGGATTCCTTTGGCTTCCTTAAACACAAAGCCCTGACTCAAATTGGGGGAATTTATCAAGAGACTTATTATCTGACAGAGCTGTGAGCTCTGAGATGACAGGCAGCAGAGAAGGTTGATTCGGTAGCTCAACAGCATCACCTCAGATCCAGGTTCTCTAACTCCCTGGGTCCACTCTACCCTTCTGTGGTTGGCTCTTCCCCTTAGTTGCACTTCCTCGTCTTCAGAGGATAGGATGGCTGCAGCATTTCCAGTGTGATGTCCAGACAATGATGACCACAGACGGGAGTCATCTCTTCTGTGTGTCTCTTTTCTTAGCAAGGAAAACTTTTCCAGACACTTCCCAGCAAACTTTCCCATCCCAATTACCCTGACTGAGCATTGAAACCAATCACTGTCAAGGGAGTAAGATTACATGTTTGGCTTAGAACAATAATTCACACACAGGGAGAGTCAATCACTGTGAGTCAGCACATGAATGATGGAGAGGCTACTGGTCTAGGCAAAAGATGGTAGAAGTCTAAGCTGTGATAACGATGGTAAGGGATAGAGAGAGAACTGATTAAAGATTAATTTAGGGGGACCAGCAGATGGTGTAATGGGCATGTCACTGGACTCCCACATAGTCAACCATGGTTTGAGTCCCAGACCAGGTGGCTGTGCGTGTGTGCATGCCCAAAATCCCGAGAGAAGAATAGAAAAGGGATTGTGGCATGGCCATCCTCCCCTTAGGGATTGATTTCTCACCTTTTGTCTGTCTCTCTGGCAAGTGCACACACCCTATATCAAAAAAAAATAGATTAATTTAGGAAGTTATGTTGGTAGAACTTGGTGGTAGGTATGAAGGAGGAGGAAGAAAAGGAAGAAGAAAGAGAAACCCTCCTCCATACTTTTCACTCAGATAAATGGGTAGAAGGAAATGGTACTAATTGGATAAGGTATACAGGTAGAAGAGAGGCGGGTTTGCAGGAAAGATGATCTGGAGCAGCTTCTATTTAAAGCACCTACAGGCATCAGAATAAAGATGCCAGCAGTCAACAGAGTACCTGAGTCAAACCATTATCCCAGACTGGTGGTCTATTATCACACATGGTTCTTTCATGGGCTTTGGTTCAGACTTTTTCTTTTTTTTTCAAGAGAGAGTTTTGCTATAAGGTGTGTGTGTTCACCGAAGACAGAGAGAGAGAGGGAGACAGAAAGTGAAAAATCACTTCCCAGGGGGGAGATGGCCACATTGCAATCCCTTCTCCTCCATTTTCTTGTTGGGATTTTGGGCATGCATGCACACGTGCCCAGTGTGAGTTTGAAGCTGCCAGGACCAGGATTCGAACCATAGTCAACTACATGGGAGTCCAGTGACATAACCATTACACTATCTGCTGGTCCCCAGACAGATATTTTTAAAAACTGGAACGAGCATTTAATCTTTGAGAGATCCCAAGTAGGACTATACATCTCTGGCTTCTCTGATAGAATAGGAAAAATCTGGCAACACTGTTTCAAAGTTCCTATGTCAACCTGTGGCTAGAACCCAGTGGCATCCAATCCCTTTAGTTAAAACCAGTGGGTCTCTGGTCTGCGATACTCACAATCAGTGCCATTCATTCACTTTGCCTGCCTAACTCCTGAAGGCATTTCCATCTGTCACCCCTGCTCAGAATCTTGGAGAAAGAGCTGTGAACTGCAGATATACATCTGGGAATCATTGGCATTTGGTGGCAGCCAAATTTGACTATGGCAGAAAGAATAAGTGGGTCAGAGAGAGATCCCTGGAACCATTCGTTTTTTTAAGAAATGAAAGAAGATAAATTTGTACAGGAGAGAAAATAAATGGTCAGAGAAACGAGGGAGAAACTTGACGTCTCAAGAGCTAGCAGAAGACGCCGGGCGCGTGTGCGTGCGTGCCCAAGATCCCGAGAGGAGAATGGAGGAGAAGGGATTTGGCCATCCCCCCTGGGGGGTGATTTCCTGCTTTCTATCTCTCTGTGTCTGGCACGCACGCGCCCTATAGCAAAAACCTCTCAGAGCTAGCAGAAGAGTTCAGAGTTGGAGACAGTGCTCACCAGGCCAGATACAACAGGAGAGAAGAAGGCTGTAAGGAGACAGTGCTGGGGAGATGAGTTGTGGGTACTCCAAGGAGCCTTACTCCATGTCACAGTGAGGAAAGAAGCCAGAGGGCAATGGTTTCGGCACAAGATGAGAGGTAAGTGGATACAGTGAGCCTAGACTACTCAAATAAAAAAGGGAGATTGGACAAAAACTAGAGAGGATATGGGGTCAAGGGGCGGTCCCTTTTTAGAATCAGAGAGACTTGGATATCTTAATGAGAAAAACAAACCAGTAGTAAGAGAGGCTGTAGAAATGTAACAGAGGGATGAACAACAGAACCAAGTCCAAGAGTAGGTGGTAGAAAGGGCAAGAGAGCCAAGCACAGGCGACTGGGTTCACTGTGACTAGGCATCCAGGTCACCAAGACTGGTGGACAGAAGGGGGTGAGAAACTTGCAGGCAGGTGAGTGTGTTTGCAAACTTGATGGATACCAGTGGAACTGCCACAACATGGGTGAGGGACAGAGTTTATAGCCATTCAAAGAGATGCTCCCAGGTGCCTGTCCTTTGCCCCTAGATATGAAGGCTGGGGTGGGGAGGGAAGTGTGGGAAGGTATATCATCCATAGGCCCCTGACTTACAAGCAGCAATGGGGAAGGGCAGAGCAAGCCCTGGAGGTTGGTGTTCAAGCCCTTATTGGCTGAATTCCATACAGCAGAGGGAAAGAATGTGCATGCACTTTATGGATGACCGTACTCCCCGGGGGAGCAACAGCTCTGAGAGTGGAGGGAAGCTGTCATAGCACCACACAGGCTTCAGAGCTATAGACAATAGGCCTCTGGGCCCTCCCTTGGTCCACATCCTGGTTTGGATAAATGTTTTGCCACCTCCCCGTGCTTAACTGGCTCCAGAAGCACCCATCATAACCAAGATGGCAATGAACATGACATGGAGGTGCCACCAGTTCACAGCTGCAGGCAGTTTCAATAAAGTCACATTATTATTGTAACACCAGTCCATCTGAGAACACGAGCATGCGTTCCTTTTTGTTGGACGTTGCATACAATTTCTAAGTAGAGTAGGCTTTGGTGCCACCTTCATCCAAGGCCTTCAGGCTTCCTGCAGGGGGAGTGCCTGCCAAAGCAATTTTTTTGGTGGGCAATTCTTTTCTGATGAAGTTTTCTATGTTGAGGAGTCAAGCAGACTTCAAGGCAATGGATTTCCCTAGGAGGCCACTGTCATAGGACAAGGTTTCGATGCTGACATTAATAAAAAAAATTTTTTTTTAAGTTTTATGGCTGGGTACTACAACACTTTGAGCCCTCAGAGTTTGGGCAGCCTTGGTGGTCCGAGTTCTGAGAAGAGAAGGTGGTCCTGGACTGCGTGTCAGTAGAGGACAGAGGTGAGGAATGTTATGGTAATAGTCACAAGTGACCCCAAGCACTCTGGCTGGCAGTGGGCTCCCACTCTTCCTCCCACCTGTATTTTAATACAATTTCCTAAGTATAATGACTTGGATTGCCTTTTTTTTTTTTTTTTTTTTTTTTTGGAGAGGTTTTTGCTATGGGGCGCGTGGACTCGCCAGACAGACAGAGAGAGACAGAGAGACAGAGAGAGAGAAATCACTCCCCAGGGGGGGATGGTCATGCCGCAATCCCTTCTCCTCCATTCTCCTCTCGGGATCTTGGGCATGCACGCACATGCGTCTGGCGTGAGTTTTAAGCCACCGGGTCCGGGACGCGAACCGCGGTCAACTACGTGGGAGTCCAGCGACATAGCCATTACGCTAACTGCTGGTTCCCTTGGATTGCCTTTTTTGTGTGTTGGATTTATTTTATGGTGGAGTTGCTATGAGGCAAAAAGAAACAAACAAACAGAAAGCTCTTTTAAAGAAAAATGCAGGAAGAGAAATAGGCCTGAAAAGGCCATTATTGTAACCTTAGGCATCCCTGAATGAGGATTTAGCTGACATAAAACTGTCCATATCTTTAAAATTATGTCTAATTTTTAAAATAATGAAAATCTAGTTATAGCTCTTGCACTAGAAAAGTTGATATGCTTTAATTCCTTCTAAAACCTGTGGGCGTTAAAATAGAATCCAAGCTAGAAGAGAGGTAGGCATGCTGGCATCATTTCACCTGTTTTGAATTATGCAGTTAAGCCCAGCATGCATGTCCCTAGAGAGGGCTTGGAATCTTCTTCCCTCAAGAACATGCTAAACACCCATCTGTCAGAAACAATGGCTGGGTATTGAGGTATAGAGATGAAGAATAGAACAGATCATCCCCTGAGGTTCCTGCCTGTGCAGAACAGTGCTGTCTCTGCTAGATGCTTGCACTCATTATCCTTGATCAACCGCCCCACCCCGTGCCTGGTAGGCATGGTCACCCAGGCTGGGGACACGGCAGTCCATGTCCTCAAGAAGCTTGTCTTCTCCTAGCAAAGCCAGATGCCCAGACACACAACGCCCAGATAGACAATACCACACCGAGAGTAGCATGTTGATGGGACCTCAACCAAACCTTACTATTATTAATAAAAGGTATGAGTGGGAGGAAGCACCTCTCTACTGCAGGCACAGGGGGCTTAATGCATTTCTCACTTACCATAACAGAAGTAGAGGTTCTTATCTTTGTGTTTCTGGGTGATGCCCAAGTCCCCATAGGTATGGAGATTTGAGATTTGAACTCAGGTTGCCCTGATTTCAAAGTCTATGCTTTTATTTTCCTTTAAAAATATGAATTCCTGGAACCAGCAGTTAGCGTAATGGCTATGTCGCTGGACTCCCATGTAGTTGACTACGGTTCGAGTCCCGGACCTGGTGGCTTAAACTCACGCTGAGAGCATGTGCATGCGTGCCCAAGATCCCGAGAGGAGAATAGAGGAGAAGGGATTGCGATGTGGCCATCCCCCCTGGAGGATGATTTCTCACTTTCTGTCTCTCTCTGTCTTTCTGGCGAGTGCATGCACCCTATAGCAAAAAAAAAAAAAAAACCCTCTCCAACAACAACAACAAAAATTAATTCCCTTTACTGTACTTATCATTATTTATTTACAGATATTTATCTACAGGCCACAAAGTTTGCAGATGAAATTTAAAAATTTATTTTGAAAGCAGTTCTTTTTGCCAGTTGATACAGAATGACAGCAAAGCATCCTTGGAATTGGAATTTAGTGCTATGGGATTCTATACTAAGCAACATCACAAATACTGGGTTTTTGTTGTTGTTGTTGTTGTTGTTTTTGCTTTAGGGCACATGTTCTCACTGGAAAGACAGAAAAAGACAGAGAGACAGAAAGTGAAAATCACCCCCCCCCCCCCAAGGGAGATGGCCACACCACAATCCCTCCTCCTCCATTCTCATTTTGGGATCTTGGGCACACACGCACATATGCTCAGTGTAAGTTTAAGCTGCCAGGTCTGGGACTCGAACTGTGGTCGACAACATGGGAGTCCAGCGACATAGCCATTACATCATCTGGTGGTCCCACAAGTGTCATTTTTAAACACGCCCTTCCGGATTCTTGGAATTGTTATTTTTTTTGTACGTCTTTTAAGGCCAATACCTTAATCTGGAGGTAGAGCAATCTGTGTTCCTATTAATTACTGGACCGTGAGCTTCAGAAATGGCATCTCTTTGTATGCTTTTGTGTGTGTGTGTGTGTGTGTGTGTGTGTGTGTGTGTGATTTTTTAGATAAGATATACCTCTCCCAGAGGGCGATGTCTAAGCAGACACCTACGAAAGTGAGAGTGATGTTTGAGGATCTGGATTAACAGAGTAGGAAACAGTCCAGGAAGAGAATAGCAAATGCGAAGGCCCCACCCAAAGGACAAGATTGAAGGACAAAACTTCCGCCTATCCCACCCTGTCGGTCTGTCCTCTTTCTCAGCTTTATTTTTCTTCTAAGAACTTGTCACCAGTTGACATTACACTGGTGAGTTCATTTGCTCATCGTTTCTACTTCCAGTCGGTCTTGAGCTCTACAAGGACATGGATTTCGTCTGTTTTCACCAGGGCTGATCAGTAGTGCTAGAACAGTCCGGCATATGGAGGAAACGTCACATATATTTGTTTAGGAATGTACTGAGCAGTGTCTGTATTTTTAAGTTTTGTTTTGTTTTGTTTGGAGATTTTTGCTATAGGGAGCGTATACTCACTGGAGAACAGAGAGAGAGAAAGTGAGAAATCGCCCTCTGGGGGTAATGGCCATGCCTCAATCCCTTCTCCTCCATTCTACTTGCAGGATTTTGGACATGGACATGCATGTGCGTAAACGTGCACACACACGCACACGCACATGCCAAACGTGAGTTTCAAGTTGCCAGGTCCAGACCTTAAACCACAGCTGGCTACATAAGAACCTAGCACTTAATCACTACGCCACATGCTGGCCCCAGTTTTATTTTTATTAAGCGCTTGCACTGAGCTAAGCACTATATATGTACATTATTTCATTTAACTTTCACCGACACTCTATTGAGGTAGATACTATTATTGTCCCCATTTTACAGAGGGCAACACTAAAGTTCATCATTCATTTAAGGTGAGTCAGTGAGTAAGTGATCGAGCTGGGATGGGAACGCAGGTCTGATCCAAAAGCCCATGTGCTATGACCAACACATTATTCTAATCTTGCTAAGCCTATAACGGCTACCACTGTACCATACACATGGGAAGCCCTCAGCCTCCTTCATTTATTCATGGGGATAAGTAAAATATATTTAGTGCAAAGAAAGAGGCACTCCCAAAGAGGATGGAACCTAAAATTTGGAGACTAGATTAGAAGATGCCTCATTCTGGTGGAAAAGCTGAAAAGGAGCAGCTTAAGAGAAATGCAGTTGACTGCATGTGCATATCCACCCACTCCAAAACTTGCCCACCTAAGAAATAATATCTAAGTGGGAGGCTCATGTGACCAGAGAACTTCCCAAAGGCTCCTACTCTGTCTGTCTCAAAAGGAAGACACCGATTTCGATTCAGCTAACGGCAAGGAAGATTTGACTTCAAAAATGGTCAGATCGCTGTGAGGAAGAGGAGCCAGGATGATGGAAGTTTTAGGCAACTCAAAAGGGACAAATAGGGGGAACTGAATACGACAACCCTGTCGGAGTTTACCCAGGAGGCCCTACAACTGGTGGGCTGGAGAGTGTGGGACTGTCAAAAGGTAAACAAAGAACAGGAAGCTTAAAAGGTGTTCATTCAGAGACTCGCTAACCCCTTGCTTTGATTTCATGCTTGCTAAGACGGATTCAGCTCCTTGACACTGAAGTTGTCATTCCCAGAATCATCAGGGTTTCCCCAGCCTCCCGCTGCAGCAGGCGCTGAGCACTCGGGTGTGTGGTGCAGGCTCTCGCTGCCGGCAGGTGAAGCCTCCCAGCCTGACCAGTCCTGTTGTGTTGGTAAAGCAGAGGTTCCTTAGCTGATAAGCTGTGAGCGAGGGCCCGCACTGAGATGCCACCCTAGCATCTACTGCCCCAGCTCTTTCTTTATCTAGTCTATCAAACTGGGATGATGCCGATTTCTATGCCTCCCGGGTTGTGAGCATTTCGAAGTTACATAGACCAAGTCACTGATCTACGAGTTGGGCTCATCACTAAATAACACATCAGTCTTTCCAGGGAAACTGGCTTTTCCCCTCTTCTCATCTTCATACTGAGCCGGAGATTTTCTTTCTCTTTTCTTCTATCATAAACTGAATTTGGGTTTTCTACCAGCCAAACACCTTTTCCTACTTGCAGATTGTATCCATAGCCCCCCACCCCCACCCCCCGCTCAAATTCTGGTCACTTCCTTGAGACCATAGCAAGGCTCTGTGTTGTGCTGTTTTATCAACGTCCAAATGCATTCACGGGTACCATCCCATGGAATTCTCCCAACGAATACCCATTTTATAGAAGAGGAAACGAATTCTAGGTCACTAGAGGCTCTGTGTTCCAGAGCTGGTGAAGGTGGAGCTGGACTCAAATACAGGTTGCTAACCTCTTCCCGGAAGCTCTTTCCCTAAGTATCCTACCAAAGGGATTGTGAGTGATGCTGGCCCTGTTGAAACTTAAACCCTTAGATACCACAAGAGCCAGTATGTGAGTCAAACACCAAAGTGTTTATGAGCAAAGGTTCAAACTTAGGCTCTCCTTAATTACCATGATACTTTGTGCTAGTTACCTAACCTCAGTTTTCCCAGCTGTAAAACAGAAAAATTAAAAAAAAAAAAAAAAAAAAAATGGCATGGTACAATACTGAGTGATTTGGAAAGCAGCGTTTTTTAAATTGCTAACGTTACAGGCATTGACAATGCTCCAGACACGTTCTCACAGGTGGAGACTGACCAGGCTCCTAGCAGGCTGAGCATCTAGCCCCCAGACTCAAAATGAAGAAGTGGGCTTTGTTGGTTCTTTCAGAATTGATCAGGCTCTGGTTAAGTCTACTCTCTGAACTTGCCATCCACCCACTAATCCATACTGCTTCTCAAAATGGCCAAAATAGTCTTCATAACTGGCCTCCTTCCAGACCCTCAGTCTCCATAACTACTCTAATTGAAAGCATAGTTACCTGAAACTGGCAGGTGGCATGGTGGTTAAGGGCACTGGACTCCCACATGGCCAACCGTGGTTTAAGACCTGGACCTGGCAGTTGGCTTTCTCACTTTCACTCTATCTCATTCTATCCCTCTCTGGTCAAATTAAAATAAATAAATAAATAAATAGATAGATAAATAAAGTTAAATAAAACAATTCTTTAAAAAGAAAAAAGAAAGAGGGAACCAGCAGTTAGCGTAATGGCTATGACGCTGGACTCCCACATAGTCGACCGCGGTTTGCGTCCCGGACCCGGTGGCTTAAAACTCACGCTGGGCGTGTGTGCATGCGTGCCCAAGATCTGGAGAGGAGAATGGAGGAGAAGGGATTGCGGTGTGACCATCCCCCCTGGGGGATGATTTCTCGCTTTCTGTCTCTATGTCTCTCTCTGTCTGTCTGGCGCGTGCATGCGCCCTATAGCGAAAATTTCTCCAAAAAAAAAAAAAAAAGAAAAGAAAAAAGAAAGAAACACAGTTTCCTACAGTATGGCAAATGGGAGACAGAAAAACCTGGAGAGCCCTCAAAGTCAGAGGGCATCAAGGTGCTGGGACATGATCCCTTCTCACCCCAGGTGCTAAAATGTAGGTGCTTCTTCTGTCCCTTCTTTGCCCTAAACCAAAACCAGCTATCCAAACTTAACGGGAACTTCCTCCACATGCACTGTGAGCTCTAGGGCTTCCAGATTCTTCTAACCAACCTTTACCTTCCCAAACACTTTGTCCTGCCAATGCTCTAAGGATAGGCTGTCCCTCTTCCTTTGACGCTTTTAAGACAAAATGCATTCAGTCAATCTGGGGGACAACCCCTGAGGCTTCACCTTGGGGCCATTCCAACTTGCCATGGTTACTCCCACAGCAGCATAGGGTAGGCTCCCTAATAGGGGCACACACACTGGCTCACAGTGCCTGCTCCAGAGAGAGAGACAGGGAGAGAAAGTGAGAAATCACCCTCCAGGAGGGATGGCAACCCTGAAGTCCCTCCTCCTCTAGTCTCCTCTCCTTTTTCTAGGCCCATATGCACATGTGCCTGGCATGTTTTTGAAACCACAGGGTCCAGGACTTGAACTGCACAGTCAGGCATGTGGGATCCAGCCACCTTAACCTCCATGCTACCTGATGGCTTTGAATATCTTTTGAAAATACAATGAATTGGATTTTCTAACAAATTCTACTTGGAGTTTGACAGAAAAAAGACATCAAAGATGATATTAAGAATGATACCAAAGTTTTAGGCCTGAGTAATTGGGTGGATGGGATGACCATGAACTGAGATGGAGGAAAACAGAGGGCAAAGCCTGTAACTGGAAAAAGATCAGGAGTTCAGTTTTGGACTTGCTTAAGAATAGAGGCTACCAGTCTGACCTTGGCATCAAGACTGCCTGGATTTGAATCCCGACTCTGACCCTTAAAGGCATGACCTCAATCAAGCTACTTAGATCCTCTGTGCCTCCGCAGTCGCAACTCTACAAAGAAAATGATGATGCCCAACCCGCAGAGTTGATTTAAGGAGGATATGTATGCATTACAGACTTTCTTTTGTGCTGTTTGACTCTTCAAAAACACTCAGAATATTTGAGATCAGGAAGAAACCTTCCCTCCTCTCTATGTCTGCTTATCCCATCTCAAATAACACTAAGCCCCCAAGATTTTGAAAGTAGAGATGTGACTGTCTGCTGTGGTTTGGGGACAGCTGTGAGGAAGGTTTCAAAGCAGCTGGTATAGGGATATAACCAGAACATTTCCTTCACCTCAGATTCCTGGCAAAACAAGGCCTGCAGTTAGAAGAGAAAGGTTTTAATTACCAAGCCACCTGTCCAGTCATCTGTAGCCAACCCCAGCCCTTTGGCTGGTTCCCTGTGGGCAATGGGGCATTTAGGGGAACCATGCTCAGAGTCCCTAATGTCTTTCACATTTCACAGCGCCGTATAATCAAGGCGAAAATTAGTCCTTCTCAAAAACAGGCTTCAGGCTCCCCATCCTCACTTGCTATTGAGACAGACATTGAGGGTTTGGTCATGAAAAGCTGGAATTCCATCCTTTCCTTTCATGTGTTCAGGATAAGATGGCTCCTAAAAGCAAATGATCTTGTGCTCTCCAAAGCTAACTTCATTCCCCTAACTCCCCCTCCAAATGGAGATAAGGGATTTCTAAATTATAAATTGCCCCTTGGCTTTTTATTTTAAAAGATTTTGTTAATATAAAGGTGAGTTCTATTCAAACCTGTAAAATAGGAATCAAACTGAACAAAAAGTCCTGACTCGTAACTTAAACAAAGACAGATAACGAGACAGAGAGGACAGTAAAAGAGACCGTCCGTTTTTAGAGGCGTCACTTATGTAAGCCAGATATAAGCATACCTTCCAACTTTAGCTTTTGTTTTGTTTTGAAGTAATAGACATAGGCCACAGAAGAAAATGAGCCCAGGCATAAATGGTGCTGGGGGTGGGGGTGGGGGTGGGGAGGAAGCAGCCTGTGGCCAGGGGGTTAAGGAGGCAGAATCCCACATGGCCAATTCCGTCAGCAAGTTCTTAACAGGCTGAATGAATGAACGAACGTTTCAGATATCATTATTCTCATTTATTTGGCTGACTACGCAGTCAGTCCAACCACTGGGTTGACTTTTTTCTATTCATATTTTAATATTGTATATAAGGAGATGGATAACTGTTAACACCAGTGAAATGAAATTCCATGAATAAGATGCTAATAATATAGAGTCCAAAAGTAATCCATCATTTATCCCTTCGCCTGAAAAATACTGTTTAGGTTTAGTGCCTTCTCTGTGTAAGGCACTATTTCAGTGACCCTAGGGAGACATTAGAATGAATGAAATCGAGTTCTCTGTCCTCAAGCAGTTTACAAATCATGCAGTAGGAGAATATTTTATAAAATTAAAGAAACCTGGGGAACCAGCAGTTAGCGTAATGGCTATGTAGCTGGATTCCCACATAGTCGACCACGGTTTGCGTCCCGGACCCAGTGGCTTAAAACTCAGGCCGGGCACGTGTGCGTGCGTGCCCAAGATCCCGAGAAGAGAATGGAGGAGAAGGGATTGCGGCATGACCATCCCCCATGGGGGGTGATTTCTCGCTTTCTGTCTCTCTGTCTCTCTCTCTGTCTGTCTGGCGAGCGCACACGCCCTATAGCGAAAACCTCTCAAAAAAAAAAAAAAAAAAAAAAAATTAAAGAAACCTGGAGTTTTCCTCCAGGTTTCTATGCTTCTGTGGGCTTTGCCCTGTGCAGTCAGCAGGGCCAGTCTGTGGCCCTTGCCTCAGGGAAGAAATGACAAAGCAGGGAAAGAAATTTCTTTTGAGCTTCAAAGTTTACACCCTGTTGGGAATGGAATGGACTCTGGTAATTAACACTTTAGGGGGAAATACATGATAATATAAGAGCAAGGCCTCCTGACCCCACATGAGATAAAAGTTTCCCATCCAACCCTCTAAACAGGATGAACTCCAAGGGAGAAGGAAATGGCAAAAATTCCAGACAAGTTTGGAAGTTGGAGAGCAGCAGCACCCCAGGCCCTGGGGAAAAGTCAAGATCTCAGATGGGTAGGGCTGCACCCAGGCAGCATGAACAGTCCCCTCGTCCTAGCGTAGCATGGGGCGAAAGAAGGGTCTTCTGGGTCTAAGGGAGACAGGACCTACAGAGGCCTTGCTGAGGGAAACAAGGGAAAAGGTAAGAGCCACCCGTGAGTTCTGCCCAGTGACAGGGACCAGGCACGACGCTGTACACTGCAGTAGAGGCCGGATGGAAAGATGACATCTAAGGACTACGATGCTGTCTCGCAGAGGGCTCAGCCCCAATCCTGTAGAATTTAGTGGTTCCCCGGGGGAAAGAGGAGTGTAATGGAGAATGGAGAGGTCTATTCACAAAGCAAATAGGGAATTCAGAGTCGAAACTGAGTTAAAGAAAAGTAAGCCGACTTCGTGGCGCTGACAGCAGAGCTGCTGCATGGATCTGAAGAGCTGAAGCTGGTGCTCTCACCGTGCCAAAAGGCAGAGAGCATCACAGGCGTGAGAAGTAAGGGTGGGCAGCTACGTGGCTGGGGAGACACTGAAGGCTACCGGAAGGGGTGAAATGGGAGCAGGGGTCTTAGGCGAGATAGAGTTTTAAAGAGGTACAGAGGAGACATTGTGAGGTTGGAGAAAAATGCATTTCGTAAGTGGGAAAGCTCAGGCAGAGGCAGGAAAGCTTTGGGAAAAGCAAAGGCTCCTCTGACCTGACTACAGCACAGGGTACGTATAGGCAAGAGTTCAAACACTCAGTGGCCAGCCTTCAACAACAGACGGGGGAGTCCGGTTCCTATGCAATGATGGGGAATCACTAAGGGTAACCGAGCAGTGGAATGAAATGATCAGAACTGTGCTTTGAAGTACACTGAGCCAGCAAGGGTGAGTCGAAGGAGAGACTGAAAAGAGAGGGCAAGAGGCAGACACTGAGAGATGAGGGGTAGGAAGTGCAGGAGAGGGTGATGGAAACCGAGCTGGGCATATCTGGCAGGAACTGTGCAGGGAATGAGGAGGAAGAGTTAGAAACGCCTTGGGGCCGGGAAGTGGCGTGGTGGTCAAGGATGCTGGGCGTTTGGGTCCCAGACCTGGTGGCTTGCTGGCTCTCTCTTCTCTCTTGCTCTCGCTCTGTCCCTCTCTCGTCAAATTTGAATGAATGAATGAATTGGCCGAACAAATACATACATACATACATACATACATACATAAAGTTAAATAATTCTTTAAAAAACAAAATCAATGCCTTTGAGGTTACAAGCCTAAAAGGGGGAAGGTGAAGGAAAAGCGAGGTTAAGGCTGAGAGTAGAATAGGCAGGTTGGAAATCTGGACTTCAATCTTAGGAAAGAGAGAAAAATATCAATAGTTGGCATTTGTTGTCAGAGCTCAAAATCCATTCTAAAGATCCCCTAGAGCACTGCTTCTCAAAACTTGATGTATGTGATCATAACTTCACCTCAGTAAAAAAAAAAAAAAAAAAAAAAAAGACACACAATGGTACAATGTGACATTCTGTGAGGCTGACCCAACCGGGAAAGTTCCAGGTTTACAACCAGAAACCTCCCTGAATATGCCGGGCACCTGCATGCCCATGATTTGGAGCTGGCTGAGGCTGGGGCGAATCCTGGCACTAAGACTTGTTGGGGGTGTGTTCTCTGTCACTGTCTCCTTATGTCTCTTTGCTTGGGCAGAAGGACGGGGGGCAAGTAAGCTAGAAATCCTCCTACTCCCAAAAGTATTCCAATCATTTTGGGATCTAATGAAAATGCAGATTTTGATTTAGGAGGTTTGGGATGGGGCCTAAGATTCAGCATTTCTAATAAATTCCAAGGGATGCTAATGCTACTAGTCCAGAGACCACACTTTCAATAGCAAAAGACTAGTCCAGTATCTCCCCAAGCATAACACATACATGTCTGATGGTACATATGAGTATTTTAGATGATTCATAAACACCTTTGTTTCTGTTTTTTTTTTTTTTTTTTTTTTTTTTGATAATTTTGCATGAGAATTCACCAGAGAGATACAGAGAGAAAGTGTGAAAGTACCCTGAGGTGGGATGACCACACTGCAATCCCCTCTCTTCCATATTCCTCTCAGGATTTTAGGCATACACACACAAGTGTCCAGTGTCTTTCTAAAGCTGCAGGGTCCAGGACTTGAACCACACAATTGTTTACGTGGTCACCCCAACCCCCATGCCACTAGTTAACTCCATGAATGTCCTATTTTAAGATCTATACAAATTTTCACTTATAATAGTAATGTGAAGTTTTCGTTGAATGCATTTAAGTAGTAAATGTTGACTTGAGGGGCCAGCAGGTAGCATGGTGGTTAAGGTGCTGGACTCCCACATGGCTGACTGTGGTTCAAGTCCCAGACCTGGAGACTTGCTTTCTCACTTTCCCCTTCTCTCCTCTGTCTCTCTGATCAAATTAAAAATAAATAAAAAATAATAAACACATAAATAATTTTTTTAAATGTTGACTTAAGAGGCAGGCAGGTGGTGTGGTGTTTAAGGGTGCTGAACTCCCATGTGGTTGACTATGGTTTGAGTCCCAGACCTGGCAGTTTGTGTTCTCATTTTCCCTCTATGTTTCTCTTACTTACTCACTCACTTTCTTGCTCTGTCCTTCTCTGGTCTAAATAAATAAATAAATAAATAAATAAATAAAGTTAAATAAAATAATTCTTCAGAAAAAAAATTTTTGACTTGAAATATTAAGTAAATAATATTAGAAGAGATAGGCAAAGGTGGCAGAAATTCGGCAGGTGGCCTGCAGTGATTAGTCTGGAGCATGCTTGTAGAAAGCATGGATGAATGTTACTAGTGAGGAGAGAAAACAGTTCCAGTTTAGAATAAGTAGTGGTGGCCTAAAGGGAAATGTCTCTGGGTAGAGTGAGGTGACTCACAGGGACGGTGATTGAGCACTTCCTGAGCCTGTGAGCCCAGCACTGTCTGGTAGTGTCATTTACTCCTGGTGGACTGGTAGGCATGAGTACTGTCCTCCCTGCCCAGTGAGCACACTGTGGCTCGGAGACACTGCCCTGGATCACGCAGCTTGAGCATATGTAAGCAAGTACCAGAGCCAGGACTTCAGTTCAGGTCTGCATGACTCCAGAGGCCTGCACATAACCTTTCTCTCAATTACCCTGTTGGGACCAGCAGTTAGTGTAATGGCTATGTCGCTGGACTCCCACGTAGTCGACCGTGTTTCGAGTCCCGGACCCGGCGGCTTAAACTCACGCCGGGTGCGTGTGCGTGCGTGCCCAAGATCCCGAGAGGAGAATGGAGGAGAAGGGATTGCGGCGTGGCCATCCCCCCTGGGGGGTGATTTCCTGCTTTCTATCTCTCTGTCTCTCTCTGTCTGTCTGGCGAGCGCACGCGCCCTATAGGAAAAACCTCTCCAAAAAAAGAAAAAAAAAAAAAAAAAAAAAATTACCCTGTTCAGTAGGCCGAGTGCTTCCACAGAATTTTTCTTCTAAAGCTGCTGCTGCTATTTCTTCTAATAAAACAGCTCAATGTGACCTTTTTGCATGTATGTCAGCGAGAATTGTACAAACTCAACATTCACTGAATTGTTTCATAAGTTATTAGCATTTTGATTTTCAAGATGACAAATGGAGGCTTACCAGGGTAATACAGTCAAAATTCAAACCTTAGGTCTCCCTGATTTCAGATCCAAAGCGTTTCAACAAGCCCACCCTGACCTGGCTTCTCTTCGTGCGTGACTTTGTGCGTGACCATTGTTAATAAGCACTTTCCTCCCCAGGCTGGAAGGACTTCCTCCCATTTGCCAAACACATGTCCCCCTCCCCATCTTGCTCTCTGCCCGGTGGACACATGACACCGTTTAAACCAATTCAGACTTTAACCTATAATCTTGGTGTCATTTTGTGGCTAATAGCTGCCTTGTAACTTTAATAGATACACCAGATCTCCAGCAGGTGCAGACATGCCACAAAGAAACCTATTTTGAATCTTCATATGCCGGGACCATCCTCAGATTATTAGCCAAACTGCATGCAGTGAGACTATCAGGCAGAACCCCTAGTTTTATCAGGAATTAAATTTAAAAAAAAATTTTGGTGTCAGGTGTTACAAAAAAGAAAGATACTGTAACTGTTAGAGGAGGCTAATCAATTATTTTTCTAAACCAAGATCTAACAATATGAAATAACAGTCAGAACCCAAAATACTGTTCTGTGAAAGGAGAAAGCCTTCTAGAAGCAAGGATTTAAGTGTCAAGTAAATACCATCCACTCCAGATTCTAGCCTAATTTATGTTAAACCTTTAATTTATGTTAAACATGGCATTTTAAAACATCACTAATTCTCTCTTCAAATAGGACTTCCATTTAGAAGCCAGGCCTTCTGACTTCCCTCTCCTGTCAATTGCCATCACTCTCTCCTCCTTTTCCCTGTTCCCTGGGTCTGTGCTACTTTGCTCAAAGGCTTTCATCTCCATTACTCTCTTCCTGCTTAGAGCATCACAACACTAGCACTTTCCTGCCTCCTTCTATCCAGACCCCGTGCACCCAACAAAGTCTGTCTGGCACCTGTAAGCGTGGACTGGATGCTAAACACCGAACCTGGAGAAGTGAGGGTAATGAGCACTGTGGAGTGATTGGCCAGGACTCAGGAAAACCCAGTTCCACCACAAATCAGCCACCTCTCCCCACAACCAGGCCCCTGAGGAAAGCGATGCACAGAGAACAAAGCAAGGCACAGCAACACTTCATTCTTGGCCCACGCTGGCCTCAGGCTCTGAGCAGAACTCAACTGGGTAGTGAGCTCCCTCACTGGAGCCTGAAGTATGAACATCCAAAAGGTTGTCCTTGAACATCCACTGCCAGGCCACCTCTGAGCCTCCAGGACTCACCAGAGAGAAGAGCAAGCGAGACAAACGGGGCAGTGGACCCGACGGCTAGAATGGAGTAAATCCAGGTCACCTCAAGGACACTTTCTAGCCAAGGGAGAGAACATGGGTGTACTAAAGGGAATGAATGAGTGAACGGACAAAAGAACAAAAGAAGGGGGAAAAAATGAGAGAGCCCTGGTTTGCCTGATGAACATATAGAAGGACGGTAGAAGGCCCATGACTAAGCCCCTCACAGTTCTTGTTCATTTTATCCTTTGGGCAACCCTATAATGAAGACTTAAGGTTTAGGGGGAAAAATCAAACTCAGAAATAAAGTAGGGTGGTTGAGAGGGGACTGGGAGAAATGAGGAGATTTTGACCAAAGGGCACACACTTTCAATGATGAGACCAACAAGCTGCAAGGATCTAAGGTCCTTCCTGATGCGACTATGGTTAATGATTCCGCGTGGTACACTTGAGACAGACTGAGGGGTTCAACCTATGTGTTCTCACCACAAAAGCCCTAACAAATCAATGACGTAGGGCAATATGTTGAGATAAATTGTGATCATTTCACAGTGCATGTGTATATAAATTACCACAATTTGGGACAAGAAAATGGCATGGCAGTTATGTCACTAGACTCTCACATGGCCGACTACAGTTCAAGTTCCAAACCTGGTAGCTTAAAAATCACACCAGGCCATGTGTGTGTGCATGCCCAAGATTCAGAGAGAAGAATGAAGAAGGAATTGTGGCAAGGCTGCCCCTCTGGGGTGATTTCTTTCTTTCTTTTTTTTTTTAATAATTATTTATTTAGCTTTATTTGATATTATTTATTTTTCAATGACCAGAGAGTGACAGAGAGAGAGAGAAAGAGAAGCAGAAAGCAAGCCACCAGGTCTGGAACTTGAACTGTGGTCAGTCACGTGGGAGTCCAGTGCCTTAACCACCACATCACCTGATGGCCCCAAAAAATCATGTGCGTTGAGAGAGACAGAGAGAGAGAGATATGGACTCGATGCCACAATCCTCCAGCTTCCATAGGTTTTTGCCAAAGGCCAGTGCCACCACGGCTCCCTCTAGGGGTGATTTCTTTCTTACTCTCTCACTGTGTCTGTCTCTCTTTCCCTGGCAAGCACATGTACCCTAAGGCAAAAACAAAAAACAAAAAACTCTTAAAAAATAAATAAACAAAAAACAAACAGGACCAGCAGCAAATGGTGCAATTGCTATGTCACTGGACATTCACATGGCCAACTGTGGTTCCAGACCCAGACCCAGGTGCTTGAAACTCTTGCTGGGTGTGTGTGCGTGCGTGCCCAAAGTCCCAAGAGGAGAATGGAGGAGGAGGGACTGCGGCATGGCCATCCCCCCATGGGGGGTGATTTCTTGCTTACGCTCTATAGCAAAAATCTCTTTAAAAAAAAAAAAAAAAAACACAACTTTATTCATCAATTATACCTAAGTAAAACTGAGTTCCTCTCCCAGGTGCAGAATAAGAAGTATGACCACTCCTCAGAGCCCGTGTGTGGAAAAGCTGGGGGAGGTACAAGCACTTAGGCCCCTGGAAGGACCAGAGCCTTCCATGGGCTGGTCTCACTCTCCTTTATGTTCATCAGGCAAAGCAGGGCCCTCCTTCTGCAGCGCCGGGCAGGAGCAGCCTGACTGATCTCACTCTAGTCGGCCACTCGTTTCCAGAAGGCGATGAGGTCTCCACTGCTTTGCTTCTTGTGCCCTCTGTTTTCCATAGCAGCTAAGTGCACCTACCAAGGTGAATTCAGAGTCCCTCCTCACTTCAGGAAGGCCTTCCCCATACATGGTGCACTGGGTCAGGGCTAAAGGGCAATGCTATGCTATTCACTGCAAAGACCGCAGAGTGCTAAGGGCTGATTTCCCGGATGGTTGTTTTCACAGACATAACCCCAGAGTTCCTGACCTGTCCCTCACACCAAATGCCCAATTCTCTGCTTTCCCTCTCCACCCCCACGGCATTATATGAATTTCTTTGAAGCTTTTGGAAACATGTGGATTGCTAAGCTTTTTTCTAGTTCATTTACTTACATTCCTACCCCCAACAAATACTTGAGTAGTTCCACAGTGTTTGAAGAAATGCTTAGGAAGAAGTGTTAAAAATAGTAACAGAACAGAAATTTATGCCTTAAACAAATCATTCCAACAGATGGGACTTAAAACATTTATTATTCCCCTCTGGTCTGGGACTTTTCAAACACTGCATTTCCAGCAGGCCAGACTGGGAGCTATTTGATAGTACCTCTCTGACCAATTACATACTAATTAAAAGACCTCGGTGTGGGCTGGAGGTAGCAGCTTTGCATATGGACTTTAATTACTGGGCCCTAGTTTTGCCAAGAAAACACAAAGGGCTTTTCTGGCTGGATGCAGAGGCTTAGAGTGAACATATGGCCTGCGTGGGAGGGGAGGGTTAAGAGTGTAATCCTAAACAGGAAGTGGAGTATTTCTCCCCCTGTAATCTCCTGGAAGTAACTATGTACTGAGGTTATCCAAAATCCCTGATTCAGTGCCCAAACACAGAGCATCCTGCGGGGCAGTGAGCCGCCACCCTGGACGTGTTGTTGAATCCTAGACTTGTCTAGGGACCGGAAGTTTTTCTGGCCTTTTCTTCTTGTTCTTTGAGGCAGAACCTCATGTCTCTTCCTAGGTTGCACAGTGTCTGGGGACTCTAGAATTGATTTTTGGCTTCCCAGAATTCATTCCCCTGTCTCCTGGTTGTACTCTTCCAGACTCCAGTGCACAAGGATCAGGCAGAGCTACATCTCAGGCTGCTGAGGAAGAACATGTGGCCAGGCCCAATCAGCTGGCAAAAAAAAATTATTTTTTAAAGAGGATTTTTGGTATAAGGCGAGTGCACTCGATAGAGACACAGAGACAGAGAGAGAGAAAGTGAGAAACCACTCCCGGGGGCAGGGTGTATGTGTGTATGTGTGTGTGAGAGAGAGAGAGAGAGAGACATCATACTGCAATCCCTTCTCCTCCAGTCTCCTCTCAGGATTTTGGACACACACGCGCACGCACCGTGCATGAGTTTCAAGCTGCTGGGTCTGGGACTTGAACCACTGTCAACCATGTGGGAGTCCAGCATCTTGACCACTACACCACCTGCTGGCCCCTCAACTGGCAAAATTTAATCCTTGCTGCTGCAGTGTTTAGTTCAAGGATGGGCACTCGGCCCCAACCAGTACAATCAGTATGACTCCCACAGTGTATGTGGGAGCTCACACATGTGTAGACATGCTCTCTATCCAAGGCTGAGTTAAAAGGTGATCTCTGAGGCTATGGCAGTTATTCTGTTGATATAGAATAGAGATTTGAAAATGGAGACAACCCAGAGGAAGCAGAACCAAGGAGAAAAAGAAAGAAGAAAAGTAGAATATGTGAATAGCATTTGAGGTCCTAGATTAAGCATGCCTGAATAAATCTATCCATGACTTTTTAGTATGGTAAACCAATATGTTTCTTTTATGCTGAAGCTGGCTTCTGTCAATTTGCAACTAAAGTCATCTTACTTGACAGAAATAAGATCGGGAGGAGGGAAGTTAAAACAACAACTGTTCAACCCTAAAAAGTCCAGCCTACAAAGAACATACCTGTTATAGCTTCTTCAGTACCTTGAAGATCTTGACCCAGAATCAAAGAATTCTAGAGCTTAAAGAGACCTTGGGGGCAAAGTATTTTGTTCAACCATCTTCGCTGAGTCTTTCTTAGCAGATACGTATGTGAAGGCCTAAGGAAGAAAGATAAAGAACAAAGACAAACTCTTCTTCCCATTGCTGTCTCAATGTCATGTACATGGTAGTTGCTCAACAAAACCTTTTTGACTAAACATTACAGACCCATTTACTATAACCAATAATAACCAATCTCTCTCTCTCAAACATGCAGCTAATGAAAGTTAGACTCTTGGATAGCAAGAGAATAGATAGTGAGGCATAACATTAGTGGGACACAGAAATGATTTATTACTGTTGATGTTGATGTTAATGATAACATGTATAGTATTCTCAACTGGACTGGTCTGAGAAGTATTTCATGTTAGGTAAATTCTTTAACAAGCCAAATCATATATAGTGATTGAATGTTTAAAAAAAAAAAACATGAAAATAAATAATAATAACCAGAAATAAATGATGAAAAGCTATTTGATTATTTGATGATGATGATGATGTGCATAGTAATGTCTTTGTCATGACTGATATGCATGGTAATCATGTTGCAAAAAGAAATGTAATACACTGTAAAGATATATGTGATTCAATGTAATATAAAAGAGATTATGATAACAAGTAAAATAAAACTTAAGAATATATATTATAGGTACAAAATTTAAAAAAAAAAGTTATCCTCTCGGGAATAGTAGGTGGCGTGGTGGTTAAGGTGCTGGACACTCCCACATAGCTGACCAAGGTTCAAGTCCCAGACCTGGTGGCTTACTTTCTTACTTTCCCTGTCTCTTTCTGTGTCTCTCTCTAGACAAACTAAATGAGTGAATAAATTAAATTAAATTTTAAAAATTATTTGAGAAAAAAGTTATCCTCTCTTCTTTCTGCATGGCAAATATCTCTTCTGATAAGTTCACAAATAAATTACTTTCCTCCTACAACTATCTCTCTCCTTCCTTCTCTTTCTTCTCTTGATCCATTTTGTCCTTTCAGTTGCTCAAACTTTTTCTGTACTTCTTCATTTGTTTTTGCATTCTCAAAAAATACTTAGGGGACCAGCAGTTGGCATAATGGCTATGTCGCTAGACTCCCATATAGTCAATCGTGGTTTGAGTCCTGGACCCAGTGGCTTAAACTCACGCCAGAAGCATGCCCAAGATCTCAAGAGGAGAATGGAGGAGAAAGGATTGCGGCATGGCTATCTCCCCTGGGGGGTGATTTCTCGCTTTCTGTCTCTCTGTCTCTCTTTCTGGAGAGCGCACGCACCCTATAGCAAAAATCTCTCAAAAACAAAACAAAAAAACACTTAGGAACATACATTATTTTCATTTTTCCATCCGAAACTATGAGTTATCTATCACCTTCAACCATCCTTTACCCGTCCTCGCAAGGAGTTCCACTGCATTAAAAACAGGTATAATTTTTGGCATGCTGCCTCCAGCAAACACATATACACCCACACAACCAAAATCAACTTTTCACAACTGAGTTGACAATATATTTATGACAGCCATGGAGTATTTCTTCCTAGGACCGAGTCTCACAGCCACCTGAAACATATTTAAATGGCTCAGATGGTAGTGGAAAATAAGTCTAATTTCTTGACAACTCCTTATATGACATGATCAGTTATTTAAACTTCCTGTGACTAAATTCCCCCTATTTCTATGACAGATTAATGCCATTTGCCAGCATATAACGTTAGCCAAGTTCTGTAACACACAGATGGAAAGCTTCATGTAAACATTAAGCAAGGTTATTACTCTCTGGAACCCAGTAGGCAGTTGGCAGCCTTTAAGAATTACAATTATTATTTTTATATTCCTTTCAGAGTGTCTGAGGAACTTACAGGTCTTCAGAGAAAAAGCTGTGGGATTCTGGATGAGGTTCACAAACTCATTGGCTCTCCAGTTCAAGTGAAACTTTTTATTAGAACTTTGGGCAAGGAAGGTGGAAAGTTAATTCAGGATGTAAAATAAACAAGTGACACCTTGAATTGACGTAGCCTCTCTTTTGTAAGAATCTGCAGCATCTCACGTGTACCTTTCGTTCTTCATTGTCTTCTTTTACTAGAAGTTGTTCTGGGGAAGGAAAGACAAAGAAAGAAAAATGTAAAGACATTTATCATGGATACAAATTCTAGGCTTCCTTATTACCATTGTTAACATAACTCGGCTTCCGGTCTCTGGTCTCAGCCACAGAAGCGAGATGAAGAAGGGAACGTCCTCGTTTGGGAAGTGTCACAGTAAGACGCACACGTTGTGCGGCCGCTGTGGTTCTAAGGCCTATATCACCTTCAGAAGTCGACCTGTGGCAAATGTGGCTACCCTGCCAAGCACAAGAGAAAATGTAACTGGAGGGCCAAGGCTAAAAGATGCAGTACCACTGGGACTGGTAGAATGAGGCACCTAAAAATTATATATTGCAGATTCAGGCCTGGATTCCATGAAGGAACAACACCCAAACCCAAGAGGGCAGCTGTTGTGGCATCCAGTTCATCTTAAGGATTTCAAAGATTAGTCAGGCAGTAAATGTTCTCAGTTAAAAAACAAAAACAAAACTCTATTTTGATAATTTCCCTAGAAGTGTTTTCTTTTAATATCCAGCTTCAAAAGCTGCAATTCATTATGAAACTGAAAATCGCCCTTTCCCAGGCTGACTTCTTCTCTCCCTTGGGAAACAAATATGTGTTGCTTCTCACATGCCCTCCACTGCTTCCTTCTTCCTTCCTGTCTAGACCAAAGTCCCATCTGCTCCGGTTGCCCCCTCTACTTCCAGAGGTATGAGGTCTGACTTCCTGAGAGGCCACTGAGAGGACAGGTGGCACGACCCTGGCTCAAGTGGCGTGAATTTTAGCAATGGAGAACAGGAGTCGGGGAAGGGTTGGGAGAGAGCCAGGCTGCCCCGTCTTCTCCCTCCATCTATGCTCCCTTCACTTGGCTAAAGTGGCCTCCCATGCCGAGTGACTTGCTGATCCCTCATGGTGTGTTTTGAA
Source organism: Tupaia tana (assembly GCA_026018925.1). Lineage (NCBI taxonomy): Eukaryota > Metazoa > Chordata > Mammalia > Scandentia > Tupaiidae > Tupaia > Tupaia tana. The sequence continues at coordinate 29,505,214 of JAKSZU010000014.1, read as the reverse complement.
ATGGTAGCCACCACAATAGCTTTGCAAATCCTATCGCATCTTCCTGTGCCTTGCTTGTCCTGATCCTGGGATTTCACCTCTCAAATAAAATACGAGCACCCTAGCCCTTGCCTCTGATCCTGCTTTCTGAAGGACCAAAGCAGAGATGTTTATTTTCTCTAATTCAGCATTTCTCAAAGTGTGAGTTACAGACCACTTGCACCAGAATCCTCCGGGGTACCTGCTAAGATGGTAGATTCCTGGATGCAACACAGAGACTCATATTCAATAGACCTGGAGTGGATCCTAGGACTCCGTAGTATCAGCCATCTTTACAGGTGACTCCTGAACTCTAAAATGTGAGAATCACTGGTGTGGACAGAAGTCTGACTACTTTTCCTATTTTTTCCAAAATCTTTTCAAAAGGGGACTGGGGAAGTCATGCCCACAAACATTAACAGTCCATTTATTTTCTATTAACAGGATTCTTCCTACCTCCTGTTCCTGGCATAGTATCTTTGAGATGTATATTTCAACCGATTACAGTATATTCTTGTGCTTATCTCTTCCCAAGACACAGAACTTCCATTTTCCTTAAGATGTAGATTAAGCCTTTCTTTAACTAAGACACAGATCTTCCCTTTCAATCACCAACCTAAGAATTGTGGAACCTACCTATAACCTACAAGCTCCCCCCTCCCCCCACATGTCCCGCCTTTTTGGGCCCGACCAATGAAAAATCTTTTCACTAAATGTCTGTCAATCTCAAAAACAAATAAAAGGAACCTCTGTACATTATCACCCCGAGAAAAGGCATGTATGCCTCTTCTCCAGGCCTACGTCACTCACAGTTGGCTTGGAAATAAACCGCATTAATTATTAATTTGACAGTTGATTATTTTTTTCCATCGACACTGATCCAACTTCCTCTGGTGGCTGCAGCTCTGCTAATCGGACTTCCTGGGCACTTGGGCTAGAACTGTGGGATTCTTCCCCTTTATCCCTCATTCTTGCTAGGTCCTCCTGATACTTATGAATGCAAGATTCTTTGCTTCTGCATCTGTCCTCTCTTTCAATCTCACTGCCCCCATTTGGGCTCATCTTGATTTACCTAGATTATTATCAAAGCCTCCTTTTTTTTTTTTTTAAATATTTATTTTATTTTATTTATTCATTCATTTTACTTTTTAGTTTGACCAGAGAGAGACAGAGGGTGAGAGTGAGAGAGAGGAAGTAAGAAAGCAAGCCACTAGATTCAGGACTTGAACCCTGGTTGGCCATGTGGGAGTGTCCAGCGCCTTAACCACCACGCCACCTGCTGGTCCCCAAAGCCTCCTTTTTAAATGGTCTCCCCACTTACCTTCTTCCAAAATGAGACTAAAATCAGAGACCAGGCTGCATATTTTATAGAGCACCGAGCACAGTGCGGTACAAGAATGGACACTCACATTGTCAGGGACATGCTTCCTGAAGCCATGGGCCTCTGACTAGATAGAATCAGGCCAGTGCTGAGTTTGCGATCCTATCCATTTGCTGTGTTTATTTCTTGTGGCATTGTTATACTCACTACTATAGTTTGAATGTGTGCCCCCAAAATTCATGTGCTGAAATTTGGTCATAGTGTGCAAGCCTGATTATGATGTTGAAAGGTAGAGCCTTTGGGAAATGATTAGGCATCAGGGTGGGGCGCTCATGATTGACTCTTAGTGGGTTTATTAGGAGAAGGAGTGAGGCTGGCAGAGAAACACATGAATGCACACATGCTCTGCTCTGCTCCAGGTCCTTCCCTCTAGCAAGACTACCATCACCAGATACAGTGCCTGGATCTTGGACCTTCAAACCATGTGCTGAATCAAATTTCTGTTCTTCATAAATGACCCAGACTTGGGGATTCCTGTTATTAGCAACAGAATGGACTAGACACTCACTTTGCCGATCATGGCAGTATGCAGTGAACACCATCTGACCAGAAGCTTTCTATGTATTTCCTTGCGATCTCATATCTAATAAGCCACACTGCACAGAGTAGGTGCTTTTCACAGACTGGTGACAGTCAAGGTAACAAGCACATAAAATTACTTCTTTACTTTCTTATCCCTTTCAATCATCCCATACCCATGTTACTCAATTCCCCCCTCCTAGCTTGATAAACATTTCTACTATAGCTTGAGAGTTTTCCCATGCTCCTTTCTGGATGACTTTCAACAAATTCTACTTGGGGACCAACAGATGGCATAGCAGTTACATCGCAGGACTCACACATGGCCTACCATGGTTCGAGCCCCAGACCCAGTGGCTTGAAAATCAAGCTGGGCACATGTAGGTGTGTGCCTAAGATCCCAGGAGGAGAACAGAGAAGAAGGGATTATGGTGTGGCCATCCCCCTGGGGGGTGATTTCTCACTTTCCCTCTCAATTTCTCAGTCTTTCCCCCACCTCTAAAGAGTGCACACACCCTAAGGCAAAAACCTCTAACACAACAACAAAAATTCCATCTGAGGCATTTGTGTTCAATTTACTTCCTTCTCCACCTGTCTATTGTTCTAACTTGAGAAACTGAAGTAAAAATGTCCTTTCTTATTATAAGGACACAAATTGAATTATTCAACTGTGATGATTACAGTTAACACCTATTAAGCATTTATTTACCATTAACTAAGCCTGCCCTTTCCAGGCATTTCCTTGTTTAGTTCTTTTTTTTTTTTTTGGAGAGGTTTTTTCACTATAGGGCGCGTGTGCTCGCCAGACAGAGAGAGAGAGACATAGAGACAGAAAGCGAGAAATCACCCCCCAGGGGGGATGGTCACGCCGCAATCCCTTCTCCTCCATTCTCCTCTCGGGATCTTGGGCACGCACGCACACGCGCCTGGCGTGAGTTTTAAGCCACCGGGTCCGGGACGTGAACCGCGGTCGACTACATGGGAGTCCAGCGACATAGCCATTACGCTAACTGCTGGTTCCCCCTTGTTTAGTTCTTTTGATAGTCCTAATAGGTAGATACTATTTTTATTCCCCTTGACAGGATGAGGAAACTGAGGCTTGAAAGGTTACAATTTGTCTGCAAAAATTGCTGGAGGTCATCTGATCACAAGGTCTAGGAGTGAAACATTCTGGTATCTTCCTTTCTTATTGTCTAAACACGCACAGTGGTTTTCCACAGTGTAGCTACCCTATATGAACTTCTCGTGCTAAACAACTGTCCCCAGGTCCACATTCATGGCTGATGCAAGCAAGCCCCCACTAAGAGCAGACTATCAGCTTCACAGTCCTGGTCCTCAGCTCACTCTCAATCAACATTCTGGTTTTGACAGATTCAACTTTACAGTCCCATTTGCTACATGGGTTTACCATAGCAAGCAGGCATTTCATTTCTGGGTAATGCATGCGGTCTTCATGCTTGGCTTGCCTTACAAATATTCTTACCACATCAAGCCTAGAACTCATTTCCACCAATATTTCTTCCACAAATGCCATCCACTCCATTTACCCTAAAGCCCAGCTCTATATTCTTTCATTCTGGAATCTGAACAAATACAGAGTCATATCAAAGCATCCCCAGTGACTCACAGTCCCCACGACAGAATCTGGGTATGGGCACTTGATGATTTCTCCTTTGAAATCACCTTCTTAATTAATCTTCAAATCTTCTAGAGAACAATTGTCTCATGTCGATAATTCTGTGTAGACTCTATCTCCTTTTGTATTTGTTTCTGTCTTGGTCCTTGTCCTTCTGAGACTTTAAAACCAACCAAAATTTGAACCAGAGGCAAAGTTAATTAACTGGCTTTAACACGCCACTTGTTTCATCAAGACATAGGTCTAGTCCCCTATTTTTAACAGGCTCAAGGCATCCCCTGATGGTATTGTTTCTCCTTCTTCGGTCCTTAGGTGATAGTAACTGTCCCCCACCCCAAACTTAATTTAACTTTTAATTTAAACTTGGCTTTCCAGCTATCTTGCTCTCCCCCCAGGACTGCACATCTGGAACCATTCACAAAGTGGTGGTTGAAATTTCCACTAATTCAAATGGAATGTTGGGGATAGAGGCCACCGGGAGGCCCTAAGCTTCCCTCAAGTTGCAGGGCAAGGAGTAGTTCCACTCTAAAAAATTGCATGTGTCAACAAACATCATGGAGAGTGACCACTGTGGGCAGGATCTTGGACTACGGGCACTGGGATAGCCCTGACATGTATAGAGGACATAGGCAATATAGAAACTGAATTTTATCCCCCTGAAATTCACAAATCCTAACCCACAGAGTAACTCCAAATGGTGAAGGGTCTTTAGGAGGAACTGAATGTAAATGAGACCATAAGGGTGAGGCCCTAATTCAATAGGACTAATGTCCTTATCAGAAAAGGAAGAAAAAGATTTCTCTCTTTCTACCATGTAAGGGCACAGGGAAAAGTAGGTGTCTTCAAGTCAAGAAGAGAGCCCTTACCAGAAACTAACAATGCTGGTACCCTCAGATTTTTCAGACTTCAGAACTGTAAAACAGAAAGTTCTTGAGCTGGCAGATGGCATGATGGTTAAGGTGCTGAACTCCCACATGCCCAACCACAGTTCAAGTCCCAGACCTGGCAGCTTGGTTTCTCACTCTCCCTCTGTCTCTATCTGGTCAAATTGAAAAATAAAAACAATAAATTTAAAAATTATTAAAAAGTGGGGCCAGCAAGTGGCGTGGTGGTTAAGGGCACTGGGCTCCCACATGATCAACTCAGTTGGAGTACCAGACCTGGTAGCTGGCTTTCTCATTCCCCCCACCCGGTCCCTCTCTGGTCAAATTAAAATAAATAAATAAAGTTAAATAAAATAATTCTTTTAAAAAATTATTCAAAAGAAAAGAAGATTGGGGCCAGCAGGTGGCGTAGTGGTTAAAGGCACCAGACTCCCACATGGCAGTTCAAGCCCCAGACCTGGCACCTTGCTTTCTCGCTTTCTCTCTTTCTTGCTCTCTTGCTCTGTTCCTCTCTGGTCAAATTTAAATAAATAAGTAAAAAGTTAAAAAAATAATTATTTAAAAAAAAAAGAAAGAAAGATCTTTTGCTGAGCTACCCAGTCTATGGTATTTTCTTTATGTCAATCTGAACTGACTAACACAGATGATAAACTCTCATATCCACATAAAGTCACCGAGGTTCACAGGAAGAAAACGGGAATTCAGAGACATTATTCTTATCTCCTAGACACTCTGCCTAAGAAGGATAAAGAAATCAGGGAGAGGAGCAAGGACATTGGGAACAAACACATGAGAAAACTGATTCATCCACCTATCAACCCACCATCCATCCACCCACCACTAAACATTTGTGGAATGACTACTGTGTATAATTATAAGTACTTCTCAAATACGATCCATTCATATTTATTTATAAATGCATGGAAGAAAGATGTGGAAAGGTATACACTAACTTGATAATAAAATTCACCTCTGGAATAGAGTGGAGGGGGTGCAGAAAAGAAGGACTTGATTTTAAAAAGGGGGGTTATTTGGGGGACCAGCAGGTGGCGTAATGGCTGTCGCTGGACTCCCATGTAGTTGACTGCGATTCAAGTCCCAGACCTGGTGGCTTAAACTCACGCTGACTGTTGTGTGCGCACATGTCCAAGATCCTGAGAGGAGAATGGAGGAGAAGGGACTGCAGCATGGCCATCCCCCTGGGGGGTGATTTCTCTCTGTCTCTCTGTCTCTGCCTTTCTGGCAAGCACATGCGCCCTATAACAAAAATCTCTTCAAAGAAAAAAGGGGGGTGGGGAGACTTTTACTAATGCAAACTGTTTTAACACATTCACCTACAAAAGGAAAAGCTCTCTTACAAATCTCTGAGTCGGAAAAAAGGTAGCTTGCAAGCTATGATGGGCTTGGCTTTCTTGTTTGACAGGCCTTCCCCAGGCTTTCTCTCTGGGATAAGGCAACATAATCCCTTTGAAGTAGCTTGTCTTTTCTATGAATGGTTACATCCCTGATACCTGGCATGGTACATGGCACGTAGTAAATGCTCAAACACTGGTTGGTTGGATGCATGAATGCATGATGTGTGAGGGGGCAACCAGCAGGAAAGTTCCGTAGGAAGGCCTATCCTCGCCAGGAGATTTAGCTGAAACCTCAGAACACAAATATGACAACTATGGAATAAGGCCCATATGTGAGGAAAATGGAGTCTGCATGACTCCAACATTTAGATGGTTCAAGGGACTCTGGGTGGTGCATGGCTCTGGAAAAGGGACAGGAGCTCTAGAAGAAGAGTCCAAGGTTCCAGTACATACGAAGGACACTAATGTTTCCAACAAGAGTGTATGTTGGCCCTCTGCTACCAGACAACCAAGAACTACAAGTTCCAGTGTGTTCCCGGTACAGGCCCTGTCCTGGAACATGTAGGAATCCTGAATAAAAATGACTTCTCTCCATGTCATATTGAGTAACACACTATAGCATGAAGGCTAAGAGAAGTGCAGTGGTGCATGCTTTACCGTCCTAGCTACTCCGAAGGCTGAGGTAGAAAGAAGGCCAGTTCGACGTCAGCCTGGGCAACATAAAGAGAAAGGGAGGGACCAGTAGTTGGTGTAATGGCTATGTCACCGAATTCCCATGTAGTCGACTGCAGCTCGAGTCCCAGATCCGGTGGTTTAAATGCTCCAGGCACGTGTGTGTGTGTGTGTGTGTGTGTGTGTGTGTGTACCCAAGATCCCAAGAGGAAAGTGAAGGAGAAGGAATTGCAGCATGGCCATCTCCCTGGGGGGTGACTTCTTGCTTTCTGTCTCTCTTTCTTTCTGGTGAGTGCCCGCACCCTATAGCAAAAACCTAAAAAAAAAAAAAGAGAGAGAGAAAGGGAGAAACAGAGGGAGAAAGAGAAAGAGCACAGTCTTAGACTCCAGACTGCCTGGTTTTAAATCCTGCCTCCATCACTTAATATAGTTAGCTTTCTCTACTCTAATTTCCCCACCTGTGAAATGAGTATGGTCAAAGTACCTTCTCTATGAAAGGCACTTAGAATGATGTCTGGGGAACCAGCAGTTAGCGTAATGGCTATGTCGCTGGACTCGCACATAGTCCACCGCGGTTCATATCCCGGACCCGGTGGCTTAAACTCACGCCGGGCGCGTGTGTGTGTGTGCCCAAGATCTTGAGAGAATGGAGGAGAAGGGATTGCGGCGTGACCATCCCCCCTGGGGGATGATTTCTCGCTTTCTATCTCTCTGTCTGTCTCTGTCTGTCTGGCGAGCGCACACGCCCTATAGCAAAAACCTCTCAAAAAAAAAAAAAAAAAAAAAAAAAAGAATGATGTCTGGTCCTAGGGAAGAGGTGAAAGTTGAATAAAATTCAGGTCGAAATGAAGATAATGAAGTGAAACCTTGTGACTTCACAGATGCCGATCTCATCATTCCAATGCCTAGACATAAAAATAATTTGCATTAAAACCTCCATTTAGCCGAGCTGTGGTGACATAAGTAGTAGGAAGCTGGTGCATGAAACTAGGGCCACACGGAAGGCCTGGGTTCTGTTAAAACATATCCAAAAAGCCTCCACACTCCTGCTTGGTTTCTTTTTTTTTTTGAAGAGGTTTTTCTGCTATAGGGCATGTGCGCTCGCCAGAAAGACAGAAAGACAGAGAGATAGAAAGCGAGAAATCACCCCTCAGAGGGGATGGCCATGCCACAATCCCTTCTCCTCCATTGTCCTCTTGGGATCTTGGGCACGCACACACACGCGCCCGGCGTGAGTTTAAGCCACCAGGTCCGGGACTCGAACCACGGTCAGCTACATGGGAGTTCAGCGACATAGCCATTACACTAACTGCTGGTCCCGACTCCTGCTTGGTTTCTGTAAACAAATAGTGACCTCAATTTTTCTTTCTTGCAAGGCTATGGCCAATCACAGCAGCTAAGCTAGGCTTCAGTCAATCCCAGGGACCCCACCTTTTAGATTGTGTTAATGAAGACAAACTTTGGAATGTAACCAACCCAAATTGTTTCTCAACCCCATTCCTTCACTTTCATTTTTGTACCTCACTTTCCTGTTCCTATACACGTGGCTTTCTTTTTCTGGAACTAAATACCACGTGACCATGAGGCTACGCAGAGTTGTCCAGAAGTTGGTCAGGGACAGCTGCCTGATTTGAATTGTGTCAAGATTCGCTCAGTTAAAACTCCGCTCAATTGGGAACCAGCAGTTAATGTAATGGCTATGTTGCTGGACTCCCACGTAGTCAACCGCGGTTCACGTCCCGGACCCGGTGGCTTAAAACTCACGCCGGGCCCGTGTGCGTGCATGCCCAAGATCCCGAGAGGAGAATGGAGGAGAAGGGATTGCGGCATGACCATCCCCCTGGGGGGTGATTTCTCGCTTTCTATGTCTCTCTCTGTTTGTCTGGAGAGCGCACGTGCCCTATAGCGAAAACCTCTCAAAAAAAAAAAAACAAAACAAAAACAAAAAACAAAAAAAAAACTCCACTTAATTAAATTGGCTGTTTTTTTTTTCTTTTAACAGTTCCAATCCTGGACCAACCTGAACAGGCCAGGTATGGCAGCTCATGCCTGTGGTTCTAGATAAGCAGGGCACAGGAGCAGAGGATCACAAGGAAGATCCTGTCCAAAAAAAAGCAAAGTATCTCTCTATACTTCTCTCCTCTCTCTCTCGTAAAAACAAAAACCTATATTTAATGCATCATTGTGATGATCTTTAGATGTGCTGACATGGCTAGACTAAATGACAAATGGCAGAGAGGGATGGCAACTATTCTATAAAACACACACACACATCTTCCAGTTAGTCAATCAAACCCTAATCTGGGTGCTGCTATGATATGATTTTGTAGATGAGATTAAAGGCCTTTATCAGGTGACATTAAGCTAGGGATATTATCTTCTGTGGGCCCAACCCGATCAAGTGAACCTTTAGAAGAGACTGAACGTTTCTTGGCAAAAGAGACACCAACAGCAGGTGGATTCATGAGCTGTTTTCTTTCCCTGAATTTTCCCTGACTGCCTGTGGACAAGATTTGGCCATGCCCATATAATCTTTCCTTCCTGACAGATTGTCTAGAGATTTCAAAATTATTTAGTCAACTTTCACAATTAGGTAAGCCAATTCCCTGTAACACATTTTTTAAGGTGCATAATTGTACATATCTATAGGGTATAGTGTGATCTTTTATTATATGAATACAATGTCTAATGATCAAATTAGTTGATCAGTATATATATGATCTTGAATGTTAATCTTTCCTTTGTGTTGAAAACATTCAAAATTCTTTTAGCTATTTTGATATAGACACTAAAATATTGTTAAATATAGTTATCCTATTGTAACTATAGAACACAAGAACTTATTCCTTTTAACTAACTAATTTTATATCTTGTAGCAAACATCTCCCTATCTCTCTCTCTCCCCAGTAATCACTAATTTATTTTCAAGGGTTTTTTGGTTTTGCTTTATTTTTTTTCTTGAGAGAGATTTTTGCTATTGGACAAGTGTGCTCGCCATAGAGACAAAGAGACGGAGACGGTAAGTGAGAAATCACCCCCGAGGGGGATGGCCATGTGGCAATCCCTTTCTTCTATCCTCCTCTTGGGATTTTGGGCTCACACAAACACATGCCTGGCGTGAGTTTCAAGCTCTCAGGTCCAGGACTTGAACCATGGTCAGCCATGTGGGAGTCCAGAGACATAACCATTAAGCCATCTGCTGCTCCCTATTCTTAGCTTTTATGATAACTGTTTTTTTAGTTTCTACATATGAGTGAGAACATATGATTTTTCTCATTTTTAATCTGGCTTATTTTACTTAACAGAACATCCTCCAGGCTCATCCAGGTTGCCTCAAATGATAGAATTCTTTTAATGACTTAATAATGTTCCATTGTATATGTATGTGTGTGTGTGTGTGTGTGTGTGTGCGCACGTGTATGTATCACATTGTCTTTACCCATTCATCTGTCGATGAATACTTTGGTTGAGTCCATCTCTTGGTTAATGTTAACAGGGTGGCAATTAACATGAAAGTACAAATAACTCTACCATATAATGATTTGGCCATTTATATGTGTCCTTCTCTCTCTCTCTCTCTTCTCTCTCTCTCTCTCTCCAAGAGATTTTTGCTATAGGGCATGTGCACTTGCTGGACAGAGAGACAGAAAGCAAAAAAATCACACCCCCAGGAGGGACAGCCACACCATAATCCCTTCTCCTCTCAGGATTTGGGTGCAATATGAGTTTCAAGCCGCTGGGTCCGGTACTCAAACCACAGTTGGCTACTTGGGAGTCCAACACTTCAACTACTATGCCACCTGCTGACCCTGTGTGTCTTCCTTTGAGAAATGTTTATTCAGATATTTTGCCGATTTTAAATTAGATTACTTGGGGGTTTTTTTGCATTGAGTTGGGTTCTTCTGTATTCTAGTTATTATATCCACGTCAAATGTATGGTTTCAAATATTTTCTCCCATTCTGTAGGTTGTCTGTTTACTATGTTGATTGTTTCCATTGCTGGGCAGATTTTTTGTTTTGCTAAAATTCTATTTATCTATTGTTCCTTTTATTGTCCTTGCTTTTGAGATCTTATTCAAAATCTTTTTGCCTGTACCAATGTCCTGAAGCTATAATACGTCTTTTAAAATATATATCTCCTATTGCTTTTGTTTTTCTGGTTGAATTCTAGCTAATACAATCATGTCCTAGAATTGTTAACTTGGGAATATAATGAAGCAACTTCTGCGTTTCCATATCAAGCACTGTTAAGTATTGAGGGGCTCAGGACCACCAGTTAGCGTAATGGCTATGTCGCTGGACTCACATGTAGTCGACTGCGGTTCAAGTCCCGGACCCAGTAGCTTAAACTCATGCCAGGTGCATGTTTGTGCATGCCCAAGATCCCAAGAGGAGAATGGAGGAGAAAGGATTGCAGTGGGGCCATTACCCCCGGGTGGTGATTTCTCACTTTCTGTCTCTCTGTCTTTCTCTGCCACACACACCTTATAGCAAAAACCTCCAAAAAAAAGTCTTGAAGGGTTGAATGTGAACATCAGATCTCATTATCTGCAGTAGTCATGTTCTATAAGGTTACTACAAAAACTGAATTAGCAAATACAAAATTTTTGTTCATAAGGGAAACACAAGATTAGGTTCCTGCAAGTGTCTGGTCAAACTTATTTATGCTTTAATCAACTGATCAATATATAACCTTATTTTATAGATGTTTCTTTTTATATATACCTTACTCAATGTATATCATGATTCACCAACATTGAACTCACAACCAACAGTACTATAGCTCATGCTTGAACAAAGCTTACCTAACAAATGCATCTTCTCCATAAGACACAACACAGCCTTCTTGAGCTGAGAAATACTAAATAGCACAACACTTGGGGGCCATTTTAAACAACAAAATCACTATAAAAACAAGCAAAAAACACAAAAAAGGTACAAAATGTGGCAAAAGAGACTACTAAAAGGACATTTGTTTACAGTACAAGAGCTAAAAAAAGAAGGCAGAGTGTCACTTATCCCACCTCATCTGGGACTCTGTATATCAAGCTACTCAGATTTTATTTTTCTCCAAGAACATTCATGAATGATCACAAAAGCACTGCAATTGTTGATTTGAGGGATAACAGATATATTTTAGTGAACAGGCAAATATTCAAATATGGAATCCATGAATAATGAGGATCAGCTGTATTTTTGGTTTTTTACTCTTTTTCCTTTCGAACCACTGCAGAAATCTTTTTCTTGTCTGATCCCAGGCATGACTTTCTAGTTTGAATCTGTCCTCATCTACTACGCTTTCTCTTCTGTTTTGTGCTCATCCTCAGCCTTCACAAGTTATGCTAGACATTCTGTTTCCTGCTCTGTATCTCTGTTAGAGTTTGGGAGAAAGATCAGCCTGTGCCATGATCAAGGCAAGAAATGACAGGGCCTTCAGAGGAGGCAGCCCTTTCCTTGATAAGTACTAAGAAAGCTGGGGGTTTAGGAAGAAGTTGAAGGTGATTCTACGGTTTCTAATGTCACAAATCCAGTGAATACTAAGTAACTGTGCTTGAGGTGAAAACATGAAAGACCTAGGTCTGTGAGGGGAGGTAATGAGTTCCGTTTGGGATCCCTGAAGTTTAAAGTGCCACAACACCCAGATGGTACACAGACCAACCAGCTCTCTCTGCTGCAAAGAAAAGAAAGCAGGTCTGGCTAATTCAAGCAGATAAGTAGATGATTAAAAAGATATCTGGGAAGTCATAGGATTTCCAGAACAGCCAGAGAACCAAGACTGGCACTTCTGTAGACAGGAGCAGCACTGAATTCATTCTAGACTAGTCCAGTGAGGATGCCCTTATTGATACCACTGGAAACAGACTTTAACTCACAACCCTGATTTGAGCCTCTGCCTCCAGAACACCACTGCTGTCAAGAGCCACCATGTCACTCTTACCAGGAGGGATTCTATATGGACCCTGCTTCAGATCAGAGCTGGGTCATGTGTCTGTGCTCTAGCAGCCAAGGGACAGGTGGATGGGAAGAGGCTCTGGAATGGGATATGGGTCCTACCTCATAAGGAGAGAGATTCCCCACACAGAGGAATGATGTTCAGATGTTGGGTAGCCAAAAAGAGTAACAAATATCTACTGTAATATATTCAAAAGTAATAGAAATAAAATAACAGCTCAAATTTTTAAGCATTTACTATATGCTAAGCACCATACAAAACGTTTCATGTGCATTTACAGTGCTGAAATCACACAGAAAGTCTAGAATGAAATAGAGAAGAGATCCAGGGTGGACAGAACCATTTACTAGGCAGCTCACTGCTATGGTTTATCCAGGACTGATGGGGTTCCCAGTAAGCAGGACTTCCAGTGCTAAGACTGGGAAAATCTCAGTGAAACCTGGATGATCATCCAAGTCCAGTCAGACAAACCTGGGTCCAAATTCTAGCTTGTCCACCTGAGAAGAGTGACCTAACTCCTTTCGACTTCGGTTTCCCCACTTATAAAATGAGTATAACAAAAGTATCCACCTCACAGACTTGTTGTGGAAGATTAGAGGTATGTATAAAGCACTTTGCACATCACGAGGTATGTATTAAGAGCTCAAAAATGTTAGAAATTATAAATTAACTCCCAGAAAACTTGAGTTTGGCCACATCACAATAAATGGTACAATCAAGATTTCTACCTAGGACTGTACAAACCCAGACTATATCTAAATCCCTCAGCATTGACTGCATCCCCACCCAAATGGTGGTTGAAGTTACAGGAGAGTGGAGGGAAAGAGACAAACCAGGATTAGCATGATCAGATATCCTAATATTTAAGAAAGGCAAAAGAGAGCCAACAAAGGAGCAGAAAAAGTGGATAACACACATACAGGAGAGTTATTATTGTGAACGTGGAATAATGACAAAAAGTCAGGGTGGCCAATCAAATCCCATGTTGCAGAGAAGCCAGTACAGTACATTAGGAACACATATTACTTCTGTAATCAGCAGGGCTAAGTTAAAAAAAGAAAAAATAGAAGATATAGGTTTTCAGCCATAATAGAATAACAGGCTGATTTACTCTCCCACCTTCTACAACTAGAGAAATATGTAGAATGTATGAAACAACTGTTTTTAGTAGACACTGAGCCATTTTAGGCAAAGCACAAGACAATATTCCCAAGAAAAGGAAACAAGCAAGGTAAGCCCTAAATGCTCCTAGCTCACTGCCTAGACAGGGTTTCCAGGCCACAGTGTAGGGAGAAATCAAGTAAGTGGAACAATCCCAGGAGCGCATACAGGGCCAACAGTAGCTCACGTTCCAAACAACCGGAGTGGAAAACTCTGTTAACACACACGGCATGGGGTAGAGGCCTCAGGAGGATATTGCTTCAATACCAAGCCCAAATTAGCTTAGACCAGATATTGGCAAACTTTTTCTTAAGGAGCCAGATACTAAATATTTCAGGTTTATGGGTCATGCAGCCACTGCTGCAACTGCCCAGTTCTGCTGCTGGAACACAAACATCGCCACAGACACTGTGTAAACAAATGGGTTGACTATGTTCCAATAAAACTTTATTTCCCAATACAGGCTGTTGGCCTATGGGCCATAGCTTTTTGACTCCTGGCTTAGACAAAAGATTGGTCTAGACTTGCCCTAACAGAACTGAAAAGTAAAGTTCAAAAAGATCAAAATAATTCCAAGGAACTTTACTGCATCTCAGAACAACAAAGTTTAACAATACTTGCAGGAATGTAAAAAACTCCAGCACTCAACAATATAGAATTCATAATATTTGACATCACAGCAAAAGTTACCAGGCATGGGGCCAGCAGATAATGCAGTAGTTAAGGAGCTAGACTCCCATACGACTGACACAGTTTCAGCCTCGGACCTAGCAACTTGAAAATCACACAGGGCAAGTGTGCACGTGTGCCCAAAATTCCGAGAGGAGAATGGAGGAAAAGGGATTGAGGCATGGTCATACACCCTGAGAAGTGATTTCTCACTTTTGCTCTCTCTGTCTCCATCAAATACACACACCCTATAGCAAAAAACATTTAAAAAAGAAAAAGAAAAAAGTTACCAAGTATAAAAAGAAGTAGGGAGACCAGCAGTTAACGTAATGGCTATGTTGCTGGACTCCCATGTAGTTGACCGCGGTTCAAGTCCCGGACCCGGTGGCTTAAACTCACGCCTGGCGCGTGTGCGTGTGTGCCCAAGATCCCGAGAGGAGAATGGAGGAGAAGGGATTGCGGCGTGGCCATCCCCTCTGGGGGGTGATTTCTCGCTTTCTATTTCTCTGTCTGGCGAGCGCATGCGCCCTATAGCAAAAATCTCTCCAAAAAAAAAGGAAAAAAAAAAGAAGTAGGAACGTATATTCCCTAATGAGAAGAAAAGTCAGTTGAAAGAAACATATCCAGAAGTTCCATAGAATTAATATTATATAAAAACATCAAAACGATATGATACCAGGACCAGCAGGTGGTGTGGTGGTTAAGGTGCTAGATTCCAACATATTCAACTGCAGTTCAAATCCCTCTTGCTTTCTCACCCTCTCTCTCTCGTAAGTGCATGTAACCTGTAGCAAATTTAAAAATACTATTAGTGGTGATGAATAAATATAAATAATCAATCTTTCTTTCGGGATTTCTTTAAGCCACCGGGTCCGAGACGCGAACCGCGGTTCGTGGGAGTTCATTTTCTTTCCCTTTCTTTCTTTTTTTTGAAGAGAGATTTTTTTTTCTTTTTGCTATAGGGCGCATGTCCTCATTGGAGGGACAGAGAAAAAGAAAGTAAGAAATCACCCCCCCAGGAGGAATGGTCACACCACAATCCCTTCTCCTCCAGTCTTCTCTCAGAATTTTGAGTACATACATACACACATGTGCCTGGCATTAGTTTCAAGCCGCCCCATCCAGGACTCAAACTGCAGTTGTCCATGTGGGAGTCCAGCACCTTAACTACTATACCACCTGCTGGCTGCAATAAATAATTCTTTACTTATAAAGAATTATTTTAGGACTTGAACCACAGTTGGCCATGTGGGAGTCTAGCACCCTTAACCACCACACCACCTGCTGGCCCCAATATATAATTCTTAAAAATAAAAAAATTAAAAAAACCAATATGATACCTATGTATGTTCAAGAAGATTCAAGGAAAGCAAAACATGTTAAGAAGAGACATGGAAATCAGAGAAAAGTTATAAATCAAACCTCTAGAGATGAAAGATACAGCATCTAAGATGTAAAATAAAATGGGGATTAAGAGCATATCAGACACTGAAGAAAAAATATTAATGAATTTAAAGACATAGCAACAGATACTGTCTAAAATGAAATATTGAGGGAAAAAAAAAAAAAACAGACCCTCAGTGAGTTGTGGACCTACCTTAAATAAGCTAATGTGCTTGTAACTAGTGTATGAAAAAAAGTGGAAAGGACTGAGAAGAAGGCAGAAAATATTTCCAAAGAACTAATGATTTAACACGTCACAAAGTTGATGAAAACTATAAACCCACACAAGCAATAATCTTAATAAATCTTAAACAGAAGAAACATAAGGAAGACTACGTTAAGGCCTATGATAATTATTACACTGGTTATAACTAATTATGAAGAGAAAATAAAGAATTGACGGCAGAATAAAGATTGATGGCAGACTTATCAGAACTAATGCAATCCAGGAAAAGATCTTTTAAAAAAAAAACATAGAAGGGACAAATAGAAAATAAATAGCGAGATGGCAGATATAAACATTTAATATCAAAAAGGAGAGGAGGTCTAGGAACCAGCAGATGGCATAATGGTTATGTCACTGGACTCCCTCATGGACGATCGTGGTTCAAGTCCCCAATCTGGAGGCTTAAAACTCATGCTGGGATCACAGGTGTACCCACAGGCATGCCTGGTGTGTTTATATCAACCCTGGATCTGAACCTTATAAAGTAAAATTGAAGTCAGGTAGTATACGTGCACGTACATGCCCAAAATCCCAAAAGGAGAATGGAGAAGAAGGGATTATAGTGTGGCCGTCCCCTGGGGTGGGGGTGTGTGGTGTGTGATTTCTTGCTTTCTATCTCTCTCTCTCTCTAGTGAGCACACGTGTCCTATAGCAAAAAAAAAAAAAAAAAAAAAAAAAAAAAGTATTTGTGATGTTGCTTGGTATAAGAAGAGCCCCACGGCGCTAAATTCCAAAGATGCTTTGCTGGATCAACTGGCAAAGAGAACTGCTTTCAAAATTAAGTTTTAAATTTTATACTACCTGACTTCAAGATTTCTTATGAGGCTATAGTAACTATAACAGTTTGATATGAGAATAAAGATAGAGACATACAGATGAATGAACAGAACAGACTCTAGAAACAGATATGTGTCTTTATAGTCAACTGATTTTCAACTAAAATGCCAAGGCAATTCATGGGGAAAGGATTCTCTCTTGAACAAATGGTGTTGAGGCCACTAGACAGACATATGCAAAAATAAACAAACAAAAAACATCTTACTTTACACCACAAGCAAATTTAACTCAAAATTAATCATATACTTAAATGTAAGAGATTAAATTATTTAACTTTTTGAGAGGAATAGAAAAAATATTAAATAACTTGGGTTAGGCAAAGATATTTTTAAAATAGGATATAAATCGGGACCAGCAGGTGGCATGGTGGTTAAGGCACTGGACACTCCCACATGGTCAACTGCAGTTCAAATACCAGACCTGGTGGCTTGCTTTCTCACTTTCCCCTCTCTCTCTCTCTCTCTCTGTATCTCTCTCTCTGGTCAAATTAAAATAAATAAATGAATAAATAAAATTAAATAATTATTTTTAAAAATAGGATATAAATCATAAAAGAAAAATTAAAATATGTAATTAATGTATATTTTATTTGATAAAATATACAAAATTAAAATACTTTTGCTCTTCAAAGGATACTGTCAGAAGAAGCTAAAAGGAAACCACACACCAGGAAGGAAGAAACATTTGCAAAACATATCTGATAAAAGACATGTATATAAAATATGTAAAGAATTCTTGCAACTCCAATGATGTAAAGGAAGAACCAGATAAAAATAAAGTGGGACCCAGCTGCAGTACTATAAGGGAAGGCCCAAGGTTCAGATACAGGGTTGATATGAACACACCAGGCTTACCTGTGGCTATACCTGTGATCCGGGCTGGCCGGTAGGCTGTGTGGGGGTGGGAAGGAGGGACTAATGTAAACTATATACATATGCTAGTGCATATAACTTACAAATTAATATTTCTCTCATAAAAAGAAACTAAATAAATTAATAAAGTGGGTAAAACAGACATTTCATCAGAGAACAGATGTTGGTGATAAAAAGAGCAAGGAGATATTATTATATATTCCCTTTGATGGCTAAAATTAAAAAGTGAGGCCAGCAGGTAGCATAGTGGTTAAGGCACTGGACTCCTACGTGGCAGACTGCAGTTTGAGTCCCAGACCCGGTGGCTTGAAAATCATGCCAGGAACGTGTGCACACATGCCCAAAACTCTCAAGAGGAGAATGGAGGATAAGAGATTGTGGCATGACCATCCCCTCTGGGGAGTGGGGGGAGTGATGATTTCTCACTTTCTCTTTCTCTGTCTCTCTTTTTGTCTCTCCAGCAAGCACTCATGACCTAGCAAAAATCTCTTGTTTTAAGACAAACAAACAAACGAAAAATGACAGCATTAAGTGTTGATGAGAACATGGGAGCAACTGGAGCTCTCATAAGTTGCTAATGAAGATGCAAAATGATACAGGCACTTTACAAAACAGTTTGGCAGCTTCTTATACACATACACTCACCATATGATCAAGAAACCCCCACAGAAATACTGCCAGTATTTACCCAAGAAAAATAAAACTAGGCCAGCAGATGGCGAGGAGGTTTGGAGGAGTCCGACCAGGCGAGGCCCCAGGATCTGTCTGAGCCCCCCCAACCTTTGAGCTCCGCTTCCGGTTGGATCAACACGCTGGCAAGGCCACTGTTGTGCACCCCCTGACCTTGGAACAAAGCTTGGGTCAATTAGCATGTCAGCAAGGCTGCTTGCTATTTGCTCCAGAAAACTGGTAGCCTTGCTGGGAAGCGACCCCCCTCTGACTCCCCAATTTACTACTAAAAAAGAATTACATAGCTCTCTTATATATCCTGAGTATATGATAAAATTTTCCAGGAACTCCCTTGACCGCTCCCTTTGCTATAATCACCTACTGTTAATTACAATGCTTTATCTCCATGGTCACAGTAGAGGGTGGGCTGAAGTTCTATCTAGGCAGAAATAATCTTGACCTTTGGAAGGCCCTTCAAAATACATTTAAGGTAAACTTAATCCTTTCTTTACTTAAAATAGGATTAGGCCAAAACTGGCCCAGGACACCCACGCCCTCACCAAGCGAAATAGATAAATATTTTAGGACTCCTCAAATCAAGTTTTAGATCCCTATAAAACTATATAAGTATCATTCTTTATTAAGATCCATAGGAACTAATATCTATTCTTGAGATTTTCTTTTCTCAGCGCCATTCCCGGTAATCACAAGATGGTGCCACATCAGCTGATAATCATCTCTACTTACCGGAACCGCCTTCCCAAAACTGCATTCTATGGAGACCCACCTACAATCCCATGGAGACCCACCTACAATTGCGGAACTGCACGAGACCCACTCTTAATCCAACCCTGAATAGAATCTATGTTCCCTATTGTTAAAAACTTTATGAGCTGATAATTGAAACACTAGCCGCTCTCCCTTTACTTGCATGTATCACATTTTCAATAAAAAGGCACGATGATTCCTAGCAGTTGTTACTCCCCAGAGAGCGATCTCTGGGGGGTGTCCAGCATAGGACGTGCATGAAAAGGCACCGAGGCCTCTGTATTCTGTTCACCTTCGCCGCCCCCATCGAGATAAACCACCCATGCCGAGGCTGGTCCCCGGCAGAGGTTAAGGTGGCTGGATCCCACATAGTGGGATACACAGTTCAAATCCCAGATATGGCAGCTTGAAAATATTCTGGGTGCATGTATGTGCCCAAAGTCCCAAGAGAATGGAGGAGAAGGGATTGCAATTTGGTCATTCCCCCGAGGGACAATTTCTCACTTCTCTCACTCTCTCTCTCTCTCTCTTTATCTGTTTCTCTCCAGCAAGTGCATGTGCTCTAGCCAAAAAGAGAGAGAGAAATATATATATATATCTACACAAAGATTTATATATAAGGGTCAGCAGGTGGTGTGGTGGTTAAGGCATTGGATTCCCACATGGCCAACTACAGTCCAAGTCTCAGATCTAGTAGCTTGCTTTCTCACTCCCCACCACCTGCTCTCTGGTGAGTGCACATGTCCTGTAGAAAATTAAAAAGTAACAATAATGATAAATAAAATTAAATAAATGAGTCTTTATTTTAAAAAAAGACATATCAATGCTCATAGCAGGTTTAGTCATAATAACCACATACTAGAAGTCAACTGTATGTCTGCCAACAGTTAAATGAGTATACATATTATGGTATATTCACACAATGAATAACACTGAACTATTAAAATGAATTAACTACCAATATAGGCAGCAACATAAGTGAATTTCAAAAGCATTATGGTAAGTGAAAGAAGCTAGACACACAGAGCTTCATGCTGTGTGATTAGAAAAGGTAAAATGAGGGGCTGGCAAGTGATGTGGTGGTTGGAGTGTTGGAATCCTACATGGCTGACCACAGTTCAGGTCCTGGACCTGGCAGCTTGCTTTCTCACTTTCCCTTTTTCTCTCTCTCTGGTAAAATTTAAAAATAATAAATAAAATGAAATGGATACTTATTTTGAAAAAGAAGAAAGGGTAAAATTGCAATGATTAAAATGTAAGTCAGTGATTACGAGGAGTCAAGGATAAGGAATTAAGTGCAAAGAAAAATGAGGGAGCTTTTGGGGCTGATGGAAATGTTCTACATTATGATTTAGGTAGTGGTTATAAGACTGTATACATTTATCTGAAAGCATAAGGTTTTATTGCATTAAACTTATCTCAATAAAGGTAAAAAAAATATATTGAAGCTAGTAATTAGACCAAAGAGACATATAGGACTCTATTCACTAGAAAAAAATATTCAAATGTCTACGTTTCAATAATCTTTAAAAAGGATTTAATTTGGGGGCCAGATGATGTGAGGTTAAGGTGCTGGACTCTCGAATGGCCAACTGTGGTTCAAGTCCCAGACCTGTCAGGTTGCTTTCTCATTTTTTCTCTCTTTCATGAAGACACGTGCCCTAGAGCATATTTTAAAAAGCAATCATAAATAACACTAAGTGATTATTTTTTAAGTATTTAATTTGGTTTCTTATTTTACAGTATATTTATATATTAGCATATGTACATAATTTACAAATTAATATTCTTATATTGAGACATATACTCAATTTTTTTTTTTTTATTGACAGAGATGAATTATTTAGAGCATTTGGAGATCTCAGAGTTGCTTGTTATAACCCTAAAGTGGCAGTTTCAGTTTGTGGGAAAAGCAGAATCTGATCATAACAAAAGTAAAGAAGTAAAGACCACAAGCAAACCTGTCTTTCAAAGTGAAGGGCTGGAAAAAGGCATCCCATGCAAATAGGAATCAAAAGAGTTGGAGTCCTGATACCAATTTCAGACAAAATAGGCTTTAAAATAAAAACTTCAAGAAAAGACAGGAAGGGTATTAAGTAGTAATAAATGGGCTAATTCATCAAGAAGATAAAAATGCTTATAAATATCTATGCACCCAGCTCAGGAGCACTGAAATGCATGAAGGAAAGACTGTTAGATCTAAAAGGAGAGACAGACTGCAACACACTAATTGTTGGGGATTTCAATATCCTGCTATCTCCTTTGAATAGACTATTTAGACAAAAAATAAGCAAAGAGACAGAGGATCTAAATGACCACCATAAAGCAAACGGACTTAAGAGACATCTATAGAACCTTCCACCCAAAAACCATAAGGTATACTTTTTTCTCACCCCCACATGGAACCTTTTTGAAGATTGACCACATGGTAATGCACAAAGCAAGCCTTTACAGATTCAAAAACATAGAAATTATATCCAGAATCCTCTCAGACCATGATGGAATTAAAGTTGATATGAATTTCAAGAAAAACCCTCAAAAACACACAAACACATGGAAACTAAATTACTTACTCTTGAATGACTTCACAACTACTGAAAAAAATTAAGACTGAAATCAAAAGATCCATAGAAACCAATAATAATGAGTACACGAGTTTCCATAATCTATGGGACACTGCAAAAGCAGTCATAAGAAGGAAGTTCATAGCTATTAGTGTACATAAGAAGAAAGTTGGAAAATGGACAACCTAACATCATACCTCAGATAATTGGAAAAGCAACACCAAAAAATCAAATGAAATAAAAAATAAATGAACTATACAGAAAATAAATTAAAGCAAAAGCTGGTTCTTTGAAAAGGTAAACAAAATTGGCACACCACTAGCTAGACTAACTAAGAAGAGAGAAAGGAACCAGATAAATCAAATTCACAATGAAGCAGGCAATATTAACAACAGACATCATAGGAATACAAAACATCATTAGAGGATACTATGAATGACTATACACCAATAAAAAGAAAACCTAGATGTGAAAGATAAATGTCTAGGCACATACATAATTTACCAAGATTGAGTCAGGAGGACATAGAAAGCCTGAATATGCCCATAAGAAGCAATGAGATTAAATTAGTAATAAATAATCTCTCAACAAAGAAAAGCCCTGGACCTGATGGCTTCACTCCTGAATTCCACAAAACTTTAAAAGAGTTAACTCCCATTCTACGCAAGATACATCTAAAGAGCCAAAAGGATGGAATACTTCCAAATTCACTCTATTAAGCCTCCATCACCCTTATCCTTTTTATTTTTTTTCTTTTGGAGAGGTTGTTGCTATAGGGTGCGTACGCTTGCCAGAAAGAGAGAGACAGAGATACAGAGAGACAGAAAGTGAGAAATCACCCCCCCGGGGGAGGATGGTCACGCCACAATCCCTTCTCCTCCATTCTCCTCTTGGGATCTTGGGCACACATGCACATGCGCCCGGCGTGAGTTTAAGCCACCAGGTCCAGGACTTGAACCGTGGTCGACTCCATGGGAGTTCAGCGACATAGCCATTATGCTAACTGCTGGTCCCCATCACCCTTATCCTTAAAACAGACAAGAACATGACGAGGAAGGAAAACTATAGACCATATCTCCGAAGAATATAGGTGCAAAAATTATCAACAAGATACTAGCAAATTGTATCCAACAACATATAAAAAAGATTATACATCACAACGAGGTAGGCTTTATTCCAGGGATGCAAGAGTGGTTCAACACATGCAAAACCATAAACATAATACACCATATTAACAGAAAGGAAGATAAAAACTATATGATCACCTCAATTGATGCAGAAAAAAGCATTTGATAAAATGTAACATCCCTTCGAGATTAAGACTCTCAGCAAAACCAGCATAGAAGGGTCATTCCTCAACACAATAAAAGCCATCTATGAAAAACCCATAGCTAACATCATTCTGAACAGAGAAAAGCTGAAAGCTTTTCCACTAAAAACTGGTACAAGACAAGGATGCCCACTTTCTCCACTCCTTTTCAATTTAGTACTGGAAGTCCTCACCAATGCAATCAGAAAAGAGAATACAATAAAAGGCATTCAGATAAGAAAAGAAGAGGTGAAATTATCTCTATTTGCAGATGACATGATTGTATACAGAAGACCCAATGGTATCCTGGAAGTAATAAATGAATACAGTAAAGTTACAGGATACAAAATTAATATACAAAAATCTATAGCATTTCTATATACAAACAGCAAGGACACTGAGACAGAACTGAAGAAAGTAATTCCATTTACCATAGCCACAAAAAAGTATAAAATACCTAGGAATAAATCTAACCAAAGAAGTCAAAGACCTCCACAAGGAAAACTATGAGAAGCTAAAAAAAAGAAATCGAAAATGTCGTAAAAATGTGGAAGGACATATATGTTTGTGGGTTATATAGATGGAAACTAAATAACCTACTCCTGTTCCTAATATAATTAAAATGGCAATTCTACCCAAATTAATCCACATATTTATAAAGTACAGAGACATTCTTCACAAATCTAGAAAAGACAATCATAGAATTTGTCTGGAATCACAAAGGACCCTGTATCGCCAAAGCCATCCTGCACAAGAAGAGTAGAATAGAAGTCATCTCACTCCCTGACCCCAAAATATATAACAAAGCTGTGAAAATCAAAACAACATGGTACTGGCACAAAAACAGAAAGGCAGACCAATGGAACAGAATAAAGACTCCCAAAAATAAGCCCCAAAACACACAGCCAACTGATTTTTGACAAAGGGTGCTAGTCAATTCAGTGGGAAAAAGAAAATATGATTAACAAATGGTGCTAGGAAAACTGGGTATCCATCTGCAGAAAGATGAATCTGAACTCTTACCTTTCAACATTGACAAAAAAATCAACTCAAAATGGATCAAAGATCTAACCCTAAGACTGCAAACTAGGGAACCAGCAGTTAGTGTAATGGCTATGTCGCTGGATTCCCACGTAGTCAACAGCGGTTCGCATCCCGGACCCGGGGGCTTAAAACTCACACCGGGCGCGTGTGCGTGCGTGCCCAAGATCCTGAGAGGAGAATGGAGGAGAAGGGATTGCGGCGTGACCATCCCCCCTGGGGGGTGATTTCTCGCTTTCTCTCTGTCTCTGTCTGTCTGGCAAGCGCAGGCGTCCTATAGCGAAAAACCTCTCCAAAAAATAAAAAAAAAAACAACTGCAAACTATAAAATTACTGGTGGAAAACACTGGGGAAACTCTAGGAGAAACTGGGGTAGGCAGACTTCTTAAATAAGACTCTCAAAGCACAGTCAATAATCTCAGAAATAGACAAGTGGGATTATATCAGATTAAGAATTTTCTGTACAGCAAAAGACACAGTAATTAGTGTGAAATGACAACCCTTGGAATGGGAGAATATTTTTTGTAAACTATGCTTCAGATAAGGGGCTAATAACCTGAATACACAGGGAACTCATTTTTTAACACCCCCCCCCCAAAAAAATGACCAACCCAATTAAAAGATGGGAATATGAGCTGAATGGCTGAATGAATAACTCTGTAAGGAACATATGAATAGCCAAAAGGCATATGAAAAATGCTCAACATCCCTCATGAAAAGGGAGATGCAGATCAAAACCACAATGAGATACCACCTAACCCCAGTCAGAATGACTAAGATTTAGAAAAACAAAAAATGATAAGTGCTGGCAGGGATGTGGTGAAAGGGGAACTCTCCCACACTGCTGGTGGGAATGTAAATTGGTCCAGCCACTGTGGAAAACAATATGGAGATTCCTTAAAGATCTACAAATAGAACTACCATATGATCCAGTAATCCTACTCGTGGGTATCTATCCAAAGGACAGGAGCATCCTTAGTTGGAAAAGTTCTTGCACATCTATGTTTATTGTAGCATTATTCACAATTGCTAAGTCATGGAACCAACCCAAATGTCCATGAACAGAAGAATGGATTAAAAAAGTATGGCACATATGGAATACTATCAGCCATCAAAAACAGTAAGACCCTGGCTTTTACTAGAAAGTAGACAAATATGGAAGATTTACTGTGGAGTGAAGCAAGTCAGGCTATGAAGGAGAGACACTGTATGTCTCCACTTAATATATACTGAATGTCCACAAACTGTGGCTGAAACTGAAAGATTAGAAGATATAGAAACATGGAAAATGGTTATAGATATGGGATACAGTGTGGGAAGAGGGTGGGAGAAGAAGAGCATGAGGAAAGACATTAAGGAGAAAAATAGAGAGGCGAGACATTTATGGGGGGACCAGCAGTTGGCATAATGGCTATGTGGCTGGACTCCCATGTGGTTGACTGCAGTTTGAGTCCTGGACTTGGTGGCTTAAATTCACACTGGGCGCATGTGCGTGCGTGCCCAAGATCTTGAGAAGAGAATGGAGAAGAGATTACAGCATGGCCATCCCCTCTGGGGGGTTATTTCTCACTTTCTGTCTGTCTCTCTCTGCCTTTCTGGCAAGCACACATGCCATTATAGCAAAAATCTCTCTCAAAAAAAAAAAAAAAAAAAAAAGACATTTATGGGACACAGAAATGGATTACTATCTGTTGATGATAAATAATGTGTATAGCATCCTCAATTGGACCAGTGTGAAATGTATTCATGTTAGAAAATTCACTTTACAAGCTAGGTGATATATAGTTATTGAATGTATAAAAGAAATTAAAATAAAATAATGTTTTTTTAATGATATTTGGTGCAAAAGCTACAGGGCTAATGAAGAGTTGAGGGAAGGTGATTATTTTTAGGATGGGTCATTTTAGTATTGGTTTAAAGGAAAACATCAGGAAGAGTGATGGGACTAGCAGTTAGCGTAATGGCTATGTTGCTGGACTCCCATGTAGCTGACCACGGTTCGAGTCCTGGACCCGGTGGCTTAAACTCACGCCGGGCACGTGTGCATGCGTGCCCAAGATCCCAAGAGGAGAATGGAGGAGAAGGGATTGAGGCGTGGCCATCCCCCCTGGGGGAGTGATTTCTCGCTTTCTGTCTCTCTGTCTCTCTCTGTCTGGCGAGCGCACACGCCCTATAGCAAAAACCTCTCCCCAAAAAAAAGAAAGACAGACTGATAACATAGTAAAGAGAAAGAAGAAAATATAGTGGAGGAAGTGCCCAGAATTGCTGGAGGGGATGGTTCTGGGATCTCATTGAACTGAGAAACAGAAAATTGTGAAGTGGATGGCCTCATTTTATTTAATTAATAAATTTTTGGAACCAGCAGATGGTGTAATGGTTACGTTGCTGGAATCCCACATATTCGACTGTGGTTCAAGTTCCAGACCCAATGGTTTAAAACTCATGCCGGGTGCATGTGTGTATACCCAAAATCTCAAGAGGAGAATGGAGGAGAAGGGATTGTGACATGGCCATTCTCCCTGGAGAGTGATTTCTTGCTTTCTGTCTCTCTGTCTCTCTGGCAAACACATGCACCTTTATAGCAAAAATCTCCCTCAAAAAAAATTAATAAATCTTTATAATCATAACAATTGTCACAATGTAATTTTTCAGCAAGTCCATATAATGTGCAATGGTAAATCAGGGCATGTTCTCACTTCTTTGACAATTTATTAAGCACGTGTACAGGAGATGATAAGGCAGGAGAAGGTAGGAGAAGTTGTCTTTGGAATAACCAGCCTGAGAAACAATATTCAGAATGACAAGACTACCCCACCACATAGATACAAATAAGTAATTGTGAAAAAGCAACCGAGGTTCTACCATCAGTTATTTTTACAGTTCTAGTACCCACTGCACTGTAAAACCTAACCCTTGGATGGCTAATTGTAGTTAGTTGCTTGAACTTGTCACTGAAGGAAATGTCTTCTTATGTCCACTCTAGCAGTAGATGGCCCAGGGTGGAAACTAGTGAACTGATCTCTCTCTCTCTGGTGCCCTTTGTAATTCATCCACCACCCACAAGATCTTGAATCAAGATTCCCATTTTGCCTCAGAAGCTAATTTTGGTCTTTCTGGTCAGTGTAACCTGGGTGTGGTGTTTGTGTGGGTGAGGACCACCAGGCAGCACAGGAAGTGGAGCTAGTGAATCAGGTGGGGCCCTCCTTCAGCATGGCCTGACTCACCCAGGACCATGGGAATGGGAATTTCTAGGCCGGTGGCACCATCTCTGAGCGGCACCCCGGCCTCGAGGGGCATCATTAGTGGTTGTGAGTGCTTACCCAGCACTTCTCACAGGATGGCCTTGAGGCCTGCCCACATGCCATTTGGGTAATTATGTCCTACTTCTCTTCCTGCAGATCCCATGAACTATCAACGGACTTTCTGACTTAACCTCTCCAAGTCCTACCCGAGTAACACGGCAAGTTTAGCCTTAAAGATGGCACTTCTGGGACCAGCCGTTAGCGTAATGGCTATGTCGCTGAACTCCCATGTAGCTGTCCACAGTTTGAATCCCAGACCTGGTGGCTTAAACTCACACCGGGCATGTGTGCGTGCGTGCTCAATATCCCGAGAGGAGAGTGGAAGAAAAGGGATTGTGGCGTGGCCATTCCCCCGGGGGGTGATTTCTCGCTTTCTGTCTCTCTGTCTCTGTCTTTCTGGTGAGCGCACGTGCCCTATAGCAAAAACTTCTCCCCCCCCTCCCCCCCGCAAAAGAAAAGATGGCACTTCTTTCCAAACCTATCCACCATCTTCCCTCACTACTCTACACTGGAGTATTCAGTAGGACTTAAATGTAAGACCTGCTCATTTACTTCAATAGCTGCAATACCTGTTCTCAAGAAACCCAGAGAGCCCCAGCTGTGAGTGGAAGACTTCACACAGAAGACCCATCTTGTTTCTCTCTCTCCTTTTAGTAACTCTACCTTTTTGCACAGCAGAAACAATCTCCCTTCATGTTATAGTCACTGTGGTTCAGGTGGTACCAGTGTACTCCTAGCCCCAGTAAATATGTGAACCAGCCTGGCTCATCAAAACATCGCATAGCTGTAACATAGCTGTAATGACTAGTTCAACAATAGATGTGTGACCCCAAAGAGTCAACAAGATTGTTTGTGGAACTCTTAGGGAAAAAGATCACTTGTTTTGGATCATGTTACTGAGAACGGAATATATAGGCCAAAAGTTATCAGCAGTTTAAAAAAAAAAAAGATAAAATTAAATAAACCTGGGCCAGAAGGTGGCATGATATTTGAGGTGCTGGACTCCAACATGGCTGACTACAGTTTGAGTGCTGGACTTGGAAGCTTCCTTTCTCACTTTCACTTGCTCTCTCTCATGTATGTGCCCTATAGCAAGTTTAAAAATAATAAATGATTCTTGGATCCAGCAGTTGGAGTAATGGCTATGTCGCTGGACTCCCATGTAGTTGACCGCGGTTCAAATCCCGGACCCAGTGGCTTAAACTCACACTGGGCACGTGTGCATGCGTGCCCGAGATCCTAAGAGGAGAATGGAGAAGGGATTGAGACGTGGCCATCCCCCCAGAGGATGAATTCTCGCTTTCTGTCTCTCTCTGTCTTTCTGGCAAATACACGTGTCCTATAGCATAAACCTGTCCAAAAATAAATAAATAAATAAAAATGATTCTTTAAAAAAATTACGTAAACTTTATATGCCAAGAACTGCCACAAATGTCTTTATTATATATGATCTCTTTTAATTCCCACATCAACCCATGCATTTTAAGTTGTAGTATATGAGGCAGCATGGTTTGGAGGTCAGTTGTACTGACACTAAAACCAGACAGCCTGGATTTTAATTCTGGCTCCAGATTTACTACCTGTGTAACAGGCAGCATTTAAACCTTCTGTGCTTCAACTTTGTTCTCTGTAAAATAGGGTTAACAAAAGCTCCTACTAGATTGTCGCGAAGGTTACTGAGTTTGTATATCTACTTAGAAGAACATCAGGCACCCAGCAAGTGCTCAATAATAGTGTCACTATTACCATCGTCATTTAAAGACATGGTAACTGAGGTACAGAAATATTGGGAGAGCTGTCTAAGACTGTACGACTAGTTAGAGATAGGTCGAGAAGTTGAACCAAGATTGTTTCTGGCTCCAGAGAGTGTTTTTTGTGTTTTGTTTTGTTTTAAGAATTATTTCTTTTATTTGCTGTTATTTTTTAACTTGACCAGTGGGAGAGAGAAAGGAAAAGTGAGAAAGCAGGCCGCTAGGTCCAGGACTCAAACCATGGTTGGCCATGTGGGAGTACAACGCCTTCATCACCACACCACCTGCCAGCACCCAGAGAGTGTGTTCTTAACCATCAAATAATATGTCCTTTGCTGTAGAATCTCTAAGGGAGAGTCTATGTGAATAAATTGAGAGTCTGATTTCACATAGAAAACAGAATGAATAGACATCAATGCAGAGCTGGGGGGAAAACACACACACACACACACACACACACAGGGAATAAGAGTTTTGTTTTTGTTTTTTGGGTTTTTTTGAGAGGTTTTCACTATAGGGCACGTGCGCTCGCCAGACAGACAGAGACATAGAGACAGAAAGCAAGAAATCACCCCCCAGGGGGGATGGTCACACCGCAATCCCTTCTCCTCCATTCTCCTCTCGGGATCTTGGGCACGCATGCACACATGCCCGGCGTGAGTTCTAAGCCACCGGGTCCGGGATGCAAACCACAGTCGACTACGTGGGAGTCCAGCAACATAGCCATTATGCTAACTGCTGGTACCCAAGACAGAATTTTAAGGAATTGCTAGGGTACCCTGAATCATTTGAAGCAAAAGTCACCCACGCCCCCTTAAGTTTTCAATAATATCAACCAACAGAATTCCTTCCACCTCGATGTGGTCTGAGTTAGAGTGTCTGTCCCTTGCTGTCGAAATCCTTGCACACTTGACTAATACAGCAACTTGATCTCATCCCCATGACTGCCCTGGTATTCTGGGCCTGACTGGTACAAGGAGAATTCCTATGAAAGACTCTCCTCTAGGGTTATGAGAACAAAGCTGTTTATTTGTTTAGTCATTCACTCATTTCATGCAAGCACTCTCTGTGTCCCAGGCACTGTGTTAGCTGCCAAAACATTCAGGACAGATTGGGCATAAGGCATTTCTGCATGAAAATGCCCACAGTGTCCCACCAGCATATCAATTAGGGCCAACTCCAGCATTACGCAGAATTTAGGTTCTCCTATCTCTCAGCACAGAAGTCTGGAATCTTATGAGCTAGGCCAGCTTTTTTCTAACCTCTGCTATCCGCTGCTACAGCAGGACTCTGGCTTGTCTTTAAATGGAAAAAGTAATGGGGGATTTCTACACAGACTAAATTATTCATCTCCATTGAACCACCGAAGCAGCATTCAATCTCCATCTCTGGACACAGTCTTCCCAGATCAAAATATTCGATTGAGGTCCAAACAGGAAATGCAGACACAAATGGGTGCCTGAGGATGCCAGGGAAAAGCCCTCCACCAGCAAAATGGGTTGCTTCCGTTTTTGCATCAGATCTGCTCAAGAAAATCCTTCGGGGCTGGGAATACTTTTGATTTTTACATCAGGAGCATCATAGAAAATACACAATGAGCGACCCAATGATTCCTTGGAGAGTTCATGGCTCTCTCCCATCTTCTTTGATTCCCCTGCCTCCTCTCCACAGCCTTTGAACTTCTAAAAAGACACTTTGAAGGCATGTCATAAAGCAGTTTTTCATTCATGCCCCTCTCTTTGATGATCTTGCTATTTGTCTGAACTGCAGCGTCCACAGGATGTCGGGCCGAGAGAGCTGAAAGCCAATACTGATGAGGAAGGGCCAAGTGAGGCAGAGCTGGGCTGCGTTTGTCAATAAGAAGAAAGGGGAAAGAAGGAGAGAGTGGGACCAGAGGGACCTAGCAGAATTTCTGGCCTTTCTTGCGTGATTAGCCTTCAGTGGCAACTTGCTGGCAAGGTTAAGGGTACCAGAGGCCAGTGACAGGTCACAGATTGTAAAATGTTTTGTTCATGCTTCTCTCCTGTTCCAACCTCAAAAACTGAAGCTCTCTGCTCCCTCCCCCCGCCCCCCTCCCACCTCCAGACTCCCGCAATAACCCAGCTCCTACCTGATGACAACTATTATCAGTTTTGATGTTTCCAACTTCCCCCATTTTCCCCGGTGAAAGATTCATTCATTTCAGTGCTAACAATTCACCATGGGTGGGAAAGGGAACAAAAGACAGGGAGGTTGCGCTACGGAGGCAGGCAGGTCTGCACGCACACGCCTTTTTTCACCTTGCCCACAGAACAAATGGTTGAACACTAAGACTTTTTATAGATGACTCATAAAAGCCTAAAGTTACTCAGGAAATAGCCACTGGCTCTCCAAGCAGCAGCCCTGGCTCCACTGGCCTGGGGCTAGGCAGCTCCAGTGAGGGCAGATCACAGCCTTCCCTAAACCTGAGTCACTACAGACCCAAAGGGAAAATAAATCACTCCTGCCTGCAATGCAGGGAGTCTGATTAGTGCTGGGGAAGTTGGTGGGAGGGTGAGAGATGGGGAGAAAAGCCTTCTTCTCATTGCAAATACTAAATCCATTGGAATCTATCACTCCAAAGGATTTTGTTGTCAGTGGGGAAAGTAAAGAATTCATTTGCTCACAAACATTTGGTGGGTTCCTACTAAAGCCTGGGAGGATAAGAGGGAGCAAAACTAAGAGTTTAGGGAGTGGTCAAGTGTCAAATAGTTCTACTCCTGCACATGTAGCTATCAATTGAGGGGTCGGCAAGTGGCTTGGTGGTTAAAGGCACTGGACTCCCACATGGCTGACTGAGGTTCAAGTCCTGGACCTGGTGGCTTGCTTTCTCTCTCTCCCTCCACCTCCCTCCCTCTCCTTCTCCCTTTCCCTCTCCCTCTCCTTCTCTCTTTCTCTCTGATCAAACTGAAAAATAATAATAATAGCAATAAATAAACTTAAATAAAATAATTCTTTAAAAAAAATAATAACTATCAGGACCAGCAGTTGGTATAATGGCTATGTCGCTGGACTCTCATGTAGCCAGCCATGGTTCGAGTCCAGAACCCTGGTGGCTTAAACTCCTGCTGGGTGCGTGTGCATGCGTGCCCAAGATCCCAAGAGAACGGAGGAGAAAGGATTGTGGTGTGGCCATCCTCCCTGGTGATTTCTCGCTTTCTGTCTCTCTGTCTCTGTCTTTCTGACAAATGCATGTGCCCTATAGCAAAAACGTCTCAAAAAAAAAAAAATAAAAAAACTGAGACACATGACTGGAAGCAAAAGTGCAGGGGGTTATGAGGACATTTAGCAGATGTGCCATCTGGACATGGGGGACAGACCACATGGAGATCCAGAAAGGCCTCTCTAAAGGGATGACATTCAAGCTGAGAACTGAGGATGAGAGGGAGCAAGGCAAGCAAAGAGCAGGGAACAGTGTGTTACGCTGAGGGAACAGTATATAAAAAGGAACATCCTCTATGTCGCTGGACTCCCACGTAGTCGACCGCGGTTCGCGTCTCGGACCCGGTGGCTTACAACTCATGCCGGGCGCGTGTGCGTGCGTGCCCAGGATCCCGAGAGGAGAATGGAGGAGAAGGGATTGCGGCGTGACCATCCCCCCTGGGGGGTGATTTCTCGCTTTCTGTCTCTATGTCTCTCTCTGTCTGTCTGGCAAGCGCATGCGCCCTATAGCAAAAATCTCTCAAAAAAAAAAAAAGGAACATCCTGGCATATGAGATAGCCCAGCCTGGGGGAAGACGGATGGGAGGGATTAGTAGCGGAAGCAGGGACCAGGTAGAATAGTATTGAGCCCCGTGGCATGTCAGGTGCTCTTCTGAGCATGGGAACACAGCAGGGACCACACGCCACAAGGTCCCTGTCCTCCTGGAGTTTACATCCCGGATGTCAGCCTAGTGGGAAACCAGACTCTGGCAGAGTCTAGCAATGATTCAAACTGCACAGTGGGGGAAAGGACAGTGCTGCTTCATACACACAAGAGGTTTCTCATTTGAAGGGCACACAGCATGTGCCCCAAAACTTAAATGTGACAGCAACTCCCCATATCTGCTGAGTGTGTACCAGACCAAGATCACCACGGGAATGTGGCAGGTGCCAGGCAATGCAATCAGACAGGGAGGAGATCCAACTTCTGTGCTGAGAACTCAGGGTCACCATGGCAAGGGGGCTGGAAGTGATCGCCAGCTCCCCCAAATGACCAGCTAAAGGGTTCGTTACCTGGCACACAGCTCACTGATCAGGGCATGGGATTTCTGAGTCGAACAATACTGGTTCCTGTTCCAGCTCTGCTACTTGCCAACTGAGCCCAGAACTTAACCTGCCTGATCCTCAGTTTCTTAGTCTATAAAAGACGGTTAATGGGACCATCAGTGTAGGGTAGTTGTTAGGAAGAAAAGGGTTGGGGCATATAAAGTGCTTAGCACCCTCGTGGCCCACAGGAGGCAAATGCTTACTCAGCATCAGCTGCTAGGGCTACGGGACTGTGAGATAGCCTGCCCCCACCCGCACTGGAGGCGCCTGGCCTAATGTAATTTTCATAAATCACAGAATTAGAACTCAGGCAATTAAATCCCATCCGCAGCCCTCTCCCTTGTATTCATGCATTGCCAGGGAAACCAAGGCACGGTTCAGCATCTAGCCCAGCATAACCTCAGCACTTCAAAGTCAGGAATGTTCATTTCTGAGAACAGTGAAGCAACCACAGGAAGCACGCTGCAGAGGGAACAACTGGCTGAATTAGTCCCACGGGGATTGTTCGGAAATATCTTCCATTCAAAAAGACTTTGTGAATTTTCCATTGCAAATATTTAATATCAAATTGGATTCTCTCTTCCGCCTCTGTCAGTGGAGTGCTCAAAATAATTTTAATAGTAGCCTAAGCCAAGTAAAATTAGGGAAATAAATCTGCAGTATTTCCTTCCCCTTCTCCCTCTCTCTCCCTGCCCACTTCATATCCCAAAGCCAAAACACATGAAGTTTTCGGCACTCAGCAGCACAGCAGTCCAATGGTTGCTTTTAAAACAGGTGACATGTGGGAACCAGCAGTTAGAGTAATGGCTATGTCGCTGGACTCCCACGTAGTCGACCGTGGTTCGCGTCCCGGACCCGGTGGCTTAAAACTCACGCCGGGCACGTGTGCGTGCGTGCCCAAGATCCCGAGAGGAGAATGGAGGAGAAGGGATTGCGACGTGGCCATCCCCCCTGGGGGATGATTTCTCGCTTTCTGTCTCTAATGTCTCTCTCTGTCTGTCTGGCGAACGCACGCGCCCTATAGCAAAAATCTCTCAAAAAAAAAAAAAAAAAAAAAAAAAAACAGGTGACATGCTAGGGCTGGCAGGTGGCATGGTGGTTGGGGTACTGGACTCCCACATGACTGGTCTCGGTTCGAGTCCCAGATCTGGCGGCTTGCTTTCTCACTTTCTCTCTCTCTCTCTCTCTCTCTCTCTCTCTCTGTCCCTCTCTGGTCAAATTAAAATAAATAAAGACAAATAAAATAATTCTTTAAAAAACAGGTGACATGTTGGGGCCGGTGGGTGGCATGGTGGTTGGGATACTGGACTCCCACATGGCTGACAACAATTCAAGTCTTAGACCTGACAGCTTGCTTTCTCATTTTCCCTTTCTCTATCTCTCTCTCTGGTCAAATTAAAAAATAAATAATAATGACAAATAAAATTAAATAAATAATTGTTTTGTTTTTGTTCTTTTTTTTTTTTTTTTGGAAGAGGTTTTTGCTATAGGGTGTGTTTGCTCGCCAGAAAGACAGAGAGATAGAAAGCAAGAAATTACCCCCCAGGGGGGATGGCCACACTGCAATCCCTTCTCTTCCATTCTCCTCTTTGGATCTTGGGCATGCACACACACGCGCCCAGTGTGAGTTTAAGCCACCAGGTCCAGGACTCGAACTGCGGTCTACTACATGGGAGTTCAGTGACATAGCCATTGCGCTAACTCTGGTCCCAAAGAAGTGTTTTTTTTTAAAAAAAGATATGACATGCAACAAACAAACAAAAAGACCAGATGACATGGTTCAAATGATGGTCCTGCTACTTATACATTTCATGATTTTAGGCTAGTAACTCATACACTTTATACCTTAGTTTCTCCTTCCATAAGAGAGGGAAAATAAGAGTACTCACCTCATTAAATCACTGACAACAATTCAAGTCTTAGACCTGACAGCTTGCTTTCTCACTTTCCCTTTCTCTATCTCTCTCTCTGGTCAAATTAAAAAATAAATAATAATGACAAATAAAATTAAATAAATAATTGTTTTGTTTTTGTTCTTTTTTTTTTTTTTTGGAGAGGTTTTTGCTATAGGGTGTGTTTGCTGAGAAGGCAATGAAATAATAAAAAGAAAAATTCAACAAAATAAGTAGAATTAAATATGAGTTTACTTTAGTGAAAAAAAAATTGAGATCTATGCAGTTTTCATAATAAACCTTTACCATGAACTTTTTGGGTTTTTTAAATTTTTTGTTTTAAGTAAATAATTTAATCTATTTTATTTATTATTATTATTTTAATTTGTTTAGAGTACATGGATTTGCCAGAGGAGAGAGGGGGAAAGTGAGAAAGCAAGTCACCAGGTCCAGGGCTTGAACTGCAGTTTGCCATGTGGGAGTCCAGCACCTCAATCACCACACCACCTGCTGGCCCCTTAATTTTTTTTTAGTTTTGCAATAGGGCATGTGTACGAGTCAGAGAAAGAAAGAGAGAGAGAAAGTGAGAAATCACCTGGGGGCATGACCACACCACAATCCCTTCTCATCCATTGTCCTCTTAGGATCTTGGGCACACACACAAAGGTGCCCAGGGTGTTTTTTAAGCTGCTGTGTCTGAGACAAGAACCGCACAGTCCATGAGATCCAGCCGCCTTCACCACATGCCACTGGCTGGCCCTCCCATGAACTTTTTAGAAGCCTGTTGTAAATGTAAAGCACCGAGCAGGCAGGAAAAGTTCCAGAAGCTCAGCCCTATAGAGCAGTGATGAAGTACTATGCATTGGGAACCAGATCCCACATGGCTGGTCATGGTTCAGATCCCAGCTCTAGCCCTTGAAAAACATCCTAGGCACAAAATCCCAACGAGATGAAGAAATGGAAGAAAAAGGATTACAACATCACCATGCACCATTGGGAGTGTTCTCTGTTTCTGTCTGGTAAGCACATACACCCTCTGTCAATTGGAAAAAAAAAAAAAAGAAAAAAAAAGTTCCACAAATGATCTCTACTATCTATTCTGTTCCCACTCTATGACTAGGTCATCCAGAGAGGACCCACAAACAGCTGGGCCAGCCAGCTCTGAGCAGCCACCAGCTGACCAAGAGAAAAACATCCTTGGCTAGAACTGGGTAAGAAGATTTGGTGTCCTCCCTAGAGATCAACAGGCCATACCCAGAAGGAAAGACCTAGGTGAAATTAAGAGACTAACAGGAATCACGTCAACTGCATTGACACCAACAGAGCTGCCTTCCTGTTTCTTAGTCTCCAATCCCCAAATCAGCCAACAGCAGATCTGAACCTCTATAGGTTTTGTTTGCTTACTTAATCAGTTTATATATTTCTTCCATGAGTGAAAATGAAAGAGAAAGAGACAGCATCCCAATAAGGTCCTATGACGGTGATTCACCCCCAGGCCTTCATCCAACCCAGATCACAAATGAGCGTGTGCCCGGCCTTCTCAGGGAGGAATCAGGACTTGAATTGGGAACCCTTCCACACTGATTGCCTTGGAGAGCTTTGCATTTACCACTGTACCACCATCCAACCTCTCTACATGTTTTCCTTTTCTTCCCCTCCTTCTTCCCTCCTTTCCTCCCAGCTGTGAAACAATGCCACATTTCTGACTTCATAGAACTCACAATCTAAGAGAGAAGACAGATCATAATGTAAAGTAGAAAAAGTTCTACAAAGGAAATAAAGTGGGTAATGAGATGGAGAATGACTTAGGGGGGAGAGGGGTGTGTGTCCTCAGATGGTGGACAGGAAAGGCTGCCCTAAAAAAGCGATATATGGGGAACCAGCAGTTAGCGTAATGGCTATGTTGCTGGACTCCCATGTAGTCGACCGCAGTTCGCGTCCCGGACCTGGTGGCTTAAAACTCACGCCGGGCGCATGTGCGTGCGTGTCCAGGATCCCGAGGGGAGAATGGAGGAGAAGGGATTGCGGCGTGACCATCCCCTCTGGGGGGTGATTTCTCGCTTTCTGTCTCTATGTCTCTCTCTGTCTGGCAAGCGCACGCGCCCTATAGCAAAAACCTCTCAGAAAAAAAAAAAAAAAAAAAAAAGCGGTATATGACCTGAGGCTTCATCAGTCAAACAAAACAGGTTACCTTGCTAACTCTTCATTTCCAAGGCAAAACAAAACAAAAGCAATGTTTAACCAGTCTCTTTGCTTCCTTCACACTAGCCAATGTAAAGGTTTGTACAGAATGGGCCCTAAAAGGACCTAATGCCCCTCCACACAGCCCTAAAACATTACCAGAAACACAGGTCTGCCTAATTTGTGCCCAAACCACCAATGGATGAATAGTAATCATAACAGCAATAATCATGTAAGGAACACACGCTTTGTGTCCAGCATTGAGCTGTGCACTTGCTGTTATGTCTCATTTACGCCCGTGACAATGGGGGTTACGATATTTTCATTATCATTGTCCACATTTCACTGATGAGGAAACCCAAGCTCAGAGGGCTTAAGTAGAGCATTCTTACATAGCTGCTCATATGAGGAGGGGGCATAGATTCTATTTAAAGTCCCATTTTACAGTTGAAGAAATTAAGCCAGAATGATAAAGTGATCTGTCTGGGGCCAGCAGGTGTTGTGGTGGTAAGAGCGCTGGACTCCCACATGGCTGACTGTGGTTCGAATCCCGGGCCTGGCAACTTGCTTTCTCACTTTCTCTCTCGCTGATTCTCTTGATCTGTCTCTCTCTGATCAAATTAAAATAAATAAATCATTCTTTTAAAAAAAATTTAATAAAATAAAGCGATCTGTCCAATTCAGTACAACCAGTAATAAGTAGAAGGAAGACTTAAATCTAGACAGACAATGCCAGAGTTCACGCATTTAAGAGCTCTGAGATAAAAATATCGAGTAATAATTTATTTCACAGCAGCAACAGGAATATGGAGAGGCATGGGAGGATAGTCAGCATTCATTCAATGAACCCATGAGATGCACAGAACAACCAGACATGGTACTGCCTTTCCAGAGCTTCGATCGCAGCAGCTTATCTAAGGATGGATCAGAAAGGGTTAATCAGTGAAGAGAGGGGACACTAATATGCCAAAGGTCAGGAGCAAAGTTGTGTAATTCCTGGAAAGGAATGGCAATCAGAGGGACTGAACGTAAGCCAAAGGACTGGGGTACCCAAGTTAGGTGAGAAAGGCGGGAGTAGCAAGAGATGAGTCTAAAGAGGTTGGGGGGGAGAATGTGAAGAAAGAGATGGAGACAGGTTGGGAGGAGCTCATAAAGGCCAGAGAAGGGAACCTCAGTCAGTGGGTTTGAGGGATCTAAATGCTGCCACATGCAGAGCTCAGGAAAATCAGTCTGGAGACACATCTAGGTGATTGGCAGGAAGCAGAGCTAGCGTTAAAGAAACACGATCTGGGGGCCAGCAGGTGGAGTAATGGTTACATCGCTGGACTCCCACATAGCCAACCACGGTTCATGTCCCAAACCCGGAGGCTTGAAACTCACATTTGGCACATGTGTATGCATGTCCAAAACCCCGAAAGGAGAATGGAAGAGAAGGGATTGCAGTGTGGCCATCCTCCATGGGGGGTGGGGGGTGACTTCTCGCTTTCTGTCTCTCATTCTCTCTAGTGAGCACACGTACCCTATAGCAAAAACCTCTCTAAAAAAGAAACAGCATGATCCAGATTAAAGGTAGTGAGTATCACAGTGGAGAACAGGCGTAACTGGTAGCAGGAGAAATAGAGGGAAGGAATTCGAGACACACAGGAGAGAGGGGTACAGGTACCCCAACGGTGCCGAAAGGTCAAGGGAGAAAGCTGAGCCACAGCTGGGGACTGAGCCCAGGATCAGTGTGAAGTCCCAAGGGCCATGACAACTTGGGTTTGAGTGTGTTGAAGGGGAAGCCGACTGGATGGCAGCCCTTGCGTCCTGTGTAGGACACCTTTCTATGCTCTGGGATCAAATGCCTTCTCCCCATTTCACACACTGGACAGCTGAAGGAAGTGAGATAGGGTGGCCAGGTCATTTGCACTCCTGCATGGAAGAGCGAGGGTCCAAATCTGGTCTTTCTGGGCCAGAGCCCACCTCCCTCCACCAGCCCACGCAGCTTCCTCAAAGCTC
Organism: Tupaia tana; assembly: GCA_026018925.1. Classification (NCBI taxonomy): domain Eukaryota; kingdom Metazoa; phylum Chordata; class Mammalia; order Scandentia; family Tupaiidae; genus Tupaia; species Tupaia tana. The sequence continues at coordinate 29,465,847 of JAKSZU010000014.1, read as the reverse complement.
TCCTTCTCCTCTCATTTACACCCATTTGCTTACGTTCTGCCAGCGAAAGAAATTTGGGATGATGTGCCACATACTGGTCCAGGGAATGCTACTTGACAATTCTGAGACAAAGCAAACTCTACAAGTGGGTTTTGTTCAATATGTACACAAACCAAAAAAAAAAAAAAGAAAAAGAAAAAATTAACATGCATTTGTCTTTTTTTTTTGAGAGTTTTTTTTTCTTTTCTTTTTTTTTTTTACTATAGGGTGTGTGCGCTCGCCAGAAAGACACAGAGAGATAGAAAGCGAGAAATCATCCCCCAGGGGGATGGCCACATCACAATCCCTTCTCCTCCATTCTCCTCTCAGGATCTTGGGCACGCACGCATATACGCCCAGCGTGAGTTTAAGCCACCAGGCCCAGGACTCGAACTGCGGTTGACTACATGGGAGTTCAGCGACATAGCCATTACGCTAACTGCTGGTCCCAACATGGATTTGTCTTTGACATTAAAAACGAGAAGTTTTTACATACAAACCCAGGCATCTGGCTTCTTATTTAAAAAGAGATTCTCTGGTGACATTGGGCCCATATTCTTTTTTTTCCCTATAGGGCATGTGTGCCTGCTGGAGACAGAGAAGAAAAACAAGAAAGCACTACTCGGGGGGATGGCATGTTGCAATCCCTTCTTCATTCTCCTTTCAGGATTTTGGGCATGCATCACACATGCTCAGCATGTTTTTCTGACTGCCGGGTCTGAGACTCAAACCAAACAGTTGGCCGTGTGGATCCAGCTGCCTTAACCTCCACGCCATCTGCAGGCCCTGCGTGGCAACAATTGCCTTGAGTTGAGGAACAGCTATCTTTTTAGGTGGACACGAGCTTTCTGATTCACCATAGTCCCCGCCCCCAAACATCTAACAACTGTAATAGAAATAAAGATGTATTACCATTCAGGAAGTCTGGACTTTAAAACTGTAGTCATTTTACGTTGGGGACAATGAGTGACGGGGACTGGAGTTAACTAAATGTGGGAGGCTGCGCAACAGCGAGTCTGCCGAGGTTTCTCAGAGAGCAAACAATTGCCATGATTGGTCACTAGAAATCCCTCAGATTTGCATATCTGGCACCTCATGATTGGTCCAAAAGCAACCAATCGTAACCCACCGTTTACAACCAATCACGGCCCACCACTTGCAACCAATCATAACCCACCTTTGCGATCCACCAATGTGTATATAACCACCATGCCTGGCCCACAATAGCCAGACGACCGGGAAGACAGCGAAGACAGCACAGAAGACCAGGAAGACGACGACCCTGGAGAGCCTGCAGAGCTGAAACACTGCACAGTCTCCAGACGACCCTGGAGAGCCTGCAGAGCTGAAACACCGCACAGTCTCCAGACGACCCTGAAGAGCTGTAACACTACATCGTCTCCAGACGAGCCTGAAGAGCTGTGACACCGCGTCGTCTCCGTGCTGCTCACAACAGACGACGCGACCCTAAAGAGTTGTAACACTGCGTCGTCTCTGTGCTGTACCGTGCTGCCCACAATAAACAGACGACACTGTGTCGTCTCCGAGCTGTGACACTGTGCCGCTTGTTCCGGCTCTCACTCCTTCCCTCAGGAAACCTGTTCGACTGTCCCACTGGGTCGGGACACGTGGCGCCTGAACCAGGTCGGGACAAGTGGCGCTCGAAACAGGGACCTGAGTACGAAGGATCCAGTGAAGAGCACCGAGGAGGGGACGGCAGAGAATCGTCCCGAGATAGGACGGCAGAGAATCGTCCGAGGAGGGGACGGCAGAGAATCGTCCCGAGATAGGACGGCAGAGAATCGTCCGAGAGGGAACGGCAGAGAATCGTCCCGGAACGCTGCTTTTACGCCAACAAGTCCGGCATCGTTCGTGACAACATACATCAACTCCAACAATCTCTCCAACAACATAGAAAACAACTCGCCAATGGTCTTCCTGGAACGGTCTCCTCCCTTTCCCGCTCCCCCTCTCTGGCCCATTCATTGGATTTTTAATTGTTTGCTTACTGGGACCTGTTATATTTAATAGGCGCATGTCATTCCTCAAACAACAAATTGACTCACTTATGGAAGACCAACACCCCTATACTGGTCTCGCCTGAGGCGCTGAATCGGTTAGCCAAAGACGGGTAAGAGAGTCTGATGAACCCACTAACTCTTCAGTCCTTCCACCTAAGACAGGAGGCTCATCATAGCTATGGGACTGTCCAATGACGGGTAAGAATGGACTTATGGTTCTATATACGACTCCAACCTAAGACAGGCACGATTCCCCCAGGCCTTTACCTCATCTCTCAAAACAGAGAAGGGGGATATGTGGGAGGCTGCGCAACAGCGAGTCTGCCGAGGTTTCTCAGAGAGCAAACAATTGCCATGATTGGTCACTAGAAATCCCTCAGATTTGCATATCTGGCACCTCATGATTGGTCCAAAAGCAACCAATCGTAACCCACCGTTTACAACCAATCACGGCCCACCACTTGCAACCAATCATAACCCACCTTTGCGATCCACCAATGTGTATATAACCACCATGCCTGGCCCACAATAGCCAGACGACTGGGAAGACAGCGAAGACAACACAGAAGACCAGGAAGACGACGACCCTGGAGAGCCTGCAGAGCTGAAACACTGCACAGTCTCCAGACGACCCTGGAGAGCCTGCAGAGCTGAAACACCGCACAGTCTCCAGACGACCCTGAAGAGCTGTAACACTACATCGTCTCCAGACGAGCCTGAAGAGCTGTGACACCGCGTCGTCTCCGTGCTGCTCACAACAGACGACGCGACCCTAAAGAGTTGTAACACTGCGTCGTCTCCGTGCTGTACCGTGCTGCCCACAATAAACAGACGACACTGTGTCGTCTCCGAGCTGTGACACTGTGCCGCTTGTTCCGGCTCTCACTCCTTCCCTCAGGAAACCTGTTCGACTGTCCCACCGGGACGGGACACGTGGCGCCTGAACCAGGTCGGGACAACTAAAGAGCAGCTTTCAACTCCCAGGGAGCCCCACTTTCCTAGTCTTTGTAGGCAGTTGAATCTCTGACCTCCGACAACATCCCCGCTAGGGGGCATAGCTGGATACTAGTGCTCGGATCCCAGTTTGGGGCCACCCAAGGTGGTCAATGCCTCCACATTTCAACCACCACATCTCCACCCAGCTCCTGAGTTATTTCCCCACCGCCACACAGATTCTAAGCTTTAATTCAGAAGGTTGTTTGGCAGGACAACAGGGAACTGGGTGCACAGAAGTGTATCTGCCTCGCACCGCTTGGAAATAAATATCAGTACTATCCTAGTGGAATGGGGCTCATGCTGAGGCTGGCTCAGGTCTTCAATGTCGCGGGACATTCTTCCAGAGCAATGTCCCAAACAAAGAGCTGAGAAGGGAAAAATCTGATTACGGAACTTCCTCACCCTAGCTGAGGTTTGGCATAGAACAGAAAATGAAACACACCCCTCACTTCACTCCGGAAAGTCCCAGTATGGGGAATGGGTGCCAAGGTGCAAAAGGGGAGCAGGGAGAGACAGTAAAATAAAGAGGAAGAAGAAGACTCTTTGGCCTGCTCTGAAGGTCAGTGAGTGGCTATTATTTCAGGCACGCTGGGTCCTTGTTTAGGACAATAGGAAATGCCCTGTGTCTCCAAACGCCATCATGCTCAGCACTCCGGCTCTCTCTCATTGCACCCGACTGGATTCTCTGAAGTGGGCCGAGGGTGTGTTAGTAACGACCCGCTCATGCCCTCTGGAGAGTGAGCTTTGCCTTCTAGACTGGACAGAAGCCACCCACCATGACCACACTTCCTAAGTCCAGAACAGGCTGTTCTCCCCAACCTCTAAAGGTTAAGCATATGTGGCACTGGGCTTACGTGACGAGTGACCCACAGACATGTTCCTGCCTCCACGGAGTTGACAGCCAAGTAGGGGAGACAATTAGTAATCAAATAACACAGGCAAACACACGTGCATTATTCCAAGGGGAACTTGGGCTCTGAAGGAGAGAGGTATGGTCCTAGGTGTGCAAGTAACTAGGTTACGGGCAGTCAGGGCTGGCTTCTGAGGGAAGCAGTCAGGCTAGCTGGAGGAGGCAGGGCAGGGCATGCATTCTAGCAGAGGGCATGTGTGTCAAGACCCGAAAGCAGCAGGGAGCATGGCATGTTCCAGGGCCTGAGAGAGGGCTCCGGCGGCTCGGCATGGACTGTGCGGGCCAGGCCATCTGATGAAGAAGAACCCTAAGTATCTCCTTGTCTACAGGGCTGCACTACAGCGATTCTACCCACCCATCTCGGGTTAGGCACAGTTCTGCACTGACCTCCCCTCCAGCTCCCAACACAGGGCTTGGCACATAGGAAGCCTCAGTGACGACAGGCGGTGAGGGTATGAGAACACCTCATGGGGCCACACAGTGGAGAAGTTAGTGCACATCTGCAAATTAAATAGGCAACAAGCAGCAGAGGGCTGGGACGGACAGGTAAAGGTGAGGTGAGTCTGTCTTCATCCAGGGCAGCTAAATACTGGAGGTGGTCTTCTGCAAAGCAGGATTTTTTTCTTTTCCATTTCTGACTCTGAAACTCGGAGGTGGGTGCCAGCATCCTTGAGGCCCTTACACACCTGGTGAACCCAGGCAGGAGGCCCCCAAACACAGGCACTGCTGATATGCAGCTGCAGCTCCACAAGCCTGCCCAGGTCCAGGATGGCCCCTCACTGTGCCCGCTGACCTGTTTCCCCTTAAGCTTTGGCTTAGCTCCAGTGGGGTCCCCTTGAAGGACCTAAAGCAAAAGTGGATGGGCTCTGTGGGAGCAGTGTGTGGGGAGAGCAGGAGAGATGCAAGAACTGCACAGTGGGGGGGCGGGAGAGGGATCCCCCAGAGACGCCAGCCTGCAACAAATTAGAAACTGCCCAGGACACAATGGGTGTGATGACATCGCTAACAAAGGGGACACACCAAGACGAGATGAGAGAACAAGAGACCTCCCCGCCAACCTCCGCAGAAGGCCAAGTCCATGCCTTAGAAGTTACAAATCCAGATCAGGATGTTCAGATCACTTTTTGTGACACCTCTAAATTCAAGTAAAGAACCTTGAATTTATAAAATCCTCTCTAATTTATGAAAGAGGTTTCATTCCGACCCGGCAATTCCCCTCAGGGATGCTTCATACACCAGCTAACGGTCTTTTTAAAGTATGCTCCGGCTCCTGAGCTCCCCTTTACTAACTCTCCAGGGGCTTCCTATTGCACCTAAAATGAGATCAGTAAGCTGCGTAGAGAACTGGCCCCTACCTGCAGCCTCAACCTCATCTTAAACCTCTCGCCCCCTGCTTACCCTTCGGCAAACTGGCCCTCTCTCCGTTCCTCTGCCAGGCCAAACACTTGTACCCCCGTGCCTTTGCACATGCTGTTCCCTCTGCCTGGAACACTCCTGCTGACGCTAACAGCTCTGCCTCCTGGTTGGTACTTTCTCATGCCTTGGGTTTCAACTTAAATATCACCACCTCAGAGAGAAATTGTTCTTCAAAAGTACCCCATCAAGGGCTAGCCCATAGCCCAGTGCCTAAAGAGCCCACATGGCTGACTGGTTTGAGCCCTAGCCTCGCAACTTGAAAAACACATCTGGGACATGTATATGCATGCCCCAAATTCTAATGGGATGGAGAAATGGAGAAGGGACTGTACCATGATTGCACCCCACCAGGGGGTGCTTTCTCCATTTTTCTCTCCCTCTGTCTCTCCTCTTTTTCTTTCTTTCTTTTATTTTTGGAGAGGTTTTTGCTATAGGGCACGTGCGCTCACCAGAAAGACAGAGACAGAGAGACAGAAAGCGAGAAATCATCCCCCAGAGGAGGATGGCCATGCCACAATCCTTTCTCCTCCATTCTCCTCTCGGGATCTTGAGCACACACACACACACACAGACCCCTGGCGTGAGTTTAAGCCACCAGGTGCAGGACTTGAACCACGGTCAACTACATGAGAGTCCAGCGACATAGCCATTATGCCATCTGCTGGTCCCACTCTCCTCTCTCCTTCAAGTAAGCACATACACCATCTAATAATTTAAATAAATAAATAAATAAAATAAAGTAATATTCTTTTCTACTTTGTCTTATCTCGAGCCCTGCTTTACTTTTTAGAGCACATGCATGTCCAACTAGGAACTTTTCTTCTGTCCCTCAGAGTATTTTACACATTTTTATAACTTATTTACTCCCTGGCTCTTCCACTAGACCATGGGCTTCCAAATGGAAAAGATCACTCCTGCTTTGATCCCATGTCCTGCCTATCACCAGTACAGGGCGCCAGAAACACTCAGCCACTACTAACTGTTAAACTAGTGGGCAGTCTGCAAAAGGACGGCCTTGGACTCCTCAAACATGTCAACTTGTGAGAGAAAAAAAAGTAAAACAACAAACAAGGCTAGGTAGGCATTCTATTTTATTTTTCTTTATTCATGAGAGAGCATACTCAAGTGCATGCCCTGCCTGTGTCAGGCTGCTGACCCAGGGAGTCACATGGCAGTCCCCACATGCAAACTAGCTTCTCCTGAGTGGTGCACTACCAACGCACCAGAGGCAGCCCCTGGGGAGGCATTCTTTAGTAAAGGACACCAAAGGCTTATGACAACTCAATGCAATATATGTTTTTTTTTTTTCATTGCCAGTGGGGGGCCAACAGGTGGCATGGGGGTTAAGGCAGTTGGGGGATAGGACTGACTGCACAGTTCAAGTCCTGGACCTGGTAGCTTGAAAAACAGGCTGGGCAGGTATATCTATGCCCAAGATCTGAGAGAACAATGGAGAAGGATTGTTGCACGGTCATCCCCCCTGGTGGGTGCTTTCTCACTTTCTAATTCTCTCCAGCAAATGCATGTGCCCTATAGCAAATTAGAAAAAAAAATTTTTTAAATGTTAACAGGTACATATACTCACCAGAGAGAGAGACAGAGAGAGAAAGCACACACCATCCACCATGGCGAATGATCATGCTGCAATCCTTTTGCCTCCATTGATACTTCCTGTCAGAATTTTGGGTACCATCCACCTATACTGTGTTTCTCAAGCTAGCGGGACCAAGATTCGAACCATGACCAGCAAAGTGGCCAGCTTTCTATGCACAGCACATAACTGTTGTACTACAGGGCTGATCCAGGAATATATACCCTTGCTTAGCCTGAATCAGATAAAAACTAACAATAAAGGATATAATAGAGACCAGCAGATGGCATAATGGTTACATTGCTGGACTCCCACATAATTGATCACAGTTCAGGTCCCAGATGCAGCGACTTAAAACTCACATCAGGTGACTGGCATGTGGCGTGGTGGTTAAGGACACTGGACTCCCACATGGCTGACCACAGTTTGAGTCCTGGACCTGGTAACTTGCTTTCTTACTTCCCCTTCCCTCCTTTTCTCTCTCACTCTGTTCCTTTTTGGTCAAACTAAAATAAATAAAGTTAAATAAAAAGACAATTCTAAAAATAAACACAACTCACATCAGGGATTTCTAGCTTTCTGTCTTTGTCTCTCCAGTGAGTGTACGCACCCTATAGCAAAAATCTCTCTTAAAATAAAAAAATAGGTGCTCGTTCGGTGAGGACCTGGTACCTCATTTGTGAAGCAGCAGCTGAGGAGACTCTAATGCTCACCATGGCCGACAAAAAGCCCAAGGAAGGAGTCAAGACTGAGAACAACGATCATATGAATTTGAAGGTGGCCGGGCAGGATGGTTCTGTGGTGCAGTGTAAGATTAAGAGGCATACACCACTTAGTAAACTAATGAAAGCCTATTGTGAACGACAGGGTTTCTCAATGAGGCAGATCAGATTCTGATTTGATGGGCAGCCAATCAACGAAACAGACACACCAGCACAGTTGGAAATGGAGGATGAAGATATAATTGATGGGACCAGCAGTTAGCATAATGGCTATGTCGCTGAACTCCCATGTAGCCAACCGTGGTTTGAGTCCCGAACCTGGTGGCTTAAACTCACACCGGGCGCATGTGCGTGCGTGCCCAAGATCCGGAGAGGAGAATGGAGGAGAAGGGATTACAGCGTGGCCAACCCCCCAGAGGGTGATTTCTCGCTTTCTGTCTCTCTGTCTCTCTCTGTCTTTCTGGTGAGCTCACATGCCCTATAGCAAAAGAGAAAAAATAAAAGACTCCAAAAAAAAAAAAAGAAAAAGATACAATTGATGTGACAGGTGCTGTCTACTAAAAAGGGAACCTGCTACTTTACTCCAGAACTCTATTCTTACAGACCAAGAATACATTCTCAATCAGAAAACTGCAATTTGGTTTCAGCACATCCTGACTACTATAGTTTTCTCTATGCTTTCATTTTCCCTACCCCGTTCCTTTATTGTACATAAAGTAACTGGTGTATGTGCACAAGCATATTGCATTTTTTTTTTAAACTAAATGGCCAATGGTATGTTTTGACTGACATCAAATGGAGATGGGATGGGGAAAAATACTGGTTCTGTGAAAATACCCCCTTTCTCCACTAGTGGCATGCTCATTCAGCTCTTATCTTTATATTCCAGTAAGTTATTTTGCTCTCACTCTTTTAACAAAAAGGAAAAAAAAATAAATAAATAAATAAATAAATAAATAAATAAAAATCCTTGCATACCTTGTTTGATTAGAGAATTTTAATGTTTTTCATTTATCATTGTAAAACCAAGGACAATTTTATAACTTTTTTGTATGTAGCTGTTACATGTAGGGCAATCTGTCTTTAAGTAGGGGTAAATTACTCTTAAAGAAAAAAAAGGAATCCTAGATAGTTTTCCCTTCAACTCAAGCGTCTTGATGTTTAAATAAACTTGTTTAAAATGAAAATTAATTAATTAATTAAAATAGGGACCAGCAGATGGTGTGGTGGTTAAGGCGCTGGACACTCCCATAGGGCTGACCATGGTTCAAGTCCCGGACCTGGCAGCTCGCTTTCTCATTTTCCTCTCTCTCTCTGTGTCTCTCTCTGGTCAAATTAAAATAAATGAATGAATAAATAAAATTAAAAAATAATTCTTTAAAAAATAAATAAAAATAATAGAGGCAATAAGGGAAACTTAAATATGGACTGCACATTAGAGAAGAGTATTATATTGATGTTAGATTTCCTGAACATGCAAATCCCACCATTGTTAGGTGGGAAAGTGTAAAGACACATGCTGAAATACTTTAGGAGGAAAAGGTCATGACGTCTGTAACTGATTTTTAGGTAACTCCGAAAAATAAATATATGCATGTATGTCTACACACACCCACGGAAAACTTTGCTCCATTCTTACAGTCTTTCTGTATAATTTTAGTTTTTCCAAGTAAAAAGGTAACGGGGAGATAAAGATAATAGATGAAATAGGTAAATAAATGTCCGAAGTCTCTCTTCCTCATTTTTGGTGGAAATGGTGGGGTTTAACCATGATCGGATGGATGGTCTCTGCACAAGTGGTGATTATGAGCAAAATATCCAAAATCCCAAGTCTTTGGAATCTCCATGCCCTAAGACAACTCAACTCATGACAGTCCCACACAGGTAACTTTCAAGGCCCTGAAGTGAACTATGGACCCAATATGCATCCGTTTTAAAAAATCAAAACATGCTGGGTGATTTTAATCTGGGACTCTTGCTTCCAGGCATTTTGCCTAATAAAATGATAGCCTTCACATTCACAGTCACCTAGTTCTGAGGCACAGTCAAGTCTCAGCCCTCTCCACATGCCCCATGCAACATGAATGGTATAAATAAGGAGAGTGAAGGGCTAGAGAATTTGAGGGGCTGAGGGCAGGGGAAACAAGCTGAGCACTTACGTCTACTTTTTTAAAAATTTTTACTTAAAAGTTTATTTCTTCTATGAGTGAGACAGAGAGAGAGAGAGAGAGAGAGAGAGAGAACCCACTACAGGGTCTCAAGGCCACAACCCACTCCCGGCCAACCCTGGATTATTGGGCAAACCTATGCCTGGCATACTCCGGGAGATCTCTGGTCACAGACCTGGAACCTTCCTCTGTGGGTCAGCCTTGAAGAGTACTGCATTTCACTGCTGAGCTATCAGTTGGCCTCGATTTTTGTAATTCTTAAAATTCTCAAGCCTAAACTTTTCTTTTTTCAGCCTACTACCCATAGAGCCTGTGAATAGTCAAACTCTTATCCACACTTCAAGTCGCACTCCTCTTCCTCCAGAGCCGTTCATCTGGGTCCCACAACTCCTATACTTTCTCTATTAAAAATGAAATGTCAGGGCCAGCAGGTGGTATAGCAGCTATATTGCTGAACTCCCACATGGCCCACGTGGTTCAAGTCCCGGACCTGGTGACTTGAGACTCACATCAGGCCTAGGTGGTTGCATACCCAAGATCATGGGAGGAGAGTGAGGTAGAGGAGACTGCAGTATGACCATTCCCCCTGAGGGTTGATTTCTCACTTTGCTTCTGTTTCTCTCTTTCTGGTGAGGGCACCTGCCCTAAGGCAAAAACTTCTACCAAAATTTTAAAAATTTGATGTTGGAGGGGCCAGCAGATGGATAGTAATCATATCCCTGTACTCCCACATGGCTGACCATGGTTCCTGGTGATTTAAAACACATGCTGGGTGCATGTATGTGCATGTCCAAGATTCAAAGAGGAGAAAGGATTGCGGCGTGGCCATCCGCCCCGGTGGGTTCTCACTTCCCCTCTCACTGTCTCTCTCTCTCGCTGGCGAGCACAAATACCTAAGGCAAAAACTTCTACAAAAAAAATAAATAAATTGGATGGGGAAGGTGCAGCAGATAGCATAGTGATTATGTTGCTGGACTCCCACATGGCAAATTCGGGTTTGAGTCCCAGACCCAGCAGCTTGCTTTCTCTTTCTCTCTCTCTCTCTCTCTAGTTAGCATGCATGTCCTATAGCAAACTTAAAAATAATAATAAGAGGGTCCAGCAGGTGACATGATGGTTGAGGTGCTAGACTCCCACATGGCAGACCATAGTTCGAGTCCTGGGCTGGGTGGCTTGCTTTCTCGTTCCTTGCCCATCTCTGGTGGGTACATTCGCTATAGGGTAAACCTAAAAATAGCAAACCTAAAAAATGGGGCCCAGAAGGTGGCATAATGGTTATGTTGCTGGACTCCCACATGGACAACCACAGTTTGAGTCCTGGACCCAAAGGCTTGAAATTTATGCCAGGTGTATGTGCGCATGTGCCCAAAATCCTAAAAGGAGAATGGAGGAGAAGGAACTGGGGTGTGGCCATCCCCCCTGGAGGTGATTTGTCATTTCCTGTCTGTCACTGTCTCTCGGGCAAGTGCATGTACTGTATACCAGAAAAAAGAAAAAAAGAAAAAAAAAAAAAAAACTCTCTCAAAAAAATAAAAATAATTTAAAATAACAAAATTAAATAACTTTTTAAAAATGAAATGTCATTACACCTTTTTCTTTAAAATTTTATTTATTTATTTATTTATTTATTTTAACTTGACCAGAGAGGGACAGAGTAAGAGAGTGAGTGAGAGGGAGGGAAAGTGAGAAAGCAAGCCGCTAGGTCTGGAACTCAAACCATGGTCGGCCATGTGGGAGTCCAGCACCCTTAACCACCACGCCACCTGCCGGCCCCTTTTCTTTTTTTAAATTATAACATGAAACCCTAGGGTCAAGGACTGACTCTCAATAGGTTGCTGCGAGGGAGCTGCTCTACACGTATGAAACCCTAGCCCAGAAGCAGGTCGTCTGTGAATGGTTTAACGCCAGCTTTCCCCATCAACATGTTCCACATTACACTGATTTTTATCACCTGCTTGCTTGTCAGTCTTCATTACCAGGTCACACCTCTATAAGCAGGAGCTGGGATGTCAGCATGGCGCCCACAGCTAACCCATGGAAGGGAGGAGCTAATCCATGGAGCTGAACTCCCCTGACGCAGCTGGCCCCGTCCACTGCCGACTAACCTCATCTTAGATGACTCGCGAAGGGCAGGCCAAGGCTAGCTCTCCGAAACTGCTCTAGCCAAACTTCTCTTCTGCCTGTTGTTTCAGGTGTCCTGTATCACATCCCCTTTGGGACAGGAAGTGTCCTGTGTCACTGTTTTCTCCTCTTGTTCTGATATCAAAGGCTTGACCAGGGAGTTCCTGAGCAAAGATCGGGGGCTTGGGTCCAGTTACCCACCACCTGCTAGAACTGCAACTTGGCTCCACTGCCAAGCAGGGAACAACACACCCTTTATTAAATAATAATACGACATAATACATACTGCTCCCTCAGTTCAGTCACTCTCAGGGATCAGCTTTAAAGGCTCGCCAGGGTGGTACAGAAGAATGGGCTTCGTGGACGGCAGGAGGGGGAGGAGATTGGCAGATCCTATTCTTTGAGTTCTGTGGCTTTGGTTGTGGAGAGGTTTTTTGATAGTTCTATTTCTTCCCAAGAAGACTCCAAACAGAAAGTACACCCTATTGGTATCTATGATAATAACTACAACTCAACATGGTAGAGAAAAAAAAAAATCACTTAACAGTCAGAAAATGCAGGTTCAATTCCCAGCTTCTCTCCACCAGCCTGTGAGTATAGTGGATCATTTAATCTCTGGGAGCCACAGTTCCATTTTATTTTATTTTTTTCCTTCAATTTTGCCAGAGAGTAAATGTGCTCACTAGGGAGAGACAGAGCTGGGAGGAGTGAGAAAGCACCCTCAATGGAGAACGGTCACGTGGCAAACCCTTCTCCTCCATCTCTCCTTCCTTTCAGGATTTTGGGCAGGCTTTTTCAAGCCCCTGGGTCTGGGAATTGAACTGTGCAGTTGACTATCAGGGATCCACCAGCACCTTACCTACTGTACCACTGGCTAGCCCACAGTTAGTTCCATTATCTAAAATGGTGGTTAATACTTTTTCATCTACATAACTGAGCACATTGTAAATGATACTGTATAGATTGTGCAAACATTTGTGAAATGACTTCAGACACAAAGTATTATAAAAATAAGACATAAGATTCAGGAAAGCTACTTCCTCGAATGGGTCATTCGGAAGCACTGAGAATGTCTAACATTTTTAAAATAATTATTTAATTTTATTTATTTATTTTTATTCTTCATTTGACCAGAGAGAGAGAGATGGAGAGTGAGAAACCAAGCCACCAGATCCAGGACTTGAGCCATGGTTGACCATGTGAGAGTCCAACACCTTAACCACCATGCCACTTGCCAGTCCCTAACTTTTTTTTAATAATTGCTAGAGGGGTCAGAAGTGATATGGTGATTAAGGCAGCTGGACTCCCACATGGCTGACCACGGTTCAAGTCCCAGACCTGGCAGCTTGCTTTCTCACTTTCCTTCTCTCTCTCTCTCTGGTCAACTTTAAATAAATAGATACACAAACAAAATAATGACAATGAGTAAAATTAAATAAAAAATATTCTTGAAAAGATAATAATTGCTAGAGAGCATGTGTACTCACCAGAGACAGAGAGAGAGAGAGAAAGGGAGAAAGCAGCTCCCTCAACAGGACATGGTCTTGCTGCAATCTCTTCTCCATTTCTCCATCCTGTCAAGATTTTGAACACACCTGCACACACACTCGGTGTGTTTTCCAAGCCATTAGGGCTGGATTCAAACCGTGGGTGGCCATGTGGGATGCAGCTCCCTTAACTAGTGGGATACCAGGCCAGCCTATAACAGACGTTTTGACTCAAGAGACAATACACATAATGCCTGCTGGGAGGTCATAATATCTTCGCTCAAGGTTATAAAACGATAGATGCTAGATGCCTCAAACAGGGCAAATGTTGATTATCTTTTCCTCATCCACTCCTGACCTGTGAGTCCCAGGTTTTCACAAGTCAATAGTTGTAGGGGCCGGCAGGTGGTGTGGTGCTTAAGATACTGGACTCCCATATAGCCAATCAGGGTTTGAATCTCAGATCTTGTGGCTTGAAAATCAGGATGGGCACATGTGCGTGAGTGTCTAAAATCTCAGGAGGAGAATGAAGGAGAAGGGACTGTGATGTGGCCATCTCCCCTGGTGGGTGATTTCTCACTTTCTCTCTCTGGTGAAGGGGGTGGGGGAAACAAAAGGCCAAGCAGTTGACATAGTGAGACATTCCCCTATAGGTCTGGCCAGAATTGAGAAGACTGCCAAATTACTGAGTATCACTGCCTTTCCTGGATATGCAGGCCTGCATCAGAACCTGGAAGAACTGAGCCCCAAGTTCCATGCGTTTCTGTTTAAGGAAATGTTTGCCACGTTCACTTCTGCTAGGAGGGAGCGCTCCATAAACCGGCTACTCCCCACTACCTAGTGCACCTGGTCTCACAGGTCACCATCTCAGGTGGCTTGCCCGGTGTCCGTCCCCCTTGCTTCTCTATCAGAGCATCCCAGCCATGCTTCCACAGCAGGCTTCCCAGTGGGTGGACATATGTTTGTTCATCCTCTCCCCATGAACCATAAACATTGTGAAGGCAGATGCCATGTCCCTTGTGCTAGCAAAGAAGATGCCATGTCCCTAGTGCTCAGCAAAGAAGAGCTCAACAAATGCTCATTGATCGGACAAACAAATGGATGAACAAATGAATGACCTGATCTACCACAAAAATAAGGACTGGGGCCAGTGGAGGGCATAATGCTTACATCATTAGCCTCCAATATAGTTGACCATAGCTTGAGTCCCGGACCTGGCAGCTTAAAACTCATGCCGGGCGCAAGTGCATGCGTGCTCAAGATCCAAGAGGAGACTGGAAGAGAAGAGATTGCATTGTAGCCATCCCCCGACCCCGGGGGATTATTTTTTGCTGTCTATCTCACTCTCTCCAGTAAGCACACATGCCCTATTGCAAAAATCACTCTTATTAAAAAAATAATAATAAAATAAGGGCTAAAGAGAGGGAGGAGCTGCTGCTTCATGTTTCTCAACCTTGGGACATACACATTCCATGAGAAGAGCGGTAATCTGGGGGGGAACGTGGGATGAAATTTCAGCATTATGAATCCCTGTTTCTGTTTGGAGAAAGTGACATAGACGAACTCTAACCAACTCATCTGTTCTGGTGGTTTGTGCAAACTTGAACTTTGCCTTCTGAAGAGGCAGTCTCTGGAGAGGATGTGAAAACAACCAGGCCTCTGAGGATGACCTCATGTGGCCCCAGGCAAGAGTCTCCACTGATGGTGAATCCTCTAACCCAACTCCAACAGGGCTGGAAGGGCCCAGAATCTTGAGAGCAATTCTTGTAGGAATGAGCTGATAGAATTATCATTCCCCCTCAAATATAAGAGCCAAACCTCTGAGTATATACCATCGAAACTCACAGTTGCAGTATACTGTGCAAAAAAGGAGGAGTTCTGGGAGGTCTGCAGGTGGTGTGGTGGTTAAGGGCACTGGACTCCCACGTGGTAGACTGCAGTTCAAGTCCCAGACCTGGTGGCTTGCTTTCTCAGCTTCTCTCTATCTCTGTTACTCTGAATGAATGAATGAATAAATAAATAAAGTTAAATAAAACAATTCTTTTTTAAAAAGAAAGAAAAATCAAAATAAAAAAGGAGGAACTCTGTTACTGCAGCCCCTGGGGGGAGAGGGAGGGAGTCAAGTTGCAAACACAGCTCATTTTTTTCTTTTTTTTTCTTTTTTTTTTTTGCTATAGGGCGCGTGCGTTCGCCAGAAAGACAGAGAGAGACAGAGAGACAGAAAGCAAGAAATCACCCCCCAGGGGGGATGGCCACGCCGCAATCCCTTCTCCTCCATTCTCCTCTCGGGATCTTGGGCACCCACGCACACGTGCACGTTGTGAGTTTTAAGCCACCGGGTCCGGAACACGAACCGCGATCGACTCCGTGGGAGTCCAACGACATAGCCATTACGCTAACTGCTGGTCCCAAGCTCATCTTTTTTCTAAAAAAAATTTGCTATAAGGTGTATACAGAGAGAGAAAGTGAGGAAGTACCCCCAGGTGACCTCTGTTGCAATCCCTTCTCCTTCATTCTCCTTTTAGGATTTTGGCATTCACGCACACATGCCTGGTGTGTTTTTCAAGCCATTGGGTCCAGGCCTGAGCTATGCAGTTGGTCATGTGGGATCCAGCTGCTTTAACCATCGCTGCCACGCTGCCACCGCTGGCCCCACAGGTCACTTTTGAGGGACATAAGGGGCACACCTGAAGCTCTTCCACAAATCCCTAAGAAAATGTTTATGAAGAGAAGCCTGAGGGGAAAGAAAAAGGGGAGGAGGCATTATTACAAACACAGCTAGAGCTGCAGGAGAGGAAATGTCTCTGCAGTCACTCCCAGCAGGTTGCTATTGTGGACGAGAAGTAATAGCCTTTAAAAGCGCCAAACAGGAAGGAAGGGCATGAGGGGGGAAATAAAGGAGATCAAGAGAGGGCCAAAAACATTTAAATTAAAAAAGCAAACGTCCTTCTTGGAGCAAAATTGTTCTGTAGGGAGACACCTCAGGCAAGTTTTTCTCTCTGTCTCCGAGGACTTTTTTTTTTCTGGTGTCCATTATCTTCTTTCTTTCATAGGGAGGGGCAGTCTTCTCTGCTCTCTCCTGTTCTTGTTCCTGTTTTCTTTTTGGCTCCCTCCCAGGCCTCCTACACCTTCTGGGTTCCAAGAGCATCCTGAGGATATTTACTAACAGGAAGCCAGGCAAGGAGGGAATTGACACAGTCATTAGGTGACACAAGCTTGCTGACAAGCTGCCAACTCAGCCTATTGAAGATATAACTGAAAAGCCAGCATTTCACTCAAACTAGGTCACCTCCAAGTGCTGTGGATGTCAGCTGGGAGTTTACCACAGACGGGAACTGAAGAGCTAAGAGGTTAGTGGTTTCCCCTGGGGACAAGTGGAGGTCACACAAGGGGAAGATGAAGGACAGCTAAGAGGGGAATCTGAGAAAATGAGTAAAGTGGAAGAATTCAAGGGGATCACCTCAGGCAAGTAGGTTTCTAAAAGCAAGCTGTGGAGATTCAGCTGTTGAGGTTCGAGTAGGGACACAGGGGTGCACCTGGGCCCTGATATGGCCTTCGGCATTTGCTTCTATCTGCTTGGAATGTATTCTCCTCATTGCGCTACAAAAGTTCTCCCAAATAAACTATCAGTTCTTTAAGGACAAGGAGTATAGTTCATTGATGTCTTCAATTTCACCAAATACTGCACCAGACCAAAGCTGATATTGAATAAATGCCTGATGACCACATCACTGTGAAAACAACACAGTGAATTTGTTAGCCAGATGGGCTCGGGTGTCAGCCAAGCTTGGGTCAGTCCATTTCTTGTTAGTTGTGTCTCTTTGCATAACTTTTCTAAGCTCTGGATCCTTCAGGCTCCTTGCTTATAAAATAAGGATACCAGTATTGCCCACTTCCTGTGGTTCATGTGGAGATTTAGTGAATTATTACATGGGCTGGGCCTGGCAGAGAGTCAAAGTTAAATAGCTTGGCTATTCCTGTATTAAAATTACTGTTATCACTGTGGATGACGATACTCTATTATCTGGCTATAGATTTTCCTGAGCGTGTCCAAGCACGTATGGGATTTGCTTTTCACAGAACACCTAGAAAGCATCTACTCTGGGCATCTAAACTTTACTTGGCAGATTTATGATGAGAGCAGCCACAGGTAAGTAGTGTTTAATTGAAAAGTCATCCTTCTGAATAGGTCACTGATGGGAGAGAAACTGGTTTTAAGCAAGTATTTTGTGCCTTCCGTCATTTTACACTTTTGGTTAATGATAGAGGAATCTGGGCCAGATGATAACATAATTAAATAAACTAATAACTGAACATCTACAAGAATATTGCTCAGATCATGCTCTCTGGAACAGTTATGTACAGGTTATTATTAGGTGGAACAAGGTAGGGAAGAGGGGAAGAGAGGTTAATAGCCAAATACGTTTGGAAAACTATGTTCAACAGTTTCTCCCATTTTTTTAAAATTTCCTATGTGTCCCTTATCAGAGACAGAGAGAAAGAGAGACAGAGAGAAAGTGAAAAAGCACACACATCTCCCACCTCCCCCGCCAGGGAAGATGACCATGCTGAAATCCCTTCTCCTCCAATCTCCTCTCAGGACTTTGGGCATACATGCACACATACCCAGTGTATTTTTCAAGGTGCCAGGTCTGGGACTCAAACCATGCAGTCAACCATGTGGGATCCAGCTGCTTTAATTACCACACCATCTGGCTGGCCTTCTTAGATTTCTTAATACACTCATAAGTACTGTGAATGGTCAAGAAAGTGTTATGGTATGAAGCGCTACTTACAGCATTGATTATATGGCTCTGTTTTTGAGGACCTTCCTGAGGGCTACTGTCTTTTAGAATATGATATGAGAAATGCTTATCCATGTTCAAAGGATAAGTGACATCAATCCAGGCACTGGTAGCGGTGTCTGGGGTCATGCTGTTGGCTCTGTCCTTGACCCTGTCTGGTTCAACATCATTAATTTGCTGGCATGCTGGTTGGATTTGAAGATGACCATAAGCTGGATGGAGAGGCTAAAAGCAGAGATGGCATCAACAGAACGATGGTCTTACAAGATACCCCATAGGAATGAACATCAGGTCCCGCGTAAGAAAATACCAAAAGTCCAAAAACCACTACAAAGCACTCAGATGGTGGAAGATGGGGTTCAATACCGTTCATGTGAAAGACTCAGGACTCTAGTGACTCTGAAGAGAGAGAGCAAAAATCCGGGGCACTGGGAAGTGTCTGTGCCCGCAGATTAAGCCTTACTAAAAGGGACCGCTACCTACCCTACTCAGCCATGTGAATATGCCAGCGAATTCCCTCTGAATGGTGCTTTCTTCTTATCCTTTTTAATTTGAAACATTAACATTCCAAACAGATAGTACTGTCAAATATACTATGGTTTCCAAAGACGACATTGCAACATTGTGTATTAGGAAGAACTCAAAGAAGTCTCAGGTCAAATGAAGGAAAGCTGTCTCACCCATCCTGCTCGTCAGATGTCCCCTAGAGTTCATAGTTCTGGGTGCCAAACGTAGAGGAACAGACATCCTAGGATAATCTGTCAGGATAATAAGGGTGTCTAAACCATACTGCATGGAGAATGACAAAAAAGATATCAATGAGAGACAGACAAGAAGTACGTTTAAGAGGGCCTGGCCTTGCAGACCAAAGATTTGTGAAGGACGGGGTATTCTTTGAAGAGTCCAACGCTTCATAATTTTCTAGAGAAGACTCCCTTGCAAAACCACTGAAAGCTTTGGGAACTCTCCCTAGGAAAATGTACATGCAAACAAAATTCCACAAATGTGTCAGGGGATCACTGCCCTCCACCACTACCACCGAAGCCCATCCGTGGACATCCCCTTACCAAAACCAAGGTTAAGAGCCTTAGGGGGACCAGCAGTTAGCATAATGGCTATGTCGCTGGACTCCCACGTAGTCGACCACGGTTCGAGTCGCGGACCCGGTGGCTTAAAACACGCCGGGTGCGTGTGCGTGCGTGCCCAAGATCCCAAGAGGAGAATGGAGGAGAAGGGATTGCGGCGTGGCCATCCCCCCTGGGGCGGGTGATTTCTCGCTTTCTCTCTCTCTGTCTCTCTCTGTCTTTCTGGTGAGCGCACGTGCCCTATAGCGAAAACCTCTCCAAAAAAAAAAGAGCCTTAGGAATTAGGCATCACCTGTGTGATGCCCAGCCTCCACCAAAAGCAAGAACTGCAATGAGTGGGTGGATGTTACTTACAAGGAAGTAAGCATAGGTTCTGCAAAAGGAAGACCCTCCCCTCATCCCTGCATCCCTGAAAGGACTCCCCAGCAGCAAGTATGGAACTTTTCTTCAGCGGTGGTTTACAAGCAAACCTTGGGTGAATGTTTTGAGGAAAGTTGTAGAAAAGTTTCAACCGTGCCATTGGACAAAATGACCCAAAGCTTTAAAAAATTTTGCTACTTAAAATGTGGTCTGAGAACCCGCAGCTTTAGCATCAGCTGGGACTTCTTAGAAATTTGAGGGGTTGGCAAATGGCGTGATAGTTAAAGGCACTGGACTTGCACATGGCCAACCATGGTTCGAATCTTGGACCTGGCAGCTTGCTCTCTCACTTTCCCTTTCTCGCTCGGTCTCTCACTCTGTCCCTCTCTGGTCAAATTAAAATAAAGAAAGTTAAATAAAATAATTCTTTTTTAAAAAGTAGAAATTTGAGCCACTCTTTCTGTTGGCTCAGGCCAGGGCCTTTTGAGCCATTCTTTCATTTTTTTACTTTCGCTTTTATTTTTTTTTTAAGACAGTTTTTTTGCTACAGGGAAAATGCTCTCCCCAGAGACAAAAAACAAAAAATCATCCCTTAGGGAGGATGATCATGTCTCAATCCCCCTCCTTCATTCTCCTCTCAGGATCTTGGGCATGCATACACACATATCTGGTGTGAGTTTTAAGCCTCCATGTCCAGGACTCGAACCACAGTGGACTATGTGGGAGTCCAGTGATGTAACTATTATGTTATCTGCTGGTCCCTGTACTTTCACTTTTACTTAAAAAACTTTTTCCTTACACACACAAAAAAAAAAAAGGAAAAGGAAAAAAACGCAGAATCTCAAGTGATTCGCATGCATATCAGAATTCAGGAAGCCTTACTCTAAGATACCTAGCATCTCTAAGGGCAGAGAAATACAAATTTTCTGATCTCTCAGCAGCAGTCTCCCATCTATGCCTTTGGAGAGCTGACCTTTCAGTTTTACGTAAGTTTGGATTTTGAGGCACTAAAAGCAAAGGCTTTGCTCTAAAACCTCGTCCCAACCTATCCCATTGCAGAAGCTATTTCCTTTTCTTCTCAAAGGCTACAAATAGACAACTAAAGGGAAGAACAGAATAATTCCCGCTTTGTTTCTAAGCCAGGGTCAAAACTTACAGAAGGAAAAAATAATTTGAAAATATTTATCTTCATGATCATTTTTTTTTATATTTTATTTTTGCTAAAAGTTTCATGTGCTCAGAGAGAGAGACAGAGAGAAGGAAAGGAACAAAGGACCACCCCCATGGGGGATGGTCCCACCCTTCCCTTCCACCTCGCCCTCTTAGAATTTTGGGCACACACATACACGTGCCCAGCATGTTTCTCAAATTGCCAGGTCTGAGACTCAAACTGCAGGGTCAGCCATGTGGGATTCTACTGCCTCAGCCACCGGGCCATGGAGCCGGCCCCATCTACTTTAATAAAAATACTAGATGGGATTTATATGTGCCATATACACTCCTAAGGGCTTTTTAAAAAGAATTATTTACTTAATTGTATTTATTATTTTTTTTTAATTTGCTATAAGGCACATGTGCTTACCAGAGAGAGAGAGAAAGCAAGCCACCAGGTCCAAGACTGAAACTGTGGTCATGCCTGTGGGAGCCCGGCATCTTAACCACCATGCCACCTGCTGGCCCAAGAGCTTTTTTTTAATCACTTGTCTTGCTTAATCCTCACAATAACCATGTAGATTAGGTATTATCATTTATTTCTCCCATTTTGCAGATGACAAAAACTGAGATTCACAAAGAGTTAAGACACAACTAGTAAATGGGGGAGCCAGGTCTTACCCCAGAGTTCAGGTTTTTAACCACTAAGGCCCACATTGATGTCCTTTTCAGTACAGAGTAAAGGTACAGGGCCAGCAGGTGGCATGGTGGTTGGAATGCTGGACTCCCACATGGCCAACCACTGTTCGAGTCCCAGCCCTGGTGGCTTGCTTTCTCTCTTTCTTCCCTGTCCCACCCCCATCTTTCTCTGGTGAGCACATGTGTCCTATAGCAAATTTAAAAATAATACATGTTATTGGGACCAGCAGTTAGCATAATGGCTATGTGCCTGGACTCCCATGTAGTCGACCGCGGTTTGAGTCCCAGACCCAGTGGCTTAAATTCACACTGGGCACGTGTGCGTCCGTGCCCGCCCAAGATCCCAAGAGGAGATGGAGGAGAAGGGATTGCAGCGTGGCCATCCCCCCTGGGGTGTGATTTCTCGCTTTCTGTCTCTCTGTCTCTCTCTTTCTGGCGAGCACACATGCCCTATAGCAAAAACCTCTAAAAAAAAAAAAAAAAAAAATACACGTTACAAAAAAGAAGAGTAAAGGTAGCCTGAAGGCTGTTGAGTTCCCATAGCTCATCCCAGTTACCTAGGGGTGTGGCCAGGCTGCTGGCTGGGAAGCTACAGACCCAGGTGCAGTGGGGTCTCGGATCTCAGCCCTCCTTTATATTCTGTTCATTACACAGGAAGACTGAGAGGTCACGCTTTCAAACCTGGCCCTTTCCTCATTATCTGCACCAGCATCGGAGTTCTCCCCGTCCTGTATTGACTTGCTTTATCTCCTGGCGACTGTCCCATCTCCATTAGATCCCAGGCATGTGAGCAAAGTCCACAGCTCTCTAGTTCTGACTGAATGGAATTGACTCACCATTCCTTCTCTATAATTTTGGGCATAGTCTGAGAGGATTTAGAAGGTGTCATTGACTGGGAATTACAGTTCTTTGTTACAGAATGAATTTCCGGACTGTGCTGAAGAGAGACCAGCTTTCTCCCTTGCACTAATACTGCAGCTTTGTTCCTGAAGCATCCCTCTGGCTGCGCTGCATGCAGTTCACTCTGGATTTTGCTGCTGCTCGAAGGGAACGCAGGCTTCCTGTAGCACTTCACATTTGCAGCCTTCGCTTGGAAATTTCTC
The DNA here is from genome assembly GCA_026018925.1 of Tupaia tana. Classification (NCBI taxonomy): domain Eukaryota; kingdom Metazoa; phylum Chordata; class Mammalia; order Scandentia; family Tupaiidae; genus Tupaia; species Tupaia tana. Next base: position 29,443,193 of record JAKSZU010000014.1, on the reverse strand, counting down.
TTGACTGCATAGTTCCTCCTCTACTTTTTGTTGTTAACTTTTTGATTTCCTGTAACTATTAAACTTTTTGTTTGCCTTTGTCTTAGATGCACCAGCTAGGTCCCTTCAGGCAGCAACTACATTGTAGTTATCTTGGTTTCCATCATAGCTGTCTAACACAGCGCCTTGTCTATGTTATTCGATAGCCATATGATTGATTAATAACTAACATTGCATTTTGCATATTACCAAGTGTGTCTGTTGCTATGTCCAAAGTGAATTCATTCTTCCGGATGCTGAACTTATGTGTAGGGAGGGACTCGGAAGGGGGAAAAAAACCTCTAACTAAGCATGTTGAAATCGCAAAGCAGATGGTGCTGCGTCAAAAAACCATAACGTTATGGTTTCAGCCTTATAAGAGGTAACAATAAAACCGGATCCCATGGGGTGGGACTAAGCCATTAATCCCCCTGGTACAGCTGGAAACACAAAAGCTTCTTAAAGTTCAGAGACCCCCCACCCCACCTGGTTAGACAATAACCAGGCAGAAACCTCATTTCTCAGCTGTTCTTGTTATCACTTGCTCTAACTCCCAAACCACTTAAAGAGAATGCTGGGAATTTTTAAATACGCTTGCTTGAGCAATAGGCCAGAATTATATTATTTTCTCCCCAAAGAAAGAAAAATCATAGTGATACTGGCTAGAAAAAGCAGGACATTTCCTCCAGTTATCAAGAAAAACAAAAGGCTCCATAAATAAAATGTTTTTTTTTTTTTTAACTTCTACTAGGTGCTGATCCACTTTTTGAAATGTCATCAGACTTCTCTCCTCTTTGTAAGACTCAGCAGAGAACTCTTCCTGGTCTATTTTTTGTTCAAGGAATAGTTCTAAAGAGCTGGCCATGCCCCCTACAGCTAAAGTCTACTGAATGCACAAAAACAGGCGTGGCTGTTTGTCTGGCTTCTTCACACCTGGTTCATTCAGAACTGCAATTTCATCTGCTTGAATGATCAACTTTACTGCTAGGAACTCTAGCAGAGTCTGAGAACCCCCAGATAATAAAGGGGAGAGGAAATAATACAGTAACCAAAGCACAGACCCTGGAATGAGGCAAAGTTCAAACAAACCCTCTCTGCTGCACTGTGTGAACGCTGGCCTCCAAGCCTCAGTAACCTCTCACATTTTAAAATGGGATGAAAATACTCCCCATCTCAGAGGAAGAGTGCCTAGCACTTTTGTAAGAATCCATGTCTATAAATATTACCTTACTGGAGAGGTTAAAGACTGAAGTGTTTGTAAGTATAAATGAGTATGGGAACCGGAGTACCATGGGGACAGGGGGTGTAACCCAAGAACCCCACCCCAGCAAGGGGGCTGGCCTGATGCGACACCAGTCAGTTGCCACCTCTGGAAAGCAACCCATACCACCCATTCTTTTGACTTTTCATTTTATATTTTTATATTTTTTATTTTTTTATTTATTCATTTATCTATTCATTCATTCATTCATTTATTCATTTATTTATTTATTTTAGTTTGACCAGAGACACAGAGAGAGAGAGAAAGGGAGGGAGGTAAATTGAGAAAGCAAGCCGCCAGGTCTGGGACTCGAACCATGGCCGACCATGTGGGAGTCCAGCACCCTTAACCACCATGCCACCTACCAGCCCCATTCTTTTGACTTTTCAAGAGAAGTCAGCTCTCTGCATTTTGATGTTAACAGTTTTTAAAATGTTAGTTCAAAAAGTATGCAATGTTTTTTGCACAAATAGTGTAAAAGTTAGGAGTATGGACTGGGTTTTTGAATCCCAGTTCTGCTATTCACCTGGATGTAACTTTAGGCAATGTATTTAACTTCCTCATGTCTCATTATTCTTATCTGGAAAGCAGAGATAATATTACTATCTATTTCATAGGACTATCGTACGGAATAAAAAACACATACATAAAGATTTATATATACAGGTTAAGTATCCCTTACCTGAAATGTTTGAGACCAGAAATGTTTCAGATTTCAGATTTCTCTGGATTTTCAAATATTTGCATGTACATGATGAGCTATCTTGGGGATAGGACCCAAGTCTAAACAGGAAACTCATTTATGTTTCATCTATGTTCATACACATAGCCTGTAAGGAATCCTGATCGTGGTCTCTTAGGAGGTCAGGTGTGAAATTTTCCAGTTCTGGCTAAGTGAATGAATAAATAAAATTAAATAAATAATTTTTTTAAAGGTGGGGGGGAGGACCAGCAGGTGCTGTGGTGGTTAAGGTACCGGACACTCCCCACAAACCTGGACCTGGTGGCTTGTTTTCTCACTTCTTCTCTGGTCAAATTAAAATAAATTAATGAATAAATAAAATTAAATAATTTTAAAAATCATTGATGTGGCATCATGTCAGAACTTGGAAAGTTTTAAATTTTGGAATATTTCAGACCTCAGATTTTCAGATTAGGGGTGCGAGGGATAGTCAACCTACATGTAATAAATATATATGTAAGCAATTAGAACAGTGACTGGCACATAGTAAATACTATGTGTGGGATGGAGAGGGAGGGGGGACAACCAAAACAAACAAACAAAAAAAAAAAAAAAACAAAAAACGAAAAAAATCCCTAAAGGCAACACACAGAATGGGAGAAAGTATTTCCAAACAATATATCTGGGGTTAACTTCCAAACTTCTTCTGCAATTGGAAAATGGAGTAGTATGGAACTTGTGCAACTCATTAGCAAAAAAACTAATAACCCAAGTAGAAAATAGGCTAGGGATTTAAACAGACACTTTTCCAAAGGAGACATACGAATGGCCGACAGTATATGAAAAAATGCTTAACATCACTTATCACCAGAGAAATGAAAATTGAAATGACTCTAAGATATCACCTCTTACCTACAGCTACTATTAGAACAAAAACAAAACTGGGGCCAGACAGTGGTGCAGAGGTAAAACGCAATGCTCTGTGGGACTGACCAACATGGGAAGATTTAGGTTTGTGTTCCAAGACTACTCTGAGTAAGCCAGGCACATGCATGCCCATGATCCAGGGCTAACTAAATCTTGCGAGGACTTGTAATATGAAGACTGTGTTGAGGGGCTGTCTCTTTCTCTCTGTCACACTTACAGAATAAATAAATAAACTTGGGAAAAAAAAAAAAAAGACAGGGGCCGGCAGGTGGCATGATGTTAAGGACACTGGACTCCCACATGGCTGACCATGGTTCAAGTCCCGGACCTGGTGGCTTGCTTTCTCATTTTCTTTCTCTGTCCATCTCTGTTCAAATTTAAAAAGTAACTACATAGATAGTTAAATAAGATAATTCTTGGGAAAGAAAACAAAGAAAATGTTGCCAAGGATGTAGAAAAATTGGAACCCTTATACACTGTTGTTAGAAATGCAAAATGATGTAACCACCATGGAAAACACTTTGGAGATTCCTTAAAAAATTAAAACTAGAACTACCATATGAGCCTTGGGGCTAGCTGTTGATTGAGTGGTAACGCAGCCCCCTGCAATGCTGAGCCCCCACGGGAAGGTCCCAACTTTGCACCCCAAGGCCTCTTTATGCATACCTGTTGTGCATGGGCTGGCTGAAGCTGAGCTGAATTGTTCCACGAACCTGCTGGGGGGTGCCTATCTCTCTACCTGTCTCTTTCTTTGTCTTTCTCTCTCTTGTGAAAGACATAAAAATAGGTAAACTTTAAAGAAAAATAACTACCATACGATCCAGCAATCCTACTTCTGGGTATTTATCCAAAATTAATTAAGATCAAAATAAGAAAGAGAAACTAGCACTCTCAGTGCTCTTCATCACAGCACTATTCACAAGATATTAGAAACAACTTAAAACAACTTAAATGTCCATACAAGGATAGTTTTTTAAAAGGTAGTGTGTACATATGTGTGTATATATATATACATATATATGTGTGTGTGTGTCTGTCTGTATATGTACATGTATATGAAATATTTAAAAAGAAAAGTTTTTAAAAGGAAATAAATTCTGGGGCCGGCAGATAGCATGGTGGTTAGGGGCACTGGACTCCCACATAGCCAATTGTGGTTCAAGTCCCAGATCTGTAGGGTTGCTTTCTCACTTTCTATCACTCTATCCTTCTCTGGTCAAATCAAAATCAAAATAAATAAAGTTAAATTAGATAATTCTTTTAAAAAAAAGGAAAGAAATTCTTCAAAGTGTGACATTAAGATGAACTTAGAAAAAATCTAAGTGAGAGAAGCCAGTCACAGAAAGCCAAACACTACATGCTTCCTCTTATTTTTTTTTAAGAATTATTTTATTTATCTTTATTTATTTATTTTAATTTCACTAAAGAGGGACAGAGTGAGAGAGAGAGAAAGTAAGAAAGCAAGCCGCCAGGTCTGGGACTTGAACCACAGTCAGCCATGCAGGAGTCCAGTGCCCTCAACTACCACACCACCTGCCAGCCCCTGCATGCTTCCCCTTAGATGAGGTGTCTTAAAATAATCAAAATCACAGAAACAATAGGGCCTGGGAGAAAAAGACATGGGAGCTGCTTATCAACCATTATAAAACTTTAGGTACCAGGACTAGCAGATCATATTCCTGGACTCCCATGTAGTTGAAAGTGGTTCAAGTCCCAGACCCAACAGCTTAAAACTCACGCCAGGCACGTGTGCATTCGTGCCCAAAATCCCAAGAGGAAAATGGAGGATAAGGGATTGTGGAATGGCCATCCCCCCAGAGGGGCTATTTCTCACTCTCTGTCTCTCTCTCTGGCGAGCAACATGCCCTATACCAAAAAAATCTCTGAAAAAAAATTCAGATATGCAAAATGAAGAAATTCTAGAGATCAGCTACACAACATTGTGCTTATAGATAACAATACTGCACATACCCTTAAAAATTTGTAAAAATGGGGACCAGCAGATGGCATAATGGTTACATCACTAGACTCCCACATAGTCTACCACAGTTTGAGTCCCAGACCTGGTGGCTTAAAACTCACACCAGGCACATGTGTGTGCATGTGTGCATTCCCAAGATCCTGAGAGAAGAATGGAGGAGAAGGGATTGCAGTGTGACCATCCTGTTGAGAGGTGATTTCTTTCTGTCTCTTGTCTCTCTCTGGTGAGTGCATGCACCCTATAGCAAAAATCACTCAAAAGAAAAAATGTCAGATGTCATGTTGAGTATTCTTATAATAAAGTAGAAAATAAAATAATAAAAGAATCTCTAGTTGACAGTATATGTTTCACTAACCCATGAAATGATTAGGGTTACAACTCTTGGTATTATTACAGAAATGAAACTTATCTTCAGTTCAATAAAAGATTCAGTTCACATATAGGACTGCAACTGGCCAAAAGAAACTGGATGGAGAGGCCTAGTGCTGACCGCTACTTTGTGGGTTTGCTTGAAAGAATCATGCACCGGGAAGACTGAGTGACAGAAGCAGCCCAATTGCTGAGATATCTAGTTTTCCTGTAGTAAAACTTCACTGAACACTCATTCACTCACTCACTCATTCATCTAAGAATGGTCTACCAAGCCTGAAAGATTTAAAAACAGTAAACCCTGTCTCATGTCCTGCCCTAAGGAACTGACAATTCAGTGAGCGATTTATTCATAATGAATTTTATGTTCTGTTTAAGAGCTATCCTAGGTTATGGGGGCCGGCAAGTGGCGTGGTGTTTAAGGGTGCTGGACACCCACATGGCTGACCATGGTTCAAGTCCTAGACCTGGCAGCTTGCTTTCTCACTTTCTCTCTCTCGTCAAATTGAAATAAATAAATAAAGTTAAATGGAGTAATTCTTAAAAAAAAAATAAAATAAAATATGAGAGAGAGAGAGACTTAGGTTAGAGGAAGCACCTAACTACAGCAGAGATTGAGGAGTGCCGAGAGGAAACATACAAGCCATACGTTACACAGCACTTTGGCAGAACAAGCAAACGGTAACAAGGAAAAGGGCAGCCTCAGTGTAGTCATTGTTGTTGCAAAATTTAATCTTGTAAAGACACCTAGAATGTTGCAGGGATTTAGAGCTCCAATAAATAGAGCACCAGGAGGGACGTGTAAGAAGAGAATGATGGAAAGAAAAATTGGAATTTCATTTTTTTAAGAGCCTTGATAAAGTTCAGAAATTTGGACATCAGATTTTCAGAGAGAAAATACCACCTGCGGGCATTTTAGACATACTCGATTAATTTATCCATTCATTGGTAGATGGACATTTGTGTTGTTTCTGGGGCTTGGCTATTACAAGTAAAGCTGCTGTAAGAATCTGTACAAGTCTGCTTGCTTGTTTATTTCTTGGGTAAATACCTGGAAGCAGAATGGTTAGATCATATAAGAGGAAGATGCTTAACTTAAAAAAAAAAAAAAAAAAAAAATAGGTATTTGCCTTAAGGTATATGCTCTCACCTGGAGAGAGAGAGAGACAGAAAGAAGGAAAGTGAAAAATCGCCCCCCGGGGGAATGGCCTTGACCCAATCCCTTCTCCCTTCAGCATCTTGGAGATGCACACACATGCACCCAGGTCTGGGACTTGAACTACAGTCAACCATGTGGGAGTCCAGCAATGTAATCACTATACGATCTGCTGGTACCAAGGATGCCTAACTTTTTTTTTTTAAAAGAATTATCCATTTTAATTTTATTTATTCATTCATTTTATTTTAATTTGACCAGAGAGAGACACAGAGAAAGAGAAAGTGAGAAAGCAAGCCACCAGGGTCAGGACCCGAACCATGGTTGGCCATGTGGGAGTGTCCAATGCCTTAGCCACTATGCCACCTGCTTTTCTCCAGGACGTTTAACTTTTAAGAAACTACCAAAATGTTTGTTCCTAGTAGTTGTACCATTTTATATTTTCACAAATAGCGTATTAGAGTTCCAGGACCTATAACCTTGCCCACACTGGTATAGTCCTGTTTTTTTTATTTTTAGCCATACTAATAGGTGTGTAGAGATATCTCATAGTTATTTAAAGAATTATTTATTTAGGGCTGGCAGGTGACGTGGTGATTAAAGGCACTGGATTCCCTCATGGCCAACTGCAGTTCAAGTCCTAGACCTGGAGGCTTACTTTCTTGTTTCCCTTTCTGTCTCTCTCTACTCAAATTAGGAAAAAAAAAAAAAAAAAAAAAAAAAAAAAAAAAAAAAAAAATGACAAATGGAATTAAATAATTTTATTTTTATTTACTATTATTTTTTAATTTGCTATGGGGCACATGTGCTCAACAGAGAGAAACTAAAAGAGGGACAGAGAGAGAGGGAAAGTGAGAAAGCAAGCCACCAGGTCCAAGACTCAAACCATAGTTGATAATGGGGGAGTCCAGTGCCATAGCCACCATACTACCTGCTGGCACTATCATTTGCATTCCCCAATGATGAATAAGGTTAAGCATTTATTTATTTATTTATTTATTTGCTATCCATATATCTTCTTTGGGGAAGTATATTTTCAAATTACTTTACCATTTAAAAAATTATTTGAAGTTTATTTATGTTTTCCATGAGTGAAAGAAAGAAAGAGAGAGAGCTCCTCAACAGGGTTCCGATGCCATGATCCATACCCAGCTTCAGGCAGCCCTGGCATACTCAGGGAGGTTTCTGGACACAAACTCAGGACCTTCCCATATAGGTCAGCCTTGCAGAGCCTTCCTGGGGTGAGAGAAGAACAACTTTGTTAGAGAGAAGGAGACAAATTTGATTGAGACCTTGCTAAGTTAGAGATGCCTCCTGGAGACAGATAGGGATGTTGAGTAGGTCATTGAATCTGTAAGTCTGGCATTTAGGAGAGAGGTTGGAGCTAAGATGTGAACTGGAGAGGATGATATTTAAAGCCATCAGTTGGAGGAGATCACCAGGGGAGTGAGGACTGACACAAAAGATCCAAGGATAGGATCTTGGAACACTTCAACATGTAAGGTGACGAAAGAAAAGGAACAAGGAGGAAGACTGACAAGGCACTGCTGGAGTGTGCCAAAAACGTGGCGTCCTGGGAGCCACATGAAGAAACCATTTCTAGAAGGGAATCATAATTGCACCAAACACTGCCAACGGATCAGCTAAGATGAGGTGTGAGAGTGACTGCTGGATTTGACAACAAGAGGCCAGAGAGATGGGCCACTGCGAGGCTCCGTGGGGAGGCGTGAGGCCCAGAGCGGGCACGCGGTCTCTCTCACTGGCACACACTGCTCCTTCTGCCTAGAACATGTCTTCCGCCCCTTTTACTGGGCTGACACCCACTCAGCACCTTGACTCCCATTCCTCAGGATAGTGTCCTTCCAACCAGGCCACCTCCCTTTACTCTAGACTCTCCCTTCCCCTACACCTGTCCCCTTCCTAGCATGGGCCCCATAGCGTTTTCCTTTGGTGTGTGTAATGGTATAAAGAATGGTCTCTGTCTACCTGCCTGCACACTCCAGGGACAGGAATCATGTCCTTTTCATCATGGACTTAATTCCTTGCATTCAGGGCAGGGCCTGGTATAGAAAAGGCACTAACAAAGAAGAGCGAGACAGGGAGCAACAAGACTCACAGGCACTGGGGAGCTCGGGTCTAAGTGTGAAGATGGTAAATGAGAAGCATGTCCAACTTGGAAGGGAGAAGGGAAGACACAGGAGAAGGCACTGAAGGTGCAGGAAAGAACGTGTTCGTCCAAGACATGAAGCTGGGAAGGGTGAGGCGATGGAGCTCACCCCGAGAGAGCTGATTACAGGGATCAAATGAGGGAAGGAGGAAGAGGGAAGGGGGGCTCTGAAACCAGGTCTGTCCACTTAGATTCTTGTGCTATGCCAGACGTAGGCAGACTCTGCGACCCACAGAGAGGCTGTGAAACCCATTCAATCACTACTACGGTGAGTCAGACGTGACGGTGGCCCACGCACCCAGCAAAGAGTTTTGTTTGAGGGGAAAAAAAAATCTTCCACTACTGCAAATTAAAAACCGGAGAGAGTAAATGAAAGAGTCAACGTTGATAGAAGAAGAATAACCTTATCAGTAATAACCTACCTTGTGCTGGATCCTATCCTGGATTATCTCCCTGACTTCTTTATCTACACTAACTCTCTTCCACCATGCTGTTATTCCCTTCAAAGCATTTGATCACCAAGTAGCTATCTTTCTTTTTCATTGTCAAAGGGCACATGCACTGGCTAGAGAGAGGGAGAGAGGCTGGGAAGGAGAGAGAAAGAAAGCACTCTTGAAAGGGACACTGTCATGTCGCAATCCTTTCTCTTCCATTTCTCCACCTGTCAAGATTTGGGATACGCACACACACCTGGCATGTTTATCAAGCCACTTGGGCTAGGATTTAAACCACAGTTGGCCATGTGGGACCCTTTAACTACCAAGTAGCTATCTTGTATATATATTACTTGACTATTTATCACCTGCCTTCTCCATCAAAACATAGCTGTCCTTTTGCTAGCACAGCACAAGGCAGAGTATGCACCAAGTATTTATCAAGAAAACGTCTTGGGGCCAGCAGGTAGTGTGGTGATTAAAGGCGCTGGACGCCGACATGGCCGACAATGGTTCAAGTTCTGGACATGGTGGCTAGCTTTCTCACTTTTCTTCTTTCTCTGTCTGATCAAACTGGAAAATAATAATAATAAAGTTAAATAATTCTAAAAGAAAAAAAAGAATGCCTTAATATCTGCCTGTTTGACAGATGTAGCTCCTTGTGCATATTTAATTCCCTCTACTTCAGTGTTTAAAGGGTTTGCATGTTTGCATTGAGGCAGCTCCACACGGGCTCAATGCTTTACAGCTCTCGTACTGGTAGGAAGACTAGTCATGGCTGCAGATCTTTTCCACATGGCAAAATCTCTCTACCTCATTAAAAACCCATCATTTGACTCTAAGAGGGAGCCTCAAAAAGTCTATGGAAAATACATGTCATAAAAACACTACGTACGGATTTTAAAAGTCCCTGCACCAAAGTGAACTCGGACGTTAATTCCATTTTCCACGAACATGTTGAAGTCCCCGCCGATGAACACACCCACGCTCTCTTCCTGTCCTTGCCTCTGCATGCGCTCTTGTTTCTGTGGCGATGCCCTTCCCTCGAGACTGCCTGTCAGATTCACTCAGATGTCTTCCCTCGTGATGCCTTCTATGACTGCGGCATTATTTCCCCAGGGCTGCCATAGCAAAGCACTGCAAACTGGGTAGCTTACAACAGAAAGCTATTCTTTCACAGTTCTGAGGGCTACAAGTCCAAATGGAGGAATCCACAGAACCGTGCTCTCTCCCCCTGAAAGCTGAAGGCAATCTGTTCCATCCCTCTCCTAGCTTCTGGTGGTCACCTGCAATCCTTCACATTCTTTGACTTGCAGCTACATGACTCCAATCTCTGGCTCCATCTTCACTTGGTATTCTTCCTGTGCCTCTCCACCTCATCTTCTTTTTAATTATCTCATTTAACTTTATCCATTTATTTATTTATTAAAACTGAGCCAGAGAGGGACAGAGGATAAGGGAGAGAGAGAATGAGAAAGCAAGCTGTTGGGTCAGGGACTCGAACCATGGTTGGCCATGTGGGAGTCCAGCACCCTTAATCACCACACCACCTGCCAGCGCCTCCACCTCATTTTTAAAGAAGTTTTTATTTATTTCTTCCATAAAAGAGAGAAGAAAAGGCATCCCGAATAGGGTCCCCAAACCATGATCCAAAGTCCATCAGCCTGGATCATGGATATGCACATGTGGCCCTCGTGTGTAGGAGGAGGCCCCAGGACATGAGCCCAGCACCTTCCCTCTTTGGTCCAATTGCATTACTGCTGTAGCACTGTTGTCTAGCCCCCATCTCATTTTTCTTTTTCTTTTTTTTTCTGTATACAGTCATGTGTGCTTACTAGAGAGAGGGAAAGGGAATGAGGAAGCACCCCACTCTTAGGAGGGATGGCCGTACCACGATCCTTTTTCCTCCATTCTCCTCTCAGGACTTTGAGTATGCACACACACAAACCCAGCATGCTTTTCCTTTCTTTCTTTCTTTTTTTTTTTAAGAGTTATTTTATTCACCATTATTATTATTTTAAATTTGACCAGAGAGATACAGAGAAAGAAAGGGAAAGTGAGAAAGCAAACCACCAGGTCCAAGACTCGAACCGCATTGGCAATGTGAGAATCCACCATCTTAACCACTACGCCACCTGTTGGCCCTAGATCCAGCACGATTTCCAAGCCACTCAAACTGCGATGTTGGCCATGTGGGATCTAGCAGCCCTAACCATCCAACCTGCTAGCCTCCCGTCTCCTCTTTTCGTAAGGAGAACCAGTCACGGTGGGTGCCCTGTGGGCCCTACCCTGCTCCAGTATGATCTTACCTGAATTAATCACATCTACAGTGACCTAATTCCAAGTAAGGTCACATTCTGGGGCACAGACAGTAAAGACTTCATCACTTTTGGGGGACACAATTCAACCCGTAACAACTCCCTAACAAAAGAGCTGGTCTCTCCTCTAGTGCCACAGCCTCTGCCTTACTGGCTCACTTATCACACTGCACTGGGTGAGATTTAATTCTCTCCTGCTCTAACAGGAATAACCGAGAGATTTCATCATGGCACAGGTAAGAGAAAAAAGCTTTGACTAGTAATGTCTGCCATGGGTAGACGAATGAGGAGAGGCACAGCATGCAGACAAGATCAGGAGATTAGTGACAAGGCAAACTCTAATTCAGTTGGTTGGGATAGGGCCTGGGATCCTGTATTTCTAACATGTTCCCAGGGCCTACTGATGCTGCTGGCTTAGATGATCCTTGCGGGCAGAGACTGAGTCAATAAGACGTTTATACTTTGGTACGAAATTGAAAGAATGAAAATTAAAATGCTGAGATCTACTTTAAAACTAGGGCCAGCAGGTGGCGTGGTGGCTAAGGCACTAGAATTCCCACGTGGTCAAGCCAACCACGGTTCACGTCCTGGACCTGGAGGCTTGCTTTCCGTCTCTTTCTCTGGCAAAATCTATGTGAAAAAATAATAATTAATTAATTAATTCTTTAAAAAATAACTTAAACTAGGGCAAGTGAATTGCTGATATTTTTCCTCATTTAGTTGCCCTTAGAAAGACCCTCCTGGCAGGCACCTGATTGTCACCTGTCAGCCAGGAATGTTCTATCACTCACCCATTTGTTCAGGGAGGGTGTGAGCTGTGGGGCTACGGAAGAACAGGTCCAAGGCGAGGGGAAGCAAGTTCATCCTCTCCCCTCCACCTCTCAGGCTTTGGAGCTTCCTGTGAGGAAATACAGTCTGCAGCAGGAAATGTAACCAGTACATTACGGGGTGAGGGGTAGTGGTGCCATTTAGCAACCACTGCTTTAAATGGGCAGACCAGCCCTGGCAGCTGTTTCAAAGTGCTCTCTGTGAATTCATCACCCCCCTTCCTGCCCTAGCCAGCATCAGGAGCAGGCAAGCCCTGGGTCTCTTCTCCACCAAGTGCAGCCGGGAGGTTCAGTAAGCACATATGTGGCCCCATCCGTTCGGGAGGCCCAGCAGGCCACTAGTGCTCTCGCACACGTATACACATATTTGCGTGTGTACACACACACTACCTGTCAGGTCAACTAGGAGTGGCAGGCACTTCCGGTACTTCCGAAGTGGGTGGATGGCGGTCTGGAACAACTGCCCTGCACACTCCCTGGGCTCCAAGCACAAAATCCTGCGAGAGCCTGAATGGAGCTACTTCAGGGGCCAGCTAGACAAGACTTTGGTTTCTTAAAGAAACAGGAGCATTTGAGCCCACACTTCAATTCTGCTTGAAGTGACAGGCCATGGCTGGGAAGACAAGGGGAGTCGCCTGTTTCTCTGCATGTTGCATTATAAAAGTGGATGGGGTTGACAGCGCCAGCTACGAATGAGGGTGGAAGAGAAGGTAGCAAAAGAGGACAGTCTGGAGTAGAGATCAAAATCTTTCCTCTGGATGGGACTTGAGAGAATTTTTTCTCCTGGATCTTCCCTATAGGTGTGGTCTTTTCTCCTTTTCTCTTCATCTTGGTCACCGGCCCTGAGGCATAGGGACTGGAGGATGAGAAAAGCAATGGGAGGGTCAAGTGCAAGAAGCTCGTGCTAAACCCACCAGTGCCCGGGTTCCCCACAGGAGGGAACTAAGTGGATGGAAAGCCAGTGGAAACAGGCAACTGGAGGAAAACTGGGGAAAAGCAACCAAGAAACCAAAGCAGAGGATTTCTGGGAGAATATGGCCCAGAGCCCTGGGGGGCAGGGCCAACACAGGACACAGCAGATGGCCCCTGAGCTGGCCCAGTTCCCCTCTAGTACATGAGAAGCTGGGCTAAATGCCCAACCCCTGAGGTCCTCCTTAACTCCGGCATCCCCCAGGCTAAGAGAAGGGCCTCTGGAGAGGGAGGAAATGTCTATATGTGTGCGCGCGCGTACACATACATATACACACACACACACACACACACACACACACACGGGCTCCTACAGACACACACCTTGGCCTGAACAGCAACAAACCAGAAGAGATGTTAGGGAGGGAGGAGGTTCAGAGACAGAAGTTTATTATCAGAAGGGTAAGTCTGAGCTGGGGAGCGTTCTATAGCTGGGTAACCTTACGAAAGCTGCATGACACAGCTTACTAGCTGCGTGCGAATGACTTAACCTCTCTAGACCACCAATCCCTTACCTGTAGAATGGCGCTAAACACAGTGCTTACCTCTCCGTGGCCTGGTGAGAGGTCTGGGCCGTCTCTCCTATATACTTAACAACAAAGAACAAAAACCCCAGCCCCACAGCACAGTGGCTAAGCTCTATGCATAGGGAGCCAGATCCCACGTGTCCAATCATAGTTCAAGTCCCAACCCCAGCGGCTTGAAAAATACATTAGGTACATGTGTATGTGTCCCCCAAATCATGATAGAATAAAGAAATGGAAGAAAAAGGGCTGTGGTATGATTGTACCCCTTTAGGGATCTTTCTCTCTCTCTCAGTGAGTACATGTACCTTCTGGCAAAACAAAAACAAAACAAAAAATCCACAACCTAGATTATCCTAAGTGTGACATATTTTAAGTGTTAACTTAAAAATTTTCACATTAATAATAAACTTACAACCTGAGCTAAATACTCACTAGCTAAGTACTAACATCAATTTTCTAGATTGGACAGTGTAAATAACTGTCTAAGATATCTTTAGGGGTAGCCAGCTAACGGTCAGGTGGTTAGGAAGGCTGGATCCCACGTGGCAACTGCATGGTACAAGTCCTAGATCTGGCAGCTTGAAAAACTCACCAAGCTTGTGTGTGTGTGCATGCCCAGAATCCCAAAAGGAGGGAGAGATGGAGGAGAAGGGACTGCAGTGTGACCATTCCCAACTGAGGGAAGGGAGAGGTATGTGTGTGCTTTCTCGCTCTCCCCCTCTGTCTCTGAAGAGTACATACACCCTCTAGCAAATTTAAAACAAAAATGATTTTACTGGGGGAAGTCGGGTGAAGGGAACACAGAAATTCACTGTACTATTTTTATAATTTCCTGTGAGTCAAACTATTTCAAAATAAGTTATTTTAAAAATTAAGAAATACACAAAAATATTGTTGTGTATACAATCTTAAAGATAAGGTAAGAAATCTAAATATAAGTTTTTATATAAATGGTATGCCCTGGTAAATTTCCCCCTTTCCTTTTTTTTTTTTTTTTTTTTAGTTTATTTATTTACATATTTTAATTTTGATCAGAGAGAGACAGAGCAAGAAAGAGAAAGTGAGGTAGGAACCTGCCAGGTCTGGGAGTCGAACCATGGTCAATCATGTGGGAGTCCAGCGCCCACAACCACCATGCCACCTGCCAGCCCACTCCCTTCCCTTCTTAATGTAAAAAGCCCACATTACCTTGAGGATGAAAGTAGATAAGATGCGGGGCCAGCAGGTGGCGTGGTGGTTGAGGGTACTGGATTCCCAGGATTCCCACATGGCTGACCGCGGTTTGAGTCCTGGACCTGACGGCTTGTTTTCTCACTTTCCCTCTCTGTGTCTCTCTCTGGTCAAAAAATAAATAAATAAATAAATGATTTAAAAAGTAACAAATGGAATTAAATAAATAATTCTTTAAAAAATATATTAGTAAGATACACACAGCTCTGTACCAGGCACAGAGCCTCAAGGTTTCACATTATTTTATTTATTTTTAAAATTTGCTATAGGGAACATGTGCTCACCAGAGAGAGACAGGGAGAGAAGTGAGAAAACAAGTTACCAGGTCTGGGACTCAAACCATGGTTGGCCATGTGGGAGTCCAGCACTTTAAACACCATGCCATCTACTAGCCCTGTTTACTCTTTTTTAATATTATTATCCAAAATGGCCACAGATGAAAACAGCATTCCAATTTGGGGATGTATATATTACAGGGGAGTCATTATTTTGAAGTTTATTTTATCCATGATGGAAAACATGTGTACAGATACTACAAAGAGAGAGAAACAGCCCTGACAAGGTCTCTTCACGTGGCAAGTCCCTCTCCCCAGTCCTCCAGCTCTTCAGGATTTGGGGCACAGGAAGACACGAGTCTACAACACAGCTTTTTTTTTTTTTTAATTTGAATTTATTTTATACAATCACTATACATCACTTAGCCCATAAAGTGAATTTATCCAACATGAATATACGTCACACCAGTCCAGTTGAGGATACTATACACATTATCATCAACAGATAATAATCCATTTCTGTCCCATAAATGTTATGCCTATTTATCTCCTTCATTTCTTTCCTCTCACTCTCCCTCCTACAACAAAGCTTTTATTCATGATGTTCTAAAGGTAAGGTTATCAATGTGGAAATGGGTTCAGATATTAATATCATATTGCATTAAGTATGAAAAACCATGGTATAGTGTGTATCCTGTTCATTAACAAGCGAGTACAGTGAGTGTCTAATGTGGAGACAGATCGCCTGGGTTCCAATTTAATCTGTCTACCTACCTATGTGGGCCTCAGCTTTCCCATCTGTACCATGGGTTCAGTAATAAAACCAACGCCAGACAGTGATGTGGTCATTAAGGCAGCTGAATACCACATGGAAAACTATGAGGTTCAAGTTCCAAACTGGTAGCTTGAAAAACATGCCATGAAAAACACATGTGGATGTGGCATGTCCAAAATCTTTTCTTTTTTTTAAATAGGGCATGTGCACTCGCCAGACAGAGACAGAGAGACAGAAAGCGAGAAATCACCCCCCGGGGGGATGGCCACGCCGCAATCCCTTCTCCATTCTCCTCTCGGGATCTTGGGCACGCACGCACACGTGCCCAGCGTGAGTTTTAAGCCACCGGGTCTGGAACACGAACCGCAGTCGACTACATGGGAGTCCAGCGACATAGCCATTACGCTAACTGCTGGTCCCATGGCATGCCCAAAATCTTAAGGGGAGAATGGAGGAGAAAGGATTGTGGCATTGCCCTCCCCTCCTAAGGAGTGATTTCTCACTTTCCTTCTCTCTCTCTCTCTCTCTCTCTCTCTTTGTCTCTCTCCAGGAAGCACATATGCCTTAAAACAAACTAAAAAAGAAAATAATAATAATAAAACCAGTCTTTGGACTGTTGCGGATCGAATGAGTCTAGACAAAATGTTGGCAAACAGTAATGCACAAATGTTGGCCATCATCAATTATTATATCTGAGCTTACATCAATCTATGCTGATTAGAAAGCGCATGGAAGAGTGGACAAACACCAAAACAACAGCAGCAAGGACCCTGGAGGATATGATTACAGTTGTGATGATGGGTCTTAGTTTTGCTAATGTTTACTTTTGAATTTTTCCACAATAAACATGGGTTAAAAAAAAAAAAAACCTTGAAATTCTTGGGATTGAAAATATTCATGCTTTCCATTTTTAAATACATACATGGTTTCCATAGACTATCTAGGAGAAAAGGGTAGAACCCATCATAACCAAGTATGAAACAGGGGATCATACCCTCTTGGCTTGGAAGTTGCCTAAGCTCTGCTCAGGTCTCAAAGTAGCTAGTTGGGCGTTTCCCTCCAGCCCGTGGCTTATAAAAAACATCATGCACCGCACCCATGCAGGTCCCTGACATCCTGGATGTATATTTTTAACCACACACATAATCCCATGTCCAAATACACCTCACACACATACGTCGGTAGAAACGAAGAGAAAAGAAGATAAACGCAGGTTAGATCTAGTCATGGAAAGTACCTTGGCAAAGGCGGTCAAGGTCACAAAGACCTCTCTGTGGGTCCCCCACGCTAAGGTTCCTAGGCACTGCATAACCAGCAACATTTCCACAGCATGGACCAGCGCCTTCCTCGCAGAGTGTCGGCCTTCCCACGGCCGCCTCCACCTCCCTCATTGGCACTGGCCATAAAGGAACCTTACGTTGAAGGACTGTGACAAGCCAAACAGGCGTGCAGAGGAAGCCGGGAGTCCTGCTCCCTGCCTTCCCCGCGGTCTGCCCAGCAGGCAGCAGGCAGGGGCGCTGTGTGGCTGCCCCAGGACCCAGCAGCCTGGCTGCACTCTGTGGGCAGAGCCCCAGGCGAGCTGTTGCTGGAGAGCTGCCCCTGCTCCACTCGGCTTCGTTACATGAAAATAAAACACCAGCCTGTTCAGGGTCTGCCCGGCACATTATGGGGAGGAAGCTATAAAAGCTGCCAACATGGGTTACCTCAAGCATTTTCCTTCCCAAATACGCCGGGAGTGAGGCGCTGCCTTTCCTTTGCTCCCCGCCTGCCATCTTTTCGGAAAAGGCCCTCTGTGTCCTGACCGTGTTTATTGACATCCCGGCCTCTTGGCCGTTCCAGCTTCGCCAGAGTGATTCTCCCTCCTCGCCATTCAAAGTGGCCCCTGTTCCGACCCGCTGCCCATAACGTGTGCTTCCAGACCACACGGCCCACTGGCTTCTCAAAGTCTGGCTCGGAAACCAAATAAAAAGCTTTTCATTTACACTCAAGTTTATACGCAGCAGCTCAAAAGCCTTATTTTCATGTCTTACACAGCTCCCACCTGAATAAATTCATTTTAAGTGCCACTTTTCCATTTGTGGATTACGAAGCTGTGAGGAGGTCTGGGACACAGCCCCTTCAGGCTGGTGGGATGCTACAGGGCAGGCAGGGATGCAGGTGACCCCTGAGGGGCTGACAGAGCCAATGATGCCAAGACCCTCGGCAGGAAAGCCACAGCCCCAAGAAGGACAAGCACAGCCCACCCTACCCTGACCCAGGCGGCTGCATGCAGCAGATCACCCCCTGCCCATTTGCTGTTGAAAGCATGGTTCTTAAAACCTCACCTTCAAATCCCAGCCCGCAAAGTTCCCACTTCCGTATCCTTGGGGTACAGGACAGCTTTCTTTATCCGTTAAACAGGGACAACACCTTGGGACAGGGATACTGTAATAGTCAAATGAGATGGTGAATTATAAAATGCTTGCTGTAATGATTGGCACATAGAAAACCCCCCAGTCCAGAGTACCCATATCACTGGGAACTAAAACTTTACGCTAGGTCCTGGGTATAAGCTGAACAGACTCTGTCCCTGGCCTGAAGAGCTCAGAGTCTGGCAGTAAATAGACACACAGTCCTAACACAGGGTGCCCACTGCAGCAACGGCTGTGTGTGCACAGAATGAGGAAGAGCGGATGGGCAGCGAATCCTGCAGAGAAACAATGTTTAAAATGATGCTAAGAAGGCAGGCAGGTGGCGTTGGTGGCCGGGATGCTGGAATTCCACATGACCGACCATGGTTTGAGTCTCGGACCTGGCGGCTTGCTTTCTCACTTTCCCTTCCTGTTTGTCTTTCAGGTCAAATGAAAGTATAAAAATAATGAATAAAATTAAATAAATAATTCTTTTTAAAAAAATGATACTGAGGCCCCACGTAATGGGCAGCCTCCACTCTGAATTCATTTCCTGCCCACCTCCCCACCGCTCTCATGTACATCCTCTTACTGGGCCAGATTAAGTCCCATCTGAGAGAATGAATGTGCTCGTGGCCGGCACCTGTTCTAGTCTGTTCTATTGCTAATAACAGAAAATAATTGAGTCTGGGTAATTTAAAAGAAGAGCATTTTATTCAGCTCATGGTTTGGAGGGCTCAGGTCTGGGGGTTGCCATCTGGTGAGGCTGCATCATGACACGTAGAGGGCAGGAGAGCACGACCCGTGTCCATGTGCGTCACCGTTCTGGTCTCCCTCCCTCCCTCTCCTTATAAACCCACCAGGAGCCACCACTGAGGCCCTGCCCTCATCACCTCATCATTCCCAAAGGCCTCACATTCTAGCACCACAATCGGATTAAGATTCCCCTTGGCAACCAAATCTTAACGCATGAACTCCAGAGGAGACACAAACCATACCAACACCCTCACTTTACTAGGGTCCCTGCTCATAAGTCACCCCTTGAGAAAAGCCTTCCTGGCTGCCCCCAAGGACTCTATCTCCTTCCACTATATATTACTTTTCCCTTCTCAATATCATATTCAAATCTGGCTTGCATGTTTTTTTGTCCATCTTCATCACTAGAGTACAGCCTCTGTGAAAATGGGGACTTCGTTTTGCTCATAACTGTGACTTCTGAGACTAAAGCAGTGCCTGATCAACAAAGTAACAGCACACAGCATGAGAGCACTCAATGCACGTGAAATATTAGGCAGAGAGCTTCCCGGGGTCAGCGTGTAAGCCTCACCAAGCCTGTACGGTGAGGGTGCTAGGGTCGCTGCAGTCAGTGGGGCCCAGGTGGAAAGCAAGGTCTCTGGAGGGCAGGATGTAAGAAACCAGGCCCTTCTCTAGGGCACCTGGTGTGACGGGTTCAAATGGAAACTGGGGGAGACACCAACAGCACGCCCCTAGGAATTCTGGGCCTGCCTGAGGTCTGCTGGGGGGGGCTCCTTCAGAAGACAGGCCCAGCATGGGACCAGCAGTTAGCATAATGGCTATGTCGCTGGACTCCCACATAGTCAACCTTGGTTCGCATCCCAGACCCGGTGGCTTAAAACTCACGCCGGGCGCGTGTGCGTGCGTGCCCAAGATCCCGAGAGGAGAATGGAGGAGAAGGGATTGTGGCGTCGCCATCCCCCCTGGGGGGTGATTTCTCTCTTTCTATCTCTCTGTCTCTCTCTGTCTGTCTGGCGAGCGCACACGCCCTATAGCAAAAACCTCTCCAAAAAAAAAAGAAGACAGGCCCAGCTGAGCCCTTTTGTTGATGTCCCCGTTTGGACCCACATAAGAAGAATGAAGGTTGGGGACCAGCAGATGGTGTAATGGTTATGTCGCTGGTCTCTCATGTAGTCAACTGTGGTTTGAGTCCAAGTCCTAGTGGCTTAAAATTCACGCCAGGCACATATGTGCGTGCCCAAAATCACGAGAGAAGAATGGAGAAGAAAGGGTTGTAATGTGGCCATCCCGTCTCTCTGTGTCTCTGGTAAGTGCATGTGTCCTATAGCAAAAATCTCTCTTAAAAAAGAAGCAAGAAGGTTGGGGACTGGAAGGTGGCATGGCAGTTAAGGCACTGGACTCCCACATGGCCAACCATGGTTTAAGTCCCAGAGCTCTGGTGGCTTGCTTTCTCACTTTCTTTCTCTCTGTGTCTCTCTATGGTCAAGTAAGTAAGTAAATAAATAAATAAATAAATGTAATAAATAATTCTTTTATTAAAAAAAGAAGAAGAATGAAACTAGACTTCTCTTGGGATGCCCGACCCAGTCCTGGCTCCCCACCCCCACCCCGACCTTCTTTTAATTTCT
The DNA here is from genome assembly GCA_026018925.1 of Tupaia tana. NCBI lineage: Eukaryota > Metazoa > Chordata > Mammalia > Scandentia > Tupaiidae > Tupaia > Tupaia tana. The sequence goes on along the minus strand of JAKSZU010000014.1, from coordinate 29,422,503 downwards.
TCTTCTTCTTTTATTTAGATAGATTGATTGATTTAAATTTGACCAGAGACTGGAAGAGAGAGAGAAAGTGAGAAAACAAGCCACCAGGTCCAGGACTCAAACCATAGTTGGCCATGTGGGAGTCCAGCACCCTTAACCACCATATCACCTGCCCCCCCCCCCAACCTTCTAACCATCAATTGATATAATTCTGATAAACAGCTTCCAGGGACACATCCTAGGACAGATAAATAAAGCTAAAGCTGTCTCCTGTGTCTGAAGGCCTAGTTCTCAGTCTGCCCTCCCTTCCCCAGCAAGGAGATCCATTGGACAAAGGAAGGTCCAGCAACCCCGTCTAACCACAGCCACCACTCACTGGATGTCATCACCCCCAGGCCTGTGCCAACACTCCAGGAACGCTCTCTCCTGTCATTTTCACACCCCCTCAGAGTGGTTCTGAGGCCCCCATTTTACATAGGGGAATGAGGGATCAGAGGTCAGGTCCCTTCCACATTCCTTAGGCAAAAAGCGGCAGAGCCTAGATTTGAACCCAGTCCATGTTATTCCCAAGGCCATATGTCATCCGCTCTGTCAGTGTCTCGGCCCTCATACGGGAGTTCTGCCCTAGCCAGGGTCTGCCTCGTTGGTCACCTTGGTTCCACCTCTCCTTCAGAGGTGCCAGAATACCTGAGATGTGGCCTACCAGGTACACAGCAGGCCCTGCGCAGCCAAGGAGCAGCATCTGGAGAAGACTCTCTCGGCCACAGCTGGCCTGGCACTTCTCCCAGCTGGGTGCTGCCCGATCCCCTCGCCTCCACACCCAGAGCTGGGTCCAAGCCTCTCTCTGACTCAGGAGAGCCACCCTCAGAGGACAGAGTGCAGAGGCCCTACTAGCACCCACCCAGGAGACAACACCCTCCACTGCCAAGCGTCTCCTTGAGAGCCCTCATAGCTGATCAAGTTCTTTGTTGTCTGTCCTTGGCCTGCCCTTGGCAGGAATCCCCTACCCTGATGACTCCTCTTAGTGAGTTTCCATCCTCTGGGTCCCTCCTTCTGCTCCTTGGCTATGAATTCAGTTGTGTTTGCTCTTTGGAATCCTCTCCAGGCTCTCCCCACCGTTGTCATAATCCTTTTGCAACAGTCTATAAGTCTTCCTTACCATTTTGACAAGTGTCAGAGTAAGTTTTCTCCTTAACAACCCCCAGGCTTGCTTCAAGTAGGCCTGCCTGCGGCCCACCTCAAAGTCCTCGCTTCCCATCCTCCCATCTTCCCTCACAGGCCCCTGCAGCTCCCTCTCACCACAAGCAAACACACAATGACTGCATTGGCTTTCCCACCAGCGCCCTGCGGCTCTCTGCCTCTCGCAGGCTAGCTGCCAGCCCCGTACCTGCCCCACGGCTGCCAGCCCCAGCTTCACCAGCCCATTCACGCAGAGAGCACGGCTATGAAAATACAGGAACGCATTTCCCATCTGGAAACGCCTCCGAGCTAAATATTATGTCGGATGTGATGGCATGCGTCTACCAGCAAAAAAGAGGGCCTAAGAAAACCCTCAGACACGAGGAGACTTGCTAGTGAGAGGCCAGCGCGTCAGCAAGAGCTAAATTTAGCAACTGAATCCTCAGACTTCATTCTCTCAGGAAGGAGAGCGGTAGGAGAAAAATGTACGAACATACTTAAATGAAAGACCCTTTGAGAGCGGGAGAGAACCCGGAGCTAGCTGACCGGTCCCTACTTTGCAGGGTGGAAAGGGGGCTGTCTTGGGAACCTGGCCAGAGGTCAGGGGAAGGGCTCTACTCAAGGAACCAAATCCCCTGGCAGAAAGTCCTTCTGGACCCAGTGACTGCCAGGTACAAAGGAAGCTGCATATTGGGAAATTCAAATGGTAATTGTGGGGGGGAGGCAAGGGAAGCAGGTGGATTCTGAAAAACTGGAAGTTCTGGAAAAACCTGTAACACAGCTTTTAAACAGATTTTGCTTTCGAGTAGAGTGGCTGCTATAATCACAGCCTCCTCTAGGCACCAAATGCCTCCAGGGAGAGCGGAAAGCCTGGGAGTAGACAGAGGAGTCCCAGACAATGACAAGTGGTGCACCTGAGCACAGGGCGGGGCCCAGTCTCACTCCACAGCTCTCCACAGCTCTGTGAGGGCGACTGAGTGACCCCTGTCTAAACAACAGACGGCTCCTCCACAGAATGAGGGATGGCCCAGCTATGCTCGAAGACACTTCTAAATATTAAGCTTTTATGCAATTCCAGGTATATGGGGTCAGAAGGTGGCATGGTGGTTTAGGCACAGGACTCCTACATGGCTGTCCGTGGTTCAAGTCCCAGACTGAGAGGCTCTCTCTCTTCTCTCTCTGATGAATGAATATGCCCTACAGCGAATTAAAATAATAATTCTTTTCAAAAAATTCTGGATTTATGTATAAGTAGTAGGGTGGGGGGCCAGCAGGTGGCATGGTGGTTAAGGTGCTGGACTCCCACATGGGCTGACCACAGTTCAAGTCCCAGACCTGGTGGCTTGCTTTCTCACTTTCTCTGTCTTCTCTGATCAAATAATAATAAAAAATTAAAATTAAATAATTTTTTTAAAAAGGAAGTAGGGTGGGCAGCTTAAAAAAAATGTCTTCCTGGGGCCAGCAGGTGGCTTGGTGGCTAAGGGTGCTGGATTCCCACATGGCCAACTGTGGTTCAAGTCCCAGACCTGGCAGTTTGCACATGCACACACTTGCTCACTCACTTTCTCTCTCACTCTCTCGCTCTGTCTCTCTCTGGTCAAAATGGAATAAATAAAGTTAAATCATTTTTTTTTTTAAATATCTTCCTTGGGGACTACCAGGTGGCGTGATGGTTAAAGTGCTACATACTCAGACATGACACCACGATTCAAGTCCTGGACCTAGTGGCTTGCTTTCTAACTTTCTCTTTCTCTCTCCCTCCTCTCTCTCTCTCTCTCTTTCTCTGTGTTTGTCTCTGGTCAAATTAAAATAAATGAATGAGGGACCAGCAGTTAGCGTAATAGCTATGTCGCTGAACTCCCATGTAGCCGACGGCAGTTCCAGGCCCAGACCCGGTGGCTTAAACTTATGCCGGGCATGTGTGCGTGCATGCCTGAGATCCAGAGAGGAGAATGGAGGAGAAGGGATTGTGGCATGGCCATCACCCCTGGGGGGTGATTTCTTACTTTCTGTCTCTCTGTCTTTCTGAGGAGCACACATGCCCTATAGCAAAAACCTCTTAAAAAAAAAAAAAAAAAAAAGATTCCAAGAATCCTGATGTCCCCTCAAGTACCAATGGCAGGAAGACAAATTAGCATTGTGCTTGGGGCCAGCAGTGGTGGTTAAAGTGCGGGACTCCCATATGACCAATCATGGTTCAAGTCTTGGACCTGGTAGCTTGTTTTCTCTCTTTCTCTGGTGAACATGCATTCTCTGTAGCATATTTTAAAATAAAATAACTTTTTTTTTTTTTTAATTATCATTGTGCTTTAGGGCCAGTTTGGTCATGTGAATACAAAACCTCTTAACACGACATCACATTTGACCCAGCAATTCCACTTCTAAAGCTCTATCCTGCAAAACTATTAAAGAGCATGCACAAAATCTATCTGTAAGGATTTTACCACAATATTATTTCAGAATTCCTAAAAAATAAGGAAGAGGCTCCTATCCCAAAATAGGGATACATTATATAGGGGGAAACAGTTGCCACTGTTACATAACAGTTAAAAATCAGGCTGGAAAACACATATGATACATACTAGATATTAAATGAAAAACACAGACTCTGAACTATACACAATTTATAAGCCATCTCTCATATATACAAAAACACACATATGCATAATGAACTAAACACTGGAGGGAGATTCAGTAACCCCTCCTCTTATCCACAGGGTTTACCCTCCAAGTCCCCTAGTGGGTGCTTAAAACCATAAGCGGTAGTGAACCCTATACAGGCTGTTTCTTCAATCTGATAACCAAAATGGCTATGAAGTAACTGGTGGGCAGTACACAGTGTATACAACCTGGAAATGTTGGACAAAGGGAGGATTCATGGGCCAGCCGGGAATGCGGTGGTTAAGGGGGCTGGATCCCACATGGCTGACTACACAGTTCCAGTTCTGGACCCAATGGCTTGAAAAACACACCACGCACATGTGCATGTGTACCCAAAATCCCAAGAGGAAGCATGAAGGAGGGATTATAGCGTGGCCATCCCCTTATGGGTGCTTTCCCGTTCCCCCCACATGCCCTCCATCTTTTCCAAAAAGTGCACATAGCCTTTAGCTAAAAAAAAAGGGGGGGGGGGGGGCAGAGGAAAGTTCATGTCCCATGTGGGCCAGAGATAGGATAGCATGAGATTTCATTACATTACTCAGAATGAATTGTTTATTTCTGGAATTTTCCATTTAATATTCTCAGACTGTGGGTAACTGAAACCTTGAAAAACAAAACTGCTGATAAATGGAGATTACCACACACAAAAATATTACCAGTTTTATCTCTGGAAACTGGATGGTTATGGGTGGTTTTATTTCCTTACATGTCTTTTTTAAAGATTTATTTAATTTCATTTATTATTATTTTTTAATTTGACCAGAGAGAGAGAAAGTGAGAAAGCAAGCTACCAGGCCTGGGGCTTGAACCAAATTTGGCCATGTGGAAGTCCAGCACCTTAACCACCATGCCACCTGCCAGACCCTCCCTGTATTTTTTTTTTAAGAACTATTTTATTTAACTTTATTTATTTATTTTGACTAGAGAGGGACAGAGTGAGAGGGAAAAGGAGAGGGAAAGTGAGAAAGCAAGCCAGGACTCGAAACACGGTCAACCACGTGGGAGTCCAGCACCCTTAACCATGCCACCTGCTGGCCCCCCTTATGTGTATTTTGTTAAAGTATTTTCAAACCGTATGTGACTCTGTTGCATTCAGAAAAATTACATTTTTTTTCAAGTTTATTTCTCCCATGATGAGAGAGGACTAAAGATAGAAAGGTATTCCCTACAGAGTCTTCATGTCATGATCCCTCCCTAGCTTCAGCTGGCCTGAATTATGGACATGGACACATACATGCATGCATACACACACACACACACACACACACACACACACGCCTGGCATGTAGAAGGAAGCCCTGAGATGCAAACTGGGGACTTTCTCTTGTGGGTCCAGTTGCATTATCTCCATCCTACCACCACCTTCTGGCCCCTTCTTAAAAGACACAACGGGGGGGGCCAGTCAATGGCACAGTGGTTACGGTGCTGGACTCCCACGTGGCCAACTAAGGCTCAAACCCTGGACCCAGCAGCTTGAAACTCACATCGAGCATGTGTGTGTGCATGGCCAAAATCCTGAGAGGAGAATGGAGGAGAAGGGATTGTGGCATGGTCATTCCCCATGGGGGGTGATTTCTCACTTTCTCTCTCCCCCCCTCTCTCTCTCTCTCTCTCTCTCTCTCTCTCTCTCTCTCTCTCTCTCTGTGTGTGTGTGTGTGTGTGTGTGCGCGCATTTGTATGTTTGTCTCTGGAAAACACATATGCCCTATATCAAAAAATCTCTTAAAAAAAAAAAAAAAAGACACAATTAAAACAGGTATTTTCGGTCTTTCCAGTAAGTAATGAGCACTTAACTACTCCAGCCAGAAAGCTCCCCCAGGCCCAAGACCTCCCTGCCTGCCTGGCCTTTCACATCCTCATCCGTGACTGCTAAGAACTTTCCGTCCATGCACCATACAAGTTAGGCTTCCACTTACCCACTTTCTATCTAAGACCTGTTGTCCTTGATTCATGAAAAGAACATCAAAGGACAGCCCAAGTCCCATGAGATTCCTGAGGGGTTTCTAGCCCTTGTCTAGTTCTACCGTCAGGCAAATGAAAGACAAATCCGCTGAGAGCTGTGGAATGCTGATGGCTTCCCCGATGATCTCAGATTCGTCAGCTCCGGGCCTCTCTCACAAACCCTGAGATGGGCTAATGGCTGTAGTACACCCATTTTATGAAAGCAGAACTCAGGAAGTTGAGAGAGTGACCAAGTCACACACAGATTCCGGGGCAGAGCCCAGAGCCGGATTACAGTGGAGCGCTCCCTCTAACCCACTGCCTGCTGCCTTCAGGCCTCCTCAGCATTGCCAGGGCAGGGGGAATAGGCAATCTCCGGGAGGGGACTGGAGTCCAGGCATCCCTAACTCCATTCAGGCAAGGCCATGCCTGTAGACTTACCCTTAATCTCCAGTTCAGGGGCCAGCAGGTGTTGTGGTGGTTAAGGTGCAGGACTCCCATATGGCCGGCCACTGTTTGTGTCCCAGACCTGAAGGCTTGCACGTGCACTCTCTCTCTCTCTCTGATCAAATTGAATAATAAATTAAATTAAATAATTATAAAAAAAAAAAAAAAAAAACACTCATCTCCATCTCAACCTACTACCCTATTCGCATTCTCGTACTGAAATTGGTCCAGGTAATTAGAAGCTCCTCACACAACTCATTAATTCAGTTAACTGTCCAATCTGCCATCATCTCGCAGGTCAAGAAGTTCTCATTTTCGAAATTGTGTATGGGTCAGAACTTGCTCAGGTGTGAGTGACAGAAACCAAAGTCAACTGACTGAAGTGGGGGAAACGGAAAGTATGAGCTGTCAGAGGAAGCCCACAGTGCACAGCTGTCGTCAGGCACGCCGCGTCCCGGAGCCCAAATGTCACAGCTGTTTCAGAGGTCTCTCTGTCTCCATTTGGTGAGAAAGATAATTCGTCAACATCCTCATACTCACATCCTACAAATCCCAAAATTAAAAAAAAAAAAAAAAAAAAAAAAAAAAAAAGACCTTCCCGAAGAGCTCTAGCAGAAAAATACTAGGAAGGCGGGCCGGCAGGTGGCATAATGGTTAAGGGCACTGGACTCCCACATGGTCGACCACGGTTCGAGTCCCAGACCTGGTATCTTGCTTTCTCACTTTCTCTATCTCTCTGTCTCTCTCTTGTCAAAATAAAATAAAATAATTATTAAAAAAAAAGAAAGAAAGAAAACTAGGAAGGATTCTGATTACCTGCCTTTCCTTGGGGCAAAGTTAGTCAGTCCCCCCCACCTGACCCTCCTGCTGACCTTGCTGGAAGAGACAGTCTCTTCCAGAAGGGAGTAGGAGATGTTGGAAAGGAAAACAAAAACAGATTTCCATAAACAAATCTCCTCCATTTTAAGAACATATCAGTGTTTGTTCTTTAAGATTTTTGCAGGCATGTACACTCACTGGAGACAGAGAACAGAGTGAGAAATCACCCCTCAGGGGTGGTGGCCCTGCCACAATGCCTTCTCCTCTTAGGATCTGGGGCATACGTGTACACATGCCTGGTGCACTTTTCAAGCTGCCATGTCCAAACTCGAACCACGGTCAGCATGTGGGAATCCAGCACCTTAACCTGCCGGTCCCACAAGTCAGATCTCCAGCACTGGCATTCACTGGCAGCAGTAATCGTGAAATGACACCATGGAGCCAGGGTTACTTTGTCACTCAGGCAGAGTTATGAGTTAACATTCAAAATAAATGATTAAATACCATGACAAAAATCTAGGTGAGATCATGCTTTTCAAGCTGTTTATTGTGGTATGATTTACAGTATAATTCACCCTAAAGAGTTCTGTGAACTTTAGTAGTCAAAATTAGAGCCATGTGGGACCAGCAGTTAGTGTAATGGCTATGTCGCTGGACTCCCATGTAGTCGACCACGGTTCGCGTCCCAGACCCAGTGGCTTAAAACTCACGCCGGGCGCGTTTGTGTGCGTGCCCAAGATCCCGAGAGGAGAAGGGAGGAGAAGAGATTGCGGCGTGGCCATCCCCCCCGGCGGGTGATTTCTCGCTTTCTGTCTCTAAGTCTCTGTCTGGCGAGCGCACGCGCCCTATAGCAAAAACCTCTCAAAAAAAAAATAAAATTAGAGCCATGTTAAATGCAGTCTCTATACCCACTACCTACCCACTCCGGGCTACTTCACAGCAAAGCGTTAATGAAAGCGCAAAACCCTGGTGAGTGTGAGGATCTGGTTCAGGCTGCACCCCATGAAGCCGGCCCTGCTCTCTTTTGAACTCAGAGTTCAAATTCAGCTTTCCTAAACCTGTCACTCCCTTTCTTCCAGACAATTCAAAGCAGAAACAATCAAAAAAGAAGCTCCCCAGCTTCCCAGTTCCACAGGCTCCTCACAATTGCCCCATCCTGGCCTCTTCCCCACCTGCTTCAGTGGGAAAGTGGGAATCCCCTCTCCATCTGAGCCCTGGATCCCGCCCTCTTCCCCTTGGCGGGTCTCTGCACTATTCATTACCCCCTCTTCTCTGCATCATCAACTTCTGATCTACGAGTCTACTGGAACAGGCTCCAGTCTTCCACATGTTTTAATTAATATGTTGTTGCCAAAAGGCACGTGAGCTCACCAAAGAGAGATCGAGAGAAAGTGAGAAAGCACCTCCCACGGGGAATGGCCATGCTGTAATCCCTTCTCCATGTCGCCCTCCTTTCTGGATTTTGGGCACACACATATCCAGTGTGTTTCTCAAGCTGCTGGGTCCCAGACTCAAACCACACAGTCGGCCATGAGGGATTCAGCCACCTTAACCACCATGCCATGGGCTAGACCCTTCCCATACTTTTTAAGAAAAACTTCCCCTGGATCTTTACATACCCAGATAGCATTACTCTTCCCCTCACATTTAAGTACATCAGGTGAGTTAGCCTCACTGTCTCTACTGTCCCACCTCCTGTGTCCCACTCACCGCTTCTCTGGCTGTCACTTCTAGCACTCTAGGACACGCTCTTGCTCTAACATGAATGACTTTCCTCATACTCACTTTCTCTCCTCTTTAAAATGTTCTTCCCCAGGACCAGCAGTTGGCATAATGGTTATGTCGCTGGACTCCCATGGTTAAAGTCCTGAACCCGGTGGCTTAAACTCATGCCAGGCGTGTGTGTGTGTGCCCAAGATACCGAGAGGAAAATGGAGAAGGGATTGTGGCGTGGCCATCCCCCCTGGGGGGGCGATTTCTCTCTTTCTGTCTCTGTCTTTCTGGCGAGCACACATGCCCTATAGCAAAAACCTCTCAAAAACAAAAAACAAAACAAAAAAAAAAAACCTCTCCCTTCCTCCCCGCCCCCTTTTTTCCCTTAATTTTGTCCAGAAGACAAGAGCAAGAAAGAGAGAAGGCACACACACCGCCTCCCCCCACCTTCCCCCAGGAAATGGTCATGCCACAATCCCTCCTCCATCTCTCTCCTTTGGGGACTTCGGACACGGACACACGGACACACACACACACACACACACACACACACACACCTGGTGTTTCTCAAGCCACCGGGTCTGAGACTTGAACTGCACGGTCAGTCATGTGGGATTCATCTACTTTCATCAGCAGGCCCTAGAGCCAGCTCTAGGACTCTCGTTGGCTTTTGTGACGCTTCTGCTATTCGAGGCAGCTCTTTCTCAGTTTCCTCTGTGAGCCACTTGCTCATGAAGTTAGGGTCCGGTAGCTCTGTCCTGGACTCTCTTTCACATGCTGCACTTAATCCACAGTGGAACCGGGACGTTCTGCATGTCGAAGCAGCCCCATCTCTCTCTAGTCCAGACGGCAGAGCACCAGACGAGTATCTACGGTACAGATCCGCTGTATGTCTTTCAACTCCGTGTGCCCACAAATGCAGACTCAAAAAATAAAAAGGACACTTTCTCTTCTATCCCCTTGCCTGTACTACCTCTCCTCTGTTTTCTGAATGGCACTTGTTTCCCCATAAATTCAGGGGTCACCCTTGATTTCTTCCTTCCCCATACCACCCAATTCTAATTCTGTCTTCTTCTAAATTTCTCTTGATTATATTCTGTTTCACCTACTTCAGGTTACTTCCATCTCTTTCCTACCAGAGTCTTCTTATGACCTCCTGGGCCATGTCTGTTTTCAGTCTTGTTCCTTTCTGTCTTCACCCAGAGACCCCTAACATTCCCCTTCACCCGTATGTTCAACTCTCACCGCGTATCTTCCATCCTCAGCAGACCTCACTGCCTCATGCCTCTCTCAGGCTTTGACACATGCCGTTTTCTCTGCCTGGAATTTTCTTTCCCCTCTTCACTTCCTCACTCCCAACATGGTGAACTCTGGTCACGGGAATCAGTAAGTAGAGTGGTTAAAAGAGGCTCTAGGGACCAGCAGTTAGCGTAATGGCTATGTCGCTGGACTCCCATGTAGTCGACCATGGTTCGCGTCCCAGACCCGGTGGCTTAAAACTCACACCACGCGCATGTGCGTGCGTGCCCAAGATCCCAAGAGGAGAATGGAGAAGAAGGGATTGCGGCGTGGCCATCCCCCCTGGGGGGTGATTTCTCGCTTTCTGTCTCTCTGTCTCTGTCTGTCTGGCGAGCGCATGTGCCCTATAGCAAAAGCCTCTCAAAAGAAAAAAAAGGTTCGATATGGAGCTGGCAGGTGGCACGTTGGTTAAGGGTGCTGGATTCCCACATGGCCAACCACGGTTCAAGTCCCAGACCTGGTGGCTTGCTTTCTCACTTTCCTTTTCTCTCTCCTTTTTCTTTTTTTTTTTTTTTTTCAATAGACCATAGATTCGTTTATTTTTAATACCCACCATGCCATGAATTCATAGGGAATAGGTTCCAGTAGCTCAGGCTCCTTTCCATTGGTTCTCAGGAAGTGTGCTTCTCTGGGTGGAGCAGGCTGGCGCTTCAGCTGAACACAGGTACCTTTCTCTTTGGCTTCCTTCTTTTTCTGGTCATTTTCCTTCACAGCTTTCAGGAAGCTATCTCTGCTCTTAGAATGCTTAATATGCTCAATACGCACATTAATTCTCTTGGCAAGAATTTTGCCCTTAATTTGTTCACAACAATGCCAGCAGCATGCTGGGTAACATTGTAGACTCTTCAGTTTTGCCATGGTGACATTTGTGGGGCATTCCTTTCTGAACATTACCCATTGCCTTGATGTCTATAATATCACCTTTCTTGTAGATGCGCATGTATGTTGCCAAGGGAACCACTCCATGTTTTCTAAAAGGCCTAGAGAACATGTATCACGTGCCTCTCCTTTTTCTCTTTGTGTTCCTCATTTTGGTTAATTACTGGAAGATGACAGTTCTGGCCAAAAGGGGTTTTCCTTTTCTCTCTCTCTTTTAGGTTAAATTAAAAAAAAAAAAAAAAAAATTGAATTAAATAAATAAATAATTCTTTAAAAGAAAAAAAAAAAAAGACAGGTTCTACAGTCAGGTTACCTGTATTCAAACCATAGTTCTACCACTTCCTAGGTATATGACCTCCGTAAGCTTCAATTTCCCCTTCAGAAAAATGAGAATAATAATTGTGGAGCTCCTGGGACCAGGAGGTGACATGGTGGTTAAGGTACTAGACACTCCCACATAGTTGACCACGGTTCAAGTCCCAGATCTGGTGGCTTGCTTTCTCACCTTCTCCCTCTCTGTCTCTCTCTAGTCACATTAAAAATAAACAAATGAATAAAGTTAAATAATTCTTTAAAAATTATTATTATTATTATTATTATTATTATTATTATTGTGGAGATCCCATTGGTTGACTAGTTAGCCACTTTTCCTTCTTTCTTATTTCTCAGAACTCCAGTTTTGTTTAGGGGCCATGTGCTTATTCAAGGAAATGAGTCATAAATGTCATAAGTAAATTATTAAAAAATCACCCTTTTCTCTTTTTAAAAAAATTTATTTTAATTTATTTTAATTTGGCCAGAGAGGGACAGAGTAAGAAGGAGAGAGAGGGAAAGTGAAAGCAAGCCACCAGGTCCGAGACTCAAACCATGGTCGACTATGTTGGAGTACAGCGCCCTTAACTACCATGCTACCAGCCAGTTCCACATTTTTTTTTTCTTTTTGCCATTGATTAATTCTCGTCAATTAAATGTAAGATGAAGTCTACTAAGGAAAACAAAATTGCCTTTAGAACAGGCAAGAGAGGCACCTGTAGGTTATAGAATTTCACCTACCACGAAGACATGCATAAAAGTTCAAGAACACATGGACGCCTGTGTCACAATGTCACACAGCACAGCTCTTAGCTCTGTGTCAAACTGCACGGCTAACACCTAACACCACTCAGGCACTGGAGAAATCCTTCCCACCAGATGCCGTCCTCAAAGCGAAGGGAGCTAAATCCACGCCAGGTGAGGGGATTATGCCTCTGCGTTAAGTGTGGGGAGGCTGTGAGGGGCAGAAGCACTCGGGTAAGAGAAAAGACTAATGAGCTGGTCAAATCCTTTCTCTGACCACAAATGCAACACATTCTTGCAAAATGATGTACAGAAACCCAGGAACATCAAATAGCCATTTTCTTGCTTCTGTTCCTATTCATAGTTCCAGAGGTACTCACTCCTCAGCGCTAAGTTAACACCAACTGCACATGGTGGCTGGAGGACATTTTGCCAAATTATGATTTTTTTAATTGCCAGAGGGCATGTGTGCTCACTAGAGACAGAGAGGGAGAGAGAGAAGCCATCCCCAATAGGGCATGTTCACACCACACTCATCTCTCCATTTTCCACCCTGTCAGTACTTGGGGCATGATGTACACTTAATCTACAGGGTTTTTTTGTTTTTGTTTTATTTTATTTGAGAGGTTTTAGCTATAAGGCATGAGCGCTCACCAGAAAGACAGACAGAAAACGAGAAATCATCCCCCCAGGGGGGATGGCCACGCCGCAACCCCTTCTCCTCCATTCTCCTCTCAGGATCTTGGGCACACATGCACACATGCCCAGCATGAGTTTAAGCCACTAGGTCTGGGACTCGAACCACAGTCGACTACATGGGAGTCCAATGACATAGCCATTACACAAACTGCTGGTCCCAACGTACAGGTTTTTCAAGCTGCTGGGTCCAGGATTTGAACTGGGATCAGCTATGTGGGACCCAGCTCTCTTAACCACTAAGTGTGGGCCAGCCCTACAAAATTATATATCACATGTGTATGTCATATATGCAGATACACACCTCACATATATATATGAAATATAACTTGCATAATGTATAATACCAGTTCTTCATTTTAGAAGTTAAATGAACATTATATACTAGAATTCCAGGTATTAAATTGTTCATCAAAATAAAACTAAGAACTAATTTTCAAAATATTAATTTTTCAGTTTTAAGATAATTTTGATTGAAATATTAACATTAACTATAAATTGTATTTTGCCATTTTTTCTTTTTTTGTCTTTAGTTTGCTGTAGGGCTCGTGCGTTCGCCTATGTGAGAGGGAGGGGTCAAGATCGACCACCCCCATAGGAGAATGGCCATGCCACATTCCCTTCTCTTCCATTCTCCTCTTGAGATTTTGGGCACATATGCACTAAGTGCCCAGTATGCTTTCCAAACCACCAGGTCTGGGACTCGAACTGTAGAGTTAGCCATCTAGGATCCAGCCACCTGCTGGCCCAGTAAACAATTTTTTAAAAAATGGCAAAATAGGAGCTTGCAGGTGTGTGGTGATTAAGGGTACTGGACTCCCACATGGCTGCCTGCAGTTCGAGTTCCAGACCTGACAGCTTGTTTTCTCTCTCTCCTTCTTTCTCTCCTCCCCTCCTTCCCTCTCTTCCTCCCTCCCTCCCTCTCTCTCTCCCCATCCTTCCTCCCTCCCTCCCTCACTGTTCCTCTCTGGTAAAATCTAAATAATTTTTCCTCCAAGACAAAATATAGTCCAGCTGGTGGCGTGTTGGTTAAAGAGGCTGGATCCCACATGCCTGACTTTGGGGTTCGAATCCCACACCAGATAGCTTGTAAAACATACTGGGTGTGTATGCATACATGCCCAAAATCCCAATGCGAAAATGGAGAAAGGACTATAAGGGACTCCCCCTGGGGAAGATGACCCTTAATCCCTGGGGAAGGGCAATTTCGCTCTCTCTTTCTCTTTCTCCAGCGAGTATATGAGCCCTACGGCAGAGAGAGAGAGGGAGAGAGAGAGATAGAGAGAAAGAAAAAAAATTTTTAAAGAATTATTTTTATTTAACTTTTTTTCTAATTTTATCAGAGACTGAGAGAGGCCTAGGAAGTACAGAGCGGCAACATGGCGACACCTGGATCTGGTGACCCTTTGGATGCTAAGAATGGAAAGGCTCCGTTCGCTCAGCGCATCGACCCAACTCGAGAGAAACTGACTCCCGCACAACTGCAATTCATGCGGCAGGTGCAGCTTGCCCAGTGGCAGAAGATGCTGCCACAGCATCAGACCTGGAACATCGTGACCAAGCTAGGAATCAGGGCCCTGGTGTTAGCTATTTATGGTTGTACCTTCTACTCAGTATCCCAAGAACGTTTCCTAGATGACCTGGAAGATGAGGCCAAAGCTGCCCAAGCCCAAGCTCCGGCAAGGGTGTCAGGACCCTGATTTGGATGGACGTTGCACGGCTCCAACCTGCTGGCCCCCCTTCACATGGTGGATGATGCCCATGATCCTGTAGACATTGAGACCTGCTCATAGCATCGCATTTCTGGCCTTCTTACAAATTTCGGACCATGGTTGAATCCAAGAAGTGAGGGACTTACACGTGTGACCACTGTCAAGGGAATATGGCCCACTCCCCACTCGCGGTGTACAGTGACCGCCCTTCTAGTACTTTGTTTCCTTGTTTGAGCGGTGTGCAACTTTGGCTTTTCCCAGACTGTTTTCCCCCCAGATTTTTAACTTTATGGTTTACCTCCCAGGGGCACAACTATTATGGGGGAGAGGAGGCAGTGTGGCAGCTCTGTGCAGTGTTGGCGCCTAAAGTAGGAAAGATAGGTCATGCTGAGAATAATAAACTTGAGCCATCTCAAAAGAAAAAAGAAACAAAGAAAGAAAGAGACCGAGAGAGGGGGGAAAGTGAGAAAGCAAGCCACCAGGTCCGTGACTCAAATTGCATTCAGCTATGTGGGAGTCTAGCGCCGTTAACCACCACACCACCTACCAGCCCCAGTAACAACTTTTTAAAAATGCTATGACAAGCAAAAGAGAGACTGCAAAGAAAAGTAAAAAGTTTTATCTTTTAGTAAACAAACATAAAGCTTCTTCTTTTTTCCATCCTGTTGGGATTTTGGAAATACTTTCAGGTAGTCCCGAGGCCAGGACTCAAACTGCACAAAGTCATGTGGGATTCAGCTCCCTGAACCATGAGGCTATGAGGCTGGCCTAGATTTCTTGTTTCATTAATAATAAATACCATTTTTATTGAGGCCACTCTTAGATGAGGTTTCTCTTACTATCAGCCAGAAGCATTCTTAACTAATATAATACCCACCGCGGGACTGGTGTGGGGACCAAACGAGATAAATAATAGACTAGTAAACAGTTCCATTTTGAGCACTTTCAATGAGCCTGGACAATTCTACCAATGGACCGTGGGCCAGTGCCTGAAATCTCACTGGGGTACCATGCAATTCACCACCCAAACCCAGGACTTTTGAGAGTAAAAGATGCCACACGTAAAAATTGTGCTGTAGGGACCAGCAGGTGGCGTGGTGGTTAAGGTGCTGGACACTCCCACATGGCTGACCTGGGTTCAAGTCCTGGACCTGGTGGCTTGCTTTCTCACTTCCTATCTCTCTCACCCTCTGTCTCTCTCTGGTAAAATTAAAAAATCAATGAATGAATAAATAAATAAATAATTATTTTTTTAAAAAAATTGTGCCGTAACCGAGCCAGGTAGGTAAGAGTAAACACTCATTCATTGATCAACAGCAGCACCACTTCCTCTGGGAAGGCCTTTCCAATTCTCTAAGTCTTCACTAAGGGCCCCAGCTCCTCTTAATGACCTCTCTTCAGCCTGCTCAGAGTGTGTATCTTTTTTGGGGGTACACTTGCCAGAGAGAGAGAGAGATAAAGAGAGGAACTGTGAGAAATTATCCCTCATGGGGACAGCCACTCAACAGTCCCTTCTTTATTTTCTTCCTGGGATTTTTCGGGCACACACACCAGCATGATTTTCAAGCCATTAGGTTGAGACTCAAACTGTGGTCAGCCATGTGGGAATCTAGCACCTTAACCACCACACCACCTGCTGGCTCCTCAGAGTGTATATTTTTTTTAAGAATTATTTAATTTTATTTATTCATTCATTTATTTTAATTTGACCAGAGGGAGAGAGAGAGAGAAAGTGAGAAAGCAGGCCACCAGATCCAGGACTTGAACCGTGGTCCGTGGTCGGCCATGGTCGACACATGGAGTGTCCAGTGCCTTAACCACCATGCCACCTGCTGGTCCCCCAGAGTATGTATCTTGAGACCCTCTTTACAGTTCTAACTATTCCACCAGACTGCAGGTCCAGAAAGGTAAGGATTGTGTCTGCCTCTTCTCCACTATATCCACAGGAACTGACGAACAGTAGGTAGTCAATTAATATTTGCTGAATTAACAAAGTACATCTGTTATTTATAGCTTTGCCCAACCCTGGTGATTCCACTGTAAGTGAAATGCTCTTGTATTTGCATTTGTGTTCTGGGGGACAGGACCTGTATCTTTTGTTCTGTTTTTGCTATAGGGCATATGCACTCACTAGAAAGACAGAGAGAAACAGACAGAAAGCAAGAAATCATCCCCAGGGGGATGGCCACAGTGTAACCCCTTCTCCTTCATCCTCCTCTTGGGATTGTGTGCAGGCACGCGCACACATACACCTGCTGTGAGTTCAAGCCACCAGGTCCAGGACTTGAACCACAGTCAACTACGAGGGAGTCCAGAGACATAACCATTATGCCATCTGCTGGTCCCCAGGATCTGTATCTTACTTACTGAAGTGTCCCCTGAAGTTCTGCAAGGCCCAGGACATAGCAATACTCTGGAAACGTTTCTTTTCTGATAGCCTCAAACCCTAGCCTCCTGTCAGTGATGACTTTAATGACAGAGAGGGCAAGAGAATCTAGTGCGCTCATTGCAATGTACCTACTTTTTTTTGTGTGTGTGATTTTTATTTTTATTGTCCATAAGAACCTATTTTTTTATTTATTTATTTTTACATTTTCCCACAAACATTTACTTTACATAGCAAAAAATTTTAGCTCATACTCCATAAATGGAGTAATTCTTGACAGTTTACAAACAACTTTCAAAATTTCAAAATACTGAATATATTTAGAGTGCAGACACTCGGTATATATTAAGTGGGGACAATGTACCTAATTATGCTGCCTTCTAGAAGTTAAGAGTCAGGATGGGAGGAACCAGCAGATGGTATAGCAGTTATGTTGCTGGATTCCCACATGACTGACTGCAGTTCGAGTCCCTGACCTGGTGACTTCAAATTCATACTAGGCACATGGGTGTGCGTGCCCATGATCCCAGGAGGAGAATACAGGAGAAGGGATTGTGGCATGGCCACCTCCACCATTCCATCACCCAGGTGGTGATTTCTCACTTTCTGTCGCTCTCTCTCCAGCAAGCACACTACCCTACAGCAAAAATCTTTCTCTCTCTCTAAAAAAAAAAAAACAGGAGTCAGATGGGAGATCCCATCCCAGCTAGGCAAGTAGGCTACATTACTTTTTTGTTAAGTGATTTTTTTTCTTCTTCAGTGTGTGTGTACACATTGGAGAGAGACAAAGAAACTGAGAAAGCACCCCAGGGACAATCATGCTGTAACCCCCTCTCCTCCTCTATTCCCTCCTTTCAGGACCTTGGGCATGCACACACATGTGCCTGGTGTGTTTTTCAAACCACATGTGTAGAACGCAAACAATGCCGTCGACCATGTGGCATCTGGCTTACTTAACCACCAGGCCACAGGCTGGCCCCTTTATCAAGCGATTTTTAAACCATGTCTTCTTACAGAAGCCACTAATCACCACTGCTGAGGAGGCAAGTCTGTGAGACTTTGTTCCCTGGCCAGAGCTCGAGAGCCACTTGGTACCCCACCCCCAGTTAGCATCTGGCTGTTGCCCCAGTAGGCCAATCCTATAGGACGGCCCCCAGAAACGGTGTGGCGTCAGCGGTGTAACCCAAAATGGCTAGATTCTGTTATCTATCACCTCAGCGAGATCCCAGAATGCAAAATCCTCTCCCTAGAAAATTCCCAGCACAGGCTCCAGAAAGCTGAAAACAAAAGACAGAAGAAAAGCTCACACGCTCTTTTCTCTCTCTCCTTCGCACGTGAAATCAATCCAAGTTCTCTTTGGGAGACAGCAGTGGACAGTTAGGCTGGCCCACCCTGGAGAATGATGGCCACCTGGCTCCCTGGCAAAGCCCCCTTCCAGGTCCATGGAGGGGGCTTCTGCTCTGACATTCATAACTGGCCGTGATCTGGGGATAACACCCAGCAGCTGCACAGCCACCTGCAGCCATGCCAGCCCGTGGCTCCCACAGCGGCACTGCTGCACCTGAGTCGCGAGGACGTCACAGCCCGCGTTACACCGTCACTGGTAGGGTCACGTCCAATCGGACGGAATAGAAAAGGGTCAGAACCGTGCAGATGCTCGAGCTGGTCCGTGAGACATCACAGATTCTATTTTTCCCACATTGTACCCTCATGAGTCCAAAAATTATCCCTTACCTTTAACTAGTCTGAGAACTTCTTTTGTCATTGGATAGGGGACTTCTTTCTTTCTCCCCTCATTAATGCAGATGTTGCTGGAGCCGTGATTAAACCTGAGATGAAAATTCTGAGTTAGCTAGCTTTGGAGCAAGGAGTCTGCAACCAAACGTGGATTCTTTCTGGAACTTTACAGATTTTTCTCCCTGACCCCTGATACCCACTTTCCTGCTCTAAAGGATTTTTCTTCTTTCTGTCTTTAAGTTAACTAAGAGAAAAAAGACATTTTAGGTTATGGGAGGGGGAGGCAGTGCTGAACAAGTCAATAGAGCCAGGGCTCCCCGGGCCCCCATCTGTTCCAAATCTTCCCTTCACAGGATGTCATGTCTAAAACGCAAGAAAAATAGTCCTTCCTCTCCAGCATTCAGCAGGATCTTGCATGCAAAGAGAAGAATGTCTGGTTACTCTGTGGGTTTTCATCTGCTTTTAAATTCACATGTTGCCAAATTACACTAGCCCTCAACTCCACCGCCCCCTCCAAAAAAGCCTGGTTGCTGCCACCAGTGAGGCCATCCAGCCCTGGCAAGGAGCTCCTCTCCCCTCCACACCACCAGCCCCTTTGGCACAAAGGATTAGTTCTCCTAGGCCTGGCCAACGACTTTTGCAGATTTCTTAGCTGAGGGTATGCCAAAGAGCTGCCTGGGCCCCCGGAAGAAGCAAGGCCGCCTGGAGGGTTAAAAGAGCAGGCTCAGGGGTTCTGCACTCCCCCCTGCTTCTGGGCACTTTGCATGGATGTGTGCAGGCAGCCAAGGCCTGGACATTTGTACAGGAAGGATGTCCCCAGTAGCTCGCAGCAGCCCTAACTGGCGTTTCCAGCACGGGGAGGAGGTATTTATAGGAAGGGCAACCAGCCAAGCCAGACCAGCTCCAACTTTCTTTCAACCAACTCTTTTCCATCTTCTGCAGTTCTCCCTCAAGTCAAACAGAGAGGCATTCCTCCCTTTATTGCTTGGTTTTTACACAAGGACTGAGGTTCTCATTAAAACGATTGAGAAACCCTGACTGAAAAGATGGAGAAGAACCTGCAGGACACGCGCCTTCCCCCCTTAGCTCTTAATCTTCTCTCCCCCAAACAACTGCCGCCCCAAGACAGCCCATGCTCCTTCTGCCGTCCCTATGGCAGTCCTCCAGACGGCCAAAGCCCCCTGTTACCCTGGGTCCCAATAATCCTTTCTACCAGCCCTCCCACCAACACCCATTCCTTTTTTTTTTTTAAGTTAAAATAATTTTTCTTTCTTCACGATAGAGTACAAGTGCACATGCGTGAGAGAGGGAGAGCGATGAACACCCTCCGTAGGCATTGGTCTCACTGCTATTCCCTTCCTCCAGCCCCCCAGATCTTGGGCGCTCCCCACGTGCCTGGCACGTTTCAGGCTGACCAAGCCAGGACTGGAACAGGGGTCACCACCTGGATCCAGCTTCTCTTGATCAGCACGTTATCATCGTGCAATGAAACTACCCCACTCCTTTTAAAATTTGCTATGGGGTGTGTGCACTTGCTGGAGAAAGTGAGAAGTACCCATTGGGGGGACAGCCACGCTGCAACCCCTCTCAAGATTTTAGACATACATACACATGCGCTCCAGGGTATTTCTCAAGCTGCTGATCCAGGACACAACCATGTCATCAGCCATATGGGATCTACCCACCTTAACCACCTGGCTACTGGCCCCTCACCTGCTCTTATCACATTCTGTAAAACCCTGTATGATCTGCCCTCGTCCCCACCCTCCTCCGACCTTATTTCCTCACACTTTTCCTCTATACTCTTCTTTCTATTGTCAAACGTACCCCTCAGGGCCTTTGCACCAGCTGTTCCCTCTACCTGGAACACTCTCACATCTAGGCATTCAAAGGCTGAATCTCTCATGACCCAGGCTGCTGCCTGAAAGTTACCTCCAGAGAGCCTTTGCTAACACTGTCTATTAGAAATCCTCTATTGGGGCCTGCAGGTGGCATGGTGGTTAAGGACACTGGACTCCCACATGGCCAATTGTGGTTCAAGTCCTGGACCTGGCAGCTTGCTTCCTCACTTTCCCTCTCTCTCGCTCTGTCCCTCTCTGGTCAAATTAAAAAAATAATAAAGTTTAAAAAAAAAAACTCTCTATACTCACAATTTCATGGTTGCTTTATTTTTCTTAGCATCAACAAAGACTCCCTCCTTGACAATATTTTAGTCAGGCTAATCTGAGCCCCCTCTCTCCTCGAGGCCTCAACCTCAGTCTGATCTCAGCAAAATAAATCCAGCTGAGTCATCACCCATCCTTGTTATCTGGTCTTCATTCCCTACCTTAGCCTGCCATTTGCAGAGTCTTGTTGAGTTGGTTTAACAAGAAGCCCCAACCCTGGTGTCTCCTTTTAGTTATTCCCCCATCCCCTGACCTCCTTATTCTACTTGTTGGTTATTAAATCCCCAGGTAGCCTTTGATGCACTCAGAGATGAGCTCAGTCTCTCTCCTCTATTGCAAAAGAGTTGATTTCTATTGCAATAGTGTTTAACAAAGACTCCCTTGCCATTTTTTTTTAACAGATTTTTGCTATAGGGTGTTTGTGCTTGCTGGAGAGACAGAGGGACAGAAAATGAGAAATCACCCCCTGAGGGGACGGCCACGCCACAATCTCTTCTCCTCCGTTCTCTTCTTGGGATTTCGGGCAGGCATGCATACACATCCAGTGTGAGTTTTAAGCCACTGGGTCCAGGACTCGAGCCACTGTCCAACTATGTGGCAGTCCAGTGACATAATCACTGCGACATAATCATTATGCCATCGCTGATCCCGCCCTTGCTATTTTAACAAGTGTTAGAATAATTTTTCTTTAATGCCACAGGACATCATACCATCGTTTTATTCATCTCCCCCTCCCCTGGACTATAAGTTCCAAAAGGGCAGGATCTTCATGTGTTTATTCTCCACTAGATGGATAGCTTCTAGAACAGTGTCTGTTCCATGGCAGATATTCAACAAAAATTTGTTGAGTAAAGGAATCTCGCTACCTCCATTCTTTTTAATAATTTTATTTTTAATTTTTTTAATTTAGTTTTATTTATTTTCTTATTTGACCAAAGAGGGACAGAGCAAGAGAGAGAGAGAAAGTGAGAAAGCAAGTTGCCAAGTCTGGAACTCGAACCACAGTCGGCCATGTGGGAGTCCAGTGTCCTTAGCCACCACACCACCTGCTGGCCCCGCTACCTCCATTCTTGGCCTCAATTTACCTGCTACCTCCTCTGGGTAGCTGTCTCTGAATCTTCTAAGGCTTGACCCTGTACTTTACTTAGCAACGATCACACTGCTCTCAGGAGATAATTCTCTGGTTTAATTTGTACTTTTTAAGCTGGGCACAGTGGTATGTGCCTATATCCCCAGTTATTGGGAGGACGAGACAGGAAGCTCACAAGTTAAAGGCTAGTCTAGATGATCTAGGGAGACTCTGTCTCTGGGGAAGGGGAAAAAATAAATTTATGTGTGTGTGTGTGTGTGTGTGTATGTACATATATACATATACATATAAAACAATTATAAATATATATAAAGAATTATTTAATTCCACTTATTTTTCATTTTAATTTAACCAGAGAGAGAGAGAGAGAGAGAATGGAAAAGTGAGAAAGCAAGCTGCCAGGTCCAAGACTCAAACCGTGGTCGGCCATGTGGGAATCCAGTGCCTTTAACCACCACGCCACCTGCCGGCCCCTTTATTTATATACATTTAGTGTGCATGTGTACATGTGTATTTTTGTTATATAATTGATATATTCACATGCAGAACAAAGCATAGATGTCTATCCTGACCATCTGCCCTCCTTCTCTTCCAAACCTCAACATCCACCCATATTTTTTCTATGTAAACACATCCATGCACACATCTGTTAGTATGACTCTATTTAACCTCTCTCCCTCCCCCACCCACACACACATAAAATGCCTGACCCATAGCAAGAGCATAATTCTTTTTTTTTTTTTAGAATTTTATTTATTTATTTACTTATATTTGACCAGAGAGGGATAGAGTGAGAGACAAAGTGAGAAAGCAAGGCACCAGGTCCAGGACTCGAACTGCAGTCGGCTATGTGGGAGTCCAGTACCCTTAACCATCATGCCACCTAACAGTCTCTCTTTTAATCTTTTTTAAAAAATTATTTTATTTATCTCTATTTTCATTTGACCAGAGAGCGAGAAAGCAAGGCACCAGGTCCAGGACTCAAACCGTGGTAGGCCATGTGGGAGTCTAGTGCCTTTAACCACCATACCACCTGCTGGCTCCGTTTTTAAGAATTATTTGAGGACCAACAGGTGGTGTGGTGTTTAAGGAGCTGGTCACTCCCACATGGCCGACCATGGTTAGAGTCCCGGACCTGGTGGCTTGCTTTCTCTCTCTCTCTCTGGTCAAATTAAAATAAATGAATGAATAAACAAAATTAAATTCTTTTTTAAAAAAATTATTTAACTTATCCATTATTACTATTTTTTTTTAATTTGATGAGAGAGAGGGAAGTGAGAAAGAAAACTGCCAGGTGTAGGACTCGAACCTAGGTCAACCTTGTGGGAGTCCAGTGCCTTAACCACCACACCACCTGCCAGCCCCAAGGGTGTAATTCTAAGAAGATGTAGAGTTGCTCTGAGGAGGCTGGGAACCAGTTCTCTATTCTCCAGAATCAAGTCCAGCTTTGTCCTAGTCTCTCTGGCCTTCTCATCCCCAGGAGAAAGAGGCCACCTGGAAGAGGGAGATGGAGGGCCAGGGCTAGCCACTCACAGCTCACTCCTCCATACCAGGGTAACTTTCAAGGCCAGTACAGGCCAGAGTGAGCCGCCTGAGCCTTACAGCTCAAAGGTGTATTCCTGGAGGGCAGGAGGGTCCAGCTGACCAGAAAACCACTGCAGCCCTGAGCCCTGTTCAGGAATTCAGGCCTCCCTGGACGTTTGGGGGAGGGGGCACCGTGCTGGGATTGGGGGTGGGGTAGCTGGTTGTACAAACAGCCCAAGTAGGTCTCCACAAACAGGAAAAGTAAACAGAGGAGGACACTTCCCCAAGCTTTTGAGCCTCTCCAAGGAGAGCAAAGCTTCCAGTGTTTGTTGAAATGCTAATATGACTTTTAAATGCTTTGAAAGAGCCGTAAGAGGAAGTACCGACTACAGACCACCCCTCCACTGGCCTGTAGTCAAAGCGTGGTCCTGTCCCCCTCCCTCAGCCTCTGTCTCTGAGGTTATTACAGAGAGACCCAGAGGAACAGAAGTTACCTTGGACAGATGCAGTAGCCGACCACACTGAGAGCTGTCTGGCCCTTTCCTCCTTGCCAAGTCAAGAAAGAAGTCTTCTTAGGAGCAGAAAACTGGCTGGAATGGGAAAGAGCTGACTCCAGCGGCCTTCACCCTGGGGCAAGCTCAGGTCACTCTCACGCTGAAAATCTGGGAGGTACTGAAGAGTCCTTGCCTCAGCTGCTGAGAGGCACTTAATTATCTATCTCTGTGCCTCCACCTCCACCCCAAGTGGGTCTTATTTCTGGCAGCCAAGTCACTGCCCACAGGTGCAGGTGAAATGAATTTCCAATGGATTTGTCAAACAACAATTAAAGGAAACTCTTCATGAATGTTCCAGGGTCTTGTTCTCTTTCTCTGGGATGACTTACCAGATCCTGGTATCCCTCTCCCCAGCTAGCGTGATGAACCATCCTAGTTTGCCAGGGACTGTCCTGGCTTTAGTAAGGGAGGGTTGGTCACACACCACTGAGGCCTCCTCAGCTTCTTCCCATCCATCCCTGTGGTTTCAAAGAGGGCACGTACGTACGTTGGGAAGGAGGCCTGGCTATGTAGGGGTAGATTCCTGACATTGTTTCCTTAGGGGTTTTAGAAAGGAGAAAAAGTAGTCACTCTAGTGGTTCGATTAGTTTCTTTCTAACAGAAACTTTTTCTTTATTTTTTTCTAAAGAATTACTATTTTACTTAACTTTATTTATTTTTACTTTGGCCAGGGATGGACAGAGCGAGAGAGAGAGAGAGAGAAAATAAGCCACTAGGTCCAGGACTCAAACCACTGTCGGCCAAGTGGAAGGAGTACAACACCCTTAACCACCATGCCACCTGCCGCCCCCAGAAACTTATGAGTTGCTTTCTCATATTCCCTCTCTCTTGTCTCTGGTCAAATGAAAAAATATTAAATTTTTTTTTAAATAAAAGAGGGAGATAGAGAAACATACCTAACACTCAGCACTTACTATGCTATATGATATATTTTGTTTCATTTAATCTGAAAAGGAAGGTGCTATCTCTTAGATGAGGAAACTAAAACCCAGGATTACACAACCAGTAAGAAGTAGGGGTGGGATCCCAATCCAGGCAGGGTAACACCAGGGCTCACAAACTTAATCATCTTAGACTAAGATCCCTACAGATGAAGGGCCTTGGCCATTTGAATCACAGAGGACAGAAACAACGTGA
Source organism: Tupaia tana (assembly GCA_026018925.1). NCBI lineage: Eukaryota > Metazoa > Chordata > Mammalia > Scandentia > Tupaiidae > Tupaia > Tupaia tana. Next base: position 29,397,529 of record JAKSZU010000014.1, on the reverse strand, counting down.
GGTTACATGTTTTAGACTAAAAAGGCATACATTCATGTATATGAAGCAATCTCTGAATAAAATGGATTGTGAAACTATGACCATGGGACTTCCTTCTACAACCCCCTAGTTGCCATGGAAGTAGGACCAGGTTCAAGGGTAGTTAGGTCACCACTACCTGGTGCAAACTCCACACAGTGGCCTTCCAACACTGACCCTGGCCCACCCACCCTACCCCTCCCAATGGCTGCTGGATGAATCCATCAAAACCCCGGATCTAATTGCATTTCTCCAATCCTGTCTAATGCCCCAACCAGCTGCACCGCAGAATAAAATCCAGATCCCTCGGGACCAGTAGGTGGCGTGGTGGTTAAGGCGCTGGATACTCCCACATGGCCGACCAGGGTTCAAGTCCTGAATCTGGTGGCTTGCTTTCTGGCTTCCTCTCTCTCTCATTCTCAACGTCTGTCTCTCTCTGGTCAAATTAAAAAATAAATGAATAAATAGTCTCACCCACTGCCTAGGAAAATCTAAGTGGGAGCAGGAACCAATTTGGCAGGATAGATCACAAACCTTCATAAATGGTTATTTGACTTTATATTTCCCCTTCTTCTTTTTTAAGTATATTTATTTCTTCCATGAGTGAGATAGAGAGACAAAGAGACAAAAGAGACAGGCATCTCAACGGGACCTTGACTCCACTATCCACATCCAGCCTCAGCCAGCCCGGATCACTGACATAACCATGCCTGTGTATTGCCTGTACATTCAGAGAGGTCTGCAGATGCCAATCTGGAAACTTCCCATGCGGGTCTCTCAGAGAACACTGTACTGCTGCACTGCTGTCCCGCTCCTCTACACAGATTTCTGGGAAATTTTTCTTTGGGGAAAGCAAGCCACATTTGAGAGAAAGAAGTGGGGTGGAGGAGAGCTGGTGATATTTTCCACTAAAGGGGTTAATGCCTAGGGTTTTCCATAATGATGAAAACTCCTATGCTCAACAATAAGGAAATGGTTAAGTAAACGAATACATTGATATATCTGTTCAGTTGGATTAGTAGACAGCCATTAAAATGTATGCTTATGAGGAGTGGTAAATACCATGGAAAGATGTCTGGGCAAAGGTAAGCCAAATAAGCAGGAAATACGATGACACAGGGAGTGTGATCAGACTATGCCAAAACAAGACAACTACTGACAGTGAAAGGCCTGAGGAAATGAACAAGATTAAAAAGAACCAATGCTCACTAAGCAGTCCAAATGCTTCACATACTTATTTCACTTCATCTCTAAGGCAGGCCTACAAGTTAGAAATGATGTTTATCCTTACCTCACCAGTGAGAAAAATCAAAGCTCCAAGAGGGTAATTAAGTTGCCCGATGGTCGCCCATAGCAAATCAAGGGAAAGAAGGCCACTGGACTCAGGTGTGTCTGTTTTGTGGCTCCGACCCTGCCCTCTACACCGTACCACACCCAAGTGCAAACAGTAGCTTTATTGGCTTAAGGAACTACTGGTAACTTTTTTTAACACATATTTTTAAATATTTATTTTAATTTCATTTTAAAAATGTTTTTAATTTACTATACTACATACACGTTCACCAGAGAGAAAAGGAAAATGAGAAAGCAAGCTACCATGTCCAGGACTTGAACTGTAGTCAGCCATGTGGGAGTCCAGCACTTTAACCACCATGCCATCTGCTGACCCCACCACTGGCAACTTTTTCCCTGTACTTTTTACATTTTTATTTTCCAAATTGCTGGAGAAAGAGAGAGAGAGAAAGTGAAAAATTACCCCCTGGGGGATGGCCACACTAAAATCCCTTCTCCTCCATTCTCCTCTTGGGATCTTGCACACGGATACACATGCACCTGGTGTGTTTTAAGCCTCCGGGTCTGGGACTCAAACCATAGTCAACCACGTGAAGAGTCCAGCCATGTAACATTATGCCATCTGCTGGTCCCACGTTTTACATTTTTTAACTTTATTTTTTTTTCCATTTTGAGGGTAATATGGTTTATAATACTGGATAGACTGCATGACCTTTTTTAATGTAGAAAACAAATGTAGGACAGGGACCAGCAGTTAGAGTAATGGCTATGTCGCTGGACTCCAACGTAGTTGACCGCGGTTCAAGTCCCAGACCCAGTGGCTTAAACCCACGCCGGGTGCATGTGCGTGAGTGCCCAAGATCCCGAGAGGAGAATTGAGCATAAGGGATTGCGGCGTGGCCATCCCCCTGGGGGTGATTTCTCACTTTCTATCTGTCTGTCTTTCTGGCAAGCGCACGCGCCCTATAGCAAAAACCTCTAAAAAAACAAAAAAAACAAATGTAGGACAAAATGATATTTAAAAAGAAAAATAACCCTTCACCTAGAACTCCAAGTTCTCCGTAGTCAGGCCCTCTGCTGTCCTCGCCACATTTCCCATCGCTCCTTTCTCATAGCTGTTAGGTCAGCAGGCAAAGGTATCAGGTGACACCGTCAGATCTCTCAGGGTGGAGAGACGGGACAACTGCTGAGGCAGAAGGTGGAGAAGTGGGGATAGTGGAGAGGTGAGGCCCCTCACCCTGGTGGCCCCCACCAAGAAGACCAACAGGGCTGGAAAATGGCCATTGTGTCATACACTCATGGAGAGTCCATGCCCACAGGGCCCAGAGGAAACACACCGTCCATGGAAAAGCATCAGCATTAGACGAAAGGAATAGCTGGTAGACCCAGAGGCAGACCTGGGCTCCCTCCTCTTCCTGGGAGCCAGGGAAGAAGAGGCACCTCTCGGTCTCCTCTCCTGGCACATCCAAAACAGGGAGCGAGTGAGAAGGTCCTGCATGGTTCACACTGACCTTCTGGACCTGGCCTCTGTTGATTCGAGTCTTTTCTCATTTGAGGAAGAGCGGAGGCTCTTAAGAAAACAAACTCCAGACGACTTGGCTGCAGGAGAGCAGTAGCAGCACCAAGTGTGAAAAGCTGCAACAAAGATCCTCAGATTTCACTCACGTTTCCCAACCCTTGCACAGTGCAGAGCTTTCAAAGTAAAGAAGCCACTAGATTGCTGCTGGAAATAAAATTAAAGAGAGGAGTCTTTGGACAGTGGTTCTCAGCCTTTTAGGAGCCTTAAAGTCATGAGGAGGAGGGGGATAGAAGGATGGAAGAGAAGGGCTGTTCCCCCTCACATTTTGGGGGACCAAGAGAATCATGTCGAATACTTAACTGTTACACCATTAATCGGCAAGAAATTTCAGTCCTCACTGTCCGGGCCAGATAGTGCCTATAGAGGGTTTGTGCAAGGTGCTACAAAAAAGGCTCCCATGATCACGTTAGACACTGGCACCTGGTTCCTTTCCTTGATTGCTTGGGGAGGAGGATCATGAGGTCCTGTAGGTCTGCAGGTGAGGCAGCTCCAGTACTCACACCTGAGTCCAGATGCCTGTAGGCCCTGAGCTGTGTTTAAGTACTTATTAAAACCCGCAGACCCCCATCTCCTATTTGTCCTAAAGCACTAGCTCTTTTGCATAGCCAGGTATTTGTAGTTATATGTTGGGCATTCAGCTGTGAAACAATGAAAACAAGACACTGAGACAGAGATAAACACATAAAATGCAGATGTCTCAGGCTTACCCCCACTAGATCATGATTGGTTTAAGAATCTGCGTATTTTCTGTTTTTGTTTTTAAATATCCTAGAGGGCACATGCACTTGCCAAACAGAGGAAGAGAGAGAAAAAGAGCATCCCCCTTGCGAGGGGAGATGGCCATGCTACAATCCCTTTTCCTCCATTCTCCTCTCAGAATTTTAGGCACACATGCACACGCACCTGGTGTGGTTTTCAAACTACCAGGCTGGGGATTCAAACTGTGCGGTTGGCCATGTGAGATCCAGCTGCCTTAACCACTACACCATCGGCTGGCCTAAGAGGCTATGTTTTACATAAACATGTCCCCAAGCTGCTCTTGAGCCTCAGCCTACCTACTAAGAAATCCCATCAGCCAGCCATGGCACAGTGATATGGCACCATTCCCTGATGCTGGATCCGTATGGAAATCGGGGTTCAGCTGCTGGGGTCTATCTGTGCTTGAAGAGTTTGTGAACTTATGCCTGTTACCCTGGCTGGCTGGGAAGGCTGGGGTAAGATTGCAATGTGATGGGGCCAGCAGGTGGCATGGTGGTTAAGGCACTGGACTCCCACATGGTGTACCATGATTCAAGCCCCAGACCCAGTGGCTTGAGACTCGCACTGGGCATGTTTTACAAATCAGTTTTAAACACTGGGGTTTAGGGCCAGCAGGTGGTGTGGTGGCTAAGGTACTAGATTCCCACATGGCTGACCGCATTTCGAGTCCCTAACCTGGAAGCTTGTTTTCTCACTTTCCCTCCCTCTTTCTCTCTCTCTCTCTGTCTCTCTGGTCAAATTTAAAAAGAATAATGATGGGGACCAGCAGTTGGCATAATGGCTATGTCGCTGGACTCCCATGTAGTCGACCGCAGTTCAAGTCCCGGACCTGGTGGCTTAAACTCACGCCGGGCTCATGTGCGTGCGTGCCCAAGATCCCGGGAGGAGAATGGAGGAGAAGGGATTGTGGCATGGCCATCCCCACTGGAGGGTGATTTCTTGCTTTCTGTCTCTCTCTGTCTTTCTGGCAAGCGCACAAGCCCTATAGCAAAAACACTCCAAAAAATAAAATAATAATAATGATGAATAAAATTAAATGAAATAATTATTTAAGGGACCAGCAGTTGGCATTATGGCTATGTCGCTGGACTCCCATGTAATCAACCATGGTTTGAGACCCAGACCGGGGGCTTAAACTCATGCCAGGCGCGTGTACTTGAGTGCCCAAGATCCTGAGAGGAGAATGGAAGAGAAGGGATTGCAGCGTGGCCATTCCCCCTGGATTTCTGTCTCTCTGTCTTCTCTCTGTCTTTCTGGCAAGCACATGTGCCCTATAGCAAAAACCTTTCAAAAAAAAATTATTAAAAAAAATGAAACTGGGGTTTTAAAGTGAGGATTAGGGCCAGTTGGCGACATGATGGTTAATGCAGCTGGATCCCATGTGGTCGACTGTACAGTTTGAGTCTTAGACCTGGCAACTTGAAAAACACACTGGGCACATAGGCATGTGCACCCTAAATCTCTAGAGAATGAAGGAGAGGGGATTGCGATTTGGCCATCTCCCTGTGGGGTGTTTTCTCATTTTCCCTCTCTCTGTGTCTTTGTCTCTGGCAAGCGCATGTACCCTATAGCTAAATAAATAAATAAATAAATAAAGTCAAGTTAAGTAATCCAGAGTAGTGAAATGAAGTGCAATAATGAATTCAGTGAACAAATTAGATACAGTGGGAAAGGGGAGTGAAGATGGAATATGGAGGGTTGTGTGTTAAGGAAATCACTATTACTCTCCCAATGTCTGGGCCAAGGCTCCCAGAAGGAGGCAGATCTCCAGAGGGAAATAACAAGAGTCATTATTGATGCCTTTCAGTCAGTCAGGAACAACAACTTGATCTACCCAACTCTAATGTATTGCAATTCTTTTTTGTTTGGCTCAGTTCCACATCTTTCACCTTGGAGTTAATCCCAAGTGTTATTCTAAGCCCATGACTGTAGGAAGTCTCTTCTTTCTAAAGGAATATTTAGAAAAACTAAACTATATTTAGTTTTAGGAAAACTAAATTGTTATCATTATTATTGTCTTGATAATGTACTCAAGTTTATATTTTCAAAAATCACTTGTTCAGGAAAATATAAAACTTTCTCTACTTAGAGAAATTTTAAATCTAGGGGTCAGCACGTGATGTGGTAGTTGAGGTGCTGAACTTCCACACGGCCGACCACAGTTCAAGTACCGGACCTGGTGTCTTGTTTTCTCACTTTCCCTCTCTCTCTATCTTTCTCTGGTGAATTAAAGTAATTATAATAATTTTTAAAATAAATTAATTAAATAAGAAAATGTTAAATCATGTTTTTAGAGAGAGATTTTTGCTATAGGGAGTGTGACCTCATCAGAACAGAGAGAGAGAGAAAGTGAAAAATCACACCCCCCCCCCCCCCCCCGCAAAGGGGGATGGCCATGCTGCAATCCCGTCTCCTCCATTCTCCTCTCGGGATTTTGGGCATACACGTACACATGCCTGGCGTGAATTTCAAGCCACCAGGTATAGGACTAGAACCACACTTGACCACACGGGAGTCCAGCACCTTAACCACTAATGCTACCTACTGGCCCCTAAATCTTTTTATAGCCTATCTCACTTCTTCTCTGGAGAGAATTGTTGCTTAGATGTATATTCTTCCAGACCTTCGCGTTGACACATATATGTAATATCGTCACGTGTGCATGCACATATGCAATTTCTTTTTACTTAACTAAGATCACACTCTATTTCTCGGCTACGTAAAATTTTCACTTAATAGTAAGTCAAAGGCATCTTTCTTTTTTTAAAAAAAGAATTATTTATTTTGATTTATTTATTCATTCATTTATTTATTTATTTTATTAGGCCAGAGAGAGAGACACAGAGAAAGAGAGAGAGGGAAAGTGAGAAAGGAAGCCACCAAGTCTGGGACTCGCACTGTGGTCGGCCATGTGGGAGTGTGCAGCACCTTAACCACCATGCCACCTGCTGGTCCCAGGCATCTTTCCACACCTATACACATAGGTGTTTGTGTAGTAAGTACTAATTCTGGGGGGCCAGCAGGAGGGCCAGCAGGTGGCATGGTGGTTAAGGCACCAGACACTCCCACACGGCCAATCGTGGTTCAAGTCCTGGACCTGGTGGCTTGCTTTCTCACTTTCACTTTCTCTCTCTCTCTCTCAGTGTCTCTCTCTGGTCAAATTAAAATAAATCAATAAAATGAAATAAATGATTCTTTTTTATTTTTTAGAGGTTTTTGCAATAGGGCATGTGCACTCGCCAGAAAGACAGAGAGAGACAGAAACAGAAAGTGAGAAATTATCCCCTAAGAGGGATGGCCACGCTGCAATCCCTTCTCCCCCATTCTCCTCCTGGGATCTTGGGCACGCACGCACATGAGCCTGGCGTGAATTTAAGCAGCCGGGTCTGGGACTCGAACCGCGGTCGACTACATGGGAGTCCAACAACAGCCATTACACTAACTGCTGGTCCCAAGTAAATAATTCTTAAAAAAAAAAAAAAAAAAAAAAAAAGATAAATTATTCATTCTGGACCATGGGCTTAAACTCTAGTTTCCCCACTCACTAACTCTGCAGCCTTGCAAATTACTTAACATCTCTTTCCTCATCTAAAAATAATCTAATAATTACAACCAAAGGATTGTTGAGAAAAATGGTAAATGTGCAAATAGTATAAAATATGTAGTGCCACTTGAATAGCGTGTACGCACAGGGGCCAGACAGTGTCATGGTGATGATGCAATGCCCTGTGGGCTCACCCACATGGGAAGGCTCCAGGTTCACTCCAAAATCTCTCCGAACACGCCAGGCACAGGCATGCCCATGATCCAGGGCAGTGGATCACACCATAAGGACCCTTTTGGGGATGTCTCTCTGCCACTCCATCTCTCTGGCTCATAAAGAAAGAAAACAAAGAAAAAGAAGAAGAAAAAAAAAAGGAAGAGAGCAAAAGAAAAAAAGAAAGGAATAAATAAATCTTTTTTTTAGGGAGAGATTTTTACTATAGGGTACACATGCTCCCCAGAGACAGAGAGAGGAAGCAAGAAATCACCCTCCAAGGGGGACGGACACGCTGCAATCCTCCTCTACTCTCCTCTTGGGATTTTGGGTACACGCACACAGGATGAGTGTGAGTTTCAAGGCACCGGGTCCAGGACTTAAACTGCAGTCAGTCATGTGGGAGTCCAGCAATATAACCATTTCACCATCTTCTGGTCCCTGAATAAATTTTTATAACAGTGTGCACTGGGGCCAGGAGGTGGTGTGGTGGTTAAGCAGTGGATTCCCACATGGCTGAATGTGGTTTAAGTCCTGGACCTGGTAGCTTGCTTTCTCACTTTCTCTGTCTCTCTGTGTCTCTGTGTGTGTGTGTGTCTCTCTCTGTGTCTCTCTTTGGTTAATGTACATTCCCTGAAGCAAATTTTAAAATTAATAATAATAAATTAAATTAATAAATCTAAAAAACAAATGCGCACATAGTACATACTGGACATGTTGGCCTTTTTTTTTGGAGAGGTTTTTGCTACAGGGTGCATGCGCTCACCAGAAAGAGAGAAACAGAGAGACAGAAAGGAAGAAATCACCCCCTGGGGGGATGGCCATGCTGCAATCCCTTCTCTGCCTTTCTCCTCTCGGGATCTTGGGCACACACACACACACACACACACACACGCACCCAGCATGAGTTTAAACCACCGGGTCCAGGACTCGAACTGTGGTCGACTACATGGGAGTCCAGCGACATAGCCATTATGCCAACTGCTGGTCCCAGGCCATTGTTGTTATCTACCGGGTCCTTCCCCCCAACAGACTTAAAGCAGCCCACTATTTGAATGAACCATAACTTAAGGAGCCATTTCTTTACTGAGACTCACAGACGATTTCCTCACTTTTGCTCTAGTGAGCATTTTTGAACATAGGTCTTTGGATACGTGTGCAACTATTACTGTAGGAGCATTTCCAAGGCATGGAATTGCTGCATCAAAGGTCATGCTCATTTTTTATGAACAATATTGCCAAATTTCCCTCCAAAAGGCTGCACTCATTTATATCTCTGCCAGTGGTTTATGCTTGGCTGTCTCCGGGCATCTTCACAATGCTGGCAGCCGGGATCCTTGGCATCCTCAGTTCTGCACTTGCCTTCCCTAAATGAAACCTAAATCAAAACCACCAACAAGGCATTTGTTAAAGTCCCAGGGACACCTAATCCCTTTGTCTTTTCTAAATGGAATTAGACTTTCAGCTCTTTGACAGGCCTTCAGTTGCCTGGACACAGCCCTGAGATGACTTTGAAAAATATAAATAAAACACACTTGCTGTTTCCTAACACCCTCCAGAGAAGCTTGAGGGGGCCTGCGTGAGGCCCAGCCGCTCTGCTTTCTATCACATGCAGAAAGATTCTCGATGGCAGCTGGTGTTTTCCTGGGTGGAGATCAGAGCCAGCATTTGTATATAAATATTATCCCAGGGCTCGAGGGAGAATCGGGCTGGAAGCAGAGGCTGCAACATCCCAGTTGTGTTGCTAAATGACAGTGGGGGAGGGAAGCCCCCTCAGTCTTGCCTAAAGCTCCAGCAGAAATGGTAGACACCCCAGGCTGAGGCCACCCCCATCAGGACAGCTTCTAAATAAAACAGAGGTGGAAGCCAGTGCAGAACTCGGCCGGAAACCTGCACCAAGAGACTAGGGGCAGGATGTGAAGGGCACGCCGTCTGGAAGCCAGACTGGGGTTTTGTTGCCCCGCTATGCAAGTCTGCAGCCACTTACTTCCCTCGCCACATAATGACAAGACCACTGACCAAGGACAAGACCACTGACCAAGGTGGCCCCTCTGGCCTCTCCATCAGGATACTGAGATGCAGTGACTGCTGGCTTCACTCCAGGACCCCTCTGAATGCAGGGGAGCTGTGAAGGTGGAGGCCCTGGCTCCTGGGCAGCCTCCGGAGTTCTTAGGCAGGAATGTCAGTAATGCGGGGGGGAGGGGGGGGTTGCCCCGCTAAGCTCCCCCGCTAAGGCCCCAAAGCCATTCATCTTCCAAACTTGTTTTTCAGGATCACTATTTTATGGCACAAGAACATTCACTTTTGTTCTTCTGTCTCCTAGTACCATTCCATTCCCAGAGACCCAGGCTGGGAAGGGGAGGAAAAGAGGCACAATCTCGACAGTGGATTATTAGAGGGACTTCCAGGGATGGTACCCAGGGACCCCTGTTCACTTCCATAATTGAGGAGATAACTCAGATGAGTAACTCAGGAGCTCAGAAGTGAGTTCGATAACTCCTTCTTGTTCAGATCAATTGGCAGAAAGGAAAGGAGCCCTAGACACCCAGGGCCTTCTTTGGGTCTGACTGGAGGCAGCATGTATAGAAAGAAAGGGAGTTTCAAACAGGGCACACCTGTTTTCAAGCCAAGGTACTTAAGCTCACCATGCCTCAGTTCCCTTTTCCCTAAGAGCTTGGAGCTAGACACCCAACACCCTGCGTAACACATGCTGACTGTGGACTAAGGGTTCTAAACACCCAGGACCCGGCATAAGCAATGAGACAAGGCTGCCCTTGTGCAGTTTACATCCCAGTGAGGTAGATGCTAATCTTTTTTTCTTTCTTTCTTTCTTTTTTTTTTTTCCCAAGAAGTGCATGTGCTTGCTATAGAGAGAAATCAAGAAAACACTGCTTATGGGGAATGGTCATGCCACAATTTCCCCTCCTCCATTTATCTCTCCTTTTGGAATTGTGGACACACACACACACACACACACACACACACGTGTCTGATGTGTTTTTCAAGTCCCTGGTCTTGGACTTGAACAGCCAGGTCAGCCATGTAGGAGCCAGCTGCCTTAACCACCAGCCTAAGGGCTGGCCCGAGGTGGTAACCAACAAGGTCATGCAGCTCCCAAGTGGGCCCCACTGCTTCTCCCACGTGACATTGCTCTTAACCTTGAACATTAATTAACCAGAGCTAACCAGGGAGGCCAGTAGGTGGTGTGGTAGTTAAGGTGGCTGGACTCTCGCATGGCTGACCGTGGTCTGAGTCCCAGATCTGGCAGCTTGCTTTCTCACTTTCCTTCTCTCTCTCTGTCTCTCTCTGGTCAACTTCAATAAAATTTTTAAAAAGTAAAATAATGACAAAGAATAAAACAAACAAACAAAAGAGCTAACCAGGTTCACTTGAGAGCTAATAGAGCAAAGTTTTGGGGTCCCCATTTGTATCAGCCATCAGCTCCTTCCAAGGCCCTGGGAAATGTGGTCACGCAGTCTTCAGTTTCGCTAACATTGGCCAAAGTCTTATTATCTTTAAATAACTTATTTAATTTTATTTATCATCATCATTATTATTACTTTAATTTGCTGCAGGGTACACATACTCAGCAGAGAGGCACAGAGAGAGAGAAAAAGAGAGAGAGAAGGAAAGTGAGAAAGCATGCTGCCAAGTCCAGGACTCGAACCATGGTTGGTCATGTGGGAGTCCAGTGTCCCAACCACCACACTACTTGCTGGCTCCCAAAGTCTTGTGGTTTTTTTTAATTATTTATTTTGAGGCTGGCAGGTGGTGTGGTGGTTAGGGGTGCTGGATTCCCACATGCTCGACCGCAGTTCGAGTCTAGGATCTGGTGGCTTACATTCTCACTTTCCCTTTCTCTCCCTCTCTCTCTCTCTCTGTCTGGTCAAATTGAAAAATAATCATAACAAATGGAATTAAATAAACAATTCTTTTTAAAAATATATTTATTTTGAGAGAGAGGGAGAGAGTGGCATCCTCGACAGGGCCTTCCCACTGCGATCCTCCTCCAGCCAGCCAGGAACACACATGCAAGGGCACACCTGGCTGTTGAGGGAGAACTAGATGCGAACCCGGAGCCTTCCCCAATGGCCTCCAGCACAGCCCTGGGCCTGCGCCACTGCAGCTGAGCCTGTGCAATCAAGCCTCGCAGCCACAATGGGAAGACCACTGTCTCTCTCCTTTCTTTCATTCCTCTCTGCCTGTCATGTGATGCTGGTGTGGCCATGGGCTTTGGGAATGCATGTGGGAGCTGAGCTGGTTGGACATTGAGTTTAGCAGGTTATATTTATGTGGTTCCCAGTCATCTCCACGGAGAGTGGAGTTATGGCTCACCCCCCAGGGTCAGCACAACTCCCAGGAATACTCCTGACCAAGTGCCCACCACCCAGTTCCTGACTCCACGCAAGCGACTGAATCACCACCCGAACATGTCCAGCAGTGCCTGGCACTGAAACGTGGGTAGGAAAAAGGGAGAACTATTTAACGTTTAACGTCAGGGCCAACTCCAACGTAGTAGTTAAGCACTGCACAGAGGACAGTGGATCCCAGGGTTTGAGTCCTGCCCCAGAAGCTTGAAATGACATACTGGCTTGTGCGCATGCCCATGATCCTGATAGGCTAGAGAATGAGAAGGGAAAGATTTGTGCATGGTCAGGCCCATTAGGGGAAACCTTCTTCCCACCACCCTCTGGCATATACTTGGCATGCACCCTCTGGCACTCAAAAAAAAAAAAAAAAAAAAGTATATGGACTAGCAAATGGCATAATGGTTACATCGCTGAACTCCCATGTAGTTGACCATGTTTGGAGTACCGGACCCGGCGCCTTAAAACTCACACTGGGTGCGTGTGCGTGCGTGCCCAAAATCCCTAGAGAATGAAGGAGAGGGGATTACAGTGTGGCCATCTTCCCTGGGGGGTGATTTCTCGCTTTCTGTCTCTGTCTCTCCAGCGAGTACACACTCCCTATACCAAAGATTTCTCTAAAAAAAGTATAAATAAAATAAAGAGCCAGATGCTAGCCTGTGAGAAGTGTTTGTAGTTATTAGACCTGCAAAACAGTATAAGTGGAAGATTCAGTTCCCCTTGCCAAAATAAAAGTTCTGGCTCAGTGGTGGGTAGCACACAGCGGCACAGCTTGGTTGGGAGGCTGGAAGCCACGTGTAAGGCATGGGTTTGGTTCCTTGGGCCGACCTGAACACACCAGGCACAGCTGTGTCCACCTGTGATCCAAGCTAATTGGGAGGCTGCAGCGGGGAATCATAAAGTAGCAAGACCTTGTCAAAATACCTATTTGTATTTCTATCTCTTGCTGTCTCTTTCTGATAAAGGAAAAAAATGGAAATTTTCTTCTTTCAGAAATATTCTTGAAAGCTGGGCCCATAGCACAGTGGATAAGGCAACCAGATTCCACATGCTGACCATAGTTTGAATCTTGGCCCTGGTGGCTTGAAAAACATGCTGGGCACATGTGTGCATGCGTGTGCTCAAAATCCTGACAGGATGGAGAGACAGAGAAGGGACTGCAGCGTGACTGTGCTCCTTAGTGGGTGCTTTCTCTCTCTGACAAATGTGTGTACTCTCCAGCAATAAATAAATATGTACATAAATAAATAAAAATTTAAAATAAACCACTGTGTTAAAGAAAGGAATGAGGGACCAGCAGTTAGCGTAATGGCTATGTCGCTGGACTCCCACATAGTCGACCGCGGTTCAAGTCCCAGACCTGGTGGCTTGAACTCACGCCGGGCACGTGTGCGTGTGTGCCCAAGATCCCGAGAGGAGAATGGAGGAGAAGGGATTGTGGCATGGCCATCCCCCCTGGGGGGTGATTTCTCGCTTTGTATCTCTCTGTCTCTCTCTGTCTGTCTGGCAAGTGCACACGCCCTATAGAAAAAACCTCTCAAAAAAAAAAAAAAGAAAGAAAGAAAGAAAGAAAAAGGAATTAGTTCTTATTCTCTTTAAAGGAAACAATTTTAGAAAATTGTTGTCATATGAAGACGTGACCAAAGACTATGAAGCCTGAAAATGTAGGAATAAAAAGTATTATGGAGGTGTGTCCGGTGTGAATATTATGCTATTCATCTGGGATTTGTAGTATTTAATATAGCTGTTGGCTTTTATTTTTTTTAAGTGTTATGTACTTAATTTTATTTATCATTATTATTTTTTAATTTGACAAGAGAGAGAAAGGAAAAGTGAGGAAACAAGCTGCCAGGTCCGGCACTTGAACCACAGTCAGCCATGTGGCAGTTCAGCACTTTAACTACCACGCCACTTGCTGGCCCCTTTGTTGGCTTTTAAAGTAGACACACTGAGAGGCTGGCAGGTGGTGTGGTGGTTAAGGCAGCTGGACTGCCACATGGCTGACCACAGTTCAAGTTGTTGACTCGACAGGTTGTTTTCTCACTTTCCTTCTCTCTGTCTTTCTCTGGTCAACTTCAAAAAAATAAAAGAATGACAATAAATAAAATTAAATGAAATAATTATTTTTTAAAAATAGACACCGAGGCAGGCACAGTGGTGAGCGTCTATGATTCCAGCTATTCTGGAGACTGAGGTGGTAGGCAAGTTCAAGGCTAGCCTGGGCAACACAGAGTCTCTAAAGTCAATGGAAAGATAGATGATATAGAGAGAAAATGTTTAAATTGTTTAAATTCTCTTATCACTCTATGTAAATATCCTCTTATACTCCTAATAGTAGATTTGCAATGTGTTGTTTATCTTTTTTAAGTTTAATTTTATTTTTATTATTCTTTTTTTTTTTTTTTTTTGGAGAGGTTTTTGCTATAGGGCGTGTGTGCTCGCCAGAATGACAGAGAGAGACAGAGAGACAGAAAGTGAGAGATCACCCCCTGGGGGGATGCCACTCTGCAATCCATTCTCCATTCTCCTATCGGGATCTTGGGCACACATGCACACACACCAGACGTGAGTTTAAACCACGGGGTCCAGGACTCGAACCACGGTTGACTACATGAGAGTCCAGCAATGTAGCCATTACACCATTTGCTCATCCCTATTCTTCTTATTTTTTTTTTAAACATTCGATTTCTATACATTATTTGGCTTATAAAGAGAATTTATTCAACAAAGAGACTGGCAGGTGGCAGGGTGGCTAAAGGCACTGGATTCCCACATGGCCAACCATGGTTTGAGTCCCAGACCTGGTGGCTTGCTTTATCACTTTCCCTCTCTTGCTCTCTCTCTGTGTCTCTCTCTAATCAAAATAGAAAATAATAATAAAGTTAAATTAAAAAATTATTGGGACCAGCAGTTAGCGTAATAGCTATGTCTCTGGACTCCCACGTAGTCGACCACGGTTCACATCCCGGACCCAGTGGCTTAAAACTCACGCAGGGCACATGTGCGTGCGTGCCCAAGATCCCGAGAGGAGAATGGAGGAGAAGGGATTGTGGCATGGCCATCCCCCTGGGGAGTGATTTCTCGCTTTCTGTCTCTCTGTCTCTCTCTGTCTGGCGAGCACACGTGCCCTATAGTGAAAACGTCTCAAAAAAAAATAATAATAAAAAATAAAAAAATTATTTTTAAAAATTAAAAAGAGAATTTATTCAACATGAAATACATATCCAATTTAGAATACTGTATATGTCCAATTTAGAATACTGTATATGTTATCACCAACAGGTAATAAACCATTTCTGCATCCCACTAATGTCTTGCCTCTATTTTTTTCTCCCTGATTTCCTTCCCTATACTCTTGCCTTCTCCCTCCTTCCATACTGTCTCAAGCATCCATAACTATTCGTGTTGTTTATCTTAAAGATGGCCTTCAAATTGAATAAACTTCAGGCCCCCAGAAAACCTATCATCTACTGCAGTCATGTTCTGGGATCTGACTTATACACATTTATCTGTATGGACTATTTTATTTAATCCCCAATCCACCTACTAAATTCTCCAAACTAAGACTTGGAGAATTTATTCTATGCAATTTGCTTCGTTCTGCAAGGTTGTGTCAAGGATTAAAAAATCAGCCCGCCAGTACATGGAGCAGTACCCTAGGCACAGAATAGAAGCCATCATTATAACTCACGGTGTGGGCTTTGAGCCCATGTTTCCTCATATTAAAGTTGAAGAGAGGGGAAGAGATTTAAATTTTATCTGTACAGAAAATGTTGGCAAAGATACACAGCATTGGTAACAGTGGCTGCTTCTGTGGAGGGAATTGGGGTTCCATGATACTTTATGTGACCACTTGACTAGGCTAAGGGACGCCTAGAGAGATGGCAAAGCATTATTTCAGGGCACGCCTGTGAAGACGTTTCTGAAAGAGATTAGCATTTGAATCAATAGACTGAGTGAAGAACATTGCCTCACCAACATGGGCAGGCATAGAATCCACTGAGGGCATAAAGAGAATAAAAAGGCAGAAAAAAGGAAATTCTCTTTCTCCTCTTGAGCTGGGACATTCATCCTTTCCTGCCACCACCTGTGTTCCTGGTTCGTGGATCTCAGACTTGGACGAGGACTTACGTCATTGTCTCCTCTCATCGTCAGGCCTTCGGGCTTAGAATGGAACTACACCACTAGCTTTCCTGGTTCTCCAGCTTGCCGATGGCAGGTTGTAGGACCTTTCAGCCTCCATAAAATCTTAAGCCAATCCCTGCTAATAAATCCCTTTCTTTATAGTGTCGTACTGGTCAATGGAAGACACAGATACAGTGGTAGAGCAACAGGCTAGTCCATACAGCCTAAACGTGTATGCAGCAGGCTATACCACCCAGGTTTGTGTAAGTATGCTCTATGAGGTTCATGTAACGTCAACATTGCCTGACCACACGTTTGTCAACATGTCCCTGTCGTTAAGCGACACATGCCTGTATATCTATGTATATCCTGTTGGTTCTGTTACTCTGGAGAACCCTGACTAAATACAAGGTTGAAGGGAGACTCAACCCTCTTGTGCCTTCAAATTTTTAAACAAGTGATGATATGAGAAATACTTGGCACAGGGCCTGTGCTCCATAAATGTTAGCTATGGCTATTAGTTACTGTCAATGAATTCAACTGATTGACTATAAACGTTAAAAGGTGGGACCTCATGTCTAAAGTTCTATCCAGGCAGATTTGTTTGTTTGAGATAACCGTCCCTAGCACTTAGCCGTGACAAGGGCTGTCATGGAGTTTAATATGCCCTGCATGGCTAAAACTTCTCTCATCCCCAGTTTTGAAATATGGAAGCAGAGGCACAGAGAGGTCAAATAACATACTCTAGGCCTCACAGCCAGTGTGACAGAGGCTGGAATCAACATCCAGGCTGGGTAACTCTAAACCCCAAATACAGAATGGCCTCTCTAGCCTGTTCCTTCTGCACATTACACGGTGCCTGGTGTTCCTTTACCCTTAATGTGAACTTCGTATGTAAAGGGACAGTCACTAGGAGCCTAGAGTATGGTGGGATGATGCTGTCGTTGTAGATGTGACACGGGTAAGATAGCCCTATAGAGCTACTGACCAGCCAGAAATTAAGAGGGAAGCAAAAAGCATAAATAAAAACCATGAAGCATCCATTCTGCTCATATATGTTCAACAATGGGCACAGCCATTTCTCATCTAGTCTCCCAACCTCCAGATCAGGAGCGTAGTGTTATACTGATCTCTATTTCCTTTAAAAAATTTTTAAATTTGTTTGTAGTTCACTATAAGGTGCATGCACTCGCTGGAGAGAGAGAGGGGGAGAGCGGGAAAGTGAGACATCGTTCTGCAGGGTTCATGGCCATGCCACAATCCCCTTCCTCCATTCTCCTCTCAGAATTTGGGGCACGCATGCACATAGGCCCAGAACCCCAACTGCAGAGTAGGCCATGTGAGATCCAGCTACCTTAATCACCATGTCACCTGCTAGCTCATATTTTCTTATTTTTTTATGTATTGAGAGAGAGAGAGAACACCCAACAGAGGAGGCCATGCACCATCCTCAGTCTCAGCTTGGATCACAGACACGTAAACGAGCTTGCTGTGCTCAGAAAGATCCCAGAGTTTAAACCCATGACCTTGCCCATGTGTGTCCAATTGCATTACCGCTGTACCACCACCTGGCCCTTGTTCCCTACCTCTGAGCTGGGGTGAGCAGGCAGGCAGGGAGAGTTCATAAAGCTCCCAGGTGGTAGGGCCTGAGAAACTTAGCCCTTCAAGGCTCACTGCTCTCTGACAGCAAAGGGCAACTCCCAACGCCCCCTCCTTCCTTCCCACTTCCCCTCCAGGCCTTCTGGGGCTTGTGCAGCCTAAAACAAATTTTTTTTTTTTTTTTGTGGAGAGGTTTTTGCTATAGGGAGCGTGCACTCACCAGACAGACAGAGACAGAGAGACAGAAAGCGAGAAATCACTCCCCAGGAGGGATGGCCACACTGCAATCCCTTCTCCTCCATTCTCTTCTCGGTATCTTGGGCACGCACGCACATGCGCCCGGCGTGAGTTTTAAGCTACCAGGTCCGAGACACGAACCGCGGTCGACTACATGGGAGTCCAGCAACATAGCCATTACGCTAACTGCTGGTCCCTAAAACAAATATTTCTGTACAGCACAGTTCAACTTATTGGCCCTCGGTCCTACCAGGGACTCTTTGAGGACAGAGCTGAGGGTCCCCTGAGTCTGTTTGCCAAAACAGGAACTACGTGGGGAGACAGGTGGGCTGGCCTATGAGTTTTGCTGCATATGATGCTATGACCCAGGATCTACAGCATCTTCGAGGGACATATCTGTTTTAGAATCCCCACCCAGTTCAGGAACAGTAAGCACAGACCTTGGAACACTTGCCACCTCAGCCTCTGGTGACCTGTAGGGCAGCCCTGACCTTTACCTGCCTTAGCTGTGGGAATGATGGGGTCCATATAATTGTCTCAGACCGCTAAGGGCTTCCAGTAACAAGCACCTAATGAAAATCTTGTCACATCATAGCTGTGTGACCTTGAGCAAGACATTTGATTTTATTTTAAAAAGGGAAATTTTTGGTGTAGGATGAATGTGCTTGCCCAGAAACACAGAGAGCGAGCGAGAAATTATCCCCCTCCCCCCAGGGGCGATGGCCACTCCTCAATCCCTTCTCCTCTATTCTCCTCTCCAGATCTTGGGCACATATGCACACATGCCCAGTGTGATTTCAAGCCGCTGGATCTGGAACTCAAACCACAGTTGGCCATGTGGGAGCCAGCACCACAACTACCATGCCACTTGCTAGCTCCCAACACTTGACCTCTTTGATTTGGTTTCCTTCTCTGTAAAATGAGGATTAGAAAGTAGTAACTGGTGGTGCCTGCAGGTGGTATAATGGTTAAGGGCACTGGACTCCCACATGGCCGACAGTGGTTCAAGTCCTGGACCTGGCGGCTTGCTTTCTCACTTTCCTTCTCTCTCTCTTTCATTTTGTCCCTCTATGGTCACATTAAAATAAATAAATAAATGTTAAATAAAATAATTCATTTTTTTAAAAAAAAAAGGAGCAACTGGGAGCTGGACAGTGGGTTAGTGGTAATGCAATGCTCTGTGAGGCTAGCCCACGTGGCTTCATGTCCAGGGGCCTCCCTGAAAACGCAAGGTACCTGCATGCCCATGCCTGGGGTTGGTCAAGGCTGGGGGTGAATTGTGATGTGAAACTGCCTGTCTGGGTCTCTCCCTATCTCACTCATGGGAAAAAAAAAAATCAAAGCTTAAAAAAAAAGTAATAAATGTTTTCATAAACTAGGGAGCCAGCTAGCGGTACGGTGGTGAAGGCAGCTAGAGCCCACATTGTCCATTGTGTTGTTCAAGTCTGGGACCTGGTGGCTTGAAAAACATACCAGGCACGTGTGTGTGAGTGCCCAAAATTCTGAGACGAAAATAGAAAAGGGATTGTGGCATGGTCAACCCCCAGGGGTGATTTTTCACTTTTCTCCTTTCTCTCTCCCCCCAACAAGCACAAGCACCCTATGGCAAAAATCTAAAACAAAACCAAAGAACATGTTGAGTACATGTATGTGTGTGCCCCAAAGCCCAACAGGATGGAGAAATGTAGAAGAGACTGCAGTGTGACCCTGCGCCATGGTGGGGAGGTGCTTTCCCCTTCTCCCGCTCTCTCTCTCTCTCTCTGGTTAGTGTGCATATGCCCTCTAGCAATTAAAAAAATAAAGATTGTTACAAGGTTTTAGCAGAATATGCAGACATAAATGGGGACCTTGGGCTAGAGAAATACAGTGAAATTTTCTCTAGTCCATGGGACCAGCAGTTACTGTAATGGCTATGTTACTGGACTCTCATGTAGTTCACTGCGGTTCGAGTCCCAGATCCGGTGGCTTAAACTCACGCCGGGCATGTGTGTATGTGTGTGCCCAAGATCCCAAGAGGAGAATGGAGGAGAAGGGACTGCAGCATGGCCATCCCCACCCCGGGGGTGATTTCTTGCTTTCTGTCTCTCTGTCTCTCTCTGTTTTTCTGGCGAGCGCACGTGCCCTATAGCAAAAACCTCTCAAAAAAAGAAAAGAAAAAAGAAAGAAATTTTCTCTAATCCATGACCCTGCCCTTTCTCACTCATGTTGGGAGGTGCTGTTACACATATGAAGGCAAGTTACACAGAAATCTGAAAAATACAGAGCATCTGTAGCTTCCCCACCCCAAGTCCACGCAAGTCTTCAGCCCTGCCTGTTATCTGTTTTCCTAATGAAATCTTCCACATAAAACCCGGGCAGGGAGAGGCAAGGAAATAAAGCTGGAGGATAAAATGTAGATTCAAAACTCAGAAACATAATAATTAACATTTGGCATAAATATTTAGAGGTGCTCCCCGAGCACTCACGCCTTGGTCCCAGAACATCATACACCCTTCAGCAAACCACGGGGGTTGGTTATTCCCTGTGAAATTTCCTCCAGCCTGCTGGAAGCCCACTGCTTAGGCGGAGGAAGCAGGCTCCAGCAGGCCCTTTTGCAGCAGGTGGGGTGTGCTCAGTCAGAGACAGATGACAGGGGCAGGACTTGATTGGTTCCTAGACAGTTATCAGTGGAGACAGGCTCAATTATTTTCATTACATGGAGTCAATAGAGACAGGAAGCATAATGGGTCTCAGCCAGAGAGGCAAAGGTTAAGGAGGGGAAGAGGGGAAACCGTGGGGGGCCTTCCAGGCCCACCATGCCCACTGAACCATGACACCAGGCGGGTGAGCGAGGGAGGCAAACATCAGACGCTCGGTCTGACCCATTCTGCGGGGCTCAGCATAAACTCCTAGCAGGCCAAGATCGCACTTCCAGTGTGGCTGACTCTAAGGCCTCAGGTGGACAGAGGTCCATGAAGGCCTTATCTGAGGGGCCAGCCCCTCACCAGCCAGCAGGAGGCATAATGGTTAAGGTGCCAGACTCCCACATGGCCAACCATGATTCAAGTCCCAACCCTGGTGGCACAAAATCATGGCAGGTGCATGTGTGTATGTGCCTAAAATCTCAAGAAGAGAATGGAGAAGGGATTGTGGCATGGCCATCCCCCCAGGGGGCGATTTCTCACTTTCCCTCTCTCTGTCTTTTACTCTCCAGCAAGCGCATGCACCCTATACCAAAACCTTACATAAATAAGTAAATAAATACCCTCATCTGAGGGCCAGTCAGTGGCACGATGGTTCAGGTGACTGAATCATACATGGCCAACTATGCAGTTTGAGTCCTGGGCCCGGTGGCTTGAGAAACACACCAAGTGTGTATGTGTGCACATGCACACCCAAAATCCTGAAAGGAGGGAGAATGGAGAGGGGATCAGGATGTGACTATGGAGGGGTGCTTGCTTTTTATCTCCCGCCCCCGCAAGTATATACATGTGCTGGAGAAATAAAAAAAAAAAAAAAAAAAAAAAACTCATCTGAATGGCGCCGTGAGTAATACGGGGCCCTTCCTGCTCCCCTACTCCTAAATTTTTCTCCTCCAATCATGACGGCCAGAGTTAGGGCTTCCTGTGTGCAAGACACTGGAAACTTGGTACACATCTCATTTCACTCTCAACGGCCCTGTCAGTTAGCTATAGTACCCCAGTTGACTGAAGAGGAAACTGAGACCCAGAGAGGGTTATGCAACTGGTCCAAACTGGTAAGAGGCAGAACTGCCAAACTCAGGTCCATCCGATCCCAGAGTCTGAGCTCTCAACACTGCATGCTTTTCCTCTTTTCTCCCCCTTTCTTTCTCCTCTATTTACAGCTTCTGCTCTGCATGTGCCAAAGGCTTTCTAGTGTCCTCTCCCTCACCCTAAACCAGGTCCTATGCCTTCCGGGAGTTCGGGGCTACTGGGGAGGCCGACCTCGGAAGAGCGAGGCCCCTCAGGTGGAGGAGTTGCTGTTTCTGAGATTTCTCACGAACGGGCAACTTCCCTTGCAGCCTGCAATAAATCCAAGCCTTCCTTCCTTTGTGATTTCACCCCGGAGCAGCGCTCCAGCATGACTCATCGCTGGGCCGGCAGGAGATCTCCTCTGGAGACTGGAGGTGACCTTGGCCAGGCACTCACATCCTGTGCCTGTTTTCCCGTGTGTCAAGCGGGCAGCCTGGCCTCCCCATCAGGCTTGCTATGGACTAACTGGGTGAACACAAAGCACGTCAAACCCAATTTTTAAAACCAGAATGTAACTCCGACCTCTGTCCCATGTACCAACCAGCCTCCAAATCCTCGCCAAATTGTGGCTGCCAGAGTTCTCCGGCATGCCTGTCACCTTCCTGGTGTACAAACTATGATCAATGTGTGTGTGTGTGTGTGTGTGTGTGTGTGTTGGGGGAGTGACAAGGACAGTCACTCTTTCTCGGTCCAATTAGCCACTCCTCCTTCAGCTCCTCCTTTACCTTCTCACATGCCCTTAATTCTTATGATCGCTCGCATTCAGGGAGCCCTGTTAGGAAGGTACTTGCTTTTCTCATTTCATTCCTTTTTTTTTTTTTTTTTTTTAATTTGCTATAAGACAGGAGCCAGCAGGTGGTGTGGTAGTTAAGGGCGCTGGACTCTCACATGGCTGACCCCAGTTCGAGACCCAGACCGTCCTGCTTTCTCAGTTTTTCTCTTTCACTCTGTCTCTCTCTCTCTGCCAAATTAAAATAAATAAATAAAATAATTCTTTTAAAAATTTGCTATAGGACATTTGTGCTCACCAGTCACCAGTGAGAGACAGAAAAAGAGCAGGGGAGAGAGTAAGTGAGAAAGGATCTCAAGGGGGATGGCCACCCGCAATCCCTTCTCCTCTCAGAATTCTCACACGCATGTGTGTGTGCCCAGAATCCCAACTTGCACACACATGTACCTAGCATATTTTTCAGGCCACTGAGTGCAGGACTCGAACCGCAATATCAGTCATGTAGGATCCAGCTGCCTTAAACATCATGTCACCGGCTGGCCCTCATTTTAGTTCTATATCAGGGTTTATTATTTCCCCACTATAAAGATGAGAAAAATAAGATTCAGACCAGTTGAATACAGAAATACAGCTAGTAGGTGTCAAAACCCAGATTCAAGAATGGAAGCGTGCGTCTCCCCCACACCTCAACTATTGTCACTTACTTTGTTTGAAAGTTGCAAGTCCCTTGGGCTAGACCTATAGCCTAGTGGTTAAGGAAGCCAGATCCCATAGGGCTGACTATAGTTCAAATCCTGGATCCAGCAGCTTGTAAAACATGCCAGATGCGTGCGCGCGCACACGCGTGTGTTTGTGTGCCCTACACAATGGAGAAACAGAGGGAAAGGGACTGAGGTGTGGCCATGCTCTGTGGGGGGGTAGTGCTTTCCCTGTGTCTCTGGTGAAAAAGCACACCCTCTAGTAATTTATAAAACTAGCAAGAATCCCCTAGTCACCTTCCCCACTTCAATTTTCTGCATAGTTCCTATGCAATTTGGTTTAAAAAAAAAAAAAAAAGGGTCCTACCAGGACCCTCCCCTTACAGGTAGAATAGAAGTCCATGTGGGTGGGATCTTTTTGGTATCTGACCCCTGTTCTATCCCCTCAGTTCTCACCACACTGAATTATAGTAGATACTTAATATATTATTTTGGAAAAAAAATCTCATCAGGTACTTTGTCCCTCTTAGTAGATTGTCCACTTGACAGCATTATTTCATCTCAGTCTTGATACTCTGAACCTCTGTCCACCCCAACCCCTGGAGTCTATTATAGAAGGCTACTTTCAGTATAGTAAAATACTACTTGGTTTTGGAATGTGCTTTGGTGTGGTCTGTAGGGGGACTTCAAGCTCCTCTTCTGCTTCTCAAAACAAAGAGGCACCATGGGAAAACGTCTGGGAAGGCTGGAAAATGTCGATACTCCCTCATCTTGTCCTGAATCCAGCTCTTCCCACCCCTGCCCCATGATGTTTGCAGAGAGGCCCTGACAGCCTGATGCAGAGATACCCTGCTCGGGTATTGTTTGCTGCGAGGTTTCTGATCACAGCTTCCCTGGGCTGTGGGAAGGCATTCAGTACATGGCTTCACAAACTCTGCTGAGCAGCAGGCTGCGCGGGCAGCTGGAAATGATATGGAAAAAAGAGGATCTAATTAAGCAGAGTAGGTGATAGTGTCAGGAAGAAAAAGCAAGCAAGTGGCAATTTGGATATCTGCCTGCAAATAAAAGAGATGACTGTCGTTTTCTCCTCTGGCTCCTGTTTGCCCTATAAATCTCAGTTCACTAATCCAAGTGTTTTAATTATCACTGTATAATACGACATGCTGTGTTGGGCCTATCATGGGGAAATTAAAATGAAGGAGGGGGGCAGAGGAATTCAGGCTACCCCATTCTTCCATCTCTTTTGTTTACATTAATCTGGAGGTGTTGCTCCCCCTTTGGCCATAAACACAACATGGGGTTTTCTAGCATCAAACATATTACCTTCCCCCACTCACAAAAAAGAACTTCAGGCCCAGAGCGCTTATCAACTGCATCTCAGGGGCCAAGAGTCACCTTGGCCATTGCTGACACTTAATCCGCAAGAAATCGAAAGAAACAGACGATGATTAAACACCAGTTCCAACACAGAAAGGAGTCCCAGGTGGGAAATAGCGTAATGACTGATTAAGACTAGTGTTTGAATATCACTTCCACTACCGACTAACTGTAGTTAGTAACTACAGTTACTTAACTTCTCTGAATTTAGACTTTAAATAAAATACTGTGATAACAGGATTAAATAATAAGAATATAAAGCACTTAGCAGTGCCAGACACACAGTAAGTGCTACTGCACACTCCTATCTCCAGCCTTTATGCCATTCCAACAGCCTAGAGCAAGCTTATTCCAGGAAGCTGTGTGGCTTACCAAGCCTTCCCTTCTACCTTATCAGTGAGGCTTCCTTACCACTCCAAAGAGTGGCCTCTCCAGTCATACACACACTGCATTTGTGTCCATAACACAAAAGCATGACCTGACAGCTCACACATACATATGTACATATACAAAAAGTCCCTGACTTAATGATGTCACTTCCAATTTTTCGACTTCATATTAAAGTATAAAAGCAATATGTATTCAGTAAAAACGGTACAAGTACTTCCACTACCACGCTACTTTTCACTTCCAGTACAAAATTTAGTAAGTTACATGGGATATTCAACACTTTACAAAACTGGCCAGGGTTGGCAGGTAGCATGGTGGCTGGGGTGCTGGACTTCCACATGGTCAACCACAGTTTGAGTTCCTGACCTGGAGCTTGCTTTCTCACTTTCCCTTTTTTTCTCTCTCTCTGGTCAAATAAAAAATAATAACAACAAATAAAATTAATTAAATGATTTTTTTGGAGGGGAGAGGTTTTTGCTATAGGGTGCATGTGCTTGCCAGACAGATAGAGAGACAGAGAGATAAAAAGCGAGAAATCACCCCCCAAGGGGGATGGCCACGCCACAATCCCTTCTCCTCCGTTCTCCTCTTGGGATCTTAGGCACGCACACACACGCACCCAGTATGAGTTTTAAGTCACCGGGTCCGAGACGCGAACCACGGTCGACTACATGGGAGTCCAGTGACATAACCATTACGCTAACTGCTGGTCCCAATAAATATTTTTTTAAATGGCCTTGTGTTGCATAATTTTGCCTGATTGTAGGTAAATATAAATGTTCTCAGCATATTTAAGGTGGACTAGGTTAAACTATATGCAGTAGGGTAGGTGTACTACAGCTTTCCGTTGACAGTTTCAACTTACAATGGGGTTAAGTTGAGCATCTGTATATACACCTAGACTATACACATGTTTTTTAAAAGATTTAATTTTATGTATTATTATTATTTTTAATTCACCAGAGAGGGAAAGTGAGAAAGCAAGCTGCCAGGTCCAGACTCGAACCGCAGTTGGCCATGTGGGAATCCAGTGCCCTAACCACCATGCCACATGATGCCACCTGGTCCCAACACTCACATATATATTAATATATACATATACATATGCATTTTGCATATATAGATGTGTTTATTTCATTTTTAAGATCTCCTTCACCTAAAAGGTAAGGTCCCAGAAGGCAGAGGTTTTGTGGACTGATGTATCCCCAATACCTCGAAGAGTGGTGCCTGATATGCAATGAATGGCTAATAAATGTTCACTGAGTGAATAAATAAAAGTGATTTCCCCTATAATGGCTGCAAAGGCCACCAGAGACCATCAGAGACCACATAGGCCAGCGACATAGCCATTATGCTGCTGGTCCCGAGACCAGGAGATTTCAGACGATGGTCCCTGCTTCTCCAGAACTGAGTAGGGAAGGTTGGGGACCCTGACGCTCAGCATCATTGCCTGGCCTTGAGCCAGTCCACTTGGTGCCCACAGAGCAACGACTTAGCAGGCTTGTACCCTGTGTTCCTCATCTGGAGAATGGAAATGAGCAGGTGTTTCTCCCTCCAAGCACGTGCGACCTTAGTGCCCCAGTGACTGGCATTCAATAAAAGCAAAAAGGACAGGTGGGGATACTGACACCATCTCTGGAAACCCATCAACACATGCGCTTCAGAGTTGAGGAACTGCAGACAGCTGCAGCACAAAGGAGCCAAAGGCCACTGCATTTCTCTCTAAATCCTCCACCACCAAGGATCCTCTTGGCTTTCTGCACTGATGGAAGGCGAGCAACTGCAGTCCCATTTCTGGAGTGCCTGGATGACTTCCTCTTGCAAATAAGGAACCCTTTGGGGAGAAATGCCAATCCCTGCTCCACCATTCCTAGATACACAACTTCTCTAGGTACCAACGTTTCATCCCTTAGGACCAAAGGAGAAAACATGTGTACCGCGCCTGGCATGGTCCGTGCAAGTGGCAGGCACAGGGTCACATGACCTCCTGCAAGGGAGTGCGCTGTTATTCAAAATCGAGCATCGCCCTCCTTCATCTCCCTCACTAGTTCTTCCCACTGCACCCTAGAGCCGGCGACCGAATAGAGCATTTGCAGAGGAAAAGGGCTATTCAGACTTAGGAATCCTGCACCAGAGAATTCTTGAAAGGACCTCACTTTCTCAGTAAAGTGGAAAACAAAGGACCTCACTTTCTCAGTAAAGTGGAAAACACTACTCCACACCAGGCCCAAACCCACTCAAAACCTCCCAGACCACTCAGGACTTGTATGGCAGGAATACACAAGAAAGTAGCAACCACCCTGAGAGCATTGAGCATCGCCTACCCAAGTCCATTCCCAGAAAGTGGGGTGTGGCCCAGAGCTCCCAGGAACATGAGACAACAAAAGATTCAACCAAAGTATCTTGCGGTCTCTTTACCACAGTTCCTCCAGACAAACAAGCAAACTTTATTTAATTTTATTTATTAGTATTTTTAATTCAACCAGAGAGAGAGAAAGAAAGGGAAAGTGAGAAATCCCAAGCCACCAGGTCTGGGACTCCAACAGCAATCGTCCTTGGGGGAGTGGGGAGGGGGGAGGTTGGCACCTTCACCACCACACCACCTCCCAGCCCCCCAAATTTAAAGTTTTAAAAAGGGACACCACCGGTATTCGTAGTGTGGTCAGTCTATGAGTCCTGTACTTCCGCTTGCACTGTGTGAGCTGGTTCAGTTCCTCAACCTCTCTGAACCTTAGTTTCCTCTGTATAAAGCAATAGCAAAATCTACCTCATGGGGCCACTGAAAGGATTCGATGAGAGAATTCGGCTCAGCACAAGGTTTGGACATTCGCTCCTGCTTTTAATATTCAAGAAGCCAGCGCAGCCAATGCTGGAATTAGCGTTAATGGCTCCAAAAGAACACTCCGTACAGCAAAGGCGGCGGATCCTAGACCACAGACCCAAGGACTCCGCCAGGGGCCACAGGTTGGGAGCGAACTTCAACTCCACCAGGTTTCCAGAAATATTGCAAGGCATATGGGGCAGGGAGGGAAAGAACGGAGCTTTAAGGGTGCAGAAAGGCACAGGTTGGAACTGAGACCCAAACAGCTCCTGAAAAAGGGGTGCCCGGCTGGAAGTGGTGGGGAAATTCCCCATTGAGATAACCTGGATTTAGGAATTGGTACTCCAGACTTCCCAATGGCAACTGCCATTTTTGACGACTTGGGAATGCCAGGATGCTCGGGCTCCAATTGAAACTACACCTCTAAAGTGCAAACACAAGCTCTGGGGTAACCTAAATAAACTGGGTAGGATGTTCCTGGAGCCCCCACGGGGTCCCAGGAGCTGGTGATCTTGGGCTACTCACGTTAACCACCCAGGGCCTCGGTGTCCCCTCCACCCCCAAACTCAGGCTAGCGATTGCTGCCTCTTCAAGGAGGCTGTGTGCCCACGCGGAGAGGGCGCGCTCGGGGCCGCCCGGGCATGGCACGAGCACCCGGCGCGGTTCTCATTCCTCCAAGGAGCGAAGGGCGGCGCGCGGGCCCCACACGAGCCGAGGACCTTCCTCTGCTGCAGCTGCTGAAAAATAATTATAAGCAAGCGACTGGAACGCGAGCAGGGGGCGCGGCGGGGCGGGGGCTCCTCCCGCAGGCGCCCGGGAGCCGGCCGGGCCCGCGGCCTGGCCGGGGAGGCCGGAGGAGCCGGGAGCGGGCGCCCCGCGGGAGCGCCGAAGCCCTGCTGCGCCGGGCCGGGCGGGGGCGGCGGAGGCGGAAGCGGGGGCGGCCGGATCGCGGTGGGGATGTTTAAAGGAAATTTACAATCATTTCCTCTCTGTGGTTTGGTGACAAATCAACAACATCCTGTTCTTTTGTGAGGCTCCGGGCGCCTGCGAGGCGGGGGCAGCGCTCCGGCTCTTAAAGGGACACACACAGGTCCCCTCCCCCTGAGGCTCCCCCGCGGCTCCAAAGTGGGGGGAAATCGGCCTCCCCAAGGCGCCACCTCCGGGAGCGCGAGGCCGGAATGCGGGGGCTGCTGCCCCAGCCGCCCCGGGCCACGACCCGGAGAGCGTCCCCTCCCCCGCGGCTTTCCCCCGGACGGGAGGAGATGGCAGCGGCGGCGCACCCCTCTGATGGATGTCGCAGGCTGGGACCATCTCCTGCCGAGGGGGCTGGCTGGGGGCGGAGGGGCGCCCGCCGGAGGGTCCCCTCCCTCGCCACAATCCCAGGGCAGCGCTGCTCGGGCTTCGGACCTCCGGGTAGTTTTTGCGCCCCTCCCCCAGCCCCCGCGCCTCGAGTTTTCCATCTCCGAAACTCTGTGGATTTATGGTTAAAATGTCGACGCACGCACACGAGGTTTATAAAACGCCAAAGCAGAGAGAGACTTCCCGAGTTGTAGGAGTAATGAGAATCAGATGGTTAGGACCAGAAAAGTAAAAAATAAATATTCAAGTGCTCTCCTGGGATTTCGTTCGTTCAGTCATTTAATGAGTATTTTTTTACTAAGTGCTGGGCACCACGCTAGGCCCGGTGCAGCAAGAACAAGACAGACGTGGCCCCTGCCCCCAGGGGCCGTGGAGTCTCAAAAACAAATACACGAATGAGTGCACAGTTGGGACTGTTGTGCCTCTACAAGCGCTGTGATAAAACAGCCAGATTCTAAACACCAGCTCTCTGTGGGGACTTCTCAAAGGTGGTGACCTTGTGTCCTGAGACCTGAGGGGTGAAGAACCACCCGTCCTGGAAGAACCTGGGTGTGCGTCCAAGGTTGATGACTGTAAAGAGCATGAGAGGAGGTCTAGGCCTTGCCATTCCCCAAGACATACGGAAAGTGCTGTGGGGCCACATTTCCCCCTTGAGGACAAGCCTTGGAGGTTGGCGACAAGGCTAAGAAGCTGGGCCCTTGACATCTGGCTTTGCGACTGGGCAAGCAGGTCCCTTCTGTCCAGCACGCAAGCCTTCTGTCTAGAAAATCTAGAGTCCATTCTCAACCTGAGTGCAAATTAGAATTCTCAGGGAACTTAAAATATGGTGGGCGGGACCAGCAGTTAGCATAATGGCTATATCGCTGGACTCCCACGTAGTCGACCGCAGTTCGCGTCCCGGACCCGGTGGCTTAAACTCACGCCGGGCGCGTGTGCGTGCGTGCCCAAGATCCCGAGAGGAGAATGGAGGAGAAGGGATTGCGGCGTGACCATCCCCCCGGGGGAGTGATTTCTCGCTTTCTGTCTCTCTGTCTGTCTGGCGAGCGCAAGCGCCCTATAGCAAAAACCTCTCAAAAGAAAAAAAATATGCTGGGCCAGGGCCCCACCTCAGTTAAGGGAGCGTAGGCACTGGCATTTTTGTAAGGCTTGGGGGTAAATTTAGTGCGCACCCAAGATCAAGAGCCACTGACCCAGATGATTTCTGCAGTGTGGGTTTTTTTTTTTAATTATTAATTTAATTTTATTTACTCATTCGTTTATTTTTAGTTCAACGAGAGAGGCCCAGAGAGAGAGAGAGGGAAAGTGAGAAAGCAAGCCACCAGGTCTGAGACTTGAACATGGTCAGCCATGTGGGAGTGTCCAGCACCTTAACCACCACGACACCTGCTGGTCCCTGCAGTGTGTGTGTGTGTGGTTTTTTTTTTGGAGAGGTTTTCGCTATAGGGCGCGTGCGCTCGCCAGACAGAGACATAGAGACAGAAAGCGAGAAATCACCCCCCAGGGGGGATGGTTACGCCGCAATCCCTTCTCCTCCATTCACCTCTCAGGATCTTGGGCACGCATGCACACGCGCCCAGCGTGAGTTTTAAGCCACCGGGTCTGGGATACGAACCACGGTCGACTACCTGGGAGTCCAGCGACATAGCCATTACACTAACTGCTGGTTCCCCCTGCAGTGTGTTTTAAGTGCAGGGGGAGCTCTTTGTTGATGATTCACATTCATTCATGAAATACTCTGAGTATCAAACATAATTTTTAAAAAATAATTATTTTCTTTAACTTTATTTATGTATTTAAATTTGACCAGAGAGGGACAGAGAGAGAGAGAGAGAAGGAAAGTGATTAAGGAAGCTGCCAGGTCCAGGACTTGAACTGCAGTTGGTCATGTGGGAGTCCAGCGCCCTTAACCACCACGCCACCTGCCGGCCCCCAAGCATACCTATTTTATCTAAGTTACAAAGAAAACTCCTATCAAATAAGGTAGGAACTACATTATTCCCATTTTACAGATCAGGAAGCTGAGGTACAGATAGGATGCAAAATTTGGTGGCGAGTACACAGCTAATAAATGGTTTTGCCTGTTTCCTCTAATCCAGAGTACCTTTCCATGGGCAAGACAAAGTTTCTAGGGGGTTGTTAATGATGGAGCAGCTACCAAGAGAAGAGCACAGGCTGCTGTAAACCTGGGTGCTCGTATTCTTGGATGGAGGCAGGGGGCTGGTCTGGGTGCCCAGAATGGGGCCCCAATGACAAAGGAAACAGCTCTTTGTATTTCTCCACGCGGATCTTGGTCGTTCTCAGACATGATTCTCATAAATCCTGAGGTTTTGCTTTAAACAGACAGACAGGAACCGTTTGGCAGGACGAGGAGGAGAAAGAGCTTCCTGCGTAGCCCAGTAATGGCCAGGATAAAATACGCTCACCCTCCACACTCTCCCATATGGGGCCCATCACTGCCCTTTTCACCTTTTGACCACCTTCCCATTTGTGCAGTTCCGGGGGGCAGAACCCAGAGGAGAGCATGGTGTAAGTGTGGGCTGGGACAGATTCCCTTGGGAAGTAAAAGATCTGTAAAAGCAGTGGTTAGAAAAAAAGGAAGATGGTCCATTCACGCAGCCAGAAGTTGCTGCTATTAGAAAGGAAAAGAAAGTGTATGGGCAGACCAGAAAGATGCCTATGATACATTGATACGGTAACTGATATGTACATAAACACACATGTGCACACACAAAACCCTCAGAACCACCTGGAAGGATACAACTCGAACCTGTTAACAGTGATGACTGGGCAGATGCATGGAAGAGGAGAGAGCGGAAAGGCAGGAGTGTTGTGTTCCCGGTAATACTTTTGCTGTCTCTGTATTAATCTCCATATTATTCAAATTGTTGACAACAGTCAGGTATTAATTTTTTTTAAAGATAGAGATATTTGATTTTTTTTAATACCATAAATAAATAAATAAAAACTCACGCTGAGCCCTGGGGATTCTATCCAGGGCAGGCACCTGCTTCATGCCTCCTTTTCCGATTTTTCTTTCCCACGGTTGTGTTCTCCTCAGCCAGCCATGGCAATGGTAGCCTCTTAGAGGGTCAGCTGTCTCCCCTCCTATCTTCGTGTGTCCCACAGAATTTCTGGGTGATACAAGATGGATTTGAGAGCTGCTGGTTCCAATGGACGTAAGAGATGACATAGTTCATGTGAGAGGGAGAAGTGGTCAGAGGTGTTGGTTGGTGTGGTGGGCAATAGGATGGCCTTGAGGTTCAAGGGCTCTGACTTCCCTTTGTGTCTGTGTGTTGTTCTTCTGGAAGCAGAGAAATGGAATCTGACAGTCCAAGCCCTGAAGAGAAACAATAGTGTTTTGTGGTCAGAACCTTATTCCAGAAATCTGAAAGGCTCGAGGCAGGAGTCTGCTTATAATGGTCTATGTAGCGCTGTCCCCTCCAATTAGGACCTGATAACTCAGCAAGTACATGACCTGAGTGACAGCAGAAGGTGAAATGCCATGCTCTAGGAAGGGATTTGTTTCACCACTCTTCCTCTTATTTATGTTTTCTTAAATCTCTGTAGTTGTGTTTCTTTGTTGTTGTCGTTGTTGTTTTTAAGTTTTTATTATAGGGCATGTGTGCTGGGGAGGGGAAGAGAGTGAAATATCACTCTCCAGGGAAGGCGGCCACACTGCAATCCCTTCTCCGCTCTCCTCTTGGGGTTCTGGGCATGCATGCACACGCCCCCAGGTGATTCTCAAGCTGCTGGTCCTGAACTGGAACAGCGAAACTAGCCACATGGGATCCAGCATCTTAACTTCCATGCCACCTACGGCCCCTGGATCTTTGTAGTCAAGTCAGCATAATGTCGTGGTTAAGCACATGAGCCTGAAAATGAAGAACCCAGGTGGGATTCCCTGTTCGTTCTTTAGGGCCTCAGTTTCCTCTTTTCTAGTTAGAGAATAATAGAAGTTCTGACCTTACAGAGTTGGTGAGAGTTGAGTGAAACAACATAAGGGAAGCCCTGAGCCCCAAACCTGGTACACACAGTAAGTGGTCATTGTTTTGTAACTAACAATAACAAGGCCCAAGGTAGTTATTAATTGTATTTTACAAATGAGAAAATGGAAGGCGACTGAGCTAAGATGCTCATCAATATTTCCACACCTCAAACACAAATATGATTTTTTAAAAAGAATTATTTTATTTTATCCACTTATTTATTTTAATTTGACCAGAGAGGGACAGAGTGTGTGTGTGTGTGTGTGTGTGTGTGTGTGAGAGAGAGAGAGAGAGAGAGAGAGAGAGAGAGAGAGAGAGAGAGAGAGAGAGAGAGAGAGAAAGTGAGAAAGCAAGCTACCAGGTCCGGGACTCAAACCTGCCATGTGGGAATCTAGCGCCCTTAACTACTATGCCACCTGTGGGCCCCTCAGACATAAATCTGAATCTTGGTCTCTGAAATTGGAGGTCTTCCAGAAGACCTGTGTCTGGCAACATCCTGAATGGTTGAGCCATTACTTTATTCAAAAATTATCACCTTCATTTAAAATCATTCCATAAAACCCTCTTAACATTTAAATCATCCCACGAAGCCTCCTTACATATGCCCTCCTGCTAGCCTCTGCAAAGACAAAGACAGAAATTCTCTTTTTTTTGGTTCATCAAGAGCCTGGCTACCTTTGAATCTTCCCCAAACCTTTTCACATAACAATCCTGTCCTTTTTTTTTTTTTTAATTTCTTCTCCTTACTTCTCTGATCTAGTTAGGAGAAAGAAAGTTTCTGGTTATGGGAGGTTTAAACTGATGGGCCATTAACAGCATAACAAAGCAATAGGAATTTTCCAGGTCACCAGCCAACAACTTTAGAGTAGTTTTTAAAATTCACTTGCTTAGGGGGAGGGAAAGAGGTTGGTCAGGAGGAGGTGGGGAAAGGTCTCTCCCAGTTGATGGCAAACTGGAGAACGTTCTTTTTGTTACGGCCAGCAAAACCAGTAAGCATCTAACAGTGGCTTAGTTTGTGTGTGGACCTTTTCTCTTTGTATTCGAAATGCAGATTTTGGAAAGAAACTTCTGTCTGCTGAAACATAAACAAATGTTCTCCTTGGCTTCACATTTAGGGAGCACCTGGATCCCCGCTCTGACTTCAGCCATGATTCACTGAATATAACATACCCATAAATCTCTTCTGTTCGCACTGAACACACATGCACACTTTCTCCAGCTGTGGCAAAGTCTTGGCAGGAGAGGAGCTCTGGCCATAATATGTTTCTCCCACCTCATGTTTGCATTTTTAAAATTTGCTGGCAGGGGCCAGCAGGTGGCATAGTGGATAAGGTGCTGGACTCCCATGTGGCCAACTGTGGTTCAAGTTTCAGACCCGGCAGCTTGAAACTCATACCAGATGCACGTCCATGCATGCCCAAGATCCACAGAGAAAAATGGAGAAGGGAATGTGGTGTGGCCATCCCTCACTTTCTGGCTCTCTGTCTCTCCAGTGAGTGCATATACCCTATAACAAAAATCTCTACAAAATAAATAAATAGGGGTTGGTAGGTGGTGTGTTGGTATAGGTGGCTGGACTTCCACATGGGTGACCACGGTTCAAGTCCCAGACCTGGCAGCTTGCTTTCTCATCTTCCTTCTCTGTCTCTCTTCGGTCAACTTCAAAATAAAATAAAATAAAATAAAATAAAATAAAATAAAATAAAATAAAATAAAATAAAGACAATGAATAAAATTAAATTAAATAATTCTTTAAAAAATAAATAAATAGGGGTCAGCGGGTGGCGTGGAGGTTGAGTCCACTGGACTCCCACATGGCTGACCTCGGTTCAAGTCCCAGAGCTGGTGGCTTGCTTTCTCACTTTCTCTCTCTCTTTCTCCCACTCTATACCTCTCTGGTCAAATTTTTAAAAATAATAAATAAAGTTCAATACAATAATTCTTTAATAAATAAATAAATATATTTACTGGCAGTCTGAAAACCCTGGGAAAGGCAGTTTCCATGTTTATGGTAAGGAGAGGGTTCTAATTGAAACATTTTTTTAGGGATCACCGTTGCTGCTCAAGGAAGAATGACCCACAGAGTCTTGCCAAAATGTAATAGCTGGGCCCCATCACCTCCCTCTACCACTCCTCTCCCTGCTGGCCTTCATTGTATTGCTTCAGGAACTTCTGTAGCTCTATGACCATCTACATAGGCCTCAAAATTACCATAACTTTGGGGCTGGCAGGTGGCATGGTGGTTAAAGGTGTTGGATTCCCACATGGCTGACGGTGGTTCAAGTCCAGGACCTGGTGGCTTACTTTCTCACTTTCCTTCTCTCCTTTTCTCTGTCTCTCTCTGACTAAAACTGGAAAATAATAATAATAAATAAAGTTAAATAAAATAATTCTTAAAAAAAATACCGTAACCTCTTGAATCCAGGAGCTTTTGGAGATCCTGACAAATTACATGAGGCTGCTTAAGTAGTAATTACAGACAGTTTTAGGTTTTCATAGCACAGTGGCTTCTAGACTTTCTAAATATCCATAGAACCCACTTTGATGGAATGCAAATATCAAAAATTGATAACAGGGACCAGCAGATGGCATAGCAGTCACTAGACTCCCACATGGTTGACCATGGTTTGAGTCCCGGACCCATAAGCTTGAAACTCACCAGGCACGTGTGTGTGTGTGTGTGTGTGTGTGTGTGTGTGTCTCCAAGATCCTAGGAGGAAAAGGGATTGTGGCGTGGCTATCTCTCTTGGGGGTGATTTTTCACTTTCCTTCTCACTGCACCTGTCTCCTTTCTCTCAGGCAAGCACATGTGCCTTTAAGACAAAAACATCTGGAAAAAACAAAAAGAAGAGTCCTAGGTTCGCATCCTGGGACTTCCCTGAGTATTCTAGGTGCATGCCCATGTCTAGACCAGCTGCAATCAGACATGGATTACAGCATGATGACACTGTTGTGAATGCCTGTCTCTGTATGTCTGCCTCTTTCTCTTCTGGAAGAAAGAAATTTTGAAAGAAAGAAAGAAAAAAAGATTGTTTTTTGTTTTGTTTTTGTTTTTGCTATAGGACACATGCATTCCCCAGAAAGAGTGAGAGGGAAAGTGAGATATCACCTCTCCAGGAGGCACGGCCATGCTGCAGTCTCTTCTCCAGTCTTCTCTTGGGATTTTGGGCACACACACCCAGTCATTTTCAAGCTGCCGGGTCAGAGTCTTGAACTGCAGAGGTGGCCATGTGGGATCCAAGTGCCTTAACCTCTGCACCACCAGCTGGCCCCCAACTATTTTATCTAGAAGAAGTCAATCACAGTGTTGCTTCAAAGGGCTCCCAGGGGGGCTGGCAGGTGGCATGGTGGTTAAGGGCACTGGACGCCCATGTGGCCAACCACGGTTTGAGTCCCGAACTTGGCGACTTGCTTTCTCACTTTCTCTCCCACTTGCTCTCTCTTTCTGTCACTCTCTTTCTCACTCTGTCCCTCTCTGGTCAAATTAAAAATAAGTAAGTAAATAAATAAAAAGCTAAATAAAAATAATTCTTTAAAAAAGGGCTCCCAAGATTAAAGTTGAGAAGAAAAAACATCACTATTTCAGAATGTTATTCTATTGGAGTCAGCAGGTGGGAAGGTGAGTAAGGCAGTGGACTTCCACGTGGTCAACCATAGTTTGAGTCCTGGACCTAGCAGCTTGCTTTCTCACTTTTCCTTTCTCTGTCTCTCTCTGGTGGGTGCATGTGCTCTGTAGCAAATTTTTTAAAATAATAATGATAAATAAAATTAAATAATTCTAAAAAGATTTTTTCAAGTTTAAGAATGTTTAAGAATGAATCAAAGGACTTCAACAAGTTCATGGAAAAAATGGAATTAAAGTATAAGTTTACTTTGGTGCAAAAATTTTCTTTTATTTTAGTTATTATTATAAGCAACCATAATTTTTGAGAGGTTTTTGCTATCGAGCGTGTGCGCTTGCCAGAAAGACAGAGAGAGAGACAGAAAGTGAGAAATCACTGCCCCCCAGGGGGGATGGCCACACCCATGCCGCAATCTCTTCTCCTCCATTCTCCTCTTGGGATCTTGGGCACACACACACACACACACACACACACACACACACACATGCCTGGTGTGAGTTTAAGCCACCAGGTCCGGGACTCGAACCACGGTCAACTACATGGGAGTCCAGTAATGTAGCCATTACGCCATCTGCTGGTCTCAACAACCATAATCCTTTAAGCTTTATTTATTTATTTTAATTTGACCAGAGAGGGACAGAGTGAGAGAGAAGGAAAGTGAGAAAGCAAGCCAGGTCCAGGACTCAAACCACAGTTGGCCATGTAGGAGTTCAGTGCCTTCACCACACCACCCACTGGCTCCATATGCAACCCTTTCTGACCCAGCCATGCCTACCTATGTTCATGCAGTTATTCCCATGGTGTCTATTCTCTTGATTTATTTCTTGGTTTTCTTGGTACAATATTATTAGCTCCCTAGAAAGAGACAATAAGGTAGGTAAATTTTTTCAGAACTTGCATATCTGAAAATACTTTTTTATTCTTTATAGTTTGAGAGTTTTGCTAGGTATAAAATTCCAGACTGTGAGGCCAGCAGGTGGCATGGTGGTTAAAAAGCTGGACTCCTACATAGGTGTTAGTGATTTGAGTCCTAGATCTGGTAACTTGCTTTCTCATACTCCCTTTCTCTCTGTCTCTCTCTGGTCAAACTGAAGAAGGGAAAAAAGCTGATAAATAAAAATAAATAAAATAATTTTAAAAAAAAACCCTTACAGCCCAGAACTTTGACTGATTAAAAACAATTCCAGGGGCTGGCATGGTGGTTGGGAGCACTGGATTCCCACATGGCTGACCATAGTTCAAGTCCTGGACCTAATGGCTTACTTTCTCACTTTCTCTCTCTGTCTCTCTCTGGTCAAATCTGGGAAAAGAAAGAGAGAGAGAGAGAGAGAGAGAGAGAGAGAGAGAGAGAGAGAGAAGAAGGGAAGGGAAGGGAAGGGAAGGGAAGGGAAGGGAAGGGAAGGGAAGGGAAGGGAAGGGAAGAAAGGAAGGAAGGAAGGAAGGAAGGAAGGAAGGAAGGAAGGAAGGAAGAAAGAAGGGAGGGAGGGAGGAAAAAAGTAAATGAATGAATAAATAAAGTTAAATAAAATAATCCTTTAAAAAGTTCCAGACTATAGGGGACAAAAAGGGGTGTGGTGGTTAAGGCAACTAGATCCCACATGGCCAACTGCACTCTTCAAATCCCAGACCCAGTGGCTTCAGAAACATGCCAGGCATGTGTGTATGCACACCCCAAATCCCAAGAGGAGAATGGAGGAGAAGGGATTGTTGCATGTCCATTCCACATGTGGGGTGGGGGGAGGTATTAGCGCGCGCTTTCTCTCTCTCTCTCTCTCTCTCTCTCTCTCTCTCTCTTTCTCTTCAGTGTACATGCGTCCTATGACAAATTTTAAAAAAATCAATTATAACTCATTCCCTGGTCCCACCAATTCTGTTCCCCAACCCTGTGTAGCTAACACCTTGTCCTTATTCTCATTAGGAGAACTTCCCTCCCTAGCCACTTGCTTCCCTCACCCTCCATTGCAAAGCCTTGGAAAAATATGCCTTCTAGTAGCTCCCACAGCATCTATGCTTACCTTCTTTTTAAAAAAATTTTCAGGGGCTAGCACATGGCATGGTAGTTATGGGTGCTGGACTCTCACATAAGCGACTACAGTTCTAGTCCTGGACCTAGCAGCTTGCTTTCTCACTTTCTCTCTCTCTCTGTCTCTCTCTTACATACATTCTATCCCTCTGTGGTCAAATTAAAATAAATAAATAAATAAACAAACAAACAAACAAACAAACAAAGTTAAAATAAGTCTTTAAAAAATTTTGTTTTTCAAAGGTTTTTGTCATAGTGCAAATGTGTTTGCCAGAGAGAGACAGTGAGAGGGAAAATAAACAATCACTCCCAAGAAGGGATGACCACACCACAATCCCTTCTTCATTCTCTTTTTGGGATTTTTAGGCACACACACAGGTGCCCAGTGTGACTTTTCAAGCTGTCAGATCTAGGACTTGAACCATATAGTCAGTTATGTGGGAGTCCAGAGCCCTAACCACCACACCATTGCTGGCCCTGTATTTACCTTCTTCTTTTTTTTTTTTTTTTTTCTTTTTTTGGAGAGGTTTTTGCTATAGGGCGTGTGCGCTCGCCAGACAGAGAGAGACAGAGAGACAGAAAGCAGGAAATCACCCCCCAGGGGGGATGGCCACGCCGCAATCCCTTCTCCTCCATTCTCCTCTCGGGATCTTGGGCACGCATGCACACGCGCCTGGCGTGAGTTTAAGCCGCCGGGTCCGGGACTCGAACCGCGGTCGACTACGTGGGAGTCCAGCAACATAGCCATTACGCTAACTGCTGGTCCCAACCTTCTTGATACACTTATTATACCACCTTATTATTACTTTTTTACTTGTCTGTGTTCTCCACCAGATTGTTTGAGGACTGGAGGTACACAGCCATAGTGCTGTATAATAACATATTTGTAGTACAGAGGACTAAATGGGGCCTGTAGCTATGGTTAATATGGTGATCCTACATGGCTGACCACGGTGTGAATCCTAGCCGTGGGAGCTTCAATGACATGTCAGGTGCACGTGTATGTGTGCCAAAATCTGGACAGGGTGGAGAAATGGAGG
Organism: Tupaia tana; assembly: GCA_026018925.1. Taxonomy (NCBI): domain Eukaryota; kingdom Metazoa; phylum Chordata; class Mammalia; order Scandentia; family Tupaiidae; genus Tupaia; species Tupaia tana. The sequence goes on along the minus strand of JAKSZU010000014.1, from coordinate 29,357,996 downwards.
AAAAGGGATTACAGAGTGACCACATCCCACTAGGGGGTGCTTTCACTCTCTCCTCTCTATTTCTCTCTCTCTCTGGTGAGTATACATGCCCTCTGGCAATTGCAAAAAAAAGAACAAAAGGTTAAAGTTATGATCAGGATGGTATTTTTTAATTAAAAGATACAATCTATACCAAATGTTTGACAAATGTCAATAGTTGTCGACAGCATGCACTTGTGCTACAGATTTGGGGGTAGAGAGCAGGATTGCTCTCAAGAAAAAAATACCACCTTGGGACCAGCAGTTAACATAATGGCTATGTCGCTGGACTCCCATGTAGTCGACCGCGGTTCACGTCCCAGACCCGGTGGCTTAAAACTCACGCCGGGCGTGTGTGCGTGCGTGCCCAAGATCCCGAGAGGCGAATGGAGGAGAAGGGATTGCATCATGACCATCCCCCCTGGGGGGTGATATGACCATCCCCCCTGGGGGGTGATTTCTCGCTTTCTGTCTCTCTGTCTCTATCTGTCTGGCGAGCACACGCACCCTATAGCAAAAACCTCTAAAAAAAAAAAAAAAAAAAATACCACCTTGATCCTAAGAGCATGGAAAGATCCCTTAAAATTTCTTTTTCACTATCTGTCTTCTGTGAGGGCAGAAGCCAGATTTCTTCTGCTCAAGGCGGTGTTCCTAATACTCACACTGTAATGACAGCTTAATAAAGAGTTGTTGAATGAATGAACTGGTTCAAAGCAAGTCCTAGGCATTATACCACCAAGAAAGCTAAGAGAGGAAAAGTCTCTAAGCTGTCTTTACCATCTTGGGAAGAAAACCCAATTCATCCTCTCCCGGACGCTAACCTCACCTCCAATAGCTAACCAGAGCCATCTCCCAGTTCCCTGTCCTGGACACAGACATTTAAAGCCCTGGGATTATCCGGCCTTGATCTTGTCCTTGGTAATGTGCCTCTTTCCACTCAAGTCCTGTACCTCTTCTCCTTTTACAGCAGCTTTCACACTGATCTTTCTTTTGCATCCCTCTTGCTGGTACCCACCCATCAAGGCCTAGGATTTCCTGCACTCCTTCCTTCACTCTAAGTCACTTTGACATCTCTGTTAGATGAAGCTCTCTGAGGCACCATTATTACAATGTGTCTTCACTGACCAAAAGACCTCTCAAAGCTCTTTATTTTCTTTCACATTGTCACAATTCCTCTCTCAAGTGTTCAACCTTCAGGATCACTTCTTTTTTTTTTTTTGGAGAGGATTTTGCTCTTGGGCACATGTGCTTGCCCGAAAGGCAGAGAGAGAAAGAGAGACAGAAAGCAAGAAATCACCCCCCCAGGGGGGAATGGCCACACCACAATCCCTTCTCTTTCATTCTCCTCTCAGGATCTTGGGCATGCACACACACACGCACCTGGCGTGAGTTTAAGCCACCGAGTCCAGGACTCAAACCACGGTCGACTACATGGGAGTCCAGCAACGTAGCCATTACACCATTTGCTGGTCCCAGAATCACTATTTTTTTTAACCATTTTATTTAACTTTATCTATCTATCTTTCTATCTATCTATTTAAATTTGACCAGAGAGGGACAAAATGAGAGAGAGAAAAGGCTACGAGGTCCAGGACTTGAACTGTTGCTGGCCATGTGGGAGTCCAGTGCCCCTAACCACTATGACACCTGCTGGCCCCTAGAATCACTTTTTCTAAAAGAGGTTTTGGCTTTAGGGTACATGCTCTCACCAGAGAGGCACAGACACAAAAACAGTGAGAGGAAAAGTGAGAAATCACCGCCCCAGGGGGATCGCCACACCGCAATCCCTTCTGCTTCATTCTCTTCCTGGGATCGTGGGCACTCACACACACGTGCACGGCATAATTTTCAAGCCACCAGGTCCAGGACTCAAACCATGGTTAACCACGTGGGAGTCCAGTAACATAACTTCAATGCCATCTGTCGGCCCCTATTAAAAAATTTTTTTTAGAGATTTTTGCTATAAGGGCGGATGTGCTTGCCAGAGAGACAGAGAGAAAGAAGGCGAGAAATCACCGCTAGAGGAACACCACCCCAACAAGCCCTTCTCCTCCATTCTCCTGGGATCTTGGGCACACACACGTACACACACCTGGTGTGAGTTTCAAGCCTCCAGGTCCAGGACTCAAACCATAGTCAACTACATAGGAGTCCAGCAATGTAACCATTATGCCACCTGCTGGTCCCTCTTTTTAAATTTTTTTAAAAGATTTTTGCCATAGGATGCATGTGCTTACGGGAGAGAGGCAGTGAGAGGTAGTGAGAAATCACCACCCAGAGGGTCATGGCCACGCCATAATCACTTTTCCATTCTCCTCTTGGGATATGGCCACACATCCACACGAGTCTAGCATGATTTTCAAGCACCAGGTCCAGTTCTTGAACTGTAGTTGGCTATGTGGGAGGTCAAGAGCCTCAACCACTATGGTACCTGTTGGCCCCCCAGAATCACATCTTTTTACATTTATTATTTATTTTTATTTTAAATTTGTAGCTTTAAAATTTATTTTATATATTCAATCACTATACATCATTACAGCTTGTAAAGTGAATTTACCCAATATGAATACACTTCATACCAGTCCAGTTGAAGATACCATACACATGATCATCAACAGACAATCATCCATTTCGATGTCCCGTGTCTCTTTCTCCTTGATTTCTTTCCTCTCACTGTTCCCCTAGAATCATGTCTATGGTGTTTTCCCTCCATACACACACCAGCCCACTTACTGCAAACACACAATGCTCACTCAACTTTGGCAAAGATGCTTCGATGCCTCAGAAAGGAGAAGGAAGAGTATGCGCTCCTTGAGCCTTCTACTCTCTGGAGCGTCCTCCCAACATCCCTGTTGATCCAATTCATCATTCCAGATCTAGTTTAAATCTTTTCTCCCCCAAGAGACCTTCACTGACAACTCTAGGCCTTGCCAATCTCTCCCATTTTAACATCTGAACAGAATCTGGGGCTGGCAAGTGGCATGGTGGTTAAGGGCACTGGTGGCTTGAGTCCCAGACCTGGCAGCTTGCTTTTTCACTTTCTCTCTCTCTCTCTCTGTCCCTCTCTGGTCAAATTAAAAAATAATAAATAAATAAATAAATAAATATTAAAATAATTTGTTTAAAATGTGAAGAAAATCCTACCATTTTTGAAGCTCAATTAAATTCGGAATGGATCCCCTATCCAAGACACTTTCCAATCTCCGTAAGTTAGTGTGGGCATCCCTGCCAGCCTGGGTGCTCCTTGATGGCAATGATGTAAGGATATCCTGTACTTGTGCCTGAGGGCACTTTAGAGTTCAACACACACAGTAATGTTGAGCAGGTGACAGGAGAGATACCTCCAGAAACAAACCTATGTGGGTTAAAACTCAGCCCTATCTATTAATATTACTGACTGAGTGTATTTGGGCAAGTAATTTAAACAGTCTTGAGTCATCTGTAAATTGGGATAATAATAATACTATCTAATAGGGTTATAAGGATTAAATGAGATAATGCTAGGTCAAGAACCTTCCAGGTTGATTTGATACATAGTTAAGTACTTAATAGATGTTAGCTATTGTTAGCGCAGAGACTCCAATGCCTGTTCCTGAATCTGAACTTTGGCCTTGACTTTATTTTCTTCTTTCTGCCACTGAGGCAGCCTTGTAAATAGTGATCTCCTGGCAGTCCTTCTGGGTCCACCTTGGCTGGTCAAAGCACATGTCTGCAAGCAATGGCTAGGCTAAGTTCCATCCTGTAAGGTCATCTCGAGCCCCACTTGGTCATTCTTCATGCCCTCAGAAGTCCTGGACACAGTGCTGAATTGTTTTATGCCTTTGGTTTGTGAACCTTTTTAAGCCTTTCTTTCTAGCACTTTATCATTACCATCGTATTCTAAAAGCATTACACAGGAGACAGCTGGTGGTGTAGTGGTGAAGATGGCTGGATACCTGGGCCAGCAGGTGGCATGGAGGTTGAGGCACTGGATCCCGCATAGCCAACTGCATGGTTCAAGTCCCAGACCCCTCGGCTTGAGAACCACACTGGGTACATGTGCATGTGTGCCCAAAATCCCAAGAGGAGACTGGAGAAGGGATTGTAGTGTGCCCACTGCCCCCCAGGGGGAGATTTCTCACTTTCCCTCTCTCTCTGGCAAGCCTGTGAGCCTATAGCAAAAAAAAAAAAAAAAAAAAAAAAAAAAAAAAACATGAGAAACATGGCGGGCGTGTGTGTGTCTATGCCCAACATTCTGAAGGGAGGGAAAAATAGTAGAAAAGGGATCGTGGTATGTCCATGCCCCAAGGGGGATACTTTCTCACTTTCTTTCTGTCTCTACCTCTCTTTCTCTCTCTGATGAGTATAGATATCCTCTGGCAACTAAAAAAAAAAAAAGGTACAGAAGAGTGTAAAAAATAAGTCTTGCTCCCCACTTAAATTCCCATTCCTATTTTTTGGAAGTAACCAGTTAGCCGTTCCTCATGTGTATTTTCAGAGAAATCATCCATGGCTATAGAAGCACACACACACACACACACACACACACAAACACACACAAATACACTGTCCCAAGTCTTGCTTTATTCACTTAATAACCAGTCTTGAACACTTTCGAAATCCACACCTAATAGGTCCACCTCCTGCTGTTTAATGGCAACACAGATTGTCTTTGTGCAGAGATCAGCTATCATTGATTTCATCCGGGGCCTATAAATGGACACTTAGATGGCAGCTAATGAAACATCGTGATGACCATCCTTGTATATAGATCTCTGTGGACTGCTTAAGTCTTTAAAGGCTTCTGATTGCCAGATTAGGCCAGACTAGGGGCAATTCTTCACCTTTGGTTCCATCTCCTGAGCTGTCCACGGTGTTCAGTCCCTGGACCCACTGACTCACTGATTAGTGTCATGGCCTCCTTCCTCTTCACCTCAAAATAGAAGGAACAGGTCACTGTGCTGTTTCCTCACGATCCTTCCCCGGAAGAGCTCACAGAAACCACGTTTCTCCTTTCTCTGGAACCACAGGGGAAATCCTGGCACTTGGGAATAAAATTTCAGAAGCCGGTTGTGTTCTCAGGTAACCCCAAGGAAGGCCCAGAGAAGGAAGGAAACACGTTTTTGGAACAATTTGTTTTGGAAACAATCCCAGCTGTTTTCAGTGGGGACGGGAGGGATGCAAGTGTGACGACAAGGACAGTAACTGAGACGGGCTTCAGGTGGTGGTGGGTAGAAGGAAAACACACGCCTCTTGTTAGCAGTGACGTGGCACTATTGTCCCAGCCCACATCCGTCCCCTGCACTGTGTCCTTTCTCAGGTCAAGGACAGGATGGGATGGCAGGAACTGGGATTGCTTATCCCCAGCTCAGTGTGACTCATTCACAACCCCAAGCCAGACACTGACTATCCTGGGAAGAGCTTCAGGGCCTGGTGAAATTAGAGCTGGAAAAAGGTGCCTGGGGCTGTGTCCAAGTTGCTTACTGTCCACTCTGACCTACAGGCAGTAATCAAACCATCCTGAGCTTCAGTTCACTCAGTCCCATCTGTTAACAAGCCACACCAACAGTCCCTTAGACTGTCCTTGAGAGCAGGATGTACATCGAGTGCTTAACATGGGACATGGTGTTACATAAGCGGTCAATAAATATTTGATATTGGCTTCACTGACGTCTCCCTCTGTCCTAGCACAATTCCCAGCTAGGAGGAGGTACTCAATTAGAAACTGTTTTCTTCAATAAGTGAATGAATAAATAACATCTTCCTTTCTGGAGGACAGTCAGGAAAATTGCAAAATATCCCCCCAAACCTCTCCAACCTCACCTGTCACCCCATTCTCTTCTTTATGGCTGAGACAGCTGAATGATAATGTGGTTTGGTTTGTTTTTCAGTAGGTTTTCCTCTCCTCTCTTTCCCCTTTCCTTTCCTCTTCCCTCTCTCATCCACTCCCCTTCTCCCTTCCTCTTTTCGCCCTCTCTGTCTTGCTCTGGCTTTCTAGGAGAAGAGCTGTCCTACTGTCCCTGGCTTATCCTCAAGAGGTGAGATGAATAAGCTCAGGGCCAGGGGCCTGGAATGCAGCTCGCCTCAGGGGTTCCAAAGCGAAAGCAAGTCCCAGAACCATGGAATATCTATCAGAAGAAAAAGGAAAGGGAAATCATTTATTCAGTCAACAAATATTTACAGAGTGTCTACTGTGTCAGGAAGTGATGCCAAAAGCCTGCTGCTTGGTTCTGCCCTTCCACTTCCTCACCAGGCTGGCAAACGCCTCCATCCCTCAAAGCAGGCCCTTCACCTGTCTACCCAAGTGGCTTCCTAATAGGGAGTCCTCAGGGAGTGCTCACCATGAAGCCATCCCTTCTGCTCAAGCCCCTCACTACCTCTACAACACCGAGTACTTGGTCTGACATGTCCTGTACCTCCCTCTTCTTTCGACTTCTCTGGGTGACCACACTTCTCTGTCATCCTCCCATCTCCCTTGGTACTTCCTTCTTTTTTTTCTTTTTCATTTTTTTGGGGAGATTTTCATGCTATAGCATGTGGGTGCTTGCCACAGAGACAGAGACCAGAGAGGGAACAAGTGAGCAATCGCCCCCCAGGGAGGATGGACATGCCACAATCCCTTCTTCTCCATTCTCCTCTCAAGATTTTGGGCACGCACACTCAGCCTGAGTTCAAGACTCTGGGTCTGGGACTGGAACCGTGTCGTTCATGTGGGAGTCCAGCACCTTGATCACTATGCCATCTGCTGGCCCCAGTACTTCCTTCTTGCCTCCTATTATGGGTTGAATTATATGCTTCCCCCAATTCAAATGTTGAGGTCCTACCCCCAATTCCTTAGAATGTGACCATATTTGGAGACAGGTAATTAAATTTAAATAAGGTCATTAGGGTAGGCCTAAGTCCAATATGACTAGTTTCCTTACAACAAGAGGAAATTAGGATATAGCACGAGGGAAGACCTCATGAAGACAGGAGATGACCATCTGTAAGCCAGGAACAATGGCTCAAAAGAAACCAGCCCTGCTGACACTCTGGTCTCAGACGTCTAGCCTCCAGAATTGTGAGAAAAACATGTCTGCTGTTTAAGGCACTTAGTCCACACTACTTTGTTATGGCAGCCTTACCAAAGGAATGCAGGCCCTGAGCACAGTCATTCCTGCAAAGATCCCATCTTCCTCTATTCATCTGCTCCAGTGGCTTCAGCTATCATCCCTCCTCTCCCCAGTTTCCCACCAGGTCAACATGGCCACACACTGAGACCCGGGCTCTCATCCATACTGAATTCTAGCTCTGAATTCCAAATGCCTGCCAAACAATGCCCTCCAAAATGTTCTGTCAATCTTCAGACCTCAAGAAGTCTAGAAGCATAGGATCTTTGAAGGTCAGCCCAACCACCTCACTTTACAAATGAGGAAGCCGAGGCACCAAGCAAACAAAAAACAAATTCAGCTCAAATTATTTTGTCTAACCCATACCTACAAGCAGCGTGCCCCAACCTTTTTGGCACCTGGGATGGTTTTCATGGAAGACAATTTTTCCATGGACCAGAGTTGTTGGGGGGTGTGAGAGGGAAGCAGGGTAGGGGATGGTTTCGAGATAATTCAAGCACATTTTGTTTACTGTGCACTTTATTTCTATTATTACATTGTAATATATAATGAAAAATCAGAGGGACAAGCAGGTGGCATGGTGGTTAAGGCACTGGACACTCCCACATGGCCAACCGTGGTTCGAGTTCTGGACCTGGTGGTTTGCTTTCTCGCTTTCTCTCTTGTTCTGTGTCTCTCTGGTCAAATTAAAATAAGTGAATGAGTAGATGGAATTAAATAAATCATTTAAAAACAAATCATTTATTTATTTAATTCCATTTGCTGTTATTATTCTTTCTAATTTGACCAGAGAGAGACAGAGAAAGAAAGAGAGGAAAAGTGAGAAAGCAAGCTGCCAGGTACAGGACTTGAACCATGGTCGGCCATGTGGGAATCTAGTGCCTTCAACCACCATGCCACTTGCCAGCCCCAAATAAGTAATTCTTTATTTTTTATTTTTTAAAATTTTTTTCTTTAATTATTTTATTTATCTTTAACTATTTATTTATTTATTTATTTTTATTTGACCATAGAGGAATAGAATGAGAGAGAAAGTGAGAAAGCAAGCTGCCAGATCTGGGACTTGAACTGAGGTCAGCCATGTGGGAGTCCAGCAACTTTAATCACCATGCCACCTGCTGGCCCCAGGTGATTAAAAATAAATTCTTTATTTTTAATTTATTATTATTATTAATTATACATTCAACTGCTATACATCATTTAGATTGTAAAGAGACTTTACTCAGCATGATATACACCTCAGTCCAGCCCAGTTGAGAATGCTATATATGTCGCCATCAACAGAAAATAAACCATATCTGTGTCCCACAAATGTCTTACCTCTCTTTTTTTTTTCCAAATTTCCTTTCCTACACTCTTCTCCTCTCCCACTCTCCTTCCATTTTGTCCCTAGTGTCTGTAACAATTTTCAATGCTTTTATGTCCTCCAGTCTTTCAGTCTCTACCAGAGTGTGGACAGTTGGTATATGTTTTTTTTGTTTTGTTTTGTTTTTTGCTATAGGGTGTGTGCGCTTGCCAGACAGACAGACAGAGACAGAGAGACAGAAAGCGAGAAATTATCCCCCCCGGGGGGATGGCCACACCGCAATCCCTTCTCCTCCGTTCTCCTCTCGGGATCTTGGGCATGCACACACACGCGCCCGGTATGAGTTTTTAAGCCACCGGGTCCGGGACGCGAACCGCAGTCGACTACATGGGAGTCCAACGATATAGCCATTATGCTAACTGCTGGTCCCCCACAGTTGGTATATGTTAAGTGAAGATATATAATGTCTTTGTTTCATAGCCTGACTTGCTCCACTCAGCAAACAATCTTCCATATTCATCCATTTCCTATTAAATGCTAGGGACTTGTCATCATAATGCAGAACTAGTGGGGAGCCTGAGCTTACTTTCCTGCCATTAGATGATTCCATCTGGAGGCTCCTATGAGAATCTAATGCCACAGCTGATCTGACAGGAGGCAGAGCTCAGGTCATATGGCAAGTGATGGGGAGTGACTGTAAATACAAATGAAGCTTCACTCACCCACTGCTCACCTCATGCTATGTGGCCCATTTCCTAACAAGTCATGAACTGGCATGAATCCATGGCCCAGAGGTTGTGGACCCCGCCTAAAAGTATCATCTCTCTGGTCACTACTCAGCGTGCTCTCTCTCTCTCTCTTTTTCAAGAGGTTTTTTCCTATAGGGCACGTGTACTCACCAGAAAGACAGAGAGAAACAGAAAGCAAGAAATCACCCCCAGAAGGGATGGCCATGCCACAATCCCTTCTCCTCCATTCTCCTCTTGGGATCTTGGGCACATATGCACACGTGCCCAGCATGAGTTTAAGTCACCAGGTCCAGGACTCAAACCACGGTCAACTACATGGGAGTCCAGTGACATAGCCCTTACGCTAACTGCTGGTCCCATAGCGCTCTCTTATATCCCTGATAACCAATCAGCCAATCAAGGAACTTCCAGTGGATTTCAAAATCACTGTGTTGGGACCAGTAGATGGCATATCGGTCATGTCGCTGGACTCCCACATAATCAACTGCAGTTCAAGTCCCAGTGGCTTAAAACTCACTCCAGGCATGTGTGCATGCATACCTAAAATCCCAAGAGGAGAAGAGAGGAAAAGGAATTGCAGCATGGCCATCCCCCCTGGGGGTGAATTCTCACGTTCTCTCTATCTCTCTGGCAAGCACACGAGGCCTATAGCAAAAAATTTCTCCCCAAAAAAGTATGTCAATTGTTTTGTATTTTAGTTATGGAATTTTTCCCAACAAATAAAATATTTTGGTGCATTTATATTTAGATAAGTGTTGAAGTTTTAGTTCTCATAGCCAGTTATGCTAGGAAGTTGGAATGGCATTAAAGAACGGGACAAAGACTTCAGTGTCTCACAAGGACTTGGTTCCTAGTTCCATACCATGGCCTTCAACAGGTGTGCTTACCTATAAAATGGTGATAATGATGGTACCCTCATCCTTGAAAGAATTAAATGTAGATTTGAACCTAGAATGTTTTAGCATTACAACTCTTTATACTGGGGGGCCAGGAAGTGGTATAGTGTGCTTCCATATAGCTGACCATGGTTCAAGGCTTGGACATGGTAGCTTAAAAATCATTCCAGGTGAGTATGTATGCATGTCTAAAATCCCAAGAGTAGCATGGTGGGTGATTTCTCACTTTCCTCCTCTCTCTGGCAAGTGCACCCACCATATGACAAAAACCTAAACAAACAAACAAAAACCACTATGCTACACCATGCTACCCCTCTTTCTTTGAAAATGTAAAGGAATTGGTTCAGTTTATGACACCATGATGGCCAAAATACTCTGAATGACCTTCCCAATGAAAAACCCCAAACACTGAGTAAAATGTATAATTTTTTTTTTTTTTTTTTAAATACACTGCAAGGGAAGCTATGCTCTAGGCTCCATCTCCTAGACTCCCAAAATATTCAGACAAGAAGCCATTTTAAAGCTGAGGTGTGTTCTGGCATGTTCACTTTCTTCATTTTTTACATGTAAGAATAAAATTTTTTTCTCTTTTTTGGTAGTATTTTTCTATTTTTTTTCTTTTTTCTTTTTAAATTTATTCTTATTTTCCCACTCCAAGCTTCACTCTCCACACACTGAATGTCTAGATAAGCCTAGGTGCATACTATCCAAGCATCTGAATACTTTTAGAATCATTGAAATCCTCACTGCTTATTGAACCTTTTGCTTTAATAAGGAAATTTCTTTTTATAAATCTGAACTCCTTTCTGTGGACACCACATTGTGAAACACAGTGGAGGATAGATTTTGTCACAGAATGACCAGAAACAACCACAGAGGCACAAGAAACATGAAAAATCAAGAAAATATCTCTCCCTAAGGGAAAAGGACAATCCCTCATCATCCACAGACAGTACAGTAGATCTCATGGAAATGTCTGATAGAGAATTCAGAATATTCAGAGTGACAAAACTAAACAAGATGCAAGAACTGAGAGCTAATGAACTCCAGAAGATGCAGGAGAAAAGAGATGAGTTCCAGGAGGTGTTGAAGTCCATGACCTAAGAGAGGAAATACACACCATAAGAAAGAATCAAATGGAGCTATTAGAGATGAAGGATGTCATTCAGGAAATCAAAACCTCCCTCAAAAGTATTAAAAGCAAATTAGTCCATGCAGAAAATTGAATCTTGTATGTTGAAGACAAAACCTCTGACCTAGGAAAAAACACCAAAAAAAAAAAAGTGAGAAAATAACCCCCCAAAAAATGAGGACACTATACAAAAAATACTAGACACCATTAAGCGCCAAACATCCAGATAATTGGTATTCCAAAATGTGAGGAAATAAATAAGGATATTGATCATCTATTCCATGAAATCTTAGAAGAAAATTTTCCAAATCTAGAGAGGCAAGCAAATATCTAGGCTCAAGAAATACAAAGGACCCCTAATAGAATCAACCCGAGAAGATATTCTCCAAGACACATCATAGCCAGACTGGTCAAATCTATAGACAAAGACAAGATACTAAAATTGGCAAGAAAAAAACGTCAGGTTACTGATAAAGATTATCCAATCAGGTTAACCTCAGACCTCTCATCAAAAACAATGCGAGCAAGGAAAGAATGGGAAAATATATTCAAAGTGTTAAGTGAAAAACAGTTTCAACCAAGAATTCTATACCCATCAAGATTATCTTTCATATGGAAAGAAAGGATAAAAGCATTCTCAGATAAAAAAGATATGAAAGAATTTGCCAATAGCAGAACCACTCTTCAAGAAGTTCTGAAAGGAGTGCTCTACCAGGAAAACTAAAGACACATACAGAAATAAGAGAACAGGGAACCGGCAGTTAGCGTAATGGCTATGTCGCTGGACTCCCACATAGTCGACCACGGTTCGCGTCCTGGACCCGGTGGCTTAAAACTCACGCTGGGCACATGTGCGTGCGTGCTCAAGATCCCGAGAGGAGAATGGAGGAGAAGGGATTGCGGCATGACCATCCCCCCTGGGGGGTGATTTCTCGCTTTCTGTCTCTATGTCTCTCTCTGTCTGGCCAGCGCACGCGCCCTATAGCGAAAACCTCTCCAAAAAGAAAAAATTTTTGAAAGTTGTTTATTAATTGTCAAGAACTATGTATTATGAGAAAAAGTTTTTTGATATGTAAAGTAAATGTGGAAAAATGTAAAAATAAATAAGCAAATAACCTGCATTGCTGGGGCCAGCAGGTGGCATGGTGGGTAAGGGCACCGAACTCCCACTTGGCTGACTACGGTTCGAGTCCTGGATCTGGTGGCTTTTTTCTCACTTTCTCTCTCTCTCTCACACTCTGTCCCTCTCTGGTAAAATAAATAAATAATGTTAAATAAAATAATTCTTTTAAAAAAACTGCATTGCTGAACTACAAAAAAAAATAAGAATTATGCAAAGGCAGGAAATGAGGAGAACTTTAAACAGCAGCAAGTGGACAAGGACAGTTGCAGACTGAGAGTGTTCGTCAAAACTTGATGAACTGGGAACCAGCAGTTAGCGTAATGGCTATGTCGCTGGACTCCCACGTAGTCGACCGCGGTTCGCGTCTCGGACCCGGTGGCTTACAACTCACGCCGGGCGCGTGTGCGTGCGTGCCCAAGATGCCGAGAGGAGAATGGAGGAGAAGGGATTGTGGCGTGACCATCCCCCCGGGGGGTGATTTCTCGCTTTCTGTCTCTATGTCTCTCTCTGTCTGTCTGGCGAGCGCACGCGCCCTATAGCGAAAAAAAAACTCTCAAAAAAAAAAAAAAAAAAAAACTTGATGAACTGAAGCTTCCATTTTGGCAACTACAACAGGTAAGAAGAACAGAGCTAATGCTCTTTCTACAAGGCAAGGAGTCTGGTAGACTTTCCAAAGTGTCTACAAGGTTTTGTACTCTCTGTGTAAAGGTGAGTGAGAAATAAACCCACTGACATGGGTGGAGCATCAAGAAAATTTGTTTGACCAACCTCGATACTGGATAAGGAAAGGAAAGGAAAGAAAAAAAATCTCTCCTGGACATGTCTAACTACAAACTGGCCTTTCTTTTTTTTTTTTAAGAATTATTTTTTATTTTAACTTTATTTATTATTATTATCATTATTATTTTCCAGTTTGATCAGAGAGAGACAGAGAGACAGAGAGAGAGGAAGTGAGAAAGCAAGCCACCAGGTCCGAGACTTGAACCATGGTCGGCCATGTGGGAGTCCAGCGCCTTTAACCACCATGCCACTTGCCGGCCCCCAAACTGGCCTTTCTATGAGTATGCAGTTTTATTCAAACTACCCGGACCCCATGTCATTTTGAAAAACCTCAAGGAGAAAGTTTCATTTAAAGAGCTCCTAGTAGGAATAAATCTCAGAAAGCAGCAAAACAAATAGAAATCCTCTCTAAAGAATTGCAGTTTAGGGACCAACAGTTAGCGTAATGGCTATGTTGCTGGACTCCCATGTAGTTGACTGCAGTTCAAGTCCCAGACCCGGAGGCTTAAACTCACGCCAGGTACGTGTGCATGCGTGCCCAAGATCCCGAGAGGAGAATGGAGGAGAAGGGATTGCGGCATGGCCATCCCCCCCGGGGAGTGATTTCTCACGTTCTGTCTCTCTGTTTCTCTTTGTCTTTCTGGCAAGCGCACGCACCCTATAGCAAAAACCTCTCCAAAAAAAAAAAGAATTGCAGTTTTGTTTTTAATGCCAGAAAGTGTATGCTTACACGAGAGTGTGAAAGAGAAGAGACAGAAAGCACTCATAGCAGGGCAAAGTCACATTGTAATCTTTTTTCCTCCATTTCTCCATCCCGTCAGAATTCCTTGGCATGCAATCCATACCTGACATCTTTTTTAAACCAGCAGGGCAGGGACTTGAACTCTGGTCAACTATGTGAGATTCAGCTTCCTCTGCACAGCACCTAAGTGCTGTAGCAGAGTCAGCCCAAGGGCTGCAATTTCAACTCACGATTCAGGGAATACCCACAAAGTTCCAAGAAATTTGAACCTAAAGTTAAAAGTCACAAACATACAAGAAACAGGGTACTATGAATGAGAGCCAGTAGTAACAACCCACAGCTTTGTCTGGCCCACAAGAATATAAAATACAGAAATTATCTGGGGCTGGCAGGTGGTGTGGTTAATGGCGCTGGACTCACACATGGTCAACCACAGTTCAAGCCCTGGACCTGGTGGCTTGCTTTCTCACTTTGCTTCTCTCCCTCGCACTCTGTCTCTGGTCAAATTAAAATAAATAAATAAAAAATAAAGTTAAGGGACCAGCGGGTGGTGTGATGGTTAAGGGCACTGGACTCCCACATGGCCAACCACGGTTCAATTCCTGGACCTGACGGCTGCTTTCTCAGTTTCTCTCTCTCTCTCGCTCTCACTCTCTCACTCTTGCTCAGTCCCTCTCTGGCCAAATTAAAATAAGTATATAAACAATAAAGTTAAATTAAAAAAATAAAAAATAATTCTTAAAAAAATAAAGTTAAATAAAATAAATCTTAAAAACGTGTAGAAATTATCAACTACAAAATATCCATAAATATATTTAATACATTAAAATAAATGTAAGGCTTAAATATGTGAACCAGGAGCAAGAGACTATTAAAATATAACCAAACTGGGGACCAGCAAAAGGCATAATGCTGAAATCACTGGATTCCACATAGTCAACTGCAGTTCAAGTCCTGGACCCAGCGACTTAAAACTCACGCTGAGCATATGTGTGTGCATGCCCAAGATCCCAAGAGGAGAATGGAGAAGGGATTGCGGCACGGCCATCCCTCCTGGAGGGGGGAGTGACTTCTTGCTTTCTGTCTCTGTCTCTCTGAAAAGCACACTGACCCTATAGCAAAAATCTCTCTAAAAAAGAAAGAAGTAAAGAACCAAACTGAACCACGGCCGTACACTGAGTTCTATAGAGACAGCACTGGAGTGAGTGAGAGCTGAATGAGACGGGGCAACTCTGCCTCGTGGAGAAAAGGTAACTAAATAAGCAAAGGAGAGCCTAAGAAGTTGAGGGGCAAATGTCATCTTATGCATTCTTTGTGCAAACTTGTCAGGAGGAGCACAAGAAGATATGTCTAGATGCTTTAGTCAACTTCTCAGTTTTCTTTTACATCCTTCCTAAATCCTTCCTATTTGCCGGAGGGCTCGTGCACTTTCCAGAGAGGGAAAAGAGAGAAAGAGAGTGAAAACTTGAAAGCACCCCCCTCACAGGGAAATGTCTCACCACCATCCCTTCTCCATGTCTCCCTTTCTGGGATTTTGGGCATACACACATATGTGCCCAGCATGTTTCTCAAGCTGCCAAATCCAGGACTCAAACCCATAGTCGGCCATATGGGACCAGCCACCTTAACCACCAGACCACAGGCTGGTCCTCTTAGAGTTTTCTAAGACATGCTCAAAGAGGTAAAAGACCACGTCTGCTAAAGAGAAAGGAACATTTGAAGATACGGCAAAGGCAGACAAGGCCCGTTATGAATGAGAAATTTGTTCACTCTTTTATCTATCTCTCCGAAAGGAGAAACAAAGAAATCCAAGGGTCACAATGCACCACAGAGGGCTCTTTCAGACTTTGTCTTGTTTCATTCTGAGTATCACTTCAAAATCAAAGGAGAACGTCCTTGCTTAGCCATTGGTGATGTTGCAAAGAAACCGGGAGATGTGGAATAACACTGCTACGGATGATAAGCAGTCTTACGAAAAGGAGGCTACTAAGCTGAAAGAAAAGTATGAAAAGGATATTGCTGCGTACTGAGCTAAAGGAAATCCTGATGAAGCAGAAAAGGGGAGCCGTCAAGGCTAAAAGGAACAAGAAAAAGAAAGAAAAGGAGGAAGACGAGCAAGATCAAGATAAGAAGGAGAATGATAAAGAGGATAAAGATGAAAAAGATGATGATGGTGAATAAGTTGGTTCTAGCAGTTATTTCCCTTGTCTGTAAAACATTTAACCCCCATATGTACAACTTACTCCTTTTAAAGAAAAATAAAAAACGGGAATTTAAGGAGGTGTAAGATTTGTTTTTAATTTTTTTTCTCTTTTTCTGTATAGTTAACACACTACTGAATGTATCTTTAGATAGCCCTACCCTGGTGGTATTTTCTTTCTTCCTTTCTTTCTTTCTTTCTTTCTTTTTTTTTTTTTTTTTTTTTTTTGAGAGGATTTTGCTATAGGGTGCTTGTGCTCGCCAGACAGAGAGAGACAGAGAGACAGCGAGAAATCACCCCCCGGGGGGATGGCCACGCTGCAATCCCTTCTCCTTCATTCTCCTCTCGGGATCTTGGGCACGCATGCACACACACCAGGCGTGAGTTTAAGCCACTGGGTCCAGGACTCAAACCACGGTCAACTACATAGGAGTCCAGTGATGTAGCCATTATGCCATCTGCTGGTCCCCCCAGTGGTATTTTCAATAGCTACTAATCTTGTCTGGTATAATATGGGACTCATAAATTGGCACAGAAATTTAAAACAGGGTCTTGTTTATGCACAGTACACATTTATATATGGGAATGATAGGTTTTCATCCTCAGTGAACTCTGTTGCAATTTATATGAAATAAGTGCTGTTCTGTTAACTTAATATCATTCTGTAATTGAAAAAAAAAAAAAGCTGCAACCTTTTCTTTTTTTGACCGAGACAGAGAGAGACAGACAGAAAGTGAGAAATCACTCACCAAGGAGGATGGCCATGATGCAATCCCTTTTCCTCCATTCTCCTTTCAGTATTTTGGGCACACACACACATGTGCCCAACATGAGTCTTAAGCCTCTGGGTCTGGAACTTGAACCACAGTTGACCAAGTGGGAATCCAGCAATATAACTGTTATGCCATCTGCTGGTCCCACTGCAGCTGTTTTCTGGACATTCTAAATGCTTCTAAGTAAATACAAATTTTTTTTAATTAAAAAATAAATAGGGGGGCCAGCAGGCAGCATAGTAAATAAAGGTGCTGGATTCCCACATGTCTGACCGCAGTTCAAGTCCTGGACATGGAGGCTTGCTTTCTCACTTTCCCTTTCTCTCTCTCTCTCTGGTCAAATTAAAATAATAATAATAATAATAATAAATGGAATTAAACAAATAAATAATTATTAAATAAATAAATAAATAAATAGGGGCCAGCAGGTGGCATGGCGGTTAAGTCACTGGACTCCCACATGACTGACCACAGTTCAAGTCCTGACCTGCTGGCTTGCTTTTTCACTTTTCCTTTCTCTTTCTCTTTCTCATCAAATTAAAAATAAAATTAAATAAATAAAATAATTCTAAAAAAATTTTTAAACAAATAAATAATCAAACCAATTTTCAGAAACAAAACAAAACACCAAAATATAGGCTAGATTAAATAGCAGAATCTGCTTACTGGAAGGTGGATCTTCAGAAGTCTAGAATGTGACTCAAAGACACAATGAGATAAAAAAAAAAATAGGAAGAACATGAGTTCAGCAGGTGGTGTGGTGGTTAAGGCACTGGACTCCCGCATGGCCAACCTCAATTCGAGTCCCAGACCTGGTGGCTTGTAAATCACAATGGGTATGTGTACATGCATGCCCAAAATCTCAGGAGAAGGCCTAGGGAATGATTTCTCACTTTCCCTCTCTCTGTCTCTCTGTGGCGAGTACATACATCCTACAGCAAAAAACTAAAAACAACAACAACAAAAAAAAAAAATCAGACAACAGAATATAAATGTGCGTGTGTGTAAGGGATGGTAGGCAGAGATTAAAGTAGTTCAAGGTCCTTGTATTGTTTAGGAGAGTAAAATTGTGATTCTTTTTTTTTTTTAAAGAATTATTTTATTTAACTTTCATTTATTTATTTTTATGTATTTTTTTTTTTAGTTTGACCAGATAGGGAGGGAGGGAGAGAGAGAGAGAAAAAGAGAGAGAGAGAGAGAGAGAGAGAGAGAGAGAGAGAAAGTGAGAAAGGAAGCCACCAGGTCCATGTGGGAGTCCAGCATCCTTAACCACCATACCACCTGCTGGCTCCAAACTGTGATTCTTTTTAAATATCTAGAGGGGCCACTAAAAGAATACATAGATAGACTAAGTTCTTCTTTTTTTAAAAAAGAATTATTTATTTAATTTGATTTATTCATTTATTTATTTTAATTTGGCCAGAAAGGGACACAGAGAAAGAGAAACGGAAAGTAAGAAAGGAAGCCACCAGGTCCAGGTCTCAAACTATGGTCAGCCATGTGGGAGTGTCCAGCGCCTTAACCACCATGCCACCTGCTGGTCCCTAGACTAACTTCTAAGACAATCAATGGAAAAAAAAATAAGATGATTTAAAAACAAAAACAAAAACTCATTCCAGTAGCTGTATATTGGCACAGTGGTAAAATGTGATATTCTGCAAGACAGGCCCTCATCGAAAGGTTGCTGGTTTGCATCAGATACCTCCCTGAGCACACCAAGCACCCAGGTGCCCATGATCTGGGCTGGCTGCAGCTGGGGGAGGATTGTGGCATCTGGATCCTATCAGGGAGTCTATATCACTGCCTCTTTCTCTATCTTACTCAGGAAATAAAAAACAAAACCCCTCAATCTATAAAAAGACAAGATGGGGGCTTGATGGTACTCAGTAGTAACACAATCAGACCACATGGGGAAGGTTCTGGGCTCATGTTCTGGGTCATGCCTGAGTACACTAGGCATGCACATGCAAGCCCATGACGTCGGCTGACTGAGACTGGGGACAGATGGTGGTGTGAGGACCTGTCTCTTCTCTCTCTCACATAAGAAATAAACTTAACAAGAAAGAAGATTTAAAAAAAGTAGAACAACAACAAAAACAAGACAAATAGCACAAAATAAGATACCAAGAATTCTAATTAAGTATGGTGGTTAGGGTGACTAGATTGTACATGGCTGACTACGTGGTTCAAGTCCTGG
Organism: Tupaia tana; assembly: GCA_026018925.1. Classification (NCBI taxonomy): domain Eukaryota; kingdom Metazoa; phylum Chordata; class Mammalia; order Scandentia; family Tupaiidae; genus Tupaia; species Tupaia tana. The sequence goes on along the minus strand of JAKSZU010000014.1, from coordinate 29,338,992 downwards.
ACCCCATGGCTTGAGAAACACACCAGGCATGTGTATATGTGTGCCCAAAATCTGGAAAGGAGGGAGAGAAGGGATTATGGCATGGCTATCCCATGAAGGAGGGGTGCTCTCTCACTTCCCCTCTCTGTATCAGCAGATTGCATATACCTTCTAGCAAAAATTTAGTAATTTTCATATTTATATGAATACAAGCAAACTAAAATGTACTCCTGTGTACTGAAAAGCTAAAACCTTTTAGACTGGGGCTGACAGTTGGCATGGTGGTTAAAGGCATTGGGACTCCCACATGGACCTGGAGTCTTGCTTTCTCACTTTCCCTCTCTCTGTCACTTGCTGGTCAAACTGAAAAATAATAATAATGATTGAAGTTAAATAAAATAATTATTTTTAAAAAACTTTTCAGACTTGCTATAACATTAATAGAAAACAAAATCCAGGAATATATGTGTATTACAAGTAAATGATGGAAGTAGGTTAGGTGACTGCTAAACTTTCCTTCTGCTTTATTTAGTCAATATGATTATATAATATCTTCATAAAGTCAAGCAGAACAAATTTCATCATTTGGGGAGAGTTTGAAAAAGGAACTATTTGCCCACATGCAAGCAGAATGCAAAGAAACTACAGAGGGAGTACAACAGCCTTGAACAAGGACAAACAGGGCTCCAATATCAGTCCTAGACTCAAAAGGGCAAAGTAGAGGTGGGCAGATACCAGGACCCATTTTGGTTCTTCCCATCCATTCTTTTTTTTTTTTTTTTTTTTGGAGAGGTTTTCGCTATAGGGCGCGTGCGCTCACCAGACAGAGAGAGACATAGAGACAGAAAGCGAGAAATCACTCCCTAGAGGGGATGGTCACGCTGCAATCCCTTCTCCTCCATTTTCCTCTCGGGATCTTGGGCACGCACGCACACGCACCCGGCGTGAGTTTTAAGCCACTGGGTCTGGGACGCAAACCGCGGTCGACTACGTGGGAGTCCAGCGACATAGCCATTACGCGAACTGCTAGTTCCCATTCCCATGCATTCTTTACACTGCAGCCAGGAGGTTGTTAAAATGTGAATAGGTCTTGTCATACATATATGCATGTGCACTCACACACACAGACTCCCGTAGCTTCAAGCTCTTTCATCACATCCCATAGTCCTTGAAGATAAAATTCCGTGTCCTTAACATAGCCTCCAAAGCGTTCTGTGATCTGAGACCAGCAGATGGTATAATGTTAGGTTGTTAGACTCCCACATAGTCAACTGCGGTTCAAGTCTTGGACTTGGTGGCATAAAACTCACGCCGGGCAGGAGTGAGTGTGTGTGTGCCCAAAATCTCAAGAGGAGAATAGATGGAGGAGAAGAGTTTGCGGTGTAGCCATCCCCCGGGTGGTGATTTTTCACTCTGTCTCTCTGGCAAGCACAGGTGCCCTATAGCAAAAATCTCTCTCTTAAAAAAAAAAAAAAAAAAAAAAAAAAAAAAAAAAAAAAAAAAAGCCTTCTGTGATCTCTCCTGAATACCACCACCAACCCCCTCACCAATTTCTCTAGCTTCTTCTAGGAGCAGGGTCTATCTCATTCTCAGCCCTTTAGTCACACTGGCTTTTTTTCATTTCCTTGGATTCACCAGGCTCTCTCCAACCTCAGGACCTTCACATATACTGTTCTCTGCCTGGATTACTTTTCACATCACCCTCCAAATTCATTTAACACCACTCATGCTTTAGTTGTGGGCTGAAATGTCACTTACTAAAAGAACTTTCTCAAAATGCCAGTCCTTATTATACACATTGCCACCTCTGTTACAGATTACTTAGCACTGTTGTCATTTTCTATTTATGTTTGTGCAACTGTGTGATGAATATATGGCTCACTAGATTGGAAGCTCCATAGGGGCTCACTGATGTACAGTGCTTGGCACCTGCCACCTGATAGAAGCTTGATAAACATATATATATATATATATATATATATATATATATATATGAATTATTTAATTTTGGAGCCAGCAGGTGGCATGGTCAAGGAGGGCACTGGACTCCCACATGGCTGACCATGGTTCAAGTCCTGGACCTGGCAACTTGCTTTCACACTTTGCTTCTCTCTGTGTCTTGCTCTCACTCTGTCTCTTTCTGATCAAATTAAAGATGAGTAAATAAATAAAGTTAAAAAGAAATAGTTCTAAAGTTTTTAAATTTTATTTTATTCATTCATTTATTTTAATTTGACCAGAAGAGAGAGAGAAAGAGAGAGAGAGAGAAAGTCAGAAAGCAAGCCACCAGGTCCAGGACTCGAACAGTAATTGGCCATGTGGGAGTGTCCAGTGCCTTAAACCACCACGCCACCCACTGGCCCCGAAGCTTGACAAATAATAAATGAAGGAACAAACCATTCTTACCAAGTGAAGGTCACTGTGTCCAAAAACAACTACCCGAAGAAGCTTCGCTCAGTTTCATTACACAACTTGCACTCATTCACTCACAGACTATTCACTTGCCGTTTCTTTGTGTCAGAGAGAATCAAAGGCAGCTGTTCCAGGGCTTCTCCTGAACATACAGTCTGTAGGCTGTTTGATGGCAAGAACGTGTCCGGAGAGCTTAGGCAGCTGAGCGGATATCCCGGTACTCAAAGCAGAGGAGAGGGAGCCCCTCCCCATTCTTGGCTCGTCAGACTGAGCAAAGGCAGATGGATTGAACAATCAATCATGACCCTTTCCAAAGGCCCTGAATGGTGGACCGGATCATGGTCAATGGACCCAGGTTACTGAACTCCACGTTTTGGCAAAGTAGGCTGAAGGATGAGTTTGGTTGTTTGCAGACAATTGCTAACCACAGAGAAAACCCTTGCCTTAAAAATCCAGTGGGGGAGGATGGGAGAACCAGCAGTTGGCGTAATGGCTATGTCATTGGACTCCCATGTAGTCAACCGTGGTTCGAGTCCTGGACACAGTGGCTTAAACTCACGCCGGGCACAAGTGCATGCCCAAGATCCCAAGAGGAGAATAGAGGAGAAGGGATTGTGACATGGCCATCCCCCCTTGAGAGTGATTTCTTGCTTTCTGTCTCTCTGTCTCTTTCTGGCAAACGCAAGCACCCTATAGGAAAAAAACTCTCAAAAAAAAAAAAAAAAAATTCCTCCTAGGGAAACCAGCAGATGGCATAGGGGTTACCACCCTGGGTTCCCACATGGCCAATTGTTGTTGGAGTCCCAGACCCAGTGGCTTGAAACTCACGTCCCGCACATGTGCGTGAGTGCCCATTGATCCCAGGAGAATTGAGGAGAAGGGATTGTAGTGTGGTCATTCTCACTTTCCCTCCCACTATCTCTGTCTCTTTTTCTTGCAAATGCATGCATCCTATGGCAAAAGTCTCTAAAAAATAATTCCTTGGAATTTTAAGGACTTTTAAGTATTTCCCAAAGCATTTCTTTTTATTAATAAACTCTACATCCTGTTATCTGATTTGTCTGACTTTATACCTGGATGGCAATGGCTATGCTTGGTTTCCTTATCCTCAATGAGGATGAGGTCTTTGTTCTTTAAGGTCATTGATAAGACAGTAATAGCAGTAACTAACATTAATTGATCATCACTTTTTGTCAGACTCTACTAAGTTCTTTTATTTTTCCTTTTTTTGTTTTTCATTTCAAGGTTATTTATTTATCTTCCATGAGAGAGCGAGACAGAGACAAGTACCCCACAATCCACCCCCAGTCTCAGTCAGTCTGGATCATAGGCATGTGTCTGATATGTACAGGGAGGTCCATGACGAGAGACCAGGACCCTCCCAAGTGGGTCTAGTCATAGCGCTGTCCATTGCCTAACCCCTGTGCTAAGTTCTTTACATGTATATAAAATCTCTTTCAAATCTTCACTAAATTAGCTCGTGATGGTCCCCTGCTTAAAACCATCCAGTGACTTTACACTTGGAAACTATTTTTTTCATAATTAGTTTTTTAACTTTATTTATTTTTATTTGACCAGAGAAGGACAGAGAGAGAGACAGTGAGAAAGTGAGAAAGCAAGCCACCAGGTCCAGGACTCAAACCGCAGTCAGTCATGTGGGAGTCCAGTGCCCTTAACCACCACACCACCTGCCAGCCCCAAAATGTAAACTATTTACTGCGGCCTTCAAGACCCTACATGAGCTGGCCTCTGCCTATTTCCTTCTTCTACTTCTTCTTCTTTTTTTTTTTTTTTTGGTAGACGTTTTTGTTTTAGGGCACATGTGCTTGCCAGAGAAAGACAACAGTGAGACAGAAAGTGAGAAATCACCCCTGATGGGGTGGCCTCACTCAATCCTATCTTCTCCATTCCCCTTCTGGGATCTTGGCCATGCATGCACATGTACCCAGCAGGAGTTTCAAGACCTCTGCCTGTTTTTGATGGCTTATCTCAAACAGCCCTTCCTCCTTCCTCTTCCTTGGCCAGCGAGCTGAGGTCCGGCAGAACCAGCCTTCTTTCTGTGGATGCCTCCCAGCCTCTGCACCAGCTAGTCCTTCTGCCTGGGATATGCTTCCCTCACATCCACGCGTAGCCGCCTCCTTCTGGTCATTTCTGTCTCAGCTCAAACTTTACCTCCCTGACTCCCCTCCCGCCCTCACCCTATTGCTTAACCACAGCACCTTTTTTATTGCCGCCTTAGCACATACCACCATCTGAAATGATCTTAATTGTTGGCTCAGTTATCACCTGCCTACCCGAAGGAGAACATTCAATCTCTGTGGACAAACACTTACGTGTCTTGTTCGCTCCCAAATTTTCAATGCCCAGAACAGAGCCGAGCAGGCATTTCACAAACATTTTTCCAATAAAGGAATAGGTAAAAGACCCACTGAGATAAGATACTTACACAATTTTATAGATGAAAAACCTAGGGCTTAGTGATATTTGGGGACGTGCACAAGATCTCAGAGTTAGCAAATAAGTGTTGGAGCTGAGTAAGAATCAGACTCAGGCCTAGCTGACTCCAACACTTGAGTTTTTAAAAAAATTTTTTCCCCTAGTTTTTGCTAGTATGTGTGCTCAGTGGAAAGACACAGAGCAACAGAGAGAGAGAGAGAAAGCAAGAAAGCACTCTCCATGGGGAATTGTCATGCCACAGTCCCTTCTCCGTTTCTCCTTCCTTTCAGGACTTTGGCCTGCATGCACATGCACCTGATGTGTTTCTCAAGCTTCTGGGTCCAGAACATAAACCATGCGGTTGGCCATGTGGGACCCAGACACCTTAATCAGCATGCCACTGGGTGGCCTACCTACCTTTTTTTTTTTTTTTTTTTAATTTGCCAGAGAGCTTGTGCACTTATCTTAGAGACAGAGAGAGTGAAAGCAAGAACGTGTGGCCACATACAATCCCTTCTCTTCCAGGGGCATGGTAACACCATAATCCCTTCTCTTCCATCTCTCCATTCTTTCAGAATTTGGGGCACAAATGCACATGTACTGATGTGTTTTTCAAATCACTGAGACTTGAACTGCAGTCAGCCATGTAAAATCCAGCAGCCTCAACCACTATGCCATGGGCTGGCCCCAGATTTGTGTTTTATTATTATTGTTTTAAACGATTTATTTAATTTTATCTGTTATTATTTTTTTTAAATTTTGCTATAGGGTGCATGTGCTCACCAGAGAAAGAGAGAGAAAGAAGGGAGGAAAAGTGAGAGAGCAAGCTAGCAGGTCTAGGACTCTAACCATGGCCACCCATATAAGAGTCTAGCTTTTTTTTTTTTTTTTTGGAGAGGTTTTTTTGCTATAGGGCACGTGCACTCACCAGAAAGACAGAGAGAGACAGAGAGATAGAAAGTGAGAAATCACCCCCCAGGGGGGATGGCCACACCATAACCCCTTTTCCATTCTCCTCTTGGGATCTTGGGCACGCACGCACACGCACCCGGCGTAAGTTTAAGCCGCCGGGTCAGGCACTTGAACCGCGGTCGACTACATGGGAGTCCAGTGACATAGCCATTACGCTAACTGCTGGTCCCGAGTCTAGCATTTTTAAAAAATATTTATTTAATTTCTTTTGTTATTATTATTATTTTAATTTGACCAGAAAGAGATAGAGAGGGAAAGGAGAAACCAAGCCAACTAGGTCCAGGACTCAAACCACAGTCAGCCATGTGGGACTCCAGCACTTTTAACCACCACAGCACCCACTAGGCCCAGAGTCCAGCATTTTAACCACCACGCCATCTACCAGAGTTCGTAGGGCACGTGAGCTCATGGGGTTGAGGGGGTGGGGGAAGAAAGTGAGAAATCACCCTTCTCCATCCTCTATCTTGATCTGGGGATTTTGAGTACTTATGCACATGTGCCTGGTGTGTTTTTCAACCCACCAGGTCCAAGACTTGAACTGTGCTATTGGTCATATGGGATCCAGCTATGGTAAGTCTTAACTACCTTGCCACCAGCTGACCCAGCTTGTAATTTTAATCACTACACGAACTGAGGTTTATCCTATGAATCATGTCATATACCCTCTCCACCACTACACCCATATTTTTTCTTTGCATAGGACCTAGCTTGAGAACTATGTAGCTAAAATATTGAATAAAGTACTGCAGAGTGTGAACTGGTACCACCACTCTGAATAACTGTTTGGAAATGATGTACTAAAGCTGAATCAGTCCTCACTATATACCTACTTTGTCGAGACAATGGTACAGTGGTAAATTGCAATCTTCTGCAAGGCAATTCCTCATTGAAAAGGACCCCATTCTGTCCAGAGACCATCCTGAGAATGCCAAGTCCGTGTATGCCCATGGTCCAGGGATGGCTGAAGGCTGAGGCTGGAATGCAGTATCAAAATCCTGTTGGAGGTTCTCTCTCTCTCTCAATCCACCTCTCTCATGAAAGAAATGAATAAATAAGTTACACACACACAGATATATATACATGTATTAACAATAACCATATATGGGAATATTCATAGAAACTTTTTTTGTTTTTGTTTATTTTCTGCACTTGTCAAAGACAGAGAGAGAGGGAGAGCGAAAAACACTCCCCATATGGGACATGGTCACACTGCTGTCCCTCTTTTTCCATTTCTCCATCCTATTGGGATTTGGGTCCTACATGTGCACCCACCCAGCATGTTTTAAAAGATGCTGGGGGTGGGATTCAAATCACATAGTTGGCCATGTGTGATCTAGCTCCCCCCCTTTTTTCTAAGAATTATTTAACTTTTTATTTAGTATTATTATTTATTTTCCAGTTTGATTAGACAGAGAGAGAGAGGGAAAGAGAGAAAGCAAGCCACCAGGTCCAAAACTTGAACTGTGCTCAGTCGTGGGAGTCCAGCGCTCTTAACCACCATGCCACCTGCCAGCCCCATGATCTATCTCCCTTGACCACCAGGCCACAGGGCCAACCCTAGAAACAGTGTTATTTTTTCTCTAGGGCATGCACACTCCTGGAGAGGACGATCACCAGTAGAACAGATAAATGTATTTATACAGTGCAATATTACACAGCAGCTAAAAAGAAACTATAACTACATACACATGAATAAATCTCTTTCACACACACATACAAAGTGTATAATTCCATTCATAGAAAGACTCAAAATAGGCTAAATTAATCTGTGATATGACAAGTCACATTAGTCGTTACCCTTGTGTGTGGAAATGGGGGATAGAGGGGCTTAGGGAAGGGATGGGCATGAGTAGGCTTCTAGAATCCTGGTAATAGTTTGTTTCTTTTTCTTTTTTTTTTTTTTTAATACTTATTTAACTTTATTTATCACTTATTATTTTTAAATTTGCTATAGGGCATGCATGCTCACCAGATAGATATAGAAAGAGAAAGAAAGGAACAATGAGAAAGCAAGCCACCAGGTTTGGAGCTTGAACTGGGAGTCCAGTACCTTAACCACCATGCTACCTGCTAGTCCCAATGGTTTGTTTTTTAATAATCTGAATACTGGTTACACAGTTGCGTTCCTTTGTAAAAATTCATGGAGTACTTTACTCCATGATTTGTGAACTTTTAGAATGTATTTATGTAGAAACACACATGACTGACAAGTTTTGTGCATGAAAGTGGTTGAATACTAACAATTTCATATGGTTCAACTAACATGTTCTCCCTCCGTAGATTACTTAAAGAAAAAAAAAAAGTCCTGCCCAACTGAACTGCATTGTATGCTGCTTTGAAAAACTGGTTTTGAGAAAGCCTCTGTCTTCCAAGGGCTCCTTGGCAGGTGGTAAACAGGCTAAGGGTGGTTGTAAATTCTTTCCCAGGGCCCGAGGTGGTGCACTTGGCTGGGTACCCAGCAGAGCCTGGATGAGGTGCAAGTCTGCTGGAGGAGGCCAGAATGTCCTGGAGCAGAGATGCACCAGCCCAGTCCCAGGCCCAAGATGTCTATGTTCCTGGAACGCACCAGCCATGCCCACCCTGGATTCTTTGCACTTCTGCACCCTCCTTCCTGGGCATCGTTGTGGCTCCTGCTTCCCAGTCCCAGACTCCTAAGAAAGGCTTACCCTGACTTCCCAAAAAGGGGCTACTTCCTTCCTCCAGTCTCTGACACATCCCTTTATTATTGCCATCGTGGGATCCACCAATACTCAAAATTATATTATTTGGACATTTACTTCTTTTAAAATCTTATTATTATTCAATTCGCTATAAGACATATGCACTCACCAGAGAGAGGCAGAGAAGAGAGAGAAAGTGAGAAAGCAAGCCGCCAGGTCCAGGCCTTGAACCGTGGACTCAAACTGTTGTCAGCCATATGGGAGTCCAGCACCTTAACCACCATGCTACCCACTTTTTATTACCTGTTCCCCTCATGAGACTAATTTGTATGAGAGCAGGGGATTCCTTTTATTTACTGTTGTATCTTCTGGGTCTGAAATGGTGCCTGAAACTAGTGACTTTTACTATCATAACCAAGTTAAAACCTTTAGTTTCTCTCTTACACAGAGCAACTAGAGCACCACAAACCTAGCTGTGCACCTGACTCTGAGCAAGTTACTTGAAAAGTCTTATGCCATGTAGTAGTACATGCCACAACCCTTTGGACTGAGCAGCTAAACGATCAGTACATCCATCCCCTTTTTACAGTCAAAGTTGGAAGAGTTGTAGAATTCTGCAAAGCCATCACATGCTTGGCATGAACACTCTCCCCCAATATCGAGAGAGAACCAACAGTGTACATAATCAGTCTTATATCATGCTAATTGCCATCACTGAAACTCGTCAAGCATCTCTGTAGGTCATGGTTAAAATCAGCCCCGAACTATGGTGAACAATTTAAGATACATAGCTACACAATCAAAATATAATTCTTTTTTTATTTTTTTAAGAGATTTTTGCCATAGGGCACATGTCCTGAGAGAGAGAGAGAGAGAGAGAGAGATGGAGACAACAAGAAGGAAAGAAGCCACCCCCCGGGGGGAATGACCATGCCACAATCCCTTCTCCTCCTGGATCTTGGGCATGCACGCATATGCACCTGTTGTCAGTTTCAAGCTACTGGGTCTGGGACTCAAACCATCGTCGACCTTGTGGGAGTCCAGGGATGTAACTTCTAGGCTACCTGCTAGCTCTCAAAATAAAAACTTTGTCCTATAAAAATTGTATTAGTTAATGCAATGATATGACAATCTCAGTATGTTTTAACTTTTTATTAATAAAAATAACTTCATTTGCATTTTAGCAGGCTTTTCTTTTTGTGTTTTTGATGCACCCAGAAAAATGAACTCCCCTTTTAAAAACAGTAACTCATGGGGTCAGCAGATGGCATGGTGGTTAAGACATGGGCTCCCACATGGCCGACCCTGGTTTGAATCCCTGACCTGGTGGCTTGCTTTCTCATTTTCCTTCTCTCTCTCTCTGGTCAAATTAAAATAATAATAAGAAGAAGAAGAATAATAAATAACATCATTCTAAGAACAGACAGACCTGGTGGCTTGCTTTCTCATTTTCCCTCTCTCTCTCTGTCTCTCTCTGGTCAAATTAAAATAATAATAGTAATAATAAACATAATTCTAAGAAGAGACAAACAAAAACACTCCAACTCTTTCTTTGGCCGGCCACAGTGCCAGATCAGTGACATAATGCTCTGCAATGCGGAAGTCATGAGGGAAGGTCCTGGGTTTGTGCCCCGAGGTCTTCCTATAGACACCAAGTACATGTGCCCATGATCCTAGCTGCTGAGACACAGGTGGATCACAGCACAAAGACCCTGTTGGGAGTGCCTCTCTCTTTTCTATTCTTTTTGAGATTATTCTTCTTATTATTATTTTGCCATAGGGTGCGTGCGCTCACCAGAGCAACAGAGAGAGAGTTAGAGTGACAGAAAACAAAAGATCATCCCTCTGAGGGGATGGCTACATCACAATCCCTTCTCCTCCATTCTCCTCTCAGGATCTTGGGCACGCAGACACACACGCCCAGTGTGAGTTTTAAGCTGCCTGGTCCAGGACTTGAACCGTGGCTGACTACATGGGAATCCAGTGACATAACCATTATTCCATCTGTTGGTCCTGGGGAGGGGCGGGGGGAGGTACCTCTCTGTGTCTCAAATGAATGGAGGAAAAAAACTTAGGAAAAAATTCAAACTCATTCCTTGCATCAAAACAGCTGGATCTGTGAAATAATCAACCAGTGTGTATTTGGCACCTACACTATGCCAGGCAATGTTTTCTTTCCCCCTTTTTGCCAGAGGTTGCCTGCACTTGCCAGAGAGAGACACAGAAAGTACCCTGAAATGGGGCGTGGTGATGCTGCAATCCCTTCTCTTCCATTTCTCTGTCTCGCTGGGATTTGGAGCATGCACATGCACGTACCCAGCATGTATTTTAAGCTGCCAGGGCTGGGTTCAAACCGTGTCGTGGGCCATACGGGATCTGTCTTCCCTAACCAGCAGGACATAGGACAGGTTCAACAGGTTACATAGTATTGAATAAGCGTCTTACATCTATCACCCCCATTCAAATTTACTCCACCCTTTGTGGTAAGCATTACTATTTTTTTCACATAACAGAGGAAGAAACTGAGGCACATGAAAGTTGAATAATTTGTCCCAAACTACAGAGCTTGTAAGGGTCTCATTAAGCCCACCAATCTGTGACCGATGTCTACACACCTGTGTCCAAAGCTCTCAAGGCCCCCAGTTGAAACAGCTGAACACACTGAGCCAGAAAGTTTAGGCGGTTCTAACCTCTGGCTCTGACACACTGGCTTTTCTTCAGAGGACCAAGGTCCCTTGCCTATCCTTGGCTATAGCACTCCCCAGGGCTACTTCCTCCCACTCAGCCTGGCTGAGTCTGCATTCCATAAATCTGAGCTCCAGGGAAACTTCTCAGGACCCCCAGGCTGCTCCCCACTCCTCTGCTCCGTAGCAGTTCCCGGTAGTTCCGTAGTTCCCATGCACCACTGATGGTAACTAATTAAATCAGTCCTTGATCAACTATTTGTTTAATGTCTATCTCCTCTACTTCACAGTAAACAGTAGCAGTTTCAGAATTTCTGTTTAGATGGGGGCAGGTAATCTGACTCGAGGGTTTTGCTTCCATTGTGTAGCACTGGATGTAACGTTAAGAAGTGCCAACGGAACACAGAAGTGAATGAGGGTGCTGATAAGATTGTAGCAAGAAAGCACATCCCACCCCTACCTCTCTGCTTCCTCTCCGTGGCATTATCACTGACTGTAAGCTCAATAAAGGCAAAACTAGTGCCTGTTCTTTTTATCTCTGGAACCTCAATACCTGGCACTATGCCTGATACGTAGGAAGTATATATCTTTTAAAAATAAGTAAATAAATAAAATAGAGCCTAAGACTTCTTGTTTGAAAAAGAGGGATGATAAGATCAAGACACAGCTTTCCTTTCTTTTCTTTCTGAGAGATTTTTGCTATAGGGAACATGCGCTTGCCGGAAAGACAGACAGAGAGACAGAAAGCGAGAAATCACCCCCAGGAGGATGTCCATGCCGCAACCCCTTCTCCTCTATTCTCCTCTCGGGATTTTGGGCTCGCACGCACATGCACCTGGCATGAGTTTTAAGCTGCAGGGTCCAGGACTTGAACCATGGTTACTATGTGGGAGTCCAGTGATGTAACCATTACACCATCTGCTGGTCTCTGGGACACAGCTCTCTAAAGCAGCAACATTACACAGGAAAACATGCAGAGTACAGGACTGGCACAAATGCTCCATAAATGCCTGTCACTGAATTGGAATTCCTACCTTCCCTCACCCCTCACTCATCACCAGGTCTGGGCAAGGTCAGGAGCATAATGAAAGGACCAAGCCCAGAACTGAGCCCACTGTACTCCCTGGCTATGATCGGTTTGGGGGTTAGGGTAAAAACACTGTCAGGAGCATGGGTAGGAGCGCCAGGCTGTTTGGATGTGTCTCTAGCAGACGAGGTGTACCTGGGGAAAACACGGAGCAGCTTTGGAATGAACAAAGTCTGCTGATGTAAAAAAAAAAAAAAAAAAAAAAAAAAAATCCCCACACAGCTCCACCAACCACCCTATCTAAAAAAAATGAACCTGGTGTCTTGGACCTGCTACGAGGTAAATGTTTTGGATTTCCTGCTGCCTTTCATTCTGTCCCCTCACCTCTCACTCCTTAGTCCCAGGGCTGCTGGAGATGTTTAAAACACAAAACAGAACGTATCACATCCTGCTTACAGCCCGTAACAGGATGATCCCTGAACTCGCAAGCTCCCTTCTCCCTTGCTCATGAGGCTGCGGCCAGAGCCCTACCACTGTCACCTCCACAGGCTAGTCCCCACATAGGGCCTCCACCCATAGATGTCTCTTCAACTCTCCCTCAGGCTCACTTCTCAGCCTTCAGGTCTCAACTCACCACCACTGCCCCCTCTGAGAGAGAGATGCCTCGATTCCCAAATCAAAATCAGGTCCTTCTCGGTCGTCTCCTCCCTCACCCTACCCCTCTGAGCATGCGTACTTTTCCCCTCCTGGCACTTTTCATGGCCTCAGACTGCATTGTCTGTCTCCTCAAAAGACTATGAGCTTCACAAGGGCAGGGAGAGCTCTGCGTCAACGCTGAGTCCCCAGAGTCAGGGCAGGCCCCAGCACAGAACCGATGAATGAACGATGAACACATTTCTCATCACTGCTGCCCCACACCTTTCCTGTTTAGGTTCTAAGCAGGACCAGAGGATGGCTTCCAGTGCCCTCCCAGACACTCTGAATCGCATTGCGTGGGCACTAGAAGCCCCTCCCCACTCAAGACCAGGACCTCCTCCTCTCACCATGGGGGGGCTGGAGCCCCCTACCTCCTGCCTCAGGAAAGCGGAGAAAAAGACCATGAAATGGATCCCTGTCTCTAGGCTAATTCCTCTAATAAAGGAAGCAAGGCGACAGCGACCCCCTCCCATCCTTTTTTTCTACCGTAGTTTTAAAAGGATTTATGTATTCCCCTCCTTGTAGCTGAGCAAGAACCATGGGTGAACAGCGGCTGGAAAATTACTGCTTCATCTTTCGTTGCTTAACGTGCTTAAATAACATGCAAAAAACAGGTCTTAGGTCTGAGGTGCTGAGAGATTGTAGCAGAGTAGACAGAACTGGGTTGCAAAGACCTAGAAAATCAGCACTGCAATTTCTAGTTCTTCCATTTACCAGGTACAGGACCTTGGGTTTCCATTTACATCAGACAAATGAATAGGACGATATAGAACTTCTATACCCCTGAAAGTCCTCAACAGCGATAAATATCTCCCATTGTCCTGGTGAAGTTTTTCCTCAGATGTAGAGGAAGATCTTGGCCCTGAAAGGAAGGCTGGGGTACCCTAGGGGAGGGTCTGGGTCTGTTCTGTCACCGGGGGCTGGGGAAGTCATCAAACTGAGGTGAGTCGGTGGTGCGAAGGCTTCAAGACTAGGACTCGGTGACCTTGGGCTCTTCCCTGGGCTGCCAGTCCCTGGAGCGCCAGCCCCAGCCGAACACCACACCTCAACCCTGTGACACCAGTTCCTCTGACAACAGCCAAGCGGAGCCCTATGGTGGCGTAGGAAGAAAAGGACATCCTCACAAGCTCTTGGGGAAGCCAGAACACCGGCAAAACGACCTTCCTGGGGACTCAGATCCTGATTTTGCCACCAATGCTTCAAAGCCACTGGGCTCGCCCGAGGCCACAGCTTCCTCCGTTCCTGGGAGGGGCTGGGCCTGCAACCAGGGCTCCTCGCCTTCCGGGAGTCAGGCCTAAAGGCAGGGGCTTTTCTTTTCATGGGCTTGGGCTGATCCTCCCCCACTCCCCATCATTAACTGTAAAGAAAGGATCCCCAGCCATTTCCATTTCCTCCACCGCTCAAGAACCCTGTTGTTATTTAATCCCGCAGCCACCCCGGCAGCATCCTTGGCGCAGCCGGCTCCACCCATCCACCTGGCCAGTTCTCGGCCGCTCCCGCTTCCCCCGAGGGGAGCTGGCGGCGGGAGGTGAGGTGGGGTGGGGCGGGGGCTGCGGTGCTGGGGAAAGGCTCCTACCGCAGCAAAGGGCCGCGGGCCTTTGGTTTAAGAGGCTCCTTGGGCCAGCGTCCTGTGAAGGCTGGGAAATGGACGAGGGTAGAGAGGGGCACCTAGCCAGGGCGGCCGAACGCCCGGGCACTGCGGACGGTACACTGGGGAGGATGGGGGGGGGGGGGGGGGGCGCTGGGAGGCAAGGGCTTGGCCTCCTCCGGCTGAGTTGCCAGAATCGCCCCGGGGGGTACTGGAGCCGGAAGAGGCCTCGGCACTCTTACTGTCCACACCCTGTAAGTGGGGGGAGGGGTGGTCCGCACTCACGAGACTCAGCCTTTGGAAAGGAACCAGATTCAGCAGCTGCCCTCCACCTTACTTTAATGTGAACGGTGAACATCTTCTTAATTTTTGGTAAACGCAGCTTCAAGATCCCTCCTCCCCCCCCCCCCCCCCCGCCCCGACGCCCCTAGGCGCCACTTGTCTAGAGAAAGGTCCCCGGCAGGGGTCTTCCCACTCCCCCTCACCCACCCTTTGACTGCCTGCGGCGGGTAGAGATCCCCAGATATAGGTGTGTCCTCCCCCACCCCTCTCTCAGCCCTGGATCCGGAGGCCTAAGCGCCCCCCGCCCCCCAGAGACACTGACGGTTCCTGTCCAGGCCCGCAGTGGTGTGAAGGTGGCCTTTACCTCCTCTCGTAGGCTGGGAGGGGTACAGCCCGCGCAGCTGAACCAGCTGCAACAGTCGCCGCCGCCCTCCATTCATGAAAAAAAAAAAAAAAAAAGGCAAGAACAGCCTCCACCCGAACCTCCACCCCTCTTTATAAAAGAACTACGGCCCATAGAGGAGCACGAGCCAGCCCCAGCAATCACGGGTTAAGTTCCTCTCCGGCCCCCCATTCATAAAAAAGGAGCGCAGCGCATGCGCACACGGGGGCTCTTGCGCCCACCCATTCATAGAATCGTGAACGAGGCGCGTGCGCACTGGAGCTCCCTGCCCTCCCATTCATAAAAAAGCCATTTTCCCAGGCAGTGGTTGCAACATCGCCGAGGAGGCAGTGGGCTGAGCTGACAGCGCGGAGCTGGCGCTGCGGGGCGCAGGGAGCCTTGCCGGTTTCTCCGACCGGCGTCTGCGAGTACAGCGGCAGCTGACCCGCTCTGGTTCGGGGATTTACACAGACGTGGAGCGATGCTTGTGACTCTGCGGCTCCTCAAAGTAAGTCCATGGCCGGTTTTGGGATCCTAAACTGTCCCCCACTGAGGCGGGACGCTACTCCCCCTCCGGCTGGGGCAATGGTGCGCTATTTCTAGGCGCGCCTCAGTGTTCGTTCTCTCTGCCTGCGCCTCCTTGAGTCTCTGCGGTGCGCCGCAGTTCCCTGACTCCCTCGGCCCGGCCGGCACGGCGCCGGGGTTGTTCACAGCCTGGCACCGCCGTTTCCGACCCCCGTGCATTGCCAAGCCTGGCTTCCCCGCCCTCTGCGACTCGGGAAGCCCTGTGCGTGTCCCGGGAGTTTGCCTCTGGCCTGGCTTCTTTCCTTCTCTTGCCACCTCCTGCCTCGGGCGCCGAAACGGGCGCCTCTGGGGTTGGTCTGGAGCCACCGCTTGGGTCTGGGGGGCGCCCTCTCTCTGGGCGGCTCGCCTATCCCCAGGCTTCGTGCCCACGGTACCAGCTTCTGCCGTAGATCTCCCCAGCTCGCCGCAGCGGCCTATGCTCGACGTAGATTTTTCAGTCCCCTTCGGAATCGTGACGGACTAGTTTTCCTTCCCTTCTACCTCCCCCTCGATGGTCACCGTGGGGCCGGCCCAGGACTGGGCATTTATGCTCCCTCTCCTTGGCGAGGCGGTTCCTCGCCGTCTGACCTTTGCTCCGCTGCCGCATTTTACGCTGTGCAATTGACTTGCAGTTGCTTTTCCCTTCCCTGGCTTCTGCAGGGCCTCAGCTACTTGGCCTCCCCGTGCCTCCTTATCTTCGGGCAAGGAGCTGTGCCAGGCCCCGGAGCCCCCGGGCCGCGGTAGGGCTGTGGTGGGGGCTGAAGGTGCGTTTACATAACGCCGGGCGTGTGGGAGCTGGAGGAAGAGGTTACGTGCGTAGGAGAGAGATAAGGCTCCTACTTTCCCTCCTTTCTTCTTGGTGGTACCAGGCTTGACATCACCGAGAGAAGGATAGAGACAGACGGTATGTTCTGAAAAATTCTAAATCGCCTGGGCCAGAGGGGCACCGAGGTGGGTGAGGGCGAGTTTGGCCAGCCTGAGCTGCTTGGCTCCGTCACTGGGGCCAGGGCTGTGCCCAGTTTCCCCTCCATGCAGACGATCAAAAAGCATTTAGACAGTAGCTGCTCTTGTGCAAGAAGACGGTTTCTCAATTCTCTTTGATTGGGGGCTGGGGGTTGTGGCAGAGAAGGCAAGAGAGGCAGAAAATGATCGCATGGCTTGAAGGACTAGGGGATGGACGGAAGAGGCAAAATGGGCTGAAGGAATTGGATGGTGGGCGGAGGGGAGAGCGGCTGGCTGATTCTTTCCACCAGCTGCTGGATGGGCATCCATATTGCTAGACCTGGGTGAGGGCAGGAGGCTGCCTTCTGGCGCAGGGAGACTCCCGGATCCCTCCAGCGTGTGGTTAGAGTTGGAAGGAAAGGTGTAGATTCAGTGGGCCTCCAGAGGGGTTGCCCCAACCCCTCTTTCCAGCCTCCAAATGAGTGGCGTGATTCTCTCCCGTTTGGGGAGAGGCCAGACACATTGGAGGGGCGGGAGCAAGCGCTTGTCTGGTTAACCGACCAAGGTGCTCACCTTCTGACAAACCCCTGGGAATACGAAGCTGGAAGGTAAAAACCCAGAGCAGTTGAGAAATGTAGCTTTATCAATCTCTTAATAAGCTCGGTCTGGCCTGAGGGCCTACCCAATCCTACCCAATATTGTACTGGTGGATTTCACAATGTTTAGAATTCTCTGGACCTTCCCACAAGTGGAGCCCAAATATCTGACATTTTCACCTTCTTATTTCTCTACTTTTTAGGGGCTGGTGTGGGGCACACTAGGGAAGATGGGGTTGCCATTGCTCTCTCCCAAAGGGTGGGAAAGAAATTGCAGAGATGTCCACTGTGAACCGGTGTTTTCCTCCTAACATCCCTTGGGGAGGGCCTCACAGGCGGCCAAGCTCCAGGCAGACTAACATGGTGGGCAGAAATGGACCCTGACCATCTGAGCTCTGGGAGGCAGGGCAGGCGGGGGCATTTTGGTAGCAGATTTCTGAACTCTTGATGGACAAATATTGGTCAGCAAGGGTGAGGGAGACCATCTGTTGGTTAACTTTCATTTTATGCTTTGAACTCAGAAGTCATTTCCCTTTTTGTGGGGTGTTAATGCCCTTCTGTCCTTAACGCTCTTGCCCATCCCTATGACTTTTTCTAGATTACAATGAATTGTCTCACTGGAACTTTGGTTGGGGCTGGCTCTGAAGAATGGAATATAGAACCGAGTCTAGGCTAAAGCAGGGCAGAGGCTGGGGACCAGTGGGCATTCATGCCTGCAGGTGCCATTTTTGTCTGTGTCCTTCCAGAATTGCTGGGAGGTGTGGATCTTTGGGAATTTACCCTCTACACAGGTCATACCCCTAACCCCTACCCTGGTAAGACTGACATCAGGGTCCAGAGGTTTGGCTGACTTTTTTCTTTTTTCTTTTTTTTTTTTTTTTTTGAGAGGTTTTTCCTATAGGGCGTGTGCGCTCGCCTGAGACAGAGAGAGACAGAGAGAGACAGAAAGCGAGAAATCACCCCCCGGGGGGATGGCCATGCCGCAATCCCTTCTCCTCCGTACTCCTCTCGGGATCTTGGGCACACACGCACCCGACATGAGTGCCACCGGGTCTGGGACGTGAACCAAGGTCGACTACGTGGGAGTCCAGCGACATAGCCATTACGCTAACTGCTGGTCCCTGGCTGACCTTTTTGAGTAACAAACAAAAGCAGTTTTTCAGAACAAAATTTGAAAGTCAGTGATTTAAAAACGAAAGGAAATAAACCCGCCAACATCTTCCCAAGTGGTCCTTGAGGCATGTTGCTCTGGGATTTCATACTTTGGGATCACAAGTGCAGACTTCAGTTTCTGATGCCCCTTGGTGTGGCATCTTCCACTTTGGGGCCCCCACAGGCATTTATGCTTCCTTGGGCCATCCCTTTAGGTAAGTAAGGCCCAGGTGTTGGCACCAAGGCTACCTAGGAAAGAGCCCTCCTTTTTACGCAGAGAAATTCAGTATTCTTAAGGGTCATCTTGCTTCCGGCAGGTGGCGTGGTGGCTAAGGGCGCTGGACTCCCACATGGCAGGCCGTGGCTCGAGTCACAGACCCGTTGGCTTATTTTCTCTCTTTCGCTTTGTCTCTCTCTGGCCAAATTAAAGTAAATAAATAAATCAAGTTAAATTTTGAAAGTTAGTGGGCATTGGGACCAGCAGTTAGCGTATTGGCTATGTCGCTGGGCTCCCATGTAGTCGACGGCGGTTCAAGTCCCGGACCCGGTGGCTTAAACTCGTGCCAGGCGCATGTGCGTTTGTGCCCAAGATCCCAGAGGAGAATGGAGGAGAAGGGATTGTGGTGTGGCCATCTCCCCTGGGGGATGATTTCTCGCTCTCTGTCTCTGTCTCTCTCTGTCTCTGGCGAGTGCACGTGCCCTATAGCAAAAACCTCTCAAAAAAAAAAATGTTAGTGGGCAAAGCTTTAAAAAAAAAATACAACCATCTCATTTAATTTGGTTCTGAATCCCTAGTGTATGTCACCTGGCCCCTACTGAGATGGAAGTTCCCTTGGGTTGACAACCTAGGGAGAATTCCCACCCAAGCCTCTGGGTTTGAGGCTGTAGTTGAAAATCTATTACTATCAGACAGGACAGGCTTCTAAGGGAGGGACTGGCCAGAGTGGAGGAGGTTCCATCTCCTGGTCAACCTGGAACTCTTTGACAGAGGGAAAAGCAGTGACTCACTGGAATATATTCCTGATCTTCCAAAGAGCCAGAGAAGGTGATGAAGAATCACTTTCGAAAAGCTGTATTGCTCCTTTCAGACCAAGCTAGGGGCCAGGGCAGAGTGAGTGGCTAGTCAAACCTGCTTGTCAGGGGCCCCCTCTGCAGAGGAGACAAGGGGCCCGGGACTAGTGCTCATTGTTATAATAGGGCTTTGAGTGGGGGGCCTAATTTTAAGGGTCCCCTTCCTGCACAGGAGGTGTGGGGTGCTATATGATGTAAGAGCGGGATATTCTTGGCTCCCAGGAGTCTGGGGCCACCTCGCAGATCCGGACAGCTGACAAGGCTGGAGAATGGATCCCGGACATGTGGCTGGGCTTAAGAGGCTCCACCGTTCAGCTGTGATGGTGATTGTTCTTCCCAAGGACAAGCCCCAGTCAGTGAAGGAAGCAAGGGCACTGGGGAGGGAGCACAGATGTGCTGGATGGAGCGGAGGGAAGGGGCCCTTCGGGGCAGGTGGCCACTTGCAGAAGAGTGGCTTCCCTTGTCGAGTGTCTGTCTTTTTCTGGTTGGGGGAAGGGCGAGTCATTTCCTGTCCCTGTCCCTAGAGTAAGCTAAAATCTATTACTGTAAGTTAATGTCTTGGTGGCGGGTAGGGAGACGAATTCCATCTTGGTGTCCCTCGGGGTCTTGGGTTCTATTCCCACCCTAGGCTCCTTTGAGCTTCCTTTTCTGATTCTTTGCTTCTAAGCCCTTTTTATGGGGATCTGAGCAGAC
The DNA here is from genome assembly GCA_026018925.1 of Tupaia tana. Lineage (NCBI taxonomy): Eukaryota > Metazoa > Chordata > Mammalia > Scandentia > Tupaiidae > Tupaia > Tupaia tana. The sequence continues at coordinate 29,318,856 of JAKSZU010000014.1, read as the reverse complement.
AGCTACTAAGAGGGCAACACGGTTCAGAAACTTGAAGCCAATTAAAATGCCCCAAAGCCAAAGTACAATCAAATTCGCCTGCCCACCCGAGCGCTGGGGCTTGGAGTACAGCTGACAGGTTATGGGAGAGGGAAGAGGAGAGAATTGGGAAGGGATAACTGGTGGTGGGACCTCTACGAGATTATTAGCAGAGGTGAGCCTTGGTGCTGGTGGTGGAGGAAGCCTTATTCTCCACCTGGGGCTATTTTCAGCGGAGGTTGTCTTCCTCCTCTGTAGGGTGTAAGGAGGGGCAAGTCCCTGGCTCTCCTCCCCAGCTTCCCCTTCACACACACACACACACACCTTTTCTAAATCTTTTTGAAAGCAATAAGTCATCATTTGATTGTAACAGCCTAATTAATTAAACTGTGATATTAACACAAAGAACTCAGCAATAGGGGTGGGCGGACCTGGACCCAGACCCTCCCTCAGCAGCCTGGAGACCTTTATTCGAAGTTGTTAAAGGGTTAAACAACCTTCACTGAAAGAACCTGCTGAGACTGAATGAGGCGGTGCAGAAACTGCTCATTCATTCAGAGCCTCTTGCCAGTTTGTCATTAGCTGACCTGTAGTTTGCAAAGTGCAACTGTCAGATTTTCCCGATTTTCCCGATATTTCCCAACTCCCCTCCCTAGGGAAAGTCAAGGGGAGGGTGTGGGTGGGTGGGAACAGGCATTCTGCTCAATTGTGCAGACATTTAACATCCTTGTGCCCCTTGATTCCTTCCTGCAGCCTGTGTTGAACAGCCTGCAGCCCCCTCCCTCCTAGGTACAAATGCAGTGAGTGTCAGACGAGCCTCCCAGACCTGTCATGAGCACATGTATGGCTGTGGGCTGGGGCTTTCGCTGGCTGCTGAGTCAGTATTCTAGGAGTCTCTTCTCTAGCTGTTCCATCCCTTCTCCAAAGACCTGGACCGATGAAGGTGCCCTAGGGACCCTTAAGTTCAATTTGATAAGTAGGGAGGAAAGGGGATTATCTTCCACCCCACAGTTTCCTTTTAGAGAGTATTTTGTAGTGAAAAAACCCTGCACATGAGACCCATTCACTTTAAGAAAACTAGAAATGAAGTCAGTAAAGGGGGGGATGAGCCTACAGAGAGATGGCAAAGAACCTTGAATGGGAGTGGTGATAACTTGAGCCCTATGATCTCAGAGCCTTCCTTGAATAAGAGATGACATCCCCTTCCTCCCCCACCCCTCATCTTCACTCTGCACACTGAAAATGCCCCTCATTGCGGATAGTAAGATGTAAACCGTAAACCCTGCCTGGCTTTCCTGCTGGTTGGGTTGTATGAGTCCCAGGATGGCCTGATGACGTTTCCCTGAGGGCTAGAGGCAGACTGAGGAGGCTGCAGGAATAAATGGCTGTGAGAGTGATCGGCCCTTTTCATCTTCCCGTGTGTACCCAGAGAGAGGTTACAGAGGGCCACGGCCAGTCACTATAAGTCAGGGTGACACTTTTGGGACTTCTGCTGTCTGCATTTGGATCCTGCCCTGGCCGCTCCATAGCACAGTGACCTTTTGTGCTTCCATTCTCTCCTCTGCAAAATGAATGCTCTCCTCCAAGGTGATGGTGAGGATTAAATGAGAAGAGAAATCACTGGGGGCTTAGCACAGAGCCTGGCACCAAGAAACGTTTCCGAAGTATTAGCTGCATCCTTAATTATTATTTCATATTACTAGAAGGTTGTGTGGAGGTAAAGACATCCTTTCCCTTAGCACTAATCCATAAAACTGCTGCCTAAAACTTGCTAGAGGTGCTCCCTGGGCTAAGTGGAGTGCTGGCTTTGTTTCTCTGTCCAGAGTCTTCCAAATTGGCCATCAGTCTCCCAAGGAGCCTAAATGAGGCAAAGCCTCCTCTCCTATTTATATTATAAATCTCTTCCTTCCTTGCAGGGGAAGCAGAGAGTACATGTTAAACTGCACTTAAGATCATCAGGGTTCCTCCGATTGGAGGTGGGTGTGTCCCAGTGCTCCCAATGCGTAGAGATTGATCTACTGAACCATCTGAGAGAAGGGGTTTTTTGAGACATCATTTAGCTGTGCTGAAGGGTTATCATCAGGCAGTTCAGGAAGTTGTTTTTCTGTGTCAGCCAAATAAATTCAGCAGAGGCTCTTAGAGAGCCCCACTGCCAGCAGGGAGATGAGGCCACAAGGCCTAAGAAGGTCTGAACCCTGGAACTCGCAGTCAACCATTGTTTTTTGCTGAGTGGCCAAAAGGATTCCTGCATCAGAATTAAGATAGGGAAGACACATTTCAGAGCCTGTCTGCTGCAGTCATCAGATGCTCCATGTCCCAAGAGAGAGCTGAGTTACTGTGGCCAAGCTCCCACCCCCGTGTCTGGCCTCAGATGCAGGCCCAGATGTTGACAGCTGCCTCTGGAGGGTGATGGGAGCCTGTGAATGCCAACAGCCTCCTGGCCGGTCCCCGTCGTGCATTGCTGTGGCTGCTTCTACCCTGCCTTCCTTAGCGGGATTCCCCAGTGAATGGAAAAGTCCCACCAGGAAGCCAGGGTGGGAGCAGCGGCTGCAGACAGACCCGCTTCCGGGACCTGTTCAAATCCTTGAGCCTTGCCCGTGTCCTTTGCTTCATCCAGAGGAGAGGCAGCTGTTTTCAGAGAACCCCAGTAATGGAACTAGGGAAAAGAAAGTAGATAATCTGCTTGCCGGGGGGAGGTACCTGTACTTTCCCCACAATGTGACCAGTTCCAACCCTGGTCCTGAGAGAGGAAACCTATCTACATGGGGCAGCAGAATCTTCTAATTGTTGCTGACATCCTGTTCGCAGGACCCCGAGTATTCTTGACCAGGACTTACAGAGTCTAGGTCTTTGCTTTGAGGGTTCTGGCTGAGACAACTCTTGACTGGTACCAGAGAATCTTATCCATGGCATTTTTCTATTCTTAAGCAAGTTACCGTTTTTTCTCCAGACAAAGTTCCTAGGCTGGTCACTAGACCCCAAACTCATTTATTGTAGAAAGTGGCCGGGCTGAGGTAGCATTCCAAGGAGTTCATCCTTGGAAAAACTCTCTCCATAGATGCTTGCTTGCCTTGCTCTGACTAGCTCTGACCACAGGTTCACCAAGGGAGGCTGCCGTGGCACACGACTGCTCTTCCACGGGAGACCTGCCAGACATTTAAGGCTAACTCCCCTAGAAGGACATCTCCCATTCAAGGGCCATACTCTGGTTCCATCTGAAGAGAACACCAGGGTGTGCATTGCCACTAGGTGCACCTTCTCCACGACGGGAAAGACAAAGCCTGTAAAAAGATACTAGCATCTTCTCAGCTGGCAGGGCCAGAGGAGGAAAGCCAATAGTTAATGCCTTGTGTGAATGAGAAATATCAGTTGACCTAACATTGAACCTGTAGAAAAAGTCCTGAAGCATTTTACATTTAGTGGTACAGATGATACACAGATGAGAACCCCATGGCTGCCTTTTTTTTTTTTTTTTTTTAAGAATTTTTCATTTAATTTTATTTGTTGTTACTATTCTTTAATTTGAGCAGAGAGAGAGGGAGAGAGAGAAAGCAAGCTGCTAGGTCCAAGACTTGAACCATGGAACCATGGTCGGCCATGTGGGAATTCAGCACCTAGACCTTAATGCCACATGCCGGTCCCTGCTTCCTTTTTAGGTTTTTGCCATAGAGTGCATGCATTCACCAGAGAGAGAGAGACTGTGAGAGGGAAAGTGAGAAATCACCTCTAGGGGTGATGACCACACCACAATCCCTTTTCTTCCATTCTTATCTTGAGATTTGGGGCACATGCACATGGCGCTCTGTGTGATATTTAAGCTGTCAGGTCTGTGATTCAAACCATGGTCGACCATATGGGAGTCCAGTGCCTTAACCACCATGCCACCTGCCGGCCCTACTAACTGCCTTTTTAATCTAGCCTCTTTATAAACATTTCATCTAGAGCTAGTTCATTATTTTAGGCAAGCTAGAAGCAACTAAAGAAGTGCTTCTTCCCTAGCAATCTAAAGTGTTTCTTTATTTTTAAATCTGCTAACTAGCATGTGTGTCCCCTTGCCGGATGAGGGTGATGGCCTTCCACAATCCCTTCTCCATTTTCCTCTTGGGCATTCAGGCATGCACGCACACACAGATACTCACTTAACGAGTTTTTCAAGCCCCCATGAGGTCCAAGACTCAAACTACATAGTTGGCCACGTGGGTTCCAGCCACCTGAACCACCATGCCACTGACCGGCCCTTAACTATTACTGATCAAACTATTTTCTCCAGGTAGGGGAAGGATAACTGAGTTGCCCTGAAAGCCATGTCCCCCCCACTCCTTATTATAGACAAGCATGGGTGGGTCCCAGAAGTCAGATGTCATTCTCTGCTTGGAATATTAGAATGGACCAACTGTGGAGTCCAAAGGGATGGAGTTAACTAAAAGAGGAAATCTGTCCACAGCCCTTTCTTGGGCAGCACCTTTGAGGCAAGACAAATCTAACAGAGGAGGGGCAGGATCAGCTCTCTTAATTAGAACATCATTAGCATATTGGAAAAGCATTTACCAAAGCCTAATGCATTAATCCAAAAAAGTGTTTTTATGACTGTTATTTTCCCATTCGAATCCTCCCCTGCTCCCATCTCCTGGGATTCTTAAGATTGGGGTGGAATCTTCCCAGAGTCTAATCTTTCCCTTGGATTCCAAATCGTGTCCCCTTGAGCAGAGGTCTTGGCCTTCTGCTGCTATTTCTTTAAATTGATCTCCAGCCGAATTCCAAATGTAAAGGTCAGCAGGCAAGGAAATGGCACTTCTAATAGAAAACAATGTGCACTTTCTAAATTTGAACCAAGCCGTTTCCGCTCTTTGATTTAAGTGACTTCCTGGGGTTCCGTGTCAGGCACTGCAGTTGAATCTCTGGCCAGATTCCAACGTAAAATTGCACTCTCTCGGTGAAATTAGAAACTGATCCAGGGTTGGCTTCGCTATTCTAGTAAATAGCATTTAGGCTGAATGTTCAGCTCAGCACTTGGAAATGGGTGATGTGAGTGCCCCTCAGAGGATTTCCCATCCAAGTTGTCAGAAGCTCACCTACCCAGGCGTCCTCAGTCACTGGAGGCGGCGGCTCTCAGAGGTGGTAGTATTAAGATCCTGGATGTGCAGGTATCACATACAGCCTTTTCCTTCTCTTGTGAATTCTGAAATAAAGGCTTTTGTTTATCCAGCTGATAAACTCCCTGGGAGCACGCAGGGGCTGTCTGTGTGCAACGCATTGTTCTCAGCACCCCGCACAAGGCCTGGCAGGTAGCGCCTCCAAGTCCTCAGGAAATGTAAACTGTTACTTGCGGACAGTGACAAATTGTTGAGGTTTTGCCACATGCCAGGCAGTATGCTAGGAACCGAATATACGGTATTCTCATTTGATCCTCACAAGAACCCATTTTACAGATGACAGAACCAAGGCATAGAAACCAATTCTTAATGAGCTTGCTAGGCCAAGGTGAGAGAATTCAGACCGGCGTCTGACTCCAGAGCTTGTGATTCTGGATCTATTTACCTTCTATTCACAGGGACTGCTTAAGTGAGCTCAGACTGAAGAGGGTTAAGTCCTGCTAATGGCAGTTTTGTGTGACTTTAGACAAGTTGCTTTGAACATGGGTTTTCCGTAACTAGGAACTGGGGGGAGAGGGGGGATAGTAGTTACTCTTCAGGATGATTGTGAAATGTTGACCATGTCTATGATGTTTGGACGGGGCCTGGCACACCGTAAGTGTCGATGAGTGTCATTTCTACCACTGATTATTGTTGTGGTACTCATCTCCTTGGAGTCACTGGAAAGTCCACCGAGGGAATTTAGTTCTGGTTTCAATTGGGCTCCCAAGGACCTGATTGGGGGGGTTGGTGTTGGCAGGCTGCATACTGATGCCTGGAATCCATTCTCTCTTCCTTCTCCCCACTCCTCTCCCCCCAGGGCCCCTAGAAGCCTGTTACTCGCTGCAATCCAGGACCTCCGGCCCCATGGAGCCCCCAATCCCACCGAGCGTCCCCTTGACTCCCAGCGCAGTCATGGTTCAGCCCCTTCTTGACAGCCGGGTGCCCCACAGCCGGCTCCAGCACCCGCTCACCATCCTGCCCATTGACCAGATGAAGACCAGTCATGTGGAGAACGACTACATAGACAACCCTGGCCTGGCCCCCCCAACTGGCCCTAAGCGGACCCGGGGTGGGGCCCCAGAGCTGGCACCGACGCCTGCCCGCTGTGACCAGGATGTCACTCACCACTGGATCTCCTTCAGTGGGCGCCCCAGCTCAGTGAGCAGCAGCAGCAGCACATCCTCTGACCAGCGGCTCTTAGACCACATGGCACCCCCACCTGTGGCTGACCAGGCCTCGCCAAGGGCTGTGCGCATCCAGCCCAAGGTTATCCACTGCAAGCCCCTGGACCTCAAGGGCCCGTCGCTCCCACCAGAGCTGGACAAGCACTTCTTGCTGTGCGAGGCCTGTGGGAAGTGTAAATGCAAAGAGTGTGCGTCCCCACGGACGTTGCCCTCCTGCTGGGTCTGCAACCAGGAGTGCCTGTGCTCCGCCCAGACCCTGGTCAACTATGGCACGTGCATGTGCCTGGTGCAGGGTGTCTTCTACCACTGCACCAACGAGGACGATGAGGGCTCCTGCGCTGACCACCCCTGCTCCTGCTCCCGCTCAAACTGCTGCGCCCGCTGGTCCTTCATGGGCGCCCTCTCCCTGGTGCTGCCCTGCCTGCTCTGCTACCTGCCTGCCACCGGCTGCGTGAAGCTGGCCCAGCGTGGCTACGACCGCCTGCGCCGCCCAGGGTGCCGCTGCAAGCACACGAACAGCGTCATCTGCAAGGCAGCCAGCGGGGATGCCAAGGCCAGCAGACCCGACAAGCCTTTCTGACACTTTGAGTCAAAGCCCCAGCGCCGTTCCTGGAAACTTGGTTCCCTTCCCACATCTGAGAAGACCACAGCAAGGCCAGGGACTTAGCCTCCCGAGGCTGACCGTGTCACCAGTCTGTCCACTCCCACCCCAGCTTTGGAAGGAATAGAGACCACCACCGCCCACTCTCTAGTCCCAAAAAGGATGAAGACGTACTTTGGGGGTTTTTCATGGTCCTGGAACATTGTGTCAAACAGACAGTGGCAGGGACAGGGTGTGGTTTTGGTGTGTGTGGGGGGGGTTCTTTTTCAGAAGACGGAAGACAGATGTGGACACACCAGAAGGCGCCGCTGCCGATCGGCCTTTCCGGCCTCTCCGCCCCTTTGCCATTGTCCCCGGCCCTCAGGAGCTGGCTGTCTAGGGGGGGATTGTTCACCGAGTGCCAGGGTACCTGGAAGACGACCTTGGAGTCTTGGCTTCTCTACCTTCTTCTCCCTCCCTCCTCACTCCAACGTAGGTTGCTCCGACGTCTGGGTAGTCCCTACTGTATATACTTGGGAGCACCCTGAGAACAGAGGACAGCAGGGGAGTCTAAGCCTCGTTCCTCCTCCTGCCTCCCTGGAGCCACAGGATGGATTTAGGAGCCACTGCACAGTGAATTTCTCCCTTCCAGCTTCATCACTAACTCTCATTTTGGGGGCGTTCCACTCATCGCACCGTCCTTCGGTTCTTGCCGAGCCCAGACTCGCCTGCCCACGTCGTGTCCTGAGTTCTCTCTACTCAGATCCTTTCCAGAAACTTCATGGGTAGAGGAGGCCAGGGGAGGCACCTGCGAGACCAAATATCATTTTGCCAATGAGTCTGAGGCTGTGGTCTCTGGATCTCAGTCATTTCGTTTTTATAGAATAATTAAACCCGATGCTAATGGTGTTTAAAAAAAATAATAATAATAAAACAACTTGCTTCCTTTAGGGCCATCCCCAGGAAGGGCTGATTTCAAAATCTGGGGGTGAGCAACCTCAAGGAATACAATTCCCCTTCCCGACCAAGAAGAGGATTTTTAACAGCAAAGAAGAGAGGCAGCACCTCCCATTGGCAGAATGGCGGTTGAGCCAAGCTGGGTTTGGTTTCTTCTCTTCCAATTCTGCTGCTTGCTGTCGTAGCCTTTTGTGTACAGTGCTGTGTCTGTTTCTTTCATGTAAATAGAAAGATGATGAAAAAGTCTATTTTAGTGTAGGAAGCCCCGGCAGGGGAGTCAGAAGAGCAAGAGAGAGAGTGGGGGAAAGACTTTTCAGGGGCTTCTGGGGTTGAGCCCTGCTTTTGTGCATAGCCACACTTCCCCACCCCCACGGCCCCCCAAGACGTAGCAACTCTTTCTCTCAAGGTGCTAAAGGACTCAGAAAGTGCAGCACGTCCAGTGGGTAGGTACTTGTTGCATGCAAAAGCTGTAGTGTGTCTGGTCCTTCTTCCCCCTCTGTCGTGTGGGGTTTTTACTTTGTGGTATTTTGTTTCCCCCTCTAACAAGAGGAAGTGGCTGGGGTCAGAAGAGCTACCCCAGGTGTCATTGGAAGCACATCAGGCAGAGCGTCTGTAGCATTTCCAGTGCGTTCTGTAGGAACAGAACTGCCTCCAGAAGGGAGGCAGGGAGGCAGGTAGCTGTGATTGGCATGCACCCCATGCTTCTCAAGGACTTTTTTTTTTTTTTGCCTTCTTAAAGACTAGTAGTAACATCTTATGATTTAGAATAAGTTAATTGTAACCATAGGTATTTATTGATTGGAGGAAGGGAGGGTCTTATTATTTTCGGCTTTATTTATGTAACATTTGCTAGCTTGTAAAAGGCGAGTAGGAAATACTGCATCTGCATTTTCTAAAGCTGATTCATGCAGCTACCCTTGCCACAGTCGTGATGGATAGATAGGTGTTCTTGCACAAATCCGAGGGAATGGTAGGAGAAAACACATTTAGCCAACCACTTAACACTAATTGAATGTATCAGAAGTACTGAAGGGACTGGAGAGGGTTTCCTCAGATAAGGTGTGCAGAGGTGGCTCCCCAAACAATAGCGCACATGTGCACTCTCTGTGAGGCCTCGAACTTCTCCCAGGGCCCCTCCCTCAAATCTCCATGGAAAACTTGACCCAGTGGCTGGTTGCACTTTGGTGATCCCGGTGGTCTGTACACCCATTCTGTGGAGAATTGACTGACATATAAGCTGTGTATGCACACACACACACACACACACACACACACACACCCTGCCCCACCCTACACTGACCCTCTATTGACATATGGACCCTGTTTCCTGGCAAATGGCCTCTTGAACCCTGACTTTTTGTGTACATAGTTGTAAACACGGATTTTTGTGGGTTTTTGGTTTGCTTTTTTCTTTTTTTTCCCTCTTCCCCCTCTGTTTTGGCTTGTTCCTTGGGGTTTGTGTTTAATCTACTAGATGGATGTCTACAGAACTCTTCCTGAGAGTCCACCTCGGTGTCCCACATGCCCAGTGGTGAAGGGAAAGTGAAGGAAGCACCCTTGGTCTCCCAGTTCTGTCGTGCAGCAATCCCTGGGCACCGCCAGCGTTCGCTTTCTTAACAGCAATGAAAAGCTGGTTTGCCTGTGGCGGCTCACTCCAGCTGGGAGTCTGTCAAGGCCCACGGAGGGAGCGACCAAGTACTCAGAAACATGGCACGTTTCTGTAGCTGCTTCTGGCTGGCTGTGTTTCCTGTTGCCCAGGGCTGGCTTGCCCAGATTATGCCTCGATCTTCTTGGAACAGGGCCAGCTGGTTCCCACTTCTGTTAAACCTAGGGTGGGTGGTGGCTCTGCCTGGAACGGAATGGGAGGCCAAGCCTGGGTCCAGGACACCTTTAGGGGGCCTTGCCTGCTCCTCTGCCCCAGGTGTTGTAAAGGCCAGCATTCCAGCAAGCACCCTGGGAATGGGGTGTAGGATAGAGATCTCCCAGATAAATGATGGGGTGCTACCAAGGCTTCTCGGAGTGCCTGGCTGGAAGGGGGTGAAGACCAATTCCTCCATAGGTATGGGCCCTGTGACAGCTGATGGAGATGAAAGACCTTCATGTGGTGTCCCCCAGGGTCTTTCAGCACGAAGGAGCCTGCATCGTGCCCCATTGCATGCTGGAGTGAGGCCCAGCCAGAGTGACTCGTCCAAAGTTGCACACAGGAAACGTGGACCAGAATCCAGAAGCCTGTCACCCTTAAAGTATCGTGCCCTCCCCCTTCCCATGCTGCCCCTGGAAGTGTCTACTGGGGTTGGGCCACACCGCTTTGCTCTGGACACCTCCCTCGGGCATCCCGCAAGCCTCGCCAGCCTTCTGGTTCATGCCTTTGGTAAGCATTTTCACGCCCTCTCTGCTTCCTGTGACAGTCGATGACAAACCCTGCGTTGCCATTTTTTGCTGTGGGTAACTTACGTGCTATCTTATCTTGCTTTCTCTTCTCACGGTTTGGTTTCGTGTTACAAACGGAAAAGCTGTTCAAGGCTCCCATCCCACCTCATTCCTACTTCACCCCCTCCCCCCACACTGTACCCCCTTCTCACCCTACCACAGAAGTTACCACAGAAGGTTTCCTTTGTATAGAATATTTATTTTGAAGCTCTATTTTAATAGTATTTATTTTAGAAAGTCTACTATTGTAAGAGTTCTTCTGTTTGTGAAGAAAAAAACAAGTTAAAAACTGAATGTACTGATCTAGAAATATATATATAAATATATATTGTTAAATATACACAGGACTACCGCTTCTCGTGTGTTTGTGTGTTCACTTCCCCAGCGTCACCGCCCAGCAAGGTCCCCAGATTGTCAAAGAACACTCTGGCCACACTGCACTACGTGGAAATATGGATCAAAGGGGCAGGGAGAGAAGGGTTTCCCGGGCTGGGGCAGTCTCTTATCCTGCTTCTAGGATGAGTAGATGACTACTGGGGGGGGGGGGGGGGGAAGCTACAAGTTTTTCCCTCCCTTAATTTGCCTGAGAATGCGCACGCTCACCTGAGAAAGAGGGAAAGTGAGAAAGCACCTTATGCCACCATCCCTCCTCCATTTCTTCCCTCATCTGAGATCCTGGGCACTTACCACCGAGACACACACTAGTGCCTCAAGCAGCCAAACAGAAAAGCCCTTGGAGATTTCCTTTTCTCTGGATTTGTGGATCTTGCACAAAACAATAGCTCCTTTGGCCTCTGAAACCTTCTATTCACTAAGTGTTTTGTCTTTGATGCCCTCCCCTTTGTTTTTACACATATTTTTAGTTTGCTATAGGGCATATGCACTCACTAGAGAGAAAAAAGTGAGAAATCACCCCCCAGGGTGGTTGGCCATACCACAGTCCCTTCTCTAATCTCCTCTCGGGATCTTGGGCACATGCACGCGCACACACACACACACACACACACACACACAGCATGTTTTCAAGCCACTGGGTCCAGGACTGATCGCACAGTGGGCCATGTTAGATCCAGCCGTCTTAACCTCCACAGCACCTGCTGGCCCTCTAAACTCTTTTTTTGAAAAACAATTTTATTAGAGTGCACATATGCTCACCAGAGAAATAGAAGGGGGAAACCTCCCACTCTCCATAAGAAATGGTCACATGCAATCCCTTCTCCATTTCTCCCTGCTTTGAGGATTTGGGCACCTGTGTACATACACCCAGCATGTTTCTTAAGCTTCTAGATCTGGGGCTCACATAGTTGGCCATTTGGGATCCAACCACCTTAACCATTAGGCCGTGGGCCAGCCCTGTCTTTGCTCTTTGCACAGTGCATCTGATTCTCTTGCCTTCCTCAACCCTACCCCACACACCTGAACTTACTAAGACCTAGCCACTTCTCAGGGTGCGTAGCTGTGGGAACTTTCTTATATCTTTATTCATATGTCAGTTATGAAAGTTAGCTTTTATTTTATTTATTTTTTCAAGCTGCAATGGTCCAGTTAACTGCACAGTTGACCATGTGGGATCCAACACCTTACCCTCCACACCACCTACTGACCCAGTTAGACTTTATTTTGAATATATGCACACTTGCCTCTTATTTTCTGAAAGAAAACCTAGAAATTTTCTTTGTTACCAACAAGTGGAGGGAGATGACCAACATTGGTGTGGGAGTGGGGAGGAGATGGTACGGGGCGGGGGGAGATCTAAATCTAGGATCCGGTTCATGGTTCTGCTGGGAAACACCAATTAAAACCGCTCAGATTCCCTGTGATATCCAAGTCTTGAGTTCTCTTGGAGGCATCCAAACACATGACCAGGATCCCCTTCCCAGGAAGACACGAAGGACGTTCGTGAATGTGGTATCGTCTGCTTTAGAAGTTTGCGACAGCGTGCAGCTGGCCCCATTCCCAGAGGGTGGACAAAGGTTCATGAGTCTCCCCACAAGGCAAATTAACTGGCACTTCAGAATAATTCTTTTTCATCTGTTCGGTCCTGGTTAGTGTACATCACATTTTGAGTCAGTCTTGAGTGTTCTTGTGGGTGTAGGCCTACCCCCTGATTTTACTTTAATTATTTCTAGTGTTTTGAGGTGTTTGTTTGTTTTTTAGAGATTTTTGCTGTAGGATGCACGTGCTCACCAGAGAGAGGAATCAAGAAGTCATCCCCTCCAGGGGGATGGCCACGCCCACAATCCCTTCTCCATTCTCCTCTTAGGATTTTAGGCACATGCACACACGTGTGCCTGGCATGAGTCTCAAAGCTGCCAGGTCCACTACTCAAACCAGGGTCGACCATGTGGGAATACAGTGCTTTAACCACTATGCCACCTGCTGGGTCCTAGCATTCAGAGATTTAAAGTGACAAGAACCTGAACAGGGTTTTGACTGATTCAAGTCTCGCCTACCTAAATGCTCTTGGGGAAATAGCTAAACCGAGTCCAGAGAAAAAGTTAAATGGGAGCCTCTTTTATTTTTCTCTACCATCTGGCCCTGTTCCTTGGATCCCAGTTAGGAAGTGATTTCGGGTAATAATAATGGCTAACATTTATTGAGTGGCTTTTTGCCAGGTGCTGAACATGCATGGCAGATACCACTGTTAACTTCCTTCCTAAAGATGCAGAAACAATTTCAGGGAAATTAAACTCCCGATACCTGATGGAGGGGTAAAAGGTAGAAACACACACTGAAGGACTTAGCTACTCAATTTGGAGAAGAAAGCGGCAGCACAGGATGGAGTAGAAAAATCCTCCCCAGAGACGACACCCATAACCATACATCCCCTGCTAGGAGAGCAAGCCAGGTGCTGTGTCACGAAGAAGGGATGGCTGGGAATGGGGATGGCCACTCTGGTGACAGCAAAAACCCCGCAGGCTCGCAGGCTTGTCTTGTGGCCAAGAGGCCCCCCGACTCCTGGGGCGCTCCAGCCAGCCTCAGCCTGCCGAGCCTGCAGGTTGAAGTGAGCTCAACTTTCCTAAGTGGGTCCGTGAACTAATCGAGTGAACCCGGGCAGCTGGCTCTGTGCTGGAGGTGTGTGCCAGATGAAAGCCAAGAGGACATTTTTAAGAGCCTTAAGTTTATTCATCGGAACTTTAATAAAACAATATGTCCATGGCCTGAGGCAGGTATAATTTTCATAATTTATGGGTCTCTGAGACAGGAAGAGAGCTCGGGGTTTTATTGTGTTTTGCACGATAAACGGCATTCCAATTGTCTACATGATGTTCTTTAAGGACTCTTGTCTGGCAGGAACACAGGACTTCTGGAGCCCACCTGGGCCTCGAGGCCTGAGGCAAGGGGTAATTATGAATACATCTGTATGTGTTAAACAGGAGATGATTGAAAAACTCCCTTGTTTCCTTCTATCATTAGAAGACACTTCCTATGCCGACACCTATATTAACATTTAACCCTTGTGAGATTTGGAACCCTCCTTACTCTTTCCTCTCACTTTCTCCTCCCTTGGCCTTGGCCTATGCCCTGGCCCCTTTCCTTCTCGTACCTGAAGAGACTCAGGTAAATGCCTGGCTGGCTTCCCTTCCATTAAGCAGGACAAAAGAGAGTGGGTTAGGACCCAACAAAAGAATCCATGATCCCCAGAGCAAGGTAACGGTGATGTCCTAACTGGAATTAGTTGTGAGAGGGTCAGCAGACTTGCTTCTAGTAAACCCTTAGGGTAACAGGCCAAGTGGCATAATGGTATCAGAATCACAAAGGGTAGGGGCTGGCAGGTGGCGTGGTGAGTAAGGGCGCTGGACTCCCACATGGCCAACTGCCAGTCCTGGACCTGGCTTGCTTTCTCCTTTCTCTCTAGCTCTTTCTCTCTAGCTCTTTCTCTCTCTCTCACTCTGTTCTTCTCTGGTCAAATTAAAATAAATAAAGTTAAATAAAATAATTCTTAAAAAGAAAAAAAGGAATCAAAAAGGGTATCACTGCTGAGCACTGATGCTGCATTGTCATTTATAATTTTTTTTTAGAATTATTCTATTTAACTTTATTTTCTTATTTTTATTTGACCCAAGAGGGACAGAGTGAGAGACAAAGAGGAAAAGTGAGAAAGCAAGCCACCAGGTCTAGGACTCGAACCGTGGTCAGTCATGTAGGAGTCCAGTGCTCTTATCCACCAGGCCATCCACTGGCCCCATCATGTATAATTTAAAAAACATATGATCAGCCCCATTTTACAGGTGAGAAAACTGAGGCTCAGAGAAGTTATATCACTTGCCCAAGGTCACACAGCTAATGAAAGGTAGACCTGAAGTTTTAACCCAGATCTGCCTCCAAAGCCAGGACACTGCCCACTAAAGCCCTATTTTAACTTTCAGATCCAAGCCAATGATCACTTCCTCTGGGATCCCCTCGGGTGTCCCCAGAAAAAGGCTGCTTTCCCACTTACTCATCTTTAGAAGTTGGTAGAGTAGGTAAGTTGCTTTTACTAAGGCTATATGACTAATCAAGATGGGAGTTGAGCACAGGTCTGACCACTCCCTATGAAAAATTATGGCTCCATCCTTGAACTAATCTCTGGAAGAATCCTTGAACTAATCTCTGGAAGAATACTCTTGGCCAGGCTTCCTGATTTTTATTTTTTTTTTTTAATTTTTATAGGTTCACGTGTGCTTGCTGGAAGGAGACACACAGACAGTGAGAGCTCCTGGGGGGCATGGCCACACCACAATCCCTTCACCACTCAGGAGTTTGCACGCACACACATCTGGCATGTCCTCCAAGGCCACTGGGTCCAGGACTCGAACAACATGGTCAGCCATATGGGGTCCAGACCTTAACCTCCACATTATCAGCAGGCCCCCTGATTTCTTTGCAATTAAGGAATTATTTGGGCCATGATGTCCAGGGACAATATTTGAGGAAGGGGCAACAATCTAGAGGGGAGTTGTAAATTGCTTCAGATCATTCAGAAAGTTGGGGCCTGATGGCTTCGTGGGGGTAGGAGGTGGGAAGGGACATGGAACGCAGGAGGTGAAGGGAACAAGCCATTCCTGGGTGTCTGGGAACAAATGCACATTCCTCTGTGCCTGCCTTGTGCAAGAGGAGGGGCCTGGGAGCCAGAGCAGTCACGGCAGAGGTGGGGCTGGGGACCCCCAGCAGGAAGAGTGCATCACCCCAACCACAGGCAGCCCTGTGACTATTTCCCAGGCAGTGCTCCAGGCGGCCCTGGGTTACTAAAGCACTCCAAACTACGGCTTCTAATCCGATTAGAGCGCTTGTGTCCCTCCAGGCAGGGCCAGTTCCCAGAGTGGCATGGCCAGGCCATGGGGTTCTCTGAAACTGACGGTGCAGAGACCAAGAGCAGAGCCTTACGGTCCACTGCAAGGCAGGTCCCCACTCTGCCGCCTTCAGTGGCTGTCATCCCCGCAGAAGTTGCCCTTCTGGTATTTGAAGGACTAGAGGTGACAGCATAGCACTCAACCCAGCACCGACAACTTGCTAATAGCTAAAGCTGGGAGAACTCCCCTCCCGTATCCTCTAAGCCTCAATTTCTCTATCTCCAGCCTGGCAGCCGGCAGGAAGTCACAAATACTCAGCCCATAATGTTCTCCGCTTTTGAAAATGAAGGGGTTTCTGGACCTGGAGCTTCTCTTGAAAAATAAATGAGCTGGCCCTTCTGGGTCCACATTTCCTACGGCAGCAACTGACTGGAGCTGAAAGACCCTGCCCTTCCCAAGTGGGTGCAGCCTTTTGCTTTCCCTCCACACCCCTCCCCTTTCACTGCCTTGGTCCCCCAGGCTGAATGCCAACTGCCATCAGTCGTGTTTGCAGCCTTGATGTCACCTAGCCTGCTTCTCTTATTCTTGAGGACAGCTGGTGTCCGACTGGCCTCTTGGGCAGTTTAACCCCAAACATCGTGATGTCCCAACTCCCACCAGGGCCTTCCTAAGGCGGCCCACTGTGCAGGCATGTCGCTCACCTGCAGATGCCAACATCACAATCTCAGAAGGGACTTGAAGTCTGAGAGGCCAGCGGTCCTTAGCCTAGGATCTGTAATGTGCTGCAGGGTGAGACAGTGGGCATTGCTAAACAGGGAAGGTGTCTGTGAGCCCTCCACAGTGTAGATAAATTCTCCTTGTGCTTTTGTCTGAGATGCTCTTCAGCTTCTCAGAGGGCCTGTGACCTCCTCACAATGTCAGATATCACTGGTCCAACCCACCCAGCACCGTTGGATGGGGGATGAGACAGGGAGAGGGGACAAATAGCTGGCCCCAGGTCACACAGAGGCTTAGTTGCAAAGCCAAGAAGAGGAGCCAGGTTTTCTGTCTCTCTAGGAAATTGTCTGTGGTTTTCAAGCATTTATGAACCGATCTATAGAGTCTACAGAAAATCCTCCAAAGTGGCATCCACCTTAATGATATACCAGTAAGTTCCCTACTCGGTCTCATTCTGATTCTCTCTTACTGTTAACCCTTTCCGTCCTTCCTGCGATCGCTACAAAATGCAATGATTTGATTTGTTTCCTTCTGTACAGCCTGTCTGTGCTCAACTACAAGATAAGCTCCATGAGGGCAAGAAACGTGGCTTCTTTTGAGTCATGGCTTCCTGACCTTTTTCACAGCACACATAAATATGACATGGGGTTGTCCACTGAAGCACCAGCAAGGTTGCTTCCAGGACAGGCACAGTTTCCCCAGGCCATAGCCCTGAGAGCCTGGCTTGCCGCATTTCAATATGCTTCACGCCTGTTGGGGATGCTTCCAGCACAGAATCTGGCAAATGAGTGGCGTTCAATAAATATTTGTTGGGACCAACAGGTGGCATAGTGGTTAAGGCATTGGACACTCAACATGGCTGACCACGGTTCAAACTGGACATGGTGACTTCTAATTCTCACTATCTCTCTGTGTCTCTCTCTGGCCAAATTAAAAATAAATGAATGAATAAATAAAGTTAAATGAATAATTTTTAAAAGTATTTGTTAAACATAATAATTAATTGATATACTTACTTAGAAGTGAGTCAAAGAGGACAGGATAAGTAGCTTTAGACTTTCTGCCTAAACTAGTCATATGAAGCTAGAACAGCATTTCCACTATAATCATAGTGATAGGGGGTATCATTACCAGTTTTTTCTTTTTATTTGTAAGAGAGATTTTTGCTATAGGGCATGTGCTTTCCATAGAAACAGAGAGAGAAATAGAGACAGAAAGTAATGGGGCCGCCAGGTGGCTTGTAGTTTAAGAGCTCTGGACTCCCACATGGCCGATTGCAGTTCGAGTCTCAGACTTGGCTGCTTTCTCTCTCTCTCTCTCTCTCTCTCTCTCTCTCTCTCTCTCTCTCTCTCTTTCTCTCTCTCTTGCTCTGTTCCTCTCTGGTCAAATTAATATAAATAAATAAAGTTAAATAAAATAATTCTTTTTTATTTTAATTTTTAAATTTTTAACTAATGAATTAATTCACATTCATTCCCTGAACATTGTCACAGCATACAAAATGTGATTCCCCATCCAGAATATTCTGCATAGTGGCATAATCATCCATGTTATTGTCAATAATTTTCCATTTCTATGGGACCAGCAGTTGGCGTAATGGCTATGTTGCTGGACTCCCATGTAGTCGACCGCAGTTCGAGTCCCAGACACGGTGGCTTAAACTCACGCCGGATGCGTGTGCGTTCGTGCCCAAGATCCTGAGAGGAGAATGGAGGAGAAGGGATTGCAGCATGGCCATCCCCCCTGGAGGGTGATTTCTCGCTTTCCGTCTCCCTATCTCTCTCTGTCTTTCTGGCAAGCACACACGCCCTACAGAAAAAAACAAACAAACAAACAAACCTCTCCCCCAAAAAAAGGAAAAAAATTTTCCATTTCTTGTTTCATATATAGATATATGTATGTATGTGTATATATATATATATATTTTTTTTTTTCTTTTTTCTCCGTATTTCTCACCCTCTGGCATTTCCCGCCCTCCTTCCACACTATTTCAGGTGTCTACAGTTGTTTTCCATTCCTTTTTTCCCCCACATTTTATTGATTCACAAAATTTCTTAAATAATTACTTTCAATAGCAAGTTCAACTGGTATATATGTATCTGTAAACATGTCTGACTTTAGGCATGAAACTGAGTAGAATGAATATACTATAAGATAGCACCTAGTTGACGCTATATAGCTTACTACAGTCATTAGATAGGTATTTTTTAACATATTTTTTAACGTCAAGAAAAGCAGTTTTAGCTTTAATAAATCAAAGAAATGCTAAGGAACTTTGCTTAAAACTTAAAGCCAGGAAACAGGTTAGGATTCTGTTCAAATAGTAGGTACATGAACCTATCAGCAACTCAAACCAGGACAAAAATCTTTAAAACTGGAAAACAAAGCCTAGAAGAAAATCACCAATGTTTTAGTCAAAAGTCATAAAATTCTATTTCACCAGTTCAGTCTCATGTACTTAATCTATCTTCTGCTGTGGTTCGATCTTCCCGATTAAATTCTGGGATATACTATTCAACTCCAGACTTGAAGATTAAGTTGGCCATTTTCTTAGTTTTTAAACTCTTATTTCCATGTGTCTGTATTTAATTTTCCTGGTATAGCACTCCCTTGAGAACTTCTTGGAGATCTGGTCTGGTGTTGGTCAATTCTTTCAGGTTTTGTTTCTCTGAGAATCTTCTTGTCTTTTCTTTCCATATGAAGGATAATCTTGCTGGGTACTGTATTCTTGTTTGAAATTGCTTTTCCCTTAACACTTTGAATATATTTTCCCATTCTTTCCTTACTCAAATTGTTTCTGATGAGAAGTCTGCTGTTAGCCTGATAGGATATCCTTTGTAGGTAACTTGATGTTTCTCTCTTGTCAATCTTAGTATCTTGTCTTTGTCTGTGGTTTTGGTCAATCTGGCTATAATGTGTCTTGTAGAAGATCTTCTTGGGTTGATTCTATTTGGGGTCCTTTGTATTTCTTGGGACTGGATCTTTGAATGCTTCTCTAGGTTTGGAAAGTTTTCTTTTGGGATTTCATGGATTAGATTATCAATACCTTTATGAGTCTCTTTGCCTTCTGGGATACCAATTATCCAGATGTTTAGACATTTGATGATATATAGTATTTCTCATATATTATTCTCATTTTTGAGGGAATTTTCTCAGTCTTTGTGGTGGATTTTTCTAGGTCAGTGATTCTATCTTCTATATCTAAGATTCAATTTTCTGTATAATCTAGTCTGCTTTTAATACTTTCAAGGGAGGTTTTGACTTCCTGTATTATAACCTTCATCTCTAACAGGTCCATTTGATTTTTTTTCTTATAGTGTGTATTTCCTCTTTTAGATCTTGCAAGAATTTCCTTACCTCCTGGAACTCTTGAGCTCCTTTCTCCTGCCTCTTCTGCAGTTCATTGTCTCTCTCCTCTTCCATCTCTGTTAGCTTTGTCACTATGAATATTTTAAATTCTTTGTCTGACATTCCCATGAGTTTCATTGTAATGTCTGAGAACGAAGAGAAGTTATTCTTTTCACTTGGAGGAAAGGTATTTTCTTGCTTTCCTATATTTCTTGTGACCCTGAGGTGATTTCTAGTCATCTGATGGATGGTGTGTTTCTTCCTAATTCTTGAAGTTCAATCTGAGCATTCAGAGGCATGCAGGAGGAGGTGATCTGCAATCTCTCTTCCATTCCATTTTCACTCTTTGTGTATCAGATTCGGTGGGAATAGAGGAATATTCTAACTCTAATCGTATTCAGATGTTTGGATCCTGTTTACTTGGACCTGTCTAGACACTTAGTGCGTAGAGGCTGAGCATCCAATGAATAAAAATAAAGAGAAAAGGAAAAGAATCAGAGAAGAGGAAAGAAGAAAAAAATAATAAAGAAGAAAGAAAAAATAGATAATAAAAAAATAGAATTTAATTTTAAAAAGAAAAAATTGAAAACTGTGTGGTGCACATCCCCACCATATAAAAGCAGTATTTCACAGCTCAAGTTTAGTATCCATCTCAGGATGGGCCTGGGTTTGTGCCTTCCCTGAATGGAATAAGGAAAGGCACAAATTAGCACAATAATGGAGGGACTTGAGAGCCTAGAGAATACTTTACCTTAAAAAAAAAAAAATAAGTAAATAAAAAGGGACCAACAGTTAGCATAATGGCTATGTCTATGGACTCCCATGTAGTCGACCACAGCTCGAGTCCCGGACCCAGTGGCTTAAATTCATGCCAGGTGCGTGTGCATGCGTGCCCAAGATCCCGAGAGTAGAAGGGAGGAGAAGGGATTGCTGGGTGACCATCCCCCCCAGGGGGTGATTTCTCGCTTTCTGTCTCTGTCTCTCTGTGTCTTTCTGGCGAGCTCATGCACCCTATAGCAAAAAAACTCTCAAAAAAAAAAAAAAAAAAAAAAAAAGAAAGAAAGAAAGAAAGAAAGAAAGAAAGAAAGAAAGAAAGAAAGAAAGAAAGAAATAGCATAGGTTTGGGAAAGACCTTAAGGAGTCTTAACTCATCAAGTTGTATATATTGAATACTTACATCTTTTTATGTGTCATACTCAATCAAGTTTTTAGAAAAGGTCACCATGACTATAACCTCAGCTGTGTAAGTACAGTAAGTCACCTTTTTCAACCCTTTCTGAAGTTTTTCTTGGAGCTAATGTTACAAAGTTATGTCTTTTTTTTTTTTTTTTAAGGAAGATTTTGCTACAGGGCATGTGAGCCGTTGGACAGAGACAGAAAATGAAAAGTCAGCCCCCAGGGGAGATGGCCATGCCACAATCCCTTCTCCATTCTCCTCTAGGAATTTTGAGCACACACACACACACACACACGCCCTGCATGAGTTTCAAACTGCTGAGTCCTATACTCGAACCATGGCCTGCCATGTGGGAGTCTAGCACCTTAACCATGACGCCACCTGCTGGCCTCACAAGTTATGTCTTACATAGGTCAGTGACTGCTTTGTAGAGCCCTGTCCAGCTCCATACAGTTGTATGCAGCTTCAGAATTTGCCAGCTAGACTGCCCACAGGTAGTGGCTATTTCCACTTCCAGGCAGAATAAATACAGAAGGAGTTCTGGGGTTTTAAAAGTGTATCCTATTAGTTTATTTAACAACCCCCTTTTTCTCAAAAGAGAAGTGGGGGGCCCAGGGCAACAACTTCTATAGCCTTCCAAAGTAGATCACACAGACTGTTGTCTCTAAAATCAAAATCATGTTTTCCTTGTAATTCCAGGAAGAAGGGGGGAAGTCAGATCTTAAATAGATCCCAAATTAGAAACAGTCTCCTCCTCCACCCCCCCAAAGCTGCACAGCCCAACAAGTCTTTTTTTTGTGGACTTTCAGACTGGAGCCCTGCCAAAAATGTGAGCAAGAATTTGGCCCATTGTTACTTTAAATATCCTGTGTCGCAGGCCATCTAGGAATGTCTAAGTATGGGAATTTTCCTTTTGAGGTCTGGGATGGGGATATAAATAACTCGTTTGTGAGAGTCTGTCTCCATCCTGCTTCTCCTAGCTTCAGTGGCCATGAATAAACCAGCCTTGGATGGCCCATTCACGAACGATTATTGGCCCACATGGTGGCTGTGGCCATTGGTGAGATGCAGAGGAGCCTTTTACCTCCTCCCTTTTATTTTTTTTCTTTTTAAGAATTATTTTTATTTAACTTTATTTATTTATTTATTTACTTTAATTTGACCAGAGAGGGACAAAGTGAGAAAGAAAGAGGGAAAGTGAGAAAACAGGCCGCCAGGTCTGGGACTCAAACCAGGGTCAGACATGCGGGAGTCCGGTACTCTCAACCACCATGCCACCTGCTGGCTCTCCTCCTGCTCTTTAACAAAGACTTCACATGCCAGGTGAGTTGGGAGCGGCTATTTCCAAGGCTGCCCCAAATGTCCTGTGAAAATGCAGTCTGAGAAACCATGGTTTAGTGTAGATGACTCACCCCAGCCCTTCTGTCCCATGTGAAAGTTTCAAGTGTCTTGTAGGCTGAATAAGAAGAGTGAATTCCTTATCACTCTCCCCCTAGGAGGTTCTGCTGGAGTTGGTTTTTCTGTCACAAATGACCTGGTGGAGCCGGGCAACCCCTCTCTCCCCACCCTGCCCTGACTTGCCCAGTTGTCTCCAACCTTGGAATTACAAAGAAACCTAAGGGCCTACAGGCAGGGCCTGGACTGTGACCACTTTTGTCATCAGGCAGGACTCAAAGAGGTAGCGTGTGCACGGAGGGTGAGTGCAGGCTGGGCCACACAATCCCACCCATCCATACACCCTCATCCCCCCTGGGAGGGGTGGACCTGAGAGCATGGCACGCTCACAAGGCAGTGTTTGTTTTTGTGGGAACCATGGCCCAGCTCTGGGTTCAAGTACCAGAGGACCTAAGTTCAAATCACTGGCTCTGTGGCCAAAACAATCATGAAGTCCCCCTGAGCCCCACATTTCTCCATCTGAAAAGTGAGGAGATTAATGACCTACCTCATGTGGACTCTTGCCAGGCGACTGTAAGGGTCGACATGTACATCATCTACCAGGAGGTAAGAACTCACTAAATGAAAGAAGACAGAGATAGGGAGAGACAGAAACAGAAATAGGGCAGATGGGGAGAGAAAACCACAGTGAGATGGGAGATGTGGGCTGGGGTGGGAAAGAGACACAGAACTGGTACTCAGGGATGTAGTTTGGGATGACTTGAGAACGGGGTAAAGGAGGGACAATGAGGCTTCCTCCTCTCACCTAGGACTGATGAAACTCCTCTTCCTGGTCTCGAACTGGGGGCTGTGCTGAATGTTTAACAGAGAGCCCCAGTGCCTGCTGCTGATAAAAGGTCTGGGGGCATTCTGCAGTCCGAAAGGGAAAACAGAAACAGCTAGTGGAGCCCCAAAGAGTGGGGGCAGTGCTTGCTGACCGGCCCACCCGGAGCGTGCAGCCGCTCCCAGCCCTCGACCAGCGCTGGCTCAGGGCCTGCTGCCGGCACAGGTCTGGACCATCGAGCACGGGCTTACCATGTAGAGTGGAAGGAAACAGACAAGACTGTGTGCGAAACAGATATTCGGGATAATTTTAGAGAACCAGAAGTGCCCCAGGGAAATTAATCAGGTGACAGGGCAGAGAATGACGCAGGTAGTGGTCAGGGGAGCCTCTGAGGAAGTGATGTTTGAGCTGAAACCCAGAAAGAAATCTGAGATCTGAGCCTTGGAATAAAGAAACCATCTTCCTTAGCAGGCCTCCTAGGCCCTGGTCCTTACACACATGCACGTGTGCATGCATACATGTACACACACACACACTCCATAAAAGGAGGTTTTATGTATGTGTGTACATACATACACATACACACAGTGCCCAAATAGAACAGGACCTGGGCGAACTGGACCAAAGGCCCCTCCTCACGTGGCAGAGGCCTGAGCAGGAAGGGGCTGACAGCCCCCTGGGAAGCCCTGACTGGGAGGGGCACAGCAGACAAATGGCCCAGATAGAGATCCCTGCTGCGTGCTGTTTCCCTCCCTAAGGATAGCGCCTCAGCTCTCTGAATCGCCCTGGCTTCCTCTGACAGCGGGAGAAACTTCACACTTCCCAGCCTTGCAGGCCCCGACCCACCTCCGCCTTCCCCTGGGAGCTGCTGAACCATAATCTACACACAAAGAAATGCTTAGGGGAGGGGGACCGCTGAGGGAGCCAGGGACAGAGTTCAAGGCAGGAAGCCTCCCCTTGACCCAGGAGCACAAGTTGGGCTGAAATTGCTCTCTTCAGACCCAAGCTGCCAAAACAAAGTTAAAGGTGTAAAAACAAAGTGAGAAGGTCACGCAGCCATGGGCCTCTTGCTCTGGAACCCAGGGGTAGGCTGGGTGTGAAAAGAACTTGACTATAAAGCACTTTTCAACCATCCGAACTGCAGGCGGGCACCCAGCCTTCGGCAGCCAGCTTCACCCATTCCGTAAACATGTGTTTTTACATGCTTTAAACAAGCCAAAGTCTCGCCTTCCTTTCCAACCGGATTTTCCTACAGCTTTCCCCGTCTTAGCAAAGATTTCATTTTCCCAGTAGCTCAGGCCAAAAATCTTGGGCTCATTCCTGGCTCCTGTCTTTATTTCCTACTCTACATCTGATCTAGCGACAAAATCATATTGAAAAGTAAAGGTGTACATTTAAATATATCCAGAATCTGATCTCTTATCACCTGGGTTAAGAGAGATCCAGAATCCGATCTGTTCTCACCATCCCTGCTGCTACCACCAACCTAGCCACTGACCAGCTTCTCTTTCCTCTGGATCATTCCTGACAGGCCTCCCTGCAGCCTCCTGTGGCCCCTATAGCAAATTCTCTGTGCTGCAGCCAGAGGGGACTCGCTGAGAACTTTTACCAGCTAGGAGGCTTTGGGCAGGTGACTTCAGCCCTCAGCATCGGAGCAAGGGAAAAGTAGCTGTACCCTCCAATGAGACAGTTGTGAACTGGAACAAAACCCTACAAGGAATGATCTTTGAAGAGTGCCTGGCATGTAGCAAGTCCCAGTATGACTTGTCAGTTGTTGCTCACCAGCTTGTGTGGTAACTGCTTGTTCACAGTCACCTCTCCCCACTATACTGAGTGCCGCTGGAAGACAGGAACCGTACCTGACACCCACTGCAAAACCGGAGGGGACTCCTCTGCTCAAACACCTCCCTTCCTCCCCTCTTATTTCTTCCTTTTTTAAAAGGTTTTTCCTATAGGGCGTGTGTGCTTGCCAGAAAGACAGAGAGAGACGAAGAGACAGAAAGCGAG
Source organism: Tupaia tana (assembly GCA_026018925.1). Classification (NCBI taxonomy): domain Eukaryota; kingdom Metazoa; phylum Chordata; class Mammalia; order Scandentia; family Tupaiidae; genus Tupaia; species Tupaia tana. The sequence continues at coordinate 29,293,812 of JAKSZU010000014.1, read as the reverse complement.
AAATCACCCCCCAGGGGGGATGGCCACGCCGCAATCCCTTCTCCTCCATTCTCCTCTCGGGATCTTGGGCACGCACGCACACATGCCCAGCGTGAGTTTAAGGCATCGGGTCCGGGACTCGAACCACAGTCGCCTACAGGGGAGTCCAGAGACATAGGCATTACGCTAACTGCTGGTCCCTTATTTCTTCCTTTAAAATGATATCTAAAGTTCACATTGTGGCCTGTTAGGCTCCATGGGATCTGGCCCTGACTATCTCCTCTTCCTTCCTCTTGGCCTCTTCCTTCTTGCCACATGGTCTTCCTGGAGGTCTTTCCATCACTCCAAGCTTGTTCTGCCTCAGGACCTTTGCATTTGCTAGTCCCAAGGTCTTTGCTCACATATGTGGTATGGCTCCCTCACTTCATTCAGATTTGTTTTCATAGCCACCTCCTCCAAAAGGCCTTATTTGGGGGCCGGCAGATGGCATGGTGGTTAAAGGCGCTGGATTCCCACATGGCTGACTGTGGTTTGAGTCCTGGACCTGGCGGCTTGCTTTCTCACTTTCTCTCTCTCTCTGTACCTCTCTGGTCAAATTTAAATAAACAAATGAATAAATAATAAATAAAATTAAATTTAAAAAAAAGGCCTTATTTGACCTCTGGGGCCAGCATAGTCCCCCTTCACTTTCCCCCTACCCTTAACCTATTGTATTTTTCACCATTACTTGCTCTTATATTATGTATGCATTTCTTGTTTACTTCCTATTGTCTGTTCTGTCCACTGGACTGTAAGCTCTATAAGGGCAAGGACATTGTCGTGGTCACTATAGTCCCAGTGACTGTCTCCTGGTAGATGCTTGTAAAAATGTGTTGAATGAATGCATGAATGTACTGAGCACTCTTGCAGCATGGTACTATGTAAGATATTCTACAAATTATATGCACAGTTGTTCAGTCCTCACAGTCATCATCACTCCTGAGTATGATTCCCATTTCAAAGGAAATCCGGTCATGCTCTGAACCTTCCACAGCAGAGGAAACCTTCCAAGTGCTGCTTCCTCTGCTTAGAATCCCCTGCCCCTGCTCACTCTGACTAGTCTTCTTGGTCTATTTGACATTCATGGACAACTTGGACATCCCTTCTTTCCTGCAGCCTCCCTCACCCCAGGCTGGTCAGGTGACTCTCTGGCACCCAGCTTAGTCTACCTGACTTCTTGTCCCACCCCCACCTGCTGGGTTCCTGGGGAAGGTTACTTTCTCCCTCTGCACTTCAGTCTCTGCACCTAAAAGGAGGAAGAAGATAATAATGCCTGTTTTACAAGACTATCGCAAAGATGAAATAAGTAATGACCTTCAAACTGCCATATATAGGTTGAACATCCCTAATTTCAACATCTGAAATCCAAAATGCCCCCAAATTTGAATCTTTTTGGGCACTCATGTGATGCCACAAGTGAATAATTGCACACCCGACTTCATGTGACAGGTTATTAAAAAAAAGTATAAAATCACCTTTAGGCCATGTAAAAAGGCATACATGAGACAGATGAATTTGTTTAATTTTGTCCATTCATGATAGCAAACACATGCATGCACATGAAATGCAGAGAGAGAGAGAAAAGCATCCTTAGCAGGGTCCCATCATGTCACGTCCCATCCCCTGACCCTTAAGCTTGTCAAGATCTCATGTATACATGTCCAGTGGGTCTTCAAGCCTACTCAGGGATCCAAACCCATGGTCAGCCATGTGGCTTCCAGCACTGCCATTCAGTTTTCTACCAGTTATGTTACCAGATAAACAAATAAATGTTATGCTTAGACCTGTGTCCCATCCCCAAGATAGCTCATTATGTGTATGCAAATATTTCAATTTTTTAAAAAAAATCTGAAATCTGAAACATTTCTGGTTCTAAGCATTTTGGGTAAGGAACATTCAGCCTATCTACTATATATATGTATTATGAATAGCCTGTCATTTCATTTATTGTGCTGTGTTGTAACTAGTTGTTTAACAATCCTTCTCCTTTGCTGTGGTTTCAATGTTTGTGACCCTCCAAAATTCATGTTGCAACTTATCCCAGTGCAATAGTGTTAAGGGTTGGGGCCTTTAGGGGGTGATTAGATCATGTGGGCTCCTAGCTTGTGATTGAGATTAAGGCCCTTATAAAAAGGGGTTTCACACAGCATTTTGTTTCTTTTGCCCTCATATCCTTTCTACCATGTGAGATCACAGTGTTCATCCTCTCCAGAAAACAAAGCAGTCAAGGCACCGTCTTAGAAACAGAAATCAGACCCTTCCAGACACCTAACCTGTTGGTGCCTTCATCTTGGACTGCCCAGCACCCAGAACTGTGAGAAATAAATTCCTGTTGTTTAAAAATGACCCAGTCTCATGTATTTTATTATAGCAGTCCAAATAGACTAAGACATCTTCCTTACTAGTTAGGTGTCACCGGAAGGAAAGACCATATTTAACAGTTAACCCAAAGCATGGTGCCATCTGCTAAGTCCACAACAGTAACAATAAAGGCTTACATAAAAAATATATATATTTATTTAATTTTATGTAATATGATTATTATTTTTTAAATTTTGCTATAGGACACATATGCTCACCAGAAAGAGACAGAGAGAGAGAGAAAGAGAGAGCAAAAGCGAGAAAGCAAGCTTCCAAGTCTGGGACTTGAACTTCGGTCAGCCATGTGAGTCCAGCACCGTAACCACCACGCCACCTGCTGGCCCCACTAAAGGCTGACATTTAATGTGTTCTTTTTTTCATTTTTAAATTGTATTTATTATTATCATAATCTTGTTTATTTTACATTGATAATGTGTTCTTCTCATGGGCCAGGCCAGACACCGAACACTTGAAATGGATTTGCTCATCTAAGCCTAGTGACAAACCCACGGCACACTATCATGTTTGCCATTTTACAGATAAGGAAACTGAGGCTTTCAAAGTTTAAGGAAATTGCCACCCAAATAGTAAGTGATGAAGCCAGCATTCAAACTGAAAGGAAGGAAGGAAGGAAGGAAACAAATCAACTTGACCTTACTATTGGCTTAACCAACCCAGCGCTCAAGGGGATTAGTGTACACTTGTGTGTAAAAGGGCAGGAGAGAGCTAATAAACTTGCAAATCTCCCACTGGAATCCCTAACCGCCCTCTGGCTCCAGTCTAAATAACACAATGGCAGCTAATTGTTTCCTGCTGCCCCATGCTATCTCTTTGGCAATCAAGCACCCGGCGAGGGGGTGGGGGGGTGGGGGGGGCATAGATCTCATTTTTCTCTGGAGAACTGTCCTTGTTCACCTCTGGGTTAGGGCTGAGGATGGGGGAGGGATGTGAACCCCATGGCTTTTCTTACTTCTCTGCTTCCCTCTACAACAAATTCCTGAGGAGGAATGTCCTTACCAAAGCCACCTGATGAATAAATCATCAAGCCCTGAGGAGCACAGCCCAGACTGCAGCCCTGATCCAGACTGTTTCAAAATCAGGGGAGAGAGAGAGAAAATTCCAGCTCTGAACAGCATGCTGGGGGAAGTTTCCACTTGCCCTGAATTTCAACTCCCTTCAGGGACTGTCAGAAACACGGCCCAGCGCTGCCGGCACCTAGTGCAGAGCAGTTTGGGCTTGTCAAGGCTGGAAACAGACTCGAGCTGGTCCAGTCTGTGAGCGGTGGTCCTGCCAACCTGGGGAAAAAAATGCCAGGTATACCTATTTGAAAGCCACAGTGGGCTCACCTGGCCAATGCAGGAAAGAGGGGTGGTCCAAAGAATATGGGTTTTAGGATGGCCTTGGGTTCAGATCTCAGCTCTGCCGGCCACTGAGAGGTGACCTTAGACCTGTTTGCTTGTCTTGGCTTCAGTTTCTGCATCTGTAAAATGGGGATCATAATTCTCACTTTACATGATTTTTGGATTAAGAGGGATGATGGTTGTAAAATGTCAAGGGCAGAGGGCAGAGTAGACACACTGTCACATTAGTTCCATGCCCTTGGGGGAGAGGGAGGACCAGAGCAGACCTGGGGAGAGCTGCTCAAGCAAGGGATTCTCTTCTCCAGTGCAAACATAATCTTTAATCATTCTTACCCAGGCCACGTGGCTGTGACTTAGCTGTTGATTATAATTCAACATCAAGCTCTTAGGAGCACGAGTTTACTTTTTCTTTTTAAGAATTATTTTAGGGACCAGCAGTTGGCATAATGGCTGTGTCGCTGGACTCCCATGTAGCCAACTGTGGTTCGAGTCCCAGATCTGGTGGCTTAAGCTCACATCGTGCACATGTGTGTGCGTGCCCAAGATCCCAAGGGGAGAATGGAGGAGAAGGGATTGTGGCATGGCCATCTTTCATGGGGTGGGGGGGTGATTTCTCACTTTCCGTCTCTCTATTTCTCTGTCTTTCTGGCAAGCACACATGCCCTAAAGCAAAAACCTCCCCCCCCCCCCCCCCCCCCCGCTTAAAAAAAAAGAATTATTTTATTTGATTTTATTAATCATTATTATTTTAAAATTTTTAAATAGAGACAGAGTGAGAGAGGGAAAGTGAAAAACCAACCACCAGGTCCAGAAGTCAAATCATGGTTGACCATGTGAGAGACCAGCACCTTAACCACCACACTACCTGCTGGGCCCAGAGTTTAATTTTTATTTAATAATTAAAAAAAATTGTTATGACCAGCAGATGGTGAAATGGTTACATCTCTGGACTCCCTCGTAGTCAACCATGGCTTGAGTCCCAGACCCAGTGGCTTAAAATCTATGCCAGGGGGAACCAGCAGGTGGCGTGGTGGTTAGGGCACTGGACACTCCCACATGACTAACCATGGTTTGAGTCCTGGACCTGGTGACTTGCTTTCTCACTTTCCTTCTTTTTCTGTGTATGTCTCTCTCTGGTCAAAATAAAAAATAAACAAATAAATAAATAAAATTAAGTAATTCTTTAAAAAAAAAATTCACGCCAGGCATGTGTGCGTGTGTGCCCAAGGTCCCAAGAGGAGAATGGAGAAGTGATTGGGGCGTGACCATCCCCTGAGGGGTGATTTCTCACTTTCTGTCTCTCTGTCTCTCTATCTCCAGTGAGTACATGCACGCACCCTATAGCAAAATCTCTCTCTCTAAAAAAAGAAACAAAAACAAGAAATTGCTATAGGGTGTGTAGACTGACTGTGGGGATAGAACGAGCGAGAGAAGGAGGATGGGAAAGCACTCTCAGGGGCATGGCCACGCCACAGTCTTGTCTTCATTCTCCTCTCCAGATGTTGGGCACGTACGCACATGTGCTGGGGTGTTTCTCAAATCACTGGGTCTTGGACTCAACCCTCACAGTTGGTGGCCATGTGGATTCCAGCGGTCTTAGACCCCACGCCACTGTGGCCTCACATGAGTTTACTTTCGAAAGCCTTTGAGAATCATAGCACAGTTTCATACCTGCCCTCTAGACACTGATCACAGTGCTCAAAATTCTCTTTAGTACTCAGTTCACCCAGTATTCATTGAGCACTGACTGTCAGGCGCAGGAGCTGGGATGAACTATTGGGTCGTCGGAAAAGTCATGACATGTTTTTCTATGCATCATGACTTTTCAAAGACCCAGCAGGTAGACACGGAACCTGCCCTCAGGAGGCCTGGTCACGATAGTGGGGAACCCCTTGACTGTGGGTTTTTAGCAGAGCCCTGTTTCTAGAGATGGCATGACATGAATATACTATTTGCTGAAATGAAGAAAGAGAAACATGGAAAGAACACACACAGTACTCCAAAGATGGAGCATGTCCGAGGAGAGGGACTTGAGAAGTTAGGTGTCCTCCTCATATGGGGACAAGTAGGAGAGCAGGATTTAAACACTGGCATTTTTTTTTCTTCTTTTTTTTAGAATTATTTTTTCAACTTATTTATTTTAATTTGACCAGAGAGGGACAGACTGGGGGGTGGAGCGGGGCATGCAAAAAAGCAAGCTGCCAGGTCTGGGACTCAAACCATGGTCTGTCATATGGGAGTCCAGTGCCCTTAACCACCACGCCACCTGGCTTTTCTTGAATCCCAGGCTTGTGTTCTTTCCACTGTGTCATGAAAAATTAACATCAATATTTTTTCTTTCATCTGAAGATTTCGGACCATCCACGAATAACATAACTGAAGGCCGGGGAACCGCTGAAGGAAGTTTGAGATCAGACTTCGAGGGCCTTGAATACCAAGATACGTTTGGTGTTGGTTTTCTGAGTAGGGCCAATGACAAGTAAGGAGCTGTACTTGAGAGAAGGAGGCACTGACCAGGGCAGCAGTAACAGAAATAACGTCCCTTGAGCCTGTGCCCACCCCATCCCGTGGTTATCGAGCTCATTTCAGATGTGAGAGAGGAGAGGGTCAGAGATGAGCCAAATGCCCAAAGTCACACGGCCGCTGAGAGTGACTTGAACTCACCACCCATGATCTTGAGACTGCCTCCCCAATATGCGTGAGAGGTCACGACCCAGAGAAAAGGCTCTGGGAAAGGCAGGAGGCTGGGGTGCAGTGGAAGAGTCCTGCAGAGAAATGTTAGGAAGAGCCTATGCCTTCCCAAAGCCCTGACCCAGGCCAGTGTCCGCAGGGTCACATGACAGGTTTTACTTCTCCGTCCATGGTGACCCTTGTGCGAATGCCCCTTCCTCCTGGCAGCCTGCTGAGAGCTGACGCACTCCTCCCGAAGGCCACTCTTTCCTGGCCGCCCAGGGCTCTCTGCACCTCTTGCCCCAGTCCTACATTGGAAGTCAGGATTAGGATCTGAATCTGTTACCTCTTAGCCGGTCTCTAGGCCTCATTTTCCTCAGTTGTCATAGGATGTCATGAGGCCTACCTGACAAGAGTTCTGTAAGAACTAAATTAGGGATTAGCAGGTGGTATGGTGGTTAAGGTGCTGGACTTCCGCATGATTGACTATGGTTCGAATCCCAGACTTGGTGGCTTGCTTTCTCGCTTTCCCTCTCCTCATTCTGTCTCCCTCTGGTGAACTCATATGCCCTATAACAAATAATAATAATAATAATAATGATAATAATAATAAAGTAGTATTAATGAATAAAATTAAATACTTATTTAATGACAACAACAACAACAAAAAACTAAATTAAAGGTGATGAGGAATATGCATGTGCCCTACAAATGAAAGAGTGCTGTTTCTGTCTGACGGGCAAGTCCCCATTCATCTGGTCCCACTGCCATTGAATTAGAATGAGCCGTTTTGCCCTTTGTCTGCCCTGCAGAAGACTCACAGTGGATCTGTCATACCCAGGCCTCCACAGTTGCTGAGGTTCCTTGCTGAAAGGCTCTGAAATCTAGAAGAACGCACCAGGGCAAGGGGCTAGGCTGCCGGGTCTTCCCCACTGCCTGCCAGTTAGCCTGGAGTGGCCTCTGGTTACCGAGACAGCTGTTGCCCCGCAAGGTGCCACAGTTCACCGTCTTCCATGGAACCCATTGCAGGATTAGCCAGCCAGGAGGTCATAAAATGCAAGGAGGAAGTAGGAGCATCCCACAAAGTAACCAGTCTGTAGGTCCGTCTGCCTCTGGGGAAATGGGCCATAAATCGCTGCCTTAAGGGCTGGTGAAAGGATACGAGCTATTTATAAAAAGTCGTGGGCTTTTGAACTCTTTAAAGCGGCAATAGCCTTCTCTCGAGTAATTGGAGTTTGGTACCAAGGGCTCAGATGTTTCAGCAAACAAAGCCCCAGCACCCAGCTGGGAGAGTGAGGTTGAAGAGTGTTTACAGGGAAGGGCAGGAGCCACAGGGACGAAAGTCCTGCTGTGCGTCCCCGGCTCCCTGTATGTCAGGCCTGGGAATACCACGTCTACAGATTTTCTGCTTCTTCAAAAAGCAAGAGCAGCGGCCACGTGAACAGGGTCAGTGCTTCTCAAAAATTGCACATAATGCTGCGTCAGATTAATGCTACCACCTTAAATACCCCTACCCCCATCTCTTCTTAAATGTCACCTCCTCTGGAAGCCCTCCCTGATCATCCTGGCACCTTGAATCACTCATTAATTTTTTTTTAAATTTACATTTAATCACAGTCCCTCTTTAGTGTACAACATGGTTTTTCCCAGCACGAATACAGTGCATTTTAGTCAAGTCAAAGACATCACCATATACATGATCATCAACAGGGAACTTTTTATTTTTGTGTCTGTTAAATATTTTATTTGCTTTTTCACCTTCTTCAAGGAACTTCTGACCATCCTAGAACTGGGCTTTGTGGCCCTGTGTTCCCTACCCGACCTTAGTGCCAGCACCCTGCTTGGCCCGTGTAGGTGCTCCCTAAATACCTGTTGCATTAAAGAGTAAACACAGAAACAACACAGGAGGGGACCTCCACTCTGCCACTGGCCTGGTGGCAGAAAAGGATTGGAATGCGACCTCTTCAGAGAGAAGGGAACATGTGAGCTGGGCCTGCAGCCTGGAGGGAGAGCCCTGGGGGCTGGCAGGCAGCAGGAAGACAGAGGAAAAGCCCTGGGGCTGGCCGGCTGGCCGTCAGCAAGGGGAGACATGGGCCAGGCTGCACCGAAGCACAGCTGCCCGAGTGGGAAATGCAGGTTGCATTTCAGAACCTGGGGTCACGTGGTGCAGCTGGAGTATAGGGGGCAGGGACGAGCTATAAAGGGAGCCTGTGGTCCAGTAATGAGAGGTCCGGAGAACTTTGATTGGAAAACACGTTTCAGCAGCTCTTGGAGAAGGAAAGAGGGTAGGCGCTTAGGGGATTTTTTTTTTTTTTTTAGCTGCTGGAAGGCACATGTGCTCAACAGAGACAGAGGCAGGGAGAAAGCACCCTTTAATGAGGCATGGTCACGCCACAATTCCTCTATTTCCCCATCTGCTGGGATTTGGGGCACCCATGTGCACTTGGTGTGTTTTTCAAGCTACCCAGACTCAGATTCAAACCACAGTCAGCCATGTAAGATCTGGCTCCCTTAACTACCATGCCAAAGAGCCAGCCCCTTGGGGGATTTTTTTTTTTAATCGTTCTTTTTTTAAAAATTATTTTAAATTTTATTTATTCATTTACTTATTTTATTTTGACCAGAGAAACACAGAGAGAGAGAGAGAGAAAGTGAGAAAGTAAGCCACCAGGTCCAGGACTTGAACCATGGTTGGCCATGTGGGAATGTCCAGTGCCTTAACCACCATACCTTGCTATATGGTGCATGCACTTGACAGAAAGAGAAAGACAAAGAGACAGAAAGTGAGAAATCACTCACACCCCAATCTTTTCTCCTCCATTCTTCCAGGATCTTGGACACGCACATGTGAGTGTGTGCGCGCACGCACACACACACACACACACACACACACACACTACACACCTGGCTTGAGTTTCAAGCTACCAGGTCCAAGACTCAAAAGGTGTCGATCACATGGGGGTCCAGCAACGTAACCATTACGACACCTTCTGGCCCCATCCCTTGTGGGGTTTTTTAAGGCAGCAAGTGTTCTGTTTCATACTATAATGGTAGATATATGTTGTTATACCTTTGTTAAATGGAATTCCATCACACTTCCTGTGGGGGGATACCTCTTCCCTCTTCTCCTGTCTGTCTGCCTCTCACTGGTGAGCACATACACCCTCTGGCAATTAAAATCATAATAATATTAAAAAGAACCCTAATGTAAACGATGGATTTGGGTCAATAACCATCATTACTGGCTCTGAAATGGAAACACTTTGTACCTTCTATTCATTTTCCTGTAAACCTAAAACTGTTCTAGAGCATAAAGTCGAGGGTGAGCTCCATGACCTGGTGTGAAGATTGCCAGATTGCATATGGACCACTATGTGGTTCAAATCTCAGCCCCTGTGCCTTGAAAATCACATAGTGTGTGTGTGTGCACGCGCACGTGCACGCATAGCCCAGATGGGAGAAATGGGGGAGAAGGGATTGTGGTGTGACCACACCCCTTTGTGAGGTGCTTTCTCCTTCTCCCTCTCTCCCTTTTTCCTGTCTCTCTCTGGAGAGCACACATACCCTGGCAAATAAGAAAGAAAAGAAGACAGAAAGAAAGGAAGCCAGTCAATCAGTCTATGGGCCATGGTAACACAGCAATAACACAATGCTCTGCAATGCCGGGCCATATGGGAAAGTCCTGGGTTCTGATCCCGAGTCTCCTTACATACACCAGGGATATGTGTACATGCCTATGATTCTGGCCAAGGCTGGGGGTTGAATTATGGCATGAGAGCTCTTTTGAGAGTTTCTCTCTCTCTCTCTCTCTCTCTCTCTCTCTGTCTGTGTCTCCCTTTCTCATGGAAATAATTATTATTTTTTTAAAAAGCCTATTACTGGGGCCAGCAGGTGGTGTGGTGGTTAAAGGCACTGGACTCTCACATGGCCGACCACAGTTTGAGTCCTGGGCCTGGAGGCTTGCTTTCTCACTTTCCCTCTCTCTGTCTCTCACTCTGTCCCTCTCTCTAGTCAAGTTTAAAAAATTAATTAAATAAATAGAATAAATAAATTTATTTTTAAAAAGTAAAAAAAAAATAGCTTATTACTTAAAAATCAATCAATCGGGGACCAGCAGGTGGCGTGGTAGTTAAAGTGCTGGACACGCCCACATGGCAGCTTCCTTTCTCCCTTTCTCTCTCTCTCTCTCTCTCTCTCTCTCTCTCTCTCTGTGTGTCTCTCTCTAGTCAAAATAAATGAATGAATAATTTTTAAAAAAAAAAATCAATCAATCAACATGACCACCGATAGGATATTAGTTAAACAAACTGACAGAACCATGCAGTGGAGTACTATGTAGTCCTAGAAATTATGTATCAATATGGAACAATCTCCAAGAAAAAAGTAAGTGCCAGCCAGCCAGTATGGCATGCTCACATGTGTGTAATTAACCCTGAGCTTGCAGGCCTGTGGCTGAACCATCTCTGGAAATGCGACACTGCTGGCCTCAGGGGAGGGGATGTATAGAGACCCTCGCTGTACATCCTCTGGTATTTTAAAATTTTGCACTACATGAAAGTAACACTCATTTTAAAAAGACAAAATTTGGGGCTGGCAGGTGGTGTGGTAGTTAAGGGTGCTGGACTCCGACGTGGCCAACTGTGGTTCAAGTCCCTGACCTGAAGGCTTGCTTTCTCACCTCTCCCCTCTCTGGAAATATTAAAAAAATAAAAATAAAAAATAATAATAAATAAAGTTAAATAAAATAATTATTTTTAAAAAGACAAAATTTTTAATTTATTTGTAATTTTATAAACCGTTTGTTCACCAGATCTAACTCATAAGTACCACAGGAAAGGAAAAGCAGTGCTCCGTTCCTGTCCACCCACAGTGAATACCCTCCCAGCATCCCGTACCTCTGCCTAGCACTTAGTACACCTGTGAAGGTTAATGAGTTATTCGAGAGAACTTGCTATTATCTGTCTTCCCATTCAAGTGTACGCTCTTGAAGGTGCGGGTAGTATCTGTCATGGATGTTGGTGCATCTCTGGTGCCTGCCAAAAAGACCCCTAATAACAACGCTGCCATAATGACAGCCCAAATCCAGCCTCTTCTATGAAGGCCTTCCTGATTGCCTCATGAAGGGAACACTTACGCTTTAAAATAAATCTATTTATTTTGAGAAAGAAGGAGAAACAGGGATCCCTGACAGGGTCCTGCCATGCTGCAATTTCCCCGACCCCCGCCCGCCTTCTAGTCAGCCAGGATCATGGGGTACCTGGTATGTTCAGGTCAGTCTGGGATCCAAATGCCAGCCCTTCTCATAGGCTCCAGCACATACACACGCACAGGTCCGCCCTGACGGATTGCTGTCTGCCTCTGCTCACCACCATCACGCTGCCTCTTGTATCCTTCCCAACTTTTCCTGCACTCTAAGTTGGCGGCTCCCTGGTTAATTTCTGACCTAGTCTCTGCCATCTTTAAATGGCTTCAGATTCAGTAGTACTGATTTTTGGTTTTGCTGCAGGCTCCAATATGGCTTTGTATGACCCTCGTTGATTGAACGTTTTTTTTTGTTTTTGTTTTTTTAAGAGGTTTGTGCTTTAGGGCACGTGCGCTCACCAGGGAGACGGAGAGACAGATATAGTGAGAGGGAAAGTGAGAAATCACCCTCCAGGAAGGATGGCTGCACTGCAATCCCTTTTCTGTTTTCCTGGGACCTTATGCTGCTTGCACATACTCCTGGTGTGATTTTCAAGCCACTGGGTCCAGCGCTTAAACATGGTCAACCATGTGAGAGTCCAGCGATGTAACCCTACACCATCCGCTGGTCCCTGTTTTTATTTTATTTATTTATTTATTTTTAAAGAGAGATTTTTGCTGTACGGTGTATGCGTTTGCTGGAGAGACAGAGACAGAAAGGGAGAAATCATCCACCAGGGGGAATGGTCACACCACAATTCCTTCTGCTCCATTCTCCTCTCAGGATTCTGGGCACACATGCACATACAGCCAGTGTGAGTTTTTAAGCCGCCAGGTCCAGGACTCAAACTGTGGTCAACTATGTGAGCGTCCAGTGACGCAACCATTACATCTCCTGGTCCTACTGGCCTCTATGTAAAGTTTTGGTATTGTGTTCGTCATTTTTTTTTGTTTTCCTTTTTTTGCATTTATCTTGATTTTCTTTTTTTAAACTTTATTCATTTATTTATTTTAATTTGACCAGAGAGGGACAGAGAGAGAGAGAGAGAATGATAGAGAGAGAGAAAGTGAGAAAGCAAGCCGCCAGGTCCAGGACTTGAACCATGGTATGGGAATCCAGCTCCCTTAACTACCATGCCACCTGCTGGCCCCTTTATTCTGATTTTCTAAAAATATTATATTTGGGGCAGACAGCAGTGCAGCAGTAACCACAAGTGGACCCACGTGGGAACGTTCTAGGTTTGCATCCTGAGACCTCCCTACAGACCTGGCACCTGTGTGTCTAATCTGTGCTGGCTGGGGCGGAGGGGGAATCACAGGAGGGGACCCCACTGGGGGTGCTCCCCCCACCTCGGAAGAAACAAGTAAATATACTTTTTTTTTTAATTGGTTAAACAACATATGTACTTGCAGGAGAGAGAATTAAGGGAGAAAGTGAGAAAGCACTCCCTAAGAAGGCCATGCCACAATCCCTCCTCCTCCATTCTTCTCTGAAGATGTGGGGCATACATGCACAGGTGCCTGGTGTGAGTTTTGTTTTGTTTTGTTTTGTTTTGTTTTTGAGAGGTTTTTGCTATAGGGCGCATGCGCTCACCAGACAGAGCGAGACAGAGAGAAAGCAAGAAATCACCCCCAGGGGGATGGCAACACCACAATCCCTTCTCCTCCATTCTCCTCTTGGGATCTTGGGTGGGCACACACGCACATGCGCCCGGTGTGAGTTTAAGCCACTGGGTCTGAGACTCGAACCAGAGTCGACTTTGTGGGAGTCCAGCAACATAGCCATTACGCCAACTGCTGGTCCCCCTGGTGTGTTTTTCAAGCTACCAGGTCTATAATTCCAAAGGAGCTGTCAGCCATGTGGGATTCAGCTACCTTAACCACCGTGCCACTGGTTGGCCCCAAATAAACTTAAAAAAAAAAAAAAGCTATGCTGTATTTAAATATTAATAATGTTTGTCTTGATGACTGAGTTTTGTTTGTTTGTTTGTTTCAGGTTTTTGCCATACAGTGTGTGTATTTGCTGGAGTGAAAGACAGACAGACAGATACAGAGAGAGGGAAAGTGAGAAATCACCCCCTGGGGGGATGGCCACACTGCAATCCTTTCTCCTCCTGGGATTTTGTGCATTCATGCTTGTGTGAGTTTTAAGCTCCCAGGTTCAGGACTCAAACCACAGTCAGCCATGTGGGTGTTCAATACCACACTACCTACTGGCCCCTATGACTGAGTTTTTTGGTTTCTTTGTTTGTTTAGAGAGATTTTTGCTACAGGGTGCATGAGCTTACCAGAGAGACACAGAGAGACACGGAGATAAATCACCCCCCCCATGGGGGATGACCATAGGGGTGTGTAATCCCTTCTCTTCCATTCCAATGGAATATAATTCCATTCTCTTCCATTCTTCTCTCAGGATTTTGGACTCAAATACATGTCAACAGGTCCAGACTCAAACCATGGTCAACCATGTGAGAGTCCAGTGATGTAACCATCACACCATCTGCTGGTCCCAACTGAGCTTTTTTTATAGTGCCTCTTAAATTTTGTGCTCACGGCAAGTGTCTTGATTGCCTCCCCTTGGTGTTAGCCCTGAACTGTGTCCATTGTTCAGAATAAGAAGCTGATACTTGGGCAGTGGGTTGTGTTACTCGTCTTGATTACAGAGCGGGTATTAAGCAGAAATGAAAAGGTGGCAGCCCAGAGCTCCTTGGCCTACAATATCACGTTCAGTTCTCGGGGACGTGTCTTGGATCGGTCCCCTTCCCCTTCATCCTGTAGCTCCTGGGCACCAGAACAACTCCTGCTCCCATGGAGCCCTTCCTCACCCCCAGGACCTGCCCCCAGCCCTGTCTGTCCCCCTAGACCACCCATCACCCAGCTGCCTCCCTGGAACCATTCCAGACTTGGCAGATCCAAGCAGGATCTGGCTTACTCATGCTCTGTGCGACACCTCTCCACTGCACGCCCCTGCCCTCTCCCACAGTAGGTCCTTTCTGGCCTTGGCTTATTCACTTCCCAGACAGCCCCTGCTATCATAGCTCAACCCCCTGAGGCCAGGACTGCAGGAGGGAATGAGTTTCACCTTAGTCCTGTATAAATGCCTATGCCTAGCCTAGCATCTTCTTCACAGTCAGTACCTTTTTAAAAACCGTTTTCGGGACCAGCAGTTAGCGTAATGGCTATGTCGCTGGACTCCCACGTAGTCGACCGAGGTTTACGTCCCAGACCCGGTGGCTTAAAACTCACGCCGGGCGCGTGTGCGTGCGTGCCCAAGATCTCGAGATGAGAATGGAGGAGAAGGTATTGCGATGTGGCCATCCCCCCTAGGGGGTGATTTCTCGCTTTCTCTCTGTCTCTCTCTGTCCCTCTGGAGAGCGCATGCGCCCTATAGCAAAAAATCTCTCCAAAAAAAAAAAAATGTTTTCTAAATTTAGCGTTAATGATGATTAGGCTTGAAGGCTTTACATCTAGGCTATGTTCAGATTCTGGCCCTGTCACTTATTAGCTGTGTGACTTTGGGGAAATGACTCAACCTGTTTCCTGGGCTGCAAAACGGAGGTAATATTGGACAACTTCAAGACATGTCTAGTATCCCTGACACAGAAAGCACGCTCACTACGTGTCAGCGGTAATTACGAGGTCTCATTAAAGGCAGCACTTATTATTAGGAAAATTAAAGTGCTGGCCATTTACAGGATCAATTAGAGGTGCAGGATTCGTTGAGCAGCCACAGAGTCAGAGTGTGGCCAAGAGGACAGGAAACGGGAAGGATGTAAGACGCAGCACGACGGGAGGAGCTCAGAGGAAGACAGAGGCGGGGTCAGGATGAGCCCAAGGCACTGTATGGGGTGAGAGCTGGGTAGGGCCCAGATCCGTGGCTTCTGCAACCTGTCGACACCATTTCTGCTTTATGGGAACCACAGTGGCAGAGCCAACACGCCCTGACCGAATGCCAGTGGAGCCTGAAACACACAAACGCCGTGACCTGACAGACACCAAACCACAGAGGGAAAGGCACAGAGAACATCTCTGCAGGGCTGGCGGGTCAGGGACATGCATGTGGGGTGGAGCAGCATATTCTCCTCTCCTAGCCCCAGAGGTGCTAAGTTCACAGGGTAGGGGTGGGGAAGGCGAGGGGTCCTTGGGAGAACCAGCAGGAGAGCTTGCTGTCCCCTCCCCAGCAGGCAGAGGCATTTGGTCCAGTGGCCAGAAGGAAAGGCCCTCAGAAGGCCATAAAGCAGGAAAGCCTCCTGATCGAGGGGCCTCTGGTCACGTCCGGAAGCTGAGTAAGGGGTGGATGGTCTCATTTTCTTCCCTCTTCTCACTTCCAAGGCCTCTCTGCTTCACGGAGCTTCAAGCTCCTTCCTCTCCACAAATAGGAGGCTTTTAATGTTGGAGGACAAGAAATCCCTATTACACAGACTGGAAATAAAAGGAGTCATCTCCCCAGGGTGACAGGGTGCCTTGAGGGGGCCAAAAGGCTACCTCCATTTGGTGCCTGACAGTCCCACCCTTAATGGCCCCCCACTGGGGTTCCAGCCCTGGGAGGTGTCGTTATCACCTATTAGCATCTTTAGTAAGCTTTAATGTGTGGGGAGGGGCCTCTTGGAGGCTAGTCTGAGAAGGCCTTGGCCCTAGGGAGGCCCAGAGGCAGGGGGTGTGGTAAGAAAGGAAGACGTTCTTAAACTAAAGGGGACCCCAAGGAGCTGAGAAGCCAAATGTGGCCTCTTTCACAGATTCCTGAGCACATCCTGTCTCCGCGAGAACCAGGATGTGGCGCTTCCGTGGGCCCCT
The DNA here is from genome assembly GCA_026018925.1 of Tupaia tana. Classification (NCBI taxonomy): domain Eukaryota; kingdom Metazoa; phylum Chordata; class Mammalia; order Scandentia; family Tupaiidae; genus Tupaia; species Tupaia tana. The sequence continues at coordinate 29,277,427 of JAKSZU010000014.1, read as the reverse complement.
CTGCACCTCTGGGTTTCTTGGCCAGGACTGTTCCCTCTAAATCCTGAAAGTCACAGCTGATGTAAACCACCCACCTCCCTTTCTTTTTTTTTAATTGTTTACTTTTAATTTTATTTATTCATTTATTTCTTTTAATTTGACCAGAGAAAGACACAGAGAGAAAAAGAGAATGAAAGAAAGCAAGCCACCAGGTCCAGGACTCGAACTGTGATCAGCCATGTGTGAGTGTCCAGCGTCTTAACCACCACGCCACCTGCTGGTCCCCATCTCACCTCAGCCCCAGACTTTTGGGGAAAGCAGAACAAAACCTAGAGAGTTTCTCTTTGGTTCTGCAGGCCCCGGGGCTGGACCCAAGCTTGGGATCTAAGGCACTGGGAAGCCAGGTGGCATCTGCTCCCAGGCATGACATCAGAGCTGCTGTGTCTCTCCTCCCACTGAACTGGCTTAGTGCTTCTGAGAAGCCCTCAGGTCAGCCCTTCCTGGATAAAGCAGCAGTGAGGAGGATTTCCCAACGGCCGTGGGAAGGACGGGGTGGGGTCGAACTGCACCGGCCAGGGCCTCCATGGATCACTCGGGAGGAAGCTGTGGCCAGTGTAAAAGGTCCTGGCCACAGTGGGCATCGCCAACCTTTGCTGTGCTGCTGACCAGCTGTGTGACCCTGTGCTGGTTACTTACTAACTCTGGGCCTTGGTTTTCTCCTGTAAAATGGGGCCAGCAGTGGCAGCTTCTGAGAGAACTAAACGCTTCCCACTCTTAGTATGATGGAGACCAAAATCCTCAACCCACCTAGGAAGCCAGCAGGCCCGGCCCGCCTGTCCGCCCTCGCTGTGGGCTGCTCTCTTCTCCCCTGTTGGGCCTGGTCGCCAGTCCTTGGCACTCGGCCATTCTGATCCACACCCAGTGTGCTGGCTTCCCTTGAGTAACATCTGCCTTGCTCCTTGATCCAAATGAGGCCCTGTTCTAATCTCGTCATACTCTCTTCTTTTTTTTAAATTTGCCAGAGACTGTGTGTCCTTGCTGGAGAGAGACAGAGAGTGGGAAAGCATTCCCCGTGAGGAATGGTCATGCCGCAGTCCCCTCCCCTCCATTGCTCTTCCTTTTGGGATTCTGGGCACACATACTCACATGCCTGGCATATTTTTCGAGTCCCTGGGTCCAGGACTCAAACCGTGCTGTCGGCCACGTGGGATCCAGCTGCCTTCACCACACTATCGGCTGCCCTGACACTTGCTTTTCCGTCCCTCACAGCCCTTGGCACCTTCATCATCAGACTCTGGTTTGGGTGACAGTGCGGTAGCCAGTTCCTCTCATTACGCTGTCAGCTCCTGGAAGACGGAGACTCTTATTCCTTGCTAGTCCCAGTGCCTAGCGTATAGCCAGGGCTCAGTACATCTTGGTTGAACAACAGGAAAAAAAGCTAGTGTAGGAAAAACCCAAGCAGATCTTCCTACTACCAGTAGCATCCTCCACTTTGCTGCTCTGAGTGGCTGATCCGAGACCCTTCAGAGGAGGAAATGGAGACGGCCATTCCCTGTAAGCTGGATAAAGACAAGCCAGGAAGACAACGGGGAGTAAAGGCATGGACATGACTTTCTGCAACGCTGACCCACAAGGGTAGATTCCAGGCTCATGTTCAGAGATCTCCCTGAACATGCCAGGCATGCGTATTTCCATAATCCAGGGCTAGCTAACACTGGGGTGGACTGTGGCATGAAGACCCTCTTGGGCATGTCGTCTTCCTCTTTCTGTCTCTCATTCACTCAAAAAAAAAAAAAAAATACAAACAAAAAACAAACAATGGGGGGGACAATATATGGCATAATGGTTATGTCACTGGACTCCCATGTAGTCAACCGCCGTTACAGTTCCGGATCTGGTGGCTTAAAATGAACACCAGGCACATGTGTGTGTGTGCCCAAGATCCTGAGAGGAGACTGGAGAAGGGATTGCGGCATGGCCATCTCCCTGGAGGGGTGATTTCTGTCTCTTCAGTGAGTGCACACACCCTATAGCAAAAATCTCTTAAAAAAAAAAACAAACACCAAGGAAAAGTTAAGGACAAATACTGAATAATTAAATGGACCATTGTGGGGGTGTAATTGCTTCAGAATTTCATTGAAAAGGGAGCTAATGAATATGGGGGGGGGGAGTACATCTATAAAAAATAACAGAACTAAAGCTGAAGGAAAAGTGGGGTTGCAATAGCAAAGGAAAGGACAGTAGAATTCCAGGTGTGAAGAAAATTGTCCTCTGGGACCAGCAGGCGGCATGGTGGTTGAGGGTGCTGGACTCCCACATGGCCAACTGTGGTTCGAGTCCCGGACCTGGTAGCTTGCTTTCTCACTCACCGCCCCCCCCACACTCTTTACAATGGGTCCACATATTATACCAAGCCTTTCATAAAAGTATTTTGTGCAGGGACCAGCAGTTAGCGTAATGGCTATGTTGCTGGACTCCCATGTAGTCGACTGCAGTTCAAGTCTCCGGACCTGGTGGCTTAAACTCACGCCGGGCGTGTGTGCGTGCGTGCCCAAGATCCCAAGAGGAGAATGGAAGAGAAGGGATTGCGGCGTGGCCATCCTCCCTGGGGGGTGATTTCTCGCTTTCTGTCTCTCTGTCTCTCTCTGTCTTTCTGGCGAGTGCGCGCGCCCTATAGCCAAAACCTCTCCAAAAAAAAAAAAAAAAAAGTATTTTGTTCAATCTTTTAATTTTTTTATAGAAGAAAATTTTTAAAAAAAAATTACTTATTTAATTTTATTTATTTGTTATTATTATTCAATTTGACAAGAGAGAGACAGAGAGAAAGCAAGCTACCAGATCCAGGACTCAAACTGTGGTCAGCCATGTGGGAGTTCAGCACCTTAACCACCACGCCACCTGCTGGCTCCTTGTTCAATCTTTGAAACAACCCTAAGGAAGGTATTTTATTGTCACCATTTTAGAGGTAGGTAAGTTAAGACTCAAAAAGTGTTATATCGGGAACCAGCAGTTAGCGTAACGGCTATGTCGCTGGACTCCCACGTAGTCGACCGCGGTTTGCGTCCTGGACCCGGTGGCTTAAAACTCATGCTGGGCGCGTGTGCGTGTGTGCCCAAGATCCCGAGAGGAGAATGGAGGAGAAGGGATTGCGGCGTGACCATCCCCTCTGGGGGGTGATTTCTCGCTTTCTGTCTCTATGTCTCTCTCTGTCTGTCTGGCGAGCGCACGCGCCCTATAGCGAAAAACCTCTCAAAAAAAAAAAAAAAAAAGTGTTATGTCATTTGCCCAAGAACTTGTAGCTTGTAAGCAGACGTGAGACCCACACTCAGACCAGTCAGATACTGAGTAGAGCCAGGTGAAAGCTGGGACAGCCAGGCTCAGCAGTTACAACGGATGTGACAGTAAACCTGGAGCCACATGGCAGTGAATTCTGAGTGAGGGTGACACAATGCAAACTGGCTTAGTATGGCACTTCCAGCCTAGGTTGATAAAACTGGCAGAGAATGGGAACAATATTTCATCGCTGACGATCTGAGCTCCTGGGCTGGAGTGGCCATGGTGGGCATGAAGAGGAAGGGACAGATGGATGCAGGGAAGGTTTGTTCGTTTTTGTGGGTTTTTTTGAGAGGTTTTTGCTATAGGGCATGTGTGCTCACCAAACAGACAGGGAGACAGAAAGCGAGAAATCACCCCCCCTGGGGGGATGGCCATACCACAATCCCTTCTCCTCCATTCTCCTCCTGGGATCTTGGGCACACACGCACACGTGTCCGGTGTGAGTTTAAGCTACCGGGTCTGGGACTCAAATCGCAGTCAAGTACGTGGGAGTTCAGCGACATAGCCATTACGCCAACTGCTGGTCCCAGGGAAGGTTTTAAGGAAGGAACAGACAGACCCAGGGAGCTGCCTGGCTGTATGTGGCGGCAGGATGAGGGATGCCTAAAGGATATCATTTAAAGAGAACTCTGGGGACCAGTGGATGGCATAATGGTACGTCGCTGGACTCTCACGTAGTCAACCACAGTTTGAATCCTGGACTTGAGAGTTTAAAACTTCCGATGGGTGCATGCGTGTGTGTGTGTGCCCAAAATCCCGAGAAGAGACTGGAGGAGAAGGGATTGTGGCGTGGCCATCCCCTCCCCACCCAGGTGATTTCTTGCCTTCTCTTTGTTTGTCCAGCGAGTGCACGTGCCCTGTAGCAAAAATCTCTCTTTAAACATCAACAACAAAAGAGAGAACTCTGAGTTTTAAGCAAAGCACAATGTGGTCCATCCCCGTCCATGCCCCATCCTAACAGTCACCCCAAAGCTTAGGAACCACCTGTTTTCCTGGGTGCAGTGGTGTGCTGGGCTGACTTAGCAGGGCTGATGATAGACCCTCTTCCCGACTCCACATTCAGCAACACCATGCTGGTGCTTGGAGTCGCCCACTGTGGTGTATTCACCCTGGAAACCAGCAAACGCTGATTCTCCTGGAGAGCTGGTCGTTAAACAGCTCCCAGCACACACCTTCCTGGCCCTGACTTACATTCTCCCACTGCACATCAGGAACATTTCACCCTTTCCGCTACCAGTGAAGAGTAAAGAAGGGAGCTGAGAAGATGAAAAGGAAAGGTGCAGTGGAGTCCCCATGAACAAGCGCTCCTCTTGAGCTAGATTAGGCAACTATACTAGCTACCATTCCCTGGAAACCGGGTCTGTGCTAGAATCTGGAGGAAGAACACTACTCATATCACCTAATCCACCACCCTAACAGTGCTAGCGAGGTAAGAGGGGGTCCTACTGTGGCACCCTTCTTACAGGTAAGACAGTGAAGCTCAGAGAGAGCAATCACTTGCTCGAGGGGGCAAATGACAGAACCAGAATCCAATCCAGGAGGGTCTGTTCTCAGATCCCTTGCATTTGACAAGCCGGCTGCTACTTTCCAGAACGCCCCAGCCTTCTCTCCTGACCAGTCCTTCTTTTCTCCACAGGACTGACCATCACCTAGCTTTGTCAGTCCTCACTTGGAAAACCAGAAAACAACCCTGGCTTAGCAGAAAAGGGAAAAACAGGCCAAGCACTTGTGCACGTGTGCCCCAAATCTTGACAGATTGGAGAATTGAAGAAGGGATTGCAGCATGATTGGGAAGTAGGTAGCTCGCACAATTGCTAGAAAAGTAAAGAATTGAGCCTGGAAAATGATCAGGAATTGAGGCGACCAGGCCACCCTGGGGCCTACCTAGTGAGGGTACCAGTGCTTCACTACACAATCGGATGAGGGCACCAGCTTTGCTCCTCTTGGAAACTGGACAGAATGGCCCTGCCTGGGATGAATTCTCTCTTCCTGTTTCTCTGCATTGCCTCTCCTGAATCCAAGTCCCAATGAAAGCATGTGGCTGACTGTCAACCAGTCAGTCTCACCCTAACCCCAGAGAAGTGGGTGGACTTCTGTAATGGGAGATAGATCCTCCAGGATTCCTACAGTGGGAGATCTCCAGGCACAGACAGGGGCTGCACGTTGGGCAGCCTCAGAACTCTACTTCTTTCACACGCTGTTTTCCCTAGTTCCTTGGCTACTTGGTTGTGGTGCCCTCCTTGCAGACTTAGGGAATATCAACCATCTATTTTCTCCTTTAGATTTTTGCCAGAAAGAGCATGTGCTCACCTGAGAGAGACAGATAGAGACAGAGGAGGAAAGTGAGAATGTACTCCCCCCGGGGGAGGGGGGATGGCCAATCTATAATCCCTTCTCCTCTGTTCTCTCAGAATTTGGGGCATGCACACATGTGCACCCAGTGTGTTTTTCAAGCCAATGGGTCCAGGACTTGAACGAAGGAGTTGGCCACATAGGATCCACACCTTAACTACCACACCATGCCACCTGCTGACCCAACCATCCATTCTCTTATCCGGTTCCCTATATATATTTTTTTCATCATAAGTTAGGATATGTTCAGTTGCAAATGTTGAGGAAAATAACCAACTCAAACAATAAAGAGAACATATGATTGATGGAACTAAGTAATTCCTACTCCTTTGCCTTCGGGTGTGTGCGTGTGGGGGGGGGGGGGCAGCATTTGATCCAGCATTTCAAGTGACATCATGAAGGACTTCATTTCTTTCTGTTTCTCTGCCTCCCTTAGTATCACCTTTAGCCTCCTAATTACCCAAATGGTCATTAGAGTTTCAAATGATACACATTTATACCTCCCATTCTAGGAGGAAAAAAGAGGAATTTTCTAGTGACCTTTTTTTTTTTAAAGAATTAGTTTATCTTTAAACTTTATTTAATTTAATTTGACCAGAGAGGGACAGAGAGAGAGAGCGAAAGTGAGAAAGCAAGCCACTAGGTACAGGACTCAAACTACAGTTGGCCATGTGGGTGTCCAGCACCCTTAACCACCACACCATCTCCTGGCCCCTCTAGTGACTCTTACATAAGTTTAGATCTTTTCTCTGCTTCTGGATTAAACTGGGGATATGCACTCTTCTCCAGAACAATAACCATGGTCATGGGAAGGGGTATACTGACTGATTCAAGCCAATCAAGACCCACCCTGGAGTGAGGCTTGGAATTCAGTTGCACCCAAAGTTGAGCATGGGGAAGGCACAGCTAACCCAACACACTACCAGGGGACAGTTAGTGGAATGGACATTGCAGACACAAACAGAAATGCCCACCACCCTGGCACTGCGTTCTCTCCTGTTCACAAGCCATCTCTGAGACTCCTGTTATCTCTGGGCACATCACGAAGGTCTAAGTCCCTGGGTAACAATAACTACTTTTCTTTCTTTCTTTCTTTCTTTCTTTCTTTCTTTCTTTCTTTCTTTCTTTCTTTCTTTCTTTCTTCCTTTCTTCCTTTCTTCCTTTCTCCTTTCCTCCTTCCTTCCTTCCTTCCTTCCTTCCGTTCTTTCTTTTCTTTTCTTTTCTTTTCTTTTCTTTTCTTTTCTTTTCTTTCTTTTTTTCAGATTTGCCAGAGGGTACATGTACTCACCAAAGAGACAGAGAGAGAGAGAGAGAGAAGGAGCATAATCATGCTGCAATCCCTTCTTCAGTTCTCCAATCTGTCAAGATTTGGGGCACACATGCACAAGTGCCTGGCCTGTTTTTCAGGCCACGTAAGTTGGTATTTGACCATACAACTGCCCTGTAGGATCCGGCTGCCTGAACTATTAGGCTATGGAACTGGCTTGACAATAACTATGTCTTGGGTCTGGCAGGTGGCGTGGTGGTTAAAGGCACTAGACTCCCAAATGGCCGACTATGGTTTGAATCCTGGGCCTGGTGGCTTGCGCTCTCTCTCTCTCTCTCTCTCTCTCTCTTTGGTTAAAATAGAAAAATAATTATAATAAATAAATAATTTTAAAAACTATTTCTTATGAATCTTTGCACCCCACTGTATAGCACACTAGGCATATATGGTTATCTGATGAACAAGATATTTGGTTGTCGGAAAAGTCATCTTTCTCCACAACCCAATCATTTTCAGTAAGTCAGAATGAAATTGGTAAATGAGAGCATTTCATATCAAATTCTTAACCACTGAGCAACATGCCCAGGGAGAAGTTTTCAGACCAGCCCCAGCCAAAGACTGATCCTACTGCCACCGCCAGGCGCGGTTCCTCCCCGAGGTTTAGCTGGAGCAGTGCCAGCTGTCAGTGGCCAGTTAGGTTATTTGAGGCATCATCGACCCGCCCAGGAATCCGTGGGCTAGGTGCCCTGGCTGCATTTCCAAGCTGAAGGTGATGGAGTGAGTCACAGGGTGGGTGTGGGGGCTGGGGTCGCCACACTGGCTTGTTGAACAATGCTCCTCTGTCAGACATTCCTGCTCGTTGAACGTGACTCACTCTGTCTTCTTAGGACAGGTATCTGGTCTCCTTTGGGTCTTTGAAGCTTCATGGCTCAGGCTCCATAGCAAAATATTGTAATAACGACAATTTTTTAAAAGTGGAAGCAGGAGAGAAAGGAATAAAAAATTTATGAACATGAATGACTTCTTTCTTCTGGCTTAAATATATTAAAAAATATAGATCTCCAAGCAATCTCAAAGTCACCCAAATCAGACCCGTCTTCCAGGAGAGCATAGATATTGTCCCAGATAGATTATCGTCCTTAGATAGTCTTTACTTCGAGACTAACCTGTTCACAGAATGTGTGGCATGAGCCATCAGGAATATCTGGGGCTGTGATTCTTAGAAAGTTTTATCTTGTGGGATCAGCAGTTGGTGTAATGGCGATGTTGGTGGACTCCCATGTGGTCGACCGCAGTTCGAGTCCCAGACCCAGTGGCTTAAAACTCATGCCGGGTGCATGTGCATGCGTGCCCAAGATCCCAAGGGGAGAATGGAGGAGAAGGGATTGCGGTGTGGCCATCTTCCCCTGGGGGTGATTTCTCACTTTCTGTCTGTCTGTCTATCTCTGTCTTTCTGGTGAGTGCACGCGCCCTATAGCAAAAACCTCTCCTAAAGAAAAAGAAAGTTTTATCTTGTAGCCAGCCCACTCGAGCTTCCCCTCCCACCCTTTTAAGAGTAGGAGACTTTGTATTTTTGAAGTGTTTTGGATTTATAGGAAAATTAAGTTGGGGCCAGCAGGTAGTGTGGCGGTTAAAGTGCTGGATCCCACATGGCTGACTGTGTGGTTTGAGTCCCAGACCTCAAAGCTTGAAAAGCATGCTGGGTGTGCATGGATGCAAATATACCCAAAAATCCCAAGAGGAGAATGGAGGAGAAGGGATTGTGGTGCAGCCATCCCTCCTGGGGGCTGATTTCTCATTTTCTCCTTCTCTAAGACTCTCCAGCACTCTATGACAAAAATCTAATAGTAAGAAAAAATGAAAATTAAGTGGGAAGTACAGAATCTCCATATAACCTCTTCTCTCTTCCTCCCATAGTTCCTTCTATTATTAATATCTTGCTGGGGGCTGGCAGGTGGCATGCTGGTTAAGGGCACTGGACTCCCACATGGTCAACCGTGGTTTGAATCCCAGACCTGGTGGCTTGCTTTCTCACATTCTCTCTCTCTCTTCCTCTCACTCTGTCCCTCTCTGGTCAAATTAAAATAAATAAATAAAGTTAAATAAAGTAATTCTTTAAAAAGAAAAATCTTGGTGTAGTGTGGCTGTTTCTTACAATTGATGAGCCAATACCAAAACATTATTATTAACCAAAGTTCATAGTTTATACTAGGGTTCACTCTCTGTACTGTGCATTCCATGGATTTAAAAAAAAATTTAAAGAATTATTTAACTTTACCTAATTATTTATCTCAATTTGACCAGAGAAGGACAGAGAGAGAGAGGGAGAGAAAGAGAGAGAGAGAGAGAGAAAGCAAGCTGCCAGGTCCAGGACTCAAACCGCTGTCAGCCATGTAAGAGTCCAGCACCCCTAACCACCATGCCACCTGCTGGCCCCATCCATGGATTTTGATGAATGTATATTGGCAAATGTATATCCACCATTACACTGTCATACAAGATAGTAGCACTGCCCTAAAAATCCCTTGTGCTCCATCTGTTCATCCCTCCCTCTCTCCCCACTAAACCCTGGTAACCACGGACTGATCTTGTACTGTTTATATAGTTTTTCCTTTTCCAGAATGTCGTAGGGTTGGAATCATACTGTATGTAATCTTTTTAGACTGGTTTCTTTCCCTGAGCAATATGTATGTAAGTTTCCTCCATGTATTCTCATGGCTTTATGGCTCATTTCTTTTGATCATGGAATAACATTCTATTGTTTAGACGTACCACAGTTTGTCCATTCACCTGTGGAAAGACATGGCAGTTGCTTCCAAGTCATAGCAATTATGAATAATGATGCTATGAATATTCATGTGCAGGTTTTTAGGTAGAAATGGTTTTCAGCTTCTCTGGATCAATATCAAGGTACATAATTGCTAGATTGTATGGTAAGGGTATATTTAGCTTTGTAAGAAGCTGCCAAGGGGCCAGCAGGTGGCATGGTGGTTGGGGCGCTGGACTCCCACATGGCATGTGTGCTCACCAGAAAGACAGAGACAGAGAGACAGAAAGTGAGAAATCACTTCCCAGGGAGGATGGCCACACCGCAATCCCTTCTCCATCCTCCTCTCGGGATCTTTGGCATGCACACACACATGCCCGATGTGAGTTTAAGCCACCAGGTCCAGGACTCGAACCACCGTCGACTACATGGGAGTCCAGCGACACAGCCATTACACTAACTACTGGTCCCAGAAACAAGCACTCTTGACAGTGTCTAATCACATTGAGATACACCCTCAGCCTTCCAGCCAGGATCATGTACTTCAGACGACCCAGGGCCTGACCATGGTACCTATGTCTCTAGCCCTGCTGAGTAGTGCCCTACCACCTATGCCGGGCCAGACCAAATACATCTTGATTGAAAAAAAAAAAAAGAAGCCAAACAATATCTCATACATACTATGCTTTCATAAATATTTGTTGGGTACATTAAAAAAAAAAAAAAAAAAGGGAATAAAGGGGGTCACCAAGTGGTGTGGTGGTTAAGGTGCTAGACTCCCACATGGCTAACCATGGCTCAAGTCCCAGAACTGGTGACTTGAAAATCACACTGGGCACATGTGCATGCATGCCCAAAATCCTGATAGGAGAATGGAGAAGAAGGGATGTGGCATGGTCCTCCGTCCTGGGGGTGGTGATTTCTCACTTTCCCTCTCACTGTCTATCTTTTTCCGGCTTGTTAGTACCCAACATCCTATGGCAAAAACCTAAAATAAATAAATAAATTTAAAAATGCAATAAACTACATGTAAATGAAATAGACTTTGACATCATAGCAACCCAAACTGGGAAGCTGGCATGAATATGAACGGACTTCATACATCTGAGAAGGCTGACTCCCAGGTCAGTGGTGGAGCAAGGCCCAGGGCAGCCAGATCACACCTCAGGCTTCCCCCAAAGGCTCAGGAGTAGGGAGCACTGGTTAGCTTTTAGTGTAGGGGTAGAGCTGAGCTGAAAATAGGGGACTGGTCAAAACTTGGTTTAAGAAGCTGTTGGATCCTAGATCTCTTCACAGTCCTTTGTGTGACTCCCACTTTCCACAATTAAGAGTTCTTCTCAGGAAAGGCTAAAATGGGAAGACTCTGGATTAGAGACAACCCTACAACTGAACACAATGCTATCAGGGGACACAGGGACTAAGCAGCATTGATGTGCTGAATGTCGCGGACCCCTCCCTGCCCAGTGCTTTCTGGCAGCAAGGCTTGTCTTCTCCTGGCAGGAGACTGGAAACCCCCTTTCTGAGGAATCTGACTCGTCCAAGAGGAAAGATCCCAAACACTAAAACCAGGAGTTTCCCAGTGAAGGAGCCAGCCAGATCAGGATATGCCAAAGCTCACTGAGTCAGTAAGCCCTGCAGATTCGGTTTCCAGTAAGTATCGTTCTTTTTTTTTTTTTTCCTTAGTTATTTCTTTAATTTTATTTATCATTATTATCTTATTTTTAACATTTTTTTATTTGCTGCAGGACATGTGTGCTCACCAGAGAGATAGAGAGAGAAAGCGAGAAAGCAAGTTCGAATAGCAGTCACCCATTTGGGAGTCCAGTGCCTTAACCACCTGCCACCTGCTGGCCCCGTAAGTATCATTCTAAAATATGAACAAACAAGGCTCAGTAGACATTGAAGAAAAGCCAAATGAAAGAGACCAAAACAAATACAAAAATGAGTATGTTGGTGAAACTAGAAAAGGTTATAAAGAATCATTACTATTATTACTATTTCCAGAAAGTTAATGAGATTTTTACACCCATGAAAAAAGAACAGTATGTTACTAAAAAGGAATATTCAGAGAATATAAAAGTACAACTGGGGGCCAGCAGAGGGCATGGAGATTAGGCATTAGATCCCACATAGTCAGCAGCATGGTTCAAGTCCCAAATCTGGTGGCTTGAAAATCAGGCCAGGCATGTGCGTGTGCATGCCCAAAATCCCAAGAAGAGACTAGAGGAAAAGGGATTGTGGCATGACCCTACCCCTGGGGGGTGAGTTCTCACTTTCTCTCTCTCTCTCTCTGTCTTTCTCTGGCAAGCACACATATCTTACAGGAAAACTTAAAAACAAAAACTAAAAATTACAAATATATGGCATAATATAAAATTTAATCAAGTTGTTGGAAGATATCACTTAAGAACTCTCCTGGAAAGAAGAGTAGAAAAAAAGAAAGAAAGAAAGAAAGAAAGATCAGAAAGAAATGATCAGAAAAGGGAAGGACCTATATGGAAGGTCAATCTTCAATTAATGACATCTCCAGAAAGAAAGAACAGGACAAAATAAGAGAGGAACTGATGAGAGAAATGACTCAGTCGGGGTTTGAACAGACCACGCCAAGTGAACAGGATAAGGGATCTGTTACTGGGATTGGACCTTCCACAGCCGTGGAGCTGGTGGAGCAGTCTCTGCAGACGCGCTGCCCTTGATGTTGGGCCTCAAGCCTCTGCAGCCTGCTATCGGGGAGGAAAGGTGAATGAGAACGAGAGTAGGGACAGATGGAACTCAAGAGGACAAACTGGAACCACGCTTTCCCTCACCACCTCCAACCTGAACACCACGGTGACCTACAGGAGGACTGGCACCCCTCATCACTGCAGAGCTATGCACACTGGCTGCAAAACCTGGAAGGGTTAAAGAGACAGCTATGGTGGAGTAAAGGTAGCTGTGAGTCCAGGCATGCCCCAAACCAGCCGGGCGAGCCAGCAGATGCCTCAGTGCCTGCTACTGGATACAACCTTCAGAGCATAAAACTATGGCTGCCACTTCATTTCCGCCTTCCAGACCTGGTACAAAATGGCCTTCGCGGCCAGCACTAGCCTGACACTATGCAGAGAAAGGACATCTGGGAGCGCAGTTCCAGTTCAGCTAAGATGACACAGTTTGGGCCAGCAGGTAGCATGGTTTTTAAGGCGCTAGACTACTGCATGACTGACCGTGTTTGAGTCCCAGACCTGCAGCTTGAAAACCACAACAGGCACATGTGCATGGCTGCCCCAAATCCCAGGAGAGTAGAAGAGAAAGGGCTGAGGCATGGCCATCCCTCCTGGGGAGCCATTTCTCCCTTTCCCTCTCTCTGTCTCTCTGATGGGCATGCTTGCCCTAGGCAAAATCTACTTTTTTTTTTTTAGAGGTTTTTGCTATAGGGCGTGTGCGCTTGCCAGAAAGAAGAGAGAGATAGAAAATGAGAAATCACCCCACCGGGGGGATGGCCACACCGCAATCCCTTCTCCTCTACTCTCCTCTTGGGATCTTGGGCACGCACGCACACATGCCCGGTGTGAATTTAAGCCACCAGGTGTGGCAGTCGACTACATGGGAGTCCAGCGACATAGCCATTATGCCAACTGCTGGTCCCAGCAAAATCTATTTTTAAAAAAATGGCATAGTTGAAAGCCAACATAAGACATAACTCAATAATAATATTTATCAGGCTGGAAAGACATGTTCAATGAAGTGCCCTGAATAACACATGAAGGTACGTTGTGAAATTTCAGAAAACTGCGGATACAAATGTGCTTTCACAGGGGAAAAAAAAAAACAAAAACAGGTTTCAAATGAAGAACCATAATGACATTAGGCCATTCAACACCAAGCTTGAAAATGAGAAGAACGGGAAGCCATGTTTTCACAACTTGGAAGAAAAGTGATTTCCAGCCTAGATTCCTCACCCAAATATCCCTTCAAAGTAAAGATAGAATAAGGCATTTTCAGCCAAGGGCTGAGGGTCCGAATGAATGATGTGAGTCACCAAAAGGCGGGAGACTCTGGCTACGGTGGGCCCACGGCAAGGGAGGTGACAGGAGCCCCTGGAGGACAGCGCTGGGCTATCCTAGGAGCAGCTGTGCCTGAGGCCCAGAGGAAAACCAGGCCAGCTGGAATGGCTGGCGAGCCGCAGGATTTCTCTGAGGGGAGTGAAGAGGATTTGTATGGATCTTCATGTATCGAGGGAAGACTCGCAAATACGGGTTCTTTGGGTTGAATTTACAACAATCATAAAAAAATACTTAGCAAACAACCAAAAAATAGGACAAATAAAACCTCCAGGGAAAACAAAATTGTACAGGAAAGAAAAATGTTCATAGACTACTACAAGGCTCAGCTGTGAACAGCATTCCACAGTCGTAACATCATAGATGCTGAATATTGATCTAATAAATATTCCATGTAAGTCAATTGGGAGACAGGAAGGGGACGGCATACACGGTGAGAAGGGCAGGAGATGCCGAAGGAGCAAGCCTCATATTCCAGTCTAGACTTCTAAGACGACTGTTTTACCTTTTGATTTTATTCCATGTGAAAAGTATTGCCCAATAGAAAAATAAGTATGATTTTTATTATGATACATATGGCCATATTCTATCGTGGGAAGCAAAAGCTAAAACTTAAACTGAAAAATTAGGAAATAACAATCTAATCATGGTTTTTAGATATACAGAGGTAACTGCCAAAGGAAGAACTAAAAGACTTTTTAAATTAGTTGCCCCTGGGGAGGAGAAAAATGGCTTTGGGAGGGACTGCCATTTTTAAATTTTTGTATTTGATTCTAAATTACGTGGTATGTTGATTAAAAACAAAACTTGGTGGGACCAGCAGTTAGCGTAATGGCTATGTCGCTGGACTCCCACATAGTCGACCGCGGTTCGAGTCCCGGACCCGGTGGCTTAAAACTCACGCCGGGCGCATGTGCGTGCGTGCCCAAGATCCCGAGAGGAGAATGGAGGAGAAGGGATTGCGGCGTGACCATCCCCCCGGGGGGTGATTTCTCGCTTTCTGTCTCTCTGTCCCTCTCTGTCTGTCTGGTGAGCACATGCGCCCTATAGCAAAAACTTCTCAAAAAAAAAAAAAAAAAAAAGAAACTTGGGGCTGGCAGGTGGCATGGTTGTTAAGGTGCTGGACTCCCACGTGGCCTAACACAGTTTGAGTCCCAGATCTGGTGTCTTGCTTTCTCACTTTCTCTCTCTCTCTCTCTCTCTCTAATCAAACTAAATAATAATAATAAATACATAAAATCAAAAAACAAAAACAAAACTTGGGACCAGAAGGTGGTGTGATAGTTAAGGTGCTGAACTCCCACATGGCTGACCACGGTTTGAGTCCCAGACCCAGCATCTTGAAAATTACCCCAGACATGTGTGCATGTGTGCATGCCCAAAATTCCAGGAAGAAAATGGAGAAAGGATTGCAGAGTGGACATCCCTCCACCGGGGGGTGATTTCTCATACCCTGCCTCTGTCTCTCTGGGAGCCCATGCACCTTATGGCAAAAACCTAAACATAAAACAGATAGGGGCCAGCAAGTGGCATGATGGTTAAGGTGCTGGACACTCCCACATGACTGACCACAGTTCAAATCTCAGACCTGATGGCTTGCTTTCTCACTTTCTCTCTCTCTCTCTTTCTGTGTCTCTCTCTGGTAAAATTAAAATAAATGAATAAATAAATAAAACTAAATAAATAATTCTTTTTTAAAAATAGACAAGAAAATCCTAAAACTGAAACATTAAGTTATAGCTGTCAACTCTTAAGGAAATGAAGGATGAAGGAGAGAAGGAAGAAAGAAAGATTAAAAAGGAAATAAGAAAGAAAATGAAGTATTTTTAAAAGGAATTATTTATTTTTATTGTTATTTAATTATTAAATTTAATTATTTATTTGTTATTATTATTATTTTTTATTTGACCAGAGAAAGAGAGAGGGAAAGTAAGAAAGCAAGCTACCAAGTCCAGGATTTGAACCACAGTTGGCCCTGTGGGAGTCTAGCACCTTAACCACCTGCCAGCCCCAGAAAATGAAGTTTTAAATACTCAATAGTTAACTAGCCTGCCTCAAGTTCACAGAGTTGGTTAAAACAATCAAGCTTTGAGCCCGGGGTTCATGTGACTCCACATGAGACTTGTTAGACCAAGGGTGTTTGAATCTTGGGTTCCTCCCTTGCTGTACACCTCTATACCACCGCGCCCTATCTGTTCCTTCAAGGTCTTCATTCAGGTCCACAGAGGACCCTGATGTCTGGTCGGTGGTGCTGTGCCTTAGGTAGGCAGAGGGGCCAAGGGCACAGTGTGAAAAGTTGTGCAGACCAAGGGAAAGGGGTGGTTTTGGGACCAGCAGTTAGCGTAATGCTATGTCACTGGACTCCCATGTAGTCAACGGTGGTTTGAGTCCTGGACCTGGTGGCTTAAACTCACGCCGGGTGTGTGTGCATGTGTGCCCAAGATCCCAAGAGGAGAATGGAGGAGAAGGGATTGCAGCATGGCCATCCCCCCGGGGGTCTGACTTCTCGCTTTCTGTCTCTGTCTCTGTCTTTCTGGCGAGCGTACGCGCCCTATAGCAAAAACCTCTCCAAAGCCATTACGCAGTATATTCTGGACGGGAAATCACATTTTGTATGCTGTGACGATGCTTAAGGAATGAATGTAAATTAATTTTAAAAGATGTTTCAGAAATTAATTAATTAATTAAAAAAAAAGAAGTTCACAAGGAAAGAAAAAGAGGTGGTCTGCTAAACAATTATCTAGACTATCTCTAGGACAGACAAGAGGGGTCACTGGAACTGAACTCCCTCAGGCTGGAGGTGAGGCGCGGGGAGAAAGTGCTGGGAGGGGAGAGTTTAAGCACAGAGAAAGAGGAACCCGCCAGGGTGAAAGTCTGGGCTCCTGGCAAAGATGCTGGTGGAAGGAAAGGAAAAAGAGGAAGAGGGAGGGAGGGAGGGAAGAAGGAAGAAAAGGAGAAAGAAAAGAAAGGATGCTGAGGGAGGTTTTCGGGCAGGAACAGGAACGCAGACCAGGACCAAGCAGCCTCCGGGGGCAGCTTGCAGGCGTTCATGGCTGAATACAGCCACCTGTCACTTAACGGCCTACCTGTTTAACTATCACGAGGTTTTGTGTTCCACTCGCCAGTGAGGGAACCCCTTTTCCCAGTCTGTGTGCATCTGGGGAATCCCCTTTCTGAGTCTTTGTCATGTTCCTGCAGTCTGCTAGTATTGGCTGCATGAAGTGTCCATGATCATGGGACACTGCATATTTCATGTGTAAATTTGCCCTTTATTGTGTATCCATACTAGTATTCAGAATAAGTAGAAACAACTACATTGGACTTACATTATTATGTTGAATGTCTTGTTGCCTTCTGGTGCTTATCGAATGTATGCTTTTCGTATAGCTAGAATTGCATTATGTGCATTAGTGTGCTGGGGCATGATATCTATGGAAAACTTCACACCCTACAGCACACGACACACCATAAGACTTCTGCCTTCAAGATCCTCCCTTACTGACCAATTTGTTTAAAGACCTAGTCATAGGAATGGAAGTGAGGCGTGTCTGTAAGAGCCCTAGAGAGTGAACAGCAGTTTACAAAGACCTGCCGAACAAGTGTGTGGGAGTTAGGAAGCGCTGGAGGGTTCAGATTCACCATGCTGACCCTAAGCCAAGTTAAGGTGGATGTGTTTTGAGACTCTCATTAGACTAGGGGTGCCTGAACCACAGGTTTCTCACCAAGACCTATGTGTGATGATGTGCTGAGGCTCGTACCAACCCTCAAAAGCTCCAAGTTCAATTTTCAGAGAATTTGCAAGCCAGTTGTTAGCACATTGGTAGTTTAAAATTGGCCATGGTGGGAGAATTAATGCCACAGAAACCAGGAACAACTATAAATGCGGGCTCTTTTCTTTTCTTTTTTAGTTTGCTATTAGGTAGTTGAGAGAGAGAAAAAGAGAGAGAAAGAGAAAGAGAAAGAGAGAAAGTGAGACTTCACACACACACACATGCCCCAGGGAGGATGGCCATATTAAGATCCCTTCTCTTTCATTCTCCTCTTGGGATTTCAGGTACGGACGCATATGTACCTGACATGTTCTTCAAGCTGTCGGGTCTGGGATTCAAACAGTGCAGTCAGCCATGTGGGATCTGGCCATCTTAACCACCATGTCACCTGCATGGCCTGAACACTACTTCTTGAAGGGAAGGCCATCAGAAAATTTGTGGGCATATTTGAAATGTCTAGGGACTCTGGGAGCTTGTTTGTGACATCATGCAGGCTGTGGGTGACTCTTACACAGTGAAGAATGGGTCTTCTGGATCATGCTTATCCAGGAGAACTAGTGAGTCGCAGATGAGGATTATGTCTCTTTCCCTCCTTGTGATTTGGATGGTAGGAACTTAACTTAGCCACAGTATCCATGAAACAGTAGTGGCACCTGATACTTGTGACCCTACTCAAGAATGTAAGCATCTCCAGAGCAGGAACATTGCCTGTCTAGTTCTTCACTCTATTTCCAGCACCAAGAAGCAGGTGCTCAATAAACATTCAGGAATAAATGAGTCTGTTTCTTTTTTTATTGGAGAGGTTTTTGCTATAGGGCGCGTGTGCTTGCCAGACAGACAGAGAGAGATAGAGAGATATAAAGTGAGAAATCACCCCCCAGGGGGGATGGCCATGCCACAATCCCTTCTCCTCCATTCTCCTCTCGGGATCTTGGGCATGCACGCACACGCACCCGGCATGAGTTTAAGCCACCGGGTCCGGGACTCGAACCGTGGTCAACTACATGGGAGTCCAGCAACATAGCCATTACGCTAACTGTTGGTCCCATGAGTCAGTTTCTCATTTTGACCCTACAGGAGCCTTATGAGGGCCACACCCTGACTGTTCCCATTCTATGGGTAGAGAAACGAGGCACACAGAGAGATGAAGTACTTTGCCAATATGATGCTGCTAATAACGGTAGAGTTAGGGTCAGAACCCAAACCAACTCCGAACATCACCACCACTCCCTCCAGCCACAGAGAAACAGATTGACAACTTCTAATGACAGAACGAATGCTGGTAATGATGAACTGGCCTGGACTAATGAAAGGAAGATGAGGTCTGAATTAAAACAAAACAATGGATAATCCAAAAACCATTTTCATTTGGCTCAGGAATATAGCCAGGGACATACTCTCAGAGGAGTAGCTCCATTCAAACCATCTGGACTTGGCCCGATCTTTATGTGAGGCTGACGTTCTCTGAAAAGGATCCTCAAAGGATCTAGCCTCAGTCTTCTAGGTAGCCCTGAGCTGGTGCATCTCTGAGAGTCTCTAGAAAAACACCCACAAACACCTCTAGAAGTTGTCTCTGCTTTTTGGTCTCTTTTCTGCCTACAGTAGCAGGCAGAATATACTGTTTTGCAAACAGTATATTTCTTCCTGTTGGGCCCTTAGGAAGAAAACATATTCCTTAATTTGAAAAAAAAACAACCCATGATTCACCCTGGGGTGACTCTGCATGAGGACCGGGGAAAGGTCCATTTCCCAGCACGTGCTAGAAGGGCCAGCCGAGCGCTGTTCACGGCCCAGGATGAGATCCCAGCTCATATTCTGACTTATTAAATACACTCAGCTCTTCTGGTTTCTCAGAGCCCCTCCTGCCAACTGCGGCAACCACAGGCGGATACCACTGTGAGCCGAGCCCAGATGTGGGAGCGTGAGTGAGTGCAGAGAAATGCTGGTGAGGCCAACGTAAGCTTGAGACGCAGGCCAGGCTTCGAGCAGAAACCTGGAGCCTGTCCGGCGGCAGCTCAGTTCGGGTCCTGACGTGGTGAGTGATACACAGGCTGTCCGCTCTGTCTGGACTCAGTTTCCTTCTCAAGAGCTCGGGGATAACTAGGCCTTTCCTTTCTTCAGCAAAATACGCCAAAGGGAGCTCAATCCAATGTGGACACAGGTGGAAGGGCAAACTGGCTCTGAGTCCCAGGGGTTGAATCTGACTTGTGGACATGATTTTAAAATACCATGCTAGAATCCCTTCTCCATTCTCCTCTTGGGATTTTGGGGCATGCATGCACACACGCCCCATGTGTTTTAAGCTGCTGGGTCTGGGATTCGAACCACAGTCTACTACCTGGGAGCCCAGTGATGTAACCATCACACCATCTGCTGCCCCTGCAGCACAGTTTTAACCCAGGACAGGAGTCAGCAACACTTGACTGGAGAGACTGTCACTTCTCTATGAGAATTAAGTTTTATTGGAAACGGTTATACTCATCTGTTGACATATTATCTATGGCTGCTTTTGCCCTACAAGGCAGCAGTGAGTAGTTTCAACAGAGACCACATGGCTGGCAAGCCTGAAGTATTTATTCTGTCTGTTACAGAAGAAATGACCAAGCCCTGATCTAACACCTTGGGTTGCAAGGAACAGAGGCTCACCCAGGTCCGCCCAAACAAAGGATGTTCATGGTCAGGACGTGACAGGGGACATGCTAGATGCTAGGTACAGGAGTCACAGAGAAATCAGGCCTTGGGGGAATTAAAATTACAACTGCAGATATTTCCTGTGGGGTTTTTGTTTCTTTTTTATTATTTTTCCACCACCTGCTTTCCTCAACTCACTTTGCTGTCTCTGAGCTTACACAAAGCTCCTCAGGACAACCCAGACCCCTTCTACATCATGCAATCCCAAACAGTCTTTCAGCTTTGCTTTCCAATGCTAACGCCCCAGCCACTGAGCTTCTCAGTTATAAACTCCCAGGGGAGGAATCTGATCGGCCCAGATCATCTTTTCATCTACTCCAGGTCTTGAAGATTCCTGTTCAGCCCGTGGCCACTCCCCAGGAGTCCATCCCTGGATCAGGGAGTGACCTCAAGATGTCACATGGAGCACTAAGCAGGGCAGTAGGCAAGGAGCCCTCATTTGGAAGAGCACGTAGCCGGGCAGAAGCTAGAATTTAGCTAATGCAACCTGTGAGGGGCCTGGTCTTCCCTTAAAGCCAAGGAGAATTCTAACTCTACCATCAACAACATTGGCTGAAACGCCAAAGAACATGAATCAGCATGTCCCCTGTCAGAAGGGAAGAGAGCCCCTCCCAAGTTTGTTAATGAATATGAGACGAGCAGAGGACCAAGCCCATCTGAGGGGAACCAGGTCAACTGTGGCACTTGGTGGGAATTCAGAAACTTCGGCCTTGTCCTATCTGGACTGGCAGAAGCAGTAGCAGGAGCAGAAATTTCCATTCTGGCAGAACTTGTCCTGGTTCTGTTACAAACAGACTGATGGTGAGCGTTTTACTTTCCTTTCTCCCATCCCACCAAGCCTCAATTTCCCCAATGACTAAAATGATTGGGTTGAATTGGATCAGTGGCTCCCAACCACACCTTACAGCAAAATCACTTGGCAGCTTTTTAGGAAAAAAATGTTTTTAAGTTTTTTTTTGCCATAGGGTGCATGCTCTCACTGGAGAGGGACAGAGACAGTTTGAGGGAAAGTGAGAAGCCACCTTCCAGGGGGAATGACTACTTCACAATCCATTCTCCTCCGTTCTTCTCCCGGTATTGTGGGCCCATGTGCATATATGCCGGCATGATTTTCAAGCCACTGGGCCCGAGATTCAAACCATGGCCATGTGGGAATCTAGCAATGTAACTGCTGTACCATCTGCTGGCCCCTTTGGGAGCCTTGTTAAAACAAGAAAGGGAGTGTGCTCCTCCACCCCCCACCCCAGTAGAGTTTCTGAAGCCCTGGGTATGGGTGGGGCCTGAGCATCTCTGTTTCTAACAAGGTCCCAGCTGATGCTGACACTACAGGTGCAAGGCCACACTTTGAGACCACCCCCCATCCCCCAATCACCACTCAGACTCCTTCCAGCCAAACTATGTGGAGCCAGTGTCCTCCTGGGGCCAGGTGTAATGGAAATCTCCTGTTTGGGTCAGGAGGCCTTTCCTGGGCCTAGGAGAGGTCTGCCAGTGCCCACCCCCCTGTCCCGCACCTTTCTGTTCTCACCACCACAATGACCATTTTACCAGAGCTCCAGAAATATCCACTTGCCTTCCCAGCCTTGGAAAATGTTGACTTTCTATTTCTCCCCTTGTGGGCAGTGTGGCTCCCCGACACGTAGGCCGCACCACACAACTGGCTCCCAGAACTCACTTCCTCAAAGGTGATCCCATGTCAGTCTGCTGTCCATGATAAACAGCTCCACTCTGGGCAGCCCACGCCAGGGGAAAGCCAGACTGCTGTGGATCTGGAAAGTTCCCCACAGGCAGATAGACGCCCAGGCTAAGGCCAAGCCACAAGTAGGGAGGACAACTCAGAGCTTGGTCCTCCACGCGATGTTGCCAATTGCCCCTGCAGGACCCAGCCAGGTCTTAGGGAGCCAGAGAAGCAGGAACTTGGAGTGACAACTGAGTGGGGAGACACCCTCCATCTCCCTGCTAAGTCACCGAGAGGTTTCTGAAACAGGTGGCTCAAATTTCCTTGAAAACCCAGCATAATCCTCCATTTGAAGTGTGCGCGAATCTTGTTGTCACCACCTAGTATTAATGGGCAGGCACCACAGAAGGAAAAAGGGGTTTTCGGCCGCATTTTTGCACACTGACTTGCCTGACAAGCTCAATAAAAGCTTAAACAAATATTAAAAAACACACAGAGAGTTAGGCTGGTTTAAATTAACTTCCCAAGCACTTCACCTACTGTAGGAAGAAATTATAATAAAATGTCAGAGCAAAACTAAACCGCGCATGGAAATAAAAATAAAACATAAAATGCCCTCTTACAACTCACTGTTCAGTACGATTTAGTTCATAACAACATATCATTGTACATGAAGTTTTCATAGTCCTAGAGTGTATTTGGGCATTAGGAATGTTGACATTTGAAAAATTCATATTTTACACATTGGGAATCTGTCCCTTTCCCAGAAGTCTTATAGATGTAAACCACTTTAAAACAAAACAAAATCTCAAAAAAAAACCCTTCTCTGCTCACTCTGAAATCATTCTTCCAAACAGAACATGCAGCCTGACATCTGACCCCAAATTCCATTTTTCTTAGGCATTTGCGTCCTTAGCCTGCAGCTCGGGCTCCACAAACCCCCTTCACCTCAATCTCAGAGAAGGTGGGAAGAGTTTCGAGTTGAGATATGACAGGGTCAATTCTTGCCATCCTGAAGTTCCATCTGGAGGTGGAACTTTCATGAAAGAGAAAGGTACTTTATAGTCCTTGGAATCCCATGGCTTGTCCAATCCTCCAACCTGGGAGCTTACTGAGCTGGATATACTGAGAAGCTAAAGAGGAGGGGTGCTTGGAGTCATCCTTCCAGAACAGGATAAAGGGAAAGAAGGAAAGAAGGGAGGAGGGAGGGAAAAAGGAAGAGAGGGAGGGACCAAGAGGGAGGAATGGAGGGGAGAGAGGTTGGAAAAGGAGTTAGGGAGGAAGAGAGGGAGAGAGGGAGAAGAGAAGAGGAAGGGGTGGAGCAGACCAGTGGGCAGCGAGCGAGCCCCTCCTGCCCAGGTAACCCATCTCTTCAAGTGCCTTCACAGGCGGGGTCCTCCCAAGCCCAAAGCGCCCCACTCAGGAGAGCTGATCCACCCTAGCTTTCTACCCCCGAAAGCTTACGGGAGCCGAATGACCTGTGGGCCTACATGTCCCTGCTTCCCCTGCCAGATGTCTGTCACACCTCAGAGGTGATTTTCTGACCATGGGTTTCCTGGCAGGACCTGGGTAGAGCAGCCTGGTAGGTCAGTTTCCATGCTGCCTTCACAGAGGCCAGCTCTCCCTTCAGCAAGGTCCTGCCCAGGAGGCCCACAGAGGGCTCTGGCCCATAGTGAGGAAGCCGAGGTGCCTCAGGACAGCAAGGTAAGGGAACAGCAGCCGTGGCACCCATGCGCGTATGCCCAGCAACGCACCGCAGTGGGTGTCTCCATGTGTAGACACTCATACAGACGCAGGTGTCTTTCCTGGTGAGTTCCTTACAGCCTTCCCAAGACACTGCGAAATGACTCACCCACTGGCAGAGTTTGACTCACCCGGCTGTGCCAGGGCCTAAGGCCCAGCAATCCCCAATCCCCCTGGGTGCACTGGAGACCTGGAGACCCACACGGCCCGGGTGTGATGAGGTCCAGTCCAGAGAGTGAACACAGACTGAAAAATGCAACTTAGCTCTCTAAGCTGCGTGTGCTGATTGTACCAGAAACAAACACCAGCAGGCCTGGGAGGAATGTCCCTGTTCATGGCCCCTGCTCCGAGCCGCCACCCCTGAGAGAACAGGAGTGGAGAGAGGCAGATCCTGGGCTGTTTTGTGAGGTTCACTGGACCCTTCTGTCCCCTTTCTCTCTGGGAAGGAGGGGTGGGTGTTGCCTGGAGCCCCCACACTCAGGACCTGAAGCAGCCCCTTCCATTTCCCACACCGAGTTTCAGAAGCGGAAGCTGGCCGTGGCTCCCCAGGGCAGAAACCGAGAACTTGGCTCTAAATCACTTCCTTTGCCGGATAACCACCGCGGAGGGATTTCCACAGAGCGCCTTAGCTGTCCGGCTTCCGCTCCTTGACTTGGGAAAAGTCAGCCTGGAATATTCCAGGCCCCACCCCCATCCATGGGGTCTGTCTGGCTCCGAGACAGGCTTGGAGGAGCCGATGCACATTCCCTGGCCTGCTTTTCCTCCAGGGGATGAGACACCCAAGTCTGCCCAAGTGGGAAGAGGCCCTGCCCGGTTCAGCCGCATGTCCCCAAAGTGGTTCTCTAGTTTGGAGAAGAAAGGAGCTTAAAGGGCGGGGCTAGGAGGACCCAGACAGTAGGGCCCAAGGTTCTAGGCGTGAGCTGCCCAGAGACACAGTCTGGGCAGTGCCTGGGCTCAGCACTTCCTGGCTGTGCCACCTCAGAGGTGACCTGAGCCCTCTGACAATACAAGCTCCTGCCTCGGAAGGTGGTGCTGAGGGGTCAGAGATGGGGTTAGAAAGCACTCGGCAGAGTTCCGGTCCCCAGGAAGAATGGGACCAGCGCAAGCTGCATAGGTAGCCCAAAGTCTACTGCCTTGAGATGCCTCCACCTTTAATGGCAGGACCTCGGTGCCCATCACGCCCTACGAGACTGCCCTAGTCCTGTGTGCACAAAGACCACAGCGCCGCCCCGGGAACTGCTCAGCAATTCTGCCCCAGGCCACAGAGCCTCTTGGGAAAACGCCCTATACCTACGGCAGCTGTACTCCACGCGGTGCTGCGGGAGCTCCCCGGCCAGTCTCCGAGCACCAGAGGCACGCAAGTTTCTGAGCAGAGGCCCAGAGGTGGTGCCCTGCCAAGCTCTGGACCTCACTTAGTCACTGGGTCACCAGAGCAGCTGTGCTTGTGCTCAGAACTGCACATAGTCACAGGTCTGGTCTCAGCCTCTGATTTCCAAAGTGTACTGGAAAGAATCACCTATGTTTTTGGAGCCTCAGTTTCTCCATCTGGAAAATGGGAGATGTAATGAACTGAATTAAGTTCCCCTAAATTCATATGCTGATGCCCCAAGCCCAATATTTGGAGACAGGGCCTATCAGGAGGTTAGCAAAGGTTAATTGAGGTCATAGGGCAGGGCTTTAGTTCACTAGGTCTACTACCCTTAGAAGATGGGAAAAAATTGGGGCCGGCAAGTGGTGTGGTTAAGGGTGCTGGACTCCCACGTGGCTGACCGTGGTTCAAGTCTTGGACTTGACGGCTTGCTTTCTCACTTTTCCTGTCTCTCTCTTACTCTTGCTCTGTCCCTCTCTGGTCAAATTAAAATAAGTGAATAAGTTAATAAAGTTAAATAAAATACTTCTAAAAAGAAGAAGAAGAATGGGAAGAAACATCAGACAGCTCTCTGTCCATGCAAACAAAGAGGCTGAAGATACAGCAAGAAGGCGGCGGCCATCTGCCCACCAGGAAGAGGGGCCTCACCAGAAGCTAACTGTGTCAGCATGTTGCTCTTGGACTTGGAGTTCCAGAACTGTGAGAAAATAAGTTTCTGTTATTTAAACCACGTAGTTTACGGTACTTTGTTATGGAAGCTCAAGCAAACGCCTGTGAGCAGAGGGTGGGCTGAATCGGTGCTCTGTGGAGTGACAGTGTGCAGCAGAGGTGCCTCAGAAATGGGGAGCCATGGGAGGCAGAGCAAGTGGAGGCTGGAGGGCTGGGTGGGCTCCTGACCCTTCACACTTACTTCATAGGGACCAGCTTCTATTTTAAAACACTGGAGTTTAAGTGCCATTTTTTTTTTTTTTTTTTTCAAAGAAAGTTCTCTTGCTGAACTTTTAAGTTTCTTCCTTTCTTTCACAAAAGAGAGAGAAAGACAGTCACCCTCAACAGGGTCTCAAGATGCAGTCTCCCCTTCACCCCAGCCTTCAGCTGCCAGGATTGCAAGCATGCATGCGTGCCTAGTGGGTGCAGGTTGACCCGGGAACTGACCCCTGATCTTCCATATGGCTTCCAGCATTGCAGGGCATCGCATTACCACTGTGCCCCCTCATCTGGGTCTATACAATTTTTTCAAACAGGACTAGGATTTCTGAAAGCTCATGCCTGCCAACCTAATAGTATTCTCTTCCTAGCGCTGAAAGATTGTGGAGCCATAGTACTTACGGACCTGCCTAGCTTTAACGGTCTGTGACTTGGGAACAATTTCGCCCAGCAATTTTTTTTTATATAGAATTATTTTACTTAACTTTATTTATTTATTTTACTTTGACCAGAGAGAGAGAGAGAGAGAGAGAGAGAGAGAAAGAGAAGCAAGCTGCCAGGTCTGGTACTCGAACTGTGGTCAGCCACGAGGGAGTCTGGCGCCCTTAACTACCATGCCACCTGCCGGCCTCTCGGCTGTCAATTTTCACAGTACATCTGTAGGTCCCCTGTAATCTTGCATGCTTTGTGTGTAGTAGCTCATCCAGTCCTCCCCTAAAACCTACAAGCCGACCCTTGGTCTGCTTACCGTCACCATTTTTTTTTTTTTTTTTTTGGAGAGGTTTTTGCTATAGGGCGCGTGCGCTCGCCAGACAGACAGAGAGAGACAGAGAGATAGAAAGCAGGAAATCACCCCCCAGGGGGGATGGCCACGCCGCAATCCCTTCTCCTCCATTCTCCTCTCGGGATCTTGGGCACGCACGCACACGCGCCCGGCATGAGTTTAAGCCGCCGGGTCCGGGATGCGAACCGCGGTCGACTACGTGGGAGTCCAGCGACATAGCCATTACGCTAACTGCTGGTCTCCCGTCACCATTTTATGGATAAGGAAAGTGGCCCAGACAGGCTCAGCCATTTGCTCAGGGTCACACAATGCACACGTTCTCCCACCCCGCAATCCCACTCCTACGTGACGCACCCTAGGAAAACTTCTGCCCAAGAGTACCAGGAGACACGCGCAGATGATTGGTTTGATTCCAGATCTCATGTCTGCTCTCTGTCCTCCTAGAAGAAAGACGCAGAAATCACTGGGCAGTTACTCTGTCAGCAAGTGTCACCTACCCCACCGCAGCCAGAGACCTGCCAGGTATACCTAAGGATCTGCCCCTACCACCTCCAGACCTCAGTAATAGGTTGGTTTCCCAGTTCACCTCAGAATCCTATCCACCTCAGGACCAGCAGATGGCAGAGCAGTTACATTGCTGAACTCCTCCATGGCTGACCGAGGTTCAAGTCCCAGACCCAGTGGCTTGAAAATCACACCAGGTGCGTTTGTGTGCATGCGCAGGATCCCTGGAGGACAATGGAGAAGGGATTGTTGTGTGGCCATCCACCCTGGCGGTGATCTCTTACTTCCCCTCTCCTTACTTTGTCTCTGTCTCTCTCTCTGGCAAGCGCATGCACCCTAAGGTCAAAAACTCTCGGGAAACAGCAGTTAGCGTAATGGTTATGCCGCTGGACTCCCACGTAGTCAACCACGGTTCACGTCCCGGACCCGGTGGCTTAAAACTCACGCCGGGCACGTGTGTGTACGTGCCCAAGATCCCGAGAGGAGAATGGAGGAGAAGGGATTGCGGCGTGACCATCCCCCCTGGGGGGCGATTTCTCGCTTTCTGTCTCTATGTCTCTCTGTCTGTCTGGCGAGCGCACGCGCCCAATAGCGAAAAACCTCTCAAAAAAAACAAACAAACAAACAAAAAAAACTCTCCAAAAAAAAAGAGAATCCTATCAACCTCATCAACAGGGGTTCAGATCTGTTGTTCCAGATTTTTTTTTTTGTTTTCAATTTTTTTAGGTTTTTGCCATGGGGCATGTGCACTTGCTGGAGATAGAGGGAAAGTGGCTTAACTACCACGCCACCTGCTGGCCCCACTCCAACTTATTTTTGCATTTCATGGTACATATTTGGATTAGGACATACAAGTACTAAAGTGAATTTATATAAATGGGTAAATGGTCATTTTGAACTCGGTAAGTATTATTGATAATGTTTTCTTTTACTGAATCTTTTGGACAATTCTCATTAAACATTCTAGACATTGCGAAAGGATGGGTATGGGCCAGCTCTGCAGGCTAATGGCTAAAGGAGCCAAACCCAACATGGCTGACTGTAGCTCACATCCTTGAAAAACACACCTGCTGTGTGTGCATAAATGCCCAGAATCCCGACAAGATGGAGCAATGAAGAAGAGATTGTGTCATGACCACGCCCCATCAGAAGGTGCTTTCTCCCTTTCTTTCTCTCCTTCCCTCTCTCTCTCTCTCTCTCTGTCCCTCTAGTGAGTATGTATGCCCTCTGGCAAATAAAAAGGAAAAACTAAAAATTAAAGATGGGTGGAATAAAACTCTATTTGCATAATGATCAGCTACATAGAAACCCCCAAATAATATGCAGATACAGTATTTGAATTAATGAGAAGTTGCTGAATATAAAACTAAAACATTTATTTACAATTCTATAGAATTTCTACATATCAGCAATAATCAATTAAATATTTTAAAAATTTTGCTATACAGCACATACACTCACCAGGGATGGGGGTGGTGGTGGTTGTAAGAAAGCACCTCCCAGGGAGGGATGGCCATGCTACAGTCTTTTCTCCTCCATTCTCCTCTTGGGACTTTGGGCATGCACACACACATGGATGGCATGTTTCTTAAGTTGCCAGCCACCTCAGTCACCATGCTACCAGCTGGTCTAATAAAAAAAAATTTTTTTTTTTAAAGACAGCATAGAGGACCAGCAGGTGGCATGGTGTTTAAGGCACTGGAAACTCCCACGTGGCCAACAACAGGTCGAGTCCCAGACCTGGTGGCTTGCTTTCTCACTTTCTCTCTCTCTCTCTGTGGGTCTCTCTCTGGTCAAATTAAAAATAAGTGAATGAATAAATAAAGTTAAATAAATAGTTCTTTAAAAGAAAAAAAAAAAAGACTTGGGGGCTGACAGGTGGTGTGGTGGTTAAGGGCGCTGGATTCCCACATGGCTGACCATGGTTTGAGTCCTGGACCTAGTGGCTTGCTTTCTCACTTTCCCTTTCTCTCTCTCTCACTCTGTCCCTCTCTGGTCAAATTCAAATAAATAAATATACAAATAAATAAAGTTAAATAAAAACCAATTCTTTAAAAAGAAAAAAAAAAAGACTTAGCATAAAGGGCCAGCAGGTGGCGTGGTAATTAAGGCGCTGAACACTCCCACATGGCCAACCATGGTTCAAGTCCCGGACCTGGTGACT
Organism: Tupaia tana; assembly: GCA_026018925.1. Taxonomy (NCBI): domain Eukaryota; kingdom Metazoa; phylum Chordata; class Mammalia; order Scandentia; family Tupaiidae; genus Tupaia; species Tupaia tana. The sequence continues at coordinate 29,248,059 of JAKSZU010000014.1, read as the reverse complement.
TGCTTTCTCACTTTCCTTCTCTGTGTGTGTCTGTCTTTCTCTGCTCAAATTAAAATAAATGAATGAATAAATAAAATTAAATAAATCATTTTTTTTTAAAAAAGACTTAGCATAAAGAATATATAAAGTACATTCATAAAACAAAAAGAAAAAGCAAAGATAAGTAGTAAACATGAGTAAGAGCTTTGAGAAGGTATCTAACAGAGGAAGAAACACAAATAGCCCAGCAACGTGTGAAAACTTACCCCGTGTCATTAGTAACTAGAGAAGTGCAAATTAAAACCTTGTATTCTTTCACACTTACCAGAGTGACTACAATCAGAATATGGGACATTAGGACATTAGGAGCAACAAGAACAACTGCCATCCGCTGCTGGCAGTAGACTAAACTGGGAAAATCACTTTAGAAAAGAGCTTCCCTTAGCCAATGAAGATTACCATGCACATGTTCCCCCAGCCAGCAATTCCGCCCCATGTGAGGGACCCTAGAAAAACTTCTGTCGAAGAGTACCAGGAGACAGGCAGACGTTCACAGCAGAGGTGTTTAGCAGGGCCAGGACCTGAGAGACCTCTCTGGACACAAAACTTAAGCTGATGCTCACCTGCAGGGTTGCTGTAAGTTGTGACCTTAGCGTTGACAGTCAGCTGAATGGTAATGCCCCAAAAGATACATTCATGTCCTCAAAACATGGATGTGACCTTGTTTGGAAAAGCATCTTTGAAGATGTAATTAAGTTAAAGATCTGGAAATGAGATCATTTTGGATAATCAGGATGAGCCCTAAATTCAATGACAAATGTCGTTTTTATAAGAGATATACAGAAGGGGCCAGGAGGTGGTGCAGTGGTTGGGGCACTAGACTCCCCCATGGCCGACTGTAGTTCAAATCCTGGACCTGGTGGCTTGCTTTCTCACTTTCCCTCTGTCTCTCTTTGGTGAGTGTGCATGCCTTGTAGCAAATTTCAAAATAACAATAATAATTGGGACTAGCAGTTAGCATAATGGCTATGTCCCTAGACTCCCATGTAGTCGACCGTGGTTTGAGTCCCGAACCCGGTGGCTTAAAACTCATGCCAGGTGCGTGTGCGTGTGTGCCCAAGATCCTGAGAGGAGAATGGAGGAGAAGCGATTGTGGCGTGGCCATCCCCCCTGGGGGGTGATTTCTCGCTTTCTGTCTTTCTGTCTCTCCCTGTCTTTCTGGCAAGTGTATGCACCCTATAGCATAAAAAACCTCTCCAAAAAAGTAACAATAATAATTAATAAACTTAGATAATTTTTAAAAGAGAGAGAGAGACACAGAAGAGAAACATAAAGAGGCCATATGAAGACAGGCAGAGGTTGGAGTCACATAGCCTTAGCTAAGGAACACTAGGCGCCACCAGAAGCTAGAAGGAAAGATTCTTCCTAAAGTCTATGAAGGGACATGGCCCTGCCAACACCTTGGTTACAGACCTCTGGCCTCTATAGCTGTGAGAAAATTAACCAGTGTTGTTTTGAGTGTCCAGTTTGTGGTAATTTGTTACAGCAGCATCACGAAACTAATACAATGCCTCTCGTGCTTCACCTTAGAGAGTAAGTCCTAAAGTCTATCAACAGTTGCACAGAATGTGGTGCTATCTAACCACAGCAGAGAGAACGAATGCAGCTGCATGGGTCAATCCGGATGAATCTCAAAACAATGTTGAGTGAAAGAAGCAAATCAGAGAAAACTATAGATATACGATTTAATTTCTTTTTTTGAGAGGTTTTTCTTCTTGGGATCTTGGGCACACACCCACACACGCGCCCGGCATGAGTTTAAGCCATCGGGTCCAGGACTCGAATCACGGTTGACTACATGGGAGTTCAGTGACATAGCCATTAAGCCAACTGCTGGTCCCACGATTCCATTTATATAAACTTCAAAAATAGGTTTATATGCACAGGTGGTAAAACTATTAGGTTGTTAGAAAAATCATTTTTGGATAGAAAAATACATTATGACTTTTCCGACAACCCAATATAAAGAAAAGCAACTGACTGATTAACACAAAATAGGGAGTGCTAGGCCAGCAAATGGCATAGAGGTTAAGGCAGCCGGTCTCACAGGGCCAATCACGCAGTTCCAGTCCTGGACCACGAGGCTTGAAAAACATGCCAGGTGCATGTGTGTGCGTGCCCAAAATCCTAAGAGGAGGATGGAGATGAAGAGACTGGGGTGGGGAACTAGCAGTTAGCATAATGGCTATGTCGCTGGACTCCCACGTAGTCGACCGCGGTTCGCGTCCCAGACCCGGTGGCTTAAAACTCACGCCGGACGCGTGTGCATGCATGCCCAAGATCCCGAGAGGAGAATGGAGGAGAAGGGATTGCAGCGTGACCATCCCCCCTGGGGAGTGATTTCTCGCTTTCTGTCTCTATGTCTCTCTCTGTCTGGTGAGTGCACACACCCTATAGCGAAAAAGAACCTCTCCAAAAAAAAAAAAAAAAACTGGGGTGTAGCCATCCCTCCCAGAGGGTGATTTCTCACTCACTCTCTCTCTCTCTTTCTCTCACAAGCCCCCCTCCATTCATGCAAACTACAAAATTTTGTTTAAAAATAGGGAATACTTCCGGGAGGGAGAAACAGGTGATCAGGAAGAGGCGCTTGGAACTTACATGAGGTGTGTTTAAGTTGGGTGTTGGGTGAAGTGGCAGTTCTTGCGTTATTTCTCTCTATACTCTATCTTGCATTTTGATATTTTTGGTACAGTATGTAATGAAAATTAATTAATACAGAAACTATAGGCTATGGAAATGAATGCTGATGATACGTGTCTCTCTTAGATGAAAGATTCCTTAAGAAGGCTGGCCCCATTGGCTAGTGGTTAGGATAGCAGGATCCCATGTGGTCTACCGCACTTCAAATCCCAGCCCTGGCAGCTTGAAACACACACTGAGTGCATATGTGTGCATGCCCCAAATCCTGACAGGATGGAGAAATGGAGAAGGGATTGCAGTATGACCATGCTTTACTTGGGGCGGGGGGGCACATTTCTTCTCTCTCTCTCTCTCTGTCTCTCTTTATCCAGAACATGTACCCTCTGGCAATCAACAAAAGCTTCCATATGACCTGGCTAGTAGGTTTTCCCGCGAGTAGTCAGTCATCTAACACATATGCACCGAGCTGTGAATGATGACCGATATCGAGTGGCTCCCTGGAACCCATGACAAATTTGCCAGAAAAGGTGGTGGGAGTGGAAAGAAGAGAGAAAACACACCAACTCTATGCACAATTAAATTGTAAATGCAGCACTGTGCTTAAGGGCCACAACTTACAATGCTTTGGTTACTCAAAGCATGCAAGTTTGGGACCAGCAGTTAGCGTAATGGCTATGTCGCTGGATTCCCACGTAGTCGACCGTGGTTCGCGTCCCGAACCCGATGGCTTAAAACTCACGCCAGGCGCGTGTGCGTGCATGCCCAAGATCCCAAGAGGAGAACGGAGGAGAAGGGATTGCGGCATGGCCATCCCTCCTGGGGGGTAATTTCTCACTTTCTGTCTCTCTGTCTCTCTCTGTCTGTCCGGCGAGTGCACGCGCCCTATAGCAAAAAAAAAAAAAAAAAAAAAAAAAACTCTCAAAAAAAAAAGCATGAAAGTTTTAGATAATTGAAGGAAAACAATTCATTAAAAATTAGAGATTAAACACATGCATTTAGCATTCCAAAGCCCACTAAAATAAGACAAAGGTATTAAAAAAAAAAGACATAAACCCTGCAGGACAAAGGGAACAGGATAAGAGTCAGCAGCCAAAAAAATAAACAAAACAGCACAAACCAACAAAAGCCCAACAACAAGAAAAAGAAAGCTGGAAAGCAGATGGACAAGTGGTAATTTTTTCTTTCTTTTTTTTTTTTTTTTTTCAGAGAAGTTTTTCCTATAGGGCAAGTGCGCTCGCCAGAAAGACAGAGAGAGAGAGACAGAGAGACAGAAAGTGAGAAATCACCCCCCAGGGGGGATGGCCACGCCACAATCCCTTCTCCTCTATTCTCCTCTCGGGATCTTGGGCATGCACACGCCCGGCATAAGTTTAAGTCACCGGGTCCGGGACTCAAACTGTGGTCAACTACATGGGGGTCCAGCGACATAGCCATTACATTAACTGTTGGTCCCAGAACGAAGGGTTCTAGGACAGACAGCACCAAGGACTTCTAGAATTGGGGTGACTGTGAAGCTTAAGAACAGAATTGGGGAGGAGGTAGCTGGAAGAGGCACAGCAGTAAAACGCAACGCTCTGGGAGGCTGACCCACATATAGGAAGGGTCCAGGTTTGCTTCCAAAGACCTCCCTAAAACACCAGGCACACCTGTGCCCACGATCCAGGGCAGCGCTGGGGAGAGACTGCCAGCACCCCAGTTCGGAGTGCTGTTCTGTCTCTTTCACTTAGGGAAGAAATAAATAAGTAAACTTTAGCAAATGAACAAACAAACAAACAAATGGAGAATGGATTGGAAGGCTGTTGAAGATGGGGCCAAATCGTCCTGCTCCAGCCTGGTTGCTGCCCCACCCCTGAGGCTGGCAGAGACAGGAGTTCCTAAGAGGGAACAGCAGAGTCTCTTTCCTGGGATAGAAGTATGGCTGACCACAGTGGCCCTGAGTGACTTTCCACACTGTGTGCATAGACACCCCTAGTTCTCTGCTCCCCATTGGTACCCAGGACTCCTATTTATCTGAAGAATCCAGCCAGGCCAGAGGAAAGACAGTGGAGGCACGGGCCTTTCCACTAAGACACAGCCCATCCTTTCACACCCACCCAAGGTAAATATTGCCCTCTCCAGAGACCGAGGGGAAACTTGCCCGGCACTAGCCCCTACTAGCTGTGTGCAAACGGGTAGCTTGCTTTACCTCTCTGCGCCTCCGTTTCCTTATTTGCATCTGCAAGGTCCTCAGAGATTTGCAAGCACTAAGGGAGATGTTCCTGAATAAGCTGAGTGGAGCCAAGTTCCCCGCAGAGCTCACATTGTGTTAGTGCCCATCTCTCCTGGCTCCACAGCCAAGTGGCAGCACTGGAACCCAGACACTCACTGAGTCTTCCAAGCTCTGTTCCCTTACATTTTTCCTCTGGCTTGCTCTAAGGCCATCACTCCCCTTTGAACCCCCACCCTCACTCCGTTGTCCCCAGTCTCAACGAAGACTGGGTGAAAGAATTCACTCACATCCCCTAAGTCCTGCCAAGGGTCCACCAGCCTTCCTTGCCCTTGGTAAACTCAGCCCTAGGTTCCCAGACCCATCCTCCTTCACCTTCCCTGGTCTTATAGGTCACAGAAGGCTTTTGGGAAATCTGGAGATCTGAAGAGTTCGCACAGGGCCGAGAGCAGAGTCTGTCTTCCCAGGCCACTCCTGAGCGCATGCGCACACACAGAGGCTGTGTGGGAACAGCTGCTCTCCCCCAAGCCAGGGCGCTTTAAACAACTGCTTTGAGACATGGGGGAGTGAGAACCGGCTTCTGTGTCTTCCAAACCTACAATGGAACCTCCAGTGCCCTGAGCTGCAGTTTCCACAGTGTAGCAGCTCCTGGGGTGCCAGGAGGCCAGGGATAAAGAGCCCCGATGGCCCGCAGCCCTGTGCAGGGCGGGAGGCCCGGTGCGGCGCCCGGCTCAGCGCCCCCCTCAGCTTTGGGCGCTGTCACTCACCTTCCCAGAGCGGCCTGAGCGCTCTGCTCCAGGAGCCAGCGAAGGCCCCAGCGACTTAGCGTGTCTGAGCGCCACACAACAGCGACCTCAGAATGAGTCAGGGGAAAGGAGCAGAAAGACTTCTTAGAAACCCCAGAAAACATCTGAAAAGACCCAACACACCCACCCACTCCCTGCTCCAAGCCTACTGTCAGCAGCTCAAGCCACAAAGCCTCCCTTCCCCGGGGAGCCCCAGTGCCCTGCTTCCCTGCGGGTACCACACAGCCAGGACGAGAACATTCCTTTCAGCCCCTAAGGAGGAAGCCGGCCCAGCCCGCCAGCGAGAGGAGAAGACAGACTCCATGACCATTGTTCTCGCTCCGAGGGCGAGGGCGCAACCCGGGAGGAGCTGGAGGGTGGAGGCCCGGGGTCTGTCTGAGCAGCCCAGCCGCCATGAGTGCCCTCCTTGCTCGCTCTGGTCTCCCCTGGATTGCCCGCGTCCCTTCTCCCTCTTTCCTCTCTTCCCACCTCTCAAAAATGTCTTCAGCGCGCAGAACGCTCAGAGCAAAGGGGGCCCAGCCCTGCCCGCAGCAGAGCGCCCCTGCAGATCCGTAGCAAGATCCAGAGTGAAACCAGAGCACAGCCCCAGGCATGGAGACCCCACCATGATTCCCACCGGGGTAGAGTTTGCCCATCAAAATGGACTTGTTCCATGTGGCCATCACCCCCACACATTCACATGGCAGTTAGGTGACAAATGACCAACAATCGGTTGTTGTTTCACTGCTTTGACCAAACCCGTAGCAGGCGCTGTTCCAGGCACTGGGCAGAGCAGTGCGCTAAACACAGGTCCCTGTCCGCGGCACTCCTGTCCCAGCAGGCCGCTCTTCCCTGGTTTTGCTGTTCTCCCGTGTGCCAGATCTATGTGGCAATAAAACGCCTTCTTGGCGACATGGTCAGGAGTGTGGCAGGAGTAGCGTTTTGAAGTGAATTAGACCTGGGTTTGAAGTCTGCTTCTACCCATCTGCAAACTGTATGACCTTAGGAGAATTTTTCTTAGCTTTCTAAGACTCAGTTTTCTCGTTTGTAAAGTGGGATTTTATGACTGAAATAAATATTATTGGTAAGAGTTGGGGCTGGCAGGTGCTGGTCGTGGTGGTTAGGGCACTGGACTCCCACATGGCCAACCATGGTTTAAGTGCCGGACTTGGCAGCTTGCTTTTTCACTTTCCCTTTCTCTCTTGAGAATATGTGCTCTGTAGTAAATTTAAATCAATAAACCAATACAAATAAATTCTTAGGAAAAAAAAGAAAAAATAATTGTAGTGAGGCCAGCAGGTGGCATGGTAGTTGGGACACTGGACTATCACATGGCCTACCGCAGTTCAAGTCCCAGACCTAGCAGCTTGAGAATCACGTCAGGTGCATGTGCACGCCCCAGATCTTGGGAGGAGAATGGAGGAGAAAGGACTGTGGCATGGCCATCCCCCCAGGGCGTGATTCTCACTTTCCCTCTCACTGTCTCTCTCTCGTGAGCCCAAGATCCCTATGACAAAAACCTAAAGAAAAAAAAAAGTAACAATGGTTAATCACATACCACAGGGTTGTTGTAAGTGCTCCATGAGAAGATGCACATCAAGGGCTTGGCCAGTGCCAGCATGTGATCGACAAGTCCCCAGTAAAGACTGGTACCATCATGGATCATTCCTCCTCAGGGACCTGCCTGGAGAGGGACAGTTCTGCCCTGGTGTACTGTGCACTGGGACCTGAGGGTGGTGCAGCAATAGAACATGATGCTTTGGGGCCAGTCAGTGGTGTGATGGTTAAGGGGGGTGGATCTCACATGGCCAACCACATGTTCAAGTCCTGGGCCCAGCAGCTTGAGAAACACACCAGGCACATGTGCCTGCGTGCCCAAAATCCCAGCAAGAGGAAGAAATGGAAGTGAAGGGGTTGTGGCTTGGTCATCCCCCAGTAGGGAGTATTTTTCCTATTCTCTCTCTGTGTCTGGCAAACACACATACCCTATAGCAAGATAAAAAAATAATTTTAAAAAAAAAATGCTCTGGGACCAGCAGATGGCATAGTAATTAAAGTGTTATACTCCCACATGACCGACTGTGGTTCAAGTCCCGGACCTGGTGGCTTGAAAATCACACCAGTGCATGTGCATGTGTGCCCAAAATCCCCAGTGAAGAATGGAGGAGAAGGCATTGTAGTGTGACCTCCCTCCCCAGGGGATGATTTCTCACTTTCCCTCTCACTCTCTCTCTGGCAAGTGTGTACACCCTATGGCAAAAACTTAAAAAAAAAAATGCTCTGAAAGGCAGTCTTGTATGGAAAGTTCACGGCTCAGGCCTGGAGACCTCTCTGGGTAGACAGGGCAAATGTGTGTGCCCATGGTCTCAGGCTGGCCGAAGCTGCAGGTAGATCACAACCCGGAAACCCTGTTAGGGAGGGGTGTGTGTGTGTGTGTGTGTGTGTGTGCGCGCGCTGTTTGTCTGTCTCTTGCTAGTGGAAGAAATAAAGAAATAAACTTCAAAAAGAAAGTGTTCCCGTGCCCTGACTGCTCCCTTTTCTGCAGCATTTTAGTGTGAGCCAGCTCCCAAGCCAGAAATTCCTTGTGCTGTTCATTTCCCACTTACCCATATGCTCACACAAACATGGAGCAGCCCCTGGAGGAGCTGACACTCAGGGACTGTAATCGCAACCTTGCAGCCAGCGCGTGGAGCCAGGGATGGGACTCCAGTGCAAACTAACTCTCCATGTGGTTCCGATTTCTGGGGTCCCTGAGAAGCACAACCCAGGAAGGGTTTTCCTTATGTCATTGGGCTGTTTAAGAGAAAACAGAGCCCTCTGAGAGGACCCCTGGGGAGCTACCAACCCAGAAGATGACTCGAGGCTCATTAGTTATTTCCTTGGTGGCAGGACAAAAAGTCAGACCCCACCGTGGGCACTTCCCAGCTGGGAGAACTCAAGGATGTTTGATCCCATTTGTTGGACAAAGCATGAGCGGGACAAGGGTGGGGACTGTTTACCATGGCTGCAAACACATTCTGCCCACAAACGCTGCCTGACTGCTCGTGTTTGCAGTGGGAATGAGAAACCTATTCTCAGAGTAGATAGAAAACAAGACCCCGTGTTCATAAGCCCCAACTTCCCCAAAGATGTTACATCCTCGGCTCATTCGGGGGTCATTATTACAGATATTGAAAGACTTAAAGACACATCTGAGGACAACATGATCTAATCCTATTGTCTTAGACAAATATGTTCTCTGAGTTCTTCTCACCACAAACGGGCCTTAATGAGGCCTCATGCTACACACAGCATCCTGCTAAGTGTTACCATATTTGTTTGTCTCTTGTCCATGTGCAGCCAACATTTGAGGAGGTTCCACTGAGCTCTGAGGCTCCTAAACACACACAGTGAAGAGACTGGAGGGTACGGCCAGTATTTCTCTAGTTGTTGGATCTGAAGATTTGGGGTAGGTCTCACTAGCCCAGGATCCAAGTTGGCTTGCACTAGGTATGTGTGGAGGGGCAGAGGCGGGGAAGGGGCTCTGGCTTGCTCTTCCACGTATACTGGTGCACTGGAAGAGGGAATTCAGTATCAGCTTGGCAATTTCCAAGGAACAGGTCTGAAGTGAAGACACACTACGCTCTAGAAGAAACGATCTGTTTTATTCGTTTTAGTATCTCTCAGGCCTTTTAAGATGGTTGGCACACGATAGATCTATGAATGCCCAAGTTCCAATAGGAAATAGGTGGTAGTGAAACGGGATCGATAAGCAGTATAACAAAGTCCTATTGACAAAGTGCAAGGAAAGCCACAGGGCAGTGCAGGGCTCCAGGCTGGGCAACGGAGGGGATCCTCACATGCCGAGGTTGAAGAAGCAAGAGGAGAGAACGGTTGTTCACCCAAGGAAACCCAGAAGGAAGGAACTCATCCTCCACCTCCCTGCAGTCTCCTGCTGCACCTTCTCATTATTCTCAAACACAACAAAAGCTAGAGGGAAATGGGATCCAAGGATTCACTCCTCAAAGGAGTGAATCTCCCAGGTCTCAGAGCAAGGCAGAGAAGGCAGAGACTGGGGCCTGCGGGTGGCATGGTGGTTAAGATGGCTGGATTCCCACATGGACAACTGCGGTTCAAGTCCCAGACCTGGTGGCTTAAAACTCATGCTGGACAAGTGTGTGTGCATGCCCAAAATCCCAAGAGGAGAATGGAGAAGGGATTGCAGTGTGGCCCTACCCTTTGGGGGAAGCTTCCTGATTTTTCCTCTCTGTGTCTCTCTCCTCTCTGGTGAGTGCACATGCCCTATGACAAAAACCTGAAAAAAAAAAATACAGAGACTGAATCTGAAGGGCAAAAGAAAGACATCGTGGGTCCAGCAGTTAGCGTAATGGCTATGTCACTGGACTCCCATGTAGTCGACCACGGTTCAAGTCCCAGACCCGGTGGCTTAAACTCACACCGGGCGCGTGTGCATGCGTGCCCAAGATCCCGAGAGGAGAATGGAGGAGAAGGGATTGCGGCGTGACCATCCCCCCTGGGGGGGTGATTTCTCACTTTCTGTCTCTCTGTCTGTCTCTGTCTGTCTGGCGAGCGCACGCGCCCTATAGAAAAAAACCTCTCGGTAACCAGCAGTTAGCGTAATGGCTATGTCGCTGGACTCCCACGTAGTCGACCGCGGTTCGCATCCCGGACCCGGTGGCTTAAAACTCACGCCGGGCGCGTGTGCGTGCGTGCCCAAGATCCTGAGAGGAGAATGGAGGAGAAAGGATTGCAGCATGACCATCCCCCCTGGCGGGGGTGATCTCTTGCTTTCTGTCTCTAATGTCTCTCTCTCTGTCTGTCTGGTGAGTGCACGCGCCCTATAGCGAAAATCTCTCCAAAAAAAAAAAAAAAAAAAAAACCTCTCCAAAAAAGAAAAAGACATCATAAACCTCCATAATGACTCACTGATTAACTAAGAGGCCACCTTCTAACCAAAGATGAAGCTAACAGAGAAAGATGCCATTTGGATAAAATTAACCTACTACACATAGTCCCTAAGCACTATACCAAAACCATTAGCTAAATGATCTTACTTAATCTTTATAATATCCCTCTGAGGTGAGCCCTGTTATTATTCCCACTTCACAGGTAAGTAAACTGGGTTTCGAAAGGTTTATGTTACTGGCTCAAGGTCCTACTGCTTTAATGGAGGAATAAGAATTCAGCTCTAGGGAACCAGCAGTTAGCGTAATGGCTATGTCGCTGGACTCCCACGTAGTCAACCGCGGTTCATGTCCCGGACCCAGTGGCTTAAAACTCACGCCGGGCACGTGTGCGTGCGTGCCCAAGATCCCGAGAGGAGAATGGAGGAGAAGGGATTGCAGCATGACCATCCCCCCTGGGGGGGTGATTTCTCGCTTTCTGTCTCTATGTCTCTGTCTGTCTGGCGAGCGCACGCGCCCTATAGCAAAAATCTCTCCAAAAAAAAAAAAGAATTCAGCTCTAATCTCACCCTTTGGTCGCTATTTTCCAACTTTTCATTATAGAAAAATGTTTAAACTCAGAGAAAAGTCGAAAGAAAAAAAGGATGACCGCCCATATACCAGCCACTTATATTCAACAATTGTATCCTCATTTGTACAGAGATGAGAAAAAAAAAGGATTCAACAATTTTGAATATTTTGTCATATTTGCTTTAAATATACAGATTTTTGTTCTGGATTATTCTTCCTGTATGTTTTCCTTTTTTTTTTTTTTTTTTTTTTTGTGTGTGTGTGTGTGTGTGTGTGTTAAAATCCACATAATGGAGGCTAGCCAGATGGTGTGGTGGTTCAGGCAGCTGGATCTCATATTGTGCGGTTCAAGTCCTGCACCTGGTGGCTTGAGGAACATGCCAGGTGTGTGTGTGCATATGTGCCCCAAATCCTGAGAGGAGAATGGAGAAGAGATTGCAGTGTGGCCAACCCCCATTGGAGATATTTTCTCACTTTCTCTCTCCCTCTCTCTCTCTCTCTCTCTCTCTCTCTCTCTCCAGTGAGCACATGTGCACCCTAGCACCCTAGCAAAGACAATTGAAAAAAATCCATATAAAATGTCACATCTTAATAATTGTAGAATGTGCAGTTCTGCGGTATTAAGTACAGTCATAATGTCATACAACCATTCCCACCACCCATCTCTACAGTTCTTTTCATCGTATAAAACTGAAACTCTATATCCATTAAACAATAACACCTCATCTCCTCCCCCTGGACCCTGGAAACAGCCATTCCTGTGTGTCTCTGTGATTCTTTTTGGGTTTTTTTGAGAGTTTTGTTTTGTTTTGTTTTGTTTTGCTATAGGGCACATGCGCCTATTGCCAGACAGACAGAGAGAGACAGAGAGATAGAAAGCGAGAAATCACCCTCCCCACCCCCCCGAGGGGATGGCCACACCGCAATCCCTTCTCCTCCATTCTCCTCTCAGGATCTTGGGCACACACGCACATGCGCCCGGTGTGAGTTTAAGTCACCGGGTCTGGGACTTGAACCGCGGTCGACTACGTGGGAGTCCAGCGACATAGCCATTACGCTAACTGTTGGTCCCTGCCTCTGTGATTCTGACCACACTAAGTACCCCATCTAGGTGCAAACATACAGTATTTATTTCTTTTCTGAAAAAGGTTTTTGCCATAGGGCCTGTGTGTTTATCAGAATGCGACAAAAAAAGAGACAGTGAGAGGGAAAGTAAGAAATCATCCCCTTGAGGGATAGCCCTGCCGCAATTCCTTCTCCTCCATTCTACGCCTGGGATTTGGGGCGTGCACACACGTGCACCCAGCGTGAGTTTCAAGTCCCCGGTCCAGGACTCAAACCATAGTGAGCCACGTGGGAGTCCAACACCTTAACCACTATGCCACCTGCTTGCCCCCAGCATTTATCTTTTTTTTTTTTCTAAGAATTTTTTTTTAATTTAACTTTATTATTTTTATTTTCCAGTTTTTCTAAGAATTATTTTTTATTTAATTTTATTTATTTATTCATTCATTTATTTTAATTTGACCAGAGAGAGACAGAGAGAGAGAGAGAGAAAGTGAGAAAGCAAGCCACCAGGTCCAGGACTCGAACCATGGTCAGCGATGTGGGAGTGTCCACACTTTAACCACCATCCCACCTGCTGGTCCCTTATTTTCCAGTTTTGATCAGAGAGAGACAGAGGGAAAAAAAAAAGAGAAAGTGAGAAAGCAAGCCACCAGGTCTGGGAGTTGAACCATGGTTGGCCATTTGGTAGTCCAGCGCCCTTAACCACCACATCACCTGCCAGCCCCCCAGCATTTATCTTTTTGTGACTGGCTTATTTCACTTCATGTCTCCAAGGTTCATCCATGTTGCACAATTCATCAGAATTTCCTTTTTTCAAGGTATATACATTGTGTGTGTATATATATGTATATTTTTTTTTTGGAGAGGTTTTTGCTATAGGGCGCGTGCGCTTGCCAGACAGACAGACATAGAGACAGAAAGCGAGAAATCACCCCCCAGGGGGGATGGTCACGCTGCAATCCCTTCTCCTCCATTCTCCTCTCAGGATCTTGGGCACGCACGCACACGCTCCTGGAGTGAGTTTTAAGCCACCGGGTCCGGGACACGAACCGCGGTTGACTACGTGGGAGTCCAGCGACATAGCCATTACGCTAACTGCTGGTTCCCTATGTATATATTTGTGTGTGTGTGTGTGTGTGTGTGTGTACTCTATTTTGCTTATTCATTCATCTACTGATGGAGGCTTGGGTTGCTTCCATGTTTAGCTGTTGTGAATAATGCTATGAACATGGGTGTACAAATATCTCTGATAGTTTATTTTAAATTCTTCAGGGTACACTCCAAAAGTGGGATGACTGGATTATATGGTAATTCTGTTTTTAATGTTTTGAAAAGTCGCCATACTATTTTTCATAGTGGCTGCCTCATTTTATATGCCCACCCACAGTGCACAAGGGTTCCAATTTCTACACATTCTCATGAACACACACACACACACACACACACATACATATATATGTGTGTGTGTGTGTGTGTGTGTGTGTGTGTATATATATATATATATATATATATAGTAGCCATCCTAGTAGGTATGAGGTGATATCTCACTGTAGTTTTGATTTGGGTTTCCCTAATGATTAATGACATTGAGTATCTTCGTGTGTTCATTGACAATTTCTACATCTTCGGAGAAATGTCTGCTCAAGGCCTTTGCCATTTTTGTATAGGGTTGCCAGAAAAGTCATGATGTCTTTTTTCTATGCAAGAATGCATCATGACTTTTCCAACAATTGGATACTTGAGTTAAATAGCATAAATTTTTATTTTGAAAAATGTAAAATAAATTGCAAATACTTTCTTACGTTTCTTGCATTATAATGACAGTCTTCTCATAATCACTCTACTACTTTCATACTTAAGAATATTAACATCATTTCCTAATCATCAAACCAGTCTAGAGTCAATTTTCTCTAGTATTTCCAAAAATATCTTTACTTTCTTAGTTTTCCCAGGAGCCAATTAAAGTTTTTGTGCTCTATCTTATTGTTATGAATTTTAGCCTCTTTTAATCTAGAACTGTTCTTCAAATTTTTTATTAAATGACAGTGGGTTTTGGAAGAGGCCAGGCCTGATGTCTTAACTGAATGACTACTCCATATTTTCATTTGTCTGATTGTTTTCTCATGGAATCGTTTCATTTGTGCCTCTGTTTCTTACTTCTATAGCCTGAAAGTAAAGGCTGAATTATTTTTCTTTTACTTTTTTTTTAAGAGGTTTCTGCCTTAGGGCGACTGTGACTCACTGGCAAGAAAGAGAAAGACGGAGACAGAGACAGCGAGAAATCACCCCCAGGGGGGATGGCTCATGTCCACAGTCCCTTCTCCTCCATTCTCCTCTCGGGATCTAGAACACACACACACACACACACTCTCACACACACACGCACACGCACGCCTGGCATGATTTTCAAGTCACCGGGTCTGAAACTCGAACCACAGTTGGCCATGTGGGAGCCCAGTAATGTAACCACTACACCACCTGCTGGCCCCAGTAGAAACTGAATTCTATTCAGGTTAAACATTTTGTCTGTAGCAAATTTAATAATAATGATAAATAAAATAAAATAAGTCTTTTTAAAAAGGAATCCTTCACAGGTGGTGTTAATCCCTCCAATTATATCTCCTTAAAAGGCCTCTGTGCCAGATGACCCTAAGAGCTACACTCAGTGCCAATCAGGGACCCAGTTTCCCAGTAGGGAGTGAGGGTAGGCAAGGACTGGAGATAAGCTTGCCACCCATTAGGAAAATCTGTCCTGAGACTTACCGAAAGCTGTTTGGATGACAGAAGGGAAAAAGCCAGCAGACAGAATAGGACCAGATTGGAGAGAGACAGTTGTCATTGCTTTCTAAGGGAGGCTTTGTTCTTCTCTGCACAGTCGTAACAAATCTCAGTTTCCGGCTGCTCCAAGGAAAAGCAAAACTCCCCACTGTGAGCACAAACATAGACTCATGCCCCATTCAGAGCTGAAACCACCCCACCCTCATGCCTCCTCGACAAGCCCCCCCATTCATGTCCACTCGCAACCAACCTTTCTTTCATTTTGCCATAGGGCATGTGCACTCACCAGAGAGAAAGAGAGAAATCACTCCCCTTCTCCTGGGAGGAAGGCCATGCCACAATCCCTCCTCTATTCTCCTCTCAGGACTTGGGGCACACATGCACATGCATCTGGTGTGAATTTTAAGCCGGCAGGCCCAGGACTCCAGCCTTACTTGGCATGTGGAAATTCAGCACCTTAACCATAATGCCACTTGCTATACCTCCTTTTCTCATGTAGTCCCTTTTCCTCGTGAACTTATGTTCTAGTTTTTTTGGTCCTATTGTAAGAGACAAAATCTGTCCCATGTAACTTAAGTGAAAAGGGGTATATCATGAGGAAACAGGTAAACAGATTCATAGGGGTCTTGAACAAAGAATTGTCCAGCCCCTCTCACACTATATCCAAAGGAATACAGTAGGCTCGTTCTGGAGTGTCGGACCAGCGCACAACCTCCCAGGGGTCCTGTAAGTCCTGGTTTGCAGGACGCCCTCCTTTGGCCATTGCATTATGATTTGACTCCTGAACCACACTTGACCATGAGGTCCTAATTCCTCCCAGGAATTTGGAATTGGAACAAAAAGATGCAGGTCAGTCTCTGCTGGTTGCTTGACTTGAAGACGTGTTGTCAATAAAGCTGAGACAGCCATCATGCAAGAGGAAACAGCGAGGCTGGCCCCAGATTAGCCAGAGGTGTGTCACAGGGCCCTGGAGAAAGGAGAGCGGCACTGCCCAGGGGCTTCTCCATGAGACCCCAGCTCTCTACCACACATATCTTCTTGGCTTGAACCAGTTTGTAATGAGGCTTGTTACCCTGCAATGGAATCTTCTTGCCCAAACAGTAGCTTGCTTGCTTGCTTGCTTTTTTTTAAAAATTAATTAATTTATTTATTTATTTATTTATGGAGAGTTTTTGCTATAGGGTGCCGTGCGCTTGCCAGAAAGACAGAGAGAGACAGAAAGAGAGAAATCACCCCTCAGGAGGGATGGCCACACCGCAATCCCTTCTTCTCCATTCTCCTCTCGAGATCTTGGGCATGCACGTACACATGCCCTACATGAGTTTAAGCCACCGGAGTCCAGGACTTAAACCCCAGTCAACTACATGCCCCAGGGGGAGTCCAGTGACATAGCCATTACACCAACTGCTGGTCCCCCAAACAACAGCTTTGAGGGCAAGGCTCAGGAGCAGGAAAAGGTCTCTGCCCCAGGGGGAGGAATATTTTATCATGGACTGTTCAGAATTACTCATGGAGGCCAGCAGGTGGTATAGTGGTTCAGGTGCTGGACTCCCACATGACTGATCCCAAGAGATGGGACCTGATGGCTTGAAAAATCATGCTGGACCTGTGAGTGTGCTTAAAATCCAGAGAGAATGAAGAAGGGACCGTGGTGTGGCCATCCCCCTGAGGTGATTTATCATTTTCCCTCTCACTGTCTCTTTCTCTCCTCTCCAGTCAGCATACACACCCTATGGCAAAAACCTTTAAAAAAAAAAATCCCAAGGGGTCTGAAAAAGAGTTTTCTCTCTTGCCAGCCTGAAAAGAGGCAGAAGATGCATCTGCTTGCAGGAAGCAGCCCCAGACATCAGCAGGGCTGAGCCTAAGTGGGAGGCCTGGCCCCTAAATGCCTCTCCGGAGGCCACAGTCAGCAGGTGACAGATTTTCCTCACTGTGGAAAGATGGCTGGCGCCGTCCTCCTCTCTGTCTTCAGGCATTCGCTCATCTGTTTACTCGACAAGATCCAGCTCTTGGGGTGGGGGGGAGCAGCAGGTGGCGAGATGGTTAGGGCAGCAGGATACCACATGGCCAGCCACACAGCTTGAGTACTGAACCTGGAGGCTTGGAAAACTCACTGGGCATACGTGCATGCCCCAAATCCTGAAAGGAAGGCGAGATGGAGAAGGGCTGACAGCGTGACCATCTCCCGTAGGGGTGCTTTTCTCTCCCTCTCTGTCTTGCTCTGGTGAGCACACACATTCCCTAGCCAAAATCTTGTCACCTTTCTGGGAAAGATGACACTTGGGCTGGTCTCCTCCCAGGCCTATGTGAGCTTCCCCACACCAGGCTGGGATAACCGCTATCTAGGGCAGCAGCGTTGCATAATGGCTAAGAATATGGTCTCTGGACTCAGGCTGCCTGGGTTCGAACTCCAGCATCACCATTGACCGGCAAGTTGCTTCAGAAAGGTTACTTGATCTTAGCCTCATTTAAAAATAATTTTATTTATCGAGAGAGAAAGAGAACAATCCTCAGTAGGATATCATTCATTGATTCTCCTCCTAACCAGCCAAAACTCACCAAACCCTGGTTTTCCACGTGGCCTCCAGCATTGCAGACCACCCAGCTACTGCTGTACCACCGCTACTGTGCCTCAATCTCGATTGTTCAAAACGACCTCACTGAGGTACAATTTATGTATCATAAAATCCACTGATTTTAAACATACAATTTTTTTAGAAACTTATTTATTTATTTATTTATTTATTTTAATTTGACCAGAGAGGGACAGAGTGAGAACAAGAATAAGAGAGAGAAAGCAAGTCTCCTGGTCTGGCACTTGAACCGTGGTTGGCCATGTGGGAGTCCAGCACCCTTAACCACCACGTCACCTGCCAGCCCCTCAGCATAAAACTTAATAACTATTAGTAAATTTCTTATGGCGAACAACCCTCACCATAACCAGTTTAGGGCATTTCTATCATCCTGTTAAGATCCTTGGTGTTGGGACCAGCAGATGGCATAATGGTTATGTTACTGACCTCCCATGTAGTCGACCATGGTTCGAGTCCTGGACCCAGTGGCTTAGCTCACATCACATGCGTGTCCATGGTCCAGGTCCTGAGAGGAGAATAGAGAAGGGATTGCGGTGTGACCATCTTCCCTGGGGGATGATTTCTCGCTTTCTGTCTCTCTGTCTCTCTCTCTCTGTCTGTCTCTGGCAAGTGCACACTCCCTACAGCAAAAATCTCTCAAAAAAAAAGAAAGAAAGGAAAGGAAAAAAGATCCCTGGTGTCTATTTACGGTTAATCCTCATTTCTACCCTCAGCCCCTGGCAATCCCTCACCTACTTTCTGACTGCAGATTTGCCTTTTCTGGGTACTTGACACAAAAGGAGCCGTTCAATATGAGGCCTCGCGTCTGGCTTCTCTCATTCAGCATGATGTTTCCTAGGGTTATCCACATTGTAGCATCAATTACTACTTTATTGCTTTCTGCTATCAAATAATACTCCATTGTATAAATAAACTACGCTTTATTTATCCATTCCCCAGTTGATAGACACCTGAATTGTTTGTGGCTATGATAAATAATACTGCTATGAACATTTGTGCATAACGTTTGTGTGGACATATGTTTTCAGTTCTCTTGGGTGTATGCCTAGGAGTGGAATGGCTGGGGTGAATGGTAAACTTACAACCAACTTTTTAAGAAACTTGCCACCCTGTTTGCTAAAGTGGCTTGTCCTCAGTCAAACTCAGTATATGGAGTCCCGGCCTCATACAGATGTGGTGGGGTCTGAAGACTCAATATGAAGCACTCAGCACAGTGCCTTGCTCGAGGTGAACGCTCCAGAATAGCTTGTTCAGCTGCTGTAATTCACTTCCTTTTTTTTCTTTGGAGAAGTTTTTGCTATAGGGAGTGTGCGCTCGCCAGAAAGACAGAAACAGAGAGACAGAAAGCAAGAGATCACCCCCCAGGGGGGATGGCCACGCCGCAATCCCTTCTCCTCCATTCTCCTCTCGGGATCTTGGGCACACACGCACACGCGCCTGGCGTGAGTTTAAGCTGCCGGGTCTGGGACTACATGGGAGTCCAGCGACATAGCCATTACGCTAACTGCTGGTCCCTGCTGCTGTAATTCACTTTTTAAACTCCACTAACTTCCACTACATGTTAGCTCTTAAAAGGAGGGACTGGATCTCACTTGAGTCTTTTTATTTTGTAAGGAATTATTTTACTTTATTTTAATTTGACGAGAGAGAGAGAATGAGAAAGCAAGCTGCCAGGTCCAGGACTTGTACCACAGTCAGTCATGTGGGAGTCCAGCACCCTTAACCACCACGCCACCTGCCGGTCTCTCACTTTGGTCTTTATTCCCAGGCCTTCCTGAGTCTCTCACTCATGGTGCTTTGTCTGTAGATAAGAAGACTCAAATACAGGTCCTACAATGAGGCAGAAGAGGGTGGCACTGAACACACAGTGCCATGGGAGTCATCAGAGAGAGATTCTAGCTGAGCACATCAGGTAGGACTTCATGGAGGAGGCAGCAATGGAGCTAGGCCTTGGGGGCTGTCTTCTGCAGAGGGGCACAGAATTAATCCATAAAGAGATACTCTCCACCCCTCAAGATAAAGGAAGGGACCAGCAGTTAGAGTAATGGCTATGTCGCTGGACTCCCATGTAGTCAACCGTGGTTCGAATCCCAGACCCGGTGGCTTAAAACTCATGCTGGGTGCATGTGCATGCGTGCCCAAGATCTCAAGAGGAGAAGGGACTGCGGTGTGGCCATCCCCCCAGGGGGGGGTGATTTCTCGCTTTCTGTCTCTCTGTCTCTTTCTGTCTGTCTGGCGAGCGCACGTGCCCTATAGCAAAAACCTCTCCAAAAAAAAAAAAAAAAAAAAAAAAAAGATAAAGCACCCAACATACTTCACCTGGGAGTAAATTCTGAGTCCTTTATTTTCTTTTCAGTACCCAGGATGAATGATGAGGAACTTTCTGCCTCTTTTCTCAGTCACCTGACAAAAAAATGAGAGAAGGCCTGAGGGCACCCAGCCTAACAGCTCTGTCCTGTATCAAATGCATTCTCCCCACCCTCTGCCCTTTACCACCAAAACTAGGAGCTGGTACAGGCGTGCCCCTCCCTGGGGCTGGACCATCGCCTTAAAACTCGCTGTCCCTACCCCTTAGGATACCCCACACCTCTTCTTAGGCATCCTCCAGGCTCTAGGTCCTGGCCTTGTCCCAGTCACTGTCTTCTGGAGAACTCTCCACACCTCTGTTCCCAGGGTTCCACCCTAGCCAGGCCCATGTACACCAGAGACAGCAGGGTGGTGTGTGGAGGTGGCCATGGGGCAGCCAGAAGGATCAGGACTCGCAGCGGAGGGCGCTTATTCTCTGCCAGGAACATTACACGGTCCTTACCCACCTTCTGTGTGTCCTGTGCTGTTCACGACAGCAGGTAGAGCAGCGGACTGATGAGCAAAGCCTCAACCCACAGCACAGGAACGCCTCAGCCTGATCTGCAGGCTTTGTTCCCTGCCTCAGAGCGCTCCGCTGGGCGGAGGTACCAAGAGGATTCTGGAATAGCACAGTCACACCTGGGGCTCACTTCCGCCTCTCACATCTGCTCCAGAGCCCACTCCCCAGCAGTCCCTCCGGCCGGCCGGAAGGCTACTCTGATGGGGATGGGGGGAGGAAGGGAACATTTCCCATCCCAGAGGGCAATTTCAAAATCAGTGCCTCCCATTGCCAACCCAACAGCAAACCAATTGCACGTTTCAAGAAATCAGTGGAATGTATGCAATTAATTAAAGGGCAAGTCTCAAGTCAGACTAAATACTGGAAATCAGGAACCGGAGTCCAAGTCCCTTCATGATCGGAAGGGGGAACTTCCCGATTTGATTGCAGAAAGCAATTTACTTCAATTAGCAGTGACATAAACAGGGTGATTGCTTAATCGGAGCACTGAATCTCTAAAACATAAACAGCCTGAATTGCCTCCTTTACCATTATATTAGCAGCATGGGATTGCTTTTCCCAAGACAGGTCTGATTAACCCTTTAGGAGCCACCCCACTGCCAAGCAGATCTCATTACATCTCCTGCAAGGTCTTTATGCAGTAGAGCTGAGGTTCGTTGTGCACCTTGGGCATATGTGATCAGTCGGTTTGCTTGTTGCACTTGTATTCAAGTATTTTAATCATTTCAACAATCCTGTGAGATATGAATTATGACGCCATTTTAATGGATAGCGAAAACAAGGCTCAGAAAGTTTAGGGAGGTTATCTTTTCAACTAAAAGTCCAATCACTCCGCTGCTTCGTCTAACACTCTCCAAAGACTTCCCAACTCTTTTTTTTTTCTTGGAGAGGTTTTTGCCATAGGGTGTGTGCACTTGCCAGACAGAGAGACAGAAAGCGAGAAATCACCCCCCAGGAGGGATGGCCACGCTGCAATCACTTCTCCATTCTCCTCTCAGGATCTTGGACACGCACGCACATGCGCCCGGCATGAGTTTTAAGCCACCGGGTCTAGGATTCGAACCACAGTCAACTACATGGGAGTCCAGCGACATAGCCATTATGCTAACTGCTGGTTCCCCCCAACTCTTTATCATTGCCTCCAAAGCCCTGCGTGTTCTGTGTCCTTTTCCCACTCTGCTCAAACCACTTTCCCATTTCTTGCTATATTTCATGTATATTTATTTATTCTTTTTTTAAGAATTATTTTATTTAACTTGATTTATTTATTTTAATTTGACCAGGGAAGAACAGAGAGAGTGAGTGAGAAAGCAAGCTGCCAAGTCCAGGACTTGAATCGTGGTCAGCCATGTGGGAGTCCAGTGCCCTTAACCACCACACCACCTGCCAACCCCTAAAAATTTATTTATTCTATGAATTAAACAGAGAGAACGAGAGAGAGAGAGAGAGAGAAGGGGGGTAAGAAAAAGCACCCCCAATATGGTCTTCATGCTGTGATCCACCCCCAGCCTCCAGCCAGCCTTGGACCATGGGCAAGTGTATATCCAGCATACTCAGGGAGGTCTCCAGACTTGAACTGGGAACTTTCTCAGCTGCAGAATGTAACATTTTACCATCTGGCCTCTATGGCTTATATTTTGTGGGCACTGCCTGTTCCTTAGGTGTATCAAGCTCATTTCCTTATCAAGGCCTTTGCACGGACTGTTCCCTCTGCCTGGAACGCTCTTCCTCCTCCGTGCAGAACTGACTTCTCACCCTCTAGGCCCTGGTCAAACACCATCTCCTTAGAGAAGCCTTCTCTGTCCCATCTTTCCCACTCCCTTTTAGCTTTTGACTAACATTTATTGTTATCCAAAGCGACCTTGTTTATTGCTGATGTATCTGTTGTTTTCTCCCTTTGGAACGTGAACTCAATGAAGGCAGAGATCCTGTCTCGATAGTCTTGTTCACTGCAAAGAGTCAAGCAGACGGGCACGCGGAAGACAGTTGCTTAATAAAGGAAACATTACCCCTGCTTTTCTATAGATGAGGAGACCGGAGTTCAGAGAAGTGAAGCCACTTTTCAAAGTCAGAGTTGGAGAACGGTGGAACTGGGATGCAGATACAGCTTCTGACCCTGCTGCTCCATGACATGGCCCTTTGGACAAGTTAGAGAAGCCTCCCTTCCTCCCCACGCCCTCTACCCCTACTCACCCAGCCCCAAGAAGTAGGCACCCATGCAGCCTGCAAGGAGAGTTGAAAATCACAACCCCGGAGTAAACCGTCTTTTTCCTGCTTAAACTCCCTGCTTGGTGACGCTGTGTCTCTTCTCGCTCCAGGAATGCAAATTCCGGAAGTCAAAGATCTTGAGGCCTGACTCCTACTCCCTACCTGGAAGGACTTGGGTCCTGAAAGTCTCCTCAGCAGCTTGGGCTGAGGTGGCTGGAAATGCTGTTTGAAGGAACTTAAGCTGACTGTGACCTGCACCTCTCCCAGAGCCGAATGCATCCTCAGCCCAAGCTCCCACACTGCCCAGGGCTGGGGCTGCCTGGGCCTCACCCCAGATAGGGCGATACACTGAAAAGGGAGCCTGGGCAAGCCACGATCACTGTGGGCGATCAGGGGGAGGGTGGAGGTTGTGAAAAGGGGCAGGAGCGCCCCAATTTGGGGCTGCGGTAAAGCTGGGCTCCCCGAGCACTGCCCTGCTGCCAGGCAGCCATCGTGGGCCGACATTATAGCACAGGTCTGCCTTAGACACTGGCTGGCTTGGGCCTCCATGTCTTCATCTGGTTCCTCCACAGCATCACCCTCAGGAGGTCAAGTGAGGCTGTCGTCGCAGTCCTGGTTCCCACTGTCCATTCCCTACGTGACCTTTAGCAGGACTTTAACTTCTCTGAGGCCACTTCCTGGTTGATAAGGAGATCACAATGCCCAGCCTCCCTGCTGTGCAGATGGTGTAATGGTTATGTCACTGGACTTCCATATAGTGGACGGCTGTTGGAGTCCCAGACCCAGTGGCTTAAAACTCATGCTGGCGCATGTGTGTACTTGCCCAAGATCCTGAGAGGACAACGGAGAAGGGATTGTGGTGTGGCCATCCCCTCCATCTCCCCACTGGGGGGTGTGTGATTTCTTGCTTTCTGGCTCTCTGGTAAGCACACATGCCCTATAGCCAAAATATCTCAAGAAAGAAAGAAGGAAAGAGAAAGAAAGAAAGAAAGAAAGAAAGAAAGAAAGAAAGAAAAAGAAAGAAAGAAAGAAAGAAGGGAGGGAGGGAGGGAGGGAGGGAGGGAGGGAGGGAGGGAGGGAGGGAGGGAGGGAAGGAAGGAAGGAAGGTTGGTTGGTTTATGCTGTAGGGTGCGTGTGTCCTCCAAAGAGACAGAAAGCGAGAAATCATCCCTGGGGTGGTGGTGGAGGATGGGGGATGGGCATGCCACAATCCCTAAGTTTTGTTGTTTTTTTTTTTTTTGGAGAGATTTTCACTATAGGGCGCGTGCTCTCGCCAGACAAACAGAGAGAGACATAGAGACAGAAAATGAGAAATCACCCCCCAGGGGGGATGGTCACACCGCAATCCCTTCTCCTCCATTCTCCTCTCGGGGTCTTGGGCACGCACGCACACACGCCCGGCGTGAGTTTTAAGCCACCGGGTCCGGGACTCGAACTGCGGTCAACTACGTGGGAGTCCAGCGACATAGCCATTACGCTAACTGCTGGTTCCCACAATCCCTAAGTTTTAAACCACCCGGTTCAGGACTCCAACCACGGTCGATTAGGTGGGAATCTAGCAATGTAACCATTATGCCATCTACTGGTCCCGAAGCGGGGAAGAGACTAAATGGTCATAAAACATCGACTGCCAAAGGTGGATTTCTTATGGCCATTGGACAGACTGGGAAACCGAGGCTTATCAAGCACCTTGCCTCCAGCTACTCAGCAAAGCCTAGATTTTCATCACTGTCCGAGCTGAATGTACCGAGCTGGGCTGTGGCTCTGGAGCTCAGACTGGGTCCAATCAGACAGAAACCCTGGGGAAAGGTGAGAAGCAGTGAGTGAGGGCCAGAGGTCCACGATAAAGCTGGAGAGGGGTAGGGGGGCAGGTCACGGGCTTCTAGGACCATAAAAGGGGCTTTTATAATTTGGTTTCAAGACATAATAAGAACGAGCTCAACGTCTGTGAGAGCACTCCTGAGAGCAAGTGGCGGTCTGGTGAGGACAGGAGCGCTGGGTGCCAGGCTGGGCTGCGCTGAGAAGAGCAGTGGAGCTGGAAGTAAGAGGATGGATTCAAGAGATACGTTGGAACCAGCAGATGGCATAATGGTTATGTCACTGGACTCCCAATGGCTGACTGTGATTCGAGTCCTGGACCCAGAGGTTTGAAACTCACACTGGGCATATGTGTGTATGTGCCCAAAATCCTGAGAGGAGAATGGAGAAGGGATTGCAGCTCAGCCATCCCTTGCAGGGGTGGTGGTGGTGGTGGTGGGGGGTGATTTCTTGCTTTCTGTCTCTTTTTGTCTCTTTGGTGAACGCATGCACCCTGTAGCAAAAATCTCTTTCTAAAAAAAAAAAGAAAGAAAAGAAGAAAGAAGAAAGAAAGAAAGAAAGAAAGAAAGAAAGAAAGAAAGAAAGAAAGAAAGAAAGGAAGAAAGAAAGAAAGAAATATTTTGGAGGTACATCGGACAGGGCATGTTGGGTGTGGGCAAGGACTGAGGGAGAGAACAGAGGTTGAAACTGCTTTGCAAAAGGGTGAAGGGAAAATCTGGAGGCTTCTTACTGCAGACACTTAAAAATTTTAAGAAGATCCTGAAGCAAGTGGATAAATATGAAAAGCTCTTGGAAACCAGTCTCATCCATGCCCTCGGGGAAAGGGGCGTATGGCGCCTCTGACCTGATTGGCTCGAGCCATTCCACTTCTTTCTTTAATTAGGCTGCTCTTTAAGCCCCTTCACTGTTAGTTATTCCCAGCCTCCTGGGTGGGACGGGGCCTTTTCTCTTGAGAGTCTAGCCCAGCACTGTCTTCAGAAATGCTGCAGCATGGCTTTACTTAGGCTTTGGGACCAGCCGTGGGCCTCTGAGCTTCAAACTCTCCCCGTGACCACTGAGAGCAAAACCGGAGTCCCACTGGAGCCCATACCATGGTCCCCATGGAGCTTACGTGTCCCCTCCTCTATGAGGACTCACCTACCTACTCTCAACCAGGACTTCTGCCTCTCTGTTATTCTCCATCTCAATACCCAGGGCTTTTCCCATTTACAACAGTTATTCCTATTTACTAGTTACCATATTAGGAGAATAGCACGACCATGGTATAGTTAACAACTATTCATTCGATTACTCGTTTGCTAAGCACTCCTAAAATCAGGGAACACTGCAGTGTCCGCAACACCTAAGCAAGACTAGAGGCACCCAGTCGGTGCTTTACACATGGCCGCCCTCCAGATCCAAGGCTCCAGTCTATTCTTCCCTCTTCCTGTGGTCTCTCTCAGGGCTCGGAGCTGTGACAGCCACTGACTTCTGTCCTCAGCACCAGCTCCTCCTGCCCCTCATCTGCCTTGGGCATTTTGTTCCCAGGGGAATTTACCGGCCCAGGGCTGGTGTCTGCATCCTGTCACAGGTCAGAGAGGCGACTGATAACAGAAGGAAGAGCCAGGCTGTTCTGGTTAAAATGACAAAGGATCATTGCAAGTATAATTTGTGCAGTCAGGTCTGTGAATGCTAGACCCCGACTCAGAGCGGGGACGTGGCGGTAAACAAGACCAGGACAGTCTCTGGGCCTTCTTGGGCTCATGATCAGTGAGCTCCTGAGTCTTTTCTCCCTCAAAGTAGGCTGCCGTGGTCAGGGAACCAAGCTCTTCCCGTCCCATAGTCTGGCACAGGGCGGCTTTCATATTCTCCAAGGAAGGAGTGGATGCAGTAAACCCCGCCTCCCCCAACTCCAGCTAAGTGATACTAGGAGGAGAGTTTCAGATCCCAGTCCTGTGGCTCAGTAAGGACATGGCCTTGAGCACATGACCCCTCTAAGCCTCATCTCTTCACCTGCAAACTGGAGATCAAGAGCCCCTATAAGATCAGCAGGTGGTGTAATGGTTACATTGCTGGACTCCCACATGGTAAACTGTGGTTCGAGTCCTGGACCTGGTGGCTTAAATCTCACGCTGGGCACATGTGCATGCATGCCCAATATCCCGAGAGGAAAATGGGGGAGAAGGGATTGCAGCATGGCCATCCCCCGGGGGGGGGGGGGTGATTTCTTGCTTTCTATCTCTCTGTCTCTAGGGAGCACACACACCCTAGAGCAAAAATGTCTCTTAAAATGTAAATAAATAAAGAGTCCCTAACCCACAGGGCTGTTAGGCAGACTTAGTAGAGGATAATGGTAATGATTGCTAACTTCTCTTGAGTTCCTCCCTAGTGCCAGAGCCTTGTCTGCATTATCACATTTAATCTCTCTAAGGACCCCTGAAGAGAGCTGTTATCACCCCTGTTTTTAGGGACTGACAGGTTTCAGCATTGTCTAGTGTCTGTGGCCAGCATGTGATAGGGCTGGAACAGAGACCCAGCCAAATAGACACCACAGTCTACCTTCAACCTCTTCCTTACACAGACTCGGTGAGTGCAGGCGAGGTTGCTGAGCTTGGTGCCTGGAACGCAGTAGGAGCTCCATAAGGTACCTCCTTTTCCACAGCTGGGGTCTCCCAGTGGGAGACTCCTCCGGCTCTGACAGAGCTTTGAAGGCCTGAGACTGTTCATCAGTCAGACTGTCCTCAATCCATTCCAAGTCCCAAATCTGTGTCCTTACAAAGCTCAGATTGGAATGGACAGTGGCTGGAAGTCTGGTCTTTCTCATCATCTCCCCGGCAGCCCAATTGCAGTGGCCACCCAGAGCTCAGCCCTGGCTTGAGACCCAGATCGGAGGCTTCTTGGAGAAGCTGAGTGGCCAAGTGGCCCCAGGAGACTAATTTCGCTTGCCCTGTCCCTTTCACCCTACCTGCCCGTGCTGGCCAGAATCAAAACAGGGGCTTGGGAGGTAGCTCCGGGTACCACTGGGACAAACGCAACTTGGTTCCAAAGAAAATGATAGTATGAGATCATTCATTATACTATTTAGCTCCCAGAAGAAACCACTGCAAACCCCATCCAAACCACAGACAGCTTTGGCAGCCCCAGTATCCTCTTACAGTTACATAAGCTTTGCAGGGAAATAAATACCAACTCATCTCGAAGGAATTTTAAGGGCTAATAAACCTTAACCAGTCTGTGCAGAGAGGGCTCCCTTCCGAGGGAGGGAGGGAAGGACTGCGGTTTCAGAGAGGAAGGTCTGAGAGGGCTCGCTGCGGGGCAGGGAAGGAGGGAGACCTAGTGGGTCTGACTGCAAGGCATTCCTCGGTGAGGCTCAGTCCTGTGGCCTCGCTCAGATGGACATCTCCAAGGCTAGCCATGCCCCAGCCCACCTCCCCTTCTTGTACACCCCCAGGATTCACTCTCCAATCGCCTTGTATGCGTAATAAGTTCCCCATCACTGGATGTGTTCGAGCAAACTCAAACAGAAACTACACGGCTTTAAGGAACCTTTTTTCCCCGAGATGTTGTTACTATACTATGGTTTTTAGATATAGGGATGGACCCTTGGCATTCACAAAAGGCAGGATAGCACGGGAGAATTTGCATCCAGAGCTAAAAACCTGCTGTTTTGTGCTAGCAAGGTGGCCTTGGGCAAGTAGCTTCCCTTTCCTGAGCCTCAGGATGACAGAAACACCAACTCTTCTCTTCTGCCTCCCCCCTCTGATTGCTAGACGGGAAAGATAAATTGTAGATGTCTGGAAAGCGCCTTGTAAATTGCATGCTTTGCCAACACAGCGATGTTACAGACACAGCAGGCACTCAGCAGCAGTGGTGGCTTTCTGCCTGTGGTGACAGGAACAGCACGAGAAGTGCAGCCTGGCCATCACTCCAGTGCCAGTTTCTTCCACTGCCCTGTGTGCTTTGGGGGCAGCAAATCAAGTGCGCCAGGGTTAAGGCTGTCGATTCCAGAACCAGATGCTGGATCTACTTGTTGCCTTCTAGCTGTGCATCCTTAGACAACTCACTTGACCCCTCTGTGCCCGGATTTCCTCATTTACATGTGTATATTAATAGCAAACAACTTGTCTTAGAGGTTGTTAGGAGGATTAAACAAATCATATACCTCAAGTAACTAGAACAGCATCTGGCACAAAGCCAACATTATACTACAAGAATTTGCAGGACCAGTAGATGGCATAATGGTTACATCACTGGGCTCCCATGTAGTTGACTGTGGTTCGAGTCCCGGACGCAGGGGGTTAAACTTCACGCTGGGCTCATGTGCATGTGTGCCTAAGATCCCAAGAAGAGAACGAAGGAGAAGAGACTGTGGTATGGTCATCCTCCTTGGGAGGTGATTTCTCTCTCTTTCTCTGTCTCTCCAGTGAGCTCATGTGCCCTAGAGCAAAAATCTCTCAAAAAAAAAAAAAAAAAAAAGAATTTGCTGTTGTTATTAATATTCTCACCAGATAACTAAGTTAATTTTCTACTAGTTCCTGTCTCAGATTAGTCCTGAGGAATACAATACAAGATGGGTAAATTTTGTAGGGAATACAAAAAACAGTGACTACTATTTTTGTTTTTAGTTTTTGCTATAGGGTGCATGCGCTTGCCAGAGAGACAGAAACCATGAAATCACACCCCTGCAGCCTCCCAGGGGAGATGGCCACACCATAATCCCTTCTCCTCCATTCTCTTCTTGGGATTTTGGGCATGTACATACGCTCACCCGGAGTGAGTTTTAAGCTGCTGGTCTGACTGAGAGTTGAACCATGGTCGACTACGTGGGTGTCCAGCAACATAACCATTATGTCATCTGCCAGTTCCTAAAAAAACCAGTGACTACTGTTAAATGAGCACTTACCATGTGCCAGGCACTTTGCTAAGCACTTACATTCATTATTCCATCTACTCTCCATGAGAGTCCTTTGAGGAGATTGTGTTATTCCTCCCCTCTTACAGGACAGGAGACTAAACTTCAGTGAGGGTTTTCCAAGCAGGCAAATCATGGCGTCGGTGTTTGAACTTAAGCAATCTGCCATGAAAGTCAATTCTCTTAAGTTATTGGAAACTTGGGGTATTACATAGGCCTCTGGGATGTTCAGAAGGACAGGATCCTGATGACACAAGTCCCCGCAGTAAGGGACAAGGCAGAAATGGGCAATGTATCAGGACCACAATGGCTGACTTGTGGGCCAAACCCAGTATCTCACCATTCATAGAGATCTGGTGTCTCTGGAGGAAGAGAAGGACTCTCCTTCAGGTCCAGGTAAGACAGTGAGGTGTCGGGGAGCAAACGCCAATCTGAGTGGAGTGTCGAGTACAAGGAAAGGCTGACTCCCATCTCAGCGGGGTGGCCTTCCCCTTCTCCCTTAGCTGTGGCTAGAAATTGGGGAACATACTCACCAAGGGGTGAATCTGGGTGCAGACCAAAGGCCAGGGGGTGAGGTTGCCTGCTCAAGTCAGGCCAAGTTTAGAGACGGGTTGTGAGTAACTGAGCTCGCTGGGGTTCACTCTGTGTAATCGACCCTGCGTAATTGAACTGCAGAGTTATATCATCTAAACCACAGGGCTGAGCAGGACCCCAGCCCCAGAGCTGGCAGGCCACATCCACTGTCTCCCCATGGGCAACAGAGGTCCTGCCAGGTCCTTCAGTAAAAACCCAATCGCCCTGGATGTTACAAGCAATCATTACGGGGAGACCTGCAGATGGTGTAAGGGTTACGACGCTGGACTCCATTGACCGGGATTAACCCAGCAACTTAAAACTCATGCTGGGCGCCTGTGCGTGTGTGCCCAAAATTCTGAGAGGAGAATGGAAGAGAAGGGATTGCGACATGGCCATCCCCCTTGGGGGGTGATTTCTCGCTTCTGTCTCTCTGTTTCTTTCTCTGTATGGCAAGCATGCATGCCCTATAACAAAAATCTCTCTTAAGAAAAGCAATCTGTGCCAGGCACTATGCTAAGCACTCCTGAGCTTCTGCAGATCTGGGTGCATGGCCGGAGAAGGACATAGCCAGGGGAAGACTCAGTGGAGGAAAGAAACCCTGGGAGCCCTTTGCAAATTCCAAATAGATGTGACCGTGTAACCTGCCTTGTCTACTCCTTCACCAGGCCCCAGGTCAGTAGCTGGAGCCTCCTTCCCTGGCTTGGGGAAGCTCTCCAGGTAGCCAACCAGGAGGCTCCCAGGCCAGCTGTGTTAGGAGCTGTCAGCCCACCCAGCTCCCAGCAAGGCATTCAGCCCGCAGAGCCTCTCCCACGTGGCAGGCAGGCAGCTGGCAGCTTGTTTTATGAACATGAAGAATCCGAGGGAAACCACAAGCCACGCTGAGCTCAGACAACCAATCAGAAAGGAGGCCAAGGCTGGGGAGGACACAGTATCCTCCTCCAAGGCTGGGCTCCTGCTGGGCTACCCCAGCTCTGTGTAGAGCACCAGGGAGTATTCAGTTTTCTATTTGCTGGCGGCCACTGATCTCCAACTCTCCCTGTCCGTCTCCATAGACGGGAAGCCCATCCCAGGTGAGCTTGAGAATGGGGAGGGGGGTCGGGGTTGGGACGTAACTCAGAGCTCAGAGGGTCCGTAGCTAATGGAGACTACTTGGAACGTCTTAAAGACGTCTCCAAGGGCAACCTTTTCACCACCCAGGACTGACTTGCTATGGGGAAGAAATCAGGGGTTCGGAGAAGTCTAATGACTAAAGAATGGTGGTGAGGGGAGAAGCATTTCCTGAAACTTTTATTTATTATCCTTATTAATATTATTATTATTAATTTGTGATAGGATATATGTGCTTACCAGAGAGAGATAGAGAGCAAAAGGAAGATGCCAGGTTCCAGGACTCGAACCACCATCGGCCATGTGGAGTCCAGTACCTTAACTAACCACGTCAGCTGCTGACCCCAAGAATAGGTGTATTCTAAGTGTCCAGCATAAGTCCTAGCACATAATTAGTATTTAATTAATGTTTGTGGAATTAATAAAGAAATGAAGAAATAAATGCTATTTTCAAAGGGAGATGCCAAGAAGCAGAAGATCTGGTCCCTGCTTTTAGTTTCACTATTCAGGTATGAAAAGATGAGTGTGTGGGAAAAAATAATAAATGAGAGCAGTCAACAAATGGTCTTGGAATAATTACTTAAGAGACTCAGAGAGAAAAAACCCCAAACCTTCAGCTAAACTTCTCACCTTATATAAAAATTAACTCAAAAATGGACCACAGATCTATGTGGAAGATATAAAACTTTCAGAAGAAAGCATGGGATAAAGTCTTCACAAAGACTTCATAGGCCTGACATCCAAATCACAATTCCTAGAAGGAAGCAATTAATAAATCAGATTTTATCAAAATTTACCATTTTTGCTCTGTGAAAGACCCCGTCAAGAGGATGAGAAAACAAATCGCAGACTGGGAAAAAAATATTTGCAAATCACATTTCCAACTGAGAACTTGTACTCAGAATGTAAACAGAACTCTTCAAACCCACCAGGAAGTAGATAAGCAATCCAATGAGCAAAAGACCTCAATAGACACTTCACCAAAGACAATGTACAGAAATAACCACAATAAAAGATGTTCACCATCATTAGCCAATCAGCAAATGCAAATTAAAACCACAATGGCATACCACCACGTACCTATAACAGCTTAAACACACATACACACACACACACACAAATATCAACTCTATCAAGTTCTGGAGAGGATGGAGAAAAATAAACTCTACCAGAGATGGACGTGGATATAGTGAGACTAACATATTACATCCACTCTGGAAACAGTTTAGCAGCTTCTTAGAAAATTAAACACACTTACCTTGTGACCCAGCATTGCACTCCTGGGCATTCATCCTAGAGAAATAAAAACTCATGTTCATGCAAAACTCTGAATGGAATGTTAAAACGAGTTTTACTTACAATAGTCAAAAAAGTAGCAACAACCTAAATGTCCTTCAGGGGGTCACTAGATAAACAAATGGTACATCTACATAGTGGAATACTACTCAACAATGAAAAGGAACAATGCAAAAAAATTGGGGTAAATCTCATGGGCAATTTGCCAAGTTCATAAAGCTAATCTCAAAAGATTACATGCTATATAATTCTATTTATATGACATTTTCAAATGATAAAATTACAGAGGTGGAGAACAGGTTACTTACTGGTTGCCAGGGATAAGGGATACAGAATGAGAGCCTGTGTGCTGATGGGACAGTTTTGTATCTTGATTATAGTGGTGGCCACACAAACATACACAGGTGACAAAATTTCATAGAATACAGATGTATAAAAGTGCATATGAAAACTG
Organism: Tupaia tana; assembly: GCA_026018925.1. Classification (NCBI taxonomy): domain Eukaryota; kingdom Metazoa; phylum Chordata; class Mammalia; order Scandentia; family Tupaiidae; genus Tupaia; species Tupaia tana. Next base: position 29,215,259 of record JAKSZU010000014.1, on the reverse strand, counting down.
GTCTGTAGTTTACTTAATAGCCACATAGCAATGTCAGCTTCCTGGTTCAATAACGATCTATAGTTAGGAAAGATGTTACCACAGGAGAAGTTCAATGAGGGATACAAGGGATACACAGGCTCTCCATGGACTACTTTTGCAACTACTTGTAAATCTATAATTATTTCAAAATGAGGAATTAAAAAATAAATAAGGTCAGTGTGGGTTAAAGCTTCAAATGTGTAGAATAACTGTTAGAAGCTATTAGCATCTAAGGGAGGTATGGTTTATGGTTCCCATCCAGTTGGGAGTGGTCAAGGAAAGCTTCAAGGGACCAGCAGTTAGCGTAACAGCTATGTAGCCGACCGTGGTTCGAGTCCCGGACACAGCAGCTTAAACTCACACCAGGCGATTGTGTGTGCGTGCCCAAGATCCCAAGAGGAGAATGGAGGAGAAGGGATTGCAGCGTGGCCATCCCCCGTGGGGGGTGATTTCCTGCTTTCTGTCTCTGTCTCTCTCTGTCTTTCTGGCAAGCGCACACGCCCTATAGCAAAAACTCTCCAAAAAAAAGAGAAAAGCTTCAATTCAACTAATACTAAGTTCCTACTTCATGTTGCAACTAGGGTCATGCCACACACTAGAAGGAACTCAAAGACATTGTCCTATTCTCAAGAAACTTTTGAGCTAAGGGGCTAGGGAGGTGGGGTGAGGATGGGGGTTGCTCTAGGGCACATGTTGCTCACTGGATAAAGACAGAGAGGGAAAGAGTGGGAAATAAGGAAGCCCCCCACTCCACCAGAAGGACGGCCACACTGCAACCTTCTCTTCTATTCTCCTGGCAGAATTTTGGGCATGCATGCACACTTGCTGGCATGTTTTTCAAGCTGCCAGGTCCAGGACTCAAACTGTGCTGTCAGCCATGTGGGATCCAGCCATCTTAACCACCATGTCCCCTGGCTGGTCCCTTCTTGAGCTTTTTAATCTCTTCCTTCGCCATCTGCCACGGCAATTCTGGCATTTCAACCTTGCCCAGGGTGGGTCATCACGTTTCCACGCCTCTGCGAGCAGCTTAGTAGTAAGTGAATACCATCTCCCAGGGCCCTGCGTCTCAGGAATGCACACCGAAGTCAGACTCTCCCCTCTCCAGTGCTGTACCCCGGTCCTTTGTTTAGATCTAGGTCATGCGCACTCCCCTGGGCCTTGGGGGTGCTGTCTGGGACTGTGGGTCCTGCAGTTTCCTTCCCTATCAGGCCCATCACACCTCTTGCTGGATTATGCCATAACTTAACCTTGTGACCTAGTGGCCAGGAGGGAGGGTGGGGGTACCTCCTGAGTTTCTTGCCTTCTGGAGAGAAGCCTTTGTATTGTCGTCCAGCATAGAGAGCATGTCCACTCCTCCTAAGGACAGGTGGGCCACTTCTGCAGGCTGAGGAGGAGCAGCCGTGCCTGGGGACTCAGGAGCTCCTGGGGCGTCTATGTAGATGTTTCCACTCACATGGGCCCCAGATTTTACCCACCAGGGCCTTGACCTTGGCCCAACAGAACTGCTTAGTGGGACACTGCTCGCTCTTTGCGGTTCAGCCACTTGAACTGTTAAATCCCGGGTTAGGGTCTCTGCTCTCTGGTGAAGGAGATTAGAACCTCTGAATATGAAACAGAGAGGCCTCTGGCTTCGCACCTGCTTTTCAGTTGCTGCTCGCTGGTCCTCAGCTGTCCACTGTCTTTCTGAGGGCATCAGCTAGCCGTCCCACATCTTGGTCCATGTAGCTTCTATGACCGCTCCAACACCTCTGGCATCATGCCTACTTCCACGCTTCCCCCACTTCACCACCAGGGGAGCTAACAGTTGGCCAACCCCTTTTCCTAGGAGGGATTTGTGCTCCAAGCCCTTCCTTATGGATTGCTTTCTCGGGCTGGTTCCTGTCCCAGCTTTTACAGGTAGGTTCTCCGGATGTAGACGCTGTCATGGAGTTTAAGGTGTGAGATGTTACTAGCCATCAATGCGTATGGATGGGACAAGGCCTTGGAAACAGAGTTGGGCAGAGGGAAAAGCCAAGCTGCAACGCAGGCCCAGAGCAGCATGGCCGGCCCTGAGGGGAGCTCTCAAGTAAGTGTGGCACTTGAGTTGTCCTTGTCGAGCTGAAATGGCTGGGCCTCATACCCTCACTTCACCAGGCCACTTAGGGTGAGCCAAGAGGCACTTTGGCAGAGATCCGGGTCTTGCGTGTTGCTGCTTCTCTGGTGGCCTGCAGCTGCTCCGCCTTCCCTGTGACCTCCGTCAGCTGCTGGGCGAGGTGTGCTGTGGCTTGTGATGACAGGTGTCAGCTGCTCCTGCAGGGCACTCGGAACAGCAAGCTGGAAGCCAAGCTGGCTCTTGCTCTCCCTCCTTTATAACCCCCTTCTCTTCCCTCCCTGTGGACCCCATCCTCCAACACCAGACGAAAGACAAGAGCCTTACCAAGACTGTTAAACCAGCTCCCCCAACTGTGTAGTCAAATCTCTCTCTCTTTCACACACACATACCACCCCCCACACCCACACAGATTCTTTTTTTAAAGATTTATTTTAACTTTATTTATTATCATTATTATTATTTTCCAATTTGACCAGAGAGAGACAGAGAGAGAGGGAAAGTGAGAGAGCAAGCCACCAGGTCCAGGACTTGAACTGTGGTCAGCCATGTGGGAGTCCAGCGCCCTTAACCATCACACCACCTGCTGGCCCCCGCTCACACATATTCTACCTCTACTGGTTCCACTCCTTTAACTGAACTTTATTTTTTTTTTAAGAATTATTTTATTTAACTTCATTTATTTATTTATTTTAATTTGACCAGGGAGAGAGAGAGAAAGTGAGAAAGCAAGCGACCGGGTCTGGGACTGGAACTGCGGTCAGCCATGTGGGAGTCCGGCGCCCTCAACCACCATGCCACCTGCTAGCCTCCTTTAACTGAACTTTGAATAACACAATAATGACACTTAATTCTTTATTCTTTTTAACTGCCATGGGAATGCCCATGTTACTGAACCCCTCTCCTATGAAGGGACTTGTTTCACTATATCTGTGCTTTCTTCCCTCCAAGACAGAGAAATAAAAGTGGTGACTCAAAAATTTTGCACATTTTATATTTTAGCAGGCAGATCTGAATTTTTGGAAGGCTAGCTTTGCCTGGAACCAACACAGGAAGAGAACATTGATGTGGTAGTTTTTAGTCTCTTCCCCGATAAGAAAAACACAGGACAGCAATCAATGAGTCCGGCTACTGAGCAGTGTGTCAGGCACTAACGCGGACCAGACACAGGAACTGCCAAGTGGGACCCTGTGCCTAGACAGGACACCGCACACACGAGCTATGGCAGACCGAATGGTCTGGGCCTCACCTCCCCATGTTGCAGGACCACATCCCCACACCTTTGCCGTGGTACTGGGAAGATAGAGTGGGCTTGGTCCTGGGACTGGCCTGACCTCAGCAGGCATTTCAGATGTGAAGTGAGCAGAAACTTGAAATATGATCATGCAGTTAGGCTTGCCCTGCTTTTTGGTCATGAAAAGAACATGCATCGAGACCAGCAGATGGCATAATGGTTGCATCACTGGACTCCCATGTAGTCAACCTCCAGATCTGGCGGCTTAAGACTCACACTGCACATGTGTGTCACACTGCACATGTGTGTGTGCGTGCCCAAGATCCCGAGACGAGCATAGAGAAGGGATTGTGGTGTGGCCATCCCCCCGGGGGGTGATTTCTCTCTTTCTGTCTCTCTGTCTCTCTCTTTCTTTCTGGCGAGCGCACATGCCCTACAGCAAAAACCTCTCTAAAACAAAACAAAACAAAACAAAAAAAGCAGAACGAGCCTTGGGTACCTGCTGATTCCAGGAGGACGAGACAAAGTGCAGTGCAGACTGGACTCAGCCACAGCCCCAAGCCAAGACCAATGGGCTGAGCCTGGTGCTACAGAACCCAGAGGCCACAGGGTCGGCATGGAACCACACGTTACAGCTGGTCTCCACATCTCCTCGGTCTGCTTCGGTTTGGAACAGTTCCTGAGCCTTCCCAATCTCGACACTTTTGAAGATTACAGGTCTGTTTTTTTGTAACATGCCTTTCAACTGGATTAGATTCTGCTTATGCATCTTTGGCAAAAAATAGCAAAGAAGTGATGTTGTGTTCCATTGCATCCTATCCATTTGTCCAAATGCTGAGGCTGTTCTGTTTGTTTTTATTTATTTTTAAATTATTTTGGGGGGCCAGTCCCATCGCTTAGTGCTTAAAGGAGCTGGATCCCATGTGGCGGACCATGGTGCAAATCCTGACTCCGGTGGATTGAAAAAGATGCCAGGGGGACCAGCAGTTAGCGTAATGGCTATGTCGCTGGACTCCCACGTAGTCGACCGTGGTTCGAGTCCCGGACTCGGTGGCTTAAACTCACGCCGGGCGCGTGTGCGTGCGTGCCCAAGATCCCGAGAGGAGAATGGAGGAGAAGGGATTGCAGCGTGGCCATCCCCTCTGGGGGGTGATTTCTCGCTTTCTATCTCTCTGTCTCTCTCTGTCTGGCGAGCACACGCGCCCTATAGCAAAAACCTCTCCAAAAAAAAAAAAAAGAAAAAGATGCCAGGCACATGTGCATGTGTGCCCCCAAAAGGATGAAGAAATGTAAGAGAATGGATGCAATGTAGCTATGCCCCCCTGGGGGCACTCCCCTGCCCCCCACTGCTGTGTCACCATCTCTCTCCAGTGGGTGCACGTGCCCACTGGCAATTAGAAAAATGATTTTTAATTGACCCACATTAGCTGAACATAGCTATGGGGCTCAGTGTGGGTTTTTTATGCTGTTCACTTTGATCACGTGATTGTCAGGCCTTCCAGATGTCTTCACTGTATGGTTACTCTTTTTCCCCTTGAAATGACCAGGTCTTTTGTGAAGACAATATTGAAAACAATGTAAATATTTATTCATTTATATTAATATAGAGTCACAGGTTCCTAACTCTGCCAGTGGGTTACAATTCATTACCATCGTTATTTATTTTTACGTTCAAATTGTCCCAGATTTGGCCCTAGAAGCCCCTTCAGGCTGGTTCTGTGTTGACGTGTCCCCATCCCTTTGTTTTTTAATACATCCTTGCTTGCTGATACAGAAATGAGCAGAATGTTCCAGGCATTTCTTATATTTCCTATGCCCTAATATAGGAATCAGCCATTTTTCCAAGGATCCCTAGTTCCTGCTAGTGGAAAACAGCAATTAGAAGCCAACATCTGGGTGCCAGGTGTGTTCATTGCTAGTGAGGTATCACTATTCCCAGGCCCTCGGTGCTGAGAGTTAGTGGACATGTACATCTATCTATCGTCTGTCTGTCTATCATCTATCTATGTCTGTCTGTCTGTCTATTTATCATCTATCTATATCTGTCAGTCTATCTATCATCTATCTATCTCTCTATCTTTCTATCTATCATCACCCATCTACCTATCTCCATTGTTATCTCCAATTCCAACACGATGCTATAGGGTTCATTTCAATTTCATCCCTCTTCATAATTATTATTCCCTTCTTTGACTGTGAGAAGCCTGGCTCCCATTAGTCCCAGCATCCACTTGTCCTGACGTCACTATCTGTCCTCATCAACCTTTCCCCTGGTTACCCGTCTGACTTTCTGACTCTGCCTGGGTGCCCTCTAACATGAATGCTCTCTGCACTCTACTGCCTGCACCGGGACAACCTCCACCACGTGAGGGTGTTCCTCTGTCTGCTTGCACTCGGACACTTCATGCCAGACCCTTCTGCATATATATCTCCCTCACTCTATTTGGGCTCTGACACCCCATTCCAGGCCTCCTCCCCATGGACACTCTTCTCTCCCACCCTGGTCTGCCTTCCCACATGAAGGCGCTCCCCTGCACACCTGGACACCTTCCTCACCATTCACACGCTCTGATACACTTCCTGCTGGGATGCCTGCTCATCCCTTCAGCTCTACTCTCATGCCAGGCAGTCTTTCGTTTTTTTCTTTAGTTTTAAATATATATATATATGTGTACACACACACACACACACATACATATATTATTATTATTATTTTAATTTGCTATAGGGCATGTGCACTCACCAGAAAGAGACAGAGAGTAAGAGGGAAAGTGAAAAAGCAAGCCACCAGGTCCAAGATTCAAACTACATTTGGCCAAGTGGGAATCCACACCTTAACCACTATGCCACCTGCTGGCCCAGGTGGTTTTTCTATAAAGACCCACTCCTTAACCTGTTCAGGCTCTGACACCTCATTCTGGACACAGCAGCTCTCCCCAGGTGCCCCAGGTGCCTACCTTGTCTTTTCCTAACTGTCTTAGGACCAATCTGTCCAAAAAGAGATGGGAAAACACAGGAAAGGAAAGTAGGCAGGGAGAAGGCTACTTTCCTTAGTAGCAAGGGGATGCGGAGAGTAATTGTACTCTGGATATTCTGTTTTACTTAATTTTTTTAGAGAGATTTTTGCTATAGGGCACATGCACTCGCTGGAGAGACAGAGAGACAGAAAGTGAGAAATCACCCCACCAGGGGGGATGGCCACACCACAATCCCTCTCCTCCATTCTCCTCTCAGCACGTTGGACACACGTGCACACACACACACGGTGTGAATTTCAAGTTGCTGGGTCCAGGACTTGAACCCCAGATAACCATGTGAGAGTCCAGTGACAACCATTATTCCACCTGCTGGTCCCTAAAGGTAAAGTGAACAAGACGTGCCAATGAAATACTTGGGAATTCAATGCGGTTTTGTTTTTGTTTTTGTTTTTCATCTTGCTTAGTAAAGCAAATAGAAACTGACTCAACCAAACTTCAGCCCGAAGGATGAATTTATATAGATTCAGCAGGAACCCAGCAGCAGGAGGAGCAGCCAGGCCTCGTAAGGGGAGAGAACCAGGTCCTGGTAGCCTCCAGAAACCAGGTCAGACATTCTTCCTCTCTGTGACTCTGGCCACACAGTCACTCTTAATGCTTCTCTCTGACATCTACTCCATCATCTTTCTTGGCAGAACTGCTTTCTCTGTTCCTCATCCACGTGGCAAAGATGGCAGGTGATCCATAGCTCCTGTCTTACTTATTCCCATTCAAAAGACTAGTGGAAACCATCTAGTGTCTGATTCCAGCTGCAAATTCCCAAGAGAGAGTCTGAGTGGTCCAGTCTCAGTGGTCACCCTCCTTCAGTCAGGGTGGGTCCAGGAATTACATAGCACACTTGGTTCCTGGGCCCGTTCTTGACTGGAGGGAGCACTACTTAGGGACTAGGGGTCAATGGGTAGGTCAGACACATTCAAAGCTGCCACCTACTCACCTATTCAATACAAAGGATGGAATAGTACACAGAAACAGACCAGACCCCATCTCTACCCTCGAGCTAACAACAGGCTATGAAACAGTTAATAAATGATTCAAGACAGCAAGGATGATGTGGCAGGAGCGCTGAGAAGCACTGGTGATCTTCAGAAAGAGAATAAATGCCATCCACTACCCGGCTCTAATCAGTAGCATCTCAGCTCATAGGACAGAAGTTGGTGAGGGAAGGGGAGGGAAACTGGTTGTTTTGCAGAGGAAAAGGCAGCCCCAGCAGAGGCCCCTTGAGCAACACTGTCCTTATTCTACAGGCAGCGGGCCTCTCCAGGGCCCTGGATCCCCTTGCCACTGATTTATGGCTTGTACAGTCAGCAAATTTATACCCTCTCTGGCTTTGTTTTTACAGTACTGCTTCTCCAAGAGCTGGCTTTATATCTCAGACATATAAATCTGTTAGAGGGTGGTATATAGCCTGAGAAGTCTTTCCCAGATAGGCAAGATTTTGGTCTCATGTGCAGATTCTTTCAAGGTTCTTCTCAACTGGACTCCCCATTATGCACTAAGGGTATCTTTCTTTATTCACTGGGAAAGCCAACCCAATCTACAGTTCCAGGGAGTTGAGACGTGGAGCTTGTCTTCTTCTAGAAACCATTAAATGTTCACTAAGCTGCCCAATTCCCCATAGGCCTGGAGGGTCAATCTTGGCCATCTGCAAGGGGATTGGATAAGACTCACTTGCTCTAGTTAGTTCTACCATCTCTAAGATTTGTCCAAAGAGGCTTTTTAGAAACAAAAGAGAGGTGGAATCCTGTTACAACTAATTCCATTTGTCGTTCAAATCTTGCATGGCTAGAATCACATTTGCAGTCTAAAGCAATATGGTGCTAGAGCCAAGAAGGAAGTGTCATGCAAATTCTTGAAATTCCTGTTCATTTCCTCCTCTTCCTTTTTGAGTGTTGTTTTGGTTACAGGAAAGCTGCTGTGTTTGATGTAGGGATGGGTAAGGGGGATGGAGAAGGATATTTACTTGTTGTGGCTGAACAAGCAGACTTTGAACAGACCGTCTCCTACTTCCCAGCTAAGCACACAACTCTTGCGTTTTGTGGAAAGGGTCTATTGGAAAATTGCCCTGACACACTAGTACCCTGGGCTCTCTGCAGACCATGGAAATTGTTCTGTCTTGTAGTTTCCTTCTTTGATTCCAAGACCATGGATTTTGTTCACAAGGAAATATGAATATGAATTCTCTATTTCCCTCTATGTGGTTTATTCTACACCAGCCCTTCCTAGATGGATTTTAAGCAATATTAGTCCCACAAAATGCTCATTAAGAATTAAGTTTGGGGAATGCTTTCTGGGCTGCAGCATGGAGGCTACTAGTGGAACTGATGAGCTGGTTTCCGGGGAGCTGGTGTCTATGGCACGTGCTCTTTCGCTCCCAGCAGAATCATATGGCAACAATCCCGACACAGATGGCTTGGCCATGAGAGCCATGCAGCGTGCTGAAGTCTATTACAAGAAGTAGAGGCCATTCTGCATGAAGTCTGGTGGGATTGTAGAAGACTTCAACTATGGTACTTCGTTACGTCTAGATTGTTCTCAGGGTTACACTGAGGAAAACACTATCTTTTACCCAGAATTCAATTTTTTTGCCATTGAAATTGCTCAAAACCAGAAAGGTTATAATAAAGCAGTTTATATCAGTGTTCAGGACAGAGAAGGAAAGAAAGAAGCCAAACATGAAGGAAAGAAAGGAGCTGACAGTAGAGAAGAGAAAGCCAAGAAAGGAGAAAAGAAATGAACTGATAGTAGAGAAGAAAAGAAGAAAACTGACAGAGGAGAAAAAAGAGAAAGAAGTCAACAAGTAAATCAATAAAAATGGTGGAACAGCTATGCAAGGCAGACGGGGAACAGCACTCTAGAGCTGTGACTAAACTGCATCTGCAAGAAACATGGTGCTACTTGCACAAACCCCTTTGGTTACATGTATGTCCTTGTACAATTGAAGGACACTTGGAAGGACACCTTCATAGCCTAATAATGAGGGCTATCTGGTTAAAAGACTTAGTGGGGTTTTAGTTGTTCCTTGGTATATTGTTTCTTGGCTCTTACCATTGGTCAAGTAAGAACTTTTTTTTTTTTTTTTTTTTTTGAGAGGTTTTCACTATAGGGCGCGTGCGCTCGCCAGACAGACAGAGACATAGAGACAGAAAGCGAGAAATCATCCCCCAGGGGCGATGGTCACACCGCAATCCCTTCTCCTCCATTCTCCTCTCGGGATCTTGGGCACGCACGCACACGTGCCCGGCTTGAGTTTTAAGCCACCGGGTCTGGGACTCGAACCACAGTCGACTACGTGGGAGTCCAGCGACATAGCTATTACGCTAACTGCTGGTTCCCAAGTAAGAACTTTTGTAAATAACTTTTTTTTGGTTCTTGGGGGGCCAGCAGGTGGCGTGGTGTTTAAGGGTGCTGGACTCACACATGGTCAACTGCAGTTCAAGTCCTGGGCCTGGCAGCTTGCTTTCTCACTTTCCATCTCTCTCTCTCTCTCACTTACTCTGTCTCTATCTGGTCAAATTAAATTAAAATAAATAAAATATAAATAAAGTTAAATAAAATAATCCCCCCAAAAAGAAACAAAGAAGTTTGGGGGGTCAGCAGGTGGCATGGTGGTTGAGGTGGTTGTACTCTGACATGGCCAACCACGTTCAAGTTCCAGACCTGATGGCTTGCTTTCTCATCTATCTCTCTCTCTCTCTCCAGTGAGCACATGTGCCCTATAGCAAACTTAAAATAGTAATACTGGTAATAATAAAAAAATAAAATAAAATAATAAGTTTGTGTGCCAGTCCCCTAGTAGCTAAGGGAGCCAGATCGCCATGGCCAACCACAGTTGGAGTCCTGGCCCGGGAGACTTGAGAGGTATGCCATGCATGTGTGTATGCAAGTCCCGAACCCCAGTAAGATGGAGAAACGGAGAACGACTGGGGCATGCTTTCTCTGTTTTAATCTGGTAAATATGTGCAACCTCTGGCAATTAAAAAGAAAAAATCAAGGCAGGCAATAGCTGGTGGTATGGTTGGTTAAGGCAACTGGATCCCACATGGCCAACTGTGCTGTTCAAGCGTCAGACACAATGGCTTGAGAGACACATTGGACATGTGTATCCCGAAAAGATCATGGAAGAAAAGATCGTGGCATGACCATACCCCCTGTGGGAGTGCCTTCTGACAGGCTCTCACTCTCACTCTCTCAGTGAATGCACAGTCCTATGGCAAATTAATTTCTCCCTCCCCCCCCAAAAAAGAAGGAAAAATTGAAGCTATACTATCTAAAATAACTGCATGCTAGGATGAATAAAATAGTTTGTTCTATAAAAAGGGTGAGGAGTCCATTAGTTAGAGCCTGGTTAAAGTTGCTTAACTATTTCCTAAACCTACCAGACCATGAAACACACTTTAGGCCCCCTCTTGAGCATCATTGATTTTTCTGCCCCAGGAACTTGGGATCTAATGAATACATTTGAGGGAGGTTCACTCTTGCCCAATTTGTTCATGGTAGTATTGAATTTGGGGGTCACTATGTGGGACATCATAAAATATTGGCATGTTTAATTCCATCTATGAACCAGGAACACTTCGCTCTTGGTTCTTTTATATGCATTGGGCTTCTACATCTCAAAAAAGATGAATACTTAAATATTTTAAAAATTAAATGATTAACAAAAACATAAGCTTACCTGCCGAAAGACAAGCCAAACAACATCAAAGAAACGTGGTAAACCTGTGGAAGAAAAATATGCAAAATTGGAAGAAATATCTTAAATTTAACAATGTCTACCAAGAATTTTTATTAATTTTTTTTTTTGAGAGATTGCTGAACTCTCACATGACCAACCATGGTTCAAGTCCCAGGCCCGGTGGCTTAAAACTCATGCTGGGTACATGTGTGTGCATGTTCAAAATTCTGAGAAGAGAATTGAGGAGAAGGGATTGCATTGTGGCCATTCCCCCTAGGGGGTGATTTCTCACTTTCTGTCTCTCTGTCTTTATTTCTCCAATGAGTGCACATGCCTTATAGAAAAAATATATTTTAAAAAAGCAAAGAAATAATCATGTCTCTGGACAAAATTACTGGTGAACTGAGATAGCTCTCACTGCTATTGGTATTTGAGACTTAGCAGTAAGATTGGATGTAGAAGAAGGAAAAGAGCTTATCCCTTCTTGCCTGGAGGATTGTGGGAAGAAGACAAAATTAGAAAGTCCAGAGGCGGACATGCAGGTAAGTAAGGCCAATCTTCTCTCTGAGAGCTAGGAGGATAGATCAGGTGAGGAGTCCACTGGGAGCAGAGGAGGTTTCTGTGTACTTCTCATGTGGCCTTCAGAAGGGTAGCAGGACAGCCCATGCTGAGCAGAACATGGGCCATGCAGTAGATTCAGGTGGAGAGGGTCCACTTGCCTTTCTCAGTCCCTATGTAGTAGGCTTGCCAAGGTAAGAGCCAGGGACCATTGTGAAACTCCTGCCTAGGACCAGATGGAAGGCCTGGAGAAGACACGGGAAGATCTAGTGAGGGAAAGTGAGTGGGCAAGGATGTCCTACAGGTAGTGCTTGAGCAGAGTGGGCACCACGGCTACAGAGAGTGAAGCAAGCACCAGTGGCAGGACTGGGCCAATAGTCATCTATGACACCAGCCAGCTCATGTCCAAGAGCAAGCACCAAGACAGAGGGACCCTTCCCCACACCATTCTCACAAGTCTCTCCCTGTGCACCCACCCAGACTAAGGAGAAGAGACTAAGTTAAACCTCAAGAGCCTGCCGAAAAGATCCAACACCATCATCAATTGCATTGAACCGCATTCACTTCTCCTGCACCCCGTAGGTAGGAGTGGGATGTGGACTGTTACTGGTTATAGCCTTTAATATAGAAGCCACATTTTCTCTGCACATTGGAGAGTGGAATCCACATGGCTGTTCGAATCCCGGCCCCAGGACCTTGAAAAACACACTGGGCAAATGTGTATGTGTGCCCAAGATTCTGACAGGATGGAGAATACAGAGGGATCATGGAGTGACCATGCCCCATTCAGGGGTGCTTTCTCTCTCCCCGTCTCTGTCTCTCTCTGGCAAGCTCATGTGCCCTCTGGCAAACTACAGATATACTGAGTATATTTTTATTTCTGAACAAATGGCCAATGGATGGTCTGGTGGCTTTGCAGGGCCACGCAGGCAGCCATGATCCTACACAGCACCTGTGGCAGGACATTGGGATCAGAAGGCACTACCCCAGCTCCGTAGCCTCCATCTGCTGCTTCCTCTCCCTGAGGCCAAGTGTTCACCTGTAAAATGAGGATAACGCTCAGTGCCACCTCACGGGGCCCTTGGGAGGTATCTCACATAGAGCTTAGGAAGTAGCTGGCATAGGGCCTGCCTTCTATAAGCATAGCAATTACTATTTTTGCTCATCAGTAAGTGAGGATTATTATTACTGATTTCACATCTCTCTGCCAACTTGTAAGACATATTGACGACAGAATGATATTTTTTAAAAAAATAAACACAGCACTTTATGTCTGTTAAAGTCAATGTCATACATTTGCATTTATCTTCACAGGTCTGAGCCCCATGCAAGAGGCATGGGTGACAATGGGGCAAGGGCACCCCAAGGACCATGCTAAGCTCTGCCGTAAAGGGGTTTGCAGTATCCATCACTATGTCCCCAGGGCCTAATGCAAGGCCTGGACACAGGAGGGGCTACATTGCTTCCCTCCTGCCACTTTGCCCTTGTTCTCGATGGTTTTTGGCCTCTTCTTTCAGAAGTGCCTTCAGATCCTGAGACATCGTCTCTGGCACAGGCTCCATGGTGACAAGACTTCAGCTTTATTTTTGGAAACCCTAGGCCATTTGGAGGCCAGACGGCAAATAAAGCAAGGGGGAGCTTGTCGAGTGCAACCATTTTTGGTCAAAGTGCTAGGAAGCCATTCAGTATGCAGGCCCTACGAATGGGGGAACTGGTGGGGAAGGGAACACGCAGTTGTGCAACCCTCCTGAGCCAGCGAGCATGCACCAGTGGTCAGCAATAAGCTGACTGTAGGCGAGGCCTGGTCTGTTTTTTTAACTCTATTTATAGTCGTAACTCTGGGCTTTTAAGTTATTGCAGTGCAGAACCCTAATCCTTTTATTTTAAAGAACAAAAGAATAAGTCGTCATTAAGTCATGTTTTTTGGTGCGATTTTCTATTGAAAGGAGTCTATGGACGATTTGAGGAAGGATGCAATGGAAACTGGGACCGCGCCTTTGGGGTGGCCGTGGTGGCAGGGAGCCGGAGCACACAGGTGCCAGGGGCCACATACTGTCCCCACTTGGCGTTTTGTACCTCTTAGACTGGATACTGTTTGCATGCTATTACTATTACGCAATTAGCAGCAACAAAGCAGAAAAACAGGAGGGAACAGCAGCATTCCTTTCCTGTATAATAAATGTTTAACTTGCGTTTTCTCTTAAAAAGAAAGAAAGGGGAAAAAAAAAAAGGAAACCATAAAGGATGAACAGGAGGCTAATTATCCCATTGGGCCTGTTAACGCATCCCAAGGGTGTTCCCCTAGCTTGGCATTTCACTTGCCCACACTCTGTAGGTTGTGGTTAAAGAAAATATATATCCTTGCCCTAAACCCTCATGGATAATTTGCAATAATCTGCTTTTCTCCCTTGGCAGGTTCCTTATTAGCCGCAGTTGCTTTCTCATAGTCTGAACGTTTTGCCTGAACTGAGTCAGTTGCCCCTAATTTTACCCCTGAAATGTTTGCATGAATTTTGTTGATTTACACAATCATGTAGTGACCAGGATTGGGACTGGACACGAGTACAAAATACTTTCACCTAACCTACTGGCGTCGTCCCGACACCCTCAGCAGCCGTGCTGGGCAGCACCTGGCCCAGGCCTTTGCTCCAGCTTAGCTCCTCAGAGGCCTCTCATGCCAGCCTCCTTCACCATGCTGACGCCGTGCAAGGTAGACAGTTATCGGAAGGAGCGTCCTGCCTGGGTTTGACGGTTCTCACCGACTGCAGAGAGGGTATCTATGGCAGAGGCAGCCCAGCACTGTGGGTCCCCGTCAGCATCAGCCTGGAGCACGCAGTGGCCTTCGTCCACCCTGGGGATGTCAGCTTGATCACCTGGTCCAGGTACCGCCCGTTGGTTCCCCTTGTAGTTTGTAACGAAGACGTTCGAGAACTCCTGACATCCTGCCCCTCATCACCTGCCAGCCACTAGCTGTAGCATCCACACAGTTTCCTACACTGTCCAGTGCGGGGTGGCAGTGGGGTCTCTCCTTTGCACTAGGCAAGGGGTCCTGAGTTGCTGACACTTGTGAGTGCTCCCTGACCTTGCCGGGCATCGTACTTTAGGCCCCAAGGTCTGTCTGCCTCAGTGAGTGACCTCCCAGATCCCGCTGAGAGCTTAGGGTACTGCACAGAGGGTAGTGGGGTGCTGAGAGGGAGGGACAGAAACACCCCCAGGCTTCTCCCTTTCTCCCCTTGTGGACGGTGACTCCTTCTGGAGGCCTAGGCTCAGTCTTCACTCGAAGCCAGTGGATGTGGGTGTCGTGGGGGCAGACAGGCCATAGGGTCCTTTATAAGATGCTGCTCAGGACTCCAGAATGGGCCCAGTGTTCCCTGGACCACCCAGAAGGGGGTGCCCAGCTGGGGCTGCCAGGACTCTGAGCTGCTCTGCCTTTAGCCATGGTTCCTTTGTCCTCTTCTGGGTCCTTGGGGCCTACGCCTGGCCTGGCATGTAGCGGACCATGCCTGCTGTTGAGAGAAGCCACATGACTGGGACCAGCAGATGACATAATGGTTAGGTCACTGTACTCCCACATAGTCAGCCATGATTCAAGTCCCGGACCTGGTGGCTTAAACCTCATGCCAGGTATATGTGCGTGCATGCCCAAGATCCTGAGAGGAGAATGGAGGAAAAGGGATGGCAGCATGGCCATCCCCCTGGGGGGTGATTTCTTGCTTTTTGTCTCTCTGTCTCTCTCTGACTCTCTGGCAAGTGTACATGCCCTATAGCAAAAATCTCTCTCAAAAAAAATAAAAATAAAAAAGAGAGAGGGCACATGATTGCAAGGGACGGGAAGCCTGCCCTGCCCACCCCTAGCCAGGAGGACTCCAAATTAAACTTTGAAAGTGCTTGGTCCTTACCGGCTCCAGCCCTTTCTCCCTCCAAAACGCCTCACTACTCAGACACCTTCTATTAGGGGCCAGAGAGACAAAGAAAGGTTAGAATCTTGCCTTTTTTCAGGCCAGCTCTCTCCGGCTGGTGGTTAAAGAACCAGATCCAGGAGCCAGCTGAGGACCTAGTGGCTAAAGATACCGGACTCTCACATGGTGGAGAGGTTTACGCCCAGGACCCAGTGGCCTGAAAATCACACTGGGCATGTGAGTGTGCCCAAAATCCCCAGAGGAGAATGGAGAAGGCATTGCTGTGGAGTGACTTCTCCCTTTCCTGCTCTCTATCTCTGTCTGTCTCTCCAGTGAGTCAGCTCACCCTATGGCAAAAACCTAAAAGAGGAAAAGGAAAAGTTGGCTCCCATGGCCAACCATGCAGTTCAAATCCCAGCCCTGTTGGCAGCTTGAAAGATGTGCCTATGTGCTCAGTATCCTGATAGGATGGACAAATGGAGAAGGGATTGCCTTTATCTGTCCGTCTGTCTCCCTCTAGCAGTTATATAAGCGCTGGGGGGAAATTTAGCCTCTTTTAATCACCTGCACAGCAGAGGCAGATAAAGACAATAATCCATGACTGATGAGAGCTTTTGGATTATTGTAATTGTTCTTGAGTTACCCACAGGTTTTGTTACTGTTTTTGTCAGATTTGATGAGACTAAAGGTGCACTCCTCCACACTCTTTTAGACAGGCCAGCCTTGAGCTCACAACCCTCCTGCCTCGGCGTCCCCAAACTGCTGGGGTTGCAGGCAAGAAATACCAGGCCTGGCCTTTAAGTTGGACCAGGAATAGAACCCAAGCCTCCCATGCAGTCCCAGCCTTCAGAGCAGAGCGTCTTAGCAACATGCACCACCACAGCTGGGATAATCTGCAGTTCTCTATTCCTAATGCTGGACCTGCCACAGAATGAATCGACTGTAACCACGCATGGTGTGGCTCCCCAAATCCCTCGCACTACGGACTTTACATTCTAAGTGAATGACTGTGACATGCACTGCCACGGGGTGTGACTTTTGTCCACAACATCCCAAGTGTCCTTTCCTCGTCCTCAGGAATCAGCTCCCAGGGTCAGTTTGGAATCAACCAATCTCCACTCTCAAGGTGAAACCCCAAAACACAGGCCTTGGGAAAAACATGCATCCTTGCTTAATCCAGTTCCCGCACCAGATTCCCCTGGGCCATGGGACTTGGGTAAGAGAAGGAAACATGGGGACCAGCAGTTAGCGCAATGGTTATATTGCAGGACTCCCATGTGGTCGACCGTGGTTCAAGTCCCGGACCCGGTGGCTTAAACTCATGTCTGGCGCATGGGCGTGCGTGCCCAAGATCCCAAGAAAAGAATGGAGGAGAAGGGACTGCGGTGCCGCCATCCCCCCAGGGGGTGATTTCTCGCTTTCTGTCTCTGTCTCTCTGTGTTTCTGGTGAGTGCAGGCACCCTATAGAAAAAAACTCTCCAAAAAAAAAGAAAGAAAGAGAGGGAAACATGGCCCAGGGGAGGCACTGGGAATGTAGAGCAGGGGACAGCTTCTCTCTCAGGCTAGATTTAGACCCCGAGGCTGAGAAGCTCAGGTGCCACTGCACCCTGTCTTCCCAAGGAGTCTGAGACGGGAGATCCGAGAGACAGAGGCCAGGGTTGGTGAGGGTCCTGAATTCAGAACCCTTTCCATTTCCATCCTCACCCCTACTAAACAATCCAATAAAATCCTCTCTTTTTTTCTGCTTAAGCCAGAATGTGTGTCAGCTTTTCTGTGTCTCTCAACCATAATGGTCCTGACCTGCTAGTGTGCACAGCCTGGACCAGTACAGCTTGGCTCCCTCACTGGAGAAGCAGTGGGGCTGACCTTGACAGTGAATATCTGGGGATTAAACCCTGGATGTTGAATTCACGATGGGCGATGGCCTGTATCCTCTTGCATTCCTTATCCTGGGAACTGGGAATGCCAGAGGGGAAAAGCCTACCCAGTAGGCTACCGTGGAATGGGGGTATTACTCCCCTGATCTTACCACCAGTCACCCACTCCTTCCCCCTAAGTGGGCTTTCTCAGTCCAGCCCTGAGGCTCATTTCAGAGCTGTCTCACCATTCCACTGAAGGACAGAACATTCTCTTACTGGAAAATGATAGCTCTCTGAAATACCAGGCCCATCTAAGTAAGTAATGAGCTTGAAACTCGTACAGGCTTAGTAATTTGCTCATCAATACTTTGAAACCCTTCTCCTCACAGGGAGGTCACAGGCAGCAGGGCTGTCTGAGTCCCCAAATCACAGTCCCTCTGCATGGTATTTGCACCCTTCCGGCCTCAAAAACCATCGTCCTATTTCTTTGATGGTGTAAAAAATGTATATACTTATTCCCAATTTGAACTCTCAGTCTAAAGAACAATAAAACACACAAAAAGATGCTCAACATCCCTAATAGTCAAAACAAGATAAAGCATTTCCTCCGTTAGATTGACCAAGATGAAAACAACCCGTCCTTCCCAGTGCTGGCGAGGGCATGGTGAAGTGAGCGGTCTCATACCTCACTGATGGGAGTACGTATGATACAGATTTGTTGAAGACCGTTTTGCAGTAGCAATCCAGACCTAAAATGTGCACACTCTTAGAGCCTACAATTCCCACCTAGGAATTAACCTAGAAAAGCACTCCCACCTATTTCCAAAGATGTGAAGGAGGAGGACACACATGCATTTTTATATTTATGGTTTTTGGGGGGGTTTTTTTGAGAGATTTTTGCTATAGGGCGCGTGCACTCGCCAGACAGAGAGACAGAAAGTGAAAAATCACTCCCCAGGGGGGATGGCCATGCTGCAATCCCTTCTCCTCCATTCTCCTCTTGGGATCTTAGGCAAGCACGCACACGCGCCTGGCATGAGTTTAAGCCACCAGGTCCGGGACGCGAACTGCGGTCGACTACATGGGAGTCCAGCGACATAGCCATTGTGCTAGCTGCTGGTCCCAGTATTTATGTTTTTATAGTAGTTAGTCTCAAAACAAACGGCTGCGGTCCCTCCCCTTCCTGCACACATCTGCACACTGACCCTTACATCAGGAGGTGCGCTTGTTTTCCACCCCTCTCGAACCCGGGCTTGCTTGTGACTGGCTTTGATCAAGAGAATAGGGCAGAAATGACAATCTGGAACCCAGCCCTGTACCGTGAGAAGCCCAAGTCACATGGAAAGACCAGAGAGAAGAGAGCCAAGGCACTCCTGGTGACAGCTCAGTGCCCAGCCACCAGCCTGTGCCACCTGCCAGCCATGTGAGGGAGAACATTTTGGACCCTCCATCTTTGTCAACACAACTTGAGACAGAAGAACTATATGGTCCATCCCAAGAGACATGAGATAGACCAGGGGCCAGGCGTGGTGCAGGAGTAATGCAACTGGACTCTCAGGAGAGAGGGTGGTGAGTGAGGCTGGTGGTCTGTGACATGAAGACCCCACTGGGGGGGAACTGTCTCTCTGCTCTCTCTTTCTCATGGGAGAAATGAATTAATTTATAAAAATTGTTTTAGGGAACCAGCAGATCGCTGGACTCCCACATAGCCAACCGCTGTTGGAGTCCTGGACCCGGTGGCTTAAACTCATGCCAGGTGCATGTGCATGCGTGTCCAAGATTCCAAGAGCAGGATGGAGGAGAAGGGATTGTGGTGTGGCCATGCCCCAGGGGGTGATTTCTTGCTTTCTGTCTTTCTGTCTCTCTCTTTCTTTCTGGCGAGTGCATGCACCCTATAGTAAAAAACCTCTCCAAAATAAGTAAATAAATAAAAATAAAAATAATTTTGAGCCATTAAATTTTGAGAAGTTTGTTATTCACTAGTAGATAACAGAAATAATATTTGTTGTCATCTTGTATGAAATAGAGAACATTTGGTGACATTTGGAAACATTTTAAAAACCATCATTAAGGGGCCAGCAGGTGATGTGGTGGTTAAGGTGCTGGACTCCCACGTCCAGTGAAAACCTCTCCAAAAAAAAAAAAAAAAAAAAGAAGAAGGAATTGTGGCATGACTGTGCCCCACTGAGGAATGGCTTTTCCCTTTCAATCCCTTTCTCTGTCTCTCTCTGGCAAGAACACGTATCCCCTAGAAATAGAAAAAATATTGAAGTAAATCTGGTGTAGCAATAGGGAAAGACCCAAAATAACTTTAAAAAGCAAATTTCAGAACAGTATACCAAGCATAATTTTAATGTAAAAATATATTATTTGGGTAAATGTATTTAAAACAATCTAAATGATACATACCAAACATTAAAAAGAAGGATACAAAAACTACTTTTTGATTTCTGCATTGTCTAATTTTCTTATTTTTTCAGTGAGCATGCACTCATATATTAGTTTTTTAGTTTGTTTGTTTGGTTGGTTGGTTGGTTTTTAGGGCACTTGTACTCATGGGGAGGGAGTGAGAAATCACCCCCAGGGGGTGGCCACCCTGTGTTCCCTTCCCCTCCATTCTCCTCGCAGGATTTTGAACACACATGCACACACACCCAGCATGGTTTTCAGGCCACGGCACCCAGAACTCAAACCTCAAAGTCGGTCATGTGGGATCCAAATGCCTTAACCTCCGTGCCCACCTGCTGGCCCTTCTGTACTAGTTTCAAAATCTAATAAAAGATTACAAATGGATTTGTGAGTCATTTCAAGCCAGTCGACTGACTTCCTGAGAGCTGAGAACAAGCCCAGTTTCATGCTAGGCATCAGTTCCCTGAGTACCTCTGATAAACCGAGTAGCCCACGTATTCTTTCCAATTCTCCCAGCAGCTTGGGCAGGCTGGTGGACATCACTTCTTCTGGTTCAGAAACGTGGCCACCTGGGTTCAGAGTGGATAGGTAGCTTTCCAAGAGTCCACTAAACTGTGGATTCCACTGCAAAGCCCATGCACTCATTCAGGTAAGACTCGGGCTTGTCAAAGGAGCTGATAGTCTGGATGGGAAAAAGAACTAAGAACTCATATATGCGAGATGAATTGCTCAATGCAACTACTGCACGTAGGGGGACCTGGGTTCGAATTCCTCCTGCCCGGGTGTGAAGCTGTGGACAAGAGGCGCACCCTGCATCTTACGTTACCATCAAAGAAGCATCTGCTGAGCGCGTCCTAGCTGCCAAGCCCTGCTCAGATCTCTAACACCTCAGGAGGGAAATTCCTGCCCTCACACAGTAGCCAGCTAAGAAATAAGTAACCAAGCACACTCATGATGTGACCATAGAGGGCGACAGAAACTAAGAAAAGGAGCACAGGAGTGCCTTGATTTCCTTGTCTGTCAAATGAGAGGACAAAGGTGCCAACTTCACAGGTCTCTGGTGCTGAGTTAAAAAAATACTCAGGTAAGACGCTTAATGCTGGGGCCAGCAGGTGACATGGTGGTTAAGTCACTGAACTCCCACATGGCCAACCGCAGTTCAAGTCCTGGACCCAGCAGCTTGAAAACACACACTGGGCGTGTGTGCATGCATGCCCAAAATCCTGAGGAAAATGGAGGAGAAGGGACTATAGTATGACCATCTCCCCCTGGGGAGTGATTTCTCACTTTCTCTCTGTCTCTCTCTCATCTCTCTGGCAAGTGCATGTGCCCTATAGCAAAAAATCTCTCTCTCAAAAAAAAGGGAGATAAATAAAGAGAGAGAGAAAATAAATAAATCACACTGGGTATATGTGTGAGCATGGAGAGGAAGGGTTGTGGCATGCCATCCCCCCTGGGGTGATTCCTCACTTTCCGTCTTTCTCTCTCTCCAGAGTGTATGTACACTATGGCAAACAAACAAACAAAATCCTACAAAAATAAAAAAGATGCTCAGTGCCAACTCAGGTGCAAAGTGAGTTCCAATGAATGGGAATTATGATGATGATGATGATGTGCTAAATTGTGTACCTCCAAGCTATGATAAAGAATTTCTTTAAGGATGCATTAAAAATATGTATTAAACTAATTCAACAGAGAGGCCACCACCTGGGTTAGAGCAACCAGGGAGGACTTCCCAGGGAAGGTGACACTGGAGCCTGTGCTCCAAGTTGGGCCATGCTTTGTTTGCAGAGCAAAGGCCACCACCTTGCCTAGGAGGCTCTGGAGTGTCCAAACGCAAGACAGAGGCAGGGCAAACCTGCCAAGCACCCTGCTAATGTGGTTAGCTCAGGTCTTATCACAGAGAGGACGCCTTGTCGGGCTGAAGGCAGGCCTGCCGAGAAACCAGACTCACAACAGGCCTGCTGCTGCCACTGTGGGGAGGGCGGCAGGGGTGGGGGTGCAGGAAGGCCTGGGGGACTGGCGGGTTATTTGTTATGGGGTGAAGAGGAAGCTATAAGTGGTCCTCTGTCCTCCATTAACAGCAGGATGGAGTCAGGCTGGAGCCAGCGGCTTCGGAGTCAGCCTTGTTTTTTAAACACACATGGCTGGCCCAGGCCTTTTAACCCCCAAACACCCCAGGGTTCCTGCAGGAAGAAAACAGTAGCCTTTGGTCTAGGAACTCTACAGCTGGGGTGTAGCTTAGGGCATTTCTTTGTAGCTCAGAAACAAACAGAAGATAAGAATATTGTGATAAAAGGAACTATACTGTTATAATGGATTGTTCAAAGCCAGGGAGTCTGGGCTGGTTATAATTCTTTATACTTGAGACTCCTTACTGCACATGTACAAAGCTAAGAGCAAATAAAAATTTTAAAAATAATAAAAATGATTATTCTTGTCTGCAAAGAAATACAAATGACTTATTTCTACTCTCTAAACGTTGTCCCCCTCCTCCCCACCCACTCTCAACACCCAATGTTGGGACCAGCAGTTAGCGTAATGACTATGTCACTGAACTCCCATGTAGCCGACCGCAGGTCAAGTCCCAGACCCGGTGGCTTAAATTCACGCCAGACGGATGTGCGTGTGCGCCCAAGATCCCAAGAGAAGAATGGAGGAGGGATTGCGGCATGACCATTCCCCCTGGGGGGGATTTCTCGCTTTCTGTCTCTCTGTCTCTGTCTTTCTGGTGAGCGCACGCACCCTATAGCAAAAACCTCTCAACACACACACACACACACACACACACACAATGTTATCTGAAAGAATGAGATCTCAAACCATGCCCTCGGCCCCTCAGGCCCTTGCTCACCATGTTCATGGGGACCTTTTCTACAACACTTTATTTTTTAAGAGTTTTGTTATAGGGCACGTGTGCTCACTGGAGAGAGACAGATCTTTTTAAATTTTATTTATTATTGTTATGTTTTCAGAAATTTGCCATAGGGTACATGTGCTCACCAGGGAGAGACACAGAGAGAAAGAAAAAGGGAGGAAGCAAGCCACCAGGCCGAATCCTGGTCGGCCATGGGAGAGTTCAGCGCCCCAACCACCACGCCACCTGTTGGCCCTCTGGCACACTCTTGAGTGAGGTGAGAGCGCGACTGCACCAGTGTTTCTTCACTTTCTGGAGACGTCGCAGACACGTCAGAAACTCACGCAGGCTATGGGCCCGCTCCCTACGAAGATGGACTCCGCTAGGATCTGTGCATCTGGCAGTGGTTCCAGCAGTTCAGCTGCCGACCTTCCCAGACCAGAACAACTGGTAAGTTTCCTCCGACTCTCATTGATCCCATTCTATACAGGTTATCCTTAGCCAACAGAATCTAATTACAAACAAAAACAAAAACAAAAACAAACAAACAAACAAACAAAACACCTCAGTGTCTCAGAACACCCAGGCGATGTTGAAGCTCGGCAGTAGTAGATGAGAATGTCACTGCCATGGGACAGCTCGGACATCCGGGGCAGGCACCTGGACAGCAGCTCTGAATCATCACTCCAACCAGGACATGACATGGAGGTCTCTAGGGCCCTAGGGTTTCCACCTGCCTTATCATACCCACAGACTGGTGGAAAAGGCCAGTCCCCAACCTCCACTGCCCATCTGGCCTCAGTCTGAGTCCTGTGCTGCCATACCCCACCCTGCACTCTGCAAGGCCATGCTGCTGAGCAGGGGACCAAGTCCGGGAGTCTGGTCCTGACTGGTGTGGGCCCCCAGACACCAGACCAAAGTCACAAATGCACACAGCGTCCTCATCCAGCCTTAAGGAAGAACGACGAAAGGCCTGGAGCTCCGTTAAATCCCAGCCCAGCCAACCGCTGACGAGGGCAGGCTGCCCATGCGCTTTCCCAGAGCTCTGTTCTTTACCAAATCCAGGTCCGTGCTACCCCTCTCCTGCTGCGTAAGAACCTTCCTGAACCTTTCAGAAAACAGTGTGCAGAACCAACTACTGCCCCGAAGGGAGTCCCTTCAGAGAGCAGGAGTGTCAGGGCAAAGTAAGTGCGAGGCAGGAAGACGAGAACCCACAGGCCCGTGGTCAGGTTCAGTGGAGAGACCCGGCCCCCAGTGTGGGGATGATTACTAACAGACGACGGTCCCAGCCTTACACATGTTCCACATCCACCAACTGGAAAAAATGTCAAATTAAATATGAAACAGGAAATAGAGATAAAGAGCTAGCACATGCTCTCACAAACTCACACGCCCTCTTCCAGTGAGCAGGGAATGAAAGCCATGGTTGGCCATGTTTAATTAGAAAGAGGCCCAATAGCCACCTCCCAAGGCCAAGGCGTTCATCTCCATAGCACTGGGCCATGGTTAACCCTTGCTACTCCAGGGTGGGGTACCTGGAGATACAACAAAAAAGGGGATGGGGCAGGCCCAGCAGGTGGCATGGTGGTTAAGGCACTGGATTCCCACATGGCCGATTGCAATTTATTTGAAAATTACAACAAATAAATAAATGTTTAAAAAAAAAAGAGGGGCCGACAGGTGGCCTGGTGATTAAGGGCATTGGACTCCCACATGGCCAACCACAGTTTAAGTCCCGGACCTGGTTGCTTGCTTTCTCACTTTCCCTCCCTTTCTCTCTCTCTCACTCACTCAGTCTGTGCCTCTCTGGTCAAATTGAGATAAATTAAATTAAATTAAATAATTATAGAAAGAGGGACCAGCAATTAGTGTAATGGTTATGTTGCTGGACTCGCATGTAGTCGACTGCAGTTCGAGTCCCGGACCCAGTGGCTTAAACTCACGCTGGGTGCATGTGCGTGCGTGCCCAAGATCCCAAGAGGAGAATGGAGGAGAAGGGATTGCGGCGTGGCCATCCCCCTTGGGGGGGTGATTTCTCGCTTTCTGTCTCTCTGTCTCTGTCTGTCTGGCGAGCGCACGCGCCCTATAGCGAAAATCTCTCCAAAAAAAAAAATTATAGAAAGAAAAAAAAGGAGAGGAGAGGGAAAAAAGAAAAGAAAGAGAAGGGAGCAGAGAGAAGGAATGGAAGAAAAGGGAAGGAAAAGGAAAGGTCAAGGGTAGAAGAGACTCATCTAAGTCAGCCCCTCTAGTAGGATAGCATAAGGGTGAAGGTATGGCCTCTGAAGCTTGAGAGAGAGAGTTCAAATCTCAGCCCGTCTGCATACTAGCTGTGCAACCATGGATTCGCCCATGCTCTTGGTCTCAATTTTCCTCGTGTGTGCAGTGGGGATGATACTGAATAGTATGAACCGGACAGGGTTATCATAAGAGATAACACGAGATAATGCACGAAAAGTACCAGTTTGCGTAGAACATTATAATATCTTAGAAACAAAGACGACTGCCCCTCCTATTGACTTAGTTTCATTCTTATGCTTTAATTTCCTCCTTACATGTCTGAGATAGCCACCTCCTCTACCAAAATATAAGGTGCACTACCTCCTGAAAAACCTGATTTCAGTGTGCGGGGTGGGTGGGGGAGTTAAGGAGTTGCTCTTTCCTTGAACAGATGAAAACCCTCAGCCCATCACCACCACATCAGCAGAGGGTGAAATGTGACCCCTGGATGGAAGAGGCCAGTAGCTGTCCTTCCGGAAGCGGGGAGAGAGAGCTGAGTGTGCGCGGCCAGCAAAAGGTGGCGGCGGAAACCCCAAATACGTGGGGGGGGGCTTCGAAAAGCTCCTGGAAAATGCTTATTATGGAAAAACTACACCTCAATCTCCAGGTTTTAAAGTTTATTTCTCCCATGAGTAAGAGAGACACAGAGAGAGAGCTTCCCAACCGGCTCTTCACAGCACAGTCCCCTCCAGCTTCAGCAGCCCCAGACCCTGGGCTCTCCCGTGCGTGGCATTTTCAGAAAGGTCTCCTGATGCAAACCCCGGGCCTTCCTAGGTTGTCGCCCTCACAGAGCATCGTGTTTTACCACTGCGCCCAGAATTCCAACGTTTCTTGTACTCAAATAAACTTGTACTTGAATTTCGTGTTCCCATGAACTTTTTGAAGTACTCTAGTATAAACAATAAAATTTATGGTAAAACACCATCAAAGGGGGCCAGCTAGTGGCATGGTGTTTAGCACCTGGATCCCACATGGCTGACTGTGCGGTTCAAGTCCTGCATCTGGCAGCTTGAAAAACATGCCGAGTGCATGTGCATGCATGCCCCAAATCCTGAAAGGAGCATGGAGAAGGGACTGTGGCATGGCCATCTCTCTTTGGGGACTATCTCTCTCTCTCTCTCTCTCTCTCTCTCTTTCTTCCACCCCTCCCCCAGAGAGTCCATGCTCCCTATAGCGAATTTTAAAAAAACAAACAAAAAAACAATTAAAAAACACATAGAGGCAGAGGCCCCACCACCACTCCAACACTCCCAACGTGCCCTGTCTTTATTCTGAGCAGCCTTTGACTCCGGCTTAAGTCACTGTATAGACAGCAATTTACGACAGCGACCCAGGTACACAAATCTTCACCCTTTCTCTTTCCAAAGCTATATGAGAAGGAACAGGCAGCAAAACTGGGCTTGTTTCTTTCTAAAATAAAAAGGATCATGTTAGAGATAACTGTTTTAATCTTTTTTTTTTTTTTTTTGTGAGAGGTTTTTCGCTATAGGGCGCGTGCGCTCGCCAGACAGACAGAGAGAGACATAGAGACAGAAAGCGAGAAATCACCCCATCACCCCCCCGAGGGGATGGTCACGCCGCAATCCCTTCTCCTCCATTCTCCTCTTGAGATCTTGGGCATGCATGCACACGCGCCCGGTGTGAGTTTTAAGCCACCGGGTCCGGGACACGAACCGCGGTCAACTATGTGGGAGTCCAGCGACATAGCCATTACGCTAACTGCTGGTTCCCAACTGTTTTAATCTTGAAAGGGCTCTCTGCCGATCGATGACCATTTGAACAGCCAGCGTGTAGAAGAGTGGCAGACACACCTGCGGTGTGTGGTAAATCCCCATTGAGTGTCCAGGTAGACCCATATGATCAGGTTTCCCCCATGACCACTATGAGGTACTGATACCCCAATAGAGAGACATACAGAAAGGACTATCTGGACTATTTGCCCCCCCTCCCCCCGACACCAAGTTTTCAGGCACAGGGTTATAAAAAGACATTTGTGGCCAGCAAATACCTTTCTGATTTTATGGAACTAATTTTCCAAAAGATTTCTCTTTTTTTTCTTTCTCTCTCCTCCCCATCACCCCTACCCACATAGTCTTACCAAGACACTGGATCCAGGACCTGCCCCATAACAGGTTTGTAATAAGCAGGTGTGGAATGAAAAGTCATGAGGAAGTCCATTTACTGCTATTGAGAGCCACGCGGCTGGCCTGATGGAACTGTCAGAAAAAGACGCCTGCGGAGCCCCACCCAAGCACTGTTAGCAGAGGGTATCTTCCTAAATGGAGTCACAAGGCCAGACCTGGCTTGTGTGTTGTTGCTGGCTTACTCCAGTGACTTGAGTTGAAGGTTTTAGAAAAGAACAGCCCACCTATGTTAGTAGGGGTAGAAATACTGCCAGTAACTGACATTTTGTGAGCGTTTACCTGCCAGACACTGTGCTGGTTGGTTTACATCAAATATATCCTTTAATTCTTACCGCACCCTTACAAAGTGGGCTATACCACCCCATTGTAAGGGTAAATAAGCTAAGTGAAAAAATATGCCCAAGGTCACACACCTGGGCTTGATTTTTACCCCTAAAGAGAGAAATGTTTGCTATAGAGCACACTCGCTGAAGAGACAGAGAGAGGCAGAAAGACAGAAAGCAAGAAATCACTTCCCTGGGGGATGGCCACCCGCAATCTGTTCTCCTCCATTTTTCTATTGGGATCTTGGGCACTCATGCACACATGCTGGGCATGAGATTTAAGCCACTGGGCCCAGGACTCAAACCATGGTTGATTATGTGAGGGTCCAGAGAGTTACCATTATGCCATCTGCTGGTTCCCCACACCTAAAACTTTGACTCTCTAACCAGAGTCAGCTCTCCCCTGCATTCCCACCCCTCCCACTGTGTCTGATCCTCAAACCCCTCCCGAGGGCTACTCAAGCTTTTTCCTTGCCCTGGAGAGGCCCTTCTGTCTTTGCCCACCAGATATAGGCCCCCTCATCCTTCAAGGCTTAGCTCAAAAGCTGCTCCTTTCTGAAGTCTTCCCCCAGCCCTCCTGATGGCCTAGGAGGAATAATTGCTCCCATCTGGTGCCCATAGCTCAGAGCATCTTGCTACAAACTCACTGGGCTCAGAGGACAAGGCAGGATCTGTCCACCATTATGCCTCCAGCACCTAGCCATCACTGCCCACCCCTCAATACACATCCTATAATTAAGTAAAATTAACACATCATTCCCAGAATAAGAAAACAGAGAAGTAGACCTCCAACCAAGAACATGCCCAGTCTGATCACCTGTCTGTTCCTAAGACAGTGGTTGACCCCACAGGGTGGGGAAGGGAACAGAAAGAGGATCGGAATTAGGCTGAGACTCCCCAAGAAGCCCTAGGCAGGGGTCCAGGCCTCAGGAGAGCCAGGGGTGGCCTCCTCATAGCACCTGTGGTGGTGGCAAGGACTAGTCAACCTGAGACTGTCAAAGGCCATCGTGGTCTGGGTGGTCGTGGCCCAAATCCTGCAGTACCTGCAGTTCCAGCCCCACCCCTACTTGGTGGCCTCCTCTCTGAGATTCTCATGATCCTGCCTCAAGTCACTGTTACCTTTTTCCTTTTTTAAAGAATTGTTTTATTTAACTTTATTTGCTTATTTATTCATTTTGTCTTCATTTGACCAGACAGGGACAGGGACAGGAACAGTGAGAGTGAGAGAGAGAGAGAGAGAGAGAGAGAGAGAGAAAGCAAGCCCCCCGCCAGGTCTGGGACTCAAACCATAGTCGGCCATATGGGAGTCCAGCACCCTTAATCACAACACCTGCCAGCCCTGCTGTTACCT
Source organism: Tupaia tana (assembly GCA_026018925.1). NCBI lineage: Eukaryota > Metazoa > Chordata > Mammalia > Scandentia > Tupaiidae > Tupaia > Tupaia tana. The sequence goes on along the minus strand of JAKSZU010000014.1, from coordinate 29,186,528 downwards.
TTATTTCAAGTAGCCAGGAGAACAAGCTACCTTCCAGGCTTGTCTTCCAGCCCAAGGGGCTTCTTGCTGCTGGGAAGAAGGGCTGTTCCCAGCAGTCCCAGCCTTGCTCACTCTCATCAGAATCCCTCATCAGAGAACCCTACGCATGGGGAGAAGACGTGGGCAAGGAGAGATCCTACCACTGGGACACCTACGAAGGGCTAGGCCCTCATGGGGCTAGGCCAGGAATGGGGATCTTCCTGGATGGTAAGGCGGGGCTCTCCTTCTGCTTGCCAGCAATCAAGTGGACTCAAGACCTTTGGAAATCCTTCCAGCCTCCCAGTTCTGTGCCTGGTCACAGGTGCCTGCAGGCAGGGTAGCCAAAAGTTATTGCCCAAATTGAGATGCTTGCAAAAAAACAGAAGAGGTTTTACTCAGGGCCTGCCCTAGGCAAGCAGGAAGCCAGGCCTTTCTACCCATGGTGTGGAGAACGGGCCATGCTAACACAAAGATCAAGTCTTTGTAGCTCTGGGACTCAAGCCTGGAATCACTGTCCAAACTTTTCCAGAAAGAAATGGCTCCTTCTCAGAGAGTTTGGCAGCCCACGTGAATGATGTAATAGGATACATAATAACTCGTAATGTCATTTATCTTCTGTTTAATGTCTTCTCGTTTCTCCTGTAGATGTTGTGCAGAAGTCCATGTCCTGGAGCATTTTCTGGGTGAAGTGGCCACTCCCGGAGGAGAGGCTGGAGATAACGCTAAATGTCCTGTCTAAAGAGCGGTTCCCGGCAGAGCCACTCCTTGGGGGGGAGGGAGAGGGAGGGGGAGAGGCCTTCAACCAACTTTTCCCAGGTGGGCAAGGGGACAGTGCCTTAGTCACTGACCACTGATCTCTGGCTAGAGTCCCTTTGTGTAGCATCCTCTGGAGTACCCCATGTGCCCAGGGGGTAGGACTTGAGCGAGGGGGTACTAATGATATGGAAGGAGTAACTCAGGGCTGAGAGCTGTCTAAAGCTTCTGCCCTCCCTGAACTCTAGTCAGTTTGGCCACATTTGTATATCACAGTCCATCAAATCCATTCTTTTTTTTTTTTTTTTTTTAAAGAGAGATTTTTGCTACAGGGTGCGTGTGCTCTCTGGAGAGACAGAAAGCAAGAAATCACCCCCAGAGGGTATGGCCACCTCACAAACCCTCCTCCTCCATCCTTCTCTCAGGATCTTGGGCACGCACGCACACGTACCTGGCATGAGTTTTAAGTCTCCAGGTCTGGGACTCAAAATGTGGTTGACTATGTGGGAGTCCAGCAACGTAACCATTATGCCATCTGCTGGTCTCTTGATTTTTAACTTAACTATATAGTTTAGCCTTATGCCAAAAATAAACATTCAGGAAATAATCGATTTTGTAAATATTTTATTACATAAATGGGCCAGATCTATGGCCTGGTGGTAAAAGCAGCCAGATTTCACATGGCCAACTGGGAGTTTGAGTCCCAGGCCCAGTGACTTGAGAAACACACCAGGTGTGCGTGTGTGCATGCCCCAAATCCTAAAAGGACGGAGAAACAGAGAAGAGAGTGTGGTATGACCATTCCCGATGGTGGATGCTTTCTATCCTCCTCTCCTCTTCCCCTGCCCAGCAACTACATATGCCCTTAGCAAAGAGAAAAACAAAACTATTACACAAAGAACACTTAATATGTGTTTGTTAATACATCACTTTAAAAAATTATCTGTTTATTTTATATTATTATTTTTAAGTTTGGTATAGGGCTTGTGTACTCACAAGAGAGAGAGAGAGAGAATGAGAAAGTGAGAAAGCAAACCACCAGGTGCAGGACTTGAACTGCAGTTGGCCATGTGGGAGTCCAGCACCCTAACCACACAACCACCAGCTGGCCCCAATGCATCACTGTTAAACTTTGAGACATCTTTATCCATGGACCTCTAGAATCATCTCATGATTCGGAAAACACAGGTGTAGTGGTCTGAGCGCAGGCACCAGCCAGAGAAGGGAGAGAGAGTGTTAGAATGGGGCTGCAGTATTCCTGCTCCTGGCTTCCTCCCCATGGGACATCCTGGGCTGGGCCTGTCCCTCTCTCAAAGCCACATCTCCAGGGGCTCTCCATATACCAACCCTCACGGGGCTGGTTCCTATTCCCTTCTTGCATCTTAAGGTGTCGGAGTGGTCAGGGCAGGCTGTTGCCAGCCCCAGAGAGCTGAGAAGCCCTTGGCTCCTCAAACTCTCCTACGTTTATGCAAACTCTCCCTTTATTAAAGGCTCTTTGAACGACCCAGTCGAGTGTGCCATATACATAAGTATCTCCCATAAAACATAAAATGATTATAAAGGCCCCAAGAAATGAATGGACAAGGCTTAGGACAGACTTGTCATCTAGAAGAAATACAAGTAGGAATAAAAGGTGAAGAAATATTTAAGCTCCTGAGTAATCACAGCTACATAAAAACTCTAAGAGTTGTGTTATACCCATTAAATCAGCAGAAAGTAAAACAGAAGTCAAGAGACCACTTAGTCCTGATAAGGCTGGGGGGAAAATTGGCACCTTATCCATTTCTGGTAGCAAGGAGTGGTGTGCAGCCTTTCTGGGGAGTACTTCAGCGAGATGTGTCAAGCACCAAAGAAACGTTCAGCTCTTTGAACCAGATAACCAACTCCTAGACATTTTTAAAATAGTTCACAAAATGATAACAAGAAAAATGCACAAAGAATCTCTCTTTCTTTTTTTTTTTTTCTTTTTCTTTTTTTTTTTTTAGTTTTTGCTATTGGGTGTGTGCACATACTGGGGGGAGAGAGACAGAGAGGGAAAGTGAGAAATCGCCCCAAATGGGGAATGGCCGCACTGCCAAACCTTCTCCTCTAGTCTCCTCTCAGGATTTGGGGCATACACGCAAATGCACCTGGTATAATTTTCAAGCCACTGGGTCCTGGACTTGAACCGCAGTTGGCCATGTGGGATCCAGCACCTTATTTTCCATGCCACCTGCTGGCCCCTCACTAATTTTGGCAGATAAAAAAATAGGTGCTATCTAACCAAAACCCAAAAGAGTAAAGAATACTTATCTAGTCAACAGAATATTATCCAGTTTTTTAAACTGGATATAAATATAAAGACTTCATAAATAAAATCATATTGTCAAATGAGAAAATATGAAATAGCATATATGCTCTGATTAATGCTATATAGAAATACCAGTGCTCATGGGCAAAGACTGGAAGGAAATATCTAAAATAAAATCACTTACTGGGCCAGCCCATGGACTACTGGTTAAGAGATTTGGATCCCACACGTCTGACCACGTAGTTCAAATCCCAAACCCAGCAGCAAGGAAAAAAAAAAAATGTTAAAGCACTTATTAAATTAAGATGTTAGGGGCCAGCAGGTGGCACAGTGGTTAAGGCGCTAGACTCCCACATTGTTGACCATGGTTTAAGTCCCAGACCCGGCAGCTAGAAACTCAACCCAAGCACATGTGCATGTGTTCCCAAAAATTCTGAGAGGAGAATGGAGGAGAAGGGATTGCAGTGTGGCCATTCCCCCTGTGGGGTGATTTTTCACTTTCTGTCTCTCTGTCTCTCCACTGAGTGCATGTGCCCTATAGCAAAAATCTCTTTAAAAATTTAAAATGGGAATGAAAGAAAAAAAATGTTAAATGGGGGACCAGCAGGAGGTGTATGTAGTGATTAAGATGCTGAACACTCCCACATAATCAATCACAGTTCAAGTCCTGGATCTGGTGGCTTGCTTTCACACTACTCCCACCTCCCCTCCCTCTCTGTGCATCTCATTCTGGTCAAATTTTAAAAATAATAATGAATGAATAAATAAAATTAAAAAAATAATTCTTAAAAAATTTTTAAATTAAAATGTTGAGGTTATAAGCCATTTTTTCCCATGAAGATTATCTATACTGCTATACTGGATTAATACAACATCGTTTCGATAGTTACATGTAAAATAGAAAAATTAAAATTTGCAGTGACACACACCTTGTGGATAGTAACCATACTCGTTTCTTACTTCTAAATTCTCACGTCTTTTAACCCTTGGTAACAGAACAGCATGATGTATGAATGGAGCTGGGCTTTGATCTAGACAGAACCAGGCTCCTGGATTAAGGGCTGTGTGGCAGTGGCCAGTTAGTGGCATGGTGGTCAAGATATCTGAATCCCACATAGCCACCAGGGTTTGAGTCCTGGACCCAGCAGCCTGAAAACACGCTGGATGTATGTGTGTGTGTGTGTGTGTGTGTGTGTGCGCACGCACGTGTGCATGTGTGCATGCGTGCGTGCTCAAAATTCCAAAAGGAGAAGAGAAGAGATTGTGGTGTGGCCATTCCTGCAGGGATACTTTCTCACTTCCCCTCTCTCTCTGTGTTTCTCCAGCAATATCTAGATGGATAGATACTAGAACAACGGACAGACAGACCTGTGTGGGCTTGGATAAACTATGTAATCTCTCTGAGCTTGCTTCCCCATCTGAAATATATAGGATGATAATATCTCTCAAAGATTTTAAAGATGAGTGCCTAATACAATACATGACCACTAGAGATTGCTGTCAGGCTAGACAATGTATTGGAGCTTGTTTCTACAAGTCTGTTCGGGCTGGCGTTGCTCTCTGCTCCCTTCCTGTGCAGACAGGTCTCTCCTCCCAGACTAGACAGTGAGCTCCTTAGGGCCACTGCCTCTGGGTCAGCCTGAGGATGCTTCCACAGACAATGTTCCACAAATAATCAGTGAATGGTGGATTGAGCGTCACTTGGCCCATGTTAGTCATATGAAGAATGGCAAAAATAAACACAAAGCAGAAACATTTGGCCATTCAAGAAGACGCTGGCCAATGACGGTCCCACAAGCACCGCTCCAGGGTGAAGGATTCCTAAGAGATAATGACACTATCCCTTCCAAAAGTTTTCCCTGCTCTTCCCTAAAATGGGAAAAGTAGAAGGAAGTTTACAGTTCCCACCACCATTCCCTCTGCCCGTCCCACCCAGGGCACTAGCCGGGAATAAGACAAATTCCAAGTAGAAGGTCCCATTGCTGAGGGAGTGAGGCAGGCCTCATGCATACCCAGATGGCCTATTTCTAAGGAATTGAGGGATCACAAGAGAAAGTGGGGGAAATGAAGGAAAGAAAAACCTCAGTCTCTCAGTCACATTTGTTTTGCAGCCTCCTGAAGACCAGTCACATTTTCCCAGCTCCTTACTCTGAAAATTGCTAATGAAAAAGAAAGAACTTAGGGGCCATCAGGTGGCATGGTGGTTAAGATGCTGGGTGCCCAAATGGCTGACCGCAGTTCATGTCCCAGGCCTGGTGGCTTGAAAATCATGCCAAGCATGTATGCATGCGTGCCCAAGATCCCAGAGGATAGTGGAGGAGAAGGGGTTGTGGCATGGCCATATCCCCTACGGGTTGATTTCTTATTTTCCCTCTCACTTTCTCCAGCAAGCACACGCACCTTATAGCAAAAATGTGAAGGATAAAAAAGAAAGAAAAAGAATTTAGCCTTTATCCCATCTTTTTTAGGAAGATCTGTATTTCAGGTTAATCAGATAGTTCTAGACAAGGAAGGAAATTCTAGATAGTAAAGGCTGAAGGGACAAAAATTAGAAAATTGCCTTTTGGGGGCCAATAGGTGGTGTGGTAGTTAAGGTGCTAGACTTCCACATGGCAGATCATGGGTCAAGTCCCAGACCTGGTAGCTTGCTTTCTCACTTTCTCTTTTTGTCTGGTGAGTACACTTGCCCTATAACAAACTTAAAGATAATAACAATAGTAATAATATATTAAATAAATAAAGAAAAAATAAAATAAAATCACCTTTTAAAAGTTCAAAGAAATAACTGCTTCAGACAGAGGTTGTGATGCTAAATGTATAGGGTGAATCTAGTTACTCGGGAACGAGCTATTCACACAGGGCCGAAGTCCACCCTACCTACTGCTGGGCGATTGCATGGTAGGCAGCAAATGCAAGTTAACCAGAAGGATCAGGTGAGACCCACCTTATCCCAGACCAACCTCTGCCCAGGCAGGGGGACCACCAGACACGATGTCCCTCTTGAGTTTGGAAGGCTGTAGTACAATGGCACCTGGTTCTAATCAAATTTTTAGTTGTTTTTGTTGCTGTGTTTTGTTTTCCAAGGTTTTTGCCATATGCTCACCAGAGAGAAACAGATACAGTAAGAGGAAATGTGAGAAATCATCTCCCAGGGGGATGGCCAAAACGCAATCCTTTCTCCTCCATTCTCCTCCTGGGATTTGGGGCACGCACACACTCATGCCCGACATGATTTTCAAGCCACCATTCTGAGACTCAGAACTGCAGTCAGCCGTGTGGGAGTCCACCACTGTAACCGGTATGCCACCCGCTAGCCCCTTGAATTTCTAATTCTAACTTCCAGTCTCTGGGAAAGCAGGCCAGGGGAAAAGAGTTACATACCCCCACAAGAAAGCACTAGGACCAACCTAGAAGGTGGGACATTCCACAGGCACTGGACCAACCCAGAAGATGGGACGTTCAACAGGCATCCTGCCTGGTTTCTTCAACAAGACAATGCCATGGAGGGTGGAGGTGTTCTAACATGAAAGTGTCCTCCAAGCCACAACAGTCAGGTTCTACACATGGCCCTAATTAGAATAAATCAACTGCATGAGAAACTTTTAGGACCACTAGGGAATTTTGAATATTTGAATAAGGTTTGGAATTAGGTAATGTTAAGGAATTAATGCTAATTTTGTAAGTTGTGATACACAGTACTGAGGTTATTTGGAAATAGATTTTTATTTCTTAGAGATGAATATGGAAATATTTAGAAAAATGTCATAATGCTTTTTTAAGAATTATTTCATTTTATTCATTCATTCAATTTATTATTTTTTAAAAATTTGACCAGAGAGAGAGAGAGAAAATCAAAAAGCAAACCACCAGGTCTGGGATTCAAACTGTGCTCAGCCATGTGGGAATGTCCAGTGCCTTAACCACCACACCACCTGCTGGTCCCCTGTCATAATGTTTTAATACACTGCCAAATCTATTAGTAATAAGGAACCAGCAGTTAGCATAATGGCTATGTCGTTGAGCTCCCATGTAGTCGACTGTGGTTCGAGTCCCAAACCCGGTGGCTCATGCTGGGTGCGTGCACATGTGTGCCCAAGATCCCAAGAGGAGAATGGAGGAGAAGAGACTGCGGTGTGGCCATCCTCCCTGGGGGGTGATTTCTCGCTTTCTGTCTCTCTGTCTTTCTGGCGAGTGCACGCGCCCTATAGCAAACAAACAAACAAACTCTCAAAAAAAAATCTATTGGTAATAAAAGATAATGGCAAATATGACCAAATGCTAATCATTGTTACATTTAGCCGGTGAACTTTTATAAGGTACCTACCTTACATAGACAAATGCATCGACAGAGAAAGGGAAATAGTGGTCACCAAAGGCCGAGAGAGGAGAAACAGAAAGCCACTCTTTAATGGGCACTGAGTTACAGTACCAAACCCTGAAAAAGATCTGGAGATGGATGGTGGAGATAGTTACACAACAATATGAATGCATTTAATGTCACTGAGGTGTACACCTAAAAATGGTTAAAATAGTAAACTTTGGGGCCAGCAGATGGCGGAGAGATTACATTGGTGGACTCCCACATGGCCAAACATGGTTTGACTCTTGGACCTGGTAGCTTGAAAATCACACGGGGTGCGTGTGCATGAGTGCCCAAGATCCCAGGAGAAGAATGGAGGAGAAGGGATTATGACGTGGCCATCCCCCCAGGGGGGGTGATTTCTCCCTTTCATTCTCACTGTCTCTGTCTCTCTGCCTCTCCCACCCCTGCAAACACACATGCCCCAAGGCAAAAACCTCTTAAAAAATAAAAAGTGTACATTTTATGTGTATTTTACCACAATAGAAAAAATTTAGGTGGTGAGTGCTCCTTATACTATTACTCTTCTTTGTACTTTTCTGTTTGTTTCAAACTTTTCATAATAAATATTGGGTTGTTAAAAAAGTCATGACACATTTTTGCATAAGAAAACAGAAAAAAAAATCATGACTTTTTTTTTGAGAGAGAGATTTTGGGGATAGGGCATGTGTGGTACTTGCCAGAGAGACAGGGAGAGATAAAGAGACAAAAAGCAAAAAATCATTCCCCGGGGGGATGGCCATGCAACAATCTCTTCCTCTCTGTTCTCTCAGGATCTTGTGCACACACGCACATGCGCCTGGCATGAGTTTTAAGCCACTGGGTATGGGACTTGAACCACAGTTGACTTCATGAGAATCCAGCAATGTAACCATTACACCATCTGCTGGCCCCAAGTCATGACTCTTCTGACGACCCAGTAATATTGGTTGCCCTAAGCATCTAGGGCCAGTCCCGTAGCCCAGTGGTTAAACAAACACTCTGGGTTTAGGGAGCTGGATCTCACATGACCAGTTGCAGTTGAATCCCACCCTAGTGGCTTGGGAAATGTAAGGAGATGCCCCAAATCCTGATGGGATAAAGAAATGAAGGGAAGGGATTGGGACATGACCACGTCGCTCTAGGGAGTGCTTCCCCTTCTCCTCTGAGAGTGCACACGCTCTCTGGTAATTAAAAAAAGACAAGGCCAGCAGGTAGGTGGTGGTTAAGGCACTGGATTCCCACATGGTCAACCATGGTTTGAGTCCCGGGCCTGGCAGCTTAAAAACCATGCCCAGTGTATGTGCCGGCGTGCCTGAAATGCTGAGAGGATTTTGCTCTGTGCTTAACCACTGTGCTCTGGGGCCAGCCCTACCTGCTCCTAGTTATGCCACATCTTCCAAAATGCCAATAGGAAGTCAAAGCAAGTTTTTAATCCTTTTTTTTTGAGAGGTTTTTGCTATAGGGCGCGTGCGCTCGCCAGCCAGACAGAGAGAGACAGAGAGACAGAAAGCGAGAAATCACCCCCCCAGGGAGGATGGCCATGCCGCAATCCCTTCTCCTCCATTCTCCTCTCGGGATCTTGGGCACGCACACACACGTGCCTGGCGTGAGTTTTAAGCCACCGGGTCCGGGACGCGAACCGCGGTCAACTACGTGAGAGTCCAGCGACATAGCCATTACACTAACTGCTGGTCCCCAATCCTTTTATCTTTTTTTTAGATGGGTCTTTCCATGTTGTGATCTTCCTGCCTCAGTGTCCTGAGGAGCTGGGATCACAGGTGTGAGCCACCATGCCGGCTTTTAGAGTGGGCCAGGAATCAAACTTGCAACTTCCATGTAGCCCCAGCCTGCTGAGCAGCAGTATCAACCGCATGCCCGCAAAGGCTGAGCCCTTCTTTTTCTCTTGAAAGCAATTTTCAAGGTGGGCCAGTCAATGGTGTGGTGGTTAAGATGACTGGATTCCAGGGGGCCAACTACATGGTTCAAATTCCAGATCCAGCGACTTGAAAAACATGCTAGGCATACATGCCCAAAATCCTGAGAGAATTGAGGAGCAGGGTTTGTGGGCAGTGTGGTCATCCTCCTGGAGGTATTTTCTCACTTTCCCTTTCTCTCCCTGTTTCTCTCAGGTGAGTACACATGCCCTAAAGCAAGTTAAAATAAAAAAAGTAGTCCTCAAAGACCAATCCCCTTCCTGGACCTCCACAGAGTCTGATTTAGAACAGAACTAATAATGCCAGCAGATGGCATAGTGGTTAAGATGCGGGACTCCCACACGGCTGACTGTAGTTCAAGTCCCAGGCCTGTCAGCTTACTTTCTCATTTCTCCTTTCTTTCTCTCTCTGGTCAAATAATAATAATAATGATAAATAAAATTAAATAATTTAAAAAAAAACATAGCCAATGGAATACTATGAGAGAGAAAGAATTATTTAATTGTATTTATCATTGTTATTTAATTTTTGCTGTAGAGCATGTGTGCTCACAAGAGAGAGACAGAGAGAAAGAGAGAGAGAAAATGAGAAAGCAAGCCACCAGGTCCAAAACTCGAACCGCAGTGGACCACATGGGAGGTTAGCACCTTAACCACCACAATACCTGCTGGTCCCCAGCCAGGCATACTTCTCAAATAAGCTCTTCTGGTACTGAGAGGTCACCATCGTCATCCGTTATTACAGCCAGGCAAACGGAATCTCAGAGAGGTTAGGTTATATCCCGCAGCGGCTCGGCTGGTTTGTATCACATTTCAGTAGGTCTCTTGGAAAGCAGAGCCTGAGTTAACCAGTCCTCCAAGTGTTTCTGCTTCCTGATGTATAAATACCCTGGGGCTGTAATCTCCAAATATATCAGACCCCAGCCCGGCCACAGTATTCAAGGCTGGTGGACCCCTTTACAAGCCATGACCACCACTTACAATAAACTCTGAGCTGGGTGAGGCGAAATGTGACCTTTGATCTCAAAGTACTTACAGTTTCTCTGTGAAGAGCACGCTGGGGCACATGAGCTGGCTGGGAGGAGTCACGTCCCAGGCCACATGGCACCTGCCCCACCACGTCTCAGAGCTCACTCTTCCTTCTGCTACAGAGCTCATCACACCGCACTGCACTGCGATGTGTGTGTCTGCAGGGGGTTCTCCACCTGTGGTTTGTGGCAACGGGCTCCTTTTCTTTAAAAGAGAGATTTTTGCTATAGGGCATGTGTGCTCACTGGAGAGACAGAGAGAAATCACCCCACAGATTGCTGGCCACACCATAATCCCTTCTCTTCTTGGGGTTTGGGGCACGCACGTACACAGACCTGATGTAAGACACCCGGCCCATGACTTGAAGGGCATGGGAGTCCAGGGACCTAACCATCAGGCCATCTACTGGTCCCAGCAATGGCTCCTTAAACTCAGGATCTTATCTTTGTACGTGTCATACCTACAGTGCTGCCGGCCAGAGAGGGTGTGGGTGAGCACTGAATGCTGGTAGCAAGGCAACTTACCCGGTGTGCAGAGGGTACCACCCCAGCTCCCCCCTAACTGCCTGGCTGGGTCCTAGTCCCCTCTCCAGCCTCCCCATTCTGCAGCCATTCCTGAATCCCTGCAGGGGCCTGGCTTCCCTCCAGCTCTCCTTCTCACAGAGCGACCCTCAGATACTCAAGGTCCTGCTCAGATCTGCTCTGGCCAAAGGCCTCTCCCAGGTCCCTAGCCCTGCCTGGCTTTCTATCCGCAGGCAGACACCTTATCCACACTGCACGCCGTGTCCCCCAACCCTTGGCTTCTAGGCCATCCAGTTTTCCTATGGATGATTGGAAGTTGCACGGCACATGGGGTCCCCCCGCCCTTGATTCAGCCGCTAGGCCCAGACAAGGAGGTGGAATCAGCAGTAGGAGGCCCCAGATCAGGAGAAAGCCTCATTTCTGTGCACGGCAGTGCTGCTTAGGCTGTATTTTGGGCTGGGCCCACCGCCTCAGCAAGTCCTCTGGGCTCTGGCAGGACAAGTATGTGACACACGCCTGGGCCACACTTCCTTGGCACACAGGTTCCAGGGATGTGTGTTCTCCCAGTGTCCTGTAGTCAACCATGTTGAAGACCAGCACCTTAACCACCATGCAACCTGCTGGCCCCATGTAACTATTCTTCTGACCAGGCACAGATGGACACGCTAAAATCTGAGCCAGCAAGGAAATTTCTCCCCCAGCTCCACACCTTCACACCGCTGTGGCCAGGATTGCATTTTCAGCTTGGACAATGCTCAGTGTCACATTGTCCCTCCTTCTTGCCCAGGTCCCCGTGAGGCTGCATCAATTCCACAGGAGTACAGTCTGAGGTCCTCTAACAGGCACCTAATGCCAAAGACTCTTATCTGCCAAAGCCTTCTTTTTTTAGTAGAGGTTTTTGCTTTAGGGCACATGTACTCCCAAAGAGAAAGGCAGAGACAGTGAGAGAGAGTGAGAAATCACTTCCCAGGTGCAATGACCACGCTGCAATTCCTTCTCTTCCCTTCTCCTCCCAGGATACTGGGGCATGCACACGTGCCTAGCATGTTTCAAGCCACCCAGTCCAGGACTAAACCCACGGTCAGCCACATGGGAGTCCAGCAACGTAACTGCTACTCCATCTGCAGGCCTCGAGTCTTTTTTATTTTGGTCAATGTGTCAAACTTACTAGATTTCGAAATTAGTAATTATCACAAAAAAGGGTACCTAAAAATTTGAAGCTGAAAAAAATGTTTAAAAAACACACAGATTGGGACAAGCAGTTAGCGTAATGGCTATGTCGCTGGACTCCCACGTAGTCGACCGCGGTTCGCATCCCGGACCTGGTGGCTTAAAACTCACACCGGGCGTGTGTGCGTGCGTGCCCAAGATCCTGAGAGGAGAATGGAGGAGAAGGGATTGCGGCATGGCCATCCTCCCTGGGGGGTGATTTCTCGCTTTCTATCTCTCTGTCTCTCTCTGTCTGTCTGGTGAGTGCATGCGCCCTATAGCAAAAACCTCTCCAAAACACACACACACACACACACACAGATTAAAATCTATCCTTGTTTATTTTTAAAGCTTCAGGTGCCCAGGCCAGCAGGTGGCACAGTGGTTAAGGTGCTGAATTCACACAAGGCTGACCACCGTTTGAGTCCCCAACCCAGTGGATTGAAACTCACACCGGGCACGTGTGCATGCATGCCCAAAGTCCCAAGAGAAGAATGGAGAAGGGACTGCAGCGTGGTCATCCCCCTGGGGAATGATGGTTTTCCACACTCTTTCTCTTTGTCTCTTGTGTGTCTCTGGCAAGCGCATGTGCCCTAAAGTAAAAATCTCTCAAAACAAGCAAACAAGAGAAAGCTACAGGTGCCCACTACACCCTCCCTGCTAGCTTTGTTCTGCAGTCCTTTGTTTTCCCTGACTGTAACCTGCTACAAGTGTCAGAGAGCACAAGAGGCAACGAATAGGTGGGGGCCTGCTTACCCTTAGGGGCCGAGTGCACCGGGGAGCCAGCTAGAGCTCCGTGTCATGACCTCAGCCTGGCAGGCCCCACCACGGGCACAGAGAACCACAGACCCCCGGGAGGGGAATGAAGACTTCCTGTTCTTTAAAGCTCTTCTTCAGTCCTGCAAACCAGCAAAGCTGTACCAGCCCGGGTTAACCCCCTCAGCTCCAGGGGAGCCATCTCATTTCCCCTCGTCCCTGGTGCTCTTGGTCCGTCCCAGGCATGAACCACCCCATGAGGATTCACCTCTCCAGAACATGTCTTCTCCCTCCTGAAAGCAGTTGCAGGTGCTCCTACGCCCATCTGTGCAGGTTCAAACCAGCTGACACCTGCCTTGTCAGCTGACAAACCTTCTGCCCCAACAGTCAGGATGTTTCCACAACACAGCCTAGTGGAGGGGGTGGGACAGCCTAAATATTCAAGGATGAGAGATTATTAGAGTAAATTATAGTACAGTCAGGTGACAGAAAACTCAACGACTTCAAATGATGTGACATAAGACTATGAAAAAAAATATGTTCGAGATAGGTTGACAGAGGTAGGCTAAAAGTAGTATGCCTTTGCTAGGGATTAAATCGTGTCCCCCTCTCCAAATGCATGTGTTGAAGCTCTAACCCCCAATGTGACTGTATATAGAGATAGGGCCCATGAAGAGGAGATAAAATTTAACCAAGGTTGGGGTCGGCAGGTGGCATGGTGGTTAAAGGCCCTGGACTCCCAGATGGCGGACCTTGGTTTGAATCTCAGACTTGACAGCTTTCTCTCTATCTCCCTCTCTAGACAAATTTAAATAAATAAAGTTAAATAATTTAAAAGAAAAAATAGTTAACCAAGGTCATAAGGGTAGGTTCCTATTCCCATCCTTACAGTCCTCATGCCCTTATAAGAAGGGGCAAAGGCTAGATGGTGGAGAGCAGTAAAATACGATGCTCTGCGAGGCTGATCCACACGGGAAGTTTCCAGGTTCACATCCAGAGATCTCTCTGAATACACCAGGTTCGTGTGAGCCCTTATCTAGGGCTGAATGGGGCTGGAGATGGATTATGGCATGGAGATTCTGTTGAGTGTGCTTTGTCTGTCTCTCTTCCTCATGGAAGAAATAGGTATTCTGTTTTGTTTTGAAAAAGAGGAAGAGGAGGAGAAAAAGACACCAGAGCTGCTACTTTGCCACATGAGCACTCAGTGAGCAGGATCCATCAGCAAGCCAGGAAAAGAGCCCTCGCCAAACCAAATCAGCCAGCATCTTGATCTTGGACTTCCCAGCCTCCAGAACTGTAGGAAAGTAACGTTCTCCTGTTTAAGCCACTCAGCCTATGGCATTTGGTGATGGCAGCCCAAGTTGACTAGTAAAACAGTGTAACATGGTTTGAAAGTTTTTTAAAAATTTCCCATGCATATGTGTTTATATATTTTACACCTGTACACACACACATGCGCTGAAAAAAGAATTGAAGCAGACACACCAGAATGTTTTCTGGGATAATCACTGCATGGTGGACTTAAGAGTGATTCTTCTTCATGTTGCCTATCAGTATTTTCAATAATGGCCATGCATTAGTTTTGCAAAGAGAGGAAAATTAACTCTCGAAGAACATTAAAGATTGCCTTATCTCTAGTATCTTCTCTGCTCGAGCTGCATCTCAGAGAAGACCAAGGCATGCCACACCCGCAGGCTCCCCACACTGGTCTTCCCCCTCGCAGCTGTCTTGCTATTCCTTCTCAGAGCTGGAGAATGAGTCCTAGGCAGAGCGGGCCCATTTCAGGGCTGGGACTGTCCTGGCAGGAGTCACTTCCTAACACGTCCCAACATGTGTTTCCAGTCATGCTGTTTGTGGCCGCTTTCTTCTCTTATCGTTCCTCCTGTGACCTTTGCTGGTCCCAGACTCACTACTGGAGCCAGGTGGGTTTGTTTGATTTCTGTAGATGGTTATTAGGAAGAGGAAGTGCCAGGAGGGATTACCTCAAGTTTAAACCTATTTCCAGCAGAGTCCCACGGCCTTTAATTACACATCGTGGGCCTGTTTGGTAAAGAAGTGGTCAAAGATGTACTTTTTATCTCCCTCGGAACCTCCTGCGACTGGCAGTGTTCCGTTTGTGCCTGGTGTCCTATAAACTCAAGCTGCCAGCTCCAGGTGGGGAGGAAGGCGACCGTGGGGGATGGGATGCGGAGTTGCAAGTTGGAGAGAAATATTGCTAAAAGCTCCTGGGAGTCCTTGGCCAGGCCACACCAGGCCATTGTGGGTAGAGACGGTTGAGGAAGACTAGGAACCACAGGCAAGGAGAGCTGGAATGTTACAGAACCAGTTTCACTGCAGTCCCCAGAACAGCACCCATCAGAGCCAGCTACTGCTGAACCACCAGGATGAGGACAGCCAGAATGCAAAGGCCCAGCCCAACAGCAGACTGACCAACCAACGTTCCTTCCTCCCATCTTAGTGGTGAAATAGTCACAGCCCCATCACCACAGGCAGGCAACCACCGAGTCTAGGATGGAGATGCCAGCTCAGCTGAGGGGCTGCAGGTGCGTCCAGTCTACCAGCTGGTCCTCATAAAACCCTTTCCCACTCTCGATTTCTCCGGGTAAGTGTAAGACAATGGACTTCAGGAATTCATTCACCATAGCACAAGTGCGTGGCTATCCTTTCCCTAACATGCCAGTTAAAGGAACTGCCAACTTATAAAACTGCTTAAGGAGATGGTCACATCACAATCCCTTTTCCTCCATTCTCAGGATTTGGAGCACACACGTAGACATGCCTGGCTTGATTTTCAAGCCAACTCAAACCATGCTATTGGCCATGCGGGATCCAGCTACCATAATCTCCACATTACTTGCTGGCCCAACATTAGGGTTTTTAAAGTGCAGTACCAGGACCAGCAGGTGGCATGGTGGTTAAGGTGCTGGACTCCCACATGGCTGACTGCGGTTCAAGTCCTGGACCTCACAGCTTGCTTGCTTTCTCTCTCTCTCTCTGTGTGTGTGTGTCTCCTACTGATTATTATTCTTTTTTAATGTGACAACAAATAAAAAATAATTTTTTAAAGTGTGGTACCAATACAAGGATGGCATGTTAAAATGATGCTAGGGGGTACATGACATTTTTTTTCTTTCTCTTTTTTAGGTTTTGCCGTAAGGCACATATACTTGCTGGAGAGTGACAGAGAAAGAGAGGAAAGTGAGAAATAAGTCCCCAAGGGGATGGCCACTCCACAATCCCTTCTCCTCCACTCACCTCCTGGGATTTTGGGAGTGCACACAGATGCACCCGGTATATGTTTCAAGCACTGGGTCCAGGACTTGAACTGTGATTGGCCATGTGGGAATCCAGCACCTTAAACTACCATATCACCTGCTGGCCCCAGTATTTTTCATTTTATGGCGATGCATTTATTTTAGCGTGAACTAGAAAAAAATAAAAAGCACATCAACGGTAATTTCATGAACATTTAGGTTGAAGCTAAGTCAAATGTGTTGTCATCACAAATTGCATTAAAAATGTTAAATTGTAACTTAAGATGTAGAAACTTCAAAAAGTTCATAGAAAAAATGGAATTAAAGTATGAGTTTATTTTGGTATAAAAGAAATGAAAATCCATACAGGGTTTTTTTCTATAATACACATTTTCCATAAACTTTTGGAAGACTCCCTTGTAGAGACAATACATAAATAGGGCAAAATCCATAAAGCTGGTTTTTACACAGTGAAAGTTTGGGAAAAAGAGCCATCACCCCACTCTGTGCCAGAGAGACGATGTAACTAACGTACATTGATGAAAAGCTCGGAGGGGCACATTTAAAACACGAGAGACAACCTTCCACAGTGTCGAGAGATACACAGTCAGAGAACCCGTTCTCAGATCCTAGCTCTGCCATTTACATAGGCTGGGGCCTGGGGAAAGTGCAAGTCTTTAAGCCTCAGTTTCTTCACCTGTGAACTAGGACTAAAACGTCTTCTAAGATTGTTCTGAGAATTGATTGTTTACCACAGCACCTGGCAAAGCAAGTACTCTGGGAGAAGGAGTGATTATAAATGCAAATGATTCGTTTCTTAAGTAGGTTACTTCTCTATCTGCCTTGAAGATTCCAAGAAGATGCAACTCAAATAGTACAGGAACAAACATTTAGCCCTTTGGGTCAGAGTTCTGATCACTGAAAATATGCCTGCAAACAGCAAAATTAGGTACTTTTTTTCTTTTAAGAGAGAGATTTTGGCTATAGGGTGCATGCTCTTGCTGGAGAGACAGAGAAAGACCGAGAGAGAGAGAGAGAGAGAGAGAGAGAGAGAGAGAGAGAGAGAGAGAAAGCAGCCCCCATGCTGCAATCCCTTCTCCTCCACTCTTCTCTCGGGATTCTGGGCACACACTCACACGCGCCCAGTGTGAGTTTCAAGCCTCTAGATCTGGGACTCCAACTGCAGTCGACGATGTGGGAGTCCAGCACCTTAACCACTACGCCACCTGCTGGCCCCAAATAACATACAATTTTAAGGTGTTTACAAGGTTCCCAGACCCAGTTTGAAGCAGCCCAGTTTAAGGCCAAGAAGAAAGATCTGCAGCCATTTTGAATGTAAGAAAGGCAACAGAGCCAGAAGGTAGTGTGATGGTTAAGGAACTAGACTCCCATATGGTTAACCACCGTTCAAGGCCTGGACTCAGCCACTTAAAAATCACACTGGGTGCATGTTCATGTATGCCCAAAATCCCAAGAGAAAAATGGAGAAGGGACTGCGGAATAGCCATCCCCTCTCGGGGTGATCTCTCAATTTTCCTCTCTCTGTTACTCTTTGGCAAACACATGCGCCCCACAGCAAAAACCTAAAAGAAAAAAAAAAAAAAAGTCCTCTACAGAGAACACTCTGACCAAGTGCTAGGTCATAAAGCCAGGAATGGATTTTTGAAGGAATTAGTGTAATTACTCAGGGGAAAGTGATTGACGATTTGGATTGTAGTGAGGAATGATTTGCGTGTGCTTGTATCTTGTGCTTATAAATACCGAGAATATGTTGAGCTTTTGAGACAGTTTTGGGGTTTTTTTTGGGGTTTGGTTTTTATTTTTATTTTTGGTCTTTTTTTTGCTATGGGGCGCGTGTGCTCACCAGAGAGAGTAAGAGACAGAGAAAGCAAGAAACCATCCCACATAGAGGGTGGCCATGCTGCAATCTCTTCACCTCCATTCTCTGGTAGGATTATGGACATGTACACGTGCACAAGCACTCTGTGTGTTTTTCAGGCCACCAGGTCTAGGACTTGAACTGTGCAGTTGGCCATGTAGGATCCAACCCCTTAACCACCACACTATTGGTTGACCCATGGAGAGTTTGATGGTACTTACTGTCTCCCTGTAACCGGTTACAGAAATCAACTTCCTTCGTCCGTAGTCTGCCTCTTGTTTCATTGACCACAAGAAGCAGCAGCCAGACAGTTGGCAGGTAACAAGCCGATGCCTCCTTTCTACATCCTGTGCTGACCACAGACCTGCTAAACGACGCTGGGGAGCCAGGGGAACGAGCTATCTCTACTTCCCCCTCCGGGAGGTCCGGAATCATCACGCCTTCTGGTACCTTCCTAGCTCAGACTGTTTTTTCTGGGTTTCTTTAGCACACAAGCCATCACGGCTTATTTTCTACATGGGCAGAATACAAATGAGGTCTGGAGCAGCCACACACACCCCTTGTTCTTCCTGCCCCTCAGAGCAGTACAGCCTGGCCTTGCAATTTTTAACTCAGCACTGATGGAGTTGGGTAAACGCAAATGACTAGCAAATGTTCTTAAAAACCATGGGCCTGATAAGCTGCTGATATGGTACCGCTGTGCTTCCGCCAGTTCTGTTCAAACACTGATAGACCCTGGGCAAACAAGAAACCTTTTGTGCTCTGAGCATCCACAACTGCCATCCGGAGTCTGATCTGGGCACGGCTAGAGCTCCCAGTGGGTGGGAGAGGGAGTGGGAGAGAGGCTAACTTTTCCTGCACCCCTTCAGGTAAAATGCACACAGGCAGGACCAAGCTGATGTTTTACCTTTCTTTCTTTTTTTTTTTTTTTTAAAGGTTTTGCCATAGGGCATATGTGCTCACCGGAGAGAGATAGTGAAAGGGAAAGTGAGAAATCTTGCCCTGGGGGGATGGCCATCCCACAATTCCTTCTCCTCCATTCTCCTCCTGGGATTTTGGGCTTGCACACACAGGCACCCGGTGTGATGTTTAAGCTCCCAGGTCTGGGACTTGAACTGTAGTCAGCCATGTGTGAGTCCAGCACCTTAGCTGCTATGCCAACTTTTGGCGTTTTTATTTTCATTTTTTATGTTTTTATTTTACCTTTTCTTTCTTAGTTGCTAAAGGGCCCATGTGCTCACCAGAGAAAGAGAGAGACAGCATTCTCCAGTGGGGTGTGGTCGCACGTAATCCCTTCTCCATTTCTTCATCCTGTTGGGATTTGGGGCGTGCGCACATACCCAGTATGTCTTTTAAGTCAGCGCTGGGGTTCCAACTGTGGTCACCATGTAGGATCCGCTTCTCCTGAGCAGCACAGTATCGGCTCCATAGAGCTGGCTTCGAATCTCTTTCCTGAATGTTAACTTGGAGAAGAGCCTTGCTCATCAACATCTGGTCCTGGCCAGGCAGGTTGAGCATCACCTAGGAGCTCGGCACACTTGCAGAATATTTTTGCTTTTGTTTTGAGAGGTTTTTGCTATAGGGCACATGCACTCACCAGAACGACAGAGAGAAACAGAGAGACAGAAAGTGAGAAACCGCAATCCCTTCTCCTCCATTCTCCTCTCGGGATCTTGGGCACGCACGCACACGCGCCCGGCGTGAGTTTAAGCTACCGGGTCCGGGACTCAAACCGTGGTTGACTACATGGGAGTCCAGCAACATAGCCATTACACCAACTGCTGGTCCCCACTAGCAGAATGTCGAGCCCCAGCCATGATCGCCTAAACCAGAATCTGCATTTTGACAAGAACCTCGGGCAGTTCGTACGCGTGTTAAAATGTGAGAAGCACTCCACGAGAGCACTGACAACACTGCTGGGCAGGTATAATAAGGGGTAATAAAAGATTTCAATTGTGTCCTTCCAGGTATACAACAAATCCTGACTTAAACATTGAGTATTAAAAATAAAGTTCAATAGAAAAGGATGAGATTAATTACAATGAGTTCTCAAATCTAAAATATTTCCTAGGAATAAGTCAGTATACCTGACATCAATCAGCCAGTTTCAAACGCTCTTCTCTGACATAAAGACAGTGTTCTTTTTTTTTTTTTTAATTGACAGAGGGCATGTGAGCTTGTTAGAGAGGAGTGGGGGACAGAGAGGGGGGAGGGAGAAAGCCCCACCCTACAAGCCACAGTCACACCACAATCCCTTCTCCGTTTCTCCATCCTGTTAGGGCTTTGGGCCTGCACACATGTGACTTGGGTGTTTTTTAAATCACCAGTCTGGGATTCAAACACAACTGGCCGTGTGAGACCCAGCTCCCTCAACCACTAAGCTACAGGGCTGGTTCAGGAGCATTTGTGTTTGTTTAAGAATTAGTTATTGAACGTCCCCAGTATTTTCTGCCAGTAGTTTTATAGTTTGAGGTCTTAGGTTCAGATCTTTGATCCATTTTGAGCTGATTTTTGTTAATGGTGAAAGATGGGGGTTCAGTTTCATCTTTCTGCAGATGGATACCCAGTTTTTCCAGCACCATTTATTAAAGAGGATTTCCTTTTCCCAGTGGATTGACTGGTATTCTTTGTCAAAAATCAGTTGGCTGTAAGCTTTGGAGTTTATTTCTGGGGTCTCTATTCTATTCCATTGGTCTACCTGTCTGTTTTTGTGCCAATACCATCATGGTTTTATAATATATCTTGGGGTCATCTTGGGGTCAGAGAGTGATAGGCCTCCCACTCCACTCTTCTTGTGCAGGATTGCTTTGGCAATACGAGGTCTTTTATGATTCCAAATTCTATGATTGTCTTTTCTAGATCTGTAAAGAATATTGCTGGTATTTTGATTGGAATTGTATTAAATATGTAGATTAATTTGGGTAGAATTGCCATTTTAATTATGTTAATTCTTCCAATCCAGGAACATGGGATGTCCTTGTCTTGACTGAAATGCATGTTATTCCTTCTGGAAAAAGAAATGTAATACACTGTAAAGTTACATGTGACTCAACGTAATATAAACAAGATTTTGATAATAAACAAAAATTTAATAAAGAATTAGTTATTGAACTTGATTTATTATTATTTATTATTTGACCAGAGAGAGAGGAAAAGTGAGAAACCAAGTCACCAGGTCCAGGACTTGAACTGCGGTCTGCCATGTGGGAATCCAGCACCTCAACCACCACACTATCTGCTGGCCCCCTTAGAAATGTTTTAATTAGTCCAAGACTGCATGCTTCTCCATGAAGGTTTTTTGCATCTGTATGTGCTAGAATTGGTGGCATTTTAAAAGGTTAAAAAGGTATTCTAGATTTAGCAGTATTTTTGTTTTGTTTTGTTTTAAATTTGTGATAGTGTGTGTGCATTCACCAGACACACACACACACACAAACACACACACAGAAGAAAAGTGAGAAATCACCCTGCAGGGGAAGTAGGCATGCCACAATCCCTTCTCCATCCTTCTCTCCAGCTGTTAGATGTACACACAAACATGTACCCGATGGATTTAGCATTACTGACAGAAGGTAGCAGGTTTCTAAAAATCAGAGTTGGAGGCACACCTGTGGCTCTCTGGCTTATAAGCAAACACAGAAACAAACAAAGTTAAAATGTTCCCATAATGAACATAGATTACCTTTGTTAAAAAAAAAAGCCGGGGAGCAGAAGAGGGGAGGACCAGCACGTGGTCAAGAGTGAATGGGTTTGAATTCTTTTTTTTAAAAGAATTATTTAATTTATTATTATTATTATTTTAAATTTGACCAGGGTAGAGAGGAGAGTGAGAAAGCAAGTCACCAGGTCCAGGCCTTGAACCATAATTGACCATGTGGGAGTCCAGCGCCTTAACCACCATACCACCTGCCAGCCCCTGGGTTTCAATTCTCGATCAATCTGCTGTGCAGTCTTATCCAAGTGACTGGACCTAAGAGTTGGCTCCTTCATGTAAGATGGGGTAAAGGCACCGTTGCTATTGAATTATGGCGGATTAAGAGATTGTGTGAAAAGGACACGGCAGCATTTGAGCACAGTAATGCTGAATAGACGTAAACTGTGGATAAGAAATTAGGGCTGAAATCTCATCACAAGATGTCGTTTTGCTTGACTGAGAGTAAAGATACCTGGACCTTGTCCCGTCTGTCCATGTGCAGCTCTAAGAGCCTGCAGAAGTCACTTCCTTCAAGCCTTAGATAGAAAGATCAGATGACCAGGTGTGTCTGCTTCATGGACCTGGAGGATTGAATAACGCTGTGGTCCAAGCTGTGGGCGCTGAAGACAAGCTACGGGTGCAGCTGGGGAGGTGTGCAGATGAGGGAGAGATGGGGTCCCTTCAGAAGACGTGCAAGAACAAGAGAGGGAGGGTGGATCTCTGTGCCTACAGTCCAGAATCCCCTCATGCCCACCTTCAATAGAAGGAGCCCTGGGGAAGAGAAAGGAATGAGTGTGAACGAGTGGATTTTAAAAAGGCCAGCAGGTGACATAGTGGTTAAGATGCTGGACTCGCATGTGGCTGACTGCAGTTCAAGTCCAGGACCTCGTGGCTTGAAAATCACACAAGGCGCATGTGTGCATGTGTGCCCCAAATCCCAGGAGAATGGAGAAGGGACTACAGCGTGGCCATCCTCCTTGGGGGGTGATTTCTCACTTTCCCTCTCACTGTATCTGTCTCTCTCCTCTTGTGAGGTGCACATGTCCTATGACAAAAGCCTTAAAAAAAAAAAAAAAAAAAAAAGGGAAAAGTGGATTAAAAACAAAAATTTTAGGCACCAGCAGATGGTGTAGCAGTTACCTCACTGAACTCCCACATAGTTGCCTGCAGTTCTAGTCCTGGACCCAGCGGCTTAAAACTCATGCCGGACACAGGTTTGTACATGCCCAAAATCCCGAGAGGAGAATGGAGAAGTAGGGATTGCGGTGTGGCCATCCCCCCTGGGGATCAGGGTTGATTTCTTGCCTTCTGTCTCTTTGTCTCTATCTCTCTGGCAAGTGCACGAACCCTATAGCAAAAATCTCTAAGAAAAAAAAAAAAAAAAGACAGACAGACAAGCAGGGATTCAACACGCAGCACATGCTCAGTGAGGGGCAGAACTGTCTGTGTGTGACGAGCATCAGCGACACAGCCATAACACAGGGGGCTGACGCGTCTCAGGCCAGCTGGACCGAGATCTGAACTGCGGTTGCCATGTGGATTCCAGCTTCTTCCGAGCGCTGCGTTAGTGCTGTGCCATAGAGCTGGCCCAGTAGTATTTAGGACTTTAGGAACTATTAATACATGAAAAGCATAAAAGATGATACTCTCCAGAGTAGCAAAAAAAAAGACCATACAAAAATTAAAGTCTGACATAGCAGAACGATCCCATCTCACGGGGCTGCACCAGCCTGTCAGTTACACACTATGTAGAAATAATAAATTCACAAAGACAAGGCTGAGAAAGAACAATGGTCAATTTTCATAGTAGTGGGATTAGAAGTGACTTTTCACTTTTTTTTTTCCTTCAAAATCAGGGTATTTCTGCTATCCTTCAAAGACTAAGGGGGAAAAAAATGTATGTGAGTTTTACAGTTTCTGGCAAAATGAGTGATGAGTTAGGGTGTTCACCTAGGGCAGTGGTTTTTGTTTCTTTTTTTGGGGGGTGGGGTGGGGGAGAGGTTTTTACTATAGGGCACATGCACTCGCCAGAAAGACAGAGAGAGACAGAGAGACAGAAAGCGAGAAATTACCCCTTTGATTTCTCAGGGGGGATGGCCACGCCGCAATCCCTTCTCCTCCATTCTCCTCTTGGGATCTTGGGCACGCACGCACATGCACCTGGCTTGAGTTTAAGCCCCGGGTCCGGGACTCAAACCACAGTGGACTACATGAGAGTCCAACGACTTAACCATTACGCCATCTGCTGGTCTCAGGGCAGTGGTTTTCAAACCTTTTTTTTTTTTTTTTCCAGCTGTAGGATCCTTTTTGTAAACAAAATCTTCCTGAGATTCCAGTTAACACAACATTACTTTCCAGTTAACACAAACATATAAATTCATTTATATGTTTGATTTTTTTAAGAGATTTTTTTGCCTTAGGGCATGTGTGCTAAGCCACCCCGGTGGGGGGCAGGGGATGGCTATGACACAGTCCCTTCTCCTCTATTCTCCTCACATGATCTTGGGCATGCACACACATGTACCTGGTGTGACTTTCAAGTTCCAGGACTTGAACCGTGCTCGGCCATGTGGAGTCCAGCGATGTAACCATTACACCATCTGCTGGCCCCTGATTATTATTTTTTAATGATTGTACGTGCATGCACATGTAAGAGAGGGTGATCCTTAACAGTATTTTATTTTATTTTTGTCTTAGGGTACATGTGCTTACCAGAGAGAGAAAGACCAAGACAGTGAAAGAGAAAGTGAGAAATCACCCCCCACACACACAGGGGATAGCCATGCCACAACGCTTTCTCCTCCACTCTCCCCTTGGGATTTTGGGTATGCGTGCACACACACCCAACATGAATTTTTTTTTTTTTTTGAGAGGTTTTTCGCTACAGGGCGCATGTGCTCGCCAGACAGACAGAGAGAGAGATAGAGACAGAAAGCGAGAAATCACCCCCCCCAGGAGGGATGGTCACGCCGCAATCCCTTCTCCTCCATTCTCCTCTCGGGATCTTGAGCACCCATGCACACGCGCCCGGCATGAGTTTAAGCCACTGGGTCCGGGACACGAACCATGGTCGACTATGTGGGAGTCCAGCGACATAGCCATTACACTAACTGCTGGTTCCCCCAACATGAATTTCAAGCTGCCAGGTCCGAGACTTGAACCATGGTCGCCCATGTGGGAGTCCAGAGATGTAACCAGTATGCCATCTGCTGGTCTCACCCAACCTGAGTTTAGCCATTTGGAAATCCAGCGACCTAACCGCTATGCTATCTGCTGTCCCCAAGAGAATCTCATCACTCCACAATCCCCTCTCTCTAGGCCCCCAGCTCCTTAGGGTCTTGAGTACCCTCACGTGATCTATAAATGGGAGGATAAGTAACCACACAGGCTGAATACACTTGAATATAAACATTCTGTTCCTTTTCTAAGTGCTTATTTTATTATTATTATTATTATTATTATTATTTAATTTGACCAGAGAGAAAGAGAGAAAGGGAAAGTGAGAAAGCAAGCCACTGAGGTCGGCCATGTGGGAGTCTAGCACCTTAGCCACCACACCACCTGCTGGCTCCCTGCCCCATTTTTAAATGGTTAAATTTTTTGTTCTTAGTTTTTGCTGTCGGGCTCATGTGCTTGCCAGAGAGAGATGGAGATGCGGGGGAGGGTGAGAAGTCACCCCTTGGGGGCATGGCCATGCCACAATCTCTTCTCTTCCAGTCTCCCCTTGGGATTTTGGGCATGTAACCATAGACTTCCGGTGTGAGTCTCATGCTGCCTGGTCCAGAATTTAAACTACACATCTGCCCATGTGGGGTCCAGCATCTTAACTTCCATGCCACCTGCTGGCCTCTGGGTAAAGCTTTTTTTTTCTTCTTCTTTTTTTTTTTTTTTAATGCCAATGAAAAGTTTACAGCGTGCTAGTGTTTTTAGAAGCATCACAATTATGAAACTTGGGGCTAGCACACCATCAGATGTATTTCTGCTTAGGCCGAAGGTTGCAGAAGACCGTGCAGAAGTCACTTGAGGTTACACACAGTGAGAAAGAACAGTGAACAGAGGACACCCCATGTCGCTTAATGAACAAGCCAGACTAACGCAGAAGGAGCAAGAGGAAGTTGGCCTCAGACACTGTGACAAAGACCACATCATGAAAAACTCCCCAGATCCCACCCAAAAAAGGAGAAAATGGGTAGGCTGTACGGCAGGGGTGAAGTTTGCAGGGATGAGGCAGGTTGGGGTGGGGTGGGGAGAGACAACACAGGCTGGGACCATCTACCCAGGGGCATTCAGAAATGCAATCTGGAGGGCTTCAGGAGAAGTGCAGTTGGTGTTTTTGTTGGGTGGGGCTGAGAAGGATGGTGAAGGAAGACAGAAAGTAACTACAGTTCCGGCGGCTCAGGCAAGACGTGCAAAGAGGAAAAGGAAAGTGGCCACTGAGAAAATGCCCCTACGGGGCCCAAAGGTGGCGTGGTGGTTAAGGTGCTAGACTCCCACATTGCCAACCATAGTTTGAGTCCTGAACCTGGCAGCTTGGTTTCTCACTTTCCCTCTTGCTCTGTGAATTTAAATAATAATAATAATTATTATTATTATTATAATAGATAAATCAATTAATTAAATAATAAATCATTCCTTTTCTTTTCTTTTTTTTAAGAGATTTAGAGATTTTTGCTATAGGGTGCATGAGCTCACCATAGAGATGGAGAGACAGAATGTGAGAAATCACCCTCCCGGGGGGAAGCCATGCTACAATCCCTCTTCTCCATTCTCCTCTCGGGATCTTGGGCACACACACACATGCCCCAGTGTGTTTTTAAGCCGCTCAGTCCAGGACTCGAACTGCAGTCGAGTACGTGGGAGTCCAGTGATGTAACCATGCCGCCATCTGCTGGTTCCAATAAATAATTCTTTTTTTTTTTTTTTGAGAGGTTTTTGCTATAGGGCACATGTGCTCACCAGAGAGACACAGAGACAGAGAGACAGAAAGCGAGAAATCACCCCCAGGGGATGGCCACACTGCAATCCCTTCTCCTTGCCTCCTCTCAGGATTTTGGGCACACACGCACACATGCCCTGTGTGTTTTCAGTTGCCAGGTCCAGAACTTGAACCACGGTTGACTACATACATGGGAGTCCAGCGTAATCATTATGCCATCTGCTGGTCCCCCAATAAATGATTCTTAAAAAAAAAAAGAAAGAAAGAAAGAAAGAAAGAAAGAAAGAAAGAAAGAAAGAAAGAAGAAAGAAAGAGAAGAAAATGGCCCTGTCTAAATCAGTGTAGGAATTTAGGTCAGGAAAAAGCAAAAAAAAAAAAAAAAAAAGTGTGGAGATTGTTGGCGGGGAGACCGGAGAGGCAGCGAAGATGGCCGTGTGAAGGGCAGGGGAGGAGCTGCGGATCTGAGCTGGGGGGGTAGGGCAGAAAGAGAGCAAGCAAAGGACAAGAAGTTCAAAGGACGCCTCCAAGACCCAAAGGACAGACAGCACCCGGCAAACCTTGTATCCAAATGGCCTGAGCAAAAGGAGGCCAGTTTCAGCCCAGGGAACTCGGGAAGGAAACAACAATCAGGGCTTACTGGATTTATAGGATGTTTTGATGTGACTGAGTGCTGAAAAACGATTTGCCGGGGAGAGGGAGGCTTTGGTTGCTTCATGGCAAAGGAGAAGTAATCCCTTTCATAGTAATCTGAGAGGATCAAGTGAGCATGCATATCATAGTTCCTATAGAGACACGCGACGGCGTTACAGAGAAGCAAGGCCAAGTTCCAGTCTCATCTGGCCTGCAGGAAAGTGGGGAAATGAGTGGTCTGATCTACCGGGGATGGCCTAATCACAGCCTTAGGAAAGAAGGACTGAGGGAAGGCAGAGTTCCGAGAGCTCCGTGGATTGAGAAGGAAATGAGCGCCGTGGTTTGAATGAGAGGTCTGGGCTTCTCACGTCCTGGCCTTGGGTCCAGAGCTGGAACTGGCTGGGGCTACACGCAGCCATCCTCCTCAGGCGGGCCCCTGACCTGCATTACCCTACTTAGCACCCCAAATGGACCTGTGACAAAACATGCAGTGTAGCAAACCAAAGCTTGGGGCCGACAGATGGCGTGGTAGTGAAGGGGCTGCACCCCCCATGGCCAACTGTACGGTTTGAGTCCTGGACCCAGTGGCTTGAAAACCACACTGGGTATGTGAGTCTGTGTGGCCAAAACCCCAAGAGGAAATGAGGGAGGGGATTGTGGCGTGGCCATTCCCACCACCACCCCCACACCGCCCCAGGGAAAACTCTCTCTCTCTGAACTGCACATGTGCCCTACAGCAGAAAAAAGGAAGATGACAAAGAAAATCAAGATGGAGAGGGCAAGTGAACGACCCAGCATGACACACTAATAAGCAGGGAGTGAGGGCCGGAGCCTGGACTGAGACTCAAGTTCGCATCTCCCCAGCAGCTGCTGTTCTAGGTCCCAGCACCGTGACGTGCTCTCCTGCCCACCCGCCCAGGCTCTCTGGGCTCTCCAGGGGGCTGCCATTCTCCCGAGAGTGAGGTTATTCACGTTTATGAAGATCTTTAGTGCCCTTATGGTGAAAACTAAATTAACAGCAAGTAATCATAGCTTGAAAAGTATAAAAAGCTTCTTCTACTACCATGTGAATAAGGTAGATACATAATTTCTTGGGGGGATGGCAGGTGGCGTGGTGGTTGAAGGCGCTGGACTCCCACAGGGCCAATTGTGGTTTGAGTCCTGGACCTGGCAGCTTGCTTTCTCACTTTCCCTCTCTCTCTCTCACTCTGTCCCTCTCTGGTCAAATTAAAACAAACAGATAAATAGTTAAATAAAAATAATTATTGGGACCAGCAGTTAGCATAATGGCTATGTCGCTGGACTCCCATATGGTCGACCGCGGTTCGCATCCTGGACCCAGCGGCTTAAACTCATGCCGGGCGCATGTGCATGCGTGCCCAAGATCCCGAGAGGAGAATAGAGGAAAAGGAATTGCAGCATGGCCATCCCCCCTGGGGGGTTATTTCTCGCTTTCTGTCTCTCTGTCTCTCTGTCTGGCGAGCACATGCGCCCTATAGCAAAAACCTCTCCAAAAAAAAAAATTATTAAAAAAAATTTCTTGTACAGGAAGGCACTTTGTCATATCTTGTTCAATCCCCTTCCCAGACTAGAACCTCCCTGTGACTAGCGGCTGTCTTATAGAAAGTTGGGTACACACTATATCCAGCATAAAGTCATACATATCATAATCAGCTAGTAAAAAGTATTTATGAAATGAAGATTAAAAACTATATTCAAAAAGCTCCAGTGTAATTATTATATAGAGAAACTATACAACAAAAATCCCCCCCCCCCCAAAAAAAAAACCTGTAGTTTTTGCAACTAATGGTTATGTCCCTGGACTCCCACAGTCGACCATGGTTCGAGTCTCAGACCCAGCAGCTTAAACTCACACAGGGCGCATGTGTTGTGTGTGCCCAAAATCCCAAATGGAGGCTGGAAGAAGAGGGACTACAGCATGGCCGTCCCCTGGGGGTTGACTTCTAGATTTCTTTCTCTTGTCTCTCCAGTGAGCACACTCACTCTATAGCAAAAACCTCTCTAAAGAAAAACAAACTATAGCTTTCAAAAGTAGAACTCCAGGGGTGAGCAGGTGGCATGGAGATTAAAATGGCTGGATCCCCTATGGGCAACTGCACGGTTTGAGTGCCAGACCCAACAGCTTGAAATACATGTTGGGCACGTGTGTGTGTGCCCAAAATCCCCAGAGGAGAATGGAGAAGGGACTGTGGCATGGCCACCCCCCACGGTGATTTCTCTACTTTCCCTCTCTCTATTCCACTGAGTGCACGTGCATGCTTGCAAATAAAGTACATACATAAAAAAGTAGAACCTAGGTGATCATCTACATTTCATGTGTCATTCTTCCTGTGAGTAACAAAATACTGTAGATGCGGTGTCGCCAAGGCCAGATGGAGTCGGAAGATGTAGGGAGCATTTCTTGGCTTCTCTTCAGTGTCTGATGTCACCAAAGCAGGGCTCTGGAGGGCCAGCTTGGGTAAACGTATGACCTGTGCTTGGCCCTATGTTCTTAAAATTTTTATGGGAAGGTCACTAATAAACTAAGTGTGTAAATGCTCCGCCATGCAGTTAAAAAATATTAACTGCTACTGGAGCTGACTTACACTACATATTTTCTGCAAAACACATTTATTTACCTTTCCTTCTAATAAAATACACCCAGCAATAAATAAAAGGCAGTAAAAGTATCCATGGCTTGCTATTAAACTTGATATATTTTTAATGACAAGTTTTAGTATACTGTTTTTGGACGGATTGGGCATTATTTAAAAATAAGCACCCAACGAGGACATGACTGAGATTGGCACCAAGGTACAAACACAACCATTTGTCCTAAATACAGTGTCTGCACTCCAGGAATTTAAACGTCTCCCCCAAGAGATCAGATTGCACTTTAAGATGGTCAATATACTTCTAGCAATGAGTCACTTGTATAAAAATGCCACCATAAAACACATTAGTCTTTCTGGAGTTTTCTAAGTTTAAACTACAGTCTAGTGAGCTGAGTCCATCATGCTCTTACATAAGGGCTACGGTGGCAGGGAGAGTCTTTGAAATTTCAGAGGTTTTTTTGTTGTTGTTGTGTCCCCCCGCCCACCCCCACCCCCCCCGCCCAGCTTCTTGTTTGTAAGGAAAACCTCTCAGGAGGGTACCCAACCACTCCTAGGGAACATAATCATATGTAAAGAAAAATGATCCACATAAAGGAGGACCTGGAAAAAAAATCTTTAGTCTCTTTTCAATGTATTCGAAGATTTTTTTTGAGAGTTTTTTTTGCTATAGGGCGCGTGCACTCTCCAGACAGACAGAGACATAGAGACAGAGAGCGAGAAATCACCCCCCCAGGAAGGATGGTCACACCACAATCCCTTCTCCTCCATTCTCCTCTCGGGATCTTGGGCACGCACGCACGCACACGCGCCGGGCATGAGTTTTAAGCCACCGGGTCCGGGACACGAACCGCGGTCGACTACGTGGGAGTCCAGCGACATAGCCATTACGCTAACTGCTGGTTCCCTGTACTCGAAGATTTTTAGGCCAACCCTCTTTCATACAGGGCTCTTGGCAATTAGCTGGCAATCTTATCCTGAGTCTGCAGGACTGGAGCGGGTGCCAAGAACAAAGGGACCCAATTTACGGGGCTCCTCTGCCAGTTTTCCTTTCTTAGCAAGTCAAACTTCATTTCCTTGGTGCCCTCCTTACCCACCCCCATCTTTTCTTTTCTCTACCAACAGCCCTGTAGGGTAAGAATTCTGTAAGGTGACATTAGGGGCCACCACCTAAACAAAATTCCTTCAGAATCAACAAAGGCTTAAAAATGGCTTTAGGAACCACAGGGTGGTTTTTTTGTTTTCTCATTTTGGAATTCTGAGCAATGCACAACTTTTTGGATCACTGGATCTTTAAAAAAAAATATGTAGCAGTAGGTAATAAGCCACCCTAATTGGGTTTACCAGAAGTTTGGACATGCTCCTTTCCCTGGTGGAGACAATTCAGGACAGCGCTCACAGAAGGTCACCACATTAAAGGAAGCACAGCCTGGGAACGGCAGACGTGACATCTGTTGAACTTACTGTTCCATCTGTCACTGACATGGGCCACATACAGACCTCCAGAACTCTTGGGTCTTTAAGAGGGCTGTTAATCCATTCCTTTTCCTTTTCCCTTAAACCATTCCTGTTTTTAAAGACCTCCAAGGAGGCGCCCACGGTCACTCTCAGACAAATATTTAGAAATGAGTTTCCTTATGGCCTTTCCCCATCGCTCTGAATACACGTCCCTTCCCACAGCACTGTCACAGAGGATGCCGCGATCTTCAAAAAGACCTACATGACAAAATAACTGCTCATCTTAACCAAGCTTCAATGCCATGAAAATAATAAAAAACTAATTTATGAAGTGCAGGTGGATACATGTTCTGCAAATTTAGTCAACATTCTTTTATGAAAAAGTGAAGATTAAAGATGAATACTGCCAGCCAATGGCATAGTGGTGAAGGCGGCTGGATCCCCATGGCTGACTGTGCAGTTCGAGTCCCAGACCTGGTGACTTGAGACACATGCTGGGAAGTATGTGCGTGCCCAGAGTCCCAGAAAGAGGATGGAAGAGAAGGGATTACAGTGAGACCATCTACCTCAGTGGATGATTTCTCACTTTCCCTCCCTCCCTTTCTCTGGTATAGCAAACAAAGAAGAGTACTTACCCATTATCCTAGTCTTAGTCGGAAGTTCTGTGGAACTGCTGTAGGAACTAAGTCTGACCATCTATAATGTAATAGGAAAAGCACAAAAGTTCAATTTACCTAAATCTGGGGCATTGCTCCATCACTGAAGGGCTTAAAGGCCAAAAACAGATTGAATTTTTTTTTTTTTTGAGTTTTTTTTTTTGCTATAGGGTGCGTGTGCTCACCAGAGAGAGACAGACAGAAAGCGAGAAATCACCCCCGGGGTGATGGCCACGCCGCAATCCCTTCTCCTCCATTCTCCTCTCGGGATCTTGGGCACGCACACACACGCGCCCAGTGTGAGTTTAAGCCACCGGGTCCAGAACTCGAACCGCAGTCGACTACGTGGGATTCCAGCGACATAGCCATTACGCTAACTGCTGGTCCCAACTGAAGTTTTCCAAACAGATTAAACCCACTTCACACATACAGCCTCAGGGACATAATATAGAAATGATTAAAATAGGAGAAAAGGTAATCTTTGCCAAAAACTTGACCATGGGTACACAGATCGAGTTTGAGAGTACTGAGTCAGACCTAGAAGAAACTAGACTGCTAATTTTGCTTCTTTGGGCTACCAGTGTTGTTTTAGACGACTATATATAGTTCTAGCCAAACCTTGCTAGGAATACAGGGGTTAGTAAAATGTTGATCCATCCAGTGGCTCACTTATTATCTGCAATCTCAGTTAAAATATACACTGGAAAAAAAAAAAATATATATATATATATATATACACTGGATGGGGCCGGCAAGTGGCATGGTCGTTAAGGCCACTGGATTCCCACATGGCTGACTGGTTTGAGTCCTGAACCTGGCAGCTTGCTTTCTCACTTTCTTTCTCTCTCCCTCTCATTCTGTCCCTCTCTATTCAAATCTAAATAAATAAAGTTAAAAGAAAAAAAAAAACTGGAAATAAATCCTCAATGTTGATAATCAGAGAAAAAAGCAACAAACTAAAGTGACCACCTTGTGGCCAGTGTGTGGCATCTAAACACGGCAGTTGCCAGATAGAGCCAGCACAAGGTCCTGTCCAGAGGTGGAATCAGGAAGCAGACGGCATCATTCTTTCTAAAACCTCACTGGAGGGAACATTTCAGGCATTTCTGACTGTTGTGCAAATGAAGAGGGATGTTCCATCCAGGGTAGCCCCAGCAGAGTTATAATAATAGGGTTGTTCCAATCCTCTCCACTTGGCCGAGGATGGAACTGGCTTAATGGGGGAAGCAGTTCTTGGTGGGGGACTCAATGAAACCATAGCCACGCAAGGTGAAGACCGCTGCCGCCTGCCAGCATTCCAGATGAACTGCGGAGAGACTTCCGTCAGAAGGCAGGCAGCACTTTTTCAGCAATACTTCGTCAGGCAACCGCTTCTGTATTTGAGAGGATTTTTTTTTTTTTTTTAGGTTTCTGACCCACATTTGTTTCCCAGGCTGTGTATACCACTCTCTTACTTTCCAGACAACAATGGAATAACAATAAATACTGCTTCCTCCCAGAGCTCCAGTGTGACTTTGTAAGACTTAAAGGAAACCACTTTTTAAAAAATAATTATTTATTCTTTCATTTATTTTAATTTGACCAGAGAGAGACAGACAGAAAGAGAGAGAGAGAGAGAGATAAAGTAAGAAAACAAGCCATCAGGTCTGGGACTCAAACCACAGTCGGCCATGTTGGAGTGTCCAGAGCCTTAACCACCATGCCACCTGCTGGTCCCCGGGAAACAACCTTTTTCTTTCGGTGTCTGTAACTGTAGTGGCAAGTTTGCGATCATCTCATTTCCCACAAAACTGATCAAAATGAATCCCATTTAAGAGCAGGATGAACAACAACGAAGCAGGACAACGGCCACTTCATACACCTGCACCTCAGTTTCTGAGCTGGCTGAAACAGGGCACACAGGCAAGAGAATCCTAAGAGTATCAATCATAATTGACACATAAACTTAAGAATTGAAACTCTCAAAATCTGAAGATGATGTTTTATGGTACAGAAAAACAGGCTACGAGGTACCAAGTGAACCCAGAACTTTTAAGTAATGCATTTATTCAACAAGTGGCAAATTCTGCCAAAAACCTGGAAGCTGTGGGGATTAGAATGCTGTGCAGTTGGATTATTTGAGATTTTATAGCCAAGAACACTGGCCCCAGGGGAACAGCTCCCCATTCAATTCACATATGCAGTAGATTGTAGGTGATACAATGAATGGGTTACAAAATAGACTTTTTAAGATGAGGATGATACAAAATCAATTTCTGAAGCCTCCTTATCCTCCTAAAAACCTTTTACTCTCAACCCCTAAATTTACTATCTCCTTCGGGAATTCCTGGTGTTTTTCTTTGAGGTGTCTTCCACTTTAATGGTAGTCTACAAGAAACCCACATTCAGACGCCACTGGTCAAAATCACTTTTTGTAGGTGGTCTAAATGAGCACAACTATACACATGTACAAAAGTTTATATGCTATACAAAGAGGAGCTTTAAACCAAGAGTATTCTAAGGTTGGTTTCATAATAAATGCTCTCTTCCTCTACTGTCTCTAAATATAAATACTTAGAGACTCTAACTACTATTTGGGCTTAAAAATACACAGGACAGGGCCAGCAGGTGGCGTGGTGGTTAAGGTGCTGGATCCCACATGGCAACTGAGTACTAAACCCAGTGGTTTGAAAAACATGCTGGGAGCGTGTGTGTGTACCCAAAATCCTGAAGGATACTGGAGGAGAAGGGATGTGCTGTGGCCAGGACCTGTGGGGGGTGATTTCACTTCCCCCCCTCTCTGTCCTCGAGTAAGTGCACACACCTTATAGCAAAAATCTTCATTTGAAAAAGACACATTTGTTTAAATGAATAAACTATGGAAATGTATTTTGCATTTTGTTTTGCTTCTCATCATTCCTCAAATCTTCAGAAATTTTGAGAGATGAGTCTATTAGCTGAAAAACAAGGACCAGTGAAATACCAGAAGAATCTAAAAATGATTAAACTACATTCTGCACACAACTTACCTAGATTTACCCCTGAGGTTTAACCAAGATTAGATTCAGGTAATAGGGGCCACAATGACTTTTCCATGAAATATACCCTCCTACTTCACATAAGTGTATGGGTCTACATCTACCCTTGGCAAGTTTCCAGTTAAAATTTTTTATTTTTTTAATTGCCAGAGGGTATGGCATGTGCACTTGCCAAAGGCAGAGAGAGAGAGGGAGGAAACACTCTGCAGTGGGGTGTAGTCACACCAAGTCCCTTCTCCATCTCTTCATTCTCTTGGGATTTGGGGCATGCACCTGGCATATTGCTCAAGTCATTGGAGCCAGGATTCAAAACACAACAGTTGATGATGTGGGATTGACTTCCTTACCACTAGACCATGGGTCTGGTCCTTAAAATAAAGTTTGATCACAGGTGTTTGTTAAGTATAAAAGCCAAGTGTTTTGTTTGTTTGTTTGTTTGTTTTTTGAGAGGTTTTTGCTATAGGGTGCGTGTGCTTGCCCCAGACAGAGACAGAGAGACAGAAAGCGAGAAACCACCCCCCCAGGGGGGATGGCCACGCCGCAATCCCTTCTCCTTCGTTCTCCTCTCGGGACCTTGGGCACGCATGCACACGCGCCTGACATGAGTTTAAGCTACTGGGTCCGGGACTCGAACTGCGGTCAACTACATGGGAGTTCAGTGACATAGCCATTACGCCAACTGCTGGCCCTGAAAGAGTTATTCTCAATAATGAATCCACCAAAGGGAGAAGGAAAATGAGAGGAAAAGAAAACTGCAGGCTCAGGTTGCAGAGTGATAACGCAACTAGAGAACAATCGTGGGTTCACAGGTTCACATTCCAAGGACCTCCCTTAGCACACCAGGTGTGCACACGTGTGTGTGCATGTACACGTTTGTGTGTATATGGCCCTCATCCAGGTAGGCTGAGTCTGGGAGTGGATCTTGATGTAAAGATATGAAACTCTGGGGTGGGGTGTGGTTCTCTTTCTCTCTCACGTAAGAAATACTTAAAACAAGTAACAATGCAAGGGCCAGCAGGCGGAGTGGTGGTCCACATGCTGGATCTCACATGGCTGACACTACCATTCAAGTCCTGTCACCAATGGCTTGAAAATCACTACAGGCATGTGTGCAAATGCACCACCACAAGGGGTGGTGTGGCCGTGCACCCAGGAGAAAAATTTCTCGTTTTCCCTCTCTCCCTCTCTCTCTCTCTCTCTCTGATGAGTGCATGTGCCCTAGGGCAAAAGGCAAAAAAAAGAAAGAGCGAGCAACAATACAGCACGAACATTCAATCCTCAGTAGTAAGGACTTTAGATGGCGTAAGGCACCAACTTCGTGTACCTCAAAAGACTTTACCTTTCAGTACCTTTACGAGAATTAAGAGAAATCATTGTTTTGACTATGTGTTTTTATAGTCTATCAAATTGGGGGCCAGCAGATGGCGTAGTAGTTACGTTGCTGGACTCCCATATGGCTGACTATGGTTTGAGTCCTGGACTCAGTGGCTTGGAAATCACGCTAAGTGCGTGTGTGTGCCTCTGAGAGGAGAATGGAGAAGAGGGGATTGTGGCATGGCCATCTTCCCGGGGGGTGATTTCTCACATTCCTGTCTCTGTGCACCCCTCTTCTGGTGACCACACACACCCTAAGGCAAAACAAACAAACAAACAAAAAAAAACCCTCTTAAAAAAAATACATCAAATTGCAGGTTTATGTTTGGCAAAGTCTTATGGCCCACCAAATAAGGCACAGGGACCTAAAGAATAAACACAAAGCTAGTCTACAGTGTTTGACTTAATGTGATTTAGGATCCCTCCTTTTTGTTCTAAAAGATAATTTAAACGATGCTCTCTGTTGTATATGTCTACATTTATTCAGATTATTAAGAGATCTATTCATTCCAGAACACAGAACATTATAAACCATAAAAACTTCCAAACTCTATTGTTGGTATAAGCAGATTCAAAATGAAAAAAAATTAAAAAGATTTTCTTTTATAAAACCTCCTGCTTCTCTATTGTAAATACAACTTTTGAACAAGAATGTACTACACTATTATTAATAATCAATAAACTTGTTAGAAGGGTCACTGAAATGTCAATCTGGTAGGTTCTCAATCATTGCAGCTGGCTTTCCAACAACCTAACTGTGCCATAGGGCACGTACATTCACCAGAGACAGAGAAGAAGTGAGAAATCACCCCCAGGGGGATGGCCATGCCACAATCCCTTCTCCTGTCAGGATTTTGGGCACTCATGCACACACACCCAGTGTGACTTTCAAGCCACCATGTCTGGAACTTGAACCATAGTTAGCCATGTTGGAGTCCAGTGCCTCAACCACCATACCACCTGCTGGCCCTGGGGCCATGAAGAACCTTTAGCCTCTACTTGGTGCTCATAGGACTTAAAACAGTTGGCGGTAGACCAGCAGTTGGCGTAATGGCTATGTTGCTGGACTCCCACGTAGTCAACCGTGGTGTGAGTCCCGGACCCAGTGGCTTAAACTCACATCAGGCGCACGTGCGTGCGGGCCCAAGATCCTGAGAGGAGAACGGAGGAGATGGAATTGCGGTGTGGCCATCCCCCCCCGGGAGGTGATTTCTTGCTTTTAGTCTCTCTGTTTGTCTTTATGGCGAGCGCACACGCCCTATAGCAAAAACCTCTCCATGAAAAAAAAATCAAACGAAAAACAGTTGGCCGTGTTCAAATGTGAAAAACTGCATATGCAAGGAATATGGAGAAAATTACTTAATAGTAAATTATCTAAGATCACATCTAAAGATGAAGCATAACTGGAAATTCCAGAGTAATTTCTGAGCTCTGGACAATTTCTCCCTATTTTTAGTCCATTTTTTTTGTTTTTTCAGAACCAATGTTCACATATATTTTTAGGAATGTACTAAGTAGGTACGAAAGAAAGGGATTTCCTGTGTTGAAATGAAGAAAAAAAAATCTGACCCAAGGACTAGTTTTGTTCATATTTACTGAATAATTCTGTAAGATCAGAAAAAACTGACTCAGCAATTGACAAATGCAAGCCAAGAAATTCAACACTAATCTACAGCAAAAGGTGCTACACAAGAGACATTTATTAATGTTCTGTTGTATTTACAGTTTTAACAATGCAAACCAAGGTGAATTACCACTTGGCAGAAAGCACATCATCCTACATTTGTAACATCAGTTTCTGCTAACACATTGTAAAAGCTAGTAGTACAGCCTGTTAGGGATCATCTCAAAAGTTCCAAGCTAATTCTTTCTTTGCTCCTAACACCTAATCCTTTCCCTACACCCATCTCTTGACCTGATCATCAGAAGACGAAAGAAAAAAGGGTAGGGACTCTAATAATACAGAAAGTGTCAAAAATTACATTTTAGTAGCTGCATTTGTTCTTGTTGTTTCAATTTTATACAGCGACAACACCTTTAGAATTCCTTAGGTACATACCATACAACAATAAGGTACTGTGAAATTTCAAACGAAGACTATAGAAAAAAAAAAAAAAGAATGCTTACTATTTACCAGTTAAGAACAGACTTTTTGACCACATCTTAAGTGTATTTTGCACTATGAGTTTGTTTCCAGTTGTTCACACAGTACATTTCTAGATTAATTTTAACAGCAAATATGGATTGTGTGCAAAAATGCAGTCATAACAGAAATTTTATCTTTTGAGAAAACCCCTTTAAAATGACCAGCATTATACATATCTTACACTAAAATATTTAATTCCAAATTCATTTTGAGATGGAGGGTGAATAAAGCAAGATTGCCCCCTACTGACTACAGGGACACGGCTCATGCTATTTAAAATGACTACAAACAATATATAAGGCATTATTAATACATCACAGACTTGATTGCGAGAGCTTTTTCAAACATTAACCACTAATGATTCAATGATTACAGAATTCTGCAGTAACTATTAAAATTTTACACCTAGGAACAAATAGAGAGAAACGATCCTTTTCAACAGTACTTTATTTTTTTAAAGCAGGTGATTAGTCCTCTGTGTTCCGCATCTTGATTCACTTCCTGCAGGTGTTCTCAAGCTTCTTGAGAGAGAATTCATAAACGCAGGAAGGCCTTTGCCAGAAAACACCTGCCAGAGGAGGATATTGAATATTGAAACTAGTTAGCTTGCTATTTTGGCTGACAGAAGGATGTAGTCGCGAAAGAAGGCAGGATGTTCAGAAACGTGTTTTGACATCGTTTTAAGATTACTATATACTGACATCATAGTATTCCATAAACATTAACATTTCAGTTCTCAAAGTTCTCAAAGCCTCCGGAACTAGAAAGAACTACAGTGCTTTTTCCAAGAACCCATGCGGTCAGAAGTCTGTCTCTCCAAACCTCCTAACGGAAGAACAGAATGGAAGCAGCACTTCTTAATCCCATATTTAACCTGGTCGGAAATGATGGAAAAGTGGGACAGAGAAACAGAATTCAAGTTCTGAAAACTACTGTTTATTCTGATAATTCAGCCCATCTCACACAGGGAGGATTTCCAGAGGGGATGTCAATGATGCCCACGTGAACAGCACATGGCATTGGCTAAAAAAACTGGGGCGCTTACAGGTACCACAAATACATTGTTTTTGGTGTTTCCAGATTTTTTTGGGGGCGGGGGGAGCCATAATGTGCGTGTGTTTGCCGCAGAGACAAAGACAGTGAGAGGGAAAGTGAGAAATCACCCCCCAGGGGATGAATGTCACACTGCAATCCCTTCTCCTCCACTCTCCTCTTGTGATCTTGGGCACACACACATGCCAGTGTGAATTTCAAGCCACCAGATCTGGAACTGGAACTGCCACCGGCCACTTGGGAGTCCAGCTACATAACAACTGCTATGCCATCTGCTGGCCCCTACAAATATTTTAATATAAAGTTTCTTAAAAACCCAATGTATTTTTTGGTCGTGTTTCTCTAAAATAATAAATTTATATAGTCCCAAACTAATTTTATGAAAGGAATATACATAACCGAAATAAATGCTCTCA
Organism: Tupaia tana; assembly: GCA_026018925.1. Lineage (NCBI taxonomy): Eukaryota > Metazoa > Chordata > Mammalia > Scandentia > Tupaiidae > Tupaia > Tupaia tana. The sequence continues at coordinate 29,146,552 of JAKSZU010000014.1, read as the reverse complement.
AAATAGTGCCCATACATGTTATTAAATGCAGTTTTTATTTAATAATTTGACATGTTTCTGTACTGGCACAGTAATTTGTCTTCGGTTCTTGTGGAAGTAACTCGGGAAAAGCTGCACATACCTCTCCGTAGTCATACTGAGAGGAAAGGCTGATGTGATACATCACTGAGAAACTACTTCGTGGTCCCTGGCGCCAAGGAAGAGCTGGGTGGGCGCATGTATCACCCGTTAGCTCACTTCCCCAGCACTCCAAATTACTATAAAAGCCACAAGAAATTATTTTATATCTTTTCTGATTAAACTACTGCATAAACCTTTAAAAAGCTGCCAAAATGGAAAGAATCTACAACACTGGAGAAATTAACATATTTTTAAAAAACTGTCAACATATTTCCAAACTCTGAATTCAGTTATGTTTTGATTTGAAGTAAACTGATGATACTGATACAGGGGCAGCTTTTCTTTAGATTGAGAGAAATAGAGAGACTGAAAGCCCTCGGAATGTGTACAGGCATCAGAGAGAGACACAATAAGATAAAGAACTCTAAAAGCTAAGCAGACGCAAAAAGAAAACTGGTAGATCCATGTTCAGTTAGATTTCTGCAGTGAAGTCAGGTCCATTACAAGCCTACTTTCAGGGACTGTCTGATGGATGAATATATATATATTTACATATATATATTATATATATGTGTAATATATATTATATATATAAAATAAATATACATATAAATATACATATATTTTATATATTTTATATATAAATATATATATTTATATATATATATCCATCCATTTATTTATTTATTTAATTTTGGAGAGGTTTTCACTATAGGGCACGTGCGCTCGCCAGAAAGAGAGAGAGAGACAAAGAGACAGAAAGCAAGAAATCGCCCCCCAGGGGGGATGGCCACACCACAATCCCTTCTCCTCCATTCTCCTCTTGGGATCTTGAGTACGCATGCACACGCGCCCGGCATGAGTTTAAGCCACCGGGTCTGGGACTTGAACCGTGGTCAATTATGTGGGAGTTCAGTGACGTAACCATTATGCCATCTGCTGGTCCCTATTTGTTTTTTTTTTTTTTTTTTTTTTCAACCATAGGGCACATGCGCTTGCTGGGAAGACAGAGAGACAGAGAGAAGGAAGTGAGAAATCACGCTGTAGAGGGATGACTATGCCATAGTCCTTCCTCTTCTGTCTTCCCCCTGGGATTCAGGGTGCACATGCACATGCATCTGGAGTGATTTTTCAGGTTGCTGGATCTGGGACTTGAACTGCAGCTGGCCATATGGAAATCCAGAGCTTTAGCCACCATACCATCTGCTAACCCCTCTTTATTTATTTTTAAATTCTAAATACTGCTGTAAATACCCAAACCCTTAAGGTAGAGCTCTGATTCCTCTCTGAATGTCAGGAATAATTTCAAAACAGCCAGAGTATTAAAGCTGGGCATAATAAACTCTATTATGCCCTCCAATGGGAACATTCAACTATTCCCTGAGGAGGTTTCCAACAACTCCTAAAGTAGACTTCTGAAGCACTATCAGACTTCAAAATTCTCATTAAGGTCCCTCACAATAAAGGAAAACAGAATTTCATGCTCTCTCTCAACCCAGCTGTTGTTACGTACTAGAAGCAAGATGATGAAGGTGTGCAATTCCCTAAACACTCAAATCTCCTTCTAACTTAAGAATCACGGAGACCAATGGGTGTGATACAGAAACTCAGAGTTACCAATAAATAAAAGAAGAAACCAGCATCCTTTGTAAGGACTTAGGGGAGGTGGTGTGGTGGTTAAATCACTGGACTCCCATATGGCTGAGAATGGTTTGAGTCCCAGATGTGGAGGCTTGCTTCCTCACTTTCTCTCTATAGATGTATATCCTCTATAGGTGAATGTATGTGCCCTATAGCAACATTTTAAAAATTAATATCAAATAAGATTAAATAATTCTTAAAAAAACAACAAGAAGGACTTAGTAACAGGAAATACTAATTTTTGAATCTTTGGTAATTAGAGTTAAACCTAAGGCTAACTATAAATCACAATCAGACACGTGGACGAACGATGACAATGGTAACTGAATAAAGGTACACAGGACATCTGATAAACTTCTTTAAATCAGGATGTCCTCGGGCCTGTGGCCTGGTGGTTAAGGGAGCCAGAGCCCATATGGCCAACTCAGAATTTTGAATCTCAGCTCCTGCAGCTTAAAAAATATGCCAGCCATGTAAGCACATGTGTCCAAAACCCAGACAGGATGGCGAAATGGAAAAGCAACTACAATACAAGCATGCCCTATTGAGAGTGCTTTCTCCCCCTTTCTCTGTCTCTGTTTCTTTCTGGTGAGTATGTGCACTTTCTGGTAAATTAAGGGAAAAAAAAAAAAAAGAAAAGTGGTATCAATGTCCGTCTTTGTGACTAAATTCAAATTCAAGACATGTCACTCCCTTTTGAAATTGCAATAAGGTTCCTCCTCCTCTTAAAACACACAAGTATACACTACTTTGAAGAATATGACTTCAATGCAAGCCTATTTCATAAACTATCTGTTACTTTAGTAAGTACTTCAGTAAGTACATTTAATACCATATAAAAATGCTTAATATAGGGACCAGCAGTTAGTGTAATGGCTATGTCGCTGGACTCCCACACAGTTGACCGCGGTTCGAGTCCCGGACCCGGTGGCTTAAACTCACGCTGGGCACGTGTGCATGCGTGCCCAAGATCCCGAGAGGAGAATGGAGGAGAAGGGATTGTGGTGTGGCCATTCTCCCTGGGGGTGATTTCTCGCTTTCTATCTCTCTGTCTCTGTCTGTCTGGCGAGCGCACGCGCCCTATAGCAAAAACCTCTCCAAAAAAAAAAAAAAAAATGCTTAATATAGTAAATGATAACATGGCGAAATCATCAGTGTAAATGTCTGATATGTTTATTACACCATGCTTGAAAAAACTTTTGTTACATTCAAGAAGGTCGTATTATTCTGTTGCTTAAAGGTTTCCAATGATAACCTGGCAAATTAAATATGGTGCTTTATTTTCTTGAGGGATACATCCTGCAACCAGCCTCGGCCCTCAACATCGAGAACCCCACATTTAGTAGATATGAACTATACTACCCAACAGTGACGACAGAACAAATTGATGATAATTAGGCTTACGCTGAGCCAACACATTACTGGGTTTAACAGGTAGTGCAATGAACTTAACAGTTCTACTGCACGTCCGCTTAGTGCTCAAGAAATATGAGAGCACGGCTTCAACCTGCCTTTCCAGCCCTGATCCGCAATGCTCCTTTATGCTTCCGTCAAGCTGTAGACTTCCCCAAGCTCTAGACTTTCTTGCCTCGACTTCCGTTCCTCATTCTGCCATAGGTGATCTGGAAATTCTCCCCACATTATGCAGTGTCCACTGGCTGAAATTCTACTCCTAGAAGGCTTCTCTCACCCTGGCCACCCGCGGTCTTTACAGAGCCTTGTCAGAGGCCTCCAGGTGGACTGGCCTCTAGGTGGCGTTCAGAATCTGCTCTAGGAACCATCCAGACTTCTAAAGCCCCAAGGAACAAAGAGCCAGTCCACGAAGGCCTACCAGATGTGTCACCAGAGAGGTCTCTCTCTGGTGTACTCCTTCTAGAGTCCCTACCTCTCCCTTTAGGCAGCTACTGATAGAAGATGGAATCAGCCTCTGAGCAAAACCAAAATCAAAGCAGCGCCGTGACAGGGCTTGTCCTCCGATCTAGGCAAGGGAATGGTCCTTTCTCCCTACCTTTCCATAGGTCTAACTCACCTCATCACTACCGTGATGACATCAGGGTATGGACTAGAACAAGGGCACCAGGAAAACCTCCTTGACTAGCTTTGAGAGAAAGAAGCTTTGATGGGCGGGGCCAGCAGGTGACATGGTGGTTAGGACACTAGATTCCCACATGGTCAGCTGTGGTTCTGAGTCCCAGACTTGATGGCTTGCAGTCGCACTTTTCCTTTCCCTCTGGTCAGTTTTTTTCTTTTTTTTTCTTAAGAGAGATTTTTGCTATAGGGCGTGTGCGCTCACTGGAGAGACAGAGACAGAAAGCAAGCAATCACCCCCCAGGGGGATGGCCTTGCCACAATCCATTCTCCTCTTGGGATTTTGGGAATGCATGCACATGCACCCAAAGTGAATTTTAAGTCGCTGGGTCCAGTACTAAAATTATGGTCAACTATGTGAGAGTCCAGTGACACAACCATTATGCCATCTGCCGGTCTCGTAATTTTAAAAATAATAACAATGAATAATGCCTAAAAAAAAAAAAAGTAGCAGCCCCAATGGGCTTGTTAGTAGCTCAGGCAAAATGAGTTCTTAAATACCCTACAGTTGATCCTGGCTCTGGGCTTTAGGGGCCCTACATAGTTAGAGGAGAATGACTGGGCCTCAGGGCACCTTCTTAATGTTGTCTTCGGGAACTGGTGCTACAGTGTGTACTGAGGCTTCAGAATTTCACAGTCTATCCAGCAGCTCAAGAGCTCAGCATCCTACCTCCCTGAGGACTGCTAAGACTCCCAAGTTCTCTCATCAACAGCTTTCCACAGAACCCCTAACTAACCTAGAAATTGCTAAAAGATAGGGATCGTGTCCTCCATACCTCTTCCCCCATAGACACACTCTCACTCTAAAGCTGAATGGAAACCTGCAACGTATCACATGATTACACTGGGACTAGAATAACATTTTTTCTTTAATACCTTTAATAAATAAAGAGAACTCTGGTCCTGGGGAGATTTGAGAAAGTTTCTGGCATCTTCCGAACTTTTGCATAATTGATAAATCCTCTGAGAAACAGGAGAAAACCTAATTTAAAAAAGAAAAGTTAAGAATGAATTTATAATTGTCACATTAAGTCTACTCCCCAGAAATATCCCTCCCAACAGCAAAACATCATTTTTTTGTTAAAGGATTCAGAAGACGAGCGATTCCGGCCCACCCACAGTGGTGGTAGCATGCGTTAGCTGACACTGCAACTTGAGTTAAAAGCGAGCTGTGTGGCATAGACTTGGGAGGCTAAGGCCACAGGGTGTATATCAAGGGCCTGTCTAAACAGACGACAGCAACGAAACAGGAGCAGTTCCCTCTAGAACTGTCAGAGGATTTTGTACCAAATTATCCATTCCTCAGTAAGAAGCCATGATCTCAATAGTCAAAGTCCTTTTAGCACACTCAGAATCTAATTGCTCTTAAAAAAGAAATTAAAAATAAGACAAGATTGGGTACCAGCAGGTGGTGTGGTGGTTGAGGTACTGGACTTCCCACATGGCCGGCCGCGGTTCAAGTTCTGGACCTGGCAGCTTGCTTTCTCATTCTCTCTCACTCTCTCTGTCTCTGTCTCTGTCTCTTTCTCTTGTGAACCCATGTGAAATAATAATGATAATAATAGATAAAATAATTATTTAAAAAATAAATAAATAAGACAAAGCATGGGCCAGAGGTGGCACAGTGGTTAAGGTGATGAACTCTCACATGGCAGACTGTGGTTCAAGTCCCGAACCTGGTGGCTTGCTTTCTCACTTTCCTTTTCTCTCTCTCTCTCTCTCTGGTCAAATTAAATAATAATAATACATACAATTATTATTTTTTAAAATTAATAAAAAATAAGTGAGTGCATGGTGGTTAAAAGTTGCTGGATCCCACATACGCAGTTTGAGTTCTGGACCCCATGGCTTGCAAAACATTCTGGGCATGTGTGTGTGAAGCCCAAAATCCTGAAAGGAGACTGGAGAAGAAGGGACTGTGGAGTAACTATCTCCTCCTAAAGTTGCCTTCTTACTTTCCCTCTTTCAGGTGCGCGTGCATACCCCATGGCAAAACCAAAAAAAAGATGGGGCCAAACATTTACATTTGGAAGCCTCACTGAGGAGCAGATCAAAATCTACCTACTGCTTTCCAAAAAAAGTATTCCAAGATAATTACAAAATAAATACAATAATGAAAAAGAGAGGGGTCATAATTGTTTTTCTTAAGGAAAAATGTTCACCTTTCTTGTGGAATGTTTCTGTTGACAGTACATAACGCTGTCCGCTAGATGTCAGGCTTCCCTTACCTAGTACACTACAGCAACTCTATTCTCTACAGTTAGTAAGACTGACTTTGTGTGACTACACCAGAATTCATACATTCCCAGCACCTCTTGAAACAGCCCGTGGAGAGGCGACGTGCCCCCACAGTGGAGGCTCAGACACTCCTGGCCTCCTTCAGATGCCCCCTGAATCTTAAGCATATTTTAAAAATATCTTCATTGACATACAATTTACATAACACAGAGCTCACCCATGTATACCACTGGGTTTTAGTGTTTGGAGAGTTGTGCAATCATCACCATAATCTAATTTTTGAGTATTTTCACCCCTAAAAAACCTGCACACATATTAGCAGTCACTCCCATTTGCCTGCCCCCTCCTCCCCTTCCCCAGCCCAGGCAACCACTAATCACACCCGGGAGGCACTCAAAAGTCTATCTGGTGCGGGACCAGCAGTTAGCGTAATGGCTATGTCGCTGGACTCCCACGTAGTCGACCACGGTTCGAGTCCCGGACCCGGCGGCTTAAACTCACGCCGGGCGCGTGTGCGTGCGTGCCCAAGATCCTGAGAGGAGAATGGAGGAGAAGGGATTGCGGCGTGGCCATCCCCCCTGGGGGGTGATTTCCTGCTTTCTATCTCTCTGTCTCTCTCTGTCTGTCTGGCGAGCGCACGCGCCCTATAGCAAAAACCTCTCCAAAAAAGAAAAGAAAAAAAAAAAAAAGTCTATCTGGTGCTGGAAGCCTTCGGACACAGACAGTGGAACTGACTTTTGGCAGTAACTGTGAGCTGTCAGTGCTGAGCTTGATGAACACCGTCTTATCTGGCGCCACAAGCAGTAAGTGACTACAGAGCAGAGGTCGCTGCCCCAAATGCTAGGTCAAGGGGGTCCCAGCGAACTGGAGAGCACAGACTTGTACGGAGGGGACAGTTCCTACTCAGTCCCAGCCGACGAGTGCCAATATGGGAATGCCCCCTTTGCTACTATTCCAATGCTTAAGAACAGTACAACAAGCCAGATGCTATATGAGAAAAGTAATGATCTTTAAATGTTGGCAACTAATTTAAGAAAAATTTTTTTAAATAACTGAAGCACAAACAAGCCATAAATAGGCTAGATGTCGCTCGTGAGCTACCAGCTTGAGAGGTCTGCACATGCTCATAGAAGAAATTGTAAAATTGGTTCTCTTCAGAAGAGAAGTTCTGAAAATGACCCAAAAAAGGGCCGGCAGGTGATGTGGTGGTTAAGGGTACTGGCCTCCCACATGGCAGACCGTGTTTCAAGTCCTGGACCTGGCAGCTTGCTTTCTCACTTTCTCTCTCTCTCTCGCTTGCTCGCTCACTCTGTCCCTCTCTGGTCAAATTAAAATAAATACATAAATAAATAAATAAAATAAATAAATTTTTAAAAATCCTTTGATGATTAAAAAAAAAAAATCTCACAATCACATGTTTAAAAGAAAAGAAAATGACCCAAAGATTGAGTGCAAATGCACGAGTGTAGCCAGAGTTTCACCAAATTTTCTTTCCAAGTAAATGGTACATGGCAAGAATGATCAATGACAAAGCATTAAAAATCCATCTCCCGAGACCAGCAGTTAGCGTAATGGCTATGTCACTGGACTCCCACGTAATCAACCGCGGTTCGCGTCCCGGACCCGGTGGCTTAAAACTCACGCCGAGGGCGTGTGCGTGCATGCCCAAGATTCCGAGAGGAGAACGGAAGAGAAGGGATTGTGGTGTGGCCATCCCCCCAGGGGGTGATTTCTCGCTTTCTGTCTCTCTGTCTGTCTCTGTCTGTCTGTCTGACGAGCGCACGCGCCCCATAGCAAAAACCTCTCCAAAAAAAAAAAAAAAAAAAAAAAACCCATCTCCCATCAAACTTGAATACAGGGGAAAAAAAATCCTTTAAATTTTCTTAAATTATTTATGCTGGAAGCCAGCAAATGGCATAGCGGTTATGTCGCTGGATTCCTACATGGCCAACCAGGGTGTACCTTGAAACTCACACCTTGCACATGTGTGTGCGTACTCAAGATCCCAGGAGGAGAAGGGATTGTAGCACAGCCATGCTCCTGGGGGAGGGGAGAGTTTCTAGCTTTTGTCACTCTTTCTGTCTCTGTAACAAGCACACATTCCCTATAGCAAAAATCTCTTTAAAAAAATTATGTATGCTAGAAATAATCAACCTGAAAATATGCTTAATAGCACCTTTTTGATCCATTCAGGATTTGGTTCGACTTTAGTTTTGGGGCAAAAAGGGTGGGCTTAGCCTTTCTCTTTCTCTTTTTATTTGGAGAGGTTTTTTCTATAGGGCACGTGCGCTCAACAGAAAGACAGAGACAGACAGAGAGACAGAAAGCGAGAAATCACCCCTCGGGGGGATGGCCACACGGCTATCCCTTCTCCTCCTGGGATCTTGAGTACGCACACACATGTGCAAGGCGTGAGTTTCAAGGTACTCTCTAGTTGGCCATGTGGGAATCCAGCAACATAACCACTACGCCGTTTGCTGGCTTCCAGCATAAATAATTTAAGAAAATTTAAAGGATTTTTTTCCCTTTATTCAAGTTTCATGGGGGAAGGATTTTTAATGCTTTATCATTGATCATTCTTACCATGTACCATTTACTTGCAAAGAAAATATGGTGAAACTCTGGCTACACTCGTGCATTTGCACCCAATCTTTGGGTCATTTTCTTTTCTTTTAAACATCTGTTTGTGAGATATTTTTTAATCATCAAAGGATTTTTTAAAATTCTCCTCTTGGGATCTTGGGCACACACGCACACGCGCCTGGCATGAGTTTAAGCCACTGGGTCCAAGACTCAAACCGCGGTCCACTACATGGGAGTCCAGCGACATAGCCATTAGGCTAACTGCTGGTCCCTAGCCTTTCTCCTAAAGAGACAGGTTAGTAGGAAACCCAAGAAACCATTCCTCCTAAGTTACTTTCCTGTAGATCATTTTTATTAAACAATTTTCCAATGATCAAGGGAGGAAAAGAAAATCACTTTGTCTCTTTCCTTAGAATTCCAATCATCACTGGAACAGTGGAGTAAACAAGGCAATTGGGCAGGTGGGGGGATGAAGAATAAATTGTATTTTCTAAGTAAAATTTAGAGCCTGTGATGCCTGGCTCTGCCAGCCTAGGCAAATAAGATCTGAATCTACTGTGTACCTGAAGACCTGGGTGCTAGGCTGTGCTGGCCAGACCAGTAACATCACTGCCACCACGGATCTTAACTAAGGAGGCGACAAAAAGGTTCAAAAAGCAGCTGGGAAACAATGTCACAAAAGCACAGCAAAGCAGTCACACCGTCTTTAATAGTTATAAGATGGCCCTGCGACTGCTTTGTAGAAATGCCAATGATGATGGCCTCGTTTATGGTATCATGCACATTTTCCTTACAAAGAATGAACAAGCCAACGTTAAAAGTAAGCCAACCCAACGTTCATTTCTTTGTTTTAATGCCTAGGGAATAAAGTTTTCATAATAGAGTAAAACATTATCTGAAGAAAAACAACCTAAAAAAACCTCCTCTTAAATGTAAGACAATTCTTGTTCTCATCAATGGTGAACTAAAGAATGGAAGAAATGCCACAGTGGTTCCTTCAGAAGTTGTATTTAGTTAGACTGCACATTTTCTGTTTTCTACTGATGCAGATAGATCCAGCCAATAGTGAGCCACGTAGAATTGGTTACACTAGGGGCTGGCAGGTGGCGTGGTGGTTAAAGACACTGGACGCCCACATGGCTGACCACAGTTCAAGTCGTGGACCTGACAGCTTGCTTTCTCACTTTCTCTTTCTCTGTATCTCTAGGTCAATAAATAAATAAATAAATAAATAAATAAATAAATAAAGTTAAATAAAATAATTCTTTTTTAAAAAATAATTGGTTACACTACAACTATAAGTAATTTGAGGTTTGAGTCGTGAACCCTTTGTGTCAGTAATTCACAAGCGAAAAAAAAAATTCATAGTATAATTATCTTAAACTCCACTGATCACATGAGGCCACAGTATTTATAAATGGGTTAGGAAAAACTTACTACCACAGAGAAAGGTTTTATTAACATGTATGCTGTTATTAAGATTGGTTACAAGAACCTAATCTAGAAGGAGATATTTTTTAAATTACAATTATTGATGATTAACATATTATAATTGTAACAATGAGATAAAGTTTTCTAAAAACACTTTTACTTGTAATAGTTTTCTCTCCTCTTCTTACATTAAAAGCACTTACCTAAAACCAAGAACACCCACCAGAGCCAGTACTGACCATCAAAGTATCCAGGGAAATAGGTGGAAAACTGAAAAATAAGGCAAAACACTTTGTAGCAGCTTAACAATTTCACACTGTAACTTAAGGGCACACACAATATGAGACTTTATTATACCAACGCTGTCATTCAGTCCCTGATAGTTTAAAATGTAAGTGGAAAGTCCTTTATGCATTACTGATTTAAAATGCTTACAACAAATTCAAATATATTCTCTTTCACAGAAAAGCAATCTTTAAATATGATAGCTTTCAGCTTTGTGAACTCTTCATTTTGAAAGTATACAGAATATAGTTGTTTTGTGAAGACCTATTTTTGGGTCCACATAATAAATGCCCTTCTAAAACCGACTTCCATAATAGTTCCATTTTGCTACCTCAATGCCAGGAGCATTTGTTCAGCTGGTTTCAGCGCCCTCTGTTCTGACTTGACCCTGGGCCCCTGCCAGCAGCCTAGCCTTAACCTTGGAAACTTGACATGTGCCTCATGGTAATCCCATCCCCTTGCCAGACTGCTTTAGGGATGGGCACAGACTGTCATTCTGGCCAATGGAAACTGAGGGCTTCTGAGAAGGTTTCCCTGTTCTAAAGGAAAAGGGGAAGAGAAGAAATAATGCCCTTTTGTTCAGCGTGTGTGCTTCCAGCGCACACCTCAAACAGCTACCGTTTACCCCCCTCAAGCGAGGGGGGACTACAGCCGCACTGAACTGTCAGCTGTCCCTGACGATGTCTGTGAACCACTGATTACTAACCTCTAGAATTTGTTTTCATAGGAAATGAACTTTTCCCCCATTTTGATTTCTAAGTAATTTTGAGGAAGGTTTTCTATTAGCTCCAAAGCAATCCTAGGGGCTGACTGATGGCATAGCAATTACATTGCTGGACTCCCACATGGCCGACAATGGTTCGAGTCCTAGACCCAGCAGGTTGAAACTCATACCGGGCACATGTGTGTTGAGTGCCCAGGATTCTGGGAGGAGAATGGAGAAGGGCTTGCAGTGTGGCCATACCCCACAGGAGGTGATTTCTCACTTCCCTCTCACTATCTCTTTTTATCTCTCCCCAAGTACACATACCCTAAGGCAAAAACTTCTACCAAAAAAAAAAAAAAAAGGAATCCCAGGGGCTAGCAGATGGTGTACTGAACTTCCCACATGGCTAACCATGATTTGAGTTCTGGACATGGTGGCTTGCTTTCTCATTTTCCTCTTTCTCTCTCTGTCTCTGGTAAGCACATGTGCACTACAGAAAATGTAAAAATAATAAAAAGAAATTAAGTTAAATAAATAATTCTTAAAAAAAAAAAGCAATCCTAACTGATACAAGTTGACTCATTTGATTCAGTTTTAAAGAGTAGTCTATTAGGGACCAACAGTTAGTGTAATGGCTATGTCACTGGACTCCCACATAGTCGACCGCGGTTTGCATCCCGGACCCGGTGGCTTAAAACTCACACCGGGCACGTGTGTGTGCGTGCCCAAGATCCCGAGAAGAGAATGGAGAAGGGATTGTGGCGTGGCCATCTCCCCTAGGGGGTGATTTCTCACTTTCTGTCTTTCTGTCTCTCTGTCTGGCGAGCGCACATGCCCGATAGCAAAAACCTCTCCAAAAAGAAAAAGAGTAATCTATTAGAGGGACCAGCAGATGATATGCACTGGCTATGTCGCTGGACTCCCACGTAGTCAACTGCAGTTCGAGACCCAGACCTGGTGGGTTAAACTCACACCGGGCGCATGTGCGTGCATGCCTAAGATCCTGAGAGAAGAATGGAGGAGAAGGGATTATGGCATGGCCATCCAGCCCCTGGGGGGTGATTTCGCACTTTCTATCTCTGTCTCTCTGGCAAACGAACGCATCCTATAGCAAAAACCTCTCAAAAAAAAAAAAAAAAAAAAAAAGAGAGAGAGAGAGAGAGAGAAAATATTAATAATAAATAAATTTTTAAAAAAGAGTAGTCTATTAGCTTAAAAAAATACTGGCAACTAAGTTTTACTTGTTTTCTCTGAAGATTTGGTGTCCAAGTTTAACTAAAGTTTGAGAATTAAAATATAGTATTCTATGTCTTAATAAACTTAACAGTTAAGATTTACAGAAGAGGGACCAGCAGATGGCATAATGGTTGCCTTGCTGGACTCCCCTCATGGTCGACACAATTCCAGCCTCAGACCTGGAGGCTTGAAACATGCGTGCCCAAGATCCTGAGAGAAGAATGGAGAAGGAACTGCGGTGTGACCCTGCCCCCTGGTGGGGGTGATTTCTCACATTCTGTCTCTCCGTCAAGCCCAGGCGCTCTACAGCAAAAACCTCTCTCTCTTTAAAAAAAAAAAAAAGAAGAATTTAAAACTTTTTAAAGATTTTTTTGCTTCAGGGCATGTGCACTGCACTCCCCAGAGTCAGTGAGAGGTGAGTGAGGAATCACCGTGGGGGGCAGGGAGAGGAGGCAGGTCACACCACAATCCCTTCTTCATTCTCCTCAGAATTTGGGGCAAGCTCACACACATGGTCAACATGTTTTTTTTTTTCTTCTTTTTTAACATTTTGTAATCAGTTGTGGTCCACCATTTCAAACCTTTTATTTATTTATTTTAAGTTTTTAATTTTTAAATTAAGATTTATTCATTATTATTTTTTAAAATTTGCTATAGGGCATATGCACTCATGGGGCAGGGGGGACAAGAAAGTAAGCCACCAGGTCTGGGGCTTAAACCATAGTCGGCCATGTGGGAGCCAGCACCTTAACCACCATGCCACTTGCTGGCCCAGAATTAATACTTTTTAAAGGACTGAGTTCTTAACCTAAACTCCATGTTTTAGACGGATACATACTAGCTGTCTAGTAGGAAAGCTTCTACCTTTCATCCTATTCTCAAAGGATTCTAGGGTCCAGCAGATGGCATAATGGTTTTGTTATTGGACTACCACCTGGCCAACCACAGTTCGAGTCCCAGACCTGGCAGCTTGAAACTCATGCCAGACGGTGTGTGCTTATGTGCCCAAAATCCTGCGAGGAAAATGGAGAAGGATTGTGCAACATGGCTATCTCCCCTGGGAGGTGATTTCTCACTTTCTGTCTGCTGTCTCTCCAGTAAGCTCATACACCGTATAGCAAAAATTTCTCTTAAAAAAAAAAAAAAAAAGGATTCTGACATCCTAATAATGTTAACAACTGCTTTAGAATAAGATGAAATTACTTTGAGAAACTACAGTGTTCAATCAATATCCATTAATTAGATAAGACTACCAATTGATGATGAATAAATCTGTTTAGTCTAGAAGATTAACAAGAATAAACTTATCTGAAATCAGAAGATATTTTCAAGGCCTAGATCTTTTTACAACTTTATTTGATGCAATTTTAACTGACTGGTACCTCCCAAGTTACTGAAGATGTGTATCTCTAATTTATATCATTTAGGCTGCTAAAGGAGTAGCACTTGCTAAGCAGCTTTGTTTCCCCAAACATTTTAGCATAACCGATTCTGGAAGGGAGAGAGGAAAGGAGAAAAGACGAGAGGGAAGAACAACAGTAGAATAAAATCTCAGCCCACTTCGGTGAGACCCCAAAGAGGTGATATCCCTCCTTTTATTATAAAAAACAGTTCCAGGGCTGGCCCTGTCGTGCAGGAGTCCAGCACTGAGCAGGAAGCTAGATCCTACGCCTTCTCCCTTTTCTGCACACGCGTGTGCACTCTATCATGAATAAAACTAAACAGTGAGGCATGCACACATACTGTCATAGAACATTCAAAATAGAAGAAAGTAGCTGCTGAACACCCTGTAGGATAGATCAACATTCACTAGATCTGACTACAAAAGGTGCATGTATGGTCCACCTGCAATTTATTTTTTTTTAAGGTTTTTGCCATAGGATGTGTGCACTCGCCAGAGAAAGAGAAAGTGAGAAACCACTCCGCAGGGGTGATGGCCACGCTGCAATCCCTTCTCCTCCATTTTCCTCTTAGGATTTTTGGGCACACACGGTAAATGTGATTTCCAAGTCGCCAGGTCTGGGGCTCAAACCATGTGGGAGTCCAGCACCTTAATCACCTTCTGGCCCCCTGCAACTGATTTTAATTCTACTTCATCATAAAAGCAAAACCAAAAATCATTTAAAATGCAGAGATAACTAAAAAGAAAAATCAAATATTCAAAATCATTCTAATTATTGTCACTCTACAAAGTCTATCTTTTCTATTGTACAACTTACCCTGACAATCAGGATCCACTTAATAAGAGAGAGACCAAATCCTGAAATGGCCCCATACCTTCCTGCAGCTGAGGTGGTCAGGCAGAAGGACAGGAAAAACCCAATCCAGTTAAAAAGGAATGCCACTGTAAAGCAAAGGGGACGAAGATGTCAGACATGTCCTATTACACAAGGACCTGGAGTGCCCTTTACACCTACCTCCAGTTAAATGCCTTTCCCAAGGGTGAAAGGTACTCTGCCCACTACCACTTCTCACTTCACCTCCCCCAAGACATTGTCCTGTCTTCCCCCAGGAAACAAACAAGACGGTATCCTCTCTAGATTTGAGCTTTCTACACTATTATATTCAGTGCTATTCACTTTCAAAATTCCTTAGCATCCATCGAACTGTATCCTTATGACCTGTGCTCTTCACTGTGTGCATTATATGTCAGTAAATAAAAATAAATGTCTTGAATATTAAATTAATGCCTCCAAATAACCTGATTCAAGCCACTTATCCTGCTCTTGGAGTTGTGACAGCTTATACAATATCACCTCTTAAAGCATCACATTTCATTTATCTTTTTAATACAGCAAATGAAAAAGTACACTGAACTCAGAACATTCCAGTAAAAGGCACTAAACAAATATAACGTATCACTATATTAGTTCAAATAGTTTTTAAGTCAGTCAGATTCACCCACAACCCAAGGCACTCTGGTTTGTAGGAAGTGGCTTTCCTACATATATATACTTACTGAAAAAAGTTAACATGAAGATTCCATCATTTCCTATCCTCAGCTGGTCAGCATCATCAAAATCATCCCGACCCACAAAATCCTCATCCTAAATGAAAAGAATAAGGTAAATTCATAATAAATTATTTCTAGACAAAGGAAAGACATCAAGAAAAATGAAGGGGCAAAAGAGAAAATTTATTGTTCTGGCTCAGTAGTCAAACTATAAGCATTAAAGGCACAGTCTGCCTTTAATTTCATTTTCCTTAAAAGTAAAGATATACAACTAGCCCTTGGTATCCACGGGAAATGGATTCCAGGACCTCCCACAGATACCAAAACCCTCAGATGCTCAAGTCCCTTCTATGAAATGGCATATATCTGCATATGTCCTATGCAGGCCTTCCTGTATACGTCAAAGCGCCTTTCTAGATTACTTATAATACCTAATACAATGTAAGTGCCACGTAAATAGTTGTTATACTGTATTTTTTTATTGTTGAGTATATAGGTCTTTTTTTACTGTCTTTTTACCTTAAATATTTTTGATCAAAACAATTATTTTCAATTCACGGTTGGTTGAATTCATTGATGAGAACCCTTGGATACAGAGGGCTGACTGTAATTATGGAAGAAATAGATCTTTCTTCTATCCTCCTAGCTTTCTAAATAAATTTTTCATTTATAACCAAATTTATCTTTAATAATACACCTCAAAAATTTAAAAGTCCACAAAGAACTATTTATTCTTCCTTTGAAAAAATATACATCTCAAAAAAAGAAAATGTACTTACACATTTGGCTCAAATTCTAGACTATCAGTAAAACAGGGCCTGCTAGGGCTAGAATATTAGTAATCCAGAGTCTGTTATGGAAATAAATGGACCAGCTGAAATGCTCTATGAGACATGGGGGTGGGGCAGGCAGGGAAGACAGCATGATCACACATGAAGAGGTCAACGCCGTCTCATTTGAGGTCTGAAACAACGTCACCTCCAATCTTATCAACAGAGAGGATCCTTCAGTCCTAACTTGAAAATGTGATATAGTAGGTCTATAAAGAACATAATTCCAACCAACACCAACACCTGTAGCCTACCTTTTCAACCCATGTAGGTATATTTTGTGCTATTGATAAATGAGAGCCAGCAGGTGACATGGTGGTTAAGATGGCTAAATCCCACATGGCCAATTATGTGGCTTAAGTCCTGAACCCACCAGCTTGAAAAACATACCCGGCACAAGTGTGTGCATGCCCAAAATCCTGAAAAGAGGGAGAAATGGAGGAGAACAGATTATAGAGTAACATGGCAAATTGTACTTACTCTTCCAGGAACCAAAGGGATGGTAGCTTCGGCCTTGGTTCTCTCAGCCTCGTCATAACTGGGCAGTGTGGTGGCCACATTGTAAGAAGGGGGCTTTGGAAACCCAGACTCATCTTTGTAGTCAAAATACGCTATAGCATAAAAGGAAACAAGTGACCATTACTTAATAATTAACTAAATTGAAGGGATAAAAGGATTCCCCTAACTCTGGCAAATAAAACCCTGCCATTCACCTAAGAACGCAGATTTAATAACTGGACCCAGACATGTTTATAAATGAAAGTAAGAGGCTGGGGTGATTTTTAAAGTTATCTAGCTCTCAATTATTTGTAAGCCAGACATATTCCATAACCGTTCCTTTGATCATCATATTGAAGGACAGGGTATTTCTCTTGTTTTTAATTTGCCAGAGGGTGTGGCACTCTTTGGAGAGAGGGAGAGAGAAAACAGGAAAGTACCCCTTCATGGGGAATGGTTACACTGCAATCCCTTCTCCATTTCTCCCTCCTTTTGGGATGCTGGGCATGCACGCATGCCTGGCATTATTTTTTAAAGCTGCTGGGTCCAGGTCTTGAACTGCACAGCTGGCCACGTGGCCCACGCACAGTGTATGTAAGGAGCTGGGCATCACCTCGCCCACCCGGTTACCAACCTGCACTCTCTGCAGAGATGCTGCTGTACGGGGGAGGAGCGTCGCCTGCGGCCTGCTCGGGTTCTCCAGGCTCTTCTTCATTCTGCAACTAAAAAAAGTTCCTATTTTAATGCAAGTATGAGGGCAATGTGTTTAAAAAGCCTTAAAGTGCATGAATTCTTTTTAAAATAATTCTATTCTCAGGAAGTTATTTTATGGAAATGATCAAAGATGCAAAAACGGTAGATATAACTGCTATTGTAGCAAAAATAGAAACAACCTAAATTCCAATCATAGGAGACTTTAAAATAAGTTACAGAACATCTCACAAGGACTTTTTGAGAGAGAGAGACTTTTGCTAGAGGGTGCATGCATTCACCAGAGAGACAGAACGGAAAGTGAGATAATGGGGGCGGGGTGGCCACGCCACACTCCCTTCTCCATTCTCCTCTCGGGGTTTTGGGCACATGCTCACAAGCCCTGCATTAGTTTCAAGTCGCCAGGTCCAGGGCTCGAACTGCAGTTGACCATGTGGGAGTCCAGTAACATAACCATTACACCGTCTACTGATTCCAAGGCCTATTTTTTTAAAAGAATTATTTATTTAACTTTATGTAATTTGACCAGAGAGGGACAGATCGAGAAAGAGAGAAAGTGAGAAAGCAAGCTGCCAGGTCTGGGACTTGAACCACAGTCAACCATGTAGGAGTCCAGCGTCCTTAACCACCATGCCACCTGCTGGCCCGCCCGATCCTGAAGACTATTAAGCAGTCATAAAATACACAAATAAAGAAACTTTGATGATTGAATAGTTATTCATGGTCTACATAAAAAAGTAAATTCACCAAATAAGTTTATCATATAAACTTATTTTTAATAACACAGGTATAGAATGGAAAGAAAAAGTCTAGAATGATAGACATCAACAATTCAACATAGGTATCCCTTGGTAACAGAAGTATAAGGAAATTTTTCCACTGTGTTGGTTATCATGTACATTCCTGTTTTTTTGTAATAAACTTTTACCACTTTGTATAATTTTTTTAATTAGAAAAATAATCTATTAAAACAAAGATAACTCATAAGCAAATCAAGGTTTTACGATATATTGTTTGTGCACAAAAATGAAATCTTTTTTTTTCTTTCTTTCAAAGAATTATTTTAACTTCATTTATTTTTAATTTGACCAGAGAGGGACAGAGAGAGAGAGAGAGAGACACCAGGTCTGGGACTCAAACTGCGGTCTGCCATGTGGTAGTCCAGTGCCTTTAACCACCACACCACCTGCCAGCCCCACAAAATGAAATCTTGAGGCATTTATTAAAACAACATTCTTCTTTTTTTTCTTTTTTTTTTTTTAAGAGAGAGAGATTTTTGCTATAGGGAGCATGCACTCGCCAGAGAGAAAGAGAAAGAGAGACAGAAAACAAGAACTCACCCCCCCACCCCCCGGAGATGGCCACGCTGCAATCCCTTCTCCTCCATTATCCTCTGAGGATTTTGAGCACACATGCACATGTGCCCGGCTTGAGTTTTAAGCTACCAGGTCCGGGACTTGAATTGTAATTGACTACATGGGAGTCCAGCCACATAACCATTATGTTATCTGCTGGTACCTATTAAAACAAAATTCTACCTGATTCTACATGTATTCTCTGTCAATAAATCTCCTTCTTGATCTCAGTAATTTTCTTGCTGGCCAAATATATAATTAGTTATTTTATTTTAAAAGAATTATTTATTTAACTTATTTATTTTAATTTGACCAGAGAGGGACACAGAGAGAGAGAGAGAGGAAGTGAGAAAGCAAGCCGCCATGTCCCGGACTTGAACTGAAGTCAGCTATGTGTGGGTCCAGCGCCTTAAGCAACAGGCCACATGCTGGTCTCTCAATTAGTTATTTTAAATAACTCACACTGAAAGTATGTCTGTTGCTGCTAGTCTAGATAGCTTATCCAAATCAGACTCAAAGAGAGACATTTATTTTTTTCCATTATGACACAGACTATGAATTTAAAGAATGAGTTGGAGCCAGTCCCAGGCTTGGTTGTTTAGGCTGCTGAATCTCACGTGGCCAACTGCATGGTTGGAGTCCCAGACCTGGCAGTTTCAAAAACACATTGGTGTTGTGTTTGAGTACCCAAAATCCCAGAAGGGGGGAGAAGCGGAGGATAAGAGATAGCAGCATGACCATGCCCCATGGTGGGTACTTTCTTCCCCTTTCACTTTCTGTCTCTTCTTCTCTCCCTCCACCCCATCCTGACCCTGCCTGTCTCCCTCTGTAAAAGTAGAAAAAGAAAAAGGATGAGTTGGCTGAAATTGAGGGTCAAACTGTAAAGTAATAACAGAATATTTAAGTTTCTAAATGTATTTATTGCCCTCACCAGAGAAAGAGAGAGAGAAAAAGCACCCCCCCCCCCAAAGAGGTATAGCCCTGCTGTAATCCCTTCTTCTCCATGTCTCCCCATCCTGTCAGGATCTGGGGCACGCATGCGCAAGTGCCCAGCATGGACTTCCAGCCACTGGGGCTGGGATTCAAATTATGGTCAGGCATGTGGGATCCGGCTCTCTATGCATGGTGCTTAATCACTGCATTGCATGGCCAGCCCGTGGACATTCACTGCTGCAAGCCACTGGGGAGCCTGGTCCTAGTTTCAGTACCATCGTGGTACATAGAGTCAGAGGTGTCCCAACATAAAGGACACCTCTAATCCACTACATTGTAACTGACAATCTCAATCTCCAGTCCCTACGCTTTTTCTTTTTTATTTTTTTGGAGAGATTTTCGCTATAGGGTGCGTGTGCTCGCCAGACAGAGAGAGACATTAGAGACAGAAAGTGAGAAATCACCCCCCAGGGGGGATGGTCACGCTGCAATCCCTTCTCCTCCATTCCCCTCTCGGGATCTTGGGCACGCACACACACGCGCCCGGCGTGAGTTTTAAGCCACCGGGTCCGGGACGCGAACCACGGTTGACTACGTGGGGGTCCAGCGACATAGCCATTACGCTAACTGCTGGTTCCCAGATTTCAATTCTTATTACCACCACAACAAAAAGGCTTCATCACTACCCTCACCTAAATAATTCAAAGGATCTTCAACCTAAGTTGATTTTTTTTTCTTTTTTTGGAGAGGTTTTCACTGTAGGACACATGCACTTGCCAGAAAAACAGATAGAGACAGAGAAAGAGAGAAAGCGAGAAATCACCCCCCAGGGGCGATGGCCATGCCGCAATCCCTTCTCCTCCGTTCTCCTCTCAGGATCTTGGGCACGCAAGCACACGTGCCCGGTGTGAATTTAAGCCACCGGGTCCGGGACTCAAACCACGGTCAACTACATGGGAGTCCAGCGACATAGCCATTACACTAACTGCTGGTCCCAGCCCAAGTTGATTTTGAGCAATTGCAGAGCTAGGGCTAGAATTAGGGCCGAGGAAAGGGCAACATTTATTTAAGTCATTCTTGAAAATTCCCTACATTTACTAAGAACGTGGGAGAACAACAAAAACCCTGCTAAGCAAAAAACCCATAATACGAAACTCTAAATTGTAAGATTTCAACATGAATCTCATAATTCATACAAAAAAAGCATGTGAAAAATAATACTGCGCTACCCAATAAAGTTGCCAATATTTACACTACTTGATTGTGTTTTGGACTTGATCCTATTTAAACAGCAAGAAAACTCTTAAGTCCCTTCTTTAAGTTATTAACAACAAACCACAGAAAATCCTAGATCCATACCTAAATTTTAGCTTTTAAACGTTATTTACTAGTTCTAATTTTAGTCAATTCCTAAAACTTTTACCTTAAAAATGTAATCTGCAAACCTCTCATTACCAACCCACTGCTTCTACATACTCTTTAAATCCTGCCAAACGAGACAGTATAATTACTGAAAGTAAACAAACACATTTGTTTAGGTAAACAACTGAGTATGCCATTTTTCTCTGTTGCTCAAAAATAGCCAGAAAGTTTGTGAGGACAGTACCTGTTTTATTGTATACAGTATAGTGTAAGTGTAAATTGTGTTATTCTAACATCCTCAAATTATTTACATTCTCTGTTAAATTGCTATTATTAAGGGGGTGACTTTTTATTTGTTTTGTTTTTGCCATAGGGCACATGCACTTGCCGGGGAGAGAGAGAGGAAAAGTGAGAAATCACCCTCACAGGGTACGGCCAGCCTGCAATCCCTTCTCCTCCACTCCCCTCTCATGATTCCGGGCACACATGCACACACGCACACAAGCCTAGCATGTTTTTCAGCCGTGTGGGATCCACCATGCCACCAGCTGGCTGGGGAGGACATTTTTATTAAGTCATCAGGGAAATGTAAATCAAAACCATGAGAGATGACTTCATGCCTACCAGGGTGGCTGTAATTAGAGACAGGTGCCAAGTACACGGAGAAACTGGAACCCTCACACACTGCTGAGTGGGAATGCAAACTGGTACAGCCGCCGCGAAAGACAGTTTGGCAGTTCCTCTAACACAGTTACAATAACACCAGCAATCCCACTCCTAGGTGTATAGCCAAGAGAACTGAAAACATGTTCACATCCAAACTTGTACATGGATGCTAACAACAGCCAAAATATACTCATAATAGCCAAACTGTTTGTCAATATACAGATTTTAAAATATAAGGTACTGGGCAAGCAGGTGTCGTGGTGGTTAAGGCAGCTTGATTCCCACATGGCCAACTGCAACTGGAATCCTGGACCCAGTGGCTTGAAAAATCACACTGGGCCCATGTGAGTGCATGACCAAGATCCTGAGAAGAATATGGAGAAGGGAATGTGGCGTGGTCATTTCCCTAGAGGGTGATTTCTCATTTTTTCTCTCTCTGTATCTCTGTTTCTCCCCTCTCTGGTGAGAGCATGTGCCCTATGGTGAAAACCTTAAAAAAAAAGTATTATTCAAACACTAGAATCTTATGCAGTCAGAAATAAAAAGATAAAGTATTCATATATGCTACAAAACAGATGAACATTTAAAAGATTATACTGATGGGGCTGGTAGGTAGCATGATGGTTAAAGGCACTGGACTCCCACATGGCCGACCATAGTTCGAGTCCTGGACCTGGTGGCTTGCTTTCTTGCTTTCTCTCACTCTCTCTCTCTCTTTCTCTCACTCACTCTGTCTCTCTCTGGACAAATTTAAATAAATAAGTAAATAACATATAAATAAATTTGAATAAAATAATTCTTAAAACAAAAAAAGATTATACTGAGAAAGAACCAATCACAAAAGACCATATATTGCATGCTTCCATTTATATAAAATGTCCAGAAAAAGCAAATCCAGAGACAGAAAGTAGTTTGATGGTTGCCAAGGGCTGAAGAAACAGGGAGAAGTGACGAACTGCTAATGGGCCCAGGTTCCTTTCAAGGTGGTAAAAAACATATTTTGGAATTAAAACTACAATAATGGTTGCATAACCTTGTGAATATGATAAAAATCACTGAGCTGTACACTTTAAAAGGGTGGGCCCAGCCATGGTGACACAGGCCATAGGGTGCTCTGCATGAAACTGGATCCATATGGGAGTCCCTGGGTCCAGATACCAGCTGGTGATCACATACCTGTGATCCTGGCTACCTGGAAGGCTGGGAGGAGAGGAGGGAGGGTAGTGGTGTGGTGTGATGAGACCCCGTTAAAGGCATCCCCCCATAAAAGAAATAAACCTTAAAAATAAATCAAAATAAAAGGGTAAATTTTAAAGTATATAAATTTTAACTAAAAAAAAAGGTAAGAAAATATTTTCTGGCTCAACAGATGACATGGTGGTTAAGGTGCTGGATCTCATGTATCAGTGGTTTGAGTACCAGATCCATTGGCCTAAAAAACCACACAGGGTACGTGTGCTTGATTGTCCAAAATTCCAAGAGGAGAATGGAGGAGTTAGACCAAGGCCAACCCCCTGGGGGGTGATTTCTCATGTCTCTTCCTCTTGCACTCTCCTGAGAGTGCATGCAAAAAAATCTAAGACAAAAAAAGCATTTTCTAATTTTAAAAAAGCAAGCCTATATATATATAAGATACATGTTATTTAAAATGAAACCAAAAATTACTCCAAGTAAGTATCCTCTTGTAAATCATGTCTATACTCCTCAATGGAAAGGAATGGATACTGATCCTACCATTATGCCCAGAGTTTAACACAGAACACATCATTGTGAATGGATAAAAATGGCCAAAAAAACATACTGGGCTGGCCCCATATCCTAATGGCTAAGGGAGTCAGATCCCCACATGGCCATCTGTGGTTTGAATCCTATCCCTATTGGCTTGAAAAAGAAACCAGTCGCATGTGCATGCATGCCCCAAATCCCAACAGGACGGAGCAATGGAGGAGAAGGAATCACTGTGTGACCACACCCTGTGCAGGGGTGCTTTCACCCTCTATCTCTACATCTCGCAGACTCACTAATACACCCTCCGGCAATTTGAAAAGAAAAAGAACAAGCCACATTATAAACTAATCACAGTAAAAAAAAAAAATTATTAATATTCTTCTTTTCTGAAAAGAAAAATATTAAGGTCAAGAGATCAAAAGATAGTTTGGCTAACATCCCATTTTCAAAACTAAAGCACTCTTCTGGCAGAGTAGCACCATGGCGGTTGGCAAGAACAAGTGAGCACCTTACAGAAGGCAGAAAAAAGGGAGCCAAGAAGTGGTTGATCCATCTTTTAAGATTAGTATGCTTGAAAGCAACTGCGATGTTCAATTTAAGAAATACTGGAGACACAATAGTCACCAGAACTCAAGGAACCAAAACCGCATCTGAAAGCCTTAGGAGCCATGTGTTGGAAGTGAGCCTTGTGTGTGTGCAGAATACTGAAGCTACAGTAGAAAATTCAAGCTAATTATTAATACTTGGAATGTTCAAGGCAACTTCCATGGCATGGGTTGTACCCATGCCAAAATGGGTTTTACAGTCAAAAAAACGGCAGACTGGGGCCAGCAGGTTGCATAGTCAACTGCAGTTCAAGTCCCAGACCTGGCAGTTTGCTTTCTCACTCTGTCTCTCTCTCTCTCGTGAGCACATGTGCTCTACAGCAAATTAAATAATAATAATAATAATAATAATAATAAACAAAAATAAATAATTCTTTTAAAAACTTTGCAGACTATGACTGAAGCTCATGCAGATGTTAAGACCACCGAGAGCTATTTGCTTTGTCTCTTCTTGTGTTTTTTTACTACAAATTTCAACAATCAGATATAGAAGGAAGACCTCTTATGCTCAGCATCAACAGGTCCACCAAATCTGGATGATGGAAACCACCACCTGAGAGGTGCACACAAATTACTTGCAAGAAGTGATCAATAAGCTGATTCAAGGGGCCAAGAGATGGTGTGGTGGGTGGGGTGCTGGACTCCCACATGGCCAACCGCCCACCATTCAAGTCTCAGACCTGGTGGCTTGCTTTCTCATTTTCCCCTCCTGTCTATCTCTCTCTAGTGGGTGTGCATACCCTTAGCAAATTGTAAAATGAAAACGATAATAAATTAAATTAAATGATTCCTAATAAATAAATAATAAACTGAATCCAGATAGCAATGAAAAAGTCATAAGACAGGCTTGCAAATCTATGTATCCTCACCACAATGGCTTTATTTGAAAAGTAAAAATGCTGAAGAAGCCCAAGTTTGAAATGGGAAAACTTATGGAACTTCAAGGGAAAGGTAGTACCTTTGGAAAAGCTACTGGTGACAAGGGAGGAGTTGAAGTCCAATGAGCTGATGGATATAAATCACTAATTCAAGAATCTAAAGTTCAGACTTCTAATAGTTATAAATAAAAAGTCCTATTTGTGGGAGGAGGGGAAAAGCTGAAGAATATAATTTTTTTCTACTTCAAGAGTTTAAATAGGGGCCAGCAGATGGTGTGGTGGTTAAGGAGGCTGGACACCCACATGGCCAACTGCTGTTTGAGTTCCAGACCTGGCAGTTTGCTTTCCTGATCTCGCTCGTTCTCCTTCTCTCCCCTCCCCCGTTCCCCTCCCTCTCTGGTCAAATTAAAAATAAATAAAGTTAAATAAAATAATTCCTTTTTAAAAAGAATTATTTATTTAATTCCATTTATTATTATTACTTTTCAATGTGACCAGGCAGATACAGAGACAGAGAGAAAAGGAAAGCGAGAAAGGAAGCCACCAGGTCCAGGACTCGAACTGTGGTCAGCCATTTGGGAATCCAGTGCCCCCAACCACAACGTCACCTGCCAGCCTCCAACAAAATAATTCTTAAGAAAAAAAAAAAAAAAAAAAAAAGTTTAAATAAAAGGTTAGCCCCATAGCCTAGTGGTTAATAGAGTCAGCTCCCACATGGCTGATGATCATGGTTTGAATCCCAGGTCTTATGGCTTGAAAAAAACACCAGGCATGTGTGCAATACATGGAACATGAAACTTGGAAAAGATGGAGAAATAGAGAAAGGATTGCTGCCACTGATGGTGGTGGTGGGGTGCTTCTCTCTCTCTCCCCCTCTCTCTTCCTCTCTCTTTCTGGCAAGTGCACATTACCTATGGCAATTCAAAAACCTATAGCTGAGAGCTTTCTAGGTTAATGCTAAGCTTTAGGTTTGGTCATGATATTATAAAGATTAGGGAAATAAGGAGGGATAACCACTCACTGTTTTCAAATCTGTCTGCCCCAGGACATAGTACCTTTTGAGAAGTATGAGAGTCACACAGTGGTGCACCAGTGAAACACAACACTACGGTAAAACATAGTGCTGTGGGTAAAAACACAGTGCTCTGCGAGGCTGACCCACATGGGAAGGTTCCTGGTTCACATCCAGAGACCTTCCTGAATATGCTAAACACATACTTGCTTATGACCCATGGCTGGCTGAAGCTGGGGGTGGACTGTGACATTAAGGCCCGGTAGCTGGTACATTCACGTGCATATGCACATTCTTGCTTGTGAGAGGAATAAAACTTGGAGAAAAAAAAACAAAACAAAGAAAAAGTAGCATCCAAGCTGTTTAATAACCAACCAGTCCATGTCCTCCATAATGCTGAAAGTCCTATCTCTTCTCAACATCTTGATTTTATAGGAAAATTCAGATTTAGTTCAGAGCCTGAGGGCCTACTTGGAGAAAAATGGAAAGTCCTAAGGAAAAACAAGCTGAAATGGAGACCAAGCACCTGGCTTGTTTCCACTGACTTTGACAAGATGGCAGAAACTGTTTTGTTTACAGAGTAAACAATATTAAATATAGCAGCTAGACTAGACTCATCTAAAAATAATTTATATAATATCTAGTCCATAATTTACATAGAGTGGTAAATCCACTCTGTGCTTTAAAAAGATTCATCCAAGATATGTTCAAGCTCTAAAATAGAAACATGAAAGCAAAAATAAGCTCCTAATTATTCATCATTTAAAATGACACATTAAACAATCCTTTCCAAAAAAAAAAAAAGTTGTCACAACAGAGCACGGACTACAACTAGCATCTATTCAGGAATTCTTTTAGATTTCAAGAACAATTTTCAAAATAATTTGTTCCTATGTATAATCTCCCAGTAGAGATGGAAGGATTCTGGACTTGGCATAGAGAACATTTCTGGCCTCCATTAAGATTTTATACTCAGGGACCAGCAGTTAGCGTAATGGCTATGTCGCTGGACTCCCACGTAGTCGACCGCAGTTCGAGTCCCGGACCCGGTGGCTTAAACTCACGCCGGGCACGTGTGCGTGAGTGCCCAAGATCCTGAGAGGAGAATGGAGGAGAAGGGATTGCGGCGTGGCCACCCCCTCTGGGGGGTGATTTCTTGCTTTCTGTCTGTCTCTCTCTGTTTGTCTGGCGAGCGCACGCGCCCTATAGCAAAAACCTCTCCAAAAAAAAAAAAAAAGATTTTATACACACACACACACACACACTAATACACCTACACATGTATATACACACACAGTAAGATCTGTAATGTTATATTTAGGATACACACTGCACATATACATATAGAAGTACCTCAAAATTCTAATTTATAAGGACCAGCAGATGGTTCAATGGTTACGTTTCTGGACTCCTGCACAGTTGACAGAGGTTCGAGTCCCAGACCCTACGGCTTAAAGCTCATGCCTGGCGTATGTGCATATGCATCCAAAATTCTGAGAAGAGACAGTAAGAGAAGGGATCACGGTGTGGCCATCCCCCCGGGACGGTGATTTCTCACTTTCTGTCTCTGTCTCTCTGGCAAGTACATGTACCCTGTAGCAAAATACCTCTCTTAAAAAAGAACAAGAATTCTGACTTATAAATTATATAATTTATTACAAGTATAACAGAGTCAACCTTTTTAAATTGGTCCAATGTTAAGTTTTTGTGAACTATATGCCTATCTAGTAATATACTTAGTTTGTTTTACATAACTTGTCTTTTTTTTTCTTTTGAAGAAGTATTTATTTAATTTTATTTATTCATTCATTTATTTTAATTTGACCAGAGAGAGAGAAAGAAAGTGAGAAAGCAAGCCACCAGGTCTGGGGCTTGAACTGTGGTCGGCCATGTGGGAGTGTCCAGCGCCTTAACCATCATGCCTCCTTGGTGGTCCCTTACATAACTTTTCTTAGAAACAGCTTACTGGGGGCCGGCAGGTGGCGTGGTGGTTTAGGCGCTGGACACTCCCACATGGCTGACTATAGTTCGAGTCCCAGATCTGGTGGTTTGCTTTCTCACTTTTCCTCTCTGTGTCTCTCTCTGGTCAAATTAAAATAAATGAATGAGTAAATAAAGTTAAAATAAATAAATATATATATAAAAAACCAGCTTACTGGGGGCCAGCAGATGCCATAGTGGTTATATCACTGGACCCCCCCCACATGGCTGACCACAATTGGGAGTCCCCAACACAGTGGCTTGAAAATCACCCTGGATGTGTTTGCATGCCCAAGATCCTGGGAGGAGAATGGAGAAGAAGGGATTGCAGCATGGCCATCCTCCCTGGGGGAAGGGGGTGTGTGAGAATGGAGGAGAGGAAATCTTTCTCTTTCTCCTCCCCACCCCACAGCACACATGCCCTAAAGCAAAAACCTCTCTACAAAAAACCCAAATGTTACTAATAGTATGTAAGACTATAATTCTCTAACTACTAGTGATGTGTTTATTTGTACAATTACTTTAGAAAACTGTTAGTATCCACAAAAGATGAATTTACACATACTTTATGACCTAGTAACTGCACTCCCAGTTATGATCCATTCAAAAGAAACATTTACGTATGTTCATCGAAAGACACAGAAGAATGTTCAAAGCAACAGCATAAAATTAAAAATTACCCAAATGCCTAAAATGGGTCACTAACTGGTTATCTTCACGCAATGTAATACTACATGGCAATGTGTATGAATAACCTATAACAGCACACCTAAGTGAATCTCACAAACATAATGTTGAGCAAAAGGCAGACACAAACAGTATTCACTGGGGCCAGCAAATGGTGTAGTGGCTGGTCTCCCACATGGACTCTCATGTGGCTGACCGCAGTTCAAGTCCCAGACCCAGTGGCTTAAAATCACACTGGGTGCATGTGCGGGCAAGCCCAAAATCCTGGGAGGAGAATGGACAAGGGATTATGACATGGCCTTCCCCCTCGGGGATGATTTCTCACTTACCCTCTCACTGTCTCTGTCTCTGTCTTTCTCTCTCTCTGGCAAGCACACATGCTCTAAGGCGAAAACCTCTTAAAAAAAAAAAAGAATTTACTACATGACTGTTTAGAACTCAAGCAGACAAGCTGCCTGCTGCCTGCTTGATTCTGATAGTTCCATGAGCTCTCAGGCTAATAAATTATAAAATATATGCTTGCCTAGAGGCCAGCAGGTAGCCGGTGATGGTTAACGGCGCTGGATTCTCACATGACTGACCATGGTTCAGTCCCAGACCTGGTGGCTTGCTTTCTCGTTTTCCCTTTCTCTATTTCTGTCTGATCAAGTTAAATAATAATAATGATGACGACAACAAATGGAAATAAATAATTTTTTTAAAAAAAATTA
This sequence comes from Tupaia tana, assembly GCA_026018925.1. Lineage (NCBI taxonomy): Eukaryota > Metazoa > Chordata > Mammalia > Scandentia > Tupaiidae > Tupaia > Tupaia tana. The sequence continues at coordinate 29,117,316 of JAKSZU010000014.1, read as the reverse complement.
TGCTTGGGACCAGCAGTTGGTATAATGGCTATGTCTCTGGACTCCCATGTAGTCGACCACGGTACAAGTCCCGGACTCAGTGGCTTAAACTCACGCCAGACGCATGTGCGTGCGTGCCAATATCCCAAGAGGAGAAGGGATCTCGGGGTGGCCATCCCCCCGGGGGGGTGATTTCTAGCTTTCTGTATCTCTCTTTCTGGTGAGCACATGCGCCCTATAGCAAAAACTTCTCAAAAAAAATGAAAAGGAAAGGAAAATTATGCTTGCCTACTAGTATGGGATAGAACACACTTGTGCAGAGATTCTAGACAGGAAAAGGTATCTATTCAAGAGGTTTCAACCTGGCTCAGGCCTAGTCACCAGGTCCCCTTCTTCAAGAACAGTAAGAGCCAATAAGCAGAGGCATCAAGCATTTAATGCTGTTCCCACCACCCTCTCATCATTGAATATTTCATTCTGAAAGTGTTTAACATTACAACACCATTCAATAAATGTGTTGGATCTTGCCTGATGTGGGGGGTTTGAGGACACAACCATGATGTGGGAGGTATTTTGACCTCACTATCCCTATAGTTAAGCAAACAAAAAGGTAATCAAAGGTGTAATTACAGGGTCAGCTGGTGGTAAGATGGTTAAGGTGACTGTGGCTGGATCCCACATGGCCACCTAAGTGGTTCAGGTTCTAGACCCAGTGGTTTGAAAAACATACCAGGTATCGGGAACCAGCAGTTAGCGTAATGGCTATGTCGCTGGACTCCCACGTAGTCGACCGTGGTTCGCGTCCCGGTGGACCTGGTGGCTTAAAACTCACGCCGGGTGCGTGTGCGTTGCGTGCCCAAGATCCCGAGAGGAGATTGGAGGAGAAGGGATTGTGGCGTGACCATCCCCCCTGGGGGGTGATTTCTCGCTTTCTGTCTCTATGTCTCTCTCTGTCTGTCTGGCGAGCGCACGCGCCCTATAGCGAAAACCTCTTAAAAAAAAAAAAAAAAAAAAAAAACATACCAGGTATGTGTGCAAGGATACCCAAAGTCCCAAGAAGTCCCTGGAGAAAAAGGAACTGCAGTGTGGCCATTCCCCAAGGAGGGTGCTTTCCCTCTCCCTCTGTCCTTTTCCGTGAATACTCATCTGTAAGTACACAAGCCCTATAGCAAATTTTTAAAAAGAATTACAATTATTCCAATTAAAATAAACATACACATTTACCTTTTTTTTTTTTTTTCTAATTTGCGGGAGGATTTGTGTGCTCACAAGAGAAAGACAACGAAAGAAAAACAGAGGGCGAAAAAGTGATAAAGCACTCCAAGAATGGGGCACAGTCACACCACAGTCCCTTCTCCTCCATTTCTCCCTTTTTGATTTTGGGCAAGCACACACATGCACCTAGAGTGTTTTTGTTAAGCTGCAGGGGCCAGGATTAGAGCTGCACGGTCAGCCATGTGGAGTCCAGCTGCCCTAACCACCAAGCCACAGGCTGGCCCCCACATTTGCTTCTTACCCCTTCTAAAACCTCATTAAATGTAAATGTTAGTAAGATTTTGTTCCTTTAAAGGCAAAGATTCACATACAAAGACAAGCAACAGGAGAAGCAGTAGCAATAAAATCTTAATGTTCTAACTAAAGCAGCCTCATTGAAAGGGCACATTCAGACACACACCCCCTCAGCCCCCACACCAGGCTCAGGCACTTCTTTTCCTCCCTTTCTTCCTGAGTTAGCTGGCCCCTCCTTGACCCCCATCACAGATGGGTGACTTTTGGTTTTCTAAGTCCCTGCCCTTGGACATGAAAACTGATGTACTAGTCATTTGCTAACGCCAAAAATCAACCACCAACCATGTGGCAGATCAAAGGAGTAGGACAGTAAACCAGAAACAACAACACAACAGTCCAGAAGTGATAAAAGACCAGCAAGCATCCTGTCCCAGGATCGCCCTAAAAAATCAACCATAAACCACTTGAGCTTAAAAACCTAATGAAGCTCCTGGCCCCCACCCTTCTGGTTCATGCAACTGTGCATCTGGCAGCTTACCTCTCTTGGAAAGTGAAGAAAACTCTTCTCCCCAGGACTAGCAGATGAAGTTATGGTTACATCACTGGACTCCCACGCAGTCAACCATGGTTAAAGTCCCAGACCCAGCAGCTTACAACTCACGCCAGGCACGTGTGCGTGCATGCCCAAGATCCCAAAAGGAGAATGGAAGAGAAGGGATACCGGCATGGCCATTCCCCCTAGGGGGGTGATTTCTTGCTTTCTGTCTCCCTACCTCTGTCTCTCCAGCGAGTGCATGCGCTCTATAGCAAAAATCTCAAAAAATGTTTTTCTCTCCACTTACTGAGTCTGTGAACTCTTTCAAGGACCTAACAATATGTACATAGAAAGCTACATATTAATAATAATAAAATTGGGCCAAAAAGTAGAGTGGAGATTAAGGTACTGGATTCCCTCATGGGTGACTCCATGGTTCGAGTCCTGGACTCAACGGCTTGAAAAACACATGGGGCCCATGTGGACGCCTGCCCCAGATCCAGGGATGAGAAGAGACTACAGCATGGCTATCCTCTCTGGGGATGCTTTCTCACTTAAAAATGGATGGAGGGGTAGCGCCAGTAAGTGACATAGAGGTTAAAGAGCTGGATTTTTGCATGGTTGACCAAGGTTCGAGTCTCAAACCCGGCGGCTTGAAACACACTGGGTACATGTGCATACATGCCCAAAATCCCAAAAGAAAAATGGAGAAGGGATTGTGGCATGGCCATTCCCCCTGGGAGGTGATGACTTGCTTTCTGTCTCTTTCTCTCTCTCCGAGGAGCACATGCGCCCTACAGTAAAAATCTCTCTAAAAAAAAAAAAAAAAAAAAAAAAAAAAAATTGCTGACACCTAACAAATCAAGAAGTAACACACTGTAAATGTTATTTAACTACAGGGAAACAGCAAAACAGCAAAAGAACCACTAAAGGAGCCAAGAGCAGACATCTGCAGTTTTGGGTAACAAACTTTAAGATCTATTTACCTCTAACCCATATGCATGTATGAGGAGGGGGTCTTCAAAAAGTTCAGGGGGGGACCAGCAGATGTGTAGTGGTTACATCAATGGACTCCCACATGGCCAACCATGGTTTGGGTCCTGGACCCAGTGGCTTGAAACTCACACCAAGAGCCTGTGTGCCTAAAATCCCAAGAGGAGAATGGAAGAGAAGGTTCTGTGGCATGGCTATCTCCAGCAGAGGAGTGATTTCTCATTTTCTGTCTCTCTGTCTCTCCAGCAAGCGCACACATCCTATAGTAAAAGTCTCACACACAAAAAAAAGTTCATGGGAATTGCATATTATGAAAAACACTGCATGAATTTTTAAGTTTTTGCACTAAAATTTGTACTTTCATACCATTTTCTACCAAATTACTGAGCTCCCCTCAGAAAACTGTGGTAGAAATACAAACTAAGTAGGACTGACCCTGTAGCAGTTAAGCACTGTGCATAGAAAGCTGGACCCCACACAGCTGATGCTGTTCAAATCCTGCCCTGGCAGCTTGAAAAACATGCTAAGTCCATGTGTGTGCATATCCCGAATCATGACGAGTTGGAGAGATGGAGGAAAAATGACTGAGGCAGATCTCACCACCTTGTGGGGTGCTTTCTCTCTCCCTCTCTCTAGCAAATGCATGTGCCCTCTGCCAAAACAAAAATAAATAAATAGATAAATAAATTAAGACAATAAAAATGTGACTACAAAAGGGGAATTTCATTGTACTCAGGGAAAACTAACATTGGCTGGGGGGGGGGGGCTCAGACTCCCCTTAGGGCAGATGGCTAAACTAAGGAGGAGGGTGTTTCCCCAAGGGAAACAATTATAAGAGGACCAACCCTCTCCCAAGTCCTTGCCTCCCCCCATCCACAGTTTATATCCATCATCATTTGAGGCCAGGCTCAATTTCATCTTCTCAGCTTTCCTAGAAGTCTCTGGAACCAGGTACTATCGTCTTCCTTCTCTAATGTCTATTCTAAAATGATGCCTTTTACCTAGAGTCTCATTCTCTGAATTAATTTGGTCCCTGGTTATATCAGTACATACCAAAATCGATGCCCATGGATTAGAGCCACTCAACAGGCATTTAGTGAGCACCTACCATTTGCACCACATTGTTCTGGGTGCTGAGTAAAAGAGGAGGAAAGGAGGGAGAGACAGCAAAGCAGAACACAGGCGCCGAGTTAACTTCTTTTTCCCTAAGAAAGCTGTAGCACATACTTGAGAATTCCACAGTATTGTGAAGGTAAAGTTTACCCAGAATAGAGGCTGCTGCTATGCAAAAATTTAAAAATAAGAGTCCAAGAACCATGAGGAAGAAGTGGCTGACCAGTCTGCTTAGTGCCAGTTGTGGCTGCTCCCTACTGATCACGTGACTGTCACAAGATACCGTCACAAGACACTTTCTCAAGACAGTTCCACCAGTTCAGGCGAGCAGGGCCCGGCAGATTTGCTGTCTCCCTAAGGCTCATCGTGCATCCTGCCAAAAGGACCATGACTGCTGACAGATTGCTTCAGATAGCGTCTGCTAGTAGGCGGTCATCCAGCCCTGCCCTTCCCCCACCTCCACAAGCCCCTCTTCTGTTATCTTTGTCCAAGGTTACTCTTTCAGAACAACTGATACCCACTGCAACCCTTTAACCAGCGTGAAAAGTAGAATGTTGTCACTTCCATCGGGCCACGCTGAGGGTGGGTCTGACTGCATGTCCTAGGTCTGACCCTTATTTGATGTTATAGTAGCTCTGTAAGATCAATAACTCCCCTTTTCCTTTTTTTTTTTAAGTTATTTTTTGCTTTATTCTTTTTGGCTCACCGGTATTTAAATATGCAAGTAGGCATTTCATAAATGCCTCTTACTGGCTAAATTACAAATGAGTCATAAAATAGTCTGTGCAGAACGATAGCTACACATGTTAAAAACCAACATACAGGGCCAGCAGGTGGCGTGGTGATTGAGGCACTGGACTCCAATATGGCAGACCACAGTTCGAGTCCTGGACCAGAAGATTTGCTTTCTCACATTCCCTCTCTCTGGCCAAGTTAAAAATAACAATGATAATGAATAAAACTAAATAAATAGCTCTTTAAAACAATAGCAGCAAAGTACAGGGCCTGCCAGTGGCATGATGGTTAAGGTGGCTGGATTCCACATGGCCAATGATACTGAATCCCAGACTCATCGGCTTCATAAACACGCCAGGCACATGTGCATGCCTGAAGTCCCAAGAGGAGAAATGAAGGAGAGGTGATTGTGGTGTAGCCATTCCCTGAGGGGGTACTCAAGCATTCTCTCTCTTTCTCTCTTCTTCTCCCTCTCCCATGAGCCCACAAGGCCTGTTGCAAAGAAATTTTTAAAATGTGTAAGTTTGGGGGGAAAATAAACAACAACAAAAAATCTAGGGACAGCCATTGGTGTGGTGGTTAATATGCTGGATCCCATGTGGCAAACTATATGGATCTATCTAGTCCAAACCCACTGGCTTGAAAAACACACCATGTGTGTGTGCTTGCATGCCCCAAATCCTGAGAGAAGAATGCAGGAGACCGGTAATGTTATTCAAAAAAATAATGAGTCAGCCTAATTAACAGCAAGATATGCTAAGTGCTGTCAGATTACACTTCCTTTATTATTGCACTTGGTGAAGTCAGTAACAATACTATACTTCTACCTAGCCAGCCACCTGAAATGATTACAACTGAAAACCAGTTGTAATCAATAGTAAGTATAGCCCAAAAATGTGATACATGATGGTTACCAACTGCCTAGTTTATTGGCAACAATGACTTGAGAAAAATGCTAAGACCATCAGACTGATTTTCAGCATTAATCTCTAGTTAAAAAGGTTAACAGTTGCTTTATCGAAATCCAGACAGTCCATTATTATGAGTTCCACCAAACAGTTGCTCTAGTGCAAAGCTAACCTCCAGGTTAAGAAACCAAAGTCCAAAGTAATTATCTTAAAACCTTAAGAATAAATCAAAGGGCTTCAATGACTTTAAGCTTTCCTTTTATTTTTTTTGAGAGGTTTTTGCCTCAGGGTGTGTGCACTCACTAGGAAGACACAGAGAGACACAGTGATAGGGAACATGAGAAGTCCTCCCCACCCCCTGGCCATACCACAATCCATTCCCCTCCCAGGATCTTGGGCATGCACACATGGACACCCAGCGTGAGTTTCAAGCTGCCAGGTCCAGGATTTGAACCATGGTCAGCTAAGTGGGAGTTCAATGATGGAACTGCTATGCCATCTACTGGCCCCTCCTTTATTTTTTCTTAATACAAACACAATGTCATTCTCTGGGCCAGCTGGTGGTTAAGGTGGCTGGATACCACATGGCTGACTTCATTGTTCAAGTCCTAGATTCGGTGACTTGAAAAACACACCAGACTCAGGACCAACAGTTGACGTAATGGCTATGCTGCTGGACTCCCATGTAGTCGACCGCAGTTCAAGTCCCAGACCCAGTGGCTTAAACTCACGCCAGTCATGTGTGTGCACGTGTCCAAGATCCTGAAAGGGGAAGGGATTACAGCGTGGTAATACCCACTGGGGGGTGAGTTCTCGCTTTCTGTCTCTCTGTCTCTCTCTTTCTGGCAAGTGCATGCACCCTATAGCAAAATCCTCTCCAAAAAAGAAAAGAAAAACACACCAGACACATATACCTGCATGCCCAAAATCTCAAGAGGAGAATGCAGAAAGAACTGTGGTGTGGCCATTCCCTCTTGGGTTGGTATCTCCTTCTCTCCAAAAAATCATGAGCCCTATAGCAAACAACAAAAGTCCCATAAAATTATTCTCATAGAATTTATGATACTATGTGATTTTTTAAAAATTTGCTAAAGGGTGCATGTGCTTGCCAGAGAGAGACAAAGAGAGAGAAAGTGAGAAAGTAGCCCCCCATGGGGGGTGGTCCTGCCACAATCCCTTCTCCTTTTGGAATTTTGGGCACACACCCACACAGCCCGGAGTGTTTTTTCAGGCCGCTAAACCCAGGATTCAACCATGCAGTAGGTTATGTGGGATCCAGCTGCCTTAACTACCACGTCACCTGTTGGTCCAAGTAATGTAACTGATGCCTAGGATAAAGTAATTTGAAGTTATATGAAGGCAAACCAGTGGGTGGCATCAGCTTAGAGCAAGATTGCCTAGAGCAGTTCAACTGGACCTTGTTTATGCCCAAACCAGGAAGTTCTTCAGTGTTCCCAGAGCACAGATAGAAAGATTAAACCAATTATATCTCCTGTAGTCACTGGGGCCGGCAGATGGCGTGATAATTAAGAGCACTGGACTCCAACATGGCTGACCATGGTTCAAGTCCCAGACCTGGTAGCTTGTTTTTTCACTTTTTCCCTCTCTCTCTCTCTCTCTCTCTCTCTCTCTCTCTCTCTCTCTGTCCCTCTCTGGTCAAATTAAAATAAATAAATAAAGTTACATAAAAAATATATATATATATATATTTTAAAAGTGATCACCAGTGGAATTAGGCAAGAAAGAATGGATCGACAGGAATCCATCACTGCTACAAACACAGGAAGCACATTTGTCAAGAGTGCGGCAAATCACACACATACAACAGGTACAGACCTGCAGCTCCCGACAGTCACCATTCCTGTCCCCATATTCCTAACAGATCGCAAAAGAACTCTTGTGATATATTCCTCAAGTGATGATATCTGCTTCAAATAACACAGCATTCATTATCTTTTGGAGTTATATACAAAAGTATTTATAGATGAAATAATATGATTTCTAGGACTTGCTTCAAAATAATGGCAGGAAAGGTAAGTAACAAAACAAGATTGGCCATTCATTGATAATTACTGAAGCTGGGTGACAGGTGCCTAAGATTTGCAGGATCCCCCATGACCGGCCATGGGTTCAAGTCCCAGACCCAATGGTCTGAGAAACACACCAGGCATCGTGTGCATGTGTGCTCACAATTCCAACAGGAGGGAGAGCTGAAGGAGAAGGGACTGTGGCATGGGAATGGGAGCGCACTTTCTCCTCACGCTTTCTCCTCTCCCTTTCTCTTTCTCTGTCTCTATCTGGCAAGCACATGCATCCACTAGCAAAGGCAAAAGAAAAGAAATAACTCTACTATGACTCCACAACAAAACAAAAAAATCCAATCCAAAATGGGTAAAGGGCTTGAATAGACATTTCTCCAAAAATGATATACAAATGGCCAGTAAATACATGAAAAAACACTCAACATCATTAACCATTAGAAAATACAAGTCAAGGGACCAGCAGTTGGTGTAATGGCTATGTCACTGGACTCCCGTGTAGTTGACCGCAGTTCAAGTCCCGGACCCAGTAGCTTAAACTCATGCCAGGCGCATGTGTGTGTGCCCAAGATCCCAAGAGGAGAATGGAGGAGAAGGGATTGCGATGTGCCATCCCCCCTGGGGAAGTGATTTCTCATTTTCTGTCTGTCTTTCTTGCGAGCGCACGTGCCCTATAGCAAAAACCCCTTTAAAAAAAAAAAATGCAAGTCAATACTGCAATGAGATGCCACTTTACCCATGAAATACCTGCTAGCAAACAAACAAAAAAACCTGAACATAGCAAGTGTTGTCAAGGACAGGGAGAAATCAAGACCCCTGTACACTGTTAGCAGAATGTAAAATGGTGCAGCTGCTATGGAATACAGTATGGTGGTTCCCAGAAAATTTTTTTTGAGAGATTTTCACTATAGGGCGCGTGCGCTCACCAGACAGACAGAGAGAGACATAGAGACAGAAAGCGAGAAATCACCCCCCAGGGGGGATGGTCACGCCGCAATCCCTTCTCCTCCATTCTCCTCTCAGGATCTTGGGCACGCACGCACATGCGCCCGGCGTGAGTTTTAAGCCACCGGGTCCGTGACGCGAACCGCAGTCGACTACGTGGGAGTCCAGTGACATAGCCATTACGTTAACTGCTGGTTCCCCCCAGAAAATTTTTAAAAAGAATTAGCATGTGACCCAGCACTTCCACATCTGGGTATATGCTCACAAAAGATTAGAGCAGAGACTTACACAGACATCTGTACACCCACATTCACTGCAACATTATGCACAATGGCCAAAAGGTAGGGGAAACCCAAGTACCCACCAATACATAAAAGGACAAAATGTGGTAAATATGCACCATGTTATTTCAGCCTTAAAGAGAAAGAAAATCCCTACGTTAACTATACAACATGGGTGAACTTGTAAGATATTAAGTGAAGTATCAGGCCAGTCACAAAAAGAACAGATACTGTTTGATTCCACGTATAAGAGGTACCTAGAGTAGTCAAATTCATAGAAACTGGAAACGGTGGTTGCACGGGGCTGGAGCAGTGTTAAACAGTACAGAGTTTTTGTTTTTGTTTTTTTAATAATTAATTTTATTCATTCATTCATTCATTCATCTAAATTTAACCAGAGAGAGACACACAGGGGGGTGGGGGGATGAGAAAGCAAACCACCAGGTCCGGAACTCGAACCATGGTGGGTCATGTGGGAGTGCCCAGTGCCTTAACCACCATGCCACCTGCTGGCCCCAGAGTTTTAGTTTTACAAGATGAAATGAGTCCTGGAGACAGGCTGGAGAATGAATGTACTTAATACCACTGAACTGTACTTAAAAATGGCTAACACAGGGGCCAGCAGGTGGCATGGTAGTTTAAGGAGCTGGACTCCCATGGGTCAACTGCAATTCCAGTCCCAGACTCAGTGGTTTGAAACTCATGCCAGGCACACGTGCACACATACCCAAAATCCCAAGAGAAGGGATTGTGGTGTGGCCATGGAAAAGCGGGGTGATTTCTCACTTTCCCACTCACTGTCTCTGCCTCTCTCCAGTAGGCACACATGTCCCATGGCAAAACTTTTAAAGAATTTTTTTAAAAAGCTAACACAGTAAATTTTATATGTATTTAATAACAATTTTTAAAAAGTTTTCGAAAACTGAGCCAGCAGGTGGCATGGAGGGTAAGGCGCTGGATCCCACATGGCTGGCTGTGCAGTTGAGGCCTCCACCCAGTGGCTTGAAAAACACACCCAGGCACATGTGTGCATGCATGCCCAAAATCCCAAGAGGAGAATGGAGAAGGGATTGAGGCAAGGCCATCATCCAGGGGGTGCTTTCTCTCTCTCTCTCTCTGGCAACCACACAGCAAAACTTATAAACTTATAGCCTTATGGCAAAACTTAAAACAAAACAAAAAAGTAATGTTCTGAGAGGCATTCTATAATGACTTGTGAAAGTAAAATAAACAAACAAGCACTATTTGCCCCTTTCTCAGGATTACTTTATCCAGTACTTAAACGTGAACATAATTTGATCTGTCAGAGACAAAATTCTGTCCTTGATCTACAAAATGTTCATCCACAATCCTGAGAGCGCTCCTCCAAAAAGATATCAGTGCCAAAGCTACTTCACAAAATCACCTGACTGCAATACGGACTAAGAGGTGAGGCTCAAAAATGGACTTCTTTAGCAGCCAATCAGTTACGTCCAAACTAAACATTCTGCAGCCTATTTGTAAACCTAATATGGCAGGGTCATCGCTGCCCACTTACACTGGATTCAAATTCATTTTATCTCAAAAACAGCTGGCATTCACTGACAAAATGCATGGCACAAAGGTCTAGACTGCAGGAAGGCAAAGAGGGTTTGGAATGAAACAGAATAAACATCTCAGAGAAATACTTAATAGGCTTCTCAACAGTCAGTACTGGTCTAGTCAGACCCTGATGAAATAGCTGCCATCCCTTCAGACACCTAGTCTCAGTTTCAAAAATGCACAACAACCACAACAAATAATAATAATAATGCCACAGGGAACCTCTGAGCTTAGCCTTTCAGAGTAGTCTGTCACTATGCTAAACTGTGCACATATTGCACTACCAAAAAAAGATCATTAAGGCCAAACTATGCTAGCATTTACTAATGAATCATATAGTTTTTTATTATATTTACTTGGCTAGACTCAATTTGATTAACCAGATCAAACAAAGTCAGAACAGCTTTTTATAACCAGGCTCCTATCAAGTGGCTTGGACAATTCTCCAATATTGTGTAATTCAAGAGCCTTTTAAATATGTGTATTCTCTGACCAAGCATTTCCATATCTAGAAATTTATACTAAGAAAATAGTTGAAGATGTAAAAAAATCTTTAGTGATTAACAAAACCATAAACAACAATATACAACTGATCAAATTATGTCTCGGCCATGCAATTACATGTCATGCAGACATTAAAAATATTTTGCATAGGCAAGGCCAGTAGGCTGCATGGTGGTTGAGGCACTGGACTCCCATATGGCCGACCATGGTTCAAGTCCAGGACATGGAGGCTTGCTTTCTCACTTTCCCTCCCTCTCAGTCTCTCTCTCTGGTAAATTTAAATAAAGTAAATAATTCTTTAACAAAAATATTTTGCTTAGAAAGAAATTCATAACATACATGAACAGAAGCATTACAGAATAGTATTAAAATATAAACCTTTTATTATATATCTCAACTGTGGGCATTTGGTACATACATGTGCATAAGAATACACATGTACAAATTTGTGACTGCACATGTCTGGAACTACATTTGAGTGTACAAAGGTGTGCCTGTCTATGTACACATGGGTGCATAAGACACACACATGCACATGTACACATCTGCTGGTGCACATTTGGACAGTAAGCCTGTGTTTTAAGTAGGCGAGTGTGTGTATATCCTTGTAAGCACTGCTTAGCAGCTTCGTGACCTTGAGCAAGTTACTGAGCCTCTTTGAGTCTTGACTTTATCGTCTACACAATGAGAACAAACCCTGCCTGACTCAAGAGAGTTTTGTGAGAATTGTTCTTTAAGAGAGATTTTTGCTATAGGACACATGTGCTTGCCAGAGAGAGACAGAAAGTGAGAAATCACTCCCCAGGGGGAATGGCCACACAGTCCCTTCTCTTCCCATTCTCCTCTTGGGATCTTGGGCACGCTGGCACATGAGCCTGGCACTGAGTCACCACCAGTTTCAGGATTCCAACCAGGACTCGAACCAGGATGGACTATGTGAGAACAGCAATGTAACCGCTACGCCATCTGCTGGCCCCAGAGAGAATTAATTTTTTTTTCCTTTTTTTTTTTTTTACTATAGGGCGCCTGCCCTCGCCAGACAGACAGAGAGAGACACAGAGACAGAAAGCGAGAAATCACCCCCCGGGGGGATGGTCACACCACAATCCCTTCTCCTCCATTCTCCTCTCAGGATCTTGGGCACGCATGCACATGCACCCGGCGTGAGTTCTAAGCCACTGGGTCCGGGACACGAACCACGGTCGACTACGTGGGAGTCCAGCGACATAGCCATTACACTAACTGCTGGTTCCCAAGAATTAAATTTTTTAAAATGGATGTAAACCACCTATTATTGTATACTTACTACATGTACCAATGTACACACTTAAGAGCTCCGTCAATATTAGCTTTCCCTATCTGTACACCTATAGCATATATTTATAGCTACCTGTAGTATATATTTATAGCTATAAGTCCACAAGAATACACACCTAAATATTAACTTTGGCTATCTATAGGTGATGAGTTTTTGTTTGGGGGTTCTTTCTTTCTTTTCTTTTTTTTTTTTTTTTTTTTGGCTTTCACATTTTGCAATTTTTCTAGGAAGAATCTTTGTATTCTTCTTTTGAACATGATTTCTTCCAAACAACTGTTTTTAAAAAGAATGAAACAGAGATGACATGTCCCTAACACACCTCAATTCTGCATAATTAAAAACTATTAGATACCACACTACCGGATGCATAATTTTGATACTCCAACAAATGTTTTGTATTCCAGCAGTGTATCAGCATTACCTAATAGCTCAAGAGGACACAAAGAAAAACCACAGCTCTTTTGCTTGTTTGTCTTATCCATGTCAGGATGGAAAGAATGACTCGAATGACACTACAGCATAGATGATCTGCAAACACCCTGGTGACAGTTAAGCGTTTTCTGTCATTCCCATTTTATTAATGTAGGAACACAGAGTCTTGCCCAAGGTCGTAGGGGGTTAAAAAGTGCTACAATCCAGGCGTGAGATCTAAGGATCAGACCACACTGCCACAATTTCGGAGCAGGCTTACGAAATCAAGAAGCTGAATTCTTAACTAGTCATTTCGGGAGTCCGAGCTGGAGGCGGGCTGGGGTGGGGGGAGATTACAACACACGCCTGCGGGCAGCAAAACAAACAAGTAACTGGTTGCATGAGGGGGAATCGTTTCGGTTTTTATTTCTAAAATATAAAACTGTACACTGTCTTAGATAGATAATTTGATTTCATAAAAGCAGGACTGACGTGTGTATGCAAATTATACCCAAAACACAAGCAGTTACTTGGTTCCGATCCACATAACCACCAGGCTCAAGTCCCACGATTACGATGTATCAGATTAATACCTCGAAAGACCCTGCAAAAGGCCTTTCTCAATTTCCTGGGGGAAACCAGCCACATACAGACAAGAGTAAAACATGCAGTCTTTTCCCAGGGGCCTCAATTTATAAACCCTGCCCGAGATAATAATCCAATCATCCTCCATACCTTTCCTCCCCAGCTATGCTATTAAATCTCTTAAAACGTCACTTCCAAGCATTTAAAATACACCCAGGCACACGCCCTGCAGCCTTCGCCTTGGCCCTACGTCTCGGGGCACCGTCGCAGCTGAACACGGCCTTTTCACAACCCACTGCCAACTGCGGGCCTGTCGCTCGCTTCATTTTTGACTTTTGTCTGAAACGGAGGCGAGGGGGATGGGTTTCTACAAACAGACGAGGCCCCGAAACCCTGAGTAATCGCATCTCGCTGCGGGGAGCTCTCGGCGGCGGCCGCAGCGATTTTAATCTTTTCTCTCCACCCGGTTTCCCTTTCCATTTTAGGCTATTTTCTTTCTTTCTTTCCAATGACATCAAACGGGAGGTAGAAAAAGGAAAAATGATGCCCCCAGGGCTATGGCTCCAGAGGGTCGCGGGTTCGCTGGGGTCCCGCCCGCCCTGGGAGACGCGGGGAACGCAGCCAGGCGGTTTTCCTGCTGCGGAGGGCCGGCCGCGCCCGCGGCGGCCTGGAATGCGAGCCCGGGCCCACCGACCCACCCGGGCCCAGCGCGGCCTGCCAAGCCCCGGCATCGAGTTAGCCACGGGCCGGCCCCGAGAGGCCTGCGGCGGCCAGCGAAGAAAACAAGGTTCGGGGTCGGGGAAGGTGGTCGGCGTCCGGGGCGGGACTCCGGCGCTGCTCACCTGCTGGTACCGACTGCCGCAGGTCGGCTCGACAGCCGCCAGCGCCGCCAACGCCAACGCCATGGCGCAGCCGGCCGCAAGGGAGGACGCGAGCGAGCGAGGTGCGGGGCGCGGGCGCTGCGGCCTGGGAGCGCTCCGAGGCCGAGGGGGACGCGCCTGGGGCAGGTCTCGATGGCCGCCGCCGCTCCCGGGTGAGACGCTGTCCTCCGGCTGCGAGCGCCCCGGCCGCCCAGCCTCCGACGCGGGCCCTGGGGAGGAGGCGGGGACGACGACGACGACGCTGCGCCGCCGCCCCGCCCCCGACTCGCACCGCCCTGCCCCGCCGGGCCTCGCCCAGCGCCGCCGCCGCCCAGCGGCCCGGGGCCGTGCCGTCGCCCGTGCGTCCTGCGCCTCTGAGGCCCGAGGGTCGTTTTCGAGGCCACTGAGGATGAGTCACTCACAGGCTACCCAGAGAGCGCGACGCTGGTGCCGAGCGCCCCGGGCCGCGCACGGAGCTCGCCCTCCGAGTTTGCCTGCCGGCCTGAGCACGGCCCCTCACGGAGGAGCCTCCGCCCCGTTCTAGAGGCCGCTGGCGCCCAAGAGCAGAGGATTTTCCACCGCAGCGACCTGAACCCTGCTGCTCGGCAACCGCGTGTTGTTCTGATCCTCTCCCTTCTTATCTGCCATCCTGACAGATCAGGGTCAGCCAACGACAGGGTGGGGGCCAAGCCCGGTTCCTCATAGTGACCGTGAAAAGTACATGAACTCCAAATTGCAGTGTCCGTAAATAAGTCGTTACGGGAGCTCAGCTGCTCCCATTTGTTTAATAGGGCCTGCAACCCTTAAAACACTTGCCATCGGATCCTTTAAAGAAAAGGTTGGGCTGGAGGAGGAGAGGGCCAGCAGGTAGCAAGGTGATTAAGGCGCTGGGCTCCCACATAGGGGGATATGGTTTGAGTCCTGGACCTGGTGGCTTGCTTTCTCACTATTTCTTACCCCTCCCACACACACACACGTGAGTGCATGTACTCTACAGCAAATTTTAAAATAATAAATAATTTGGGAACCAGCAGTTAGCGTTAATAAAATAATAAATAATTTTTAAAAAGAAAAAAAGTTTGCTGGTGGCTAGCCAATGGCTTGGTGGTTAAGGTGACTGAATCCCACATAGCCCACTGTAAGGTTCCAGTCCCAGACCAGTGGCTTGAGAAGACATGTTGGGCACATGTGCATGCATCCCCAAAATCTCCAGAGGAGGAAGACAAGGAGAGGGGATTGCAACATGGCCATCCCCTTTCTGGGGATGCTTTCTTACTTTGCTCTCTGATTCTCTCTGGGGAGAGCATATACTCTCTAGCAAGTGGAAAGAAGAAAGGAAGGGTCAGATCTCAGAACCTACTTAGGGTGGGTAATTATAATAGCATCCTCATGTTTATACAGTCCTTTAATATTCTTTAGTATTTATTTATTTATTTTTTGGAGAGGTTTTTGCTATAGGGCGCGTGCGCTCGCCAGACAGACAGAGAGACACAGAAAGCGAGAAATCACCCCCCAGGGGGGATGGCCACACCACAGTCCCTTCTCCTCCGTTCTCCTCTTGGGATCTTGGGCACACACGCGCACACGCCCGGAGTGAGTTTTAAGCTACCGGGTCTGGGACACGAACCACGGTCGACTACATGGGAGTCCAGTGACATAGCCATTTAAGCTAACGGCTGATCCCAATATTCTTTAGTATTCAACAGCCTCATCTGTGGGTACAGAAACCATATTTTCTTTTTTTTTTAATGACTTATTTATTCATTTATTTATTTTGGAGAGGTTTTTATTATAGGGCGTGTGTGCTCACCAGAGACAGAGAGACAGAGAGACAGAAAGCGAGAAATCACCCCCCAGGGGAGATGGCCATGCCACAATCCCTTCTCCTCCATTCTCCTCTTGGGATCTTGGGCATTTACACACACGTGCCCATGAGTTTAAACCTCCGGGTCCAGGACTCCAACCACGATCGACTACATGGGAGTTCAGCAACATAGCCATTACGCCAACTGCTGGTATGACTTTTTTATTTTTGTTATCAGAATTATTGCTTTTTAAAATATAACCAGAAAGAGACAGAGAGAGAAAGCAAGAAAGCAAGCCTCCAGGTCCAAGATTCAAACTGTGGTCAGCCATGTGGGAATCCAGTGCCTTAACTACACACCACTTGCCAGCCCCCAGAAACCGTATTTTCTGGGACCAGCAGTTAGCGTAATGGCTATGTCGCTGGACTCCCACATAGTCGACCGCGGTTCGTGTCCCAGACCCAGTGGCTTAAAACTCACGCCGGGCGCTTGTGCGTGCGTGCCCAGGATCCCGAGAGGAGAATGGAGGAGAAGGGATTGTGGCATGGTCATCCCCCCTGGGGGGTAATTTCTCGCTTTCTGTCTCTATGTCTCTCTCTGTCTGTCTGGTGAGCGCACGCGCCCTATAGCAAAAACCTCTAAAAAAAAAAAAAAAAAAAAAGAAAGAAACCGTATTTTCTTAAAGATCTTTGAGGTGATATGAAAGTCAAAGCTTGAAGGAATGGACCAGACAGTGGCGTGATGGTTGGGATGGCTAGATCCTACAAGTGAGACTGTGTGGTTAGAGTCCTGGATCCAGCAACTTGAAAATATGCTGGGTGTGTACTTGCCTGCCCAAAATCTCAAAAGGAAAATAGAGGAGAAGAGATTGCTTCATGGCCATCTGCCCTGGGAGGGGTGCTTTCTCACTCTCTCTCTATCTCGAGGGCACACACACTCCATAACAAAAATACATTTAAAAAAAGAAAAAGAAAAGAGAAAAGAAAAAGAACAAACTTGAAGGATTTAGCCATGCTAAGAACTTTCCAGGCAGGAGGACTATGTGGGAAGGCAGGGACAAGAGTGTGCCTTGTGGAAGAACTGAAAGGAGGCTGGCGTAGCTGCCATATAAGATACAATTATCCATGTTTCACAGATGAACAAGTTATGCCCAAAGAAATTGTGTATCGGGAACAGCAGATGGTATAATGGCTATGTCACTGGACTCCCATGTGGTCAACAGCAGTTCGAGTCCCGGACCCAGTGGCTTAAATTCACACCAGGCACGTGTGCGTGCATACCCAAGATCCCGAGAGGAGAATGGAGGAGAAGGGATTCTAGTGTGACCATCCCCCGGGGGGGGGGGGGGTGATTTCTCACTTTCTGTTTCTCTGTCTCTCTCTGTCTTTCTGGTGAGCACATGTGCCCTATAGCAAAAACCTCTCCAAAAAAAAAAAAAAAGAAAAAAAAGAAAAGAAAAGAAAAAGAAATTGAATATCTTATCTTACTTCATGGCACAGAGCTATTATGCTATTATAGTAAGGGGTAAGACTGGAATGTAAGCCCATTAGTAGTTTGTTGTTGTTGTTTAATTTTATTTATTCACTCATTTATTTTAGTTTGACCACACACACACACACACACACACACACACACACACACATACACACACAGATAGGGAAAGCAAGAAAGCAAGCCACCAGGTCTGGTTCTCAAACCGCGGTCAGCCATGTGGGAATGTCCAATGCCTTAACCACCTTAACCACCATGCCACCTGCTGGTGCCTGTTGTTGTTAGGGGTTTTTGTCTTAAGGCTCATGCACTTGTAGGAGAGACAGAGAGACAGACAGAGACAAGGAGAGGGAAAGTGAAAAATCACACACCCCTATCCCCCAGAGATGGCCACAATGCAATCCCTTTTCCTCCATTCTCTTCCCAGAATCACAGGCATTTGCACACACATGCCTGGTGTGTTTCAAGGCACCGGACGTGGGACTTGAAAATGTGATCAGCCATGCGGGAGTCCATCGACATAACCACTACATCATCTGTTGGCCCCATTGCAAAGGAGACCAGCAGATGACGTGGTGGTTAAGGTACTGGACACTCCCATATGGCTGATCACAGTTCAAGTCCTGGACTTGGCGGTTTACTTTCTCTCTCTCTCTCTCTCTCTCTCTCTCTCTGTGTGTGTGTGTGTGTGTGTGTGTGTGTGTGGTCAAATTAAAATAAATGAATGAATAAGTAAAATAAAATTATTCTTAAAAAGAAATAACATTGTGTGGACCAGCAGTTAGCGTAATGACTGTGTCATTGGACTCCCACGTAGTCGACCGCGGTTCACGTCCTGGACCCGGTGGCTTAAACTCACGCCAGGCGTGTGTGCGTGCATGCCCAAGATCCCAAGAGGAGAATGGAGGAGAAGGGATTGAGTCGTGGCCATCCCCCCTGGGGGTGATTTCTCACTTTCTGTCTCTCTGTCTCTCTCTGTCTGCCTGGCGAGCGCACGCGCCCTATAGCAAAAACCTCTCACAAAAAAAAAAAAAAAAGAAAGAAAGAAATAACATTGTGAAGACAGAAGTAGTTGACTTTTAACTCTTAATTATCTCCCACAGCATCCAACACATATAAATACATAACAGGCACATGAGGTCGGTTTTTCCTATCACACCCAGCATCTGGAATTGCTTCTAGCCACGTGTACAGGGAGGAGGGGGGAACTGACCCACCCAGGTCCGGTGCGGCCTGCCAAGCTTGTTGTAATTCCCAGTTCTCTTGGATGGCCTTTCTGAGTTGGTATTAACATTATTGTCTTAGCTTCTTCTCTTTTTTCTTTCTTTTTCTTTTTTTTTCTTTCCTTTTTTTTTTTTAAAGAGGTTTTTGCTATAGGACGTGTGCACTCGCTGGAGAGACAAGGAGGGACAGAGAGACTGAAAGTGGGAGATGACCACGCCACAATCCCTTCTCCTCCATTCTCCTCTTGGGATTTTGGGCACACATGTACATGCGCCTGCCGTGAGTTTTAAGCCACTGGCTCCAGGACTCGAACCGTGGTTGACTATATGAGAGTCCAGCAATGTAAATGCTACACATTCTACCGGTCCCCTTAGCTTCTAATATTCAAGTTTAGTTAACTATACACTTTTTAAAATAAGAATTATCTAATTTTATTCGTTTTTGTTTTTTATTTTGTTTTAATTTAACAAGAGAGTGAGAGAAAGGGAAAGTGAGAAAGCAAGCCTCCAGGTCCAGGACTTGAACCACAGTCGGCCATGTGCAAGTCCAGCACCCCAACCACCACACCACCTACTGATCCCAGTTAAGTATACATTTAAAAACATAGCTGTGCTTTGCACCCACCCTGAAGTTTCTACATACAGGAGTAAATTCTAACTAATAAAAATTCTAGATATTTATCTTCCTCACTTTGAGTTCTCTATCAGTAGCCACACTCCATACCTGTCCTTTTCCTCCAGTGTCTGCTTCACATATTTCCACACCTAGAGAAGTCCCAGATCTAACAGCAAGCCAAGCTGTCAGGTTTCCTCGCTCTCAGATGCTCCTTGCTCTGTTGCTCAGTTCTTGTTTCTAATTCAGAAAGACAACTTTAAATATAATAAGGTACAGTGAATTAAGCATGTCCAGCACTGTGGTCTTATAAAAGAAGGAAATAAGTCTAATTTGAAATTTGAAATATCTCATCAGGAGCCAGCAGGTGGTGTGGAGGTTAAGGCAACTGGATCCCACATGGTTGATGGAGTAGTTCAAGGCATGGACCTAGCGGCTTGCAAAACACACCAGGCACGTGTGTGTACCTGCGCAAAATTCTGAGAGGAGAACGGGGGAGAAGGGATTACGGTGTGGCCATCCCCCCGGAAGGGGTGCTTTCTCACTTTCTCCCTCTCTCTATCTTTGTCTCTAACAAAGTCTAGAGCAAATAAAAACAAAAATCAGTCTCATTAGCGGAAAGTCAAAATCTAGACTTTTTTGTCCAGATTGTCTAAATTTACAGAGAAGGAGAAATAAAAAAAGACTGTGTCTGCCCTGCCACATATGGCTCGTGGAGACCAGCTGCCGTCTTTACGCATGTGTACCTCACTGTGGCTTTTTGTGGAAAGGAAGTCGCCGCCCTTCCCATCTATGTCTTTCTTAAATTACTTTCTCCCTCAGTATCTATCCATGCATGTGGACACAACTCAAATTATCGTCATGCAAATAACGGAGTCTCTCATGGGAACATTTTCTCTCAAAAGAAAAACTGGTCAACTTCCAAACTCTTTCCTCCTCCTTTTCTGATATCCTCAGCTGAAATGTTTTAACTAACGTAAGAGTAAAAACTTCTTTTCTTCCCTCCTGAGTTTCCCAAAGCCTTTAGTAGCTTGAGATCATTTGCCTTGATTCACTGGCTGGATGGATACATTGGAGAATTGAGACATTGAGTCACCTCTGTATAAGGTCTCCAGTTGGCGAGCAAATTGTACGATGAAGGGGAAAACTGAATTTCTGACTCACAGCTCCATGTCTGGGGCCAGTCAAGCAGACAGCGAAGATAATCCAAGGCCGTAAAAGCTGTACTCTTTGGCTTCATCTTGAGATGTTGTCAAGAGAGTTTCCACAAAGAAAGTTATTAACTTCAGATTGGGGCACTTAGAAACTCATTTCCCCACAGAATAACAGTAATACTTTCCATGTGCAACACTTTTTATGTGAACGGCTGAGTCTGAATCATCCATCTTGAAAGAGAAGAGAAATGTTATGGACCAGTAAGAGCATAACTTAGGTCTGTGTCCCTCTTTCCTCCCACTTTAGATAAAAATCTCCTCCAGGATGTGGTCTTCTGTCTTTTACATCCACCTGAGGCTTGACCTAGACAATGCTGAGTGCAGGAAGTATTTGTTAAATTTGGTTAAAGCCTCATTATTCTATCATCTCAACTGAGGCCTTGAACTTCAGCTAACCTTTACAGGGCTCCCATGAACCATGCATTTCACTTGTACCAACTTTCTACTTCTTTTAATTCTTGTGACAGTATCATGAGTTTCATTAAAACAAAAGGTGGGACCAGCAGATGGCATAGTGGTTATGTCACTGGACTCCCGGCAGACCATGGTTCGAGTCCCAGATCTGGCGGCTTGAAACTCACACCAGATGCATGTGCATGCATGCCCAAACTCCAGAAGGAGAATGGAGGAGAAGGGATTGTGGCATGGCCATCCCCCCATCGGGATGATTTCTCACTTTCCCTCTTATGGTCTGTCTCTGTCTCTCTCCAGTGAGCACATGCGCCCTAAGGCAGAACCTCTAAAAAAAATAGGTAGTATCTTCACAGTACAAATGAAGATATTATCCACTGGTAATTCCTACTGTTGTGGACCACCTCCTGGGGCTTGGACCTATTCTACATTATCTCCTTAATCTGCAAAACAGCCTCATTCTGCAGGGAGAGAGGTTCAGGAAAGTTACATCACTTGCTCAGCTACTGGGTGGTGGAGCCAAAATATTAGGCCGTCAGAAAAGTCATGATGCATTTTTTTTCTGTTTTTCTATGCAAAACTGAGTCATGACTTTTCTGACAACCTAATACAAACTTACATCCATCTTGACTCCGAAGTATAAGCACCACTCTGTGCATGGAGGAAAATATGGGACATAAAAGAACCAGTTCCAGCCTTTAGGGACTTCACAATGAAATAGCAGTGATAATAAACCCATATTCGAGACTTTTTTTTCTTTAGAGATTTTTTGCTATAGGTTGCATCCACTCCCCAGAGAGACAGAGAAGAGAGACAGAAAGCAAGAAATCACCCCCCCAGGGGGGTATGGCCACGCTGCAATCCCTTCTCCAGTTTCCTCTCAGGATTTTGGGCATGCTCACATATGCGCCTGGCGTGAGGTTTAAGCCACAGGATCCAAGACTCGAACTGTGGTCAACTACATGGGAGCCCAGAGACATAACCATTACACCATCTGCTGGTCCCAACTTGCAATTTTTATACTTTAAAAAATGTTGCTGGGCTCCCATGTAGTTGACTACAGTTCAAGTCCCAGACCTGGTAGATTAAACCTCATGTCAGGCATGTGTGCGTGTATGCCCAAAATTCCAAGAGGAGGCTGGAGGAGAAGGGATTATGGTATGGCTATCCCCTCACAGGGTGATTTCTCATTCTCTGTCTCTCTGTCTCTCTCTGTCTCTTTGGTGTGTGACGAGCCGACAAACCCTATAGTGTACACAGTCATAGGTAATATCAGACAAAATGGCATGGCTACATCCCACTGAAATTTTATTTATGGATGCTAAAATGTGAACTTCACATGATTTTCATGTGTCATAAAATATTATTTTTCTTTTGATTTTTTAAACTACTTAAATTTGTAAAACTCTTCTTCATTCTCAGGTCATACAAACATAGGCAGTGGGCTGGATTTGAGACTCAGGTAGTAGTTTGTTGACTTTTTTAAAAATGATTTCACTTTATTTATTTATCTATTTTAACTTGACCAGAGAGAGACACAGTGAAAGAGAGGGAGAGAGATGGAGGTGAGAAAGCAAGCCACCAGGTCCGGGACTTGAACCACAGTCAGCCATGTCAGAGTCCAGTGCCCTTAATCACCACGCTACCTGTCAGCTCTGTTTGTTAACTTTTAACATAATAGCAAGTTTGAGCTGGAAGTTTAAACCAGAAAGAAAGGCAGAAGGAAAAGGAGAGAAAGGAGGGTAAGAATTTATAAAACATCCTCAACATGGGCAGGTAAATGGCTTGTATGAAAATATAAATTAATGAGTCAGAGAAAAAGGGTTAGTCAAATGGAAGTCCAACATGGGACTCCTGATTCCTTGGTTTACCTTCTTGCTGCTGAAATGCAACTGATTAATTCATTCAACAAGTATTAATTTAGCACAGCTATGGATATCCACTGTGACTTCCAGTGTAGAACCTAAAACTATAAAAGAATTCAACTATAGGGGCCAGCTGGTGAAGGCACTGGACTCCCACATGGCTAACCATGGTTCAAATCTGGACCTGGCAGCTTGCTTTCTCACTCTATATCCTCTCTCTGGTCAAATTAAAATAATAATCATCATAATAATAAAATAAATAAATTTAAAAGAATAACAAAACTATGAAAGAATGGTTTCTCAGGGCCAGCAGGTGGCATGGTGGTTAAGGCACTGGACACTCCCACATGGCCAACTATGGTTCAAGTCTTGGACCTGGTGGCTTGCCTTCTTACTTTCCCTCTTTCTCTGGCTCTGTCCCTCTCTGGTCAAATTAAAAGAAAGAAAGAAAGAAAGAAAGAAAGAAAGAAAGAAAGAAAGAAAGAAAGAAAGAAAGAAAGAAAGAAAGAAAGAAAGAAAAAGAAAGAGAAAGAAAGAGAAAGAAAGAGAAAGAAAGAGAAAGAAAGAAAGAAAGAAGGAAAGAAGGAAGGAAAGAAGGAAGGAAGGAAGGAAGGAAGGAAGGAAGGAAGGAAGGAAGGAAGGAAGGAAAAGGAAAGGAAAGGAAAGGAAAGGAAAGGAAAGGAAAGGAAAGGAAAGGAAAGGAAAGGAAAGGAAAGGAAAGGAAGAAGAGGGAGAGAGAGAAAGAAAGAAAGAGTGAGAGAGAGAAAGAAAGGAGGGAGGGAGGAAGGAAGAAAGGGAGGAAGGAAGAAGGAAAGTTAAATAAAATTATTTTTTTTAAATAAAAAGAATAGTTTCTCATTTGTTCTCCAGAATGAAATTAAGAAATGCTAAAGATGAGCCAGCTGGTGGCATGGCGCTTAAGGCATCTGGATCCTACAAAAAAGCTATATGAGATATATAAAGAACTTCCAAAAGTTCTCAGAAAATGTGCATTATGAAGAAATTCTGTATGGATTTCCAAAACATATTTTTTAGAGAGTTTTTTTTTTCTTTTTTCAAGAGAGATTTTTGCCATGGGGCACATGCACTCACTGGAGAGACAGAGAGAGAGAGACAGACAGAGAGAGAGAGAGACAGAAAGCAAGAAATCACCTCCCTGGAGGAAAGGCCATGCTGCAATTCCTTCTTCAGTCTCCTCTCGGGATTTTGGGCATGCAAACACACATGCCCGCTGTGTTTCGAGCCTCCAGGTCCAGGACTCAAACTGTGGTCAACCACGTGGGAGTCCAGCGATGTAACCATTCCACCACCTGCTGTTCCCTGAAAAACATTTTTGTATCAAAATAAACTCATACTTTGTATTTTCCATGAACTTCCATGTATCCATGCACATGTAAGTAAACTTCTGTTTGTTTTTCTCTTGTTAATCTGTCTTTTGTTACTGGAGCCCTAGCTGAAAATTTAAGAATGGAAACAAAATTATTTCCTCCAGTCCTACAAGGTGTTGTGGGTGACTCAAAAATGGGGAACAACAGAGCATCCACAAAGAAATCAAGTCTCATCTTTAGACGCAATGTTCGAATCAGTTACATTAACCAAGGCCTCAATAAAAGAACAGAGGGACTATGGAAGGTGTTAACTCCTCCAAGCCCCCAGGCTGATTCATAGGTAAGTCAAGGCTTTCCCAGGGTGGTAGTTTTCACAAAGTGTTTAGGGAGTATCATAAGAAACACAGTTACCCAAGGGAAAGACTGAAGCTAGGAGCTCACACTGCCTGTGGTGTGTCAGAAGAGAAGCAATTTGCTAATTATGTCACTTAAGAGAAGTGACCTCCAGGGGCCCCCACTGAAAGACGCTAATAATGGCCTGCACTCTGCAGCAGCTTGTGGGTGTTCATGCTGCTTCCTGCAGGTCCTCAGGGAACTCTGCCCAGGTGACTCAGAGCAGGCCTCAGGCAAAGTACAAGAGAGAAGCTGCAGTTCTACACAGCACCCAGGAGGACCTGGAAAGACAGTAATACCTTCATGCTTCTTTTTTAATTGCCAGAGGGTGCATGTGCTAGCCGGAGAGGAGAGAGAGAGCCCATCACCCAAATTAGGTGTGGTCACAGCGTAATTCCTTTTCTGTATTTCTTCATTCTGTCAGGATTCTGTGCCTGGAGCTTTTTTTTTTTTTTTTTTTTGAGAGATTTTCACTGTAGGGCGCGTGCGCTCGCCAGACAGACAGAGATATAGAGACAGAAAGCGAGAAATCACCCCCCCAGAGGGGATGGTCACGCCGCAATCCCTTCTCCTCCATTCTCCTCTTGGGATCTTGGGCACGCACGCACACGCGCTCTGCGTGAGTTTTTTAAGCCACTGGGTGCGGGTCGCGAACTGCGGTCGACTACGTGGGAGTCCAGCGACATAGCCATTACGCTAACTGCTGGTTCCCCCAAGCATTTTTCAAGCCCTCAAGGCCATGATTCAAACTTTGGTCAAACCTTGGCTTGCCATGGAGGATCCAGTGAGATCCCGCACTCAGTACCGAGCACTTCACTGCTGCTCAACAGGGCCCACCAATTCCTCAGTTTTGTTGTTGTTTGTTTCCTTTTCTTTTTATTCTTTTAATTTGTTATAGGGCATGTGCACTCACCAGAGAACAGCAGAGAGAGAGAAAGTGAGAAAGCAAGCATCCAGGTCCTCAACTTGAACCACAGTCGGCCATGTGGGAGTTCGGCATCTTAACCACCACATCGCCTGCTGGCCCTTAATTTTATTTATTTTTATTATTACTATTTTTTAAAAATTATTTTATTTAACTTTATTTATTTTTAATTTGACCAGAGAGGGACAGAGTGAGTGAGAGAGAGAGAGAGAGAGAAACTGAGAAAGCAAGCCACTAGGTCCAGAACTTGATCCACGGTCAGCCATGTGGGAGTCCAGCACCCTTAACCACCATGCCACCTGCCGGCCCCTATTATTATTATTACTTTTAATTTACCAGAGACAGATAAAGAGAGGGAAAGTGAGAAAGCTGCTGGGTCTGGGACTTGAACCACAGACAGCCAGTCATTTGGAGTCTAGCACCTTAACACCACGCCACTTGCTGGCCCCAGTGCCTCCACTTTTAAGTAGATATCCTAGCCAAATTATTCAGGACCTCCTCACACTCATTCTCCCTGAGTTGGGACTATCCTTATCACAACCTCTTCAACAAAAAAGCCCACATACGGGACAAAGGCAAGCACCCTTCTTCAATTCTTCCCCTGGAGTGAGTGGTGTTTATACAGGCACTCCTCACTTAACAACTGAGTTCCTAGGACTAGGTCATTAAGTGAACTGGTCGATAACCGAGGAGCTTAAAGGTGATGTCTGGCGGTGCGCTGTGCTGCCATAGAGTGTGCATTTCAGTGGATATCACCTGACGCCACACTAGAATACTGTAGTTCTATCCATACAAAAAGCATACGTTAGATAAGCAGAAAACACTGATCACTACAACATAATAATATAAACCCCTATTTATTCTGAACAATGAAAAGGTCTAAAGGAAGCTCCAACTGGAGAACAATAAATGAAACAAGCAGTCATGCGTGACTACCAACAGTTTTTTAAAGAATTATTTAATTATGGGACCAGCAGTTGGTGTAATGGCTATGTCGCTGGACTCCCATGTAGTTGATCACAGTTCAAGTCCCAGACCCGGTGGCTTAAACTCACGCCAGGTGCGTGTGCGTGCATGCCCAAGATCCTGAGAGGAGAATGGAGGAGAAGGGATTGCGGCGTGGCCATCCCCCTGGGGGGTGATTTCTCACTTTTTGTCTCTCTAGCTCTCTTTCTGGTGAGCATGCACCCTAGAGCAGAAACCTCTCAAAAAAAAAAAAAATGAATTACTTAATTTTATTTATCATTAGTGTTTTAAAATTTGCTACAGGGCATGTGTGCTTAACAGAGAGAGATGGAAATGAGAAACCAAGTTGCCTAGTCAGGGACTCAAACCGTGGCTGACCATGTAGGAGTCCAGTGCCTTAACAATCACACCACCTGCTGGCCCCAATGAATATTTCATTTAGTGAATACTAGCCAACTGTGGAACAAGACAGATATGGAGAAAGAGGGAAGGGGATTCAGGAGAGCCACACAGATGAGGAAGGCAGATTCGCCAGCTGGAGACCTGGTCTAAGCTCCAGTGCTCAAACAGGTAGGTCGTTAAGTGAGGAGCGGCTGCAATAGGTGGTGGTACAAAGTGGGACAGCATCCTGCAAACGAGACCTTTTCAGAGCTGATTATGACTTATGACGAGAGACTGCACTTTTCCATGGTTTCATAAGCTACCTGCTCAGTGTTTAGGCAGAGGCTGCATTCTTGGCTCCTGGAACGCTGAGCACTCCCTTGCCCTTTCCTTACCCCGTAAGCCATCATCACCCTGTAAGCAAACACAGAGAGCAGCGTCCAGCTCATCCAGAACTCTACCTTAAACTTCCACTGATGTATTTCACCATAAAACGTTTTAAGACATCTTTTTTTTTTTGTCCAATGCCCAAGAACATTGCTTTAATGACACATTTTTCTTTTAGAATTATTTTATTTAACTTTATTTATTTATTTTTAATTTGGCCCAAGAGGGACAGAACAAGAGAGAGAGGGAGAGGGAAAGTGAGAAAGCAAGCCACCAGGTCTGGGACTCGCACTGTAGTTGGCCATGTGGGAGTCCAGCCCCCTCAACTACCACACCACCTGCCGGTGCCAATAACATGTGTTTTGAGCACTTACTTTATGCTAGGTACTGCACCAAGCAATTTACACTTATAACCTTTTTACCACTCATGATGAATACATGAAGTAGAGTATTTATGTCTCGAGTTTATGGGTGAGGAAATAGGTTGTATGGAGTTTATTTTGCTTGTGTGGATGTGGATGTATATGTATAAGTGCATGCATGTGTCTTACAAGATTATGGATAAAAGGATTTTGATTTGCTATTGGGCTCACGCTCTTGCTGGAGAGAAACAGAGAGAGAAAAGGAGAGAGAAAGAAAGTGAGAAGGCACCCCCCAGGGGGGATGACCATGCCACAATCCCTTCTCCATTCTCTTCTTGTGATTCTGGGCACACAAGCACATGTGCCCGACGTGTTTTTCAAGCAGCCGGGTCCAGGACTCAAACCACACAGTCAGCCATGTGGGATCTATTTACCTAACCGCCACTGTTGTCCCCTGAAAGGACTTTAGAAATCATTTGGTTTCAGTCTTTGTTTTTACAGACAAGGAAGCTGAGCTCAGAGTGGTTAGGCTACATGCTGATGATCACACCGCCAGGAAGTGGCTTTGGGTTAATACACATCGACGTGGCCTTCTGTTCTCGGCAAATCTGAGGCTCAGCTGTTCATGATTTGAGGGTCTGCGCCATACCCAGATGTGCTGTCAGCATGCAACGAAAGAATGATTTTAAAAAGGAGGCGGGTGGGCATTGCACGCTCTGCATCGGCTCTATGAAGTTAAACTTCGTGACTCAGAACAGGCAGAAGTACTCTAGGCCTGAAGAACTCTCCCCTCAGGAAAACTGCCAGGTACTTGGTTAACTTCTGAGTCCTTCGTAGGTGTTAGAGAACACAGCTAAAAATAGGTTTGTCCTCACTCTTCCAGAAGAGGCTTGTAAACCAAAATTGTCACTGACTTCTCTCTTCCAAAACAGACCTCGCTGCCTGTCGGTGGCCCTTCATTTCCAAGCCAGTGTCTGCCTAAGGATATGCTTTTCTCCCTGGAGCCTAAACTTCCTTCTTGAGGAAGGGAGAGTGTCTCTCGCCAGGCAGGAAAGACCTTTCCTGTGAACGCTGGCAAAAAGTGCTTTCAGGCAGAATGGCTTCAAAGAAAAGGGCGTGTGTCTCTGGCCCAGTCTTTTAGCTCCTGATGACCAACTAAATGGGACACTGCACAGCGAAGTCCTTTGTAAACTCCCAGTACGAGGAACTCTGTGGCCTCTGGGCTTGTTCCCTGCATCTTGAGAATCACAGCGAGGGGGGAGATTCCTCCAGTGATAGCTCTGGTGACACAAATTTTCCAGCCACGGAAACTGGGGAGTTTTCTTGGCCTGGGCTTTCCGTGGGTAACTCCTCGAGGGCCAAGATGAGATCAGAACTATTGCACAAAAACAGGCCTGAGGCTGGCCTCGCACCAGCCAAAACTGAGTTTCAAGCAAGCCAACAGAATTGGGGAGACAGGAATAGAGCCTCATTCAGTCATGCAAGAATCCCAATAAATTCTGTACCGAGTGAGCCTGGACCTGGAGGTGGTCTTATCTTTATTTATTGTTTAAATTGCCAGAGGGTATGTACTTGCTGGAGAGTCAGAGGAAACATGACAAAGCACATTCCAATGGAGTACTGTCACGCTGAAATATTTGTTCCTCCATTTCTCCCATTTTTTGGGATTTTGGGCATGTATGCATATACACCTGGCTCTTTTTGTTTGTTTGTTTGTTTTTGAGAAGTTTTTGCTATAGGGTGTGTGCTCACCAGAAAGACAGAGAGACGGAAAGCGAGAAATCACCCTCCCCCGCCCCATGGGATGGCCATGCCGCGATCCCTTTGCCTCCATTCTCCTCTCGGGATCTTGGGCACACATGCACACACGCCTGGCATGAGTTTAAGCCACTGGGTCCGGGACTCAAACCGCGGTCGACTATGTGGGAGTCCATCGACATAGCCATTATGCAAACTGTCCCTGATCTAATGTAAAATCAACAACGTTTGCAACTTGTTTAATCTATATGTTGCTGTTTAGTATTTATTTTATGATACAACTTAAAAGTTTAAAAGGGTTTTCTATCCACTGTTAACTTCAATTGGATAGCATTTGTCAACTTTTTTTTTCCTGATATTTGATGAAAATTCTCAAAAAAAAAAAAAAAAGTATTTTAATAATGAATTGGCAGGGCCAGCAGGTGACATGGTGGTTAAGGTGCTGGATTCCCACATGGCTGACTATGATTTTAAGCCACTCTGTGTCTTAAAAATCACGCTGGGCGTGTATACATGCATGCCCAAAATCCCAAGAGGAGAATGGAGGAAAAGGGATTGTGGCATGGCCATTCCCCCTGGGAAGTGACTTATTATTTTCTCATTCTCTATCTTTCACTCTCTAGTGAGCTCATGCACCCCAAGGCAAAAATAATAAATAAAATAAAATCTTTTTAAAAAGCTGAATTGAAAGGATTGGCCCCAGTCCCAAAGGTGGCTATGCAGTGTCTACCTCTCCCCTCAAGGCCCCCTGACCCATCAGTGCCTTCTAATTGCAGCTCTGGGATAAACAGAGGAAGCAGACAGTTAGATGCCGCTATTTAGGCACCCATGTCTGTTAGTCCCCGCAGGCAGAGGAAACTGGGCTTGGTGCAAGAAGCACCCCTATGAGCCAAACACCAGGCACTCCCCAAGAGCAGTGGAGATGAACTGGTGAAAGGTCTAAGAAGCCCCTTTCAGGGGAACCAGCAGTTAGCGTAATGGCTATGTCGCTGGACTCCCACGTAGTCGACCGCGGTTCGCGTCTCGGACCCGGTGGCTTACAACTCACGCCGGGCGCGTGTGCGTGCGTGCCCAAGATCCCGAGAGGAGAATGGAGGAGAAGGGATTGCGGCGTGACCATCCCCCCTGGGGGGTGATTTCTCGCTTTCTGTCTCTATGTCTCTCTCTGTCTGTCTGGCGAGCGCACGCGCCCTATAGCGAAAAACCTCTCAAAAAAAAAAAAAAAAAAAAAAAAGAAGCCCCTTTCAGGAAAAGGCCTCTTTGTTTCTGGTTGACTTGTGCGGTCTGCAAGCGCCTGAAAATCCCACCTAGCTCCCGCAGACTCACTCTAGCTGGAAGCAGCATTTCCGGATCAACCTGTGCAGGCTCCCTGTATCCCTTGGTAATCAGTTTAGATGTCACCTCCTCCAGGGGGCCTTCCCTGGCCCCTCACAAAGACCAAGAGATGCTAAAGGTTAATAACTGAGCCATACAGGCTTGATGGGCCCCCTAGCTCTGTCTCCATCTGAGCCACAGAAACATACCAGGGGTAACGGGTGGCAGTGTCGGGGGTCCTATTGACAAGTTAGTACCCCTTTTTCTATTTTTAGCTCTTGTTCCAGAGACATGATTGTGATTTTCACCCTGTCCCAGAGCACACAGAGTGGTGGCTTACTTCCCTGGTGTTCTCTGCTAATTTCACGCGCTGTTAGGTTTCTTGTTCGCTCCTGTTTCCATCAGCCTTGCTTTTCCCGGGGGGCGTTGGGACAGCATGGCAGACACACTGCGATGTGCTGGCATGCCGGGTGGAGGAAGCTAAAACAGACTGGGAGCAACTTGTCCCGTGGTGACTCCCAGGCACACGAGGCCTGTTCCCCATACCCTCACTGCTCTCCCCATTGTCATACCCCAGGCAGCGAGCACAGCTGTGTCCAAAATGGCCTCTGGGTTCTTCTCAACACAGCACTCCAGGCAGCCACCCTCCACTGAATTGCACTAGTTGGCAGTCCTGCCCAATGAGTTACAATCATTGAAAATGAGAGGTCCTGGGACAAGCAGTTGGTGTAATGGCTATGTCGCTGGACTCCCATGTAGTCAACTGTGGTTCGAGTCCCAGACCTGGTAGCTTAAATTCATGCTGGGCACATGTGCGTGCGTGTCCAAGATCCTGAGAAGAGAATGGAGGAGAAGGGATTGTGGTGTGGCCATCCTCCCTGAGGGGGGGGGGGTGTGTGATTTCTCACTTTCTGTCTCTCTCTCTCTGGCTAACGCACGTACCCTATAGCAAAACCTCTCCAAATAAATAAATAAATAAATAAATAAATAAATAAATAAAATGAGAGGTCTATCTGTCCCCGTCAGCACCCAGATTCAGTTACAATACTGCTCAAATCCTTGGTCTCAGTGGAGCCCTGGACATATAGGGCCTTCTTGTGAATTTCTCCTAAGGCCAACATTCTGTAAAGTGAGAGGGCCCTTAGATCCTTCTAGGAGAATGAAAATATCATTAAAAATAAATTTTAGAGCCATTCTTGTGGCCTAGTAGGTAAGGGAGCTGGATCCCACATGGCCAGCTGTCGTTTGAATTCTGGTTCCGGTGGCATAAAAACATGTCAGGTGTATATGTGCCCAAAATCTTGACAGGACAGAGACATAGAGGGGAAGGGTTTACCTCTCTCCCTCCCCCTGTCCCTCTGTCTCTCTCTCTCTCTCTCTCTCTCTCTCTCTCTGGCAAGTGCATGCACTCAATGGCAAATAAACAATAAATTAAATAAATAACATTTTTCCTTTTCTCCAGAGACACAGAGAGAGACAGGGAGAGGGAAAGTGAGAATCCGCTCCCCTGGGAGATGTCCATGCCACAACCATTGTATTCAAATCAGCACAAGAATAAGAGGACATCCAGTTTTAGCCAAATTAAAGAAGCCATTTATTAAGCTAGTGGCTGCGAGAGGACTCAAGTCACTCTAAAATCCCGCAGTCCCAAAGCAGGGGGGAGAAAGGTTTATAAAGGCAAAACCGCAAAGGAAAAAAGCTACACATCTAAGAAAGAACAGGCCTTGAGTTATACAAAAGTGGTTTATAAAAGCTGAAAAAGTGAGCTATTAGGAAGGACAGTTATAGTTGGCTAAATTTTCTTTCTTTCTTTCTTTTTTTTTTTTTTTTTTTGCTATAGGGCACGTGCATTTGCCAGAAAGACAGAGAGACAGAAAGTGAGAAATCCCTCCAAGGGGCGATGGCCATGCTGCAATCGCTTCTCCTCCATTCTCCTCTCGGGAACTTGGGCACGCATGCACACGTGTCCAGCATGAGTTTAAGCTACTGGGTCTGGGACTCGAACAGCGGTTGACTACATGGGAATCCATTCTGTCATCTGCTGGTCCCAATTGGCTAAATTTTCTGGTGATAAATATTTGGTTAGGAAGACAGGGATGGATGGCAGCATTGATCTACTGGTGATAGCATTAAGTGAGGAATTTTCCAGGAGGTATATACAGGTCAGGTTATAGGAAAAGAGAAATGGCAACAGAGTCATATTTAAAAATGAAGGTGTTCATGCTTCACAATCCCTTCTCCTCCATTGTCCTGTGATTTGGGGCATGCATGCACACACACCTGGCCTGAGTTTCAAGCTGCCAGATCCAGACTTGAACCATAGTTGGTCATGTGGGAGGCCAGCACCTTAACCATTATGCCACCTGCTGGCCCCTAAATAAATTATCTTAATGTTGTTTAAGTATGGAGAAGTACAGAGAAGAAAACATTTAATAGCCTATATTCTCATTGCCCAGATTGATCCTGTTGATATCAGAAAATAATTACAACATTACAATAGTAATATGTATACTGTTAGAAATTTTAAACAGAATAATATAAAGCGACAAGTGATAACTTCTATTACCGCTGTTACTAATATTTACAACTTTTCTTTTCTTTCTTTCTTTTGGAGAGGTTTTTTCTTGTTGGGCGTGTGTGTTCGCCAGATAGACAGAGAGAAACAGAGAGATAGAAAGCGAGAAATCACCCCCCATGGGGGATGGCCACACCGCAATCCCTTCTCCTCCATTCTCCTCTCGGGATCTTGGGCACACATGCACACATGTCCAGCGCGAGTTTAAGCCACCAGGTCCGGGACTCGAACCGCGGTCGACTACATGGTAGTCCAGCGACATAGCCATTACGCTAACTGCTGGTCCCAATAATATTTACAACTATTAATTAGTAATAGTTCTGAGGAGTTCTTCTAGGAAAAGTATATATATATGTATATATTTTTTTTTTAGGGTTCTTTTTTGTTTGTTTGTTTTCTGGCCATAGGGTACATGAGCTCACTAGAGAGAGAGAAAGCCGGGAAAGTGAGAAATCACCTTCAAGAGGGGATGGCCATGACACAATCCCCTCTCCTCCACTCTTCTCAGGATTTTGGATATAAACAACAAACCCAGTGTAATTTTCTAGCCACTGGGTCTAGGACTCAAACCATGATCACTCATGTGGGAATCTAGCACCTTAACCGCCACGTTACCTGCTGGCCCCTGTATATGTTCTTTTAAAAAATTTATCAAGGGACCAGCAGAGGGCATAATGATTATGTTGCTGGACTCCCATGTAGCTGACCATGGTTCGAGTCCTGAACCTGGTGACTTAAAATTCATGCCGGGAGCGTGTGTGTGTGTGTGTGTGTGTGTGTGTGTGTGCCCAAAATCCTGAGAGGAAAATGGGGGAGAAAATATTGCAGCATGACCATCCCCCCTGGGGGATGATTTCTCACTTTCTCTTTGTCTCTGTCTCTCTGGCAAGTGCACACATCCTATACCTTCATGGTGAAGGTAGTAGCTCTGGAAAAGCTACCGGGGTTGAGACAGGTGCCAAGTACAAGAATCTGTTTAAATTCCAGACTTTTCTTTTTTAGAGAGAGAGATTTCTGCTATAGGATGTGTGTGCTCACTGGAGAGACTGAGAGAAAGCAAGAAATTATCCCCAAGAAGGATGGCCATGCCACAATCCTCTTGGGATCCTGGTCATGCATGCACACGCACCTGGTGTGATTTTGAAGCCACCAGGTCTGGGAATAAAACTGCTTTGAGCCATGTGGGAGTCCAGCAATGTAACTGCTATGCCATCTGCTATGCCCTAAATTTCAGGCTTTTAGTAGTTACGAAAAGTCCTATTTGTGAGGCCTGTAGGTGGCATGGTGGTTGGGGATGCTGGTCTCCCACATGGCTGACAGAGGCTTGAGTCCCAGACCTGGCAGCTTGCTTTCTCACTTTCCCTCTCTCTCTCTCTCACTCTGTTCCTCTCTGGTCAAATTAAAATAAAATAAATAAATAAAATAAAGTAAAATATTTTTAAAAGTATTTATTGAATTTTATTTATTCACTCTTTTTTTTCTTTTTAAATTTGACCATAGAGAGACACAAAGAGAGTGCAATAGGGAGACAGAGAGAGGGGGGAAAAGTAAGAAAGCAAGCCACCAGGTCTGGGACTTGAACTGTGGTTGGCCATGTGGGAGTGTCCACCATCTTAACCACCATGCCACCTGCTGGTCCTAAAGTAAAATAATTCTTAAAAAACAAAAACAAACAAAAAACCTAAAAAAAGTCCTATTTGTAACCAAAAAAAATTATCATAAAAGAGGGAAGAGAGAAGCACGCTTTAGGGACCGGCAGTTAGCGTGATGGCTATGTCGCTGGACTCCCACGTAGTCGACCGTGGTTTGCATCTCGGACCTGGTGGCTTAAAACTCACGCCGGGTGCGTGTGCGTGTGTGCCCAAGATCCTGAGAGGAGAATGGAGGAGAAGGGATTGCGGTGTGACCATCCCCCCGGGGGGTGATTTCTCGCTTTCTGTCTCTCTGTCTCTCTCTGTCTGTCTGGCGAGTGCACGCGTCCTATAGCAAAAACCTCTCAAAAAAAAAAAAAAAAAAAAAAGAAGCACGCTTTACGCTTTATATATGTATTTTGGCTTTTCTTCTAAGTGATATGTATTGGCATTCTTTCCTGATCCACTTCATTCACCAACTGCCATGTTCCCAACATACAAATGTGCCGTAATTTACTTCATCAAACCCTGTCAACAGTAAAACATCTTTTAAAGACTTCAATGATTTCCTTGACTCACTAGAAATTCTACTCATTGATAAGAAACAGAACCCTGGGACTAGCAGCTGTTGTAATGGCTATCACTGGACTCCCACGTAGTTGACCACAGTTCGAGTCTTGGACCTGGTGGCTTAAATACACGCTGGGTGCATGTCCATGTGTGCCCAAGATCCAGAGAGGAGAATGGAGGAGAAGGGATTGCAGCGTGTCCATCCCGCCTGGGAGGTGATTTCTTGCTTTCTGTTTCTCTTTCTCTGTCTTTCTGGCAAGTGCACGGGCCCTGTAGCAAAACATTTCCAAATACATAAATATTAAATTTTTTAAAAAAGAAAGGGAACCCCTTCTTGTATTCATTCACTTGAAATCCTGCAGCTCCAAAGATTTCCCCACAACATCTGACAAATACAGCTACTGGGCCTAGAGGGAGGAGAGTGGTGGTGATGGCAGGTAAGTAGCTTCATTTGCAGTTCACCAGAATGAAGATCCCTTGTAAAGATCACAAGGGGTAAACATCGCTAGTGTAGAGACTCACTGGTCATGTGATGGGGCCAGGTGGCATTACCCTGGGTGACGTCCACACAGAATTGCTTCACACAGAGACTTCAGACTAACCAGTATCTCCCAGAAGACCTACAGCACTGAAAATGTCTTTTTTTTTTTTTCATTATAGATACATCTACTATAGCTGCTGACCCACAATCCAGCCATGTTTTTCTATCACACAAGTGCCTTGACAGTGGAACTATGTACACCCACACAAACACACGTGTGTGTATTTCTGCCAGAGAATTATGTGATTGGTTTGGATAGAACTGAAACTATCCTCATTTGACTACTTGTTAGCTGTGTGTCCAAGGACATGTCACCTAACCATTCAAAGACTCTAAGATGGAGTTAATGATGTCTACTGTTTAGGGTTGTTGAGATGACTAGCTAGAATAATTTATGTCTATAGAGAAACATATAGCATGGCCTGCTTATGCATTTATTGGGTCGTCAGAAAAGTCATGGCAAAAATGCATCATGACTTTTCTGACGACCCAATAAATAATATCTTTAAGTTTACCTGCCAAGAGAAATGATCACCAAAATACTAACCTTGGTTTTCTCTGAGAGTAAGGTATCTGGAGATTTTCATTTTTTTCTTATTTCTTTTCTATATTGCTTCAATTGTTCTATTTTGTTTATACAGCAGTGAAGAATGATTTTCTGTATAGGGTCAGCAGGTGATGTAGTAGTTAAGGCCCTGGACTCCCACATAGTCAACCCTGGTTTGAGTCCTGGGCCCAGTAGCTTGAAAATTCCAAATTGTGCACCGAAAATTCCAAGAGGAGAATAGAGAAGGGATTGTGGCATGGCCATCTTCACTTGGGGGTGATTTCTCACTTTCTCCTTCTCTGTCACTTGGGTGGGCACATGTGCCCTATAGTAAAAATCTCTCTCAAAAACAAAAACAAAAACAAAGCCCCAAGAAACAGTGATTTCTATCTATAACAAAAGATATTTTGGGACCAGTTAGTGGCATGCTGGTTAAAGCAGCTGGATCCCACATAGCTGACTGTGAGATTTGAGTCCCAGACACAGTGGCTTAAAAAATATACTAAGTATGGGACCAGCAGTTAGCGTAATGGCTATGTCGCTGGACTCCCATGTAGTCGACCGCGGTTTGCGTCCTGGACCCGGTGGCTTAAACTCATGCCCGGCGCGTGTGCGTGCGTGCCCAAGATCCCGAGAGGAGAATGGAGGAGAAGGGATTGCGGCGTGACCATCCCCCCTGGGGGGTGATTTCTCGCTTTCTATCTCTCTGTCTCTCTCTGTCTGTCTGGCAAGCGCATGCGCCCTATAGCAAAAACCTCTCAAAAAAAAAATATATATATATATATATACACTAAGTGCATGTGTATATGTGCCCAAAATCCCAAGAGGAGAGAGAAATGGAGAAGGGATTACAGCATGAGCATCTCCCACAGAAGGTGCTTTCTCACTTTCTCTCTCTCTCTCTCTCTCTCTCTCTCTCTCTCTCTCTCTCTAGCATGTACACATGCCCTGTAGCAACATTTAAAACAGAAAAGAAAAAAAAAAGCCATTTTTAAAATAAGATAATAGGGACCAGCAGAGGGCGTAATGGTCATGTCACTGGACTCCCATGTAGTCAACGTGGTTCGAGTCCTGGTCCTGGAGGCTTAAAACTCATGCTGGGCTGGGACCAGCAGATGATGTAATGGTTATGTCGCTGGACTTCCACGTAGTTGACCACAGTTTGAGTTCCAGACACAGTGACTTGAAACTCATGCTGGGCATGTGTGCATGCGTGCCCAAAATTCCTGACAGGTGAATGAAGGAGAAGGGATTGTGGCATGGCTACCGCCCCGGGGGTGATTTCTCGCTTTCTGTCCCTCTTTCTCTCTGGTGAATGCACGTGCCCTATAGGAAAATTTTCTCTTAAAAAAAATAAATAAATAAATGAAGGGCCGGCATGTGGCATGGTAGATAAAGGCGCTGGATTCCCACATGGCCAACCACAGTTGAAGTCCCAGACCTGATGGCTTGTTTTCTTTGTTGCTTTCCCTTTCTCTCTCTCGCTTTCTCTTTCTCTCTCTGTCTAGTCCAATTAAAAATAATAACAAATGGAATTAAGTAAATAATTATAAAAAAAATACATAATGTATATAAGGAAAATCACACACAGTAAATGCTCAGTTACTAGTTGATGGTACTGGGGCCATGGTGGTTAAGGGCGCTGGACTCCCACATGGCCTACTGTGGTTCAAGTCCTGGACCTGGCAGCTTGCTTTCCTCTTCCGCCCCCTTCTGGTCAAATTAAAAATAAATAAATAAATAAATAAAATATATTTTTTTTTTTTGAATGGTTTTACTATAGGGCATGTGTGTTTGCTTGAAAGACAGAGAGAGACTGAGAGACAGAAAGTGAGAAATCACCCCCTAGGAGGGATGGCCATGCTACAATCCCTTCACCTCCACTCTCCTCTTGGGATCTTGGGCACGCACGCACATATGCTCAGCGTGAGTTCAAGCCACCATGTCCAGGACTTGAACTGCAATCAACTACATGGGAGTCCAGTGACGTAGCCATTATGCCAACTGCTGGTCCCATAAAATAATTCTTAAAAAAAAACAGTTGATGTTACTATTGTGAAAATCTATCAGTAAGTGATGGCTCATTTGGTCCATAAAAGTCATCCCCGTTAACTACATTTAAGACCCACCAAAACCCAATTCTTAAGAATGTGGACTCCAGGGGGCAATAGGTGGCATGGTGGTTAAGACAGCTGGATCCCATATGGCTGACTGCATGGTTTGAGTCCTGGACCTTGTGGCTTGAAACACACCAAGCACCTGTGCAGGCATGCCCAAAGTCCCAAGAGGAGAATGGAGAAGGGATTGCAGTGTGGCCATTTCCTGGGAGGTGTTTTCTCACCTCCCTATCCCTGTCTCTCTCTCGAAAGAGCAGGAGCCCTATAGCAAAATTTAAATAAACAAACAAATGAAAAGAAAGGCAAACGTAGGACCAATGTAACATAATAGTTACCTTGTTGGACTCCCATGTAATCAACTGTGGTTTGAGTCACAGAACTGGCGGCCTAAACTCACGCCTAGTGCATGTGCATGCATGCCCAAAATCCTGCGAGGAGAATGGAGAAGGGATTGTGGCGTGGCCATCCCCTCTGGGGGGTGATTTCTTATTTTCTGTAAGAGATAGTTCTCCAGTCCCCCAGGGCCTATGGAAGAGTAAGAGTACTTTGCTCTAATTTGCAAAACTACTTTCTATCTGGAAATATATGAGAAGTTTCTTTCTTTTCCACATAAGGGTCAATTAACAAACTCAGATAGTCTAAGTACTAGACCAAACCCCTCTTCAGTACTCTTCTTTGAGCACACTCAGCATTCCCAAAAGGGGAGTGCAGTGCAGCCACCCTTCCTGGGCGGTGATTTCACACTTCCTGTCTCTCTGCCTCTCCAGAGAGTACACATGCCCTATAACAAAAATCTCTCTTAAAAAAAAAAAAAAAGAAGAAAAATAAATAAATAAACGGCCTCCTACCTTTGTTTCTCTGGAGTAGAAACTATTTCATGCTGAAGTCTCTCCTTTGCTGCAGCAGGACTGAATAAAATCTGTCTTACCATTTTTTACAAGTGTCTGGCGCTGTTTCTCTTTTACACATTGAAAGAAAAACTTGATTCATAAGAACACGTTTGTGAAAATCTGGAGGAAGAACAATACAGGCAGCCGGGGCCCCAAGTAATTACATGTCTGGTGACAGAGGAAACGCTTCCCTAGGATCAGCAAGGGTTTGTTTGCATTCCAACCACAGAGTGGCATGCAGGGGAGATCCACATTTTGTGTAGCAGGAAGCTTATTTTATCTGGGGCACTCTCTTTAAGGAAAAGAATACAAAATTGCAGATACAAAATGGGGCTTTGGAAAGGGCCTCTGCAAATGAGTGGCCCTGAAAGCTTCAGTTTCATACCCTCATGAAAAAATCTACTCCTGTATAGACGTGAGGCGATAAAGAAACAGACTTGAAGTACAAATTATTCAGACTCTTTTGGCAGCCAAAACCCATCTGACACAGATTGAATGGAAAAAAGTTGACATTTATGATGAGAATCCAGGATGGTTCCCACGACCGAAGGATGAAAACTTAGCTGGGCCAGATAAGACTGCATCCAGAAACTCCAACGCCAGCAGCACTCGGCCTCTTTCATCTCTAGCTTTCTACACTTCACATGTGCTTAGCTCTTACCTTTCTCATTGCAGATCAGCTCCACCTGCTTTTCTGACTCAAGGAGTGGAAAACCATGGCCACCCAGAGCGCTCCAGTTTACATGTCACAGCTCCAACCACCACTTCCTCGTCCAGATTTCAGGGAAATGGTCTGATGGACAAGCGTGAGTCACATGTCCATCTTTGAGTCCAAAAGAAGCAACGTAGCAACTAGCAGGCCACTCAACCCTGGGATCAAGTCAAAGGTGATCACCTGAAAAAGAGTAGAATTAGGGCCAGTTGGTAGTATAGTGATTAAGGTGGCTGGATCCCACATGGCCAACTACGCAGTTCAAGTCCCAGACCCAGTGACATGAAAAACACACCAGCTGGGGCTAGCAAGTGGTGTGGTGGTTAAGGGTGCTGAACTGTGGTCGACTGTGGTTCGGGTCCCAGACCTAGAGGCTTACCTTCTCTCTCTCTCTCTCTCTCTCTCTCTCTCTCTCTCTCTCTCTCTCTTCTCTCTGTCACTGTGTGTGTGTGTCTGGAAATATTAATAATAATAAATAAAGTTAAATAATTCTTTAAAAAAGTATCATTTTAAGAAAAACACATCAGCCACGTGTGCATACATGCCCAAAATTCCAAGAGAAGAATGGAGGAGAGATTGTGGCATGGTCAATCCCCCCCACCTGGGGGAAGGTATGCTTTCTTTCTTTTTTTTTTTAAGAATTATTTATTTAATGTTATTTATTCATTCATTTATTTTAATTTGATCAGAGAGAGAGAGAAAAGGTGAGAAAGCAAGCCACCAGGCCTGGGTCTTGAACTGTGGTTGCCCATGTGGGAGTGTCTAGCGCCTTAACCACCATGCCGCCTGCTGGCCCCATGATTTCTTACTTTTCCTCTCTCTGTTTCTCTCTGGCAAGTACATGTGCCTTATATCAAAGGGGGCAAAAGAGTTGACATTCTTTTTCCTATAAAGTCTCTGAGATCCAGTGTGTGGGGGTTCTTTTTCTTTTTTGTTTCAATTTTTGCTATAGAGTGTGTGTACTTGCCAGAGAGAGACAGAAAGAGAGAAAAAGTGAGAAAGCACCATGCAGGGGAGATGCCCATGCCACAGTCCTTTCTCCTCCACTTTCCTCGTGGGATTTTAGGCATGCAAGTACATATACCTAGAGTGTTTTTCAAGCTGCGGGGTCCAGGACTCAAACTATGTAGTTAGCCATGTTGAGTCCAGCTTCCTTACCCACCATACCACCAGCTGGCTCCAATGTATATTTTATACTTACAGCATGTCTCAGTTTGGACTAGCAACATTTCAGGTGCTCAGTAGATTTCTTAGCTGAGATCTAGTTGAAGCTGCTATCTGTGTGTGTGGCAGCAGGCCCGAGTCTGTAGTGATCAAAAATAGTGCCCTTGCCTGATGTGGTTCTCGTCATTGCATGTCTGCTTCTGGGCTCAGATGAAAGCGCAGGGTTGATCATCACTGGCCTTCATGGTGCCCACAGCGTAAGCACACTCAGTGCCAAACTACAATTACAGAGTTCTTCCTTTGATGGACTCAGAGTTAATGTCTTTGTATTTCCTTTATTCCAGAAATGAGATTAAAGTGCACGCTCTCTCATCTACACACACAAAAGGCCCACAGAAACCTGCAGCTTCATCAGCAAATTGTTTGAGCTTGGTAGGAAGGTCATTAGACTGATTTTATATGGAGCCCATAAAGCATCAGGAAAACAGATAAATGTCAAAGTACTGGCTGCTCGGCTGCACTGCAGCTCAGCCTCCCAACGGTAATAGACGCATTTCTCCTAAGTGTATCTGCGTCCTCTTCAATTTGCTATTTCCAGGTAAATAAGTTCCAAGTCCCTCTCCCCCTCCCCAGCTCCAGGCTTGACAACACAGATGTACACAGGCAGACTTGCTCCACCTCACTGTGAGAGTCCAGTCTCCAATCTGTCTATAGAACTTTTTTCAGGTGAGTTTTTTTTTTTTTTTTTTTTTTGAGAAGTTTTTACTATAGGACATGTGCACTCATCAGAAAGAGAGAAATAGAGAGACAGAAAGTAAGAAATCACCCCCCAGGGGAGATGGCCACACCACACTCCCTTCTCCTCCATTCTCCTCTCGGGATCTTGGGCACGCATGTACACACGCCCAGCATGAGTTTAAGCCACTGGATCCGGAACTCGAACCATGGTCGACTATGTGAGAGTTCAGTGACATAGCCATTATGCTAATTGCTGGTCCCTCAGGTGAGTTTTTAAAGTAACAGATTTTGAAAGTTCTTTTCCTTCTAAGGCAAACTGTAATAGTTAACTAATAACTTTTTAATGAAGTATTTATTTAATACCATGTTACTACTATTATTATTTTAATTTGAACAGAGAGAGAAAGGGAAGGGGAGGAAGCAAGCTGCCAGGTCCAGGACTCAAATCTCAGTCAGCCACGTGGGAATCTAGCAACTTTAATCACCACGCCACCTGCTGGCCCCTGACAGTTGACTAATAATCTGATGACTACTACACATTGAGCACTTTTTACCTGCCAACATCTTGTCAAGTGTTTAGACCTTATGTCATTACGTTCTTATAACAATGCCGTAGGTATTATAGTCAACGGCTCTCATTTTATCTAATTTTGTTTTTTTGCTATAGAATGCACATACTTGCCAAGAGAGATGGATGGAGGGAGAGTAAGAAAGTACCCTTCCTCCCCTCCTCCCAGAAGGGGTGGCCACGCCACAACCCATTCTCCATTCTCCTCAGGATTTGGGGTGTGCACACACACACACCTGGTGTAATTCTCCAGTCATGGGGTTCAGGACGCGAATCGAAGTTGTCCATGTAGGATCCACCTGCCAACTCAACACCTCTCATTTTACAGAGAAGGAAACTGAGGTTCGAGAAAGATTGATTTGCTTGAAGTCACATGGCTACAAAACAGCAAACTCAAGATTTGAACCCAAGTTGCCTGATTCCAAAACCTTAATTGCTGAGGTCTGCTCGCAATTTGTGATAATTTCTGAAATATGAGGACATCGAGTCTCACGTCAAAGAAGCTTCCACTGGAGGACTTCTTGGAGCAGAGTGTCTGAGCAGGGAGGATAGTGGGAACGAGGTCACCAGTGAGAAGGGCTAGAAGGTG
Source organism: Tupaia tana (assembly GCA_026018925.1). Lineage (NCBI taxonomy): Eukaryota > Metazoa > Chordata > Mammalia > Scandentia > Tupaiidae > Tupaia > Tupaia tana. The sequence continues at coordinate 29,073,942 of JAKSZU010000014.1, read as the reverse complement.
GCAGAATGTCAGAAAACTGAAGGCAGAGGTGCAAGGAGCTGAGGAGAGAGGCAGTCCACCGATCCTGGCAAAGGAGGGCTGGACTCGTTCGCAGCCATTGAAAACCAGCTCTGACCTCACTCAGAGACCTTGAACAAGCCACCTGGCTTTCAGATACTGGCTCTGCCAGGACTCCCTGAGGGCCCATTTGGATTAACCGGTTAATGGTTATATGCTAGCTTGAATAGGTAAAGAGCCTAATAAAATCTCAGCTCAGGCCTTTCAGTGTAGAACTGAGCCCCTGTTGATTATAAAACATTAAAGGAAGATCAAGACCTCTTCAGTTTTATTGCTTTAATTGAGCCATTTGGTAGTACTAGGCCAGATGAGAAAATAATAGCATTCCCACATTAATTAGCCAACTTGACTCTATGAGACACCACCAGTAATGTTCTTCTTTTATTATTATGTTTTTAAAATTAGTTATTTATTTTTTGTGTTTATGTATTTTACTTCATTCCCCCCCCCCTTGCTTCCCTACCTCTCACCCTCTGCCATTTCCCATTCTCCTCCCACCCAGAAATAGAAGTAATGTTCTTAGAATTTGAGTTTAATTTTGGTGACCTCAGGTAAAGGGCAGACATTAAATAAATGTTTGTTGGATGACTAAGTGTAAGAATTCAGTGCCTAATCAACCACCTACCATGTGACAGACAGCAGAATACAAATATCAAGCTTTAAAAGCCATCTCCTTGGAGGCCAGAAAGTGGTACACTGGTAATGTAACTGGAGCCACATAGGAGGGTCCTGGGTTTGCATCCTGGGGCCCAGGTTGGGAGTAGATTCCTAGCACAGAGACTGTTGAGGGTGTCTCTCTTTCTCAGAGTGAGGTAGGAGAAAGCTAGGGAAATCAAAGAAGGAAAGAGGACCGGAGCATCCGCCTATGTGGCTAGATAGAAAAACTGGTCAGGATGGAAAATTTCCTGCCCAAGGTAATGTAGGCAGGATTTCTGCAGTGGGGGATATCGACAGAAATAACCAACTCTGATAAAAACAATAATCCAGTTTATTTCTAAGCAGAATATGAGTGACCTAGGCCCGGAGAGGAGGTAAAACATGCCTTTCTCGGGGTGATCAGTATACCTGCCTCCTTCAATGTGTTGGTGCTTCTGCTGCCTTGGGAGTGAAAGCAGTTTCTGCGTGGGGCTGACAATGCTCTGCCTGTCACCACTGCAGCTTCCCCAGCTCTAGTAGCATCTGCCCTCAAATATGCTTCCATCCTCATCCTCTAAAGGCCATGACACGCTGCTCTGAGTTTCTGCCCATGTTCTTTCCTCCACATCCGCAGCTTCTGCCCAAAGACCTTCTCTGATAGTCACCCACCTCTCCAATGCCACCTGCATGTTATCCTCAGAGTCACGCTCACTCTACATTTTCATCTGCTCACTGGGTCTCCCTGACAGCCGTAAGCTCTATTAGGGCAGGAGCCTGGTCTGTCCTAGTCACTGCATCTTGCATGGTATGAGCCTCTTCAGTAAAGGAACGAATGAATGAACGAACGAATCAATGAGGAAAAGGAAGAGGAAACCCTTATGGGGAACATGTGGTCTGAGGACTATGCCAAGATAGAGTCTCCAGGCAGCTACCGCTCCATACAGGAGCCCAGTTCCTCCCCTGTGAGCAGGTGTCAGTCTGTGCTAAGAGGGGTGGCTCTGAGGTCCCCTAGGCCTCCTGTGGGACCTCCTGAGACAGCAAAAGGAGCATCTCTCCCTCTGCCCCATCAGAAATGCCTTGATGCCTCGGCAAAGGGGCAGAGTTGAGGCCAGAGGGTGGAACAGCAGTAAAATGGATGCTCTGTGAGGCTGACCTCCAGAAAGGTTCCAGGTTTGGTCATGGGGGTACCAGGCACATGTGTGCCCATGATCCAGGGCCCATCAGGACTCCATTGGGAGTGCCATCTCTCTGTCTTTCTTGCTCATAGAAGAAATAAATCATCTTAAAAAAGGCATGAAGGGGCAGAGATGCTGTCTCCAGTGCTGACTTCCACGCAGCCACGGGCTTCCACCCACTCCAGAGTCCATGGGGTTGCCATAGCAACAGAGGACATGGCCAGGGTCCAGATAGGGCCTTCTGCATCTCCCAGGACTTCTGGCTGGGGATGGAGCGAGTGTCAGCCCAGCGAGTGTCAACCCACAGCTGTGTTCTTGCACTGTCTGCCTCTGGCCTGTCCCTATCTCTAAGCAAAGCCGCCTCCTCTGCACCTCCACCCTCATCTCACTTCCTCACTTGAAAATCTGAGGAGGAAGCACTGGCTTCAGGATCTTCTCTATTTTTCTCTCCCCACTGTGAAAGCAGTGGGGAGGGATCACCTCACCTTGTATCCTGTCCAGGCCCTCAAGTTGGACAGAAGAACAAAGGATTCTCTGATCACTCACAGCTCTCAAGAAGGCCTTAAGAATGTTTTCGTTATAAATAGCACTTTGTTGGTTTAACAAGTCACCTCCAGGGGTTTCCAAGTCCCTGTTGGCTGCCCTTTTGATACCCCTAAAGCAGCAAAACCTGGCTTTGGACCAGCCGGTGGCATGGTGGTTAAGGTGGCTGGATCCCATAGAGCTGACCACACAGTTTGAGCCCTGAATCCAGAGGCTTGAAAAACACAAAAGCACAATAGGTGCACGTGTGTGCATGTCTAAAATCCCTGAAGAGGGGCTGGTAGGTGGCATCATGGTTGAGGTGTTGGACTCCCATATGGCCAACTGTGGTTCAAGTCCTGGGCCCAGTGGCCTGAAAATTACAATAAATAGGGACCAGCAGGAGGCATAATGGCTATGTCACTGGACTCCCATGTAGTCATCCATGGATTGAGTCCTGGACCTGGTGGCTTAAACTCATGCCATGCACGTGTGCGTGCGTGCCCAAGATCCCAAGAAGAGAATGGAGAAGGGATTGCAGCATGGCCACCCACCCTGAGGGGTGATTTCTTCCTTTCTGTCTGTCTCTTTCTGTCTTTCTGGTGAGCACACAGGCCCTCTAGCAAAAACTTCTAGAAAAAAAAAGAAAAGAAAAGAAATAGATAAAATTAAAAAAAAAAAAAAAGTTCTTAAAAAATAGTCCCTGAAGGGGGAACCAGCAGTTAGCATAATGGCTATGTTGCTGGACTCCCACGTAGTCGACTGCGGTTCGCATCCCGGACCCGGTGGCTTAAAACTCACGCCGGGCACGTGTGCGTCCGTGCCCAAGATCCCGAGAGGAGAATGGAGGAGAAGGGATTGCGGCGTGACCATCCCCCTGGAGGATGATTTCTCGCTTTCTGTCTCTAACGTCTCTCTCTGTCTGTCTGGCGAGCGTACGCGCCCTATAGCGAAAATCTCTCTCAAAAAAGAAAAAAAAAATCCCTGAAGGAGGGAGAAATAGAGGAGAAGGGATTGCATCATGATGATTTGGGGAGAAGGGGTTCTTTCTCACTTTTCCTCTTTCTCTGGTGAGCAAATGTGCCCTTTGGCAAAAAGTACAACAACAAAAGACAAAACAAAACATGGTTTTTACTTCCTGCTGTCCTTTGTCAAAATAATGACAATAGCTGAGACCAGCAGATGGCATAATAGTTAAGACGCTGGACTCCCATGTGGTCGACTGAGGATCGAGTCCTGGACCCATCAGCTTAAAATTCATGCCAAGTGCACATGCGTGCCCAAGATCAAGAAGAGAATGGAGGAGAAGGGGTTGTGGCATGGCCATCTCCCTGAAGGGTGATTTCTCACTTTCTGTCTCTCTGTCTCTCCAGTGAACACATGTGCCCTATAGCAAAAATGTCTCAAAAAAAAAAAAAAAAAAAGTAATTCATAGTTTCTCTCTTAAAAAAAATTTTCAGGGCCGGTAGGTGGTGGGGTTGTTAACGGCTCTGGAGTCCCACGTGGCTGATCACAGTTTGATTCTCAGACCCTGCAGCTTGCTTTCTCACTTTCTCTCTCTCTCTTCCTCTCTGGTCAAATTAAAATAAATAAACAAATAAATAGATAGATAAATAAAATAAATAAAGTTCAATTAAAAAATTCTTTAAAAAAAATTCCCAGGGGGTATGTGCATTCATCAGAGACAGAGAGACAGAGATAGAGGGAGAAAGCAACCCCCTGTGGGGTGTGGTCGTGCTACAATCCCTTCTCCTCCATTTCTTTATCCCTTTCGAATTTGGAGTATACAAGCCCATGTGCCTGGCATGTTCTCTTTTTTTCTTCCCTTTTTTTTTTTTTTGAAAGGTTTTTTTTTTTTTTTTTTTTTTTTTTGCTATAGGGCGCGTGTGCTCGTGAGAAAGACAGAGAGAGAGACAGGGAGACAGGAAGAGAGAAATCAGGGATGGCCACGCCACAATCACTTCTCCTCCATTCTCCTCTCGGGATCTTGGGCACGCACGCACGCACGCACACACGCCCAGAGTGAGTTTAAGCCACCAGTCGATCTGGGATTTGAACTGTGGTCGACTACATGGGCGTCCAGCAACATAGTCATTACGCTAACCACTGGTCCCTGCCTGGCATGTTCTCAAGCCACTGGGCCCAGGACTCAAACTGCAGAGCTGACCATGTGGAATCTAGCTCCCTTAACACCAGACTAAAGGGTCAGCCCAGAAGTTCCTCTTTACATGTAAGGAAATAGGCTCATTATTCCTTAGGTCACATCAGCTGCAAAGCGGCCATGCTGCCATCTGAACCCTGGACTCTGGGACTCTTAAGCTCAACCTGTTTGTCATTGCTTCATATCAGGAGGCACAAGCAGCAATTATACACGGAATGACATACTTAGCTTCCCAGCCCCAGCTGGTCCCCTGAGCCCTCACGTGGCTTCCTCTCAGCCACGCGGTCAGCAGTTGTTGGCCCTGTCCCCATGCTGCATCACAGCCACAGGGATCTGAGGGCACTTGCTCCAAGTGGGAACAAAGGAAGCATTTTTAGCCCTTTCTTTAGAAGCCTTGACTTCTAGCCACATAAAGCGTGCTTCAGATTGGCTGTTACCATGGCAATTTGCTGCTAAGGCCGTCCAATTATGTCAGCCCTGAACTGCAGGCCTTCATCGGAGCCCATTTCCTTCCCAACCTTCCCAGCCCAACCCAACCCCTCTGACCTCAGGGCAACTCTGAATCCCTCTGCTCTGTAATTACAGCGGCCTTTCCATTCCCTGGTCCTTTCGGAAACCTTTGTAATCCGCATTGATCTTCTCCTCCCAGTAGCCCATTTGTCACAGCCGGCCCCTGCTCTTTATCTGTGGCTTGTGAAGCACTTGTGTACCCAGCCTTACACCAGACAGAGCCGCACGCTCCAGTGGGCCCACAGCTTGGACAAACTCATTTCAAAGAGCCTGGACTCAGGGTCTGGCACTGAGATTTTTCTGCTGCAATTATTGCGAGTCTACAGTGGCCTGATTTCAAGCCTGCATCTTCATACATTCGATGAATATTCGATGAATCAGAACTTTACATTTTTCTGTGGACGAAGAGGTGACAACAGTAAACAGGTAAACAAATAGACAAACAAACATAATTTTGGTTTTTTAGAATTACTTATGTGCTATTTATTTGTTATTATTATCAGAGATTTTTTTGCTATAGGGAGTGTGCTTCTGCCAGAGAGACACAGAGAGAAAGAGAGACAGGAAGTAAGAAATCGCCCCCCAGGGGGGATGGCCAAACCACAATCCCTTCTCCCCCATTCTCTTGGGATCTTGGGCCCATAAGCTCAGTGTATGTTTTTAAGATGCCGGGTCCAGCACTTGAACTATGGTTGACTACGTGGGCATCTAGCAATGTGGCCATTGCACAATCTGCTGGTCCCTATTTATTGTTGTTGTTATTTAATTTGACCAGAGAGAGAGACAAAGGGAAAGTGAGAAAACAAGCCGCCAGATCCAGGACTCCAACAGTAGTCAGCCATGTGACAGCCTAGCAGTGTAACCACCACCCCACCTGCTGGCCCTAAATAAACATAACTTTGAATTGTGGTAAGGGTGGTGAAGAGAAAGGGGCCAAGGAGTTCTGGTCCTAGGATGGACACTTGCCTCTGTCCTCATTCAAGCTCCCCATCCAGTGGGATGTACCAGATGAAGGGGGTGAGGAGGAGGCGCTTGGTGTCCACTGGGCGCTTTTGGATGCAAGTGGCAGAGACCAGACTTCAGCCTGCTTAGAGAAAAGGGTGCTCTAGGCCGGGTATGGTTGGGCTCTGAGGCCCGGATGTTGCCAGGACTCTCACTGTCTCTTCTCTCTGCTTCCCTCTCTAGATTTGTTTCCTTCTCTCCCCGCAGTGACTGTTCCCACAGGACAGAGCTCATGGCTGCTGACAGATCCTGTGACTTTTACTTTTCACCACCTTAGTTGTGGGAGGCAGCCTGAACCCAAGCATTCTGCAAATCCAAGACCAGAACTTCAGAGAGGAGACTCATCAGCTCAGCTCAGAGGTTCCCATCCCTGAGCTAACCAGAGAAGGATAAGGACTGGTTCACAGCACAGACAAGGAGCCTCCCTGCTCTCCAGGAAGCTCTCTGCGTGTGCTTGGTTATTTAACTCACCCACTATCAAACTCTTAGGGGTCCCGTTCCTAATGACTCAGGGCAAGGACAAGAGGCGGGGAGTGAGGAGTTCATACACAGACTCTGATTTGGTCCGTGGTTAAAATGCTGTCCCTCTCAGTGCTGCGCTCTTATAAGACTGAGTGCTAGAACCTACATGTGGTGTATTCTACTGTTTCCTTTGGGGTTAGACTGGGGGCACATGCTCAGACCCCTTTGAGTAATCAACAGGTTGTACACTAGCCTAACACCCTGATAGCAATACAGAGAAAAATGAATGGCTCCCAGACTGTAGAGGTCAGGGATACTTCAATAAGATACAGGTACTGGGGCCAGCAGGTGATGTGGTGGCTAGGGGCGCTGGACTCTCACATGGCTGACCTTGGTTCAAGTCCTGGACCTGGCAGCTTCCTTTCTCACTTTCCTTTTCTCTCTCTCTCTCTCTGACTCTGTCCCTCTCTGGGCAAATTTAAATAAATAAATAAAGTTAAATACAATAATTATTTTCTTAAAAAGAATTATTTATTTTATTTATTCGTTCATTGATCTTAATTCGACCAGAGAAAGACACACAGAGAGAAGGAAAATGAGAAAGCCAGCTACCAGGTCCAGGACTCAACCATGGTCGGCCATGTGGGAATGTACAGCGCCTTAACCACTACGCCACCTGCTGGCCCCTAAATAAAATAATTCATAAAAAAAAAGAAAAAAGATACAGGTACCACTCAGAGAGAAGAAAAATGTGGAGTTTGGGAAAAGCAACTCCTACCATCAGTTACATTCTCCAGCTGAAGAAGTTCAAATTTGTGCTTGCATTTTGGGAGCCTGCCCTTTTCACTCTCAGAGCTGTGGGGATTAGCAAACACTCAAATTCTAATAGAGTTGCCCACTCTAAATTTCCCTAATGGCTTTGTAAAGATTCAGAGATGGCTGTCATCTGAGAAGCTGGGCCCTTGCGCATTTCCAGCTGTCCCCAGTGATTTCTGCAAACCATCAGGTCCCTCTCTGGGGCCCAGTAATGCCTGTGCAGGGGTAGGCAGCCCACAGGGAGCACTCTGCAGGGCTCTGGCGAGTTGTCTGAGAGGTCTTTTGCAATTTTCTGGAGGGACGGGAAGCAGAGTGCAGAAACCAGCTGCTCATTGGGCTTTTGTCCTCTTCTCCCATAGAGATTTCATGTGAAGGGAATTACCAAGATCTTAGTGTTCTTTGCTTAGAAATCTGGTTCCTCCTTAATAACTCAGATTTTCTGGAGACCAGACCAACTAGTGGACTCCTTCTGACTTGGCTGTATAGTCTGAGTAAACTGTGGGCTGTTTTTGGAGATGTATTTACTTTAATCTAGGGGTCAGACTTTGTGGTTATAGAGATATCTGCCCATTGTTGTAAGAGAATGAACAGGTATATTGAAATAAGCCCTGAGCCAGGAACCAGGTAACTTTGGGGATCTGGTCTTACCTCTGATGGGGTCTGATCTTTTCTTTTCTTTCTTTCTTTTTTTTTTGGAGAGGTTTTTTCTATACGGCGCGTGCACTCGCCAGACAGACAGAGAGAGACAGAGAGATAGAAAGTGAGAAATCACCCCCCAGGGGGGATGGCCACGCTGCAATCCCTTCACCTCCGTTCTCCTCTCAGGATCTTGGGCACGCACGCACACGTGCCCGGCGTGAGTTTTAAGCCACCGGGTCTGGGACGTGAACCGCGGTCGACTACGTGGGAGTCCAGTGACACAGCCATTATGCTAACTGCTGGTCCCTGATGGGGTAAGATCTTTATCAGTCACTTATGTCTCAGGGCCTTGGATTCTTCAACTGTCAAAACCATGAGGGCAGTTTCTTTAAACCTCAGTCACTCATATCTACCTTTACACTTTAAACTTTTTGTCACACCTATGCTATTATATACTTAATATTCTTCTAAAAATGAAATTAGCTTTTGAATCTCACTTCATGCTAATTAATATATCCAAGAAATGACATGTTTAATGTGATCATTTTATTTTATGACTATGCACTAACACAAATACTTTTTTTCTTTCTTTTCTCTTTTTTTTTGGAGAGGTTTTTTGCTATAGGGCGTGTGCACTCACCAGACAGAGAAAGATAGAGAGATAAAAAGCGAGAAATCACCCCCCAGGGGGGATGGCCACGCCGCAATCCCTTCTCCTCCATTCTCCTCTCGGAATCTTGGACACACACGCACACGCGCCTGGCGTGAGTTTCAAGTCATCGGGTCCGGGATGCGAACCATGGTCGACTACATGGGAGTCAAGCGACATAGCCATTATGCTAACTTCTGGTCCCACAAATACTTTTTTTTCTTAGAGAGATTTTTCCTATAGGGTGCATGTGCTCTCCAGAGAGACAGAGAGAGAGAAAGCGCCGGGTGCATGTGCGTGCATGACCAAAATCCCAAGCCGAGAATGGAGAGAAGGGGTTCCGTGTGGCCATCCCCCATGGGGTGATTTTTCACTTTCTGTCTGTCTCTCTGTCTCTCTGGCAAGCGCACGTGCACTATAGCAAAAATCTCTTAAGGAAAAAAAGAGAAAAGAAAAAACAAGAAGCTGTCTCTTAACACCTGCACGACAAAATACAAACTGAACAAATCGTTAGCTGAATCATCAAAGTTGATTTTCCACTACTTCAGGGATTCCCAAATCTGGCTAATCATCAGAATCATTTAAAGCACTTTTAAAAATAAACTAAAATAGATCCCTATGCTATTACCCCAGAATTCCATTCCTAGGTGTCTACTCATGGGAAATGAAAACGTATTTATAGCAGCTTTACTCATAATGGCCAAAAACAGCCCTCGAAGGCCCATATAGGTCAAGAGATAAATTATGTGTATATATATATATATATATATATATATATATATATATATACATATAAGTACACTTGTGTATGTGGATATAAATATATACAGTGAGTCTTAAAAACTATGCATGAATTTTAATTTTTTGCACCAAAATAGACTCATGCAGTAATATTCCATGAACTTTTTGAAGTCCCTTTGTATATATGTGTGTGTGTATCTTCATATAGTAGAATATTACTCAACTATAACAAAGAATGTACTTTTGTTTTTTTTGTTTGTTTTTTGGGGGGAGAGGTTTTTGCTATAGGGTGCATGCGCTCACCAGAAAGAGAGAGACAGAGAGACAGAAAGCAAGCACTCACCCCTCAGGGGAGATGGCCACGCTACAATCCCTTTTCCTCCATTTTCCTCTCAGGATCTTGGGCACGCATGCACACGTGCCTGGCATGAGTTTAAGCCGCCGGGTCCGGGACTCGAACTGCGGTCAACTACATGGGAGTCCAGCGACATAGCCATTACGCTAACTGCTGGTCCTTTGTTTTTGTTTTTGCTATAGAGTGTGCATATTTGCTGGAGAGAGACAGAGAGAGAAAGAGAAAGAGGGAAAGTGAAAAATCGCCCCTTGGGGGGATGGCCCCATTACAATCCCTTCTCTACTCTCCTCTTGAGGTTTTGGCATGCACACATGTGCTCCTGGAGTATTTTCAGAGCCTGCAGGTGAGGGACTCCAATTGCACACTCGGCCATGTGGGATCCAGCCACCTTAACCATGATGCTCCCTGGCTGGCCCAAATAATGCACTTTATAACATGCATGCAATGATGTGGATGAATTCCAAAAACATTCTGAGAAGCAGAAGAAATCAGACACCCAAAAGTGCACATGGTATGATTCCATGGATATCACACTTAAGAAGAGGCAAAACTGGGGCCTGCAGGTGGCATGGTGGTTAAGGTACTAAACACTCCACTCCCAAAGGCTAACCACGGTTCGGGTCCTGAACCTGGTGGCTTGCTTTCTCATTTTCCTTGTCTCTGTGTGTCTGTCTTTCTCTGGACAAATGAAAATAAATGAATGAATAAATAAAATTTAATAAATTTTTTTTGAGAGGTTTTTGCTATAGGGCACGTGCGCTCGCCAGAGAGAGACAGAGAGATAGAAAGCGAGAAATCATCCCCCAGAGGGGATGGCCATGCCACAATCCCTTCTCCTCCATTCTCCTCCTGGGATCTTGGGCACACACGCACACGTGCCCGGCGTGAGTTTAAGCCACCGGGTCCGGGACTCGAACCGCGGTCGACTACATGGGAGTCCAGCGACATAGCCATTACGCTAACTGCTGGTCCCTAATAAATAATTTTTTTAAAAAAAAAAGAACAGGCAAAACTAATCTATAGTGACAGAAATCAGAACTGTGTTTATTTATGCAGCATGAAGGCTGACAGAAAGGGGAAGTGTTGTGGGAGTAGGGAAAATGTTCTGGGATCCATGGAAATATTCTGCATCTTTTCTTTCTTTCTCTCTCTCTTTCTTTCTTTCTTTCTTTCTTTTTTTTTTTTTTTTGCTAGAGGGTGCATGTGTTGGCCAGAGAGAGACAGAGAGAGAAGAGGAGAAACCACACCGCAATGGGAAATAGTCACACTAAAACCCCTTCTCCTCCAGCTCTCCTACATTTCAGGATTTGGGGCACATGTGCACATAGGTACATATGTACCCAGCAGGTTTCTCAAGTTACTCATCCAGGACTCGAACCACACAATTGGCTCAAACCATGGGATCTGGCTGCCTTAACCACCAGACCACAGAGCCAGCCCTGTTCTGTATCTTGATTGGGGAGTTGGATATATAAGTGCAAATGTCTGGGACCAGCAGGTGGCTTAGTGGTTAAGGCACTGTACACTCCCACATGGCCGACCCTGGTTCAAGTCCCAGACCTGGTGGCTTGCTTTCTCTCTGTCTCTGGTCAAATTAAAAAAAAAAGAATGAATAAATAAAGTTAAATAAATAATTAAAATAAATAAGTGCAAATGTCTGTCAAAATTCATCTATTGATACTCTGAAGGTCTATGCATTTCACTATAAATTATACATTAACAGAAACAACAATAACAAAAATACATTCTCCTGGAGCCAGCAAGTGGTGTGCTGATTGAGGCATTAGACTTTCACATGGTAGACCACAGTTTGAGTCCTAGACCTGGCGGCTTGCTTTCTTACTTTCTCTCTCTCTCTCTCTCTGGTGAGTACATATGCCCAATACCAACTTAAATAATAATAAATGAAAAATTAAAAAATATATCCTCTAGTCCTATACTATTGAATTCCTATTGAATCAGAATCCCTGAAGATAAAACGTGAAAGTTTTTTTTTTTTGAGAGGTTTTTGCTATAGGACTCGTGCGCTCGCCATAAAAGACACAGTGAGACAGAGAGACAGAAAGTGAGAAATCACTCTCCAGGAGGAATGGCCACACTGCAATCCCTTCTCCTCCATTCTCCTCTCGGGATCTTGGGCATGCACGCACATGCACCGGGCATGAGTTTAGGCCACTGGGTCTGGGACTTGAACCACAATCGACTACATGGGAGTCCAGCAACATAGCCATTACGCCAACTGCTGGTTCCGGGAAGTTTGTAGTTGAAACTCACCAGGTGGTTTTGTTTGTTTGTTTGGTTGGTTGGTTGGTTTTTGGAGAGGATTTTGCTATAGGGCGTGTGCACTCACCAGACAGACAGAGAGACAGAGAGATAGAAAGCGAGAAATCACCCCCAGGGGGGATGGCCACGCCGCAATCCCTTCTCCATTCTTCTCTCGGGATCCTGGGCACGCACGCACATGTGCCCAGCGTGAGTTTAAGCCACCGGGTCTGGGACTTGAACCATAGTCAACTACGTGGGAGTCCAGCGACATAGTCATTACGCTAACGGCTGGTCCCTACCAGGTGGTTTTGATATATAGCCAAGTTTGGAACTTTGGCTCTTAAGAAAGCTTTGGCTGTGTGTCACAGTCAACCAGATTTGAAGGAGTTACATGGCTGCTATTAGAAAGACTATGGAATAACAGCTATTGCTTACTAAGCGCTTACATTCTCACGTTCTCCCAGTAACTCAGTAAGCAGATATTACTGTCTTTATTTTATTTTAAATTTTATTTATTATTGTCATTTTAATTTGCTATAGGGCACATGTGCTAACCAGAGAGGGACAGAGAGAGAAAGAGAAAGCAAGCTGTCAGGTGTAGGACTTGAACTGCAGTCAACCACATGGGAGTCCAACGCCTTAACTACCACGCCACCTGCTGGACTCACTGTCTTTATTTTATAGGTAAAGAAACCAAGGGCAAGATGCTTGTTCAAATCACCCAGTTGCTAAGTTCCAAAACTATTGGGTCGTCAGAAAAGTCATGGTGCATTTTTGCATAGAAATACAGAAAAAATACATCATGACTTTTCCAGCAACCCAATACTTAGCCCAACACTTCTTTACTACAAATATCTCATTCTTTCCACCATTCATTCATTCAACAATCAAAAACAAGTGCTGTGTGCTTCTCGGTGCCAGGCACTATGCTGGGCATTGTGCCACAACCACCTCCCTGAGAAGACGTAGCAAGGAGTGATGGAAGAGCTGGATGAAGTCTGCAAAGCAGCCTCTGCCCCTGCCTTTAGACTTGGGAGGGAAAGGGAGCTCAGGGCCCTTTTGCTTTTAGTTATTCAAGTAGCTTCAGGGAAAGGCAGGAGGCTTATGGTTATATAAGCATGACTAAAGGAAACCCCTGTGTTGCTTACTTTGGGAACTTTCCAGAAGCTACCACCAGTAGCTCAAAATGGGTTAAAATCATTATTAGATTATGAATAATTCACCAGGCACCCCCTGTTACCCATTACATTTTGTTCTACATAATTGCTTCCTGGAAGTCTGCTCCCAGTACAGGGAATTGGGAATACCCATGAAATGCAATATTTCTGCCTTTGACAAGTAAATTTAAACAAAATTGTGAATTAGTTTCAGTCTACTGCTGCCTGTCCCCTTTAAGTTGATAAGGCTGGTCCTTTCCCCAGGCAAAATAACTGAGAAAGTAAAGCAGCTAGCTTCTTTGAAAGGGAAATTAGGCCCACATCCTATTTGTACCAGGCAATGCCCAAGGTTTCTCAGTACTTGGTGGATACATGGTGGGCCAGGGACCAGGAGAGGGATGTCCATGGAAGAATCAGTCAAATCACCAAGGGTCCTCTGCATGGAGAGAGGGGAATGGGTCGGATGATAAGAACAATCACGACTATTTTAAAATTGGAGAGGTAATCCTGTACCAAAAGTCCACCCTTTGTAAGTGTACAAGCCAGTAAGATAGTCACAAGATTGTGTAACCAATGTCAGTATCTACTAGAAGAAATTTCCTTTTTTCTTTCATTTTTTGGGGTGTGTGTGGGCTCACCAGATAGAGACATAGAAAGCGAGAGGGAGAAGGGAACCCCCAATGAGGCGTGGCCATGCCACCACAACCCCTTCTCTTCTATTTCTCCACTTGTCGGGATTTGACATGCACACACGCCAGCATTTCCTTCGAGCTGGCAGGGCCAGGATTCGCACTGCCATGTGCCATCCGGCTCCCTTATCCACTAGGCTGTAGGGCTGGCCCGTAATTCTAGAATATTTTCTGGTTTGTTTGTTTGTTTATTTATTTATTTATTTATTTATTTTTGAGAGGATTTTTGCTATAGGGCACGTGTGCTCGCCAGACAGACAGACAGACAGACAGAGACAGAGAGACAGGAAGCAAGAAATCACCCCCCAGGGGGATGGCCACGCCGCAATCCCTTCTCCTCTATTCTCCTCTCGGGATCTTGGGCACGCACGCACATGCACCCGGTATGAGTTTTAAGCCACCGGGGTCGGGACTCGAACTGCTGTCTACTACATAGGAGTCCAGTGACATAGCCATTACGCTAACTGCTGGTCCCCAGAATATTTTCATTCTCTAAAATAAACTCTGTACCTATTTAGCAGTCATTCCCCATTCCCCTCTGTCCCCAGACCCCAGCAATGATGTAGGAAATTGGGGTGATCAGGCCCAACGCCAGTGCAGAATCTGGAGCTGCAAATGGACCAGGTTCTTGCCTCATGCTCATGAAGAATTAGAGACCTGGACACAGAGAGGGGTTAGAACCAGAGAGTTTATTGAAGCAAAAAGATCAGAGCTCCGAAAAAGAAGGGAGGGGTCTGGAAATAGGTTGCTAAGGAGAAATTAGGGCAGAGGTTTTTGCCTTAGGGCACTTAGCAGGAGTGGGGGCGGGGGCAGGCAGAGACAGTGAGAGGGAAGGTGAGAAATCACCCCCAGGGGGATGACCATGCTGCAATCCCTTCTCCATTCTCCTCTTGGGATCTAGGGCATGCACGCATAAGTGCCTGGCGTGATTTTTCTTTCTTTTTTTTTGAGAGAGATTTTCGCTATAGGGCTTGTGCACTTGCCAGAGATACAGAGGGAGAAATAGAGACAGAAGCAAGAAGTCACCCCCCAGAAAGAATGGCCATGCTGCAATCCCATCTCTCCATTCTTCTCCTGGGATCTTGGGCATGCACACACACCCAGTGTCATTTTCATGCCACCACAGCTGACCATGTGGAACTCCAGTGATGTACCCACCATGGCATCTGTTGGCCCCATGAATCAAAGGTTTTTATCTGGGTTAGGAGGGGTTTTGTCTGGGCTCATTCTCTTGTGCATGTGTTCCCCTAGTGGGGAGGGAGGCACAGGCTGGATGGGTCTAGTCATTCTTTTCCTAATTTTGGAGAGGATATGAAGGTCAGGAAACATTTTTTGCCCAGGAACTTTGGGCCATGAAAACCATTATCTTATCTTCTTCCTGGAATGTGCTGGGGCCTGGAAAAAAGCCATTATTTTCGGTCTAGGTCATGCTGCTTAGGTCAGTCACTAAGCCACCACTATAAATTGCCTCTCTCGAGCAAGCAGCCAAGCTGCTTTGTCTCCATCTTAAAATTTAGCCATTGGGACCAGCAGATGGCATAATAGTTACATCGCTGGACGCCAACGTAGTTGACCATGGTTTGACTGCAGTTTGAGTCCCAGACTCGGCGGCTTGAAAACTCACTCTGGGTGCGTGTGCATGGGTGCCCAAGATTCTGACAGGAGAATGGAGGAGAAGGGACTGCAGTGTAGCTGACCCCCCGGGGGGTGACTTCTTACTTTCTGTCTCTGTATTTCTCTGTCTCTCCAGCAAGCACATACACCCTATAGCAAAAATCTTTCTTTAAAAACAAACAAACAAATAAAAAAACAGCCATTTGGGGACCAGCAAGTGGCATGGTGGTTGAGATGCTGGACTTCCACTTGGCCAACTGCAGTTTGAGTCCCAAACCTGATGGCTTGCTTCCTCACTTTCCCCTTCTCTCATTCTCTGTCTCTTTGGTCAAATTAAAAAATAAGTAATAATAATAACAAATAAAATTAAATAGATAATTAAAAGAAAAACAGCCATTTTGCAATTCCATTTTGGGCCTACACTGTAACTATATTCTTAGGGTCTCTGTCTTCTACCTCAGCAACAAGCAATCTACGTCTCTGTCTCTAGAGAATTCGCCTATTCTGGACACCTCATAATGGAATGATGCTTTACACGGCCTTTTGTGAGAGGTTCCTTCCACCAAGGATAACATTCACCCATCTCATAGCATATATCAGAATCCATTCCTCTGGCTGCTGAATAGTCTGTTGTATGCATACGCCATATTTGGTTTATCCATTCATGTACTGATGAGCAACTGGGTTGTTTCTACATTGGGCTATTATAAATAATGCTGCTGTGAACATTTATGTATAGCTCTTTGTGTGAACGCATGTTTTGAACTCAACCTAAGAGCAGAATTGCTGGGTCATATGGCAACAGATATTTTATTTTTATATATATATATATATACACACACACACACACACACACGCACGCACGCATGCACATACATATATACATACTTTTTAAAATAGATTTTTGCTATAGAGACAGAAAATGAGAAATCATCCCCTGGGGGGTGGCCATGCCACAATCCCTTCTCCTCCTTTCTCCTTGATTCCGGGCATACATGCACATATACCTGGTGTGTCAGCAGGTGGGTTTCAGACTTGAACCATGGTCAACCATGTGGGAATCCAGTGCCTTAACCACTATACCACCTACTGGCCCCAACAGGTATAATTTTTTTTTTTTTTTGAGCGGTTTTTGCTACAGGGCACATGAGCTCACCGAAAAGACAGAGAAAGACAGAGACAGAAAGCGAGAAATCTCCCCACAGGGGGGATGGCCACACCACAATCCCTTCTCCTCCATTCTCCTCTCAAGATCTTGGGCATGCACGCACATGGACCCAGTGTGAGTTTAAGCCACTGGGTCCGGGACTCACACCATGGTCCATTACATGGGAGTCCAGCGACATAACAATTAGACCATCTGCTGGTCACCCAACAGGTATAATTTTTTGAGGAAATTACCAGACTTTTATTTGGGCGGGGGGAGAGGTTTTTGCAATAGGGCACATGTGCTCGCCAGAAAGAGAGACAGACAAAGAGACAGAAAGCAAGAAATCATTCCCCAGAGGGGATGGCCACGCCGCAATCCCTTTGCCTCCATTCTCCTGTCAGGATCTTGGGCACGCACGCACACATGCCTGACGTGAATTTAAGCCACCGGGTCTGTAATTTGAACCACAGTCGACTACATGAGAGTCTAGCAACATAGCCATTATGCCAACTGCTGGTCCCAAGGAAATTACCAGACTTTTTTCCACAGCTGCTGCACCATTTTACATTTCCACCAACAATGTACAAGGGCTCTGCCCTTTTATCTTTTTTTTTTTTTGGGGGGGGGGGTTTGCTATAGGACACATGCGCTCACCAGAAAGACAGATAGAGACAGAGAGACAGAAAGTGAGAAATCACCCCCCAGGGGGTATGGCCATGCCGCAATCCCTTCTCCTCCATTCTCCTCTCGGGATCTTGGGCACGCACGAACATGTGCCTGGCGTGAGTTTTAAGCCACTGGGTCCGGGACACAAACCGTGGTCGACTACATGGGAGTCCAGCGACACAGCCATTACGCTAACTGCTGGTTCCCCCCGTTTCTCTTCTTCCTCTAGTGATATCCTTACTCTATCCTCCTTACCCAAACTTACCTGCTCTATGTACTATTCACAGTGTATGTGAAACTCTATTCAACATTACTGGTTGCCCCCATTATTGTTTCTGGATAACACCTCTACTTTTTTTTTTTTAGTGAGATTTTTGCTGCAGGGACTGTGCACTCGTGAGAGAGGGCAAAAGACAGAGGAATTACCCCCCCAGAGCCATAAAAAAAAAAAAAAAAACACTCTGGCATTTGACAGAAAATGATTGAGGGACCAGCAGTTAGCGTAATGGCTATGTCGCTGGAGTCCCATGTAGTCGACCGCAGTTCGAGTCCCGGACCCGGTGGCTTAAACTCATGCCGGGCGCATGTGCGTGCATGCCCAAGATCCCAAGAGGAGAATGGAGGAGAAGGGATTGCGGCATGGCCATCCCCCCTGGGGGGTGATTTCTCGCTTTCTGTCTCTGTCTCTGTCTATCTGGCGAGCGCACGTGCCCTATAGCAAAAACCTCTCCAAAAAAAGAAAAAGAAAATGATTGAATATGGAAGACTTATTGCTGAGTGAAATAAGCCAGGCTATGAAAGAAAGACATTATATGTCTCCACTTAACATATACCAGCTATCTGCACTCTATGGTAGAGACTGAAAGATTGGAGAAATAAAAGCATTGAAAATATTTATAGAGGCACCAGCAGTTAGTGTAATGGCTATGTCGCCAGACTCCCACGTAGCCGACTGCGGTTTGAGTCCCAGACCCGGTGGCTTAAACTCACGCTGGCACGTGTGCGTGCGTGCCCTAGATCCCAAGAGGAGAATGGAGGAGAAGGGATTGCAGCGTGACCATCCCCCCTGGGGGGGTGATTTCTCGCTTTCTGTCTCTCTGTCTCTCTCTGTCTTTCTGGTAAGCACACGCACCCTATAGCAAAAACCTCTCAAAAAAAAAATTTTATAGATACTGGAGACAGTATGGAAGGAGGGTAGAAGAGGGGAAGAGTATAGGGAAGGAAATTAGGGAGAAAAGTAGAGAGGCAAGACATTTGTGGAATACAGTAATGGTTTATTACTGTCAATAACGTGTATAGTATTCTCAACTAGAGTGGTCTGAGGTATATTTCACGTTGGATAAATTCTCTTTGCAAGTCAAATGATGTACAGCAATCCAATGTATAAAATAATAATAATAAAATTAAAAATTTAAAAAGTGTACCCCCCCCCCCCCGGCCTGGGGAGATGGCCACACCTCAGTCCCTTCTCCGTTCTCCTCTTGGGATTTTGGGCATGCACATGCACGTGCCTGGTGTATTTTAAGTGGCTAGGTCCTAGACTCAAATTGTGGTCAGCCATGTGGAAGTCCAGAGCCTTAACCACTATGCCACCTGCTGGCCCCCACACTTAAATTTAAGAAGAGGGGTCAGGTGGTGGTGTAGTGATGGTGCAACTGGACCCACATGGAAAAGGTCCTAGGTTCATGTCCTGAGACCACCCTGAGCATTTGGGCATGTGCACTGACACCCATGACCTGGGTTGGCTGAGACTGAGGGTGGACTGCAGCATGAAAACCCTGTTGGGGATACTTATCTCTTTATCTCTCTGCCTCTCTCTTATGGAAGAAATTAATTAATTTGTTTAAGAAGTTTCCTAGAGGGACCGGCAGTTAGCGTAATGGCTATGTTGCTGGACTCCCACGTAGTCGATCGTGGTTTGCGTCCTGGACCCGGTGGCTTAAACTCATGCCAGGCGCGTGTGCGTGCGTGCCCAAGATCCTGAGAGGAGAATGGAGGAGAAGGGATTGCAGCGTGGCCATCCCCCCTGGGGGGTGATTTCTCGCTTTCTATCTCTCTGTCTCTGTCTGTCTGTCTGGCGAGCGCACGCGCCCGATAGCAAAAACCTCTCCAAAAAAAAAAAAAAAAAAGAAGAAGTTTCCTAGAGAGACCAGTAGATAGCATAAGGGTTATGTCACTGGACTCCCACAGCTGACTGTGGTTCAAGTTCCAGACCCAGTGGCTTGAAATTCATGCCAGATGTGTGTGCATGCATGCCCAAAATCCCAAGAGGAGAATGGAGGAGAAGGGACTGTGGTGTGCCACTTCCCTTCGAGGGTGATTTCTCACTTTCTGTCTCTCTGGCTATCTCTGTCTCTCCAGAGAGTGCACATGCCTGATAGCAAAAATCTCTCTAAAAAAAGAAGTTTCCTGGAGATAGAATAATCAGGATGCTCCCAAATACAAAAGTTCTAAAGTAAAAAGAGAATTTTTAAAAAAAGAATTATTTATTAAATTCCATTTGTTATGGAATGGACATAGACAGAGAGAGAAAGAGAGAGAGAGAGAGAAAGGGAAAGTGAAACAGCAAGCTGCCAGGTCCAGGATTTGAACCGTAGTCGGCTATGTGGGAATCCCGCATCTTTAACCACTACCATCACCTGTTGACCCAAAAGAGGATTTATTTATTGATGCAGATGATGGAAAGATAGTGGGGTAGCTTAGAGACTCTAAGTGAGAGTTACAGAAACCAAGGCTTTGGGGGCCAGCAAGTGGCATGGTGGTTAAGAGCACTGGGCTCTTGGGAACCAGCAGTTAGAGTAATGGCTATGTTGCTGGACTCCCACGTAGTTGACCGCGGTTCGAGTCCTGGACCCGGTGGCTTAAAACTCACGCCGGACGCGTGTGCATGCGTGCCCAAGATCCCGAGAGGAGAATGGAGGAGAAGGGATTGCGGCGTGGCCATCCCCCTTGGGGGGTGATTTCTCGCTTTCTGTCTCTATGTCTCTTTCTTTCTGTCTGTCTGGCAAGCGCACACGCCCTATAGCGAAAACCTCTCAAAAAAAAAAAAAAAAAAAGAGCACTGGGCTCTCACACAGCTGACTGCAGTTTGAGTCCTAGACCTGGTGGCTTGCTGTCTCACTTTCCCTCTCTCTCTCTCTCTTATTCTCGTTCTGTCCCTCCCTGGTCAAATTAAAAGAAAGAAAGAAAGAAAGAAAGAAAGAAAGAAAGAAAGAAAGAAAGAAAGAAAGAAAGAAAGAAAGAAGGAAGGAAGGAAGGAAGGAAGGAAAGAAGGAAGGAAGGAAGGAAGGAAGGAAGGAAGGAAGGAAGGAAAGAAGGAAAGAAAGAAAGAAAGAAAGAAAGAAAGAAAGAAAGAAAGTTAAATAAAAATAATTCTTTAAAAAAATGAAACCAATGCTGCCAGATGAATCAATCTTCCTGTTTCTAAGTTCTTTGGTCCTGCCTTTCCATGACTCTCTACATCTCTCATCTCTGTTGTCTCTGCTTGGCCTCATTTCCTAGACGGTTTCTCTCCATGTGGAAGAATGCTGAGCAGAAGCCTGACATACACCTCCCAGCTTAGTAATTCCAGGACAAGGACCCTCTCTTCAGCATTGTCGATGCCATGCTCTTCCCATTCTCTGTGTCCAGGAAAATGAAGGCTAACGTTGGGCCCGCACTGGCTCCCATGCCCACGTCTGTGCCAGGTCATAAGGAGAAGGGTAACAGATTGCACATGCTCGGCAACCAAAAATAATTGCTGCCAAAGACCATAGCTCAAAGAAGTTCCGGTGTTAGAGACCTCGGTCGCCATGGGAGACACATAGATGCATACTTGGGAACAGGAGGGACCTGAAATCAACCCAATAGCTCGCTCTGTGTCTGGAGCAAACCCAGCACCCAACTGTCTCCTGGAGCAATGGAATACTGAGCCCCTGGAAATCCAAGGGGCACTTTTGAAATGATAGGGCAACACATATTCCCACGGCGCACCTGGAGACCAGGGTAGACTCGTCACTTAACCTCACTGCTGCCTTTTTTTTTCAGGTATAAAAACTTATTTGCATATTTTAAAACTGTGCGTCCCAATAATTAAAATCATTTGAACAAAAAGTTGGCACTCTGATTAAAGTGCATTTTACAGCCAACAGGACACCTTGGACGAGCCAGGAATTTACTCCACATTCCGCGGTCATCTCACCCAGCTTCTTCCTTCACCAACAGGCAAGTTCTTTTCCTTCTCTGCCAGCCAGACGGGCAGATGGGGGAGGCAGGCGCGCCTTCCTTGTCAGTACTTCTTGATTCTGTGATGTGAAAGGGGCAGCACGGCCATTTAAACTTGATCCAGCTTCTGCATCTTGCAAAGCGAAACAGCCAAAAGAAGTAAAATAAGGCAGTGCTTACGGAACGGACAGCGCATCCTGGTAGCACACGCCTCATTCCGATCCACCCGCTTGCTTCTCCTGGACGATCATTTCTTCAGAAGGCAGTGGAGTTTTCCCTTGCATTTCTATCTTCGATTTTGACTTACCAAATTTCTCAATCTCAGCCATACCGGTTTTGTCAGACACGGCTGTGGGGGAGATGGAGTGAGAAAGCACTCCCTGTGGGGGATGGCTATACCACAATCCCTTCTTGTCCATCTCTCCTGTTTTCAGAAATTTGGGCACACACACACAGACGTGTGCCCGTCATGTTTTTTAAGCCCTTGGTCAGTGACTAACCACACAGTCAGCCATGTGGGATCCAGCCTCCTTAACCACAGGCTGGCCCACCCTTTCCTCTTGACCTGCAGCGTTGTCTGCACTCTCCCTCCTGAGCACAAACCCAAATTAAAAAAACACAGCTCCGGGGCCGGTTAAGAGAACCAGATCCCACATGGCTGACTGCAATTTGAGTCTTGGCCCAGGCAGCTTGAAAAACACACGACGTACACGCACAAGCATGTCCAAAATCCTGATGGATGGAGGAATGGAGGAAAAAGGATGTGGAGTGACTGCGCCCTCTTGGAGGGTGATTCTCTTTCTTCCTCGTTCCCTCTCTAATGAGTGCCTGCACCCTTTGGCAATCAATCAATAAAGTAAAAGGAATGCATTGTATATACATACTTAGCTTGAAATACAGTGCCAGGTACATAGTGAGGGTGTCAGAAGGAGGTGCTGCTGGGTGAATGCAAAGACTTTTCCACTTTAATGCACTCTGTGGACTCCGCAGGAACGCAGTGCAGGCACTGGGGAGTGCTTCTTGCTGAACTCAGCACTGTCTGCACCATAATCTAGCCATGAGTCACAGGCTGCACAGCAAGCATCCTGATGAGATTGCTCTGAGTGTGAGAGGGGAGGAGAGGACTGGAGCGTGAGCAACAGAAAGAGGGGCAGGCATTTTGGGAAGTGAGAGAAACAGCTAAGCTCAGCAGCCTCCCTCTGAGTACTGATAGTGCGTACTGATCTGTGGGCAGTACACAGACACTCAGACACAGCCCTCTGCTTACACATACCATCCAGTTACCCAGGACAGGAGACGGCTGGCTGGGACATGTTTTAGAGTTAAAAGATATTTTTTTGCATGAAATTGTATGAGCTGTTTATGTAAAGATTTGTTCTAGCCTGTCTTCTGTTTCTCTTTCTGATAGAGCATGTGCATGTGTACGTGTGAGTAAGAGACAGAGAGTGCAAGGTAAGTAGCCTCCGCAAGGTCTGGTCACGCTGTGATCCCCCTCCTCCAACCCTCCAGCTCATCAGATCTTGGGCACTGGTGCATGCCCAGTGTGTTTGAGGGCCAGGGCCAGGACTGAACTCAAATCAGGTTCGCTCGCCCACGCGCTATAAAACCAAACCACAGGCACGTAGTGTGATGAAGGAAAGTACAGCTTTATTGCAAAGCGCAAAGCAAGGAGAGCAGGCAGCTCATGCTGAAAAGACCCGGTCTCCCCAAGGTACTCCCCATATGTATCTTTAAGGGAAAAATTAGGGGCAGAGGTCCCAGGCACATGATCAGTTCAGTGATTGGTTCAAGAGGGCATGATCATCTTGGGGCCTTGCCACAGTCCCTTCTCCTCCATTCTCTTCTTGAGATTTTGGGCATGCATGCACAGGCGCCTGGCGTGTTTCAAATTGCTGGGTCCAGGATTAGAACCATGGTCAACCATGTGGGAGTACAGAGCCCTAACCACTACACCACCTGCTGGCGCCCCCCCCCCAAAAAAAAATTGAGCACATATATTTATGTATATATATTTATCTTATAGGTGTGTATGAAGATTGAATGAAAGATATGTGTAAAGTTCTTAGAGAAGTGTCCAGAACACAGAGAAGGCTCAATAAATACTAGTAATTACTTATAACTCTTGAGGTAGGTTCTCTGTCCCCATTTTTAAAATTGTGCTAAACTATATATAACATAACATTTATCATATCTATTTACTTCTTCAGAGAGAGAGGGGCACTGCCAACAGGTTGTCACACTGCAATCCACCCCCAGTTTGCTGGCCTGGATCATGGGCAGCGTATGCCCAGTAAGATGTTGCCATAGGGTGTATGCACTCAGTGGAGAGAGACAGACAGAAGGAAAGTGAGAAATCCCCTCCCTAGTGGGCTGGCCACACCACAAACCCTTCTCCATTCTCTTGGCGAGATTTTGAGCTTGCATGCACACATAACCCAAGTTCAGGACTCTCGCAATCGGTCATGTGGGATCCAGCACCTTAACCACCACGCCACCTGCTGGCCCCCATTGTAACCATGTTCAAGTGCAGAGCTCAGTGGCATTAGGTACGTGCACGTATGTGTGACCATCACCACCAGTGATGTCTAGAATTTTTTTCATCTTCACAAACTAAACTCTGTAACATTGGGCAGTAACTCCACGCCTTCCTGCAGCTCCTGGCAGCCATCGTTCTACTCTTCAGATCTATGAATTTGAGCAGTCTAGGTAGCTCTTCTAAGTGGAATCAGACAGTATGTGTCCTTATAACTGGTCTACTTCATTTGTCTTAATATCCTTAAGGTTCATCCATGCCATGTAGCATGTGTCAGAATTTTCTTCCTTTCAGGACCAGCAGATGGTATAGCTGTTATGTTGCTGGACTCTTACATAGTCATCCACGGTTCAAGTCCTGGACCCAGTGGATTAAAACTCATACTGGGCATATGCACATGCATACCCAAGATCCCAAGAAGAGAATGGGGGAGAAGGGATTGTGGTTTGGCCAGCCTACCCTGGGGGTGATTTCTTGCTTTCTGTCTCTCTGGCAAGCACATGTACCCTATAGCAAAAAACTCTAAAACAAACAAAAAAACAAAAAAGGAATTTCCTTCCTTTCATAAGGCTGAATAATGCTCCATTATATGAACATTCTGTTCACCTACTCATGAGCTGACCGGGTTACTTCCACATCTTAGCTCTTGTGAATAATGCTTCTGGGAATATACATGGGGTCTTCAAAACGTTCATGGAAAATGTGTATTATGGAAAAACTACACATGGATTTCACATTTTCGTGGGCCAAAATCAACTCATACTTTAATTCTATTTTTCCACAAACCTTTTTTAAAAAAAAGTTGAGATTTTTGCTGTAGGTTGTGTGCACTTGACAGAGAGACAGAAAGAAAGTGAGAAATCAGCCCCCCAAGGGGATGGCCATGCTGCAATCCCTTCTCCTCCATTCTCCCCTCTGGATTTTGGGCATGCACGCACCTACACTGGTATGAGTTTCAGGCCTCCGGGTCCAGGTCGGCCATGTGGAGTCCAGCACCTTAACCCACTGCGTCACTTGCTGGCTCTCCACAAATGTTTTAAAATTTATTTACTTTGGGGGTTGGCAGGTGGCGTGGTGGTTAAGGGAGCTGGACTCCCCACATAGCCGACTGTGGTTTGAGTCCCAGACCTGGCAGCTTACTTTCTCACTTTTCCTCTCTCTCTCTGTCTCTCTCTCTGACTCTGTCCCTCTCTGGTCAAATTAAAATAAATAAATAAAGTTGAATAAAATAATTCTTTTTAAAAAAGTATACTTCTGGGAACCAGCAGTTAGCATAATGGCTATGTGGCTGGACTCCCACGTAGTCGACCGTGGTTCGCATCCCGGACCCGGTGGCTTAAAACTCACACCAGGCGCGTGTGCGTGCGTGCCCAAGATCCCAAGAGGAGAATGGAGGAGAAGGGATTGTGGCGTGACCATCCCCCCTGGGGGGTGATTTCTCGCTTTCGGTCTCTATGTCTCTCTCTCTCTGTCTGGTGAGCACACGCGCCCTATAGTGAAAAAAAAAAAAAAAACTCTCTCTCAAAAAAAAAAAAGAGTATACTTCCGTGAGACAGCATCTCCAACAGGGTCCTAACACCAACCGACCACACCCGGCCCCAAGCACCCATGGGTGTGCCTGACACCTGGAACCTTCCCATGTGGGCCAGCCACACAGGGTCCTGTTTTACTGCTCTGCCATCATCCGACTCCTCTACAAACTTTGAAATACACTCATAGGTATACAAATATCTCTCCAAGACCCTGCTTTAGATTATTTTATCTATTTATTTTTAAAATGTGCCAGAGGGTGGGGTTGGCAGGTAGCATGGTGGTTAAGGGTGCTAGACTCCCACATGGCTGACCAGGACCTAGCAACTTGCTCTGTCACTTTTCTTCTCTCTTTTTTTTCTTTCTCTCATTCTGTCCCTCTCTGGTCAAAATTTTAAAAAATAAATAAATAAGTTTAAATAAAAAAATAATTCTTAAAAACGATTTGCCAGAAAGTATGTGCACTGGCCTGGGAGAGACAGAAAGGGAAAGAAAGAAAATATTCCTCAGTAGAACCTGGTCACACTGCAGTCCCTTCTCCTCCATGTCTTCATCCTGTGGGGATTTGGGGAACACATGTACATGTGCCCGGCATGTCTCAAACTGTCAGGGCCAGGACTCAAGCCACATAGAACGCCATGTGGGATTCGGCTCCCCTACCCATTAGGTTATTGCAGCAGCCCTCACTTACCTTAGATACATACCCAGAAGTAGTATTGCAAGATTACATGGCAATTCTGTTGTTAACCTAAAAAGAAGGTTAAGGCATAGTAAGTATTTTTTTCTTATAATTATTTTATTTATTTATTTATTTATTTGACCAGAGAGAGACAGAGGTTGAGAGAGAGAGAGAGGAAGTGAGAAAGCAAGTCACCAGATTCAGGATTTGAACTCTGGGCAGCCATGTGGGTGTGTCCAGCACCATAACCACCATGCTACCTACTGGTCCCAAGGCATAGTAAGTTTTTTTTTTTTTGAGAGGTTTTTGCTATAGGGCGCGTGCGCTTGCCAGACAGACAGAGAGAGACACAGAGACAGAAAGCGAGAAATCACCCTCCAGGGGAGATGGCCACACCGCAATCCCTTCTCCTCCATTCTCCTCTCGGGATCTTGGGCACGCACGCACACGCGCCCAGTGTGAGTTTTAAGCCACGGGGTCAGGGACACGAACCACGGTTGACTATATGGGAGTCCAGTAACATAGCCATTATGCTAACTGCTGGTCCCGGGCATAGTAAGTTTTAAAAAGTGGTTTACTTGGGGCCAGCAGGTGCTGTAGTGATTATGGCGTTGGACTTCCACATGGTGGACCACAGTTCAAGTCCTGGACCCAGAGGCATGAAATTCACAACAGGCACCCCAGAGAAGGGATTGTGGTATGGCTATCCCCCCGGGAGGGGGTGATTTATGACTTTTTCTCTCACTGTGTCTGTTTCTCTCCTCTCCTGCAAGCTCATGTGCCCTATGGCAAAAAACTTAAAAAAAAAAAAAAAAAAAAAAAAAAAAGTGGTTTACTTGAGCCAGGGTTTAGAACAAATGAACTGAATAAGCAAATTTCTAGCTTCCCAAAACATTCTCTTCAAAATGGTAATCAAGAATGTTGGTTTATATAACAGAGAAAAGGCAGGGGCTACAGGCTACTTGTCAAGGGTGTATATTAATTCACTTACAACAATGCAGCCAGCTGATTCCCACTACGCCTTACTTTTTATAGCATGAACTCAAGGACACTGGGAAGAAGGAAAGGTGGAGGTCACGTTGTGAAATCTGCCTGCCTTTTGCCGCCTAGCATGACAGCTTGTTTACTGTAAATATATTTTTAGAGAGATTTTTGCTATAGGGCACATATGCTAGCCAGAGTGACAAAGTGAAAAATCACTCCCCAAGGGAAGATGGCCACACTGCAATCCCTTCTCCTCCAGTCTCCTCGTGGGATCTTGGACACACGGACACACACACACACACACACACACACACACGATGTGAATTTTAAGCTGCTGGGTCCAGGACTCCAACCACAGTTGACTATGTGGGAGTCCAGTGACAAAACCATTACACCATCTGCTGGTCCCTGTTTACTGTAAACTTAAACGTCTTTTTGGGCAGTAAGCCTGCTGGGTGTGTAACCAAAGTCTCAGGATTATGCTTTACTGAGAGGCCTTTAAAATTTAAATAGATAGGAGACAGTAGGTGGCATAGTGGTTAAGGTGCATGTCTCCCACATAGTTGCCTGCAGTTTGAGTCCCAGACCCGGCTTAAAACTCACACCAGGAGCTTGTGTTTAGGAGCCCAAAATCCCAAGAGGAGAATGAAGGGATTGCAACCTGACCATAGCCCCTTGAGGGGGTGATTTCTCACTTTCTGTCTCTCTGACTCTCTAGGGCACACTGCCCTATAACAAAAATCTCTGGACTGCTTTCCTTTCACAGTGCTTAACATTTGGAAGAACCACCATGTTGTTTTCCATAGCAGCTGTGCCATTTTACATTCCCACCAACAGGACACAAGATTCCAATTTGTCCACATCCTCAACACTTTTCTGTGTTGTTTTCTGACAGCAGCCATCCTGACGGGTATAAAGTGGTATCTCATTTTGGTTTCAATTTGCATTTACCTAATGATTGGTGATGCTGGGCATCTTTTCACGTGCTCATGCGCCATTTGTACATGTTCTTTGGAGAAATGTCTATTTAAGTCTGTTGCCTATTTTTTTCCCCCAATATTTCTTTTTTTGGAGTGGTTTTTGATATAAGGCACATGTGCTCCCCAGAAAGACAGAGAAAAACAGAGAGACAGAAA
Organism: Tupaia tana; assembly: GCA_026018925.1. Lineage (NCBI taxonomy): Eukaryota > Metazoa > Chordata > Mammalia > Scandentia > Tupaiidae > Tupaia > Tupaia tana. The sequence goes on along the minus strand of JAKSZU010000014.1, from coordinate 29,045,611 downwards.
GTGAGAAATCACCCCCCGGGGGGATTTCTCCTCCTCCATTCTCCTCATGGGATCTTGGGCACGCACGTACACACGCCAGGCGCGAGTTTAAACCACCAGGCCCAGGACTCAAACCGCAGTCGACTACATGTGAGTCCAGCAACATAGTCATTAGGCCAACTGCTGGTCCCATGTCTGTTGTCTATTTTTTAAAGATTTTTGCCATAGGGAGTGTGCACTTGCTGGAGAGATAGAAACAGAGAGAGGGAAAGACAGAACTCACTCCTCAGAGAGAATGGATCCTTGGGACCAGTAGTTGGTGTAATGGCTATGTCACTGAACTCCCATGTAGTCAACTGCGGTTCAAGTCCCGGACCCGGTGGCTTAAACTCACGGTGGGTGAGTGTGTGTGCATGCCCAAGGTCCCAAGAGGAGAATGGAGGAGAAGGGATTGTGGTGTGGACATCCCCCCTGGGGGGTAATTTCTCGCTTTCTGTCTCTCTGTCTCTCTCTGTCTTTCTGGCGAGCGCACATGCCCTATAGCAAAAAAACTCTCAAAAAAAAAGAAAAAAGAAAAAAAAAAGATAGAGAGAAAATGGACCCTCTCCTCTGGGGATTTTGGGCACATACACATATGTACCCAGAGTGATTTTCTTTTTTCTTTTTTTCTTTTTTGGGAGAGGTTTTTGCTATAGGGAGCGTGCACTCGCCAGACAGAGAGAGACAGAGAGACAGAAGGGAGAAATCACCCCCCCGGGGGGGGGGGGTGGCCACACCACAATCCCTTCTCCTCCATTCTCCTCTCAGGATCTTGGGCATGCACGCACATGCGCCCGGCGTGAGTTTAAGCCACCGGATCCGGGACTTGAACTGCGGTCGACTATGTGGGAGTCCAGCGACATAGCCATTACGCTAACTGCTGGTCCCTCCAGAGTGATTTTCAAGCCACCAGGTCCAGTACTCAAACCACGGTGGACCAAGTGGGAGTCCAGCACTTAACAACCACACCAAATGCTGCCCTCCATTGCCTTTTTATTCTTTATTTTTAGAGAGATTTTTTTGCTATAGGGTATGTGTGCTCACTGTAGAGACAGAGACAGAGAGACAGAAAGCAAGAAATCACTCTCCCTGAGGGAGTAGGGGATGGCCACACGGTAAGCCCTTCTCCTCCATTTTCCTCTCCAGATCTTAAGCTCACATGCAAACATGCCCGCCGTGAGTTTCAAGCTGCTGGGTCTGGGAATTGAACCGGGTCGACTATGTGGGAGTCCAGCATAGTAACCATTATGCTATCTGCTGGTCCCTCCATTGCCTATTTTGTTGTTGAGCGGTTGCGAGGTGTTTTGTGTGTATTCCTTCTTTCCCACATACCTGGAGTCTCTATTAGAGACACATACCCACAGTCCAGTGCAGACAGATTCTGCCTCCTCTGTGGACATTTCCCCCCTTGGAGGGAGTGATATTCTTGCAGGGCCCCTAAGGCAGCCCAGACTGATAAATGAAGTCTGTAATAGCAGGCAGAGACCAGAAGTAAACAATGCAGGAAGGAGGGAGGGGAAAGCCAGCCAGGACATAAAACAAACAGGCTCCATTTCTCTCAACCCAGTCCACATTAAGAACAAAATATCAGTGCTTCAAGGTCAAAGGCAAACTGATTCGTCCGAATTTCATCTCTGAGCCACATGGGGAATGGGTCTTTGCATGTACCAGGAGCAACTTCCCTGACTGCCCCCTGCAGCAGCAAAGACCAGCAGAAAGAAGGAAAAGGGTGAGAAGCCTGGAAAGATGTGAGGTCTTGAGCAAGTAGCCTTTCTTTTTTTTTTTTTTTTTTAAGAATTATTTTTCTTAATTTAACTTTATTTATTTATTTACTTATTTTTAAAATTTGACCACAGAGGGACAGAATGAGAGAGATTGAGAGAGACATTGAGAGAGAGAGAGAACGTGAGAAAGCAAGGCGCCAGGTCCAGGATTCAAATTGCAGTTGACCATGTGGGAGTCCAGTGCCCTTGAACACCATGCCACCTGCTGGCCCCAGCAAGTAACCTTTTTGTGGGAGAAACATAAAGAATGATTGCTCCCCCATCATATTCTCCAAAGATGATGTCTTAAAAGAACCATGTAACAAAGCAGTTGACATTAAGGAGGTAAATGAGGCCACAAGGAAGTGTTGTACAGGAAAGGAATATGAAAACAAAACAGGAGACTCCTAGAAAAATAGCCAACCAAGAAGCACTTTTTAAAAAAGAATTCTTTTTCTTTTCTTTCCTTTCCTCTCCTTTCTCCTTCCTTTCCTTTCCTTTCCTTTCCTTTCCTTTCCTTTCCTTTCCTTTCCTTTCCTATTTTAATTTGACCAAAGAGGGACAGAGCAAGAGAGAGAGAGGGAAAGTGAGAAAGCTAGTCGCCAGATCTGGGACTTGAACTGTGGTCAGTTATGTGGAAGTCCATGCCACCTGCCAGCCCCAGGAAGCACTTTTTAAATACACTTGTTCCCCAGACGAGGGCTGTAGCCTTGTCCAGGATCCTTCTCCTTAATATTAGAGTACAATTACAGCTTAGGAAATGTGCTAACATGCAGGGCCATGGGCACTACCCTGCGGCAAGGCCGCTGTGGGCCCAGGAACCTGCATTTTAAACACAGCTGCCCATGATGAAGGTAATGCCGGTGGCTGGAGCCCAGCCTTAGAGCCCCTCTGGCCATTACTAGTAGCAAAGAGACTCCAGTGGGCTTCCCCAGTCTGAGGAACAGCAGTCACAGGCTCCCATCTTCCCTTTCCTTTCCCAAATCCTGGAGGAGACCCCTGAGACTATGAAAAGAAAGAATAGGCTCTTCCTTTTAAGTGTTTGTTTGCTCATTAAGAGTGGGAGAGGATCCGGCAGGTGGCATGGTGGTTAAGGTGCTAGCCTCCCATATGGTCAACCATGGTTGGAGTCCTGGACCTGGCGACTTGCTTTCTCACCTTCTCTTTCTCTCTGGTCAAATGAATAGTAATGTTAATAGTAACAGTAATAATAATAATAATAATAATAATAATAATGATAATAGTAGTGACCAGCAGATGGCATAATGGTAATGTTGCTGGACTCCCACATGGCCCACCACAGTTTGAGTTCCAGACCTGGCAGCTTGAAACTCACGCTGGGTGAGTGTGCATGCGTACCCAAGGTCCCGAGAAGAGAATGTAGCAGAAGGGATTACAGCATGGCCAGTACTCCTGAACACACCTGCCCGGAGGTGATTTCTTGTTTTCTGTCTGTCTCTTTCTGTGTGTCTGGCGAGTGCGTGCACCCCATAGCAAAAATCTCACAAAAATAAATTTAAATAATTCTAAAAAAAAAAAAAAAAAAAAAAAAAAAAAAAGGCATGAGAGAGTTTTAGCAAATGGAGTTCAGGAGAGAGAACACTTAAGAGCGACAGCAAACTACATCACTGAGTAAGGAAGATAAATTGAGAATCATGACCTAAGGTTACAGAACAAAACAGGATTTGGTTTGTATAGCTCTCAAGATCACATCCATTTGTAACTGCAATAAAGACGATAGCCACAGAGCCGGCAGGTGGCCTGGTGGTTAAGGCCCTGGACTCTTACATGGCTGCCCACAGTTCGAGCCCTGGATCCAAAGGCTTGCTTTCTCACTTTCTCTCTCTCTGGTCAAACTAATAACAACAAATAAAATAATTCTTTAAAAAAATTTAAAATAACAAAATGAAAGTCATATGAATCAGACACTGTTCTAATTATGCTTTATATTGGATTGTCAGAAAAGTCATGAGGTATTTTTTCTGTTTTTCTATGCAAAAATGCATCATTACTTTTCTGATGACCCAATATATTAATTCATTAAAAACTATTTTCATAGGCAGGGTCTTCCCAAAGTCAATGAAAAATGCATACTGTGAAAAAACTGTGTGGGGAGGCCAGCAGGTAGCGTGGTGGCTAAGGCGATGGACACTCCCACATGACCAACCATGGTTCAAGTCCCAGACCTGGTGAATTATTTTCTCACTTTCCTTCTCTTTGTACGTTTGTCTTACTCTGGTCAAATTAAAATAACAAATAAATGAATAGGGAACCAGCAGTTAGCGTAATGGCTATGTCGCTGGACTCCCACGTAGTCGACCCCGGTGGCTTAAAACTTACTCCGGGCGCGTGTGCGTGTGTGCCCAAGATCCCAAGAGGAGAATGGAGGAGAAGGGATTGCGGTGTGACCATCCCCCCTGGGGGGTGATTTCTCGCTTTCTGTCTCTATGTCTCTCTCTGTCTGGCGAGCACACGCGCCCTATAGCGAAAATCTCTCCAAAAAAAAAAAAAAAAAGAATAAATTTTAAAAATTAAATAAATAATTCTTTAAAAAAAAGTTATGTGTGGATAATTTTTCTAACTTTTTTTCACCAAAATAAACTCATACTTTAATTCCATTTTCTTTTCTTTCTTTCTTTTTTTTTTTGGAGAGGTTTTTGCTATAGGGTGCTATAGGGTGCGTGCGCTCGCCAGACAGACAGAGAGAGACAGAGAGACAGAAAGTGAGAAATCACCCCTGAGGGGAGATGGCCACGCTGCAATCCCTTCTCCTCCGTTCTCCTCTCGGGATCTTGGGCATGCACGCACATGCACCCGGCGTGAGTTTAAGCCACCAGGTCCGGGACTCGAACCGCAGTCGACTACGTGGGAGTCCAGAGACATAGCCATTACATTAACTGCTGGTCCCCTTTAATTCCATTTTCTCACAAACTTTCTTCAGACCCCTCATACAAATAAATGCATAAATAAAAAGTAAAAACTGGGCCAGCAGGTGGCAAGGTTGTTAAGATGCTGGATCCCACATGGCTGACTCTGTGGTTTGACTCAGACCCAACTTGAAAAACACGCTGGGTGTGTGTGTGTCTGCATGCCCCAAATCCTGAGGGGAAAATGCAAATTGGATTATGGTGTGGCCATCCCCTGTGGGGAGTGATTTCTCACTTCCCCTCTCTGTCTTTCTCTGTTGTGCCCTATAGTAAAACTCTAAAAACATTATAATAAACAAATAAAAAGTAAAAACTATAAAGAGGTTGCATATATAGATGGACCTGGTCAGTTAAGTGAAGCAACCTGTAGTTAGCTCTAGCCAGCCCCTGGTTCAAGTCTTGGCTCTATCACTTTTCAGCGTAGCCAAAGAACGTCTCCAGTCCTCAATTTCCTCATCCGTGAAGTGAAATGATACGTGCAAAACTCTCAATACAGTCCCTGAGGTATAAAGCAGGTTTCTGAGTGTTTTTCATTGTTGTTATCATTTCTGCTTCCAGAGCAGAGCGTAAGTCCCCTGGTTTGCAGGGTGAGTTGGCTCTGGAGCCACTCTGGACTTCACACAACTCACAAAGATCCAGAGGATCCAGGGGAGCTATCGGGCCAGCGTAGTTGCTAATGTGGTAGTGCCATGCCACCTTCTGTGTCCCTCTGACAGGAAGATAGCACCAGCATTGATGCTGGATGTCTCCCCTTTTATGTAAAACATGTCCCAGAAACCAGGGAGACCCATAAAGTAGATGTGAGTCACTTTAGGCATCAAATGAGGTGGGAGGCACAGTGCCTGGCACGCAGCAAACACACAGTCCTTAATTAGGTGTTACTATAGTCTGTAATTCTGCACAATCTGCTGTAGTGTCTTTTATAACATGACCTCATTAATAATTAACATTAGGGGCCCGCAGGTGGCATGGTGGTTAAAGGTGCTGGACTCCCACATGACTGACCAAGGTTCAAGTCCTGGACCTGATGGCTTGCTTTCTCTTTGCCTCTCTCTCTCTGGTTCTCATTCTCGCTCTGTCCTTCTCTGGCCAAATCGAAAATAAATAAATTTTAAAGAGTTAAATAAAATAATTCTTAAAAAAAAAAATTAGGTCTAGCAGGTGGTGTGTTGGTTAAGGGTGCTGGACTCTCACATGGCTGACTGTGGTTTGAGTTCTGGACCTGGTGATTTATTTTCTCACTTTACCTTCCTCTCCCCACTCTGTCTCTCTTTGGTCAAATTAAAAAATAAATAAGTAAATAAAATTAAATAAAATAATTTTTTAAAATAGGCTTAAAAACATTAACATAAATTGAGCATCTACTCCAAGAGCCATGTCTTAGGTCTGGAGGCTCAATACCTTCACCATTTCCTGGTAACAGCACTCCATTTTCCTTTGAGGAACTGTCCACCCCATCCCATGGTCCTGGTAAGGCTGCCAATCACATCTATTCCACCCCTGACTGTTCCTACAAAGCCTAATCAGCCAGGAACGAACCTGTAGCCTTGTGAAGTCAGGTGTCTGAATCTATGCAGTGAGGTAGGGAATTTTAGGGGACCCCTGAAAGGAGGGTAGCTCTCCTAAAGCGTTGGGTTCCTGGTCAAGGGTTCCAAGTAAGGCCTAAGGCAGGGATCCCCAAACCCTGGGCTACGGAACATTGCTGGTCCACCCGACTGCAGCAGTGGGTGGGTGGCAGGCAACTGAGCAAGTCTCCATCTGTGTTTGCAGCCACTCCCCATTGCTTGCGCTGCCGCCTGTGCTCCGCCTCCTGTCAGGTCAGTAGTGGTAATGGATTCTCACCGGAGCACAAACCCTATCATGTGATGGTTTTCAGTGTATATTGCAACATGGTAATGGTGGAAACAGTGTATGGTGGATGTGGTGCACTTAGGTCATCCTGGGACCAACCAACTCCCACCCCAGCCTGTCCATGAAGGGATTATCTTCCATAAAGCCAGACCTGGTGCTAGGAAGATTGGGGACCACTGGTCTAAGGGAAGCAGGAATCAATTCTGGATTGGGTGCTCTCTCGGACATGGTATTAAGAAAAGCAGAAAGGGCTGGCAGGTGGCAGGGTGGTTAAGGGTCCTGGACTCCCACATGGCCAACCGCAGTTCAAATCCTAGACTTGGTAGCTTACTTCCTCACTCCCCCCTCCCCCTACTCTGTTCCTCTCTTGTCAAATTAAAATAAATAAATTTAAATAAAATAATTATTAAAAAAAAAAAAAGAAAAGCAGGAATTGGGACCAGCAGATGGTGTAATGGTTACATTGTCAGACTCCCATGTAGTCCATCGCAGTTGGAGTCCCAGACCCAGTGGCTTAAAACTCACATGTGTACATGCACGCCCAAAATCCTGAAAGGAGAAGGAATTGCGACATGGCCATCTCCCCTGGGGGTTGATTTCTCACTTTCTATCTCTCTGTCTTTCCAGCAAATGCACATGCCCTATAGCAAAAATTTCTTTTTTAAAGAGAAAGAAAAAAAGAAAAGCAGGAATTAACTAGGAAGTGAGTGTTGCCATGAGGTGAGGGCAGCTGAGCAGCGGGTGATCCCCAGTAATAGATGCGAGTAGCGAAGCAGGCCTTTGCTGCTGCTGTAGGTAAGAGCGCAGAGGTCACTTGAAGATGGCTCTTTATGGCATTTCACAGCTGCTCATGACTTGGGAGAAATGATGTTTCCTATTGGCTCTGCAGCTGGCTTTATCCTCTCTGTCCTCTTAGCCTGTTTTTTTCTTTTTTTAGTCCAAGCTGGATTTCACTCTCAGCCCCAGACAGGGTTTTATTCTTTATACCCCAATTGTGATTGTGACTTTGAACAAAAACACTCTTCCCTCGGACACTTGACTGCTACCTTCCAGAAAATCATCATAGTGAATAGTCAAACCTCTGATGACTCTGATGGGTACAAAGCCTGACCACAATTATAGGCCTAAATTATAGGCAGAGCCCTGCCTCCCTGCCCCAGCTGCCCCACATGCCCTGAGCTGGGGCAGTGGGGCACCAGGAGCTGGGGCAAGGCACTCTGAGGTGGGAGACAAGGTTGGAGCAGGTCACCTAAGGCAGAGCCCCAAGAGGAGCTGAGCTCCAAGCTGCTGTGGCGGAAATTTCTGCCTCTGCTTCGGCTTTTCCCGGCCTTCCTGAGGTCTGTCTAGTGCTTTTCTAAAATTCTGGAGCGATCTCAATCTTTTCCAAGTAATCTTTGTGAAACTGAGCCAGTCAGTTTCTGTTGCTTATAGACCCAGAACCCTAAATAACATCTTTTTTTGTAGGCCCTGTGTTGGATGCTGGGATAGAGAGGAATAAGATATAGGCCCACATGGGAATTCTCACTGCCTATGATGTAAAGCAGTAACTGTTCCCACGATAAAGGATTCTTTCCTTTGCAATATATCAGTAATTCGGGGCCGGTGTGTAGCGTGGTGGTTGAGGCACTGGATTTCCACATGGCTGACTGCAGTTTAGGTCCCAGATCTGGTGGCTTGCTTTCTCATTTTCCCTTTCTCTCTCTCTGGTCAAATTTAAAAATAAAGAAATGAATGATAACAACATTAAATAAATACTTCTTTAAAAAATACCTCAATAATTCCCCATTAGGTTCTCCTTTCTCTCCTCACCCTTCATTCTGAAACTGCCATGATTGTGCACTGCATCTCTAGTGCCTAGCCCACAGTAAGCCCCCAATAAATCCACTGCATGAATGGATGGCAGGTGTGATCATCTCCATTTCTACAGATAAGGAAATTGAGCCTCAAAAAGGTTCATAATTTGGGGCTGGCAGGTGGCAAGATGGTTAAAGGTGCTGGAGTCCTACATGGCCGGTGGTGGTTTGAGTCCTGGACCTGGAGACTTGATTTCTCACTTTCTCTCTCTCTCTCACTCTGTCTCTTTCTGGTCAAATTAAAAGTAATAACAACAAATGGAATTAAATAAATTAATAATTCTTTTTTTTTTTTTTAACGTTTTCATGGGACCAGCAGTTGGTGTAATGGCTATGTCGCTGGACTCCCATGTAGTCGACCGCGGTTCGAGTCCCGGACCTGGTGGCTTGAACTCGGGCCGGATGCTCCCCCTTTTTCCCGTGCAGGACAAAATCAAGGTGCCAGGGAAAGATTCTAATATCAAAATACTGCATTCTGATTTGGCGGTTCCTCAAAAAGTTCAACATTGGAGGCCAGACCAACAGTGCAGCAGTTAATGCTGTGCATACGGGGAGCTTGGAAAACATGCCCCAAATCCTGACGGGAATAAGTGGAGGAAAAAGGATTGTGGTGTAACCATACCCGGTTGCAGGTTCTTTCTCCTCACTGGTAAGCACTCATGCCCTCTGGCAATTAAAAAGTAAAACAGTGGATTACCGTATGACCCAGCAAGCCCACTCCCAAGTATATTTCCGAAAGAGCTGAAACTCAAATAAGAACAGGTACACTCATGCGTATAGCAGCACTATTCACAATAGCCCCAGGGTGAAAACAGCTCAGATCTTATCAGTGGATGAATGGATAAACAAACTACAATATGCACACACTACAGACTGCGCCACCTAAGCTGGGTGGGGAGCCTTCTTATGACCACATTTCAGAGAGGCCCTGGAGACCCCTTCTTGGTTTCTGTCTCTATCAGCAGTGGAGAGCACTCAGGGAGTAAATTCTATGCAGGCTAATTAGAGTGGTTCCTGACCCTTCTGGCAGTCTGTGCGATTTAGCTTAGTCATTCGCCAGGTGGAACCACGCTACTCCCTCCTGCAAGTAAGACGCCCTGTCTCCTACCCAGGCTAATTCCTGCGCTGTGATGTGGAAGAGGCTTGGAGACACAGGAATCACGTCTACACGCCGGCCGGCAGCTGCTCAGCCAGGCTTAGCGGACCATCCCACTACAGAGGGGTCATTCGGCTGAGAAAGTACTTTGTCCACACCTCCAAATCTGTCTGTGCCTCCTGTTATGGCCAGGCCACTCATTTGATTTTTTTTAAAACCATTGCTTTAAAAATAATTTAAATGGTTTACAAGAGGTAACGCATGACAAGGCGAAAGGAATCACAAGAGTTTCAAAAGAATATGCCAAGAAAAGGAAGAACACCCCCCCCCCCCCCCCCCCCCCCCCCCCCCCCCCCCCGTTTTTCAGTTTCCCTTCTCCATGGACATCACCACCATCTGTTTCCAGAATAATCTTCTAGTCTGTGACTACAGGAGCACATATAATTCCTACCCCCTTGATCCTCGTGCACAAATGACAATATACACTTATTTCTGCAGCTTTTGCTTTTCTGTTTTTCTGACGTAACCGTCCTAGTAGTCTTCATTCATAGTACTGTCTCCTCTTCAGTGGCCACATTGTATTTCCCATCATAGGTGCCCCAAATCCTGTTTAATCAGCTCCTAATTGATGGATATTTAGGTTATTCTAGTATTTTTCCTCTAACAAACAGGGTTATAATGAACGCCTTCCAGAAGGAAATAAGAATTAGACTTCATTTGCCGGGGAAGGGGGGGGTGGGGGTGGGTTGGGCTTCCTTCCTTGTCCCCTCCCACTTCCCCACGGACTTGCCTGTGTAGACGGGACATATCCTGTGTTTTGTCCTATGACTTGTATTGGCTGTGGCAGGACACTGTCCTGTGTTCAGCTTTTTAAAAAACATTCACAAGTTCAGCACAGCTGTTCTTCCTCCACAGTAATTGGCATGGAACCACTTAAGTGGCAACACTAGCTGAAAAGCATAGTCTCTGAAGGTAAAGATCCGGACAACTCCCTATGGTTTCTCGCAGGTTCAGCGGCGGGGAGAACAGGAGAGACTAAGCATTAAAGGTGCTTATTTACACATTCCAGAAAGGAAAACGCTGTTGGTTGGCAGAAGCCCTACGTCATGAACAGAGATAACCTCTAGTCAGGACACAGGTCCTGAAAATCAGCCAGTCAGCACAGCCTCGCACCAGTAACTAGGCTCCCCAAAGCAAGCAAACCCTAGAGAGCCAATCAGTGAGAGCCCCCTCTCTAGACAACAGCCAATCAGCAAGTGGCTACTCCAGTGCTCACGTTTCCTGAGGCAGAGTCAATGCAGCCTTACTCCTGTGCAGTGAAACACAGCTGAAAGCCTCAAGATCTGAAAATACTTCCGCTTCAAAGGTCCACTGGCCTCTGAACCCCAGACTTCCCTAAACCTGGCATAAACTCAGCTCCAGGGCGTTCGGGAGACTTTTGCCTACAAGTACAGGTCTTTCTTGCAGGCGAACAAGAAAATCACCTTTTTTGTAACAGATGTCAAGTTCAATTTAATGCACCTCTTTTAACTGCTGGACCTGTTTATGATTTGTTGTGAGCTCAGATTTGTGAGTGACAAATGTACCAAAGCAGCTGTGAGCTTAGTAAATTCAGACTCTTCCATTTTTAACCCTGATTTTGAAACAGATGCGACTCCATCTTGTAGGTGTACCCCCATTATGAACTCTTACACTCCTTCCTGTAATCAGAAAGTTGCTTTCTTTTTATGTGAAGTAGACAGAGTGATTAATATATCTGCTAAATCAGTCAATTGGACTAAAACCCCTTTCCTTAAAAGTTGTCCTGAGAGGGGCAGGCAGGTGGCGTAATGGTTAGGGGCGCTGGACTCCCACATGGCTGACCATGGTTCGAGTCCAGGACCTGGTGGCTTGTTCTCTCTCTCTCACTCTGTCCCTCTCTGGTCAAATTAAAACAGATGAATGATGAATGAATAAATAGTTAAATAATTCTTTTAAAAAAAAGTTTTCCTGAGATATAATCACCAATCACCAGACCCGTGTCTGGAGCTATGAGGACCATTAAGATTCCATTGTATTTAGGTAGGGATGGAACATATCCTTAGAAATGATTAAATCCTGCCTGTTTTGCTTCTGTAATTAGCTTTTTTTTTTTTTTTTTTGGAGAGTTTTTTGGTTTGTTCGTTTGTTTTGCTATAGGGCACATGCACTGACTAGAAAGACGGAGAGAGACAGACAGATAGAAAGTGAGAAATCACCCTCCGGGGGGATGTCCACACTGCAATCTCTTCTCCATTCTCTTCTCGGGATCTTGGGCACTCACACACGCACACACGCCGGCATGAGTTTAAGCCACCAGGTTCAGGACTCGAACCGCGGTTGAATACATGGGAGTCCAACAACACAGCCATTACGCCAACTGCTGGTCCCTAAATAAAATAATTATTTTAAAAAATTCAGATCCAGGTAATTCTGATTACTTTCTCATCTTCTCTCTCTCTGTTCCTCTCTGGTCAAATTAAAAAAAAAAATTAAATAAAGTTAAATAAAATAATTATTTTTTTATTTTTTGGAGAGATTTTCGCTATAGGGCACGTGTGCTCGCCAGAGAGACAGAGAGAGACATAGAGACAGAAAGCAAGAAATCACCCCCCAGGGGGGATGGTCACGCCGCAATCCCTTCTCCTCCATTCTTCTCTCGGGATCTTGGGCACACATGCACACGCGCCCAGCGTGAGTTTTAAGCCACCGGGTCCGGGACGTGAACCGCGGTCGACTACGTGGGAGTCCAGCGACATAGCCATTACGCTAACTACTGGTTCCCAAATAAAATAATTATTAAAAAGAAAAAAAAAGAATTCAGATCCAGGTCATTCTGATGTAGACCCCAGGCTGTCTGGCTCCAGAGCTGCCAGGTTTACAAGAGAACCTGCACTGGTTCTCTATAGAAAGTAACTAATAAACTAGCTCAATGAAAGTCAGATGAACTCACTCTCCTACTGGAAAGATCTGATTGTTATCTGACGTGTGTTCAGAGATTAGGATTGGAAGTTTATTGTGAAACAGCTGCAGTTCTCATGTCAAGATGCTATTTCTGATTTAATTTAAAAACAAGAGGAACAATAGATGGCATAATGGTTATGTTGCTGGACTCCCATGTAGTCGACTGTGGTTCAAGTCTTGGATCAGGTGGCCTAAAACTCATGCCGGGCGTGTATGCATGTGTGTGCAAGATCCCAAGAGGAGAATGGAGGAGAAGGGCTTGCAGCGTGGCTATCACTCCCCCCCACCCCGGGAGGGAGGGTGATTTCTCACTTTCTGTCTCTCCAGCAAGCACACGTGACCTATAGCAAAAATTAAAAAAAAAAAAAATAGCCCCAGCCTGTGACATGATAGTTACAATGGCTAGATACCACATGGATCCCCATGCAGGTCTCCACCTGCAGTTGGGCCCAAGGGGAGGGGTGAGTCTCTGGGGCTGTCCATACAGTCCTAAGAACTGCAGATGTGGCTGCTGGGCTGACTGAGGAAGGACCCACACTCTGAGCATGAAGCCAAGGTTTCTTTGCCATTCTGCTTCGGGAGGAGGTTGATTCAGGAGGCCTCTCCATTGCTCCCTAGAGCTGACCGTAGTCCAGAACATTACAGTCTCTGAGCCCAGTTTCCACGTCTATAAAGTGGTAATGAGCATATCTCCCTATTAAAAGGAGTCACACAGGGAGCCAGTAGATGGCACGGAGGTTAAGGCAGCTGGATCCCACATAGCTCATTGCATGGTTTGAGCCCTGGCTGGTAGCCTGATAAACAAGCCAAGTGTGTGTACATACGTGCCCCTGATCCCAAGAGAATAGGAGAGAGAGGATTCTAGCATGGCCATCCCCTCTAAGGGATACTTTCTCACATTCTGTCTCTCTCTGTCTCCAGTGAGAACACTCTATGTGAATAAAAACGGGGGGGGGGGGGGAACCAGCAGTTAGCGTAATGGCTATGTCGCTGGACTCCCACGTAGTCGACCGCGGTTCGCGTCTCGGACCCGGTGGCTTACAACTCACGCCGGGCGCGTGTGCGTGTGTGCCCAAGATCCCGAGAGGAGAATGGAGGAGAAGGGATTGCGGCGTGACCATCCCCCCTGGGGGGTGATTTATCGCTTTCTGTCTCTATGTCTCTCTCTGTCTGTCTGGCGAGCGCACGCGCCCTATAGTGAAAAAAAACCTCTCCAAAAAAAAAAAAAAAAAAACAAAAAAAACGGGGGGAGGAGGACCACGTAAAACCACGGGCTCTCAAGCCCTATCTAATGGAAGATGTTACCAATGACCCTTCAAGTCCTTCTTCCCAGCCTCAGCGTGGAAAGTTCCAAATGCCCCCAGAAGTCTAGTACACTCCAACACTGACCTCGAAGAGTAAGCTGGATCTCTTGTCCCGACATATAAAGCGTCTGAAGTCTGCTGTCATAGCATTTGGGAAGCAATGTAGGCCAGTGGCAAGAAGCAAGGCTTTGGACGTGAACGAACCCCCTTGAAGACTTAGGAAAGCCGCTTGTCACTCTGGGCAAGTTAATTTTTCCAAGCCTGTCTCCCCACCTGTAAAAGAGTAATGCAAACCTCCCACTGATGTTTAACAAGGATGAAATGAAATACTGCAGGCCAAATACTTGATGATCGACACACAGACACACAAACATTTTGTAAATAATAGTGTGGGGAGCTACGCGATGGTGCAGGGGTGGCCCAGCTCCCACAGGGGAAGTGGTCTCGGTTTTCCGCCTGGGAACTCCCTGAGCATGTAGCTCGCCTGGCCACCTGAGACTGGGGATGAACAGCAGTGTGAGGACCCTGTTGGTGGGTGCCTCTCTCACTGTCAGGAAAAACAAAACAAACAAACAAAAAAAACCCTTAAAAGATAAGAGTAAGTGGGGGACCAGCAGTTAGTGTAATGGCTATGTTGCTGGACTCCCACATAGTCGACCGCGGTTCACGTTCCGGACCCGGTGGCTTAAACTCACGCTGTGCACATATGCCTGCATGTCCAACATCCCGAGAGGAGAAAGGAGGAGAAGGGGTTGCGGCGTGGCCATCCCCTCTGGGGGGTGATTTCTCACTTTCTGTCTCTCTGTCTCTGTCTGTCTGGCGAGCACACCGGTCCTATAACAAAAAAAAGGAAAGAAAAACTTCTAAAAATAAAATCACGCTGAGTGCATGCGTGGATGCCCAAAATTCTGAGATCGGACTGCAATGTGGCCACCCCCCCAGATGATTTCTCACCACCTCTCTCTCTTTTTTTTTTTTGGAGAGGATTTTGCTTTAGGATGCGTGCGCTAGCCAGACAGAGAGAGAGAGAGAGAGAGAGAGAGAGAGAGAGACATATAGACAGAAAGCGAGAAATCACCCCCCAGAGGGGATGGTCACGCCGCAATCCCTTCTCCTCCATTCTCCTCTCGGGATCTTGGGCACGCATGCACATGCGCCCGGCATGAGTTTTAAGCCAGTGGTTCCGGGACGCGAACTGTGGTGGACTATGTGGGAGTCCAGCGACATAGTCATTACGCTAACTGCTGGTTCCCTCTCTTTCTCTCTGGAGGGTGCACACACCCTATAGTAAACTAGAAAAATAAATAAATAAAAACAGTGTAAGCATATTCATGAAAGCCAATTTCGTGTGTGCTCTAAAGTACTAGCAATTGTTACCTTGGTGTGGGGAGCGGGGTAAACCAGAACCTGCCTTTTCCTCTAGAATATATTGCCATGAATTTTGAGCTTTAAAAAAAAGCAAAAAAAACCAATTATACTTTGGAAAACTGTAATAATAGCACCTATACGCAAAGAAACTGAAGGCAGAGCAGGCCCAGCCCCGGGGCATCTGAGGAAGCGACTCAGCTCTTCCTTCCCCACCCCACCCCCTGGGGCAGGGGCTGCATTCCTTGCTGCGCCCTGACTCCCCCAGTATCCCTGTTCCTGCGCAAGCCAGGCTCCCACCGCCGCCTCCAACCCGCCCGTGTGCTTCTCGCGGGTTCCTCCCAGGCCTGCACACCCCGGGCCGAGCTGAGAGGGCGAGTGCCCGCAGGACCTCGGCAGGGCAGGGTCCACCCCAGCCCGCAGCCCCGCTGAGTCAGCCCGGCGGGCGGCGCACGACACCGCGTGACCCGCGGTCACGTGACCCGCACGGAGCTACCTCGTTAGCGCTGTCGCTGCAGCCGCCACAGGAGGCGTCTGAGTAAGTGGGGAGCGGGGTTGGCGGCGACTCCCCTCGGGGCGGGCGTGGGCGAGGGTCCTAGGCGCTGCCCCAACCATCCGCATCCCGGGGCCGAACCCACCGGCCTGGCACTGCGGCGAGCGGCTCCCACTCCTTTCCCAGCGGGGCCGGAGGGTCGTTGGGGTCGTCTTCCGGGTGGGGGGAAGAAACACTTGCACCCCACCGACTGTCGCTCCGGCATCCACCTCGGGCCTTGCCGCTCAGACGATCGCTGTGCTCGGGCAGCAAAACGCCCTTTCTGGGCGACTGCCTTTACCCTGTTGTGCTTCGAGGGAAACTGAGGACCCAGAAGGGTTCGCAGAACAAGGCAGGCGGAGCAGCGCTGCTCCAGCACCGAAAAAGAGCGCGCCTCTCCCCCGCCTAGTGACCCGAGAGAGCCCACGACCCCCACCTTAGTTAAGGAAGAGTCTGGGGCAGAGTATCCAGGCCGGCTGCGGGCGGGTGGGGAAGGGGGCTGAGTCGAGCTGCAGGAAATGAGAGTTACGATATGAGGTTTTCGATGAGGTTTACAATGACCCTGGCTAGGGTCAGTTACTGTTTCCCATCGCGAGGTCAGTGCGGTGGGTACTACTGTCCCCGTTTTTACATAGGGAACGTCTCAGAGAACCCAGCCCTGGGTCTTTTTTTTTTTTTTTTTTTTTTTGGAGAGGTTTTTGCTTTTAGGCGAGCGCTCGCCAGACAGAGAGAGAGACAGACAGAAAGCGAGAAATCACCCCCAAGGAGGGATGGCCACGCCGCAATCCCCCCTCCTCCATTCTCCTCTCGGGATCTTGGGCACACACGCACGGACACGCGCCCGGCGTGGGTTTTAAGCCACCGGGTCCAGGACTTGAACCACGGCCGACCACGTGGGAGTCCAGCGACATAGCCATTACACTAACTGCTGATCCCGGCCCTGGGTCTTTTGAGG
This sequence comes from Tupaia tana, assembly GCA_026018925.1. Lineage (NCBI taxonomy): Eukaryota > Metazoa > Chordata > Mammalia > Scandentia > Tupaiidae > Tupaia > Tupaia tana. The sequence goes on along the minus strand of JAKSZU010000014.1, from coordinate 29,028,965 downwards.
TGCTGCGGTTGGAAAACGGTGGAGCTGAGATTAGAACCCGGCTCTGTTCCACAGTAGCGCCCCCTCGTGGGTGATGAGTGGGGAGGCACGACCTATTCCTCTGAACGGAAAGTGGGCCTTATCCTGGCTCAGCTTTCTCTCCCACCTCAACCACCTCCCTCCCTTGCTCCGCCCCTGCCCCTAACCACTGATGCCTTTTGTCATCCCCGCCCCTCCCTGCAGGACAAGATGAAGCTTATCATCCTCGACCACTATTCTCAGGCCAGCGAGTGGGCGGCCAAATACATCAGGAACCGCATCATCCAGTTTAACCCGGGGCCAGACAAGTACTTCACCCTGGGGCTGCCCACTGGTGCGTTGCCGGGTGGAGAGACTGGGAATCGGGTGATGGCTTTTAAGGGGCCAGGTCCGTGGGTACACTCAGCCGGGGACCGTGAGCCGGGCTCTGAGGTGCTGGTGTCCTGTAAGAGAACACCCCACTGCCCCCTAGATAGACGGCCCAGCTTCCTTTGTGGGCTGGTTGCACAGCCCCGGAACATTAGGGGTCTTGGTTAGGCGGGAAGAACTTGTTTAGGCTACACCAAAGCAACCCCTGTTATCCAGGGTTCCTTAACAGAATTAAGTCCTGATGCCCCAAGGCATTCTATTTTTTTTTTTTTTTTTTTTAAGAATTATTTTGGGACCAGCCAGCAGGCAGGTGGTATGGTGATTAAGGGTGCTGGACTCCCACAAGGCTGACTGCTGTTCGAGTACTGAACCTGGTGGCTTGCTTTCTCACTTTCTTTTTCTCTCTTTCTCTCTGTCCCTTTCTGGTCAAATAAAAAAAAAATAAATGAAGTTAAATGACATAATTTTTAAATAATTATTTATTTAATTTGATTAATTAATGCATTTATTTATTTTAATTTGACCAGAGAGAAGGAGAGAGGGAAAGTTGGAAAGGAAATCACCAGGTCCATAACTCATACTGTCGTTGGCCACGCAGGAGTGTCCGGCACCTTAACCATTGCACCACCTGCTGGTGCCCTAAATAAAATAATTCTAAAAACATTTTTTAAGAGAATTATTTTGGGTCCAGCAGATGGCATAGCAGTTACATCGCTGGACTCCCACATAGTCAACTGTGGTTCCAGTCCTGGACCTGGCGGCTTAAAACTCACACTGGGTGGGAACCAGCAGTTAGTGTAATGGCTATGCCACTGGACTCCCACGTAGTCGACCACGGTTCGCGTCCCGGACCCGGTGGCTTAAAACTCACGCTGGGCGCGTGTGCATGCCTGCCCAAGATCCCGAGAGGAGAATGGAGGAGAAGGGATTGCAGCGTGACCATCCCCCCTGGGGGGTGATTTCTCGCTTTCTGTCTCTATGTCTCTCTCTGTCTGTCTGGCGAGCGCACGCGCCCTATAGCAAAAAAAAAAAAAAAAAAAAAAAAAAAAAAACCCTCACACTGGGCTCATGTGCGTGCCTGCCCAAGATCCCGAGAGGAGAATGGAGGAGAAGGGATTGCAGTGTGACCATCCCCCCTGGGGGGTGATTTCTCGCTTTCTGTCTCTATGTCTCTCTCTGTCTGTCTGGCGTGTGCACGCGCCCTATAGCAAAAAAAAAAAAACAAAACAAAAAAACTCACACTGGGCTCATGTGCATGCCTGCCCAAAATCCTGAGACCAGAATGGAGGAGAAGGGATTGGGGCATGGCCATCCACCTTCGCAGGTGATTTCTTGCTTCCTGTCTGTCTCTCTCTGCCTGGCAAGCACACACTCCCTATAACAACAACAAAAATCTCTCTCTCTCAAAAAAAAAAGAGCAGTTATTTTAACTTTATTATTATCCTTTTTTAAGAAATTTTTTAAACAGCCATTACGACCAGTTATTATTTTTCAGTTTGACCAGAGAGAGACAGAGAAAGTGAGAAAGGAAGCCACAAGTTCTGGTACTTGAACCATGGTTGATCATGTGGGAGTCCAGCACCTTGAACCACCACACCACTTGCCGGCCCGCAAGGCATTCATTTTATGCAGTGAATTAACTTCTCTTCTGTGCATGAAGAGGGGTGCTAGCTAAGTACCATCCTTGGGAGAACTGAAAAGATAGTCACTCGGTTTTCTATAAGGCTTAAACTCGACCTCATATCAGTCCCAGTTTCTTTGGGTAAAAGTCAGAATGTCACCTTATAGGCAGATACTTTGACCTCAGATTCTCGAGGCAAATGTCCTGATTATTTCTTTCACAGGTGAGTGGATTTGTCCCAGTGACCTCACCTGATCCATCCACTAGAGTAAAGGTCTTCAGACATTTTCTGTAAATGGCCAAATTGTAACCATTGTATGCTCCACTGGACGTACTTACTCTGCCATTGTAGTGTGAAAGCAGCTATGGGTACTATAAAAATGGGTGATGAAGCTGTGTGCCAAAATCATTTCATCTACGGACACCAAAGTCTGAATTGATATAATTTTTTTTGGGGGGGGAGAGTTTTTCGCTATAGGGCGTGTGCGCTCGCCAGACAGACAGAGACAGAGAGACAGAAAGCGAGAAATCACCCCCCCCCCCAGAGGGGATGGTCACGCCGCAATCTCTTCTCCTCCATTCTCCTCTCGGGATCTTGGGCACGCACGCACACGCGCCCGGCGTGAGTTTAAGCCACCGGGTCTGGGACGCGAACCGCAGTCAACTACTTGGGAGTCCAGCGACATCACCATTACACTAACTGCTGGTCCCCCCAAATATTTTTTTTTGAGAGACTTTTGCTATAGAGCGCATGAATTCGCCAGAGAGACACAAAGTGAGAAATCACCCCCCTCCTCATCCTTTCTCTTCTAGGGGTTTTGAGCACTCATGCACATGTGCCTGGCGTGAGTTTCAAGCCCCTGGGTCCAGAACTTCAATCACAGTTGACCATGTGGGAGTCCAATGATGTAATCATTATGCTATCTGCTGGTCCCCCATTTTGAACATTTTAAAAATATTCAGAAAAGTTGAAAAAAAAGAGTGCCATATAACCTAGATTCACCAATTTTTAACATTCTGCCACGTTTGCTTTTGTCTTTCTCTAGCTCATATTCTCTTATCTGTACACAATTTTCTTTCTGAACCACTCGAAAGTAAGTTCTGGAAATTCAGATACCTGACCGCTAAATCTCTAGTACATACCTCCCAAGTTTAGGGACATTCTCATACATAACCACAGTACTATTATCAGACCTAAGAAAATGAAAACTCATTCTACAGTGTTATGTAATATACAAACTGCAGGCACGACGTTTTCCTAATTATTCATATTTACCTTTTATGGGTTTTTAAAAATTCAGTGTCTTGGGGCTGGCAGGTGGTGTGGATTTAAGGGTGCTGGACTCTCACATGGTCGACGGAGGTTCAGGTCCCGGACTTGGTGACTTGCTTTCTTGCTTTCCCTCTCTCTCTCACACACACACACTCTGTCCCTCTCTGGTCAAATTAAAAGTAAATAAATAAATAAAGTTAAATAAAATAATTCTTAAAAAAAAAATAAGGTTCTGGTCAGTAGTCATACTTTTTTTTGTGTGTGCTTGAGAGGTTTTTGCTATAGGGCATGTGCGCTCGCCAGAAAGACAGAGAGAAAGCGAGAAATCATCCCCTGGGGGATGGCCACGCTGCAATCCCTTCTCCTCCATTCTCCTCTCGGGATCTTGGGCATGCATGCACACACGCCTGGCGTGAATTTAAGCCACCAGGTCTGGGACTCGAACCACGGTCAGCTACATGGGAGTTCAGCAACATAGCCATTATGCTGACTGCTGGTCCCTATCTTTTTTGTTTTTTAAATTTTTAAAATTTAATTTCATTCATTCATTTATTTTAATTTGACAAGAGAAAGAGAGAGAGAGAGAGAAAGTGAGAAAGCAAGCCGCCAGGTCTGGGTTTGGACTGTCGTCGTCCATGTGGGAGTGTCCAGTGCCTTAACCACCACGCCACCTGCTGGTGCCCAGTATTCATACATCTTTTAATTTACAATGGTCCTCCTGCCTCTTGTGTTTTATGACACTGAGTTTTTCATGAGACTCAGCTCAGGAGTCTGGCTTCTCATGAAATCTCCCACAAGGGAGCCAGTGTCTCTCCTTGAAGCACAAGGTGAGCCAGTGTCTCTCCTTGTCACCTCCACTCTCTGCTCCCACCCCAAGTGAGCGAGCTCTTGAAGAGAAGCTGCTGTCTCTCACTCCTGTGTGTCCCCATAACATGTCCCTGTGCCTTGCACATACTAGGGAACTTATGAAAAAATGGAATAAAGTGCACGTTTGTTTTGGTCAAGTGGAAGCAGGCATTAAACGAGCAATTAGTGGGTGGCTGGCAGTTGGGACTGGTGTACCAGGCAGGTCCTCAGTGGGACTTGTCTCCCTCAGACTCAACAGTGCTCCTTGTGCAGCAGCCGACACCTTCCTTGGGCGCCCTTGACTTCCAGGAGCTAGGCAGGGAAGGGGCACTCAGGTTGTGGCCTCTCTTGCAGGGAGCACCCCTCTTGGCTGCTATAAGAAGCTGATTGAATACTACAAAAATGGGGACCTGTCCTTTAAATATGTGAAGACCTTCAACATGGATGAGTATGTGGGTGAGTCTCTTTCTTACCTGATTCCAGGAGTCATGTTCCTCTCAGATTCTGTCTGCAGAGGAATGGACGTGTGTTGTGATAGGCTCAATTATCAATGCCTGTCTCTTCCAGGCCTCGGTTTACTTGACTGTAAAGTGCTCAAGTCAGCTAATGAGGCTGACCTCATCAGTTGTCAGTGTAAAACGGTATTATAACAGATGTAAACACTTAATAAATACATACTAAAGAATCAGCAGATGGCATAATGGATACATTGCTGAACTCCCACGTAGTTGACTGTGGTTTGAGTCCTAGACCCAGCGACTTAAAATTTGTGCTGGACATGTATGCATGCATGCCCAAGATCCCAAGAGAATGGTGCAGAAGGGATTACAGCATGGCCATCTCCTCTGGGGGATGATTTCTTGCTTTCTCTCTCTCTGTCTCTCTCTGTCTCTCCAGCAAGCACGTGTGCCCTATAGCAAGAATCGCTCCCCCCAAAATACATACATACTATATACTAGAATATCTCCATTTCATCTGCCCACACCCTTATTCCAAGCCATTTTTTCCTGGAACAAATGATTGCACATGGGACCCTGGCTGGGGTGTGTCCCTCAGCCCCCTTTTCTGCCAGGGATGCTAAGGGGAACTGGGACTGCTGTCCTTTGCACTGAGAAGCTTCCCCGTGGTCTTTTATCACTCTGCCCTACCCCATCATTTTGCGTGGCTTCACTCTAAGTGGTGTTTTGCATTCCTTGTGGTAAAGCACATATAACGTGTAGCATCTTCACCTCTCTTATGTGTACAGTTCAGCACATTCATACTGCATTAAGAGCATTCACATTGTCGCACAACCGGCCTCCAGAACTCATCTTGTTGAACAGAGACTTTACCCCTTAAATAGCAGTTCCTCCTTTCTCCCCTCCCCAACCCCTGAAGAACACTGTTTTCCTTTCTGTTTCTGTGAATTTCTGTCTCTGACTTCTTTTGGCATGATGTGCTCAAGCTTTGTCTATATTGTAGCAAGTGTAATTTTCCTTCCTTTAAAAAAAAATGATTTAAAGAATTACTTTATTTAACTTTATTTATTTATTTTAATTTGACCAGAGAAAGGACAGAGAGAGAGACAAAGTGAGAAAGCAAGCTGCCAGGTCTAGGACTCAAACTGCAGTCGGCCATGTGGGAGTCTAGCACCGTTAACCACCACCTGCCGGCCCCCTATTTAAGTTTATTTATTTTCATCTTCATTCCTTTTTAAGGCTTTTTTTTAAAAAAAATTTCTCGACAGCATGTACACCTGTTGGAGAGGGACAGAGAGAGAAGGAAAGTGAGGAAGCACCCCATCCCAGGGCATGGTCACACCACTTCTCCATTTCTTCTCTTGAGATTTTTGGCATGCACACATGCTCCCACAATGGTCTCAAGCTGCCAGGTCCAGGATTTGACCTGGGCACTTGTCCATGTGGGATCTAGTTGCCTTGACCACCATGCTACCAGTTGGCCCCAACTTTAAGTATTTCTAATGCTTGGCATTAAACATTTACTTTACATTTTCTTTCTCTGTTTAGATGGAAAAAAAAAATCCTTGGGAAAACCTGAGATAACCACCTGGTGTTCAAGTTGGGGTTCAGGCTGAGCTGGGTCTAATGGGGGTGAATGGTGGGGTGGGAGGCACAGGGTGAGGGCTGTGCTTTCTTGCTTTCCTGGTTGGGCCCACTTCTGGTGGCCAGCTGCCTGCCATTTCCTTGTGGCAAGGAGTTCAGAATGGGGGATTGCCTAAGCCCCTGGGGTGTAGCTCCTTTGGCCTGCAGGTGGCAGTGGGTGGGTGGACATTACAGATACCAGCTCAGCCTACCTGAATGGCCAGGGCTAAAGGGCTGGTCCCATGGCTCCACGATGGGCAGTCCCCTGAAAGCATGTCTGGAGATCTGAGGGTAGTGTCTTGGCATCCTCCTTGGGATGCCTGGACACGACTGAGTGTCCTGTGCCTTGCAGGCCTTCCTCGAGACCACCCGGAGAGTTACCACTCCTTCATGTGGAACAACTTCTTCAAGCACATTGACATAGACCCAGAAAACACCCACATCCTGGATGGGAATGCAGCTGACCTACAGGCCGAGTGTGATGCCTTTGAAGAGAAGATCAAGGCCGCTGGTGGGATCGAGCTCTTCGTCGGAGGTGAGCTGGATGCTGCGTACTCGTCAGGGCCAGACCCATGGTGGTTTCAGGGCAGGGAGGACACGATTCCTGGCTCCAAACCGCTTCCCCTGTCTGCTAGTGACGGTGCACTTCTTTGTCACCACGCAGAGGCAGGGAAGGCAGGGAGGGTGCAGGAGCCCTAGGTCCCTGCCCTCTGCTAGTCAGGAACCGTGTGATCGTAGAGATCTCCTTTTCCTGCTTTGGTGTCTCGCCTGTAAACTGAGGTTAGATCTGGACTCTGAGATTGTCTCTATTCTTCAGAACTAAGGTTTCGTGGATGAGTCACAAACCCTGGGGGAGTTATTGACTCACTCAAGGCCAACTGGCCAAGGGCAATGGGGACAAGGTGGGACCCCAGGGTGTCTAATTCAGCTGTGTGCTCTTGTTCCCAGCCTTGGCTGTCCATCTTTGGCCATTTCAAGAGCCACCACAGTGCTGTGAATTGGGCTGCCTTTTCCTGCTCAAATTTAACTCTTTCTTTCTTCAGAGTGTGTTGGATGGGGGCAGGTGCGCTCAGTTTCTGAGATATTATAAACTCAGCAGCCCCTGTCCAGGTTTTGCATGTTTTATTCACTGCAGCTCTAACTGCAGACAGGGAAGACAGAGAAGTTACTGCTTTTTGATGACCTGGAGAGGTGGAGGCTATCTGGAGTGCCCCTTAAGCTTTTCGGAGGTGCTAGCAAGTTAACAATGTCCATGGGTGCCTTAGGAGGGGAGGGATAGAGCACATGCTTAAGGAGTACTGGCTCATGGGTGCAAATGAAGAGACAGTTTGAAGGATTTTGTTTTAAACCCTAGTTAAAGAAGGAGGGATTGTCTTTTCTTGAAATTTTGGATCCCTGGGACTCAGACTGGCCTGACTCTCTCCCTGCAGGCATTGGCCCTGACGGACACATTGCCTTCAACGAGCCAGGTTCCAGTCTGGTGTCCAGGACCCGCGTAAAGACACTGGCCATGGACACCATCCTGGCCAATGCCCGGTTCTTCGATGGAGATCTGGCCAAGGTGCCTACCATGGCCCTGACAGTGGGCGTGGGCACTGTCATGGATGCTCGAGAGGTAAGAATGCAAGTCAGTGTGGACTTGTCTTTGTCTTTTTTAATTACCAGAGGGCATGTGTACTCACCAGAGACAGACAGAGGTGGAAAGGGAAAAAGCAACCCCCAATGGGGTGTGGTTATACCACAGTCTCTTCCCCTCCATTTCTCCATTCTGTTGGGATTTTAGCATGCATGCATATGTGCCAAGCCACTGGGGCCAGGACTTGAACTACATGGTCAGCCATGTGGGATCCAACTCCTTTAATCATGAGATCACTGGGTCAGTCCTGGACTCGTCTTTTTGTCATTCATTTTACTACCGCCTGAAAATATACTTAGTAAAGACATCATAAATAAAGCTAAAATCCTAGCCAACCCAGTCACTATTTCTCTGTGGTCTTTGGAGGTAGCCACTGTCCCAGTGTGACGGGAGTCCTTTGCAGAGAAGAGCCCAGCACGAGTGTTGGGATATGCATTGCACTTGCCCTGGTTGTAAGAGGGGCTCTCCTGTTTCCTGGAGTTGGTGGAGGTCACTATTTGAGGAGTGCATCTCCTGCAACCCAACGATGGTGTGGTTATAGCCCCGTGCCTAGGGATTAGTAAATGTAGCAAACTGTGGCACAGCAGTGGCCCAGGTGCCATGCAAGGCTGGAACCATGTGGTTTGGATCCCTAGGTCAACCTGAAAACATGTTGGGCACATGAGTGGTTGCCCAGGATCCTGAGGTGTTGGAAAGCTGGGAAAAGGGGGTTGTGGCATCACAAGACCCTATTGAGGGTGCCTCTCTCCCTTGTACCTGCTTACTCTCAAAAACGTGTGTGTCAAATGGAATTAATGAGTTTTTCCCCTAGAAAATTGAGTATCATTTGAATTTTGTGTGATTCTAATTTCCTTTCATTAGAATTTCAGAAGAATTTTCTTTCTTGCTAAAGTATAATCAGTGGGAAATAGCTACAGACATTTTAGCTTTAAATGTCTTTGCCCCAATTTATAAACAAGCATATACATCAGTGAAAAAGTTCACCGTTTAAAGTGAGTTTTGTGAAATGAGTGACGGCACCCAAATTTCTGTTGGGTAGCCTTGAATCAGCACCTAGTGGAGGACTCTGCTATTTGGGTCTTGCCTTGTGTATAAACACTAGGGCTAAAGGACTGGCCTTGTTGTGGGAGGGTATCCTTTTTTTTTGAGAGGTTTTTGCTATAGGGCACATGTGCTCACCAGAAAGACAGAGACAGAGAGACAGAAAACGAGAAATCACCCACCCAGGGGAGATGGCCACGCTGCAATCCCTTCTCCTCCATTCTCCTCTTGGGATCTTGTGCATGCACATACACGCACCTGGCGTGAATTTAAGTCACCAGGTCTGAGGCTCAAACCGAAGTCGACTACATGGGAGTCCAGCAACGTAGCCATTACGCCAACTGCTGGTCCCCAATTCTCCACGCAAGCGGCGTGCTAGCTGGATGTCTTTTGGCATAACTGTTACATGTTTGGCATGGATAGAACACAGGTTGGTATCTTGAAAAGGCCAACCAAATAGGCCTCACTTGCTTCCTACAGAGCACCAATAGCTGTGCTCTGGAAGCACAGATCTGTTTTGAAATCCTGAGCAATTTCTCGCACCAGACTCTGGAAAGGAAGTTTGCGAATCATAAGTTCAGTGGACTTCTGGTAACGTCTAATTTCACGGAGTGCCACAGTACCGGGTCTATAACGATGAGGTTTCTTCACCCCTTGGGTAGAGGGCGCACTCTTGCAAGCGGCTTTTGTAGCCAGTTGCTTCCTGGGTGCTTTATCACCAGTGGATTTGCTGGCTGGCTGCTTTGTACGAGCCCAAACCCGAGTATAGAGACCTCCTCACTTACCCCCTTTCTTGGCTGGAGCTCAGGGAGTTAGAGGCGGCGCTGACATTGGAGAGTGACGGCGGCGCAGCGGTGGCTGTGAACACCCAGGCACAGTACATTTTTTCAGTCCAACCCAGGATCTGAACCCATGGTCTACCATGTGGCTTCCAGTACTGCAGTTTAGTTCACTACCGCCTGTGCCACTAAGGCTGGGTCCTACCTGTTTTTTTTGTTTGTTTGTTTGTTTTTGTTTTTACAGAATTACTTAATTTATTTATTCATTCATTATTTGATCAAAGAGAGAGAGAAAGTGAGAAAGCAAGCCACCAGGTCCAGGACTCAAACTGTGGTCAGCCATGTTGGGGGGAGTGTCCAGTGCCTTAACCACCATGCCCCATGCCACCTACTGGTCCCTATAGCTGTTTTTTTTTTAACAGTCTTGCATGTTTGCCCAGGCCAGCTTCAAGCTCATGATCCTCCTCTAAGCTCATGAGCCTCCCCAAGTCACTGGAATTCATGCTCACTGCCACTGCACCCACACTTTTAGGTTGGACATGGACATCAAACCTGGGTCTTCCATGTGGTCCCAGCTCATGGAGCAAAACACCTTAGCAGTACACACCCCCACAGCTCTCTTCCATTTAAAATGAGTTCTGGAGACCCTGAACAAGTGGTCACATTCTCTGTGTGCTCAGGCTGTTTTTTTTTTTTTTTTTTTTGGAGAGGTTTTTACTATAGGGTGCGTGCACTCGCCAGACAGACAGAGAGAGACATAGAGACAGAAAGTGAGAAATCACCCCCTAGAGGGGATGGTCATGCCGCAGTCCCTTCTCCTCCATTCTCCTCTTGGGATACGCGCCCGGCGTGAGTTTTAAGCCACCGGGTCCGGGACGCGAACCGCAGTCGACTACGTGGGAGTCCAGTGACATAGCCATTACTCTAACTGCTGGTTCCCGTGCTCAGGTTTCAATGAAGGAAAAGTAAGTCCTGCCCACAGCTCTTCGGTACAAGTGAATTACAAAGACATCTATAGAGAAGAGTTCTTTGGGATCACTTTCTCACACTGCATTCCTGATACTGTAACTGTCAAGTAGTGTCTGTGCTTTGTTTAAAAACAAAGCATCACCCTAGTCACATTAGTAGGTTTAATGCTGTGAATGAAAGTGGCCAGAGTAAGAGCAGCTGTTCTGGGATTCAACCTTAGGGACCCCAGACTTAACTCCCAACATTGCTTCCAAAGTTCCCTTGCAAGTGGTGCAGGTTGGGATTATAAACTCACCCAGCTGATGGGCCATCAGTGTGGGCCTCTGCACAGCACGTTTGTTCAAAGGGCACCTTCTTAGAGGCTGTCTGTCACATGGTGATCAGGAGCAAGGACTTGAGTCACATACAGCCTTGGGCAAGTTGCATAACCCCACAGGAGCCCCATTTGCTTGTCATATAACATGGGGATAATAATGCTGCCCCCCTCAGTTTATGAGCAGTTAAGAGTACTGGCCCCGTGTGGCTTGAAAATCATGCTATGCATGTGTGCATGCATGAAAAATCCTGAGAGGAGAATGAAGAAGGGTTTGTGGTATAGCTATCCCCTCTCGGGTGATTTCTCACTTTACCTCTTTCTCGACCTCTTTCTCTGTCTCTAGCAAGCACCTGTGCCCTATTGCAAAACTAAAAAAAAAAAAAAAGAAAAAGAAAAAAAACACATGGACAAACAAAAAAGCAGTAATCCTTACGAGCTCTGGGGCTGCAGTAGAAGCCAGGTGTCTGCTGTCTTCCCGTCCATCACGGGTCTGCTCTCTGCTCCCCAGGTGATGATCCTCATCACGGGTGCTCACAAGGCATTCGCTCTGTACAAGGCCATCGAGGAGGGCGTGAACCACATGTGGACCGTGTCCGCCTTCCAGCAGCACCCCTGCACTGTGTTTGTGTGTGACGAGGATGCCACGCTGGAGCTGAAAGTGAAGACTGTCAAGTATTTCAAAGGTGAGGGAGGGACGGGTGTGGAAGTAGATGGTCCAGCCCGGGGGTGCTAGGAGTGAGGCGTGATCAAGCTTTCATCCTCTGGCCATTTCAGTTGCCAGCTATGACCTTAGCTGCTTCACAGTATGCATCATTTTCCATCCATGACCGCAAGGGCCTGTCTGCTGTGAGGGGAAGGAAAGAAAATGCAGAGTGGCGCTCCAGGGGCTGTGTGGGGATCTTGCAGAGATACTGAGCCTCAGCTTTTCTCTGTCCAGATCTCTTATGGGCCTTTCCCTCCTAGGCAGGTACTGAACCAGCTACCTGAAGATCGTTATTTCTTTTGCTTTAAAAGGAGACATTCTGCTTTAAGCAAACATATGTGAAAATCCTGATTTACTAAGCAGATAAATTAGGAATTCGTTCTTTGCTGAAACAATGAACCTTTAAATAGCCAACTCTCAGAGATTGAATTTACAAATGTTCCATGAACTCTAGTGCTCCCTGGGAATAACAGATTCCTTTCCTACTCTTGGGGTGTTTATCATTTGGGGATCCGAGAGAGGAGAGATAAGTGGCATTTCTAGGACAGAATTTGAAAGCTTCTGGATATTCTTGTTAAGCACCTACCTGCATTAACTAATTTCCGCTTTTAATTTTTGTAGGTTTAATGCTTGTTCATAACAAGCTGGTGGATCCCTTGTACAGTATCAAAGAGAAAGAAATTGAGAAAATCCAGTCTTCTAAGAAACCCTATAGTGATTAGCCGGTGCAGGAACTGTCTCAAGTACCTCAAAGACAGGCAGGTCTTTCTGGAAATTGCCTTTAAGAGATCAGAACTGTATTTCTTATTTCAGTATGGATACTCCAGATAAGTGGGTGAACTTACTCTTCTTGGCTGTGAGGCTAGGGCCTGATCACAGAATCTAGCTATAGGGAGAATGACTTGTTTGTAACTTAACCAGAAAGCAATCTCTGAAACAGGCACTCCCATCGGTTTGATGCCTGCCACACCCAGATCAGTAGTTTTTAACTTTGTGTTTTGCCCCTGTCACTGTTCACATGTGTAGAACACTCCCACCAGGAATTTCTATCCTTATGTGCACTGATTCTTAAGTGGGAGGGAATTAGGGTTTGTATATATTGGACACAACCTCTTTGGGGGTCTCGAGAACTCCGCTTATTCCTGGTTAAGGAACAGACTTTTCAGTGTCTAAACTAAACACAGGGAAACAGTCCCTCTCATCAGGTGCCATGGAAAGAAAACCACCCCTTACCTCACCCCCCCCCCCGCCCCCCCCCCACACCTTGTTTTTTTCTGCTCTCACTACCAGCCTTTTCATGAGCTGGGAGAATTCTTTGGGGGAAGATTTGGGTGGGCGGGACTAAAGAGATGGCTTTCGATGAGTTACACTCAGAGCCTCGAGGGGCCCGGCCATGTCAAACTTCTCCCCCTCAGGCACCTCCAGCACCAAGAGGGGCAAGGTGGAAACCTGTTCTCACTGGGGCCCCATGTTTTGTCCAAGGTCTCTCCATGGCTCCTCTCTTTTATATACTCATTAGTAAGTCAGAGTCTGGGCAAGGGGCAATAGACACTGTTGTGTTCAGCCAGGTGACAGCTGGGCTCAAGCTCAGTTGCTGAGTTTAGCTGTAACACAGGAGTACCGTGCTGTCCCACTTCCTTGAGAGTCAAGGGCCACCACAACACACCAAATGAGTTAGTACTGTGCCCCTACTTGCAAGACCCTGCTCTCCTAACCCTCTCAGGTCCACGGCCGAGGTCTGGTGTTCTCAGAACACCCGAGTACAAGCCTGTGCCCACTGTCCTCCAGCCCTGCTCCAAGATGGGCTGTTGCTGCACCTTCCCTCGACTCTCTTCAGCCTTCAAGGAGTGGCCAGGCCGCCTCCCTGTTTCTGTGCCTGTTCAAAGCTACTGCTGCCTCTGTTTCTGGGAAAGGTCTTTCAGGCCTGTAAGTGCTATGTTTGGTACCAGCATTTCATCTGTAGCTTTTATATCTGCTTGTGTTGTCATTCTGTTTTAAGCTAATGGATTAATGGACTTGTTTACAATGTGATATTTTCTATTAAATCCAGTATTTTCCAATAAAATGTGTCATTTGTGGATTTGGACTCCTCAAGTTCTGGAAGTTACCTGAGCTGATTTTTATACATCTTGGAACTAGCTGGTAAACAAAGCTTCACACTCAGTCCTATAAGACCTTGCAGGATGGTCACAAACATAGAAACCATCTACTTATTTCTGCAATCATTGGGGTGAGAAATAATCAAAAGATTTTATGCAAATGAAACACCCATGGAAAATGATAGTAGAGCACGTGAGCAATAAATTGTCACATTTTAGCTGTACTTGTGATCCAAACAAGGACACAGCTATAAAACAACCAAGGCAGGTTTGTGATATGCAGAAACTGCGGGGTAGGGAAAAATACATTCAGGTTTTGGGGAGTTATCATTTGTTCAGTTAAAATGAATGTAATAGAGGGCCAGCAGGTGGTGTGGTGGTTAAGGTGCTGGACTCTCACATGGCTGACTGCAGTTCAAGACCCAGACCTGGCCCCTTGCTTTCTTGTTTCCCCTCTCTGTCTCTCCGGTGAGCACACGTGCGTTAGAGCAAATTAAAAAGTAATGATAGGAACCAGCAGATGGCATAATGGTTACGTCACTGGAGTCCCACATAGTTGATCATGGTCCGAGTCCCAGACCCGGCAGCTTAAACTACAAAAATTAAAAACGGAAAGTAGTTAATGCAGGTAGGTGCTCAACAAGGTGATTTCTCATTTTCTGTTTTTCCAGCGAGCACATGCATCCTATAGCAAAAACTTCTCAAAAAAAAAAAAAAAAGTAATGATAAATAAAATTAAATAATTATTTATTTATTTATTATTACTATTGTTAATATTATTTTTCACATAAGCAAGCTGCCAGGTCCAGGACTCAAACCATGGCTGGCCATGTGGGAATTCTAGCACCTTAACCACCATGCCACCTGCTGGCCCAAAATTAAATAATTCTTTTAAAAAATTAATGTAAGGGAACCAGCAGTTAGCGTAATGGCTATGTCGCTGGACTCCCACGTAGTCGACCGCGGTTCGCGTCCTGGACCCAGTGGCTTACAACTCACGCCGGGCGCGTGTGCGTGCGTGCCCAAGATCCCGAGAGGAGAATGGAGGAGAAGGGATTGCGGCGTGACCATCCCCCCTGGGGGGTGATTTCTCGCTTTCTGTCTCTATGTCTCTCTCTGTCTGGCGAGCGCACGCGCCCTATAGTGAAAATAAACCTCTCCAAAAAAAGAAAGGAAAAAAAAAAATTAATGTAATGGCATATCTTGAGATAACCAGTTAAGGAGGCATAAGAAAAAGTTGGAAGAAGGTTTTTATTTTTTTAATTGCTAGAGGGCATGTGTGCTCCTGGGAGAGGGAGAGGCTCCCCACTGGTGCCTGATCATGCTTCAATCCCTCCTCCATCTCTCTAGTAGGACTGGGGCATGCGTGCATACCCACCTGGCACATTCCTCAGGCTGCCAGGGCTGCGATTTGAACTATAACTGGCCACATGGGATCCAGTTCCCTTAACCACTAGATTCTGGGGCTAAGCTACCTTCAATTCTTTTTTTTTTTTTAATTGTTCTTGCCAGAGGGTGCATGCACTCACCAGAGAGAGAAACACAGAGAAATACCTTTCCACCGAAACAGTATTTGTCAAAGATCCCAGTGACCTCAATTTTGATTGCTGCTTAAGTCCATTTTTACAGCTCAGATTGCTTTGACCCATTTGTAGCATCTGACTCCTTCCTTCAAACTTGCCTCGGCTTCTAAGATGTCACGCATTGCTGGCTTCCTTACCTTGCTAGCCATTCTCCATCTCTGCTGGCCCTTCCTCATCTCCTTGCCCTCAGCATCTATAGTGACCCAAGAGTCCGTCCTTGGACCTTTAAATACAACTTCCTCCCTCGGTAACCTCAGGCAGTCTTATGGCCTTAAATACCATCTGTACATTGACTCCTATCTTTAATCTCCAGCCGGAGTCTCTTTCTGGAACTCCAGACTGGACTACCCATTGCCTACCTAACCTCTGCACTGGAATAACCACCAGGCATAGGCATCTCGAACTTACCTGATAACAATGAAATTCCTGATCTTTACCCTCAAACCTGTGTAACCTCCAGGATTCTCCATCTCAACTGCCTCACTTTCTCACACTACATATCCAATCTATCAGTAAATCTTATTAGTTTCACCTTCAAAATAAGTACAGAATCTAACCATTTCTTAAGCTTCTAACTAGCACACTGGTACAGCCACCTCAGTTACTGCCAATGGCCTTCCTAAGTGGCCTGTTTTCTGCCCTCACGCATTCATCCCATTCCACTAAAACATAACCCAGTCCTTATTCCTCTGTTCAAAGCCCCCTGAAAACTCCCTATCTCAGTAGAAGCCAAAGTTCACACAAGGCCCTGGAGTCTACAGCACCATCCACTGGCATCCCCTCTCTATTCTCCTTTCCTCCATCTGCTTCTTCACTCCTTAGAAGTTACGATGGTGTTCCTGGAGTCCTCTAACATACTCCTGTCCCAGGGACCTTTTGTCCTTTGCTGTCCCCCTACCTGGAATTCTCTCCTCTCAGGAGTCCAGAGTTCACCTCCACACTGCCAAACCTGTGTTCAAGTGCTGCCTTGACAAAGTCTTCTCCACTCTTTAAAATTCCAATTGCCCTGCCCTCCAACCCAAACTCCCTATTCCTTCCCCCAACTTCTCTCCATGGCACTTGGCTAATGAACAATATAATTTCCTTAGTGTCTATTTCCTCCCATCAGAATTTAAATTCCATGGCACCAACAAATGGCTTAATGATTACGATGCTGGACTCCAATGTAGTCAACTGCGATTTTAACCTCAGATCCAGCAACTTAAAACTCACACTGGGTGTGTATGCGTGCATGACCAAAATCCCAAGAGAATAATGGAGGAGAAGGGATTGTGGCGTGGCCATCCCCCAGGGGATGTGATTTCTCGCTTTCTGTCTTATCTCTGGCGAGTGCACGCACCCCATAGCAAAACTCTTCTCTTAAAAAAAAAAAAAAAAGAATTTAAATTCCATGAGGGCAGGAAGTTTGTCTTGTTATTGATTGCCATGTTCTCAGCTCATTGTTAGGTGCTCAATAAATATCTGTTAAATGAGTGACTTATTCTGGGCAAGTAATAGATTGCATAGGTGGAATGGGCTGAGGTGAAGATATAAAATCAGAAAATATATATCCATCATACATGTTATATTAGTTTAGATGTTTTCCCTTGTGTGTGTGCGTGTTTATGATGAAGGATGGGATAAAGATCCAAGTAAGGAGAAGAATTAGGCCAGCCTGTATCCTGGTGGTTAAGGTAGCCGGATCCCACATGGATGACTGTGTGATTAGAATCCTGGTCCCAGCAGCTTGAAAAACTTGCCAGGTCCATCTCTGTGCATGTCTAAAACTCAAAAGAAAGAAGAAATGGAGAAGTGATTGTGTCATGATTTGTACAAAAACAAAACAAAACAAAAAGCATCCTCTGGTTCAGAGAAATACAGGAATCCTTGGAGTGGTAAATCTTTACATGATCTGAGTAACTATACAAAGTCTACACTATGGGTTCTTAAGTTAATAATTAGCATAAACACTTGTTAAATACATCCCTAAGCTTCTTCTGACCAGACCCTTAGCCTGGTCTGCTGTTTATTTTTATCAAGGCAAAGTTTGGGGAGCAGCCCATGTTCCCTTACCAGAGGGTACGACAGTGTCACAGTTCTTTAGTCTTACCTAGGAGCTTTGTATATAAAACCTAATTCCCTTATTCCTGTGGCTAAAGATAATTGCTACTATTAGGAGTGACACTTTGCCATGTAACAAGTGCATAAAATGTCAACTCTGGTCCAAGTAGTTTTAAGTGGCCTTAGGGTTTTTGGTAATACTGCTGTTCCTGCCATATCATTAGATGCTGTTCTGCCAGAGTGTAAAACAGACTATAATAAAACACAGCGAGGAAAATTAAAATACCAGAAACTAAATTGTCTTCTGCAACAAAACAAACTACTACTCTTGTCTTAACCAGTTACTGTGGTTTTATACCACAGGAATTGCTGCCACCTGCTGGAGATGCTCATGACAAAGTTAATACTTGGTAGGAACTCCAATCCAAAGTGCAGTCAAAATTTTGAATACCATTTCAAAGCTGGCAGCCAAATAAATAGCTTCAGGATTATTTGATCTGATGAACTGTCATTACACTTGGCAGGAAATTAAATAATAAATATATTAAGAAATATCTAATGTAAACTGGAACCCTCTACTACTAAAAAAAGACCTCGCTGACAATGCCACAGGTCTGAGCCTTTTCTCCGGTCTCCATCTCCTTTGCGGGAGGGGGTGCACATACTCTGCATGCTTCAGTATTTAGTTGAGAGGGCAGATTAATCCTCACACAAGCCTCATGGTTCCAGCTGACCCATAAAACAGCCTGATCAATTTGTCTAGTCTCTAATTTTTTTTTTTTTTTTTGGAGAGGTTTTTTTTGCTATAGGGCGTGTGTGCTCGCCAGACAGACAGAGAGAGACATAGAGACAGAAAGCGAGAAATCACCCCCCAGGGGGGATGGTCACGCCACAATCCCTTTCTCTTCCATTCTCCTCTCGGGATCTTGGGCACACACGCACACGCGCCCAGCGTGAGTTTTAAGCCACCGGGTCCGGGACACAAACCGTGGTTGACTACATGGGAGTCCAGCGACATAGCCATTACGCTAACTGCTGGTTCCCATCATTTTTTTTTTTTAACCTAGCTGAGTAGGGGGGAAAAAACCTAAAAGGTTAACAGCCTAAAATTACATATACAGCCAATCAAGTGTCCTGAGATATAAACTGACTTAAAACTACAGAAAGACTTCAATCAGAAAGAATAGCTTTGAATAAGTTCGGGCTGTATATGTATTTTAGTGGGCACTGCTTTTACAGAGAACAGTTGCTACATTAATGGCAGAGACCTCTTGCTCAGTAGTGCAGGGGCCCCAGGCAGACCACACAGACTGTGAGGAAAGTTGTGGAGTCTCTCACATGTACAGACTGGATTTGCCACAAATCTACTAGGTCAAGAAGACCAGAGAAAGTGCTGCAGCTTTCACCAGCAGATCGTGAAAAATATGGCAGGGATCCACAGCACCCTCACACACTGCATATTGTTACCAGAGTAAAAAATACAAAAAGACATCCCTATTAGGGGAAAGATATCATTAAAGATGTCTAGATGAGAAAAAAATCACATACCCCTCAAGTTCATAAGAATCTCTCCAGCAAATGTGAAACTGAAAGTAGTCAAACATCTGTAAGGATTCAGCCCCTGACGTTGCCCCGAGGACTTCCAACACAGGAGGATGCGAGGAACACATGCCTTAAGAGCCCAGGGGACTTAGTAGTGCAATCTGGGGAGCTGGAAGCAGTGAGGTCCTGATGTCAGAGAAGCTTCAGATTAGAAAATGCAAATCACTGTCATTTAAAGATGGTGAGAAAGTGTTTTTATTAATATATGTTACAAACACCAAAAAAACCCAAAACTAAAGAAACTGCACTACTTGCAAAACCTGCTGATTAGGTAGAGTCTGCAAAAAGTTTTTCAGCTCCTGACCACTCCAGATGTTTTCTTCTTTTTTTTTTTCAAAGAATTATTTTACTGCGGACCAGCAGGTGGCGTAGTGATTAAGGCACTGGACACTCCCACATGGCTGATTGTTGGAGTCCCAGGCTTGATGGCTTGCATTCTCACTTTCCTTCTCTTTCTCTGTCTGTCTGTCTCTGGTCAAATTTAAAATAAATGAATGAATAAGTAAAACTGAATAAATAATAACTTTTTAAAAAAGGAATTGTTTTATTTATTTATTTATTTATTTATTTTATTTATTTATTTTGACCAGAGGGACAGGGCAAGGAACGGGGGAGTGGGGGGGTTGGGGGGGGGGGGGGGGGAGTGAGAAAGGAAGCTGCCATGTCTGGGACTCAAACTGTGATCAGCCTGTAACCACCACTCCACCTGCTGGCCTCTATAAAGGAATTTTAAAAAAAATTTTGCTAGAGGGTCTGAGTGCTGGAGAAAGATAGGGTAAGAGGGTAAGAGAAAGAGAGAAAGCACCCCTAATGGGGAATTGTCATGCCACAATCCTTTCTCCTCATCTCTCCCCACTTTCGGGATTTTGGGCACACATGCACAGGTACCAGCACATTTCTTGAGCTGCTAGTCCAGGACTTGAACTGCGTAGTCAGCCATGTGAGATCCAGCACCTTAACTACCATGCATGGGCTTGCCCTAAAGGATGTTTATATAAGATTAACAATAAAAATAGATGGGTGACAACCAAGAGGAGTCTAAGGAGACATGATGACAAAATGTAATAATGTGGCATAATACTGGAACAGAAAAATGATATTAGGAAAAAAATGAAGAAACTCTGAATCAAGTGTAGACTCTAGTTCACAATAATGTATCAATAACATTCATTAGCATGTCCAGTGCACCACACTAATATAAGGTGTTAATAATAGGGGATACTGGGATACTGGGTGTGGGGTATGTGCAAACTCTCTGTACTGTAGTCTCAGTTTTTTTTTTTTTTTTTTTTTTTTTGTCAGACGATGCATACACTCGCCCGAGAGAGATGGAGAGAGAGTAGTAGACCACAGAGCTGGAAGCCACATGGCAAGTGCAGTTAGGTTCTCTGGCTAGTTGGCCTGAAAGTATACTGTGGGCATATGTACCCACGCTCAAGATTCTGGGCAACTAGAGGACGGAAAGAAGGGATCATGGTGTGACCAAGCCCTGTGAAAAGTGCCTCTCTCGCTCTCTCTGCCTTCTTATATCCGCACATGCTCTATCATGAATTTAAAAAAAAAAAAAAATTAAAAGAAAAAAAGACTTCATAAGCCCTATCATCTTTGTTAAAATTGAGGAATGGATACTTTGTACCTGAGGTAAACAAACAAGTCTTTGAGACTAAACACGTGTGTTATAGTTTTTAAAATCATAAACGGGGAAAAAAAAAACCCTCACATTTCTTTCATAAAACTTCATAATCTAGTAAGAGAAGAGGTGTTATTCTATCTTCTCACTCTAGGAATATGCTATTCACCAAACAGAGCTTTCAAATGTGATCAGTTGCCTTGGCCACAGAACAAACAGCAGCAACTCTGTTAATTATAAGATGATTTCTTAAATTATTTTTATTTTTAAGTTAAGCATCCTCATCGACAATCCAGAAACACAGTCCTTGCTGACTCTTTGGGCACACACACCTAAACAGTTCAAATTCCTCAATTTTCAATCATAAGGTAGGATAAAAGAACATGTTCGCAAGCTGCTGTCATGTTTTTCGGTCCTCTTTTTCAAATAAATCTTATTCGCTACCAAGCCTCTCACCAAACCCTAAGGAAAGACAATTTTTCAAAAAGCCAGCAAAACCAGAAACAAGAATCTAGGTATCAAGTCAAAATCATCACCCCAATCACTGCTGTTGCAAAAAAGGACAGGCGGTCAAATCCCCATAGCTCATTGGGGGAGACCTTTAAAAAGAATTGAGTTATTAGGACTAGAACCACAGTAGCATGGACAGGGTCAAAAGCAGAAAACTAAAACACATTCTGCTTGTTCATCTCAGGAATATGTTAGGCTTTCTCCTATCCCGGCAGAGGAAATACACACACGTGCTGCTGGAACTGAGATTGTCTGTGTTAGCAGTAAGCTGGCTGAGGGTAAAGCGAGAGTGTGGACAAAAGGTAGCGTAGACAGGGCACGTAGTTTTGAATCTGGGCTCTACTGCCCAGGAAAATTGAGAAGGGCTGCAATTCTTCTGGGCCATTATGATTAAATTCTAGACTTGGCTCATAATCAGTGGATTATATACACCACTAGTTAATGTCAAGTGACCCACAGTATTTGTGGTATCAAAAGATATTTTTAAAATTATTATAACTTTTTATTCTGAAAAGCAGTAGATTAAAACAACCCTGGACCATCCAGTCAGTTATAGAGTAAAGGACTCCCTACAAAGAGAACTGACTTGGCAGAAATTTAGGTTGGAAGGGATGGGAGTAATGTGCAGTAAATGAGATCAGGCTCTTGGTACAATGTTAATAAGGCTTCTATCTACTCCATTTGTAAGGAGAAGAACTGAGGAGGCTCCAACAGAATGTCTTAGAGGGATGCTTCCCAGAGACAAGAGTTTAAAGTTTAAATGCTGATCCCTCTCTTTTCCTAAAGCTTGGGGGAAGAAAATAAATATTTAATTTTTAACTATTCATAGCTAATATTCTAT
Source organism: Tupaia tana (assembly GCA_026018925.1). Classification (NCBI taxonomy): domain Eukaryota; kingdom Metazoa; phylum Chordata; class Mammalia; order Scandentia; family Tupaiidae; genus Tupaia; species Tupaia tana. The sequence continues at coordinate 29,007,008 of JAKSZU010000014.1, read as the reverse complement.
AGTTTTCATTTTTCTGAACCTTTGGCTTATATTTTTCTCAATTTATATTACATTGAAAAAAATGTATGAATATGCCTTAATCAGTAGTACCAAATGAAAATATAAACCTCCTTCTTCCATATCTTCTAGCCAGGAAGAATGAACGAATGGTATCCTACACATGTCCTGCAAGATTACTTTGTGTACTTGACAAAAGATTAGGGCAAACCATGCCACTTCCGTATCTTGAGCAAAAGGAGTTAACTAGTCTTCAATCTCATCTTCCCAAACATCTCCATTAACATCCACCGCATGGAACAACCTGGAAGCATAAAATAAGGTACATTTTATGCACTTAGATAAAACTGAGTAATATAATTTGATTTCTCTTTTTTTGGGGGACCCTCGTGGTGGTTAAGGCGCTGGAAACATGGCTATTTTGAATACTTCCTCTCTTTCTCACTCTCATCCGGTCAAATTAAGAAATAAATAAATGAATAAATAAAATAATCTCTTTTTTTCCTTTTTAATCACTCCATTGAGGAGGGCTGAAATCTGTGTCCCTCTAAACAAGCTGCCCTCAAGTTTTAAGAGCAACCCTTGTAGGATCCAGACAAACTTCCTAGGGACAAAAAAATAATAATGGGGGTCAAGTATCACAAAACTGATATTCAATGTATACAACATGTGGAGTAAGTCAAGATTGAGGAAGCCAGGCAATCTAGAAGAAGCTGAAGTCTTTCTAGACACTGTAACTCTGACCCATCCACAGTGGTACAGCAGTGCAGCGATGTTCTGCGATGCTGGAAGCCATGTTCCCAGGTTGATCTGTATATACCGGGTGCATGTGCACCTGTAATCCTAGCTGGCTAGAGGACTAGGGGGAAGAACTGCAGTGTGAAACTCTGTTGAAGGTGCTTGTCTGTTTCTCTCTCTCTTTCTCTCATGAAAAGAAATGGATAAACTCCCTCAGAAAGGACAATAACTTTCACATGCTAATCACTCCATTCTCTTCATCTTCAGATCCTTGTACCCTCCATTTGTAGAATGTTTTGCAGTTATAATTTGTCTTCCTTCCCTTGTGTTACTTAAAATTCATGCAATTTCCAACTGTGTTTTTCCCATTTCTCTTATAGTTTCATAATACCAATGACTGTGTTGTGGGTATTATAGAGATAGCTATTAAGAAAGATGATCAACTGATGCTGAAATTAGAAAACTGTCGGAAAACAGGATATTCACATTGTGCCAATGCAGATTACTTACTAATAACAAAGAGTTGAACAACTTAACTTTCTTTAAGAATTATTTCTTTATTTTATCATTATTGTTATTATTTTTTTAATTTTACCATAGCAAGACACAGAGAGAAAGAGAGAGAGAGAGAGAGAGAGAGAGAGAAAGTGAGCTGCCAGGTCCAGGACTCAAACCATGCTCAGCCATGTGGGAGTCCAGCACCTTTAACCACCACATCACCTGCTGGCCCCTGGACAACTCAGGTTTACAATGAGGCAAATGAGAAAGCAGTGCAGCACACTTAATAGAGGGACCCCTGATGCTATAGGCTTCCTGACATGATACAACATGAAGTCTACCTCCACTCTCATGAAGCATTCTTGTAAAAAATGTCATTCTAAATCTAATCAAACTTCAGCTTAGACTTCACTTCCACTTCACAGCAAATAGAATAAACAAATTCTCCATCATGGAGAGGGGTGAGGCAGCGGCACAGTGGTAGTAACACCACTGGACTTGCCTGGGAATGGACGTGGGTTTGTGCCCCAAGACCAGCCTGGGCCTGCTGTGGGAGACAGCATGCATTGCCCATGATCCAGGCTGGCTGAGACTGCAGGTAGAGAGCAGGTGAAGACCCTGCTGGGGAAGCCTCTCTCTGTCTGCCTCTCTTTCATGGAAGAAATAAATAAGTAAACTTTAAAAGGAAAAACATCACAGAGAAACAAAATTCGAGAATATAAGACATTACATAGGACAACTGGCCTGGATTCTTCAAAAGTCAATGTTCTCCTCAACACACACAAACAAATAAGCCAAATTTTTTCTGTATTAAGAGACTAAAGAGGGCTACCTGGTAACATCATGGTTGAGACGACTGGATCCCACATGGCTGAGTGTGCAGTTCAAGTCCTAGATCTGGAGGCTTGAGAAACAAGCTGGATATGCGTGCATGCATGCCAAAAATCTGAAAAGGAAAAATGGAGAAGGGATAGAGGCATGGTTATCTCCCATTGGGGATGCTTTCTCACTTTCTCTCTTTTTGGTGAGTGCATGCACCCTCTAGCAAATTTGGAAAAAAAGAAAATGAAACTAAAGTGATGACCAAATACAATGATAAATCTGATTAGGTCCTGATTCAATAAAATAACTTTAAGGGACATTTTTAGGGTTAATTGGGGAGATTTAAATATGTTTTACTTATTAGATGATAGTATGTCATTATCATTAAATTTTTTAAAATATAGTCATTATGTAGAAGAATTTATCTTAGAAGATACAGTGGAAGTATTTAGAGTTGAAACATTATTTTAACTCCAACTTATGTTCACACAATTCGGCAAAAAACTGAAATAATGAGAACAAATATGGCAGTGTCCTACGCTTCATGGTCTGATTCTTTCAACTTTCCTGTGTGTTTGAAAATTTTCACTATAAAAAGTTGAGGATAAAAACTACAATAAAAATTTCTAGGTAGTATATATATATTCTCATTATAAGCCTCATTTTCAAGAAAATATTATAAAAATTCATATATATGAGAAAACAAGTAAGACAATTCTCTAAATAAAGTCCAAATACTGGGATGGCAGGTGGCATGATGGTTAAAGGTGCCAGACTCCAACATGGCCACGGTTCAAGTCCTGGACCTGGTGGCTTGCTTCTTCACTTTCCTTTTTCTTTCTTTTTTTTTGGAGAGGTTTTTGCTATAGGGCGCATGCGCTCGCCAGACAGAGAGAGAGACAGAGACAAAAAGTGAGAAATCACCCCCCAGGGGGTATGGCCATGCCGCAATCCTTTCTCCTCCGCTCTCCTCTTGGGATCTTGGGCACGCACGCACATGCACCTGGTATGAGTTTTAAGCCACCAGGTCCGGGACGCGAACCGCGGTCGACTACATGGGAGTCCAGCGACATAGCCATTACTCTAACTGTTGGTCCCTCACTTTCCTTTTTCTCTCTCTGTCTGATCAAATTGAAAAAAATAATAATAATAAATTAAATTAAATTAAGTAATTCTTAAAGAAAAAGTCTAAGTACTTAAGTAAAACACTGGATTAATTGGTCTGAGAATAAAGACCAGAAATTGCCATCAAGCCTAAGGAGTTCTGCTTATACATACCGGTTAAAACATGGAGAAGCAGGATCAGTAAAATGTTTGTAAGGGTTTGCTCTAGAGAGAGAACCCATGCAAATCCAACAGAAATACTGCATACAGCCAGTACATGTCATCTTGTTACATCCATCTAATTTCTGGAGGGAAAGATCCAAACAGAAAAATATCAAGGCTGAAATAGCAAAAGAAAAACGCACATGCCGAAAAGGTTCAAGATTCTTCTAATTGTTTCCTTTTTCTTTTTCTTTTTCTTTTATTTTTTGAGAGGTTTCTGCTATAGGGCGCGTGCGCTCGCCAGACAGACAGAGAGAGACAGAAAGCAAGAAATCACCCCCCAGGGAGGATGGCCACGCCGCAATCCCTTCTCCTCCATTCTCCTCTTGGGATCTTGGGCACGCACGCACACGCGCCCGGCGTGAGTTTAAGCCATCGGGTCTGGGACTTGAACCGCGGTCGACTATGTGGGAGTCCAGCGACACAGCCATTACACTAACTGCTGGTCCCCCTAATTGTTTCCTTTTTCTGATGAGGAACTGAGATACATTAGTAATATACTGAAAACTATTTAATGCTTATTATTTTGCATTATAAATAAAACACAGAAAATATTTACAAATGTTTCTACAGCAAAATCTCTTCTGGTAAAGAGTAATAGAAAGAGGGACCAGAACCTGGCATAGTAATTAAGGTGCTAGACTCCCACATGGTTAACTGTGGTTCAAGTCCCAGACCTGGTGGCTTGAAACTCACATTGGACACGTGTGCACGCATGCCCAAGGTCCCAAGAGAAGACTGGAGGAGAAGGAATTATTGGCCTGGCCATCTCCCCTGGGGAGTGATTTCTTACTTTCTGTCTCCCTATCTCTTTGGCGAGCACACACATCCTATAGCAAAAGTCTCTCTCATAAAAAAGTAGTAGATATAAATAAAACACACGTTATCACTGGAACATTTAGTTAGATTAATATAAAAATGTTTGGATTTAACATGTTTGAGGGGCTAGCCCCATAGCCTAATGGTTAAGAGTGCCAGATACTACATGGACAAACACAGTTTAAATCCCAGCCCTGGTGGCTTAAAAAACATGCGGTGTACATGCTAGCAGAATGGAGAAAGAAAAGTGACTGCAGTGTGACTTTGTTCCACTGAGAGGTGGTTTCTCCCATCCTCTTTCTTTTTATTATTTATTTATTTAATTCCATTTGTTATTGTTACTTTTTAATTTGACCAGACAGAGATAGAGCAAGAAAGGGAAAGTGAGAAAGCAAGCCACCAGGTCTAGGACTCGAACCGCAGTCAGCCATGTGGGAATCCAGCACCCTCAACTACCATGCCACCTGCCAGCCCTCTCTCTCTCTTGCTGCATCTCTGGAGAGGACATGTGACCTTTGATGATTTAAAAAAAAAAAAGTTTCAGTTTTAAATATTTTATATAAAATTAAGTAAGTATTTGGTATCAAATAATCTACTCTAGCATCAGACTAAGGTCAGAAGTGGCAAATGCAATGCTGTTGTCCTTAACAGATTAACTGGGGAATCATCATTAGGTTTAGTCCAGATAAAATGAACTGAAACAGAAGGATGGAATACAAAGATCTATCTCGATTTTAAAACATACTTAGGGGACCAGCAGATAGCATAATGGTTACATTGTTGGACTGCCACACAGTCAACCGTGGTTCGAGTCCTGGACCTGGCAGCTTAGAACCCACACTGGGCATGTGTACATGCGTTCTCAAGATCCTGAGAGGAGACTGGAGAAGGGACTGCAGCATGGCCATCTCTCACTAGGGGGCGATTTCTCACTTTCTCTCTCTCTGCCTCTCCGATGAGCACACACACTGTATAGCAAAAATCTCTCTTAAAAAAAAAAAAAACTTAATTTTTTTTCAAGAAACAATTTGTCTAGTTACTTATATATTTAAGTATATATTAAGAAAATGGCAACACTTAAACAGGTACACTACATTCCAGAATAAACAGTTCTCTGGGAAGTCAGAGTTTTTACTAACTTTTTAATCACATGGATGAGTTATGAGTTAACTGTAGTTCTGGGACCAGCAGTTAGCATAATGGCTATGTTGCTGGACTCCCATGCAGTTGACCATGGTTCAACTCCCAGACCCGGTGGCTTAACCTCATGCTGGGCACGAGTGCATGCATGCCCAAGATCCTGAGAAGAGAATGATGGAGAAGGGATTGTGACATGGCCATGCCCCCCGGGGGGTGATTTCTCGCTTTGTCTTTCTGTCTGTCTCTGTCTGTCTGGTGAGCGCACGTGCCCTATAGCGGAAAACCTCTCAAAAAAAAAAGAGTTAACTGTAGTTCTAGTATGCTCATCTCATAATCTGTTCAATTCTGACGTGGATATAATGTGGGAACAATTGTTACTATGTAAGAGTACTTTGAAAAGGGATGTCTACATGTATTTAAAGTCAAGAATATTTAATAGGGAAATTTGCATCTAACAAGTAAACAGGTTTAATAAATATCAAAGTGCGTTTTTCTTAATAAGTCAAAACAGGGGCCAGCAGGTGGTATGGTCGTTAAGGGCGATGGATTCCTACACGGATTACTGCAGTTTGAGTCCCAAACCTGGTGGCTTACTTCCTCACTTTCCATCTTTCTCTCTCTCTCACTCTGTCCCTATCTGGTCAAATTAAAATAAAATAAATAAAGTGAAATAAAAGAATTCTTTAAAAAATAATAACAGTAAGTCAAAACATAGGATTCTTAAGGCAACTGTAACGTGTTTGCAAGTCTGTTTGCCACCAAGTCTGTGCCAAAACATTTACCTCTATAGGAGTTCCACAACACGGGCAGCTCTTTGAGTTCTTTTCTAGCCACTCCTTGCTCTCCATCTCTTCCAGTGCCTTCTGAATTACCCTTTTACCATACCTCTGCTCCAAAAATCTTTTATTGGTCTCATCTGCTTGCAGGTACTCATTTCGTAAGTCTATTAATTTCTCTAGAAAGTGAAATGGAAAATTAACTTTCATGTAACTTTGCAAAGCTGACTAGAAATCATTAAAAATGGGCATAATCTTTGACTACTCAATAAGGCTATTCCTAGGACTTTATTATAAGAAAATAATCCAAAGTAAAGACATAATGCATGGAGACGCATACGACAATGGCAAATAAATTAAATTTCCAAGGAAATAATTACATGTAGAAGAGCCATTTAATGACATAATATTCAGTTATTAAAAACTTATAATTAGGATGGCTATAACCCAATTAAAACATGTATCATTACAGAATCCAGAAAAAAGTATACTTATAACTAGGTAAAAATCACAAATGTACAAATTACGGATAATGGAAAAGATTCCAAGTGGAAAAGTTGGACTTGCTAGAGGTGGTAAAATAATAGATTTGTTTCCTTTTATTTTGATTTCTTTTTTAAAAAATAAATATTTAATTTATTATTATTATTATTATTATTATAATATGCTGTAGGGCATGTGAGCACCTCAAAGAGAAAGGGAAAGTGAGAAAACAAGCTGACAGATCCAGGAGTTGAACTGCAGTTGGCCATGTGAGAGTCTAGTGCCCCAACTACCATGCCACCTGCTGGCCCCTTATTTTGATTTCTTAATGTCAATATATTTATGCAACTAATAGTATACAGTTAATGGCTGACCTCTCTAAAAGATTCAAAGATTGAAACAGACAATGATTTCCAACTAAATCAGCATCATTCACCATTTGATAATGATAAGACCTACCAAAGAACAAAGGTACCTTTGACTTAAGGGCAAAGACTATTCCATTTTGTACTCTTTTTTTTTTTTTTTTAAGAGGTTTCTGCCTTAGGTTAAGTGCACTTGGAAAAAGAGAAAGACCATGACAGCGAAAGTAAAAAATCACCCCCCAGGAGGGATGACCGTGCCACAATCCCTTCCCATTCGCCTCCCAAGATCTTGGGCATACGTGCATACGTGCCAGGCGTGGGACTCAAACTGCAGTCAGCCATGTGCAAGTCCAACAATGTTAACACTAAGTCACCTGCTGGCCCCTTTCATTTCGTATTTTAAAAAATCAGAGAATAAAATTCACCACCCTCAGTCTTATCAGTTCTATGCTTTGTTTCAGGTGCTCTAAGTCCCCCTGTCAACTTTTTCCCTTGATAATCTTCAACTTGGTTTGTATATCTCTGTCACTTAACTCAAATGGAACAGGTGAACAGTCCCAAAGGCTTTATTTTTAGTGAAAAGGCTTTTTATAAAAAAATAATTATTTTATTTAAAAATATTTATCTTGTGGCTGGTAGGTGCTGTGGTGATGAAGGGCACTGGACTCCCACATGGCCAACAGTGGTTTGAGTCCTGGATCTGGTGGCTTTCATTCTCACTTTCCCTCTTTCTCTCTCTCTCTTTGTCCCTCTCTGGTCAAATTAAAATAAATTAAAAAAAAAAAAAAAGTTAAATAAAATAATTATTTAAAAAAAGAATTAAAAAAAATTATTATTTTAAATTTGACCAGAGAGACAGAGAGAGAGAAAAAGTAAGAAAGCAAGCCACCAGGTCCAGGACCTGAACCATAGTCAGCCATGTGGGAATGTCCAGTGCCTTAATTACCACACCACCTGCCAGCCCCAGGAAAATGCTTTTGTTCACAATTCTATTACCTTAGTTTTCAACATAATTATAGGCCTCTCTCGACAATGTTTTGGTTACTTTTTTAATTGGCAGAGGATGTGTACTATATGTATATAATACAAATACACACACAGACATGCACATTTAGAAGGAGGGAGAGAGGGAGGAAGGGAGAGAGTGAGGGAGGGGGAGGGAAGGGAGAGAGTGAAGGAGGAAGAGGAAAGGGAGGGAGGGAGAGAGGGGGGAAAGAGAGACTGACTCTCTGAATTTTGCTGAAGCCCAAAGCCTATCTACTATTTCTTCCCCAAATACTATGAAACACCAGAATGTACTACAACCTCTCAATGATAAGGTTACAGAAGTCTAAAGTGAAGGCTTACATTATACTTTGGTAAATTATTCATCCTATTTGCCCTTACCAATTTATTGTTATTTATCGTGTTTGCCTGTCTACCTACTAGAATGTAAGTTCCCTGAGAGCAGAAATTTGTCTCTTTCAGTCACTGGTATATCCCTACAACCTAGGATAGTAACTGACATAGAAACATCTATTGAGGGGGACCAGCAGTTAGAGTAATGGCTATATCGCTGGACTCCCATGTAGTCGACCGTGGTTCGAGTCCCGGACCCGGCGGCTTTAACTCACGCCGGGCGCGTTTGCGTGCATGCTCAAGATCCCAAGAGGAGAATGGAGGAGGAGGGATTGTGGTGTGGCTATCCCCGCTGGGGGTAATTTCTCGCCTTTTTTTTTTTTTTGGAGAGGTTTTTGCTATAGGGCGCGTGCGCTCGCCAGACAGACAGAGACAGACAGAGAGATAGAAAGCGAGAAATCACCCCCCAGGGGGGATGGCCACGCCGCTATCCCTTCTCCTCCATTCTCCTCTCGGGATCTTGGGCACGCACGCACACGCTCCCGGCGTGAGTTTAAGCCGCCGGGTCCGGGACTCGAACCCGGTCGACTACGTGGGAGTCCAGCGACATAGCCATTACGCTAACTGCTGGTCCCATCGCTTTCTGTCTCTCTGTCTTTCTGGCCCGCGCACGCACCCTATAACAAAAACCTCTCAAAACAAACAAACCACCAAACAAAAACAAAAACAAACAAACCAAAAAAAGAAATACCTGTTGAGGGGCTGGCAGGTTGCGTGGTGGTTAGAGCACTGGATTCCCACATGGTCAATCACAGTTCAAGTCCTGGATCTGGTGGCTTCTTTCTCACTCTCTCTTTCTCTCTCTGGTCAAATTCAGGGAAAATGATAAACAAGTAAAATAAAAAAAAAAAAAAAAAAAAAAAAAAAAAAAAAGAAGTATCTGTTGAATAAATACTAGTGAACTGAAGAACTGAAGTCATAAGCCTTCAGGTGTGGGGTATGGGGTGGAGGGTAGGGTGGTATATTTACAACATACCTGCAGTCACCTTACATGGAGAGACCCCATGGTAAGTCAATCTGCACAATGTACAGAAGGCAAAATTGCAGCTGGAGCAAATGCCCATGGTGCAGCCAGGCTCCTGCATCACAGGCAGCTGGCAGCATGGGCGGGGGCAGTACACCACATCTGCCATCAGGTCCAAGGTAGACTGCAGGAGGAGGCGATCATAACGGGCAAACAGCTCGGCTTCCACCAGCTCTTTGACCTGGAGGGAAACACAAAACAGCATAGGTCTGATGATTTCCCAGCTAGTTCTGTCCTTGAGGAGAGTCTTAGGATGCTAGTATAAACCATATGGTCACATAAATTAGAACCTCTATCTCAACTCAAAATCAAACCAAGTATGAAATGACTGGGTTTTTTTGTTGTTTGTTTGTTTTAATTTGCCAGAGGACATAAGCGTTCACCAGAGAGACAAGGGGAAGAGGGAGAAAGCACCACCTATGGGGCATTATGAGGGACCAGCTGTTAGCATAATGGCTAACAATCCCTTCTCTTCCATTTCTCCACCTTGCTGGGCTTTTGGGCATACATGCACATATATCCAGCATACTTTTCAAGCCGCTGGAGTTTAGATTCGAACTACACAGTCAGCCATGTGGGATCCACCTCCCTTAACTGCCAAGGCATGGCACCAGCTCCAATAGTCTATAACTTGATTGAAACAGTGGTTACATGGGTTTACACATTTGTCAAAGCTAAGCAAACTAAAGAACTTAAACGGGTTCAGTTTATTATAAGTGAAGGTATGGCTCATTAAGTTGATTTACAAACAACAAAAAAAGTCAGGGCCAGTAGGTGACATGGTGGTTAAAGTACTGGACTCCCATACAGGTGACCACAGTTCAAATCCTGGACCTAGTGACTAGCTTTCTCTCTTCCCCGTTCTCTCTCTTTCTCTGGTGAGTGCATGTGCCCTGTAGCAAATTTTAAAAATAATAATGATAAACAAAATTAAATAATTCTTTTTTTTTTTTTGGAGAGGTTTTTGCTATAGGACGCGTGTGCTCGCCAGAAAGAGAGAAATCACCTCTCAGGGGGAATGGCCACACCACAATCCCTTCTCCTCCAGTCTCCTCTCAGGATTTTGGCAACACATGCCCATGCGCCCGGTGTGAGTTTAAGCCACCGGGTTTGGGACTCAAGCTGCGGTCAACTCCATGGGAGTCCAGGAACATAGCCATTATGCCAACTGCCGGTCCCAAAATTAAATAATTCTTAAAAAAAGAGTAGGCTATACTTATGCTAAAGTCTGGATGTGATTTAGTGTTATCAGTCCAAAGGATGTCTCCTTCAGATCCCAAACTTACACAAAGACAGGCTAGTGATTCCCCAGGTTTGATGGGCTCCTAGCAGATATACATAGTAAATACCATAATTATTTCATAATTTTTTTTGGAGCGGGTTTTTGCTATAGGGCATGTGTGCTCACCAGAAAGACAGAGACAGAGAGACAGAAAGCGAGAAATCAAGCCCCAGGGTGGATGGCCACACCGCAATCCCTTCACCTCCATTCTCTTCTCGGGATCTTGGGCACACACACACGCACCCGATGTGAGTTTAAGCCACTGGGTCCAGGACTTGAACCACCGTTGACTACATGGGAGTCCAGCAACATAGCCATTATGCTAACAGCTGGTCCCTCATAATTTTTTTTTTAGAAGTGTTTGCTATAGGGAACCAGCAGTTAGCGTAATGGCTATGTCGCTGGACTCCCACGTAGTTGACCACGGTTCGCGTCCCAGACCTATTGGCTTAAAACTCACGCCGGGTGCATGTGCGTGCGTGCCCAAGATCCCAAGAGGAGAATGGAGGAGAAGGGATTGCGGCGTGACCATCCCCCTGGGGGGTGATTTCTCACTTTCTGTCTCTATGTCTCTGTCTGTCTGGCGAGCGCACGCACCCTATAGCGAAAACCTCTCCAAAAAAAAAAAAAAAAAAAAAAACCAAAGAAATGTTTGCTATAGGGCGCGTGCGCTCGCCAGACAGAGACAGAGAGAAAGCGAGAAATCAGCCCCCAGGGCGAATGGCCACGCTGCAATCCCTTCTCCTCCATTCTCCTCTCGGGATCTTAGGCACGCGTGCACACATGCACCCAGTGTGAGTTTTAAGCCACTAGGTCCAGGACGCGAACTGTGGTCGACTACATGGGAGTCCAGCGACATAGCCATTATGCTAACTGCTGGTCCCCCCTCATAATTTTTTTCTAACACTCATCCTTGCCCAGAAACACCCCTTCCAAGGCCTACATTTGCATTTGCTTAACTGGTACTGGTAGAGTAAGACCACAGCATTATTTTTTAAAAATAATTATTTTATTTATCTTTATTATTATTTTCCAGTTTGATCAGAGAAAGAGAGAGAGAAAGTGAGAAAGCAAGCCACCGGGTCCAGGACTTGAACCCATGGTAGGCCATAGGTGGGAGTCTAGTGCCATTAACTATTATACCACCTGATGGCTCCCAGACCACAACATTCTTTTTTTTTGAGAGGCTTTTGCTATAGGGCATGTGCACTTGCCAGAAAGACAGAGACAGACAGAAAGACAGAAAGTGAGAAATCACCCCCCGGGAGGATGGCTGCAATCCCTTCTCCTCCATTCTCCTCTTGCGATCTTGGGCACACATGCACATGTGCCCAGCAGGTTAAGCCACCAGGTCCAGGACTCGAACTGCAGTCAATTACATGGGAGTCCACCGATATAGCCATTACGCCAACTGCTAGTCCCAACCACAGCATTCTTAATGGAAACAGAGAAGCACCTTGTAGGCTAGCTTCAAGGTCATATACTGCCCTATGAGCTCTATCAAGAAAGTCCTTGAGATGTCTCCCTTTGTGAAAGAGAATCAGGAGGCAACCATCAACAGAGGAAACACTTACCTGGCCGGGTGTGGCCACAGAAGGGCACTTTGGTTCTGGGCAGTTGAGGCATTGAACCTGGCCATCTCTGATCTGGATTTCAAAGTAGTCCTTCAGACAGGCTTTACAGTACACATGCCTGCACTCCAAGAAGTACATGCATTCACTACCCAGCTTCTCGGAGAAACAGATATTGCACAGGAACAATTTACTATTAAAGCACTTTATCTGCTGAGCTTGATCGAAGTCCAAGATTTCCTGGATCAGACTCGACAATGACTCCACATCCTGCACAGCTCTCTCATCCACAACTTCCTCTTGGTCTACATCAGATCCAGCAGCTCCCCCCAAATCAAGCTCTGTGTTGGCAGAGGCCTGAGCTGTCCTTCTCTGCACTTTTTTCTGAGAACCCATCTTGAGTTCAAAAGGAGAGACGATATTCAGGTATGTTAGGGTCTCTTCCTTAAGAAACTGCATCCAGGCAAACAGGACCACGCTGCCACGATGTTCTTCCCATAGGTTGTCTAAGTGCTTGCACAGAGCAGATAGCTAGGAGAAAACATATGAGGATGCTGGTGAATTCAGAAGGTAAGCTGCCAACTCAACTCCTCATTTCCCTTGGAATCTTTCACTTATGAGATAGGTCCTTCCGTTTCCTAACACTGTCTTTCACTGCTATGATAAACTATGCTCCAAAACAGTGCCAATATTCTTCTCTGGTAAGAAATTAGTACTATTTTGTAGCTCACACTTCCTCAGCCAAGCAACCAAAGTTACACTATTTCAGCTTTTCCTCTTTAAAAGGGGTCTGTTCATTTTGAAAAGCAAATACAAGAGGATTTTACATTAGAAATGTAAAGTGTTTATAAGTAGAGCTCAGGCATTATGAGCAGCTTTTCCAAAAATAAACCTTCCAGATGGCAAACAAATTTTGTAAATTTAAATAACAAGTGAAAAACTGTATTTTCTGTTCCTTGTTTTGTGTAATGCTGTTGACTAAATCATGCACATGGGCTAACTTAAATACGTATTGACAAGTTAAGATTGGACAACTGATGCTTTTTCACACTTGCATGAATATGCTGTAAGATCAACCATGCTTTGAGAAATCTGCTAAAATCTGTAAAATGTAATAAGTACTAAAAGAGAAGCTCTGACTGGTCTGTGAGTCACCAGATCCAATGAAGAAGCCACTTTCTTTTATCCTCTTTTTCTTCTCAAAAGAGGCAGCTGGGATGCATATAATGTGAAGGGGGGAGGAAGAGATAGAGAAAAAGATGACAGAGGCTTTGTGTGTTATATGCATATAATGTGAAGGGGGGAGGAGTAATGGAAAATACTAGAAAATTAAACACACTTATTTCATATCTGTCCACCCTAGTTCAGTGAATGACAGGTCCATAGATCAATTTCACATCAAGAGGTGAGATTCATAATGCCCAGGAATCAGGGTGTAGCAAGAACAAGAACTGAACCAAGAAGGAACATAAGAGCCCAATTAAAATGTCAATTATGTGCATAAAAATATATCTCATAAATACTACTATAATTTTATCTATAAAATAGTAATATAAGATAGCATTAAAATTATTTTAATAATAATATAATAATGAACCCTCCTCCCCCACACCCCTTTCATTTAAAGCCAGCATTAAGTATATACTGTTTGGCTGAATCTGAAACTACTGGGTTGCTGGAAAAGTCATGACACTTTTTTAATAGAAAAAAATACGTCACAGGGGCCAGCAGATGGTGTAGAGGTTGGGGCACTGGAATCTCACATGGCCAACCACAGTTCAAGTCCTGGACCCTGAGGCTTGAAAGCCACACCAGAAGCATGTGCATGCATACCCAAAATCCCAAGAGGAGAATAAAGGAGAAGGAACATTGGCCATTACCCTTGGGGGTGATTTCTCACTTTCTCCCTCCTTGTGTTTCTTGTCTCCAGTGAGCATATGTAGCCTATAGCAAAAATCTCTCTTATTAAAATTATTTATTTAATTTTATTTATTATTATTATTAGCTTTTATTTTGCTACAGGGCAGATGCACTCATCAGAGAGAGACAGAGAAAGAGAAGGAAAGTGAGAAAGCAAGCTGCCAGGTCTGGGACTTGAACTGTGGTCGGCCATGTGGGAGTCTAGCACCTTAACCACCATGCCACCTGCTGGTCTGTCAAAAAACTCTTAAAAAAAAAATACAACTGGGACCAGAAGACGGTGTGGCGGTCATGTTGCTGGACTCCCACATGGCCAATTGTGGTTCGAGGACTGGACCTAGTAACTTGAAAATCATACCGGGAGCATGTGAGTGTGTGCTCAAGATTCCAGGAGGAGGATGAAAAAATGGAGAAGGGGGACCAGCAGTTAGCGCAATGGCTATGTTGCTGGACTCCCATGTAGTCAACCGTGGTTCGAGTCCCGGACCTGGTGGCTTAAACTCACACCAGGCGCGTGTGCGTGCGTGCCCAAGATCCCGAGAGGAGAATGGAGGAGAAGGGATTGCGGCGTGGCCACTCCCCTGGGGGGTGATTTCTCGCTTTCTCTCTGTCTCTATCTGTCTTTCTGGCGAGTGCACTCACCCTATAGCAAAAACCTCTAAAAAAAATTTTTTTTTAAATGCAAAAGGTATTTCAAGCTAGCTATATCCTCTGGGAGGTGATTTCTTACTTTCTCTTTCACCATGTCTGTCTGTCTCTCTCTGGCAAGTACACACACTATAAGGCAAAACCTCGAAGTAAATAAATAAATAAAGGCCATGACTTTCCCAACAACTCAATACAACCATATATTCGTTTACTCTGCATATGCACGCACACACATGCATGGACGTGTAAAGCAGAGCTCTCTGAGAAAAGGGACTATAAACATCTAAATAATTCAGTCAACTATCAGTTATCTAAATGTCAGACAGTCTTGACATTCCTGAGCCAATAACCAACTGTCTATCCATTGCCTTTGGCACAGATTATAAAACAATATTCCTTTTTATTCTACATGTATTATCCTTTTTTTAAAAGTTTAATTTTGTTTTTAAACCATAAGCTCAATTTTCTAAAAAGCATTCTCATCTAAAAGATTAGACTGGTAGGTGGGGACAATTAAGAGGGAGAAACTGAAGAGCTGATCCTGGAGGCCAGCAACTCTGACAGCTCTTGTCTTAATATACGTCAGCCTATCAATCTTCATCATGACTTCTAGGAAAGTAGCTGCTATTGATCCATTACCTATCCCAGAAGGTTTTATATTCACTTCAAGTCATATTTATGTCTCAATCAAGAGTTGAGGTTACTAGAGAAGGATTGTTGGAAAAGTCATGACGTGTTTTTGCATAGAAAAGTATGTCATGACTTTTCTGACAACCCAATGCAACCCAGAGGAACTAGGGCTCTTATAAGGCCTCAAACCTTAATCTACAGAAATGGTATATATTACTATTTGTGTACAATTACGTCTATGTGACACTGGTCAGTAATTATGTTATTAATGTATAGATTTTTAAAAAAATCACTTAAAGTTGCTCAGGAAATTTCCCTATATGCATTATGCAAATTTTAATCCTAATTACAATGAAATCTTTCACTTACAGAATGGATAAGAAGCTAAGGGAAAAAAAAATAACTCCAATATCTAAGGAAAATCAGGAGGGCTTTATAGTCTCCATTACAATACAAATTAAATGGGAAAATAGCAAGACAAGAAAATAAACAATATCCTTGATTAAAAATTACCCCTACTGTGACTCATGATTAATTGTTTTAATTACTGCCATTCCTTTTTAAAACACCAACATTTCAATTCATTAACATTAAGATTCATGAAGGCAAGGGGAAAAAATTACAAAATCAAAGCCATTTGTTCTTCATGCACTAAATCCAAGATCATCAAGGTAGTCTTCAATTAAAGATGATTTTGTAAGTTTCTAAAAATGGATAGGAGAAATTAAGTTTCGGGTCTAACCTGAGTTGGTGACAGCCATTTGCCACTAAGTGTGAATGAAGGTGGGGAGGAGGATGGATAATCAGGTGGCAGTTCAAAGTTCAGCACAAGTGGAGGCAGAAAGCAAATGGTGTATTCAAAGCCACTATTCTGGAGACACTCATTTGAATTGCCTGAACCAAAAACAAAGATTAGAAAGGATCAGTTGGTCAACACTTGAGTGTCCATTACTGTTGAGCAGTGCTCAAGACAGACTTAATGCTTTAGTTAAGGGGATAAAAACCCTCCTCCAAAGCACTTTCCATTATTCCCTAATAGTCACTTCATAGCCACCTCCTTAAAAAAAAAAATCTTGTAAGCCCTTAAGAAACCTAAGCACCATAAAATATATACTTGAGATATACAAGGTATTCTTGTATATGCTTCAGAGTATAATTCCTAATACTAACAACTAAGCAATACACAATGTTTTATTTTTGGTTTACAGTAAATGATTAAAGACACAATCTAGAAAAGGATATCTGTTTCTACCAAACAGCCATGACCTACTTAGATCAGCATGTGCCAACTGCCCATGAATCACAGCTGGGAAAATCTGTGCCAACACAGTGATCTCAGGCTCCAGGGCAAGATACAGCTCACCACTCCCCAAGAAGTCCCCCTTAAATCATTGCACTTAACTTTCCTTACTCAGTGCCTTTACAGTAGAAACATTTTGAGGAAGTGTGCATGAAGGTCTTCTGTGAACATTTGTATCAAAAGTAGCAGTTTTGTTTTTTCTGAAGCAAAAGGTCACAGAGTAATAGCATGTGCCACGTTTATGGTAGTTGAGATGACTCTGGAAACCAGACAGTATTAACAACCATCATGGGAGTTTTAAGTTTTCCACATATTTTCATTTTCTCTTTGATTATCCCTATTTAACAACCAATGACTCAAGTCTGATAAAGAGCTAGTTAGAAGACTAGGACATGAACTATGTAGGATAATATCCCAATTCAGTGGTCAAACAGAATCATAGAAAACTGTTTCTCCTCCTTCTAATTTTCATTTAAAACAGACACATGCATTAAATCTATATTGCCATCTATCACTAATGCCTATAAACACAAAGTGATAAATAGTTTAAGGTACACTAAGAAATAATTTTATTTAAGAGAATAAAGACAATAATCTTTATTTAAGAAATAAATATCTGCTGAAGAGAATATTAACTAACCGCTCACAAATATCTTGAAATTTTGTGGCAAATCCAAATAGATCCTGGTTTCTCCACCTTGGACAGATTCTGCTTTTCTAAATTCATCTCCATCATAAATACTCGCCAGGGCCAGCAATTCATCTTCCTGAGCTTCTCGGTCTTCTGACGACATTTAATTTTCTGAGGAACTGAAGATAATCATTCCAATCAGTTAAGAATAAAAAATGCATAGAGCAAGGAAAATTTTAATGACACTTTTTAAAAAGGGTCCTCACAGGGCAGCAGCAGATGGCATAATGGTTACGTTGTTGGACTCCCACATAGTCGACTGAGGTTCAAGTTCCAGACCCAGCAGTTTGAAACTCATGATGGGTACATGTGCACACATGCCTAAAATCCCAAGAGGAGAATGAAGGGACTGCAGCATGGCCATCCCCTTTGGGGGTGATTTCTCGCTTTCTGCCTTTCTGTTCTCTCCAGCAAGTGCACGTGCCCCATAGCAAAAATCTCTCAATGGGGGCCTGCAGGTGGCGTGGTGGCTAGGGGCGTTGGACTCCCACGTGGCCGACCATGGCTCGAATCCCAAACCTAGCGACTTGCTTTCTCACTTTCTCTCTCTTTCTCATTCTGTCCTTCTCTAGCAAAATTAAATAAATAAATAAAGTTAAATGGAATAATTCTTTAAAAAAAAAAAAAAAAAAACTCTCAATAAATAGATAAATAAAAAATAAAGGTCCCATAAACAACTGCAAAGGATGAATCAATACCCATACTTTTCTGCTAACTATTAGGTCATTGGGAAAGTCATGATGCATTTTTTGTATAAAAAACATAGAAAAATACAACTTTCCTAATGATTTAATAAAAAATGACAGTCATGTCGAGCATTCCATTAGATTTGGAAAAGTAAAATCTTTCTCAAAAAGGATGGCTTGATTCTTCTAATTGCTAACTTTATCAGTTAGGCATTTTGCGACTGGTTTAAGGATAAAGGACATTAAAAATTTTTTTGGAGGGACCAGCAGTTGGTATAGTGGCTATGTCGCTGAACTCCCATGTAGCCAACCACAGTTTGAGTCCCGAACCCAGTGGCTTAAACTCATGCCGGACGTGTGTGCGTGCGTGTCCAAGATCCTGAGAGAAGAATGAGGGAGAAGGGACTGTGGCATGGCCATCCCCCCGGGGGGTGATTTCTCGCTTTCTGTCTGTCTCTCTGGCAAGCGCACGTGCCCTATTAACAAAAACCTCTCAAAAAAAATTTTTTTTGGGGGGGTCAGGTGGTGGCACAGCTGGACTCACAAGGGAAAGGTCCTGGGTTCAAGTCCCAGGACCTCCCTGAGCATGTCAGGTGCATGCACATGCCCATGACCTGAGCCAGGTGAGACTGGGGGTGAAGTACTATATGGAGACCCCACTGGGGTGCCTGTCTCACTGTTTCTTTCTTATGGAAGAAATAAATAAATAAAATAAAAAACTTTTTTTTTTTGGAGAGATTTTCACTATAGGGCGCGTGCACTCGCCAGATAGACAGAGAGAGACACAGAGACAGAAAGCGAGAAATCACCCCCCAGGGGGGATGGTCACGCCACAATCCCTTCTCCATTCTCCTCTTGGGATCTTGGGCACGCACGCACACGCGCCCGGTGTGAGTTTTAAGCCACTGGGTCCAGGACGTAAACCGCGGTCGACTACATGGGAGTCCAGCGACATAGCCATTACACTAACTGTTGGTCCCAAAAAACTTCTTTTAAAAAGGACAAATCACCAATTACTTTGAATTGTCCCTTAAACCTAGCAAAGTAAATTTGCTTACAAAAGGAGTCAAGAATATTTGAATATACCCCTTAAAAATAAGTGAATTTGGGGACTAGCAGTTAGCATAGGCTATGTCGCTGAACTCCCACGTAGTCGACCGCAGTTCGAGCCCTGGACCTGGTGGCTTAAACTCTCGCCAGGCACGTGTGCGTACGTGCCCAAAATCCCGAGAGGAGAATGGAGGAGAAGGGGTTGCGGCGTGGCCATACCCCCTGGGGGGTGATTTCTCGCTTTCTGTCTCTGTCTTTCTGGCGAGCGCACATGCCCTATAGCAAAAACCTCTCAGAAAAGTAAATAAATAAGTGAATTTGGGGCCCACACAGGTGGTATGGTAGTTAAGGCACTAGATTCCCACATGGCCGACTGTGGTTCAAGTCCCAGACCCAATGGCTTGAAAATCACACCATGGGCATGTGAGTACATGAACAAAATTCTGAGAAAATAATGGAGAAAAAGGGATTGCAGTGTGGCTTCCCTCCCAGAGTGGGGTGATTTCTCTTTCTCTCTCTTTGGTGAGTGCACACATCCTGTGGCAAAAGCCTAAAAAACAAACAAAAAAAAACAGTGTACTTAAAAATTCACGAGCATGGGACCAGCAGGTAGCACGGTGGCTAAGGTGCTAGACTCTCAAATGGCCAATCATGGTTTGAGTCCTAGACCTGGTGGCTAGCCTCCACACCTTCCCTCTGTCTCTGGCGAGCGCACGCACCCTATAACAAAAACTCTCCAAAAAAAAAGAAAAAAGAAAAAAAAAAAAAAAGAAAATATGCTAAGATTAAATTGCAGCAACTAAAACATGCAGCACAACTTCAGATAATTCAAACGTGGAAAAAATATGCACTGAGAAATCTATAAAATTACTTCAATAAAATAGAAATATTAGCATCCTGTCAACTAAAATACTGGACTATAACTGTATTTACAAATATTCTCCCTTTCAATTAAAATACTTGAAATGTACAAAACTAAGAAGTCTGGACACGTTTTTTCACATTATAAAAAATGACACTACAAAATTTAAATAAATTCATTTAAAGTTACTCCATTTTCACAAAATAATTTTGTTCCCCAGCAGTTAACAGCACTGCTTAAAATGCATCCCTAAGACACACTGACATGTACTATTTGAGGTTAATTAGTACCTGTCAATAACAACCAGAAGAAAAGGATATTAACACTTCAGTCTATATTTCAGTTCAGTTTGGAATTCATGCAAATCCCATTTATTCTCCAGCTGGTGGAGCTGAGACTGCTGAAGTTGGATAAGAGGCTGAGATTGTGGACTCATGCTAGATATTCTATGGAAATCCTGCCATCTGCAGAAAAGAAATATGAAAGATGGTATTAGGACTTTCTCCGAATATAAACTCTGAATTTCCATTATCACCACTTAAGTCAAACACACCCAACCCATAGCCGATCCCAATCTACAGCTGTTTATTACTCACCTAGGGCAGCCTAACTGAGCGATGTGGGTGAAGAGGTATTTGCATGTCCCTAGCAATAGCAGAAGGCTTCTTATCTCACTGCCTTCAGCCCTGGGAGGAGCTGAGAAAAGCAGCCAGTCATAGAGAGGACAGGATACCAGGCCCTTTAACACACACCTTAAGTTTGTTTTTGTGAGGTTTTTGGTTGTCCCCCCCCCCCACTTTCTCTTCTATTTCTTTCATTTCCCATTCCCCTTCAATTTTTTCCCTCTTTTGCTCATGAATGAACCCTGTCAGTGACCCTCAAGGATAGGTTACATTAATAGCAGGTATATTTAGAAACAAAATAAGAGTGCACACACACACACACATACAAAATTTTTTTTTAAAATTTTTTATTCAATTTCATTTATTTATTCATTCATTTATTTTAATTTGACCAGATAGACACAGAGAGAGAGAGAGAGAAAGAGAGACAGACAGACAGACAGAAAGAAGAGAGGGGGGGAACATGAGAAAAAGCAAGCCAGGTCCGGGACTCAAACCATGGTTGACCATGTGGGAGTATGCAGGGCCTTAACCACCATGCCACTTGCCGATCCCAACACACATAAACTTTTCAAGTTTTATTCTAAATACTTTAGTGCTGGGGTATTTTTTTATTTTAAATAATTTTTATTTTATTTTATTTATTTATTATTATTATTAATTTGACCAGAGAAAGAAAAGGAAAAGTGAGAAAGCAAGCCACTAAATTCAGAACTTGAACTGCGATTGGATATGTGAGAGTCCAGTGCTCCAACCATGCCACCTGCCAGCCTTTTATTTATTTATTTATTTTTAGACAGGTTTTTTTGCTATAGGGCACGTGTGCTCACCAGACAGAGACAGACAGAGAGATAGAAAGCGAGAAATCACCCCCCAGGGGGGATAGTCACGCCGCAACCCCTTCTCCTCCATTCTCCTCTCGGGATCTTGGGCACGCACGCACACGCGCCCGGCGTGAGTTTTAAGCCACCGGGTCCGGGACGCGAACCACGGTTGACTACATGGGAGTCCAGCGACATAGCCATTACGCTAACTGCTGGTTCCCTCTGCCAGCCTTTTTAAAAAAGGTTTCTGCCATAGGATATGTGTGCTCCTCAGAGAAACAGAAAAGAGGCAGTGAGAGGAAAAGTGAGAAACCACCTTTCAAGAGGGGATGGTCACACTGTAGTCCCTTCTCCATTCTCCTCCTGGGATTTTGGACATACACACATTTTCAAGTTGCCAGGTCAGGACTTAAACCATGGTGGGCCATGTGGGAGTCCAGCTCCTTAACCACCATTCCAAGTGCTGGTCCCTAAAGCCAGGCTTTTTAACTCAAGTGAGGGGCAGAGAAGAATGGTCCACACTTCTACACTCTGAAATTAAACACAAAAATATTATTTGAAACTCTAAATTTTAAACCAGATTGTCAGATGTATTGCCCCCAAATAAGAATGAACTCAGAATCTAGTTATATTTATTGAGCACCTATTATGTACTGTATAATATCTTTTCATATTACCTTAGTCTTAAACAATTTTACTATTAGGTAATATATGGTAGTATAAATGATAATAGGGTTATGCTTTTTTTTTTTTTTTTCTGTTAAAACATTTACAAATGGGGGGACCAGCACATGGCGTGGTAGTTAAGGCACTGGACATTCCCACATGGCCAACCACAGTTCAAGTCCCAGATCTGGTGTCTTGCTTTCTCACTTTCCCTCTTTTTTCTCTCTCTCTCTGTTTCTTTCTGGTCAAATTAAAATAAAATGAATGAATAAATAAAATAAAATAAATAATTCTTTTAAGAAAATTTTTTAAAAAATTTACA
The DNA here is from genome assembly GCA_026018925.1 of Tupaia tana. NCBI lineage: Eukaryota > Metazoa > Chordata > Mammalia > Scandentia > Tupaiidae > Tupaia > Tupaia tana. Next base: position 28,984,547 of record JAKSZU010000014.1, on the reverse strand, counting down.
GATGGGGGCCAACAGGTGGCATGGTAGTTGGGACACTGAACTCCCACATGGCTAACTGCAGTTCGAGTCCCAGACCTGATGGCTTGCTCTCTCTCTCTTTCTCTGGTGAGTGCATGTGCCCTACAACACATTTTTTTTAAATAAAATAAAAAATTATTTTAAAAATTGGCAGGGGCCGGCAGGTGGCACAGTGGTTAAGGGCACTGGACTCCCACATGGCTGACCATGGTTCAAGTCTCAGACCTGGTAGCTTAATTTCCCTTTCTCTCCCTCTCGTGTTGTCCCTCTCTGGTCAAATTAAAATAAATAAAGTTAAATAAAATAATACATATATTTTTTTTGGAAAGGTTTTCACTATAGGGCGTGAGCGCTCGCCAGACAGACAGAGAGAGACATAGAGACAGAAGGCGAGAAATCACCCCCCAGGGGGGATGATCACACCGCAATCCCTTCTCCATTCTCTTCTCGGGATCTTGGGCATGCACGCACACACGCCCGGCGTGAGTTTTAAGTCACCAGGTCCGGGACGCGAACCGCGGTCAACTACGTGGGAGTCCAGCGACATAGCCATTACGCTAACTGCTGGTTCCCAAAATAATAATTTTTTTTAAAAAAATTTACAAGTAGGGACAAGCAGATGGCATAATGGTTACATCCCTAGACTCTCACATAGCCAACCACTAGACCTAACCTGTGGCTTAAAACTCATGCCAGGTGCGTGGGCATGCATGCCCAATATTCCAAGAGGAGAATGGAGGGGAAAGGACTGTGGCATGGCTATCTCCCCTGGGGGGTGATATTTCTTGCTTCCTGTTTCTCTTTTTCTCTCTGGCGAGCGCATGTGCCCAATAGCAAAAATCACTCTAAAAAACATTTCACATGTGAGATGAGAGATGAATTTCTAGCTTATGGCTTAAGGTTCCTCTTCTTCATCTTGTCTACACATCAGAATCCCCCAAGAAGCGGGTTTTACTCAGGCCACAACTCAGAACAACTAATCAGGCCTCAGTTGCCCTCCAAGCTCTCCAGGTGATTCCAATGTTCAGCAAGGACTGAGTGTCTCTACCCCAAGCAGCTTCCTGTCAACAGCTTCTCATGACATGCCCCACTAGACCTCAGCTTCTGAAACTGCCACCCAGCTGCAGTTGCTAAACTCCATCACCTTCTTACTTTCTCCACTCAGCTTACACTGTCCACCTCAAAAGCCCCTATTACACTAGCAATTTTCAGTCAGACGCCATGTCTTTCTTAAGAACCAGCCGAACCATAACTTCCTTCTGACATTACCACATCCCACCTTGCATTTCAGAACTTGCATTTCCTCTCCTACCATCCTGTACTATGTCCTCAAGGCAAGGACCACGTCTTTTCCATCTGTATACTGTTCTCAGCATCTAATAACACCCTGTATTAGGCACTGGAAAAAGGTCTAACTGAACTGGGTGAAATGCAGTGAACTGGATTGGGGGGCCAGGACCATAGCAAGAGGATGGGTAGGTAGGTCGTCACAATAACAGTGAGAATAGTTACAATGACCGAGTTCTTACTGGGTGTCAGGCATTGTGCCAATCCCTTTTAATGCATTAACTGATGCTGATTCCCGCAACTACTGATAATATGAAACAAATCCTATTAACTATCTCCCTTTCACATATGAGCAACATGACAGTTCACATCCCAAGGTCACATAGCTGATATATATGTGGATTCAGATCACCCTGTTTCTTCATCGGTAACACAGGAACAAGAATATACTTGGGCGCCATCAGAGATCATTCACATTCATACTGTACTCGTTTTGGGAAACCGGAAACCGCTACACCAGGGAGGGAAGCCTCCCTCCGCCGGGTTTCCCTTCTGCCTGGGAAAATCCTACTCATCTTCCAGGCCACACCGTGCGGACTCCGGCCCCGTGGGCAGCCCCGGGCCGGGTTCGGCACGCGCCACCGGCGTCTCCACAGCTCGCGGAGTCGGTGTTCGGGCGAGTCACCAACAACCCGGGGCAGGCCTAAGTCCAGCTATCTGCCCCAGCGCCAAGAACACTGGCCTGTGAGGTGCGACCGGCCCGGGGCGTCCCGAAGGAGCAGGCCCTTCCCTTCCTCCCGAGCGCCCCGGGGTACCAGGCCAGGGCGCCCCGTGCCGCGCTTGGAAGGCGGAGGCCACGGAGCAGTCCCGGCCCGGCCTCCCTTCTCAGCCTCGCGCGCCCAGAGCGCGGTCCCGCCGTACCTTCCGGCCGCCCTGCCGTGCCGGGCCCGATAGTTCCGCCTTCCGCCCTCGCCCTGGGCCCCTCACCACCACTCCTCGGCCAGGCCTAGGGACGCGGTGCACTAGCTGAGCACCGCCTCTTCCGTCCTCCGAGCTGTCAGCTGAGCGGGAGGATCCGGCAGGGGCGGCCGCCGGCGTGGGCGGGGCTCTGCGCAGCCGCTGTGACCGCCGGGTCTCTCGGGCGCCTCCGACAGGCCAAAGTGAGTACTGCACGTGCAAGCACCTGCACAGCCGCTGGGGGTTGGATTTGGACGTTCTCTTTTTTTTTTTTTTTTTTTTTTTTTTTTTTTTGGAGAGGTTTTTGCTATAGGGCGCGTGCGCTCGCCAGACAGACAGAGAGAGACAGAGAGATAGAAAGCAGGAAATCACCCCCCAGGGGGGATGGCCACGCCGCAATCCCTTCTCCTCCATTCTCCTCTCGGGATCTTGGGCACGCACGCACACGCGCCCGGCGTGAGTTTAAGCCACCGGGTCCGGGACTCGAACCGCGGTCGACTACGTGGGAGTCCAGCGACATAGCCATTACGCTAACTGCTGGTCCCGGACGTTCTCTTAAGTTAATACAAACGCAACTCGGAGACCCTGTGCCCAGAGGCTCTTTTCATTAGCTCTGAATCCGGCGGAAGAATGAGAGCTTTTATTAGTCTCTATCATGAGGTGGTGGGCTACTGGGATGGACACTTCTGTAACAATCCCTGCTCTTCCAGGTGGACTAAGAAACCTCCTCCCTTCATTCCAATGAAATCCCTTCGGAAATACTGTCAATCTTTTTGCACCCCCCCGCTATGAAAGCATTAGCTCATTGTTCATATTATAACAGTAATAACTATCACATTTATTGAGCAGTTAGGATGCCTCAAGCACTGTGCTGAGTGCTTTGTGTGCATTTTCTCTCTATCATCACCATAACCCTATGATTTAGGTACCCTTTGTTACTTCCACTTTACAAGTGAGAAAATGGAGTTAGAGAGGTTCAAGAACTTACCAAAGGTCACATGATTATTGACAGGTTGAACAATAATTAAAATTATATGCCTGCTACCTCACACTATATATGAGAGACCTTCAAAAAGTTCATTGAAATGTGTATTATAAAAATAACTATGCAAGGATATCAAGTGTGTTATTTGTTTTTTTAATTTGTCAGAGTTTGTGTGTGCTCTCTAGAGAGAGAGATACAGAAAGGGAAAAAGAGGGAAAAAGCACCCCCTTTCCAAGGAAATGGCTATGCTATAATTTCTTCTCCTCCATTTCTCTCACCTTTTGGGATTTTGGCACACACTTGCTAAGTGTATTTTCCAAGTCACCTAGCCTGAGATTCAAACCATGTAGTCAGTCATGTGGGATCTAGCTCCTTAACTACCAGGTCAAAGACTGGCCCTTGAGATTTGGGAGTTTTGCACCAAAATATATTCCCCCCAACAAATTCAATTTTGGGGGGACCAGCGGATGGCATGGTGGTTGGGATGCTACACACTCCCGTATGACTGATGGTGGTTTGAGTCCCAGACCTAGTGGCTTGCTTTCTCACTTTCCTTCTCTTTCTGTGCATGTGTGTGTGTGTGTGTGTGTGTGTTTGTGTGTCTGGTCAAATTAAAAATAAATGAATGAATAAATAAAGTTAAATAAGTAATTCTTTTAAAAAATTCTTTTTTTCACAAAATGTTCAAAGTTCATCTTATACAAAATCAATTAGAAATGGATCAAAGATGTAAATGTAAAATGTAAGGATTAAAATGATAAGACCCTTAGAAGAAAATATAGAAATAATTCTTTATGAACTTGGATCAGACATTAGTTTCTTAGATATGACACCAAAAGCACAAGCGACGAAAGAGAAAATAAGCACATTGGATTCAAAATGGAAAAGTTTGGTGCTTCAACGGACACTGTCAGGAAAATAAAAAGATAACCCACAGAATAGAAGAAAATATTTGCAAATCATATATACGATAAGGGTCTATTATCCAAAATATATAAAGAACTCTTATAATTCAACAACAAAAAGGCAGTCTCATTTTAAAATGGGCAAAGGATCTAAATAGTCCTCTAAACCCGAGAGGAGAATGGAGAAGGGATTGCGGCGTGGCCATACCCCCTGGGGGGTGATTTCTCGCTTTCTATCTCTCTGTCTCTCTCTGTCTGTCCGGCGAGCGCACGTCCCTGTAGCGAAAACTTCTCAAAAAAAAAAAAAAAGATATGCAAATAGCACGTGAAAAAAGCTCCATATCACTAGTAATCAGGGAAATGCAAATCAAAACTACGTGACAAGCCACTTATTCCCACTCTGACAGATAATAAAAAAAGATAGATAATAACAACTGCTGGCGAGAATGTAAAAAAATTGAAACCTTCCTATACTGCTGATGGGACTATAAAATGTGCAGTCACTTTGGAAAATAGTTTGGCAGGTTCTCAAAAAGCTAAATTACTGTAAGTTTCAACAGTTCTGCTCCTAGGTGTATATGCACGAGATCTGAAAACATACATTCACACAAAAACATGTACACAAGTGTTTATAGCAGCAGTATTTACAATAGTCAGGAATGGAAGCAACTTGGGACCAGCAGATGGCAGAATGGTTACATCACTGGACTCCCGTGTAGTCAACCATGGTTCAAGTTCCTGACCGGCGGCTTAAAACTCATGTCACTGAATTTTGTGTGTGCATGCCCAAGTTCCAGAGAGGAGAATGGAAGAGAAGGGATTTTGGCACACAAAATGGGTAAACCCTGAAAACAGTATGCTAAGGGAAAGAAACTAAATATAAAAAGTCACACATTGTATTTTCCCATTTCTTTCTTTCTTTTTCTTTTTCCTTTCTTTCTTTTATTTTTTTATTTGCCAGAGGGCATATAAGGAGAGAGACAAAGAGAGAGAGAGAAAGAAGGGCATGGTCATGGTACAATCCCTTTTCCATCTCTCCTTTCTTTTGGGATTTTGGGCATACACCCAGCCTGTTTCTCAAGCCACTAGGTCCAGGACTCAAACCATGTGGTTGACCATATGGGATCTAACTGCCTCAACAACTATGCCATGGACTGGCCTGTATTTTCTCTTTTCTATGAAATGTCCAAAGTAGACAAATCCTTAGAGATGGAAAGTAGACCAGTGCTGAGGCAAGAGGGAATGGGAAATAACAGCTAATAGATATGGGGTTTCTTTTGAGGAATTAGGGAATGGTGATGGCTGATTAACTGTGAATGTTCTAGAAATCACTGGATTATATACTTTAAAAGAGTTAATTTTATCATATGTGAATTAAATATCACAATTAAAATTATTTTTAAGTACAAAGCACTTAAATGAAGACTACAGAAATACTGGATTTTACTCCAGGAAATCATCAAACTAATGTATCCTTTTTTTTTTTTTTCTTTTTTTTTTTGGAGAGGTTTTTGCTATAGGGCATGTGTGCTCGCCAGACAGACAGAGACAGAGAGACAGAAAGCGAGAAATCACCCCCCGGGGGGATGGCCACGCCACAATCCCTTCTTCTCTGTTCTCCTCTCCATTCTCCTCTCGCACACACACTCCCAGCGTGAGTTTAAGCCATCGGGTCCGGGACTCAAACTGTGGTCAACTACGTGGGAGTCCAGCGACACAGCCATTATGCTAACTGCTGGTTCCTAATGTATTCTTTTGTAAAAAAGAATTATTTATGTAATTTATTTGTTATTTGTATTATTGTTTTAATTTGACCAGAGAGAGAGAGAAAGGGAAAGTGAGAAAGCCAAGGCTCCAGGTTTGGTACTTGAACCATGGTTGGTCATGTAGGAGTCCAGTGCCTTAACTGTCATGTTACCTGCCAGCCTCAAAATAATGTATTTCTAACTATCTTTTTTTTCTTTCTTTCTTTCTTTCTTTTTTTCAGTTTGCTATAGGATGTATTGTCTGGTGGAGAGGGAAAAAAAGGGAGGGAGAGTGAGAGGAACAGAGAAGGAGAGAGAGGAAGAGAGAGAGAGAAAATGAGAAATCCCTCTCCCCCGCCAGGGGAGATGGTCATGCCACAACCCCTTCTCCTCCATTCTCCTCTGAGGATTTGGGGCATGCACGCACATATGCCCGGTGTGTTTTTCAAGCCATTCAGACCACTCAGTAGGACATGTGGGATCCAGTCACCTTGCCCACCATGACACCTGCTGGCCCCTCCCTAACAATCTAATAAGCTCTTGTGTCCTTCTCATCTTAAGTATCTTCCCCCTAAAAAGTAACTTGCAGGGCCAGTCAGTGGTGTGGTGGTTGATTTAGACAGCTGGATCCCCCCTGGTTTGACTGCATGGTTTCAGTCCTGGACCCAGCAGCTTTGAAAAATACACCGGGTGCATGTGTGTATGTACCCAAAATTCTGAAAGAAGGGAGAAATGGAGGAGAGTGGATTGTAGCATGACAGTTCCTCAAAGGGACAGAGGGTTGCTTTCTCACTTACTCTCTCTTTTTTTCTCTCCTGCCAGCACATGTGTCCTCTGACAAAGTTATAAAAAGTAGGGAACCAGCAGTTAGCGTAATGGCTTTGTCGCTGGACTCCCACGTAGTCGACTGCGGTTCGCGTCTCGGACCCGGTGGCTTACAACTCACTCCGGGCGCGTGTGCGTGCGTGCCCAAGATCCCGAGAGGAGAATGGAGGAGAAGGGATTGCGGCGTGACCATCCCCCCTGGGGGGTGATTTCTCGCTTTCTGTCTCTATGTCTCTCTCTGTCTGTCTGGCGAGCGCACGCGCCCTATAGCGAAAAAAAACCTCTCAAAAAAAAAAAAAAAAAAAAAGTAACTTGCAGGGCCAGCGGGTGGTGTGGTGGTTAAAGTGCTGGATATTCCCACATGGCCAACCACGGTTCGAGTCCCGGACCTGGTGGCTTGCCTTCTCACTTTCCCTCTCTCTCTCTCTGTGTCTCTCTCTGGTCAAATTAAAATAAAATGAATGAAAAAAAAAAAAAAAAAAGGTTCGGAAAATACAATAAAAAAAAAGGAACTTGCAAGCGCTGCAGGTGGTGGAGTGGTGGTTAAAGCTCTGGACTCCCACATGGCCAACCACAGTTCAAGTCCTGGATCTAGTGGCTTGCTTTCTCACTCTCTTTCTGTCTCTCTCTGGTCAAATTAAAAAAATAATAATAATACATATAATTAAATAAAAATTTTTAAAAGTAATTTGCACAGCCAAGTGTATAGGACTCTAAAGCTCTTGTCGGATACTGCCTCCCAGGTAGGATTAGCTTCGTGAGCCAGCAGCCTGTGTAGCCCACTCAGGACCCTGCTTTTGGAAGGGCCTCACTAGAGGAAGGGCCTTGCTACAAGATGGGCTCCAGGCTTAGGAGGACCCTGCTCTTGAACTGATGCTGCACTGTCACCATCTTGAAATTCTTTTTTTTAAAACTTATTTATTTATTTATTTATTTTAATTTGACCAGAGGGACAGAGTAAAAGAGAGAGAGAGAGGGAAAGTGAGAAAGCAAGCTACCAGGTCCAAGACTTGAACCACAGTGGGCCATGTGTGAGTCTGGTGCCCTTAACTACCATGCCACTTGCCAGTCCCACCATCTTGAAATTCTGAACAACTTTTGAACAAGAGGCTTTATATTTTTGTTTGCCCTGGGCTCTGCAAATTATGTAGTTGGTCCTGCACCCGGGAGAGAGGAAAAGCGAGTGAGTGAATCAGGACGCCCAAGGGGCTTACCTGGCTGCCACACAGAGAAAACCTGAAATACAAATAATCACTCCTAATTTTCTGGACTATAAATCTTGATTGTCACAGGACAGAAACCTAACTACCCCTGAAATAGATAACAAAACTAGAAACATACCCCTTAAAAATGCGAAGGAAAGAAGGAGAATCTCCAAAGCCATTCATGTCATTATTCATATTCAGCCAAAAGATAAAATCAAGAGCAAAATACATGGCAACCCTACCTCAGAGAGCTCAGAGTGCTGAGACCAGAGACCACATGCAAAAAGTGAGGGCACCAAGAAGCAATTCCAGAAATTCTCACAAAGTCGGAGAAGTAGGTGAATTGTGACATCATGGTGTGACCTCATGTCAGAGGTCACAGGATAGAGAGAACAGAAGAGAGAATTTTGAAGCAGTCTTATTGTTGTTAATGTTTAAAATGGACTAACAATTTCAAGTCCAAGCCAGGCATAGTAATCCAAGTTACTTGGGAGACTGAGTCCAGGGACCAGCAAATGGTATACTGGTTACATCACTGGACTCCCACATAATTGACCACGGTTTCAGTCCCGGACTCGGCAGCTTAAAACTCACACCGGGTGTGTGTGTGTACCTAAGATTCTGAGAAGAGAATGGAGGAGAAGGGATTGTGGTGTGGCCATCCCCCTTGGGGGGTGATTTTTCATTTTCTGTCTCTCTGTCTCTCCACATGCTCTATAGCAAAAATCTCACTTGAAAAAAATAACATGGAACCAAAGGCACAAGAGTCTATTATTTTCATCAAATCTTAAATCAAAATTTCACTTAAAAAAAAAATTTTTTTTCCCATGTGCCCAGTCCTCTGCTATGCCGAGTGTTTTACATACATTACCCCATTTAAATGCCCAGGACCCATGTCCCAGGTAATTTTGTCTCCTTGTCTTCTTCTTCTTCTTCTTCTTCTTCTTCTTCTTCTTCGTCTTCGTCTTCGTCTTCTTCTTTTTTTTTTTTTTGAGAGGTTTTGCTCTAGGGCGCGTGTGCTCACCAGACAGACAGAGAGAGACAGAGAGACAGAAAGCGAGAAATCACCCCCCCCCCCCCCCAGGGGGGATGGCCACGCCACAATCCCTTCTCCTCCTTTCTCCTCTTGGGATCTTGGGCATGCACACACACGCCCCTGGCGTGAGTTTTAAGCCACCAGGTCTGGGACGCGAACCGCGGTTGACTACCTGGGAGTCCAGCGACATAGCCATTACGCTAACTGCTGGTTCCTCCTGTCTTCTCAAGGATGAGATTGAGATCCTAAGGGGTAAAGTGACTTGAGCAATGTCGTACAGTGGTAGACCCAGGGTAAGGACCAATTCCTTAATGGTCTAACTGCCTCCAGTGACTTGTAACAGAATTGGGGTTTGTTTTAACAAATACAGAGAGATCAAGAGAGTTCTGGTCTTATGAGTTAAAGGGAAAAGGAAGCCCTGGGGAAGTTAGGGTTAGTCAGGGTTAGATTAGAATGGCATAATGACAGGTGAGAATGAGGATACAGAGAATGAGGAAGATATCCAACTCCTTTCCCTGGCCCCAACGACATTAGACAATGGAGCCTATGTGTGGAGAGGACAAAGTGAGTGTGTGGCCTAAGTCACGGGTGGAACCCAGGCCATTGAGTCGAGAGTACAATCAAGTCACAAAATAAGTCTTGTTATTGTAGGGATCACAAGTCTTCCGCCAGTGCTTATGCTGGTTCCCACCGTCCTTGGCATGCAGGGGGTCTACAGAGAATTTTCTGGATTACTCCACCCTTCCAGTGAGGACAGCCTCTTTCTTTTTTGCTCACCAGAGACACAGAGACACACCCAGAGAAAGAAAGCAAGAAACCACCCCCCGGAGGCATGGCCATGCCACAGTCCTTTCTTCTCTAGGGAGTTTGGGTATGCACACACACGCACCCAGTGTGTTTCAAGCCCCCAGGTCCAGGACTCGAATTGTGGTCAACCATGTGGGAGTCCAGCGCCTTAACCACTACGCCACCTGCTGATCTCTAGACTCTTTGTCAATTGCCTACCACTCAAAAACACCCCTGAGACAAGCCCTCAACACACAGAGGGTCAGTGGTGTGAAAAGAAAAGCCCCCCGAACTCTCAAGTAAGACTGGACTGTGGTAAACCCCACCCCAGTAGAGAAGGGTCACTGAATTAATTTTTCCTGGTGTCTTGTCATTGTGTATTTGTTTACTGTAGACCCTCAAAGACTATTATTTCATGGAGATCTGAAAAGTTATTTTGTTTTGTCTTAATGGGGGGCTTCATCCTAAAACAAAAGCTGGAGCTACTACACCAGAAGGACGATTATGAATAATGAACAGAGTGCTATCCACGTCCCAGGCCCTGCTTGGAATGCTCTGTATGGACTGAATTAATCCTCGCAGCAACCCTGTAACAGTTACCATCTCCACCATCACCACCACCATCATCCCTATCATAGAGTTAAGGAAACTGATCACAGAGAAGTTAATTGGCTTGCCAGTGTCACACAGATGGCAAATTACGGAGCAGGAGCCGGGCAATTGGAGCCTGAATCCACATCATTAACCCCAATGCTATGCTTGGATCAAGTCAACATTTTGCTCAAGGAAAATGGGCAGTTGGGTCTGTAAGGGGAAATAGCCCGATCACCTGTGTGACCAGTTTCCTGGTCAGGGCAGCCCAAGCAATAGCTCAGGTTGCCTCAGGGTTATATAAAGACAGACAGCTACAAAGTCGTGAGGTGACTGACAGTATGAAATGTTTTCTGTGCTTCTGATGCAAGGTAAAATTTGATTTACAATACGAGGCACAGAATGATCATGTTTATACTTGCAACCCGGCATTTTATTATTATTCCCCTGAATAACAGTGAAAAGAGTTTTGTAACCCCAAGGTAACATGGCTCTGTGAGAAGGAGAGAGAGGGGAGGTTTAGCAGCAGCTGCCATCATAAATCAGTGTGCGGCTGTTTCTCTCAGAGCTCCAGGCTCAACTCCTGGCTGTCATAAACTTATAAAGGGAAGCCCCATGAGAATTTATGTAACGATGGGAAGACTCATTTTCCTTCCTACAAAAGCCTTTCTGAGGCAAGGGGAGAATTAGGTTGATTAGATTCTATATGAAGAAAAAAAAAACACCACCAAAGCAATGTTTTAGAAGAAGTGAAAATGTGGGTCAACTTGAGCTACTTCTCTTGCCAACAAAATAAATGACCTTGTAAATAGAGAAGAACATGTTGAATTCCACCAAATAAACGAGTGACTAGATTTAATGAATGAGCGTGATCCAGGCTTCCTCCAGGGTGGTTCTTTCAGTGTGAGAACAGTTCGATCCTGGAGTCACCCAGAAATGCTGAATACATAACAAGGCCAATCAACAGAGTCAGCGTCTGAATATTCATGAGCAGATGATGCTCCCAGTCAATATGTTTGATTTTTGTGTTTACTGATAGATTTTCAAATCCACTGTGCAAACCAAAATGCTTAAAAAAAGGGGGGGGGGGGAGAAGAAAGAAAGAAAGAAATGGAAGTTGTGTTGAGAACATACACTATTTCTGGACAGGATTGTCAGATAAAAATACTCTTACTAAAAAAATTATTCATTGTTTATCTGAAATTTAAATTTAACTAGGCGCCCCGTGTTTTTATTTGCTAAATCAGGCAACCTAGTTCTGGGTCGATAACCCTGTGTAGAGGAGAGGGCTGAGGACAATATCTGGGGCACCTGCCCATATCTGGGAGTCAGACAGAAGGAAAGCCAAAGGAGTAGTCAGAGAAGCAGATGGACGCGGCTACAGAAATATGGAGAGAGAAGCAGGTGAGTTCAGAGCTCTGAATGGCAGTGACACAGGTGTGGAGAGAAGTGGGACTGCAGGATGTTGAGTAGAAAAGGCCTGACATCCGAAGAGTTTGACCCTTACAAGGTCACTAGTGCTTCTGAGAAGTTCTAATCAGAGGTGCTCAATGAGGTTGGGTGGGATAGGGCGCACGTCAGAATCACTTGTAGAGAGCAGAACTGAAATCTGATACCGGAAGTGCCCTGCTCCTCTCAGGTCCAGGGGAGAGACATAGACACATAACCCTTATCCACCCAGAATTCATGTGGTCCAGTCTGGGGCTGTGCTATGATTACTAAAGTACAAAACAAATTTTGAAAAGAACACAAAACTTTGCTTGCATTTTTCTGGGAAATCATGAAGGAGGTACATAGTTACCAACAATTCACTCTAAAGTATCATCTTTATCCTACTCCCTTCACAGCTTTTGCTGTTTTTTAGGGTACCTAGCTCCATAATTTCCTCAACTTTCAGCAATCATCCCTTACTGGGAGGCATCTACTTTTTGTTTTATCAAGTAAATTAATTTAATCTCTCTTTCTAGCATAAAGGTCTAACTAACTTCCTCAATCGGTTCCAAATAATTTGGAAGATGAAGCCTTTATTGAAAAAATTGTTACAGGGTGCATACACTCACCAAAGAGACAGGGGAAAATGAGACAACATCCCTCAGAGGGGATGACTACACCACCATCCTTTCCCCCATTCTCCTCTCAGAATTTTAGGCACACATGTACACGCACCTGGCGTATTTTTCAAGCTGCCCAGTTCGAGACTCAAACCACTCAGTACACTATGTAAGACCCAGCCACCTTAATCACCGTGCCCCTCGGTTGGTCTAAAAGATGACGCCTTTGAGAGGAGATGGCAATTGCAGAATACTCTTTGGCAGGCTGAAAAAGAAGAAATAATGATTTTTCCCCCATCCCTGGTATTTTGTGAAACTTTCCATGTGATTCTGATGTCTGGCCCCTTTTGAGAACTACCAATCTTCACTGAGACACAAAGATTTTTCATTTCTTGAAATGTCCTACTTCTTAGCAAATTTCTCTCTGCAAAGTGCAGGCTTCTTTCTTTTCTTACCTTTCTTTCTCTTCTTCCCTCCTTCCCTCCCTTTCATCCTTCCTTCCTTCCTTCAATTTTGGCTAGATAGTGTATGTGCTTGCCAGAGAGAGAGAGAGAGAGAAAGGAGAAAGCACTCCGTGTGGGCTGTAGTCTTGCCACACTTTCTCCTTCATTGCTCTCTCCTTTTGTAATTTGGGGTACTCATGTATACGTGCTTGGAGTGTTTTCTCAAGTCACTGACAGGGCTGGGGCTCAAACCATGTCATCAGCCATGTGGGATGGCTCCTTAACCACCAGGTCATGGACTAGCCCAAGCACAATCTTCTTTCTGCACTGGGCCAAGAAAGAGATGCCATTGTGTGGGTGTGGGCATCTGTCATCTGTTCCAACTAAGTCTACAAAGTGCTATACAAGGAACAGCTGCTGAGGACATTACTTGAGTCACCCAGTCAAGAGTCCTGGCAGGGGACCAGCAGATGGTGTAATGGCTATGTCGCTGGACTGCCATGTAGTCAACCACGGTTCGAGTCCCTGACCCGGTGGTTTAAACTCATACTGGGTGCGTGTGTGTGCGTGCCCAAGATCCCAAGAGGAGAATGGAGGAGAACGAGTTGCAGCGTGGTCATCCCCCCTGGGGAGTGATTTCTCACTTTCTGTCTCTCTGTCTCTGTCTGTGTTTCTGGCAATGCATGCCCCGTATAGCAAACACCTCTCAAAACAAAAACAACAACAACAAAAAAAGATTCCTGGCAGACTGGCTCTAACCTCAATAAGGTCTTCCCTCTTCCCCAAGAAGATGCTAACCTTGGACGGCCCAATCACCTTCCTGAGGGGAATGATCCTGAGGATGATGCTTCTCAGCCTCATCAAAGCTGCCTTGGGCTGACCAGTAATGTAACAGTTAGGTGCCATGCATATGGAGCCGGATCCCATATGTCCTTCCACGGTTCAAATCCCAGCCTTGGTGGCTTGAAAACATGCCGGGCACCTAAATATATGTGTACCCAAACTCTTGACAGGATGAAGAATTGGAAGAAAAAGGGATTGTGGTGTGACCACGCTCCATTGCACCACTAGCGGAATCTCTCTCCCTGGTGAGCACATGCACCCTCGGGCAATTAAAAAATGAAAAGAAAGAAGGAGCTTCCTTGGGGGTGGGGCTGTGGCAGCTGCTGGCAGGGCAGTCTGATGACCTGTGCCTTGGGAGTGGGCAGCCAGCCCAGCAGGGCATGACCTTAACCTTCATCCCACTGGCACGGGAGCCTCTCAGGTCAGAGTCACACCCTGCTGGTCTGACCCCTGGAGATTCCTGATGACTCCAAGCATTTAAAAAAAATTCTATGACCCCACCCTTCCCACTTTAGCCCTCGGGCCCTCCCTATAGCCAAGGACCCAAGTGTGAGCAACCCCAAAGTCGGTGGTGAGCAAGATCTTCAAATGCCAACCCCAATCCTGCCCTGTAAGAAAACGCTCTGGAGGCCATCCAGTGGCATAGTGGTTAAGGCAGCCTGATCCCACATGGCCGGCCACGTAGCTTCAGTCCTCAGCCTGGTGACTTGAAAAACACACCAGACATATGTTTTTGTGTGTGTGCCCAAAATCCCAAAAAGAGGGTGAGATGAAGGAGAAGAAATTGTGGCATGACTGTGCCTCATGACGGGGTGCTTTCACACACCCCTCTCTCTTCAGTGAGTGCACATGCCCGCTGGAAAAAAAATTTTTTTTTTTAAATTTTGAACTTGAGGGAGGCTGTCCTCAGCTGTTTCAAACCTATTTCAGAACTCGGGGAAATGAAGCCTTTCTAGACCAGCTCTGGTGACAGCTCCATTTGCCCACTGACTGCTAAACAGCAAGCGACCCCTGCAGCCAGAAAGGAGAAAATGATTAAATGGGGACCTCCTTTCCAGTGGTGATCACCTTGGGAAAGTCTGGTGCTTTGTTTGCCAGCTTTGGAATCTTAAAGGGTTGTCTTAGCTTGGGACCAGAAGGTGGCATGGTGGTTAATGTGCTGGATACTCCCACATGGCTGACCACAGTTTGAGTCCTGGACCTGGTGGCTTGCTTTCTCACTTTTCTTCTCTTTGTCTCTGTGTCTCTCTCTGGTCAAATCAAAATAAAATGAATGAATGAATAAAAGTAAATTTTAAAAAAGGTTTTTAAAAAAAGGTTGTTTTAGCTTTATGCTCCCAATGTGAACAAAACAAACAATAATAATAAAACCATTTGTGAAGTCCAAATTCAAACTTTCTTGCAACCTGTAAATCCATTGTTTTGCATCCATGGTCCCTGTCAAGACAGCACGACACACATATGCCTGTGCGCACATATAGATGCACAAGGCAGATATGAATGTACTTTCAAGAACATAAAGTCATGGAGTTGGCCCCGTAGCAAAGTAGTTAGGAAGCTAGATCTCAGACGGCCACCTGCAGCTGGCCCCGGCCCCGTGATTTGAAAAACATGACGGCAGGTGGTGTGGTGGCTAAGGGTGCTGGACTCCCACATGGCCGGCTGTGATTAGAGTCCTGGACCTGGTGATCTGCTTTCTCACTTTCTCTCTCTCTCTCTCTCTTTCTGTGTCCCTCTCTGGTCAAATTAAAATAAATAAATAAAGTTACATTTTTTAAAATGCTAAAAAAAGAAAGAAAGAAAAACATGTCGGGGGGCCAGCAAGTAGCTGGCCTTATTTTTTTGCTTTCCCTCTCTGTGTCTCTCTGTGGTGAGTGTACATGCCCTATAGCAAATTAATAATAATAATAAATAAATAATTATTTTTAAAAAGAAAATAAAACACGCCAGGTACATGTGTGTGCATGCTCCACATCCTGACGGGACAGAGAAATGGAGGAGAAGGGATTGTGGCATGACCATGCCCCATCAGGGAGTTGTTCTCTGTCTCTCTCCCCGACTTTCTGGTGAGCGCACATGCCCTCTGGCAGTAATTTTTTTTTAAGAAAAGAGAATACAAAATCATGAGTTTCCTAATTCCTTCTGTGGCATTAGTCCACACTGGGTTTTCTATTAGGAGACAGTGTTGTCGCCACGTGCAGCGTCTTCCGTGTGTTTTTGGCAGTGCAGGTCTGGACCTGTGGATACTTTTGAACCCTTGGCACTACTGCCAGTCTTGGTGGCCACCCCCTATCCATACCTCTGTGCCTTTTTTCTGTCTTTGGCCAGCAGATGGCATTCTGGAAACATTCTCACCACTCGAGTTTCTGCATGGAAGCTCCCCTGCATCACTCCCTGCTGGTCTCCCTCTTTCCTTTAATCCCTTCCAATCTGCTTTCCAGAGTGTAGCTGGAGAGGCTTTGGGGGGCGGGGAGCTGGGGGGTAATGGGGGTGGTGACAAATCCGTGTGATCCTGGGTAAGTTACTAGCTCTCCGTGCTCAGTTTCTTCAACATGATATGCCATCATATTTTTGTGAGGCAGCACGAGAAGTAAGAAAAGCACAAGACCTGGCATGCAGCTGCTGCTCTCATTTTGCTGCTCCGAGCCCTGCCAAAGCTCCCCATGGGGTCCAGAACAAGGTCCAGACCCCTAGTATGAGACCCTGGGACTCCGACACCTGGTGACCGCTGCTAATGTCCAACTCCACCTTCCTCCTCCTCACTACCACCCAGATAGACCATCTGGTAGCCAGCTCACCCACCTCGGGGCCTTTGCCCATTCTGCTTCCTCTCCCACTTTGCCTCACCCCTGCCTGTCCGCCTCTGATTAGCTCCTCCATGTCCATCAGGATCAGCCATGTACCCTCCATGAGGAGACTCCCCTGACCCCAGGCCCCAATCCACAGCCCCTCCATTGGGCTCACTTATTTCATTGTCCTCGTACCCACCCGAAGCGGCCAGCTCCTTGGCGGTCACTTGTCTTGTTTTCTGCCTGGCACAAGGTAGGATGAATGAGAGCCAGACAGTGAGGCTGTCACGTGGGCCGACTGTCACTAGAGGGCCATGAGCCCTGTCTGTCACCTTCTGTAGCTCACGTAGCACCTTGCCTGCGCCACTCTGACAGTGCTGGGAAAGGGGGTTCCTGGCCTAGGAAACAAAGAGTGAAAGGGTGATTTGCGAGGCCAGCCTCGCCAT
Source organism: Tupaia tana (assembly GCA_026018925.1). Lineage (NCBI taxonomy): Eukaryota > Metazoa > Chordata > Mammalia > Scandentia > Tupaiidae > Tupaia > Tupaia tana. The sequence goes on along the minus strand of JAKSZU010000014.1, from coordinate 28,967,635 downwards.
TTGCATATGAGGCACAGAGCACATAAGGTAAGATCACAGTCCATGAGTCTTCTCTGTGCCAGGCCTGTGCCAAGCCCTTTATATGTGTGTATCATCTCATTGAATCCTTCCATAAACTCCTGAGATGGTGACAGTCACACTCTATCTTTTTTTTAAGATTTTTGTCATAAGGTGCGTGTGCTCGCTTGGAAAGACTGTGGAATATGGAGTGAAAGAAAATACATCCTCAGGGAGGATGGCCACACTGCAATCCCTCTTCCTCCATTCTTCTCTCAGAATTTTGGGCATGCCATGTGGGATCTAGTACCTCAACCACTATGTCACTTGCTGGCTCCTCTGTTGTTGTTTTTTCTTTTTAAATAAGGTTTTGCCATAGTTCACATGAGCTTGCAGAGAGAGAGAATAAAAGGGAAAGTAAGAAATTACTCCCCTAGAGAGGATGGCCATGCTGCAATCCCTTCTCCTCCATTCTCCTGGGATTTGGGGCATGCACACACACACCTGGCATGATTTTCAAGCTGCCAGGTCCAAGTCTTGAACCATGGTCAGCCATGTGGGAGTCCAGTGCCATAACCAACATGACACCTGCTGTCATCACCACCCCCCCTTTCTTAAGTGTATCTATTTCATGAGAGAAAGAAAGAGAGGCTTCTCCAATGGGGTTCTAAACTCAGTCTGCCCCAGCCAGGCAATGAGCACATATGTGCCTGGTCCACTCAGAGAGGCCTCTAGGAATGAACTCAGAACACTCCCATGGGGGGTCAGCCTCACAGAACACCACATTTTGAGACTATGCCACCATCTGGCCCTGTCAGTCACACTCTTAGAGAAGGAAACGAGGCTGAGAGAGGTTAAGCCACCTGTGCAATGCTTCAGAGCTTGTGATTGGCCTGGTTGCCACCAAGGCCATGCTCTAGGAAAGAGTCCCATGCACTCCATGCGCTAGGGCCCCTTGCCGTGATCTAATGGGTTTCAGTGAGTTAGAGGGAAAACCTGTGGAATACGGAGTGAAAGAAAAGAAAAGGCAGGAGGGAAAGGAGGAAGTATGGGTGGCTGTCCCTCAGTCATCCCAGTCCTGAGAGTGACAGTCCTCCATGCCAACAAGCCCTGGCTGGAGTCAACTGGGTTCAAACAAGGCCTCTCTGGCCTCCAGAACTCAGCAGCAAACACCCATCTAGGGAAATGTGGGTCCTTAATTCCCACATCTCCTTGAATGCTCTACAAACCTTAGGAGCAGCCGTGAGGTGGGGGTGTGAGCCTGGGAGAATGGTGGGGGGGGAATCGGGGAGGGAAAGAGAAGCTATAAGGCCACCTCAAGTCCACCCACGTAGCTGCCCACTCCCCTCCTTCAGGGTCTGACCTCTGCGAGTAGGCAGATGGGAGAGAGGGCACACCTTAAAATGCCTAGGGGTGGCAGGGGCAGCAAGGGTGCTGTTGTTCACGGGACTCCGTCATAAACAGAAGTGGGGGGAGAAGAATTGGAGGAAGCGGGGCGAAGACATAGATGAAAGGGAGAGGAAGGTGTGGGAGAGGGAAACATAGTTTCCAAGACAGAGGAGCGGAGGCTGGGGGTTCCCCATACAGCCACTCAGGCGGGACCAGATGGCACGGGACAATGGTCCTGGAGGCTGGGTCACAGGGGGGCCGGGAGGGGAGTCCCACAGTCAGGTCAGACAGGCTCTTAGGGCTTCCAGAACCAAGGCCATGGTCACCCTCACAGGTCAGCATGGGCAGGGACTGTCGAGGACAATGCCAAAGCCAGGAGCAACCACCAGTTGGGACAGTGGTGCGGAGCACAACAGCGACTGCTGACGATCACATCACTGCGGAGACTGGGGCCAGCCCCAGGCTGAGGCCCCTTGTGCCTCAGTTTTTAATCCTCACAGCTTCCTGCTCACAGGGCTACTATTCTTATTCGCATGCCCATTCTGAAGAGGAGGAAATGGGAGCCCAGGGAGGTTGAGTAACTTGGTCCAGATGACCCAGCTGGTAAGTGGCAGAGTCAACATTTGAAGCCAGGCAGTTTAGCTCAGAGGGCTGCTCTGTGAATCACAACTGCTTTCCACTGAGACAAAAACGGGTGATCAGGGCAGAGTCCAGGATGAAAGGCCAGGGCTGGGGCAGTCCCATGGCCTGGTGATTGAGGGAGCTGGAGCCCATGTAGCCAGTGGATCCTGACCCTGGAGGCTTGAGAAACATGCCAGGCACATATGCATGCATACCCCAAATTCCAACAGGATGGAGAATAGAAGAGAAGGGATCGCGGGTGACCACACTCCACTGAGACTGCTTTCTCTCTCTCCCTCACTCTCTAGTGAGCATATACACCCTTGGCAAATTTGAAAAAAGAGAGAGTGAAAGAAGGGAAGGGAGGAAGAACCAAAAGAAGGAAGAAAGGAAGGAGGAAAGAAAGAAAAAGAAAGAGGAAGAAAAAAAAAAGGAGAAAGAAGAGAGACAGGGAGGGAGAGAGGGAGAAAAGAAGGAAGGAAGGAAGATTAGGAAGGAGGAAAGAAAGAAAAGAGGGAGGCTGGCTAGGGTGGATGGTGGTGCTGCAGTAAAATGGGATGCTCTATCCATGTGGGAAGGTTCCAGATTTGCATCTAGAGATCTCTCTGAGTACGCCAGGCAAACATTTCCCCTGCTCCAGGGCTGGCTGAGGTCGGGGTGGATCGCAGTACGCAGACCTCGTTCGGGGCTCCATAGTGCAGTGGTTAAGTACAGTGCTTCAGGAGTCGGGTCTGACCTGGCTGACTGACCATTTGAATCGTGGCCTTGGAGACTTGAAAAGCACCTTGGGTGTGCATGCATACGTGCCCAAAATCCTGATGGAGAGAAGTAGAGGAAAAAGGATTGTGGTATGAACACGCCCCTTTGGGAAGGTTCTCTCTCTCTCTCTCTCTCTCTCTCTCTCTCTCTCTTCCTCACTGGCAGGTGCACACATCTTCTGGCAATTAAAGAAAAAAGAAGAAGCATATTGGGAGTGATGGCTCTGTCTTTCTCTCTCTCTTGCTTGCTCTTGGAAGCAATAAATAAACTTTAAAAGGGGGAGGGGCTAGCCCTGTAGCCTAGTGGTTAAGGGAGCTAGATCCCACATGGCTGACCATGGTTCAAATCCTGCTGCTGGGTGCATATGTGTGTGTCTCAAATCCTATCAGGATGGAGAAATGGAGGAGAAAGGATCACTGCATGACCACACCCCACTGTGTGTGTGTGTGTGTGTGTGTGTGTGTGTATACACACTTTCTCCTCCTTCCTCTCTCTGTCTCTGTTTCTTTGCCTCTCTCTGCACAGTGCGCATGGCTTTTGGCCAAAAAAAAAAAAAAAAAAAAAAAAAAAAAAAGTGTGGGAAAAAACAGAAGTGGGGAGACTAGCAGATGGCATAATGGTTATGTTGTCAAACTCCCACGTAGTCGTCAACTGTGGTTCCAGTCCCAGGCCCGGTGGCTTAAATCTCACCCTGGGAGCGTGTGCGTGAGTGCCCAAAATCCTGAGAGGAGACTGGAGGAGAAGGGACTGTGGCATGGCCATGCCCCCTGAGGGGTGATTTCTCACTTTCTATCTCTCTGCCTCTCTCTTTCTCTCTGGAGAGTGTATGTGCCTTATAGCAAAAACCTCTTAACAAACAAACAAACAAACAAAATGAATGAGGAAAGGAATGATGGGGGGAAATGAGGAAAGGAAGAGAGACAGGGAGCGTGACTTGCCCAGGAGGGGCAGTGGTTCAAGTACAGGCAGGCAAAGACTCAAGTCGACAGGGACTCCCTTTCCCTCGGCAGCCGCCTGCTGCGTGGACAGCACCTTCCCATCCGGCCTCATCCTCCTCAGCGGCAGGCCACTCTGCTTCACAGGAAACGCTCTTTCTCTAGTTGGCATTGAAACTCACAGCCCTCCCTTTTCCTGTAGGTGGGGTTTCCATAGGAAAAAGCTGCTTCTCTGTTTCCTCAGCCTAGCAACTGTTTGGAAGCCAGATCCCCACATCCTGCTCCACTGGGTCAAGTCCCTCTTGGACCGGCTCTTGTCCATCATTTGCCGAAGTGGACCAACTGGTGCTCCAGTGGGGGATGTACCCCAGGAATTTAACTTCGTCGGTGCTCAGACTTCTAAGATCACTTCCGATGAAGATGGCCTTGCCCGGGAATCCTGCTTGTTCCATCATCATCTAATTATGGGACGAGGTTGCGCCAGCAGGTCTGGAGGCAGGAGAACGGGGCTAATCAAGCCATCCAGGAAGCGCTGGAGGACTTGTCCAGCCTTAAAGGACTCTAGCGATTTCTGCATCTAGCCCATGCTGATGGTAAGCATGATGCAACTTCTGAAACTTCTGCTGGGGCTTTGGGGACCAAGCAGCTACTTATTCCTTTCAGGGGGTTGTCAGGGGGTGGCCACTCTCATGGTGAAATACCAAGTGTCAGAGGAAGTGCCATCTGGCACGGTGATAGGGAAGCTGTCCGGGGAACTGGGCTGGGAGGAGGAGCATGGGCAAGCAGGGGCCGCCTTCCAGATCTTGCAGCTGTTCCAGGCGCTCCCCATTCAGGTGAACCCTGAGGATGGCTTGCTCAGCACTGGGGGGCGGCTGGATCGAGAGCAGCTCTGCAAGCACCAGGATCCCTGCCTGGTTTCCTTTGACGTGCTTGTCACAGGGGGTTTGGCTCTGATTCATGTGGAGATCCAGGTGCTGGACATCAATGACCACCAGCCAGAGTTTCCCAAAGGTGAGCAGGAGCTGGAAATCTCTGAGAGTGCCTCTCTGCACACTAGGATTCCCCTAGACAGAGCTCGCGATCCCGACACCGGCCCTAACACCCTGCACTCCTACACCCTGTCTCCCAGCGAGCACTTTGCCCTGGATGTCATCGTGGGGCCTGATGAGACCAAACATGCAGAACTCGTGGTGGTGAAGGAGCTAGACCGGGAAATCCAGTCTTTTTTTGATCTGGTGTTAACCGCCTATGACAATGGGAATCCCCCCAAGTCAGGCACTAGCTTAGTCAAGGTGAATGTTCTAGACTCCAATGATAACAGCCCCACATTTGCTGAGAGTTTGCTGGCAGTAGAAATCCAAGAAGACACTGCTCCTGGTACTCTGCTCATAAACTTGACTGCCACAGACCCTGACCAAGGCCCCAATGGGGAGGTGGAATTCTTTCTCAGTGAACACATGCCCCAAGAGGTGCTAGATACCTTCAGTATTGATGCCAAGACAGGCCAGGTCATTCTGCTTCGACCCCTAGACTATGAGAAGAATTCCGCCTATGAGGTAGATGTCCAAGCAAGGGATCGGGGTCCCAATTCTATCCCAGCCCATTGCAAAGTTCTCGTCAAGGTTCTGGACATCAATGACAATGCCCCAAGGATCCACATCACATGGGTTTCCCAGCCGTCACAAGTGTCAGAAGCTCTTCCCAAGGACAGTTTTGTTGCTCTTATCATGACAGAGGACTTGGACTCAGGAAACAATGGTCTGGTTCACTGTTGGCTGAACCAAGAGCAAAACCACTTCAGGCTGAAAAGGAATAATGGCAACACATACATGCTACTAACCAATGCCACACTGGACAGAGAGCGGTGGCCCAAATACACCTTCACTCTGTTAGCCCGAGACCAAGGGCCCCAGCCGTTATCAGCCAAGAAACAGTTCAGCATTCAGATCAGTGATGCCAATGACAATGCCCCTGTGTTTGAGAAGAGCAGGTATGAGGTCTCCACTCGAGAAAACAACCTCCCTTCTCTTCCCCTCATTACCGTCAAGGCCCATGATGCAGACTTGGACATGAACGGAAAGGTCTCATACCGTATCCAGCACTCCCCCGTTTCTCACCTGGTAGCTATTGACTCAGACACTGGAGAGGTCTCTGCTCAGAGATCACTGGACTATGAAGAGATGCCCAGCTTTGAGTTCCAGGTGATTGCGGAGGACTGGGGGCAGCCCCGGCTCTCATCCAGCATCTCTGTGCGGGTCAGCCTTCTGGATGCCAACGATAATGCCCCAGAGGTGATCCAGCCTGTGCTCAGTGATGGAAGAGCTAGCCTCTCAGTGCTTGTAAATGCCTCCACAGGCCACCTGCTGGTGCCCATTGAGACTCCCAATGGCTTGGGTCCAGCAGGCACTGACACACCAGCACTGGCCACCCACAGCTCCCGGCCATTCCTTTTGGTGACCATTGTGGCAAGAGATGCAGACTCAGGAGCAAATGGAGAGCTCTTCTACAGCATCCGGAGGGGGAATGAAGCCCGTCTCTTCATCCTCAGCCCCCACCTGGGGCAGCTGTCCATCAACATCACCAATGCCAGCAGCCTCATTGGGAGCGAGTGGGAGCTGGAGATAGTGGTAGAGGACCGGGGCAGTCCCCCCTTACAGACGCGAGCCTTGTTGAGGGTCAAGTTTGTCACCAGCGTGGACCACCTCCGGGAGTCGGCCCGTGAGCCTGGGGCCCTGAGCACACCGATGCTGACGGTGATTTGCCTGGCTGTCCTGCTGGCTGTCTTTGGGTTGATCTTGGCTCTGTTCATGTCCATCTGCCGGACAGAGAAGAAGGACAACAGGGCCTACAACTGTAGGGAGGCCGAGTCCACCTATCACCACCAGCCCAAGCGGCCCCAGAAACACATTCAGAAGACAGACATTCACCTTGTACCTGTGCTCAGGGGACAGGCAGATGAGCCTGGTGATGCTGCTCAGCCCCACAAGGACTCCGGCAAGGAAGCACTGCTGGACCCAGGCTGGGACCCCTGCCTTCAGGCCCCCTATCACCTCACACCGACCCTGTACAGGACCCTGCGTAACCAAGGCAACCATAGAGAGCTGGCAGAGAGCCGGGAGGTGCTGCAGGAAACAGTCAACCTCCTTTTCAATCACCCGCGGCAGAGAAACGCCTCCCGGGAGAACCTGAACCTCCCAGAGCCCCAGCCGGCCATAGGCCAGCCATGCTCGAGGGTCCTGAAGGTTGCTGGCAGCCCCATAGGGAGGTTGGCGGGAGACCAGGGCAGCAAAGAGGCCTCAGTGAGCCCCCCGGCCTCCTCTGCAACCCTGCGGCGGCAGCGGAATCTCAATGGCAAAGTGTCACCTGAGAAAGAACTAGGACCCCGACAGATCCTGCGGAGCCTGGTCCGGCTGTCTGTGGCTGCCTTTGCGGAGCGGAACCCTGTGGAGGAGCTCACTGTGGATTCTCCTCCTGTTCAGGTACCTCTGGCATGGGCTGCTCTTTTTCCTTGGTTCCTTAGAACCACCAGCAGGAGTTTCAGACACTCCTGTCCCCGCATTCACGTCTTAGGCTGACAACTTTATGGTGCCCTGGATAGCGTGGTTCAGGGCACCGCTGTGGGGCCAACAGAACTTAGCTGTGGGATTCTGGGCAAATTACTGTCTCTGAGCCTTAGTTTCCTCATCTGTAAAGTGGGAATCACAGCATCTCTCTCTCATAGAGTTGTCCTAAGGATTTGATCAGTTCATTTCTATAAAGCATTTCTGGTGGCTGGGACAGGAAGACACACAGCGAAGATAGTGACTAGGAGTACTATTTTAGAGCCAGTTGGTGATGTGATGGTTAAGGAGGCTGGATCTCACATGACTGACGGTGCAGTCTGAGTCCTGCCACCAGAGACTTGGCTTGAAAAAGCATATTCAGGGGCCAGCAGGTGGCATTGTGTTCAAGGTGCTGGATTCCCACATTGCCAGCCGTGGTTTAAGTCCCAGATCTGGCAACTTGTTTTCTCATTTTCTCTCTCTCTCTCTGGTGAGCACACATGCCCCATAGCAAATTAAAAAATAATAATAATGATAAATAAAATTAAATCGTTTTTTAAAAAAGCATATGTGTGCATGCATGCCCAGAATCCCAAAAGGAGAAATGGAGGAAAAGGGATTGTGGCATGGCCATTCCTACAGGGAATGATTTCTCTCTCTCTTCCTTTCTCTGTCTCCAGCGAGAGCATGTGCCCTCTGACAAATTAAAAATTTTTTTAAAAGTTAAAAAAAATGGTTCAGCTTTGGAGCAAAGTTGCCTGGGTTCAAATCCTGACTCTACCTCTTCCTAGCTATCCACAACAGGGAAGTTACTCAACTTCTCTGTTGAAGAGGTCAAGCACCTGTCTCCTAAGTTTGTTCCAAGATAAAATGAGTTGATGGACTGGAGCATAATGACTGGCATGTAGTCAGCACTCGGGGAATGATCGGTATTATTTATTTATTTTTTTGGAGAGGTTTTTTTTTCCTATAGGGCGTGTGCACTCGCCAGACAGACAGAGAGAGACAGAGATAGAAAGCGAGAAATCACCCCCCAGGGGGGATGGTCACGCCACAATCCCTTCTCCTCCATTCTCCTCTCGGGATCTTGGGCACGCATGCACACGCACCCGGCGTGAGTTTAAGCCACCAGGTCCGGGACCCGAACCGTGGTCGACTACGTGGGAGTCCAGCAACATAGCCATTACGCTAACTGCTGGTCCCGATCGGTATTATTTTTGCAAAACACTTCTTCTCCAGTTTCCACCTGCCCTCATCTCATCTGAGCAACCTCCTTTTTTTTTTTTTTCTTAAGAGAGAGATTTGCTATAAAGCACATATACTTGCCGGAGAGACAGAGATACAGAAAGCAAGAAATCACCCCTCAGGGGAATGGCCATGCTGCAATCCCTTCTCCTCCATTTTTCTCTCATGATTTTGGGCATGTAAGCACATGTGCCCAGTATGAGTTTTAAGCCACTGGTGCCAGGACTTGAACTGCGGTCAACTATGTGGGACTCCAGTGACATAACCATTATGCAATCTGCTGGTCCTGCAACCTCCATGTGATTCCCATGAAGCAAGCCAATTTGGGCGTCATTGCCCCCAGGCTCAAGGACAATATTTGACTTGACTGAGGCCCCATGTTTACCAGCTGGTACTGTAGGGTAGAGCAGTGGAAAGAACCTTAGAACTTTAGAGTTAGCCAGATCCAGGTTCAAATTTCAACACAGACACTTAGGAGCTGGACTTACTTGGGTAAGTTCTTTAACATCTTAGCCTTGTTTTCTTCATCTGTAAAATGGGAACAATGGCTCCATGCTTACCCTGTGAAGATTTAATGGGATGATGAATGACAAAGTATCTAGTATACCAGCTGCCTCCAGCCCTCAAAGCTTGAGAAACACATTCTGAAGGTGGGCATCACCTCATACCTGTATTAGACACAGAATCTTTTTCAGGTGTGGTGGCTGATCACACACCCACACTGCTCCTTTAAACTCTAAACAGTTTTCACTGTGCCAGCCAGGCTGCTCTCCCAAGACACACTTCTGTTTGGCCAGACCATCAGCTCAGTTTTCCTGTAGAGCAAGCACGCATCTTCCTTGCTTCACACACACACACACACACAACATACACACACACATACACACGCACAGCAAGCCACGTGAAGATGATCCAGCTGTCCTCCTAGGAATCTTGCCCTGGATCCATGCAGACCCAGATGTTGCCTAGAGCCCTCTCCCAATTCATCTTCCTATTCATTCATTCCTTGAATGTTTTTCTTGTTTATTTGTTAATGGGTGTGTGTCCACACTCCAGAGAAACAGAGAGAGAGAGGGAGAGAAGAAAGCACCCTCTCTGGAGAACAGTCACTTCACAATCTCCTCTTCATCTCTCCTACCTTTTGGGATTTGGGGCATACATGCTCATGCATCCAATGTGCTGCTCAAGCCACGGGGTGCAGGACCCACCCTGTGTGTTTGGCCATGTGGGATCCAACTGCCTAACCACCAAGCCATAGAACCTGCCTATCATCAAATGCTTTTTGTATAAACTCTTTGTGCCAAACACTGTGCTGACTGCTGGTGAACAGGACAGTGGAAAGCAGAGTCAGATAGGAGTTCAAATTCCAGCCCCGCTGTGTAGCCTGCATGAGCTTCAGGTTTTATCTCTGTAAATGGGTGTAATGATGTGTCTCTCCTTGGATTATCATAAAGATTAAGTGGGATTATACACCACTGGACAGTTACTAAGGGTTTATCATGGGCTCTAGTAGTAAGTGATTTATATACATTGGCTCATTTTAAAAAAAAATAATTATTTTACTTAACTTTATTGATTTATTTTTTAATTTGACCAGAGAGGGACAGAGTGAGAGAGAGAGAGCAAGTGAAAAGCAAGCTGCCAGGTCTAGGACTCGAATCGTGGTCGGCCATGTGGGAGTCAAGCGCCCTTAACCACAATGCCCCCTGCCCGGCCCTCCACTGGCTCATTTTAACTTCATTTATTTTATTTATTATTTTTTAAAGGATTAATGAATTATGATTATTATGTTTTAGTTTGTTATAGGGCACCAGAGAGAGGCAGAGAGAGAGTGAAAGAGAGAGAAAGTGAGAAAACAAGCCACTGGATCCAGGACTTGAAACGCAGTTGACTATGTGGGAGTCCAGCACCTTAACTACCACGTCACCTGCTGGTCCCATTTAAACCTCATATAAACCCACGTGATCTGGATCCCCTTATTATTTGCTTTTTTACTGCTGAGAAAACAAGCTCAGAATGCTGAAGTAAGTCCTCAAGGGCCCACAGGTGGCAAATGGAGCAGCGGCAGAGTGAGGATTTGGGTCTGAGTCTGACTGACCCCAGGGTCGGGGCTCTAGATGTGAAGTGGCCCAGGATGACAGCACTCAGCGCAGGACTTGGCATGTGGGGTGTGTCCCTGAAATGTCAGTTGTCACTCCAACGAAAGGTGGCAAGTACCTCAGGAGGGTTGGTTCTAGGCTGGGAGATGGGCTCTACCCATGGCAGGCAAAGTGGCCCTCCCAAGTCACAGTGAAACCCCAGTCTTGGCCACCTCCTTTCCCATCTAGTGCATCTGGACAACACTGCGAAGAAGTCCGGATGGGTATTTCCAGGCCTACTTTAGAGAAGAGAAAACTGAGGTCTGAGCAGGTCTAGAAACCTGCCTGACCCAGCAGCAAGCGAGAAATGACCTTGAACTAGAATCCATTCAAGGACCTGGTCTGTGACTTCTCCCTCCACAGCCTTATAGAGTCTCACCCCGACTTCCCACCCACCTTTGACCCCATTCTCCAGCCTTTCTCAACTTGACTACCTCTTCTGGCTTTCAACTTAGGATGTTTTTGCCTGAAACCCCCTTCACCTTCACCCAGACCCTACTTTTTTTACTTGCTGAATTCCTGTAGAGTGTTGGATCTTGCCAGAGGTGGCTGGTATGTAGGATGAATTCAATAAATATTTGCTAAGGGTCAGCCCCATAGCGTAGTGTTTAAAGGAGCCAGATCCTACATGGTCAATCATGGTATGAATACTGAGTTTGGCAGTATTCATGCTGGGCACATGTGCATGTATGCCCAGTATCCCTAAGGGATGGACAATGGAGAAGAGATTATGGCATGACCATGCCCCATTGGGGGGTGCTTTCTCTCTCTCTCCCTTTTTCTGTCTCTCTCCAATTAAAAAACAAGTCTATTGAAAGAAATGAATAAACCTTTCCTAGTACCATCCTCTCTACTTTCTCTCTGCTCCAAACTGCTCACAGACCCCCATTCTTTCCTGCCACCCCGAGGCAACCCCCTGTCATCAGCACTCTTCCCTGTCTCCATGACAGACTGTGAGCTCCTTGAGGACAGTGACTGGATCTTCTCATTCTTGCTCCAATAGCAAGCACCATGCCTGGCACAAACAAGCACTTACTCAGTACTTTTTAAATGAATGAAAGGATGAATACATGAATGACTAAATGATACCATTTCGCCTCACTCTGACAGAGACTTATCTCTGCCTCACAAAAATCGGCTGAGTGTTTGAATACTGCTAAAAGGAGAAAATGACTCTCTGAGCTAATCCTTATCAAAGTAATGATACATTTATGGTCAGGAAATGCCTTCCTCACCACATCCCACAGAGTCCACTAGGAGTGAGCCACTTGGGGGGATGAGCACGAGGGGATGGGTTTGGAGGGTCTCCACGTGCTCCCTGTGACACCCAGGTCCTGGAGTGACATGGCCAAGCAGGGCTCCGTTTCCTCTGCCCCTCTCTACCCTATCCGAGGTCCCTGTCTTGTCCCCCAGCACCATCCCCCATCTGATCACACAAACATCTGAAGCCAGAGGAAAGACTATAAAAAGAAAGCACCGGCATTGAGGGAAACATCCGGCGAGGAAGTGTGCTGGGTCGGAATTGTGTGGAGTCAACAGATTTTTCCTGTCTTGTAGCAAATCTCCCAGCTGCTGTCCTTGCTGCATCAGGGCCAATTCCAGCCCAAACCAAACCACCGGGGAAATAAGTACTTGGCCAAGCCGGGCAGCAGTGGCAGGTAAGCAGCACGTAGCCCCAACTGGCCCGCCCCTCGCCCTGCAGCCTCTGTGAGGGGAGGACGGGTGAGCACAATCGGGACTCCAGTCCCCCGGGAAAGAGCAGCAGGCAGCATCCATTCCCCAACCCCAGGAGGCTTGGTCTTGGGGCAACTGTATGTATAGTATTTATAGGACCCAGAGTCACTAAGGAAGTGACTTCATCCCTGAGGCTCTGTCTGCCCCCTGGTTACAGAGGGGCTGTACCTTGGCTTTAAATCTGCAGTTTTTGCCTTTCTTTCTCAACCCATCAATAAAAATGTGAAGGCTTCCTACTAAGGACTGGAATGCGTGGGTGTGTCCCCTTGGGCTGTCCTAGAATCTAAGAGACCACATGAGGACATCTAATCTAATTCATTGCTATGGATGGAGAAACTGAGAAACTAAGTAATTTGACTCAGCTCAGCCCTGTAAACTTGAGTCAGATAATCTCTCAGGACCTCAGTTTCCCCATCTGTAAAATGGAGATTATAACATTTCCTCTGTAGTGACTGGGGTAAGGAGTTCATAATCAAATAAATGTATTCTAAGTGGATAGCCTGTTCCTGGCACAAAATAGATGTACAAGAGATGCTAAGTCCTGGGATTAGCAGATGGTGTAATGGTTACATTGGACTCCCACATAGTCAACTGTGGTTCAAACCCCGGATCCAGCGGCTTAAAATTCACGCCGAGTGTGTTTACGTGTGTGCCCAAGGTCCCAAGAGGAGAATGGAGTAGAAAGGATTGAGGCATGATCATCCAGCCTGGGGCAGATTTCTCACTTTCTGTCTCTCTGGTGAGTGCACACACGCTATAGCAAAAATTGCTCAAAAAAAAAAAAAAAAAGAAAAGAAAAGAGGGACCGGCAGTTAGTGTAATGGCTATGTCGCTGGACTCCCACGTAGTCGACCGTGGTTCGAGTCCCGGACCCGGTGGCTTAAACTCACGCCGGGCGCGTGTGCGTGCGTGCCCAAGATCCCGAGAGGAGAATGGAGGAGAAGGGATTGCGGCGTGGCCATCCCCCCGGGGGGTGATTTCTCGCTTTCTATCTCTCTGTCTCTCTCTGTCTGTCTGGTGAGCGCACGCGCCCTATAGCAGAAACCTCTCCAAAAAAAAAAAAAGAAAAGAGATGCTAAGTCCTTTCCCCTTAAAGTGACTTTGCTCAAGATCACATAGCAAGTGAGTGACAATGCTGGGTCAGCCCTCAGGCTTCCTGGCTCCTGGATCAGTGCTCTTGCCCTGACAACTTGGATGTTGTGTTTTGCTCGGGTGCTGAGGGGCAGCATAGAGCAGGCTGGTTCAGGCCCAGAGTCACAGCAGCCTGCACTGGAATTCTTGCTTTACCATTCACTCCACAGGGCCTCGGGGCAAGCTGGATCTTCACAGGTCTTGGTTTTCTTATTTGTAAAATGGGGATCATAACAAGAGAACCCCTTCCAGCTGTGAAATGTTTGAATGAGACGTGTATGTACCTTGCATAGGATGAGGCCTGACTCAGAGTCAGTGCTCAACAAATATTAGTTGGTGTTATTACCCACAACATTGCCACCTCCCTGCTGATCTCTTCATAGCAGTGGAACTGGCCACAGGAGAGAAAGAAAGAAAGAAAGAAAGAAAGAAAGAAAGAAAGAAAGAAAGAAAGAAAGAAAGAAAGAAAGCAAGCAGAAAGGACTCCTAGGCCTCCAAGTCCCTTTGGAAGTCTGCTGAGATGAGGATTGGGTCTGTGGAAGGGAAGGTTTATGAGACAGAGGAGTCAGGTGGAGACAGCAGGATTTGAGCAGCTTTAGGCCTTGCATCAGCCACACTCTTCATGGACCCTCTCTCAGGTCTAGGATTTGGTCTTAACTAGGGAGGAAGGAGCATTCAGACACTCCACGAAGTATTTATTAAGCAAATATTTATTAATATGTGCAAGACCCTGTTTGGAACACTGGTGAGAGCAGAAATGAGGTAGACAAAAATCTGCCTCGCTGGACCTCAGGCTCGGTGGATGTGTGGATGAACGCACAGGCTCACCCTGACTTTACTAAGCTTCTCCTTTGTGCCAGGCAATGCGAAAGCACGGGTGGAACCATGGTGAGTGACTAGATCAATTGATTCACTTTCACTTCTGTTTGCTGAGTGCTTACAATGTGCCAGGCACCATGCTAAGCCCTTTACCTACAATGGTTCATTTTTTTTTAAGAGACATTTTTGCTATAGGGTGCATGCACTCACCAGAGAGACAGAAAGCAAGAAATTACCCCCTTGGAGGAGATGGCCATGCCGTAATACCTTCTCCTCCATTTTCCTCTCAGGATTTTGGGCTCACATGCACACACGCCCAGCATGAGTTTTAAGCTGCCGGGTCCAGGACATGAACCGCGGTCGACTATGTGGGAGTACAGCAACATAACCATTATGCCATCTTTTGGTCCCTACAACATCTCTCTCTTTTTTTTTTTTTTTGGAGAGGTTTTGCTATAGGGCATGGGCACTCGCCAGGAAAGACAGAGAGAGACAGAGAGACAGAAAGTGAGAAATCACCCCCAGGGGGGATGGCCACGCCGCAATCCCTTCTCCTCCATTATCCTCTCAGGATTTTGGGCACACATGCACATGTGCCTGGCATGAGTTTTAAGCTGCCGGGTCCAGGACATGAACCGCGGTCTACTATATGGGAGTCTAGCAACAAAACCATTACGCCATCTGCTGGTCCCTACAACATCTCATTTTAACCTCACAACACTCCTTGAGGTTAGTGTTACTCATGACTTCCATTTTATAGGCAAGGAAGCAGAGTAAGCAGGAGGGCTGAGAGCATGTAACCCAGAGTAGTCTGACTATAAAAGCCGAGCCGCATGTCCAGTTCCTTAAATCAGGAGTCTCTAACCTCTGGGCCACACACTGGTACTAGTCCATGGCCTGTTAGGAACTGGGCCATACAATAGGAGGTGAGCAGTGGGTGGGTGAGTGAAGCTTCATCTGTATTTACAGCCACTCCCCATTGTTGGCATTATGGACTGAAAACCACCTCCTGTCACATCAGCAGCAGCACTAGATTTTCCACAGGAGCACAAACCTTTGTGAACTGCACATTCGAGGGATCTAGGCTATACACTCCTGATGAGAATCTAATGATGATAATCTGGAGTGGAGCTGAGGCAGTGATGCTAGTGCTGGGGAGTGGCTGCAAATACTGCATTACGTTGAGTGGTATTATTATTTCATTATATTTATAATGGTAATAATGGGAATAAAGTGCACAAATAAATACAATGCACTTGAATCATCCTGAAACCACCCCCCTACACACTGTGTCTATTGAAAAATTGTCTTCCATAAAACCAGCCCCTGGTGCCAAAAAGGTTGAGGGCCACTGCCTTACATACATGAATGAACCCTGGTGTAAATGGATGAATGTTCAGGAGATGAATGAATGCATCTGTGTGGGAATTTCCTCATTCCTAGACGGGTTGCTTTCTTTGCAGGAATGCAATCCCAGACACAGATGGCGCTGGTGCCAGGGCTGGTGGCCAGGCAGTACCGGAACAGGAGGAAGGGCCTTTGGACCCTGAAGAGGACCTCTCTGTGAAGCAGCTGTTAGAAGAAGAGCTGTCGAGCCTCCTGGATCCTCATACAGGTAAGAATGGCCCATGGAGACCCCAACCCTGCTTTGGCATCCTGACCTCATGTGCCCAGGCTTTAGTTTTATTCCAATCCACTGCAGGGGCATCAGCAACATTTTGGTTTCCCTGGAGCCTCATAAAGTATTAGTGTGTTTAAAGACCAGATTCTACTTTTTTGTTTGTCTTATAGGTTTTTCCCATAGGACACAGGCACTCTCTAGAGAGAGACAGACAAAGGGAAAGTGGGAAAACATCCCCCAGGAGGGATGGTCATGTTGCAATCCCTTCTCCGTTCTCCTCTCAGGATTTTGAGCACGCATGCACACATGCCCAGCAAGTTTTCAACAGGGTCCAGGACTTGAACCATGGTTAGCCACGTGGGAATCTAGGGCTTTAACCACCATGCAACCTACTGGCCCCTACCATTAATTTTAAAAATTGTTATAAGAATAGTGAGCCATTACTGAACTCTCTGTGTGCGCCAGGCGCCGAGGAAGCACCTTATATACATTACCTTGTTAAAGCTTCCACAAAACCCTCCGAGGTAGATATTATTAGCTCTAATTTACAGATGCACAAACTGAGGCTCAGGTATGGTAGCCTGTTCGGAGTCATCTATTATAGCTAGCAGTGACTGAAGGGCAGCCCAAACCAGGCCAGCCTGTCCTCAGGAGACTTCTCCGTAACTCCTAAACCACTCATTTGCATCGTTTTGGTGTGTTTAAATATCATTTCACTCTGGGAAGGCGAGTCAACTCTTTCATGTGCTAACACTTCTAACTGAAACAAAGACTTACTTGTAGAGGAACAGTTTTGACAACAAACACATAATGTGAACTTTAATTCAGAAATTGCTGGCTGCCCCCCACCCCTGCTGTGAACATTTGTTAGCCCCACTTAGGTAACCCACCACTCTCTGCCCAGCCCTACTGTGGTTTTCTGTCATAGTAATCTATGTAGTTCTCATGTGCTCCATCTCGCTCCATGCTGAAGGTGTGGCAGGCACTTCTCTTTCCCTGGTTAAAAAAAATACAGCTGGTGTTCCAGCGCCATGGCTTCATGGTCAAGGGATTCGGATCCCACATGGCCGACTGCATAGTTAGAGCCCCAGACCAGTGGCAAGAAAAACACGCTAGAGGGGCCAGCAGGTGGTGTTGTGGTTAAGGTGATGGATTTCCACATGGTTGACAGTGGTTCGAGTCCCAGATCTGGTGGCTTGCTTTCTCACTTACCCTTGCTCTCTCTCTGTCTCTCTATGGTCAAATTAAAAAATAATAATAAATAAAATTAAATAGATAATTCTTTTTAAATTCAGAATTATTTACTTAATTGTATTTGTTATTATTATTTAAATTTTCTATAGGGCACATGCACTCATCAGAGAGAGAGTGAGAGACAGAAGGAAAGTGAGAGAGCAAGCTGCCAGGTCTAGAACTCAAACCCCAGTAGGCCAAGTGGGAGTACAACACCTTAACTGCAACACCACCTGCTGGCTCTTAAGTAAGTAATTTTTTTTTTTTTTTTAAAGAAAACATGCTGGGTGTGTGCTGGGCTCATTTGTGTGTGTCCAAAATCCTTCTGGGATTTTGTAGATAAGATTGTGCCATGCCCCATTGTGGGATGCTTTCTCCCTCTCCCTCTCCTCTTTGTCTCTCTCTGGCAAGCCCACGGGCCTTTTGGCAATTTTTTCTTAACAATTATATATTTACATATGTATATAATATATATAGCTAACGTTTATTGAGTGCTTTTTATGTGTTGGTCCTTGTTTTAAGGATCTCATGAGAAAAATCTTATGAGATAGGAGCAGTTCATTACTCCTATTTCATAAAGGAAAAAAAAGCTGAGGGTCAGGAGTGTTTAATAACGTGCCCAGGGTTGACAGCTAACGGTGATTAGCACAGGCAGTGTGCCTCTGCCTTGGAGAGCTGTGCTGTTTAATAGGTAGCCACCAGCCACATGTGGCTATTTAAATTTAAATCAGTTAAAAATAAATAACACGAAACAGCCATTTCTTCAGTTATACTAGCCACATTTTAAACGCTCAATAGCCACTCATGGTTAGCCAACATAGCTTTGGAGTCTCTCTCTGGGCTGGAAACTGCGGGCTTGGTTCCCATTCGGACCTGCTTCCTCACAGCACAGAGGGCACTGGGCTGTAAGAAGTGGGACAGTGGGGCCAGCAGGTGGTGTGGTGGCTAAGGCGTTCAACTCCCATATGGCTGACCATGGTTTGAGTCCTGGACCTGGAGACTTACTTTCCCTCTTTTTCTTTCACTTTTTCTCTCTCTCTCTTATCTCTCTGATGACTACATGTGTCCTATAGCAAATTAAAAATAATAAGAAGAAATAAAATTAAATATTATATATATATATATATATATATATATATATATTTTTTTTTTTTTTTTTTTAAAGAAGGGGGACTGTAAGAAGTGGGAGACAGGGCCAGCAGGTGGCATGGTGGTTAAGGGTGCTGTACTCCCACATGACCGACTGTGGTTTGAGTCCTGGACCTGGTGGCTTTCTCTCTCTCTCTCTCTCTCTCTTTCTCTCTCTCTCTCTGTCTCTCTCTGGTCAAATAAAAATAAATGAATAAATAAATAGAATTAAATAATTCTTAAAGAAAAAGAAATGGAGGACAAGGAAGGAAGCAGGGAGACAGAAAACCCCTTGCTGCTCACAGAGCTAGACTGCCCCAGGGGTTACTAATGAGGGTGCCTGTTTCAAATAACAGCCTTGTGTAGTGGGCTAGCAGGCGGCCTGGAGGTGAAGGTGCTGGATTCTGTAGAGCTGGCTCCGTGGTTTAAGTCTCAGGCCTATTGGCTTGAAAATCACACCAGGCATGTTTGCATGCATGTCCAAAATCCTGGGAGGAGAATGGAGAAGACGGGATTGCAGTGTAGCTATCCTCCATGGGGGAAGATTTCTCATTCTCACTTTCCCTCTGGTGAGCACACACGCCCTATAGCAAAAACCTAAAGAAAAAGAAAGCCCATTTGGGGTTATGACAATAATATTTTACTGGTTGCATGAGCTCATTATATCCTCATAATGACTTGACAGGACAGGTACTAGTGTCTCTACACTCTCACCAGAGAGAGTGAGAGACAGGAGGAAAGTGAGAGAGCAAGCTGCCCGGTCCAGGACTTGAACCCCAGTAGGCCATGTGGGAGTACAACACCTTAACTGCAGCAACACCTTAACTGCAGCACC
Organism: Tupaia tana; assembly: GCA_026018925.1. Classification (NCBI taxonomy): domain Eukaryota; kingdom Metazoa; phylum Chordata; class Mammalia; order Scandentia; family Tupaiidae; genus Tupaia; species Tupaia tana. Next base: position 28,948,508 of record JAKSZU010000014.1, on the reverse strand, counting down.
ACCTACTGGCTCTTAAGTAGATAATTTTTTTTTTAAGAAAAGAAAACATGCTGCGTGTGTGCAGGGCTCATTTGTGTGTGTCCAAAATCCCATGGTTTGAGTCAAACCGTGGTTTGGTGAGCCAAAACAAGGCTCAGAGGGGTTAAGCTTTTCCCAAGGTCACAATGCCCCTAAGCAGCAAAGCTGGGAAATCAAAGCCAGGTGGCCTAGACCCCACCTGAAGCTGGAACTGGTCTGTGCTGAGTGAATTCACCCATACTGTTTCAGCATTCTCCTAGGTCCCCAAGATTTTCCCATTCTAAGCCTCACGCTTGCAGAAGCTGACCCTGTCATTCTATAACACCAGGAGTCCTTCCCAACCTATTGCCCCAGCACCTCAGTTTACATTTCCCATTGATATCTGTGTTCATTCAGTCATTCAACAGGTATTCACTTAGTCCCAGGTGTCGGGTGAGACCCCAGGATCTAGCAGGACAGGGACCCAATCCAGACACAGCCTGCACAATTCGGAACCGAATGTAGGAGAGTCATTGGGGCCAGCAGGTGGCGTAGTGGTAAAGGTGTTGGACACCCACATGGCTGACTGTGGTCTGAGTCAGACCTGGCAGCTTACTTTCTCACTTTCTTTCTTTGGTGAGCCTACGTGCCCTATAGCAAATTAAAAAATAATAACATTAATAAATAAAATAAACAAGTAACTTTCAAAAATGATTAGCTGTACTTTGAAGTGACTTTTTCAAACGACAAAAGTGGTATTTAGTTAATGTAGAAAAATAAAGATAAAAAGACACTAAATCACTTTTGTCCAGGAGTAATTTCAGTTAACACTTGATATATGTTTCCTGTTCTTTATTCTGTTTTATTTTTTAAGAATTATTTTATTATTTAATTTTATTCATCATTATTATTATTTTTTAATTGACCAGAGGGAGACAGTGAGAGAGGGAAAAAGTGAGAAAGCATGCCTCCAGGTCCAGAATTCGAACCACGATTGGCCATATGAGAATTCAGCGCCCAAACCACCACACTACCTGCCAGTCCTCTGAGCACAGATTTTAAAGCTCACCTTAAGCAAACATTAAATGAATGTAAAATTAGATGTTGTGCCCTTTTAATTTTCTTTTAGAAAGAGACAGAGGTGGGGGCCGGCAAGTGGCATGGTGGTTAAGGTGCTGGACTCCCACATGGCCAACCATGGTTCAAGTCCTGGTTTGCTTTCTCACTTTCTCTCTCTCTCTCTTTCTCTCTGGTCAAATTAAAAAATAATAATACATTTAATTTAATTTAAAAAGTTTCTTCTCTATAAAAAAAGAAAGAGACAGAGGGAGAAAGTGAGAAATTACCCCTGGGGGGGATGGTCATGCTGCAGTCCCTTCTCCTCCATTCCATTCTCTCGGGATTTGGGGCATGCACACACACACACACACACACACACCTGGCATGATTTTCAAGCTGCTGGATCCAGGACTTGAACTGCACAGTTGGCCATGTGGGAGCCACCTTAACCTCCATGCCACCTGCTGGCCCTAGACACTGTTTAACCATAGGCCATATTTTCCTCTCTTTCCTCTGGCTTAATCTCTACCATCAGACATGGGACTAGTTTTCTGATAGAATTTTCTGCTGAAGGGACAGGGAAAGAATGTGACACCACCAGGCAGGCTCGCCTCTGCCACTGCCCTAGTCCCTTTCCTTGGGACAGCCCTCAAGCAGGCAGCCCCTTCCCAGCCTGCTGAGCCTGGCTTTCCTGCAGCTTGAGAAGTGAGGGCGTGGAGTAGGCCTTGATGGTGTAAGGCCAGGTGGTGACGCCATAGGCCTTAGCAGGCCTGGGAATTCCAGAAGCCCCAGACGGGAGCCTGGAGCATCAGCGGGTGAAAGAGCTGGCTCTTCAGAGAACGGGGAGGGGACTTCAGAGTTCCCTGACCTGGGGGAAAAGTTACGTGTAAGTTCACGTCTTTGAGTCTAGGTTTCCTTATCCACAAAATGGGCAAAATACCCTCGACCTCAGAGGTTTGTAAGGTTAGGTGAAATAACTACGGAAATTGCTTGGCATATAAGTTCCCAATGAGCAGTCGCTGTTATTGTGGTTGGCTGGAAGGCAGCACCAAGCCCGGAACTGCAGCCCTACCTAAGAACAGGGATTTCTCAGGCCCAGCAGATGGCATAATGGTTACATGGCTGGACTCCCACATGGTTGACCATGGTTTGACTCCCAGACCCGGTGGTTTGAAACATGCTAGGTGTGTGTATGAGTGTGTACAAGATCCTGAGAGAATGGAGGAGAAGGGACTGGAGTGTGGCCATCCCCCCTGGGGGGTGATTTCTTGCTTTTTGTCTCTCTCTGTCTCTCCAGTGAGCATACGTGCCCTGTAGTAAAAAAAAAAAAAAGGCTTTCTCCCCCATTCTTAGCTAGTGGTGTTCTGAGGGAAGAAGTCTCCTGGCAGGGGCGATAACCCTGGCTGGAATGAGTAGAAGACACTTAGACCTAAAACACACCGCAGACCCGACCTGGAAGTTTATAGAAACCGGCTAATTTCTCGCTCTAGGCTGTCTTCCTCCTCCTTGCTGGGCTCATCCGGGTGCTTCAACTGGCCCTTCCTGCCCAGCGACTGTCCTTCCAGGGCCCCTTCCTTCCCATCCCCTCTCCGCTGTGTTGTAGCCGCCCCTCCCCCCCCATTTCCCTTCCTTCCTTTGTGCTCTGCCCTTGTCTTGCCCAGAGCCCCACCTGCCTGGCCCTTCCCTGGGCCTGACGCTCAGTGTCCCCTTTTCCTCCCCACCCCCCGCAGGCCTGGCGCTGCACCGGCTCAGCGCCCCCGACCCCGCCTGGATGGCGAGGCTGTCTTTGCCCCTCACCACCAACTACCGAGACAACGTATTCTCCCCGGATGCTACAGCCTCAGAGGAGCCAAAGACCTTCCAGACGTTTGGCAAAGTGGCGGGGCCGGAGCTGAGCCCGGCTGGCACGCAGCTGGCCAGCACCTTCGTCTCAGAGATGAGCTCGCTGCTGGAGATGCTGCTGGAGGGGCGCGCGGGCGTGCCGGTGGAGGCCGCCTCCGAGGTTCTGCGGCGCCTCTCCGTCTGCGGAAGGACCCTCAGTCTAGACCTGGCCACTAGCGGGACCTCGGGCTCCGAAGCGCAGGGGAACCCAGGTGGAAAGAAGGGGGCTGCGGGCAGAAGCAGCAGCAGCAGCAGCAGCAGCAGTAGCAGCAGGTGCCTATGAACACATTTGGGGGTTTTCTGGATCCAAGAACCCCGGGGCTCTGGGTGATGGTAGCCAGGCCCTGCTGATCTACGGACATGCGCTGATTTCTAAAACCTTGGAATTCACTGACCCGAGAACTTCAGGGTGACTGATGCCGCCCCACAGAGGAGACGGAGCCCCAGGACTGACAGCTGACCAGCCAATGCAGCCCCTTGTGAGGGGTTCTGTCTGAGTCTTAAGGAGGAAGGGACATTTTGTGGCTGAAATAAGTGTTTGCTGGCAAAACACGTGTAGCACACCAAGGGTCTGTCCTCCAGTGAGCAGGAAATGTCACGGTAGGGAAGGATGACCTTCTTGGATACTGGATGGTGAGGGGCCATGGATACTGGATCCTGAGGACGCCAGGCAATGCTCTCCGACCTACTAATAAAGGAAAAGCAATAGCTCATTCTCCCGTTTGCCCCTGTCAAGTGTGAGGAGGGAACAGCGAGAGGATGCTTTGTCAGCCAATCCCTGGCAAGAAAGTCGTGCTGGGCCTGGAAGGGAGGCACGTAGGTGTGCACAGTGGCAGGTGCACATACAATGGGCACGTGTGCTATGGACCCCCTCCTCTGTCACTATTTTATCAGATAATCTGCTGCTCAACTGGAAAATGAGGGCTAAGGAAAGCACAGCTGTTTATAGAGCACCAGGCTTTACAATAAGATTTAATTTGATATTTCAAGGACCCTGGGAGGGAAGGATTATGACCCCCATTTCACAGACAAGGATATGAGGCTTTGAGAGGTTGAGTGTCTTTTTTTTTTTTTTTTTTTTTTCCTTTTTCTTTCTTTGGAGAGGTTTTCACTATAGGGCGCGTACGCTTGCCAGAAAGACAGAGAAAGAGAGACAGAAAGTGAGAAATCACCCCTCAGGGGGGATAGCCATGCCTCAATCCCTTCTCCTCCATTCTCCTCTTGGATCTTGGGCACGCATGTGCACGCGCCCAGCGTGAGTTTAAGACACCAGGTGCAGGACTCAAACCACGGTTGACTACATGGGAGTCCAGCTACATAGCCATTACGCCAACTGCTGGTCCCTGAGGTTGAGTGTCTTTTTCAGGATCAAGCAGAGAGTAAAAGTAAAGCTGGGATTTGAACCCAGGCTGGTTTAATACCTAACCCATGCCATCAGCCACAGCACTAGATCACCAGCCAATGAAAGAAGGAAACACCCCAGAGGTGAGCTTTTCCCCAGCAGGGGAAAAGCCTGAGCTCCCCCGGAGGCACCATTGAAATGAACATTTCCAAACCCACACACAGTGCACAACTCCGCACTTGTAAGCACAGGGCGAGCAGGACTGGGATCTGACCTGATGTAGGTGCGGAAGTCTTCTTTCTGCCCGACTCTCAGTTTGCAGGTAAACCTTCCCGACACAACAGGTGAATCCAGGCCCCACAGGACAGCATGTGAACTGCATCTGAGAAATCAACACGGACAGCAGCCACCCTAGCCAGGGAGGGGGGAGTGAAAAAAACTGCAAATATTTTCCCAAGGTTTGGCCTTGTAATTTTCCTGGAAATTTCCAAGCGGCCACGCAGCTAACTTCTGGACAGCATGGACACTAAAAGCAAAAGTTCCTCTAACTACTACCTCGTTTGAACTCTTTTGGTGCTCAGGGCTCAAGTCCAATGTCCACAGAAATGGGTCAATCACGCTCTCAATGAGGGACAGTGAACATTATATGCACATATTTGGAATGAGAGGGCACTTGAAAGAGTTGGTGGAAAATAGTATTAAAAAAATGATGCATTGGGGCTGGCAGGTGGTGTGGTGGTTAAGGGCGCTGGACTCCCACATGGGCGACCATGGTTCAAGTCCTGGACCTGGTGGCTTGCTTTCTCACCTTCTCTCTCTCTGTCCCTCTCTAGTCAAACTAAAAATAAATAAATAAATAAAGTTAAAATTAAAAAAAAAAAAAAAGATGCATGGTTTCACAATTATTTTTGCACCAAAATAAACTCAAACTTGGATCTCATTGTTCACAAACTTTTTGAAGTATATACAGTGTGGCATCATTATTCCATCGTTCCATTTTACAGATGAGGTACATCAAGGGTGGGGTCTCTGATCACCTCACTCCAGGCCAGAGTAATCTCCTTACAAGGTCTGTGATTGTTGAGGTCAGTCACAGAGCTGTTGGGTCCTGAAGGTCGAGGAAGAGGCCAGGAGAAAGCAGGCAGGCAGGGTCTCCAGCCTGGCCAGCCAAGGCCCTGGCACAAGGCGACACACGATGGATACTGCTGAGAATGCGTGACTGAATAAATGGGTAAATAAATGCTTCCGACTCCCTCTTACCTCTGTTGGAGCTCCAGATAGGACTTCAGTATGTAAAAGTAAAGCTTGTAGACCACAGTCCCAGGGAAGATTAACACTTACTAGTGAATTTTCAGTGCAGGGCTCGGGTGGGCACAGGGAGAGAAGGGGAGGGGGAGGAGGTGACCTAACAGGGCTGGAACCATGGCTGGACCACCAGACACACTGGGCCACTGCTCATGCAGAAGTCCTGTATCTGCAGTTCTTGGGCCACCTGGATACCGGGCAGAACTCCAGAGACAGGATTTCTCCAGACAGAAGATACAAAGTTCTCATCAGATTGTCAAGGAACACGTGACTTACATGTTCTTGCACACCATACACATAAGGTTATGCAGCTGGTCTAAGATACCACCTAAATCTCTGCAGACACAGGCAATTTCAGTCATAAGGAATCTCAGCTTTATCTAGTTCGTTGGGTTTTTTTTTTTTTTTTTTTTTGAGAGAGAGACATTTGCTATAGGGCACATGCACTTGCCAGGGAGATAGAAAATGAGAAACCACCACCACCACCACCACCACCACCACCACCACCACCACCCCCCCCCCCCCACACACACACACACACCGGGGATGGCCACGCTGCAATTCCTTCTCCTCCATTCTCCTTTCAGGATTTTGGGCATGCACGCACGTGCACCCAGCTTGGGTATTAAGCTGTCAGGTCTGGGACTTGAACCATGTTTGGCTCTGTGGGAGTCCAGCAACATAACCATTATGCCATCTTGTGGTCCTAACTTTATTTCAACTCTTCATTTTATACTCAAGCATATAGAAAGACAGAAGCAGCAGATGATTTGCCCAAGGCCATATGGAAGGTTCTGTAGAAGAGTTAAGATATGAATCTGGGATTTGGTAGGGGTATTGTTTTAAGACTCTTTCATGAGAAAGATAAGCAGGCTTTCACACCAGGATCCTCCCCCATCCCTCAACCATAAGCCTCCCCAGCAGTCAGGATCGTGGGTGTGCTTGATAGCTGTGTGCAGGTTGATCGAGAGCTGAACCTGTGATCTGCCATATGGATCCAGCACCACTTGAGCAGCGTTACCACTGTTGTAGCCCAGTGGGGTGTTTCCCCCCCCCCCCCCCAGGTTTTTATTATAGGGTGCATGTGCATGCCAGAGTGAGACAGACAGGGACAGTGAGAGGGAAAGTGAAAAATCACCTCCCAGGGGGTTGGCCACACCACAGTCCCTTTCTTCCATTTTCCTCCCGGAATTTTGGGCACACACACACGTGCCCAGTGTGATTTTCAAGCCACCAGGTCCAGGACTTGAACCAATGTTGATCATGTGAGAGTCTAGCGTTGTAACCACTATGCCACCTGCTGGTTGTAGTGTTCCTTCTAATACATCAAGGATTTAGGTTGGTTTATTTAGTTGTTATTATTATTATTATTATTAAATTTGTTTTAGGGCACATGCGTGCATCAGAGAGGGAAAGTGAGAAAGCAAGCTGCCAGATCCAAGACTCAAACCATGGTCTGGCATGAAGTCCGGAGCCTTAGCCACCATGCTACCTGCTGGCCCTGGTTGGTTTGTTTTTTCAGACTTCTTTTCTTTGTTCATGATAGAGTGTGTGCAAGTGCATGTGAGACAGAGAGGAGCACCCTCCACAGGGTCTGGTAAGCCACGCTCCCCTTCCTCCAGTCCTCTAGCCTATCAGACCTGAGGGACCCACATGTGTGCCCTGCATATTTCAGAACCCATCAAGGGTTCTTAATTTGGAGTCCTCAGTTGGGCATCAGGATCTTTGAACCTGCTGGATGGCATGCAAAATTGGGAAAATATGCATTTTTCTATGGGAAGGAGTAGGTGCTTTCATCAGACTCTCAGGGGGGTCTCTGCCCCAAATAAGATTAAAGACCACTGCAATTGTGAATGTCGGTCCTGAGCTTTGCTTTCGCTGCAAAGCAGGGAGAACTCATGGGTAGAGCTGCCCCTGTTCTGAGGCACCTGCTCTTTGATTGGGGTAGGGGTGTATATATGTGAGTTGGTGTGCAATCCTGCACTACCTACCCCTCCCAGCATGCTGATCCTAGCACGCTGATCTCTGACTGAGCTTTTCCCGGTAACAGGCTAAGGGTGAGACAGTGTATATTGTGACAGAACTGGGTGTGCTGAACAGGATGGTTACAGAAACTTCTTGACATCAGCCAAAATGTCAAAGCTGAGACTCTGGGCATGTTCAAAACAGTTTCTTCCAAGATGGGCCCAGTCCCTTGGGAGGTGGAGGGAGCAGGCGAGCCAGCGAGCACTCAGTGAAATGTCGTCTTAATTTGGAAAGCACAGAGGGACATTTTTTATCAATAGTCAGCCAATCTCCAGCACCAGAAGCACAACGCAGTGCTCACTCAGCCTGGGGCAGCTCGGAGACTGACAGGCCCTCGTCTGTCACCCAGCTTCAGCTTGGCAGCTCACTGACCCTCCCTCTCCTCTGGCTGAAACAAGAGTGGGTTGGCAACCACTACCCCTGGGATCTGGAGAGAACCAAATCCCAAAAGAAGACAGGATGAGGGAGGAGGGAGTCAGCACAGGCTCAGCCTGACACACGGTACGTACCTAGAAAATGTGACCTCACTTCTGGCTCTTACTAAGTATTGGGTTCAACAGTGGGGAGGGGAAGGGGCAGAGACTGATCAGTATCAGTCATTCAACAACTATTTTGTTTTCTATTGAACAATTATTAAAGTGCCGAAGTGCCATGAGAAACAACAGTTTAGGGAGGAATACGCTAAATCATCCACTCGCTCCTTCAGCAATTACTTAAAGCACCTACTATGTTCTGGAAAGGCTTGGTGCTGGACACTAGGTTGAAAGGGGGAGGGGTGCTTATAACCATTCGTTTGTTGAATATTTACTGACATCTACCAAATGCCTGCACTGTATTAGCACTGAAGGTAAAATGAACCAAAGAGCTTATTCTCATCAGAGTCTCAGGATTCCCTGAAAACAGCATCTCTGGAGAGGGAAGCTGAGGCAGTAGTTTCACATAAAGGCCTTGTTGCTGAGGGTGCCAGGTCCTGAACCCTGGGTCACCCAGCATCTTGACCCAGGCTAGTTTCTGGCGGGGCCACCTCCCTGTCCTCCCCTCACATTTCCTCCCGGGCACTGACAATTCATTAAGATCAGAATTCTAATGGCAAAAACACAGCAGTTCCCAGGTCTGCAGATACAGCCCGTCCCCTGGGGCTGTGGCAAGACTGCAGTGACAGATCAGCCAGAGATTTCTGGTCCCTTGACAACACTTCTCACTACTCTTCCACCCCTCTCCTCTCTTCAAGGAGAGGCCCTGCCTTTTTAAACCAGAGAGCTTAAGTTAAAAAAATCCCACTCCCACTTCTGGCACCCCAAATTGAATCTGTACTTCACTCAGCAGTGACTGGGGGAGGGCAGACCACAAGGAGAGCCTCATGTGCCCCCCCCCCCAGAACGCCCAGTGTCCATGACTTTCTGGGCCCTTTGGCCCCAGGCGTGGTCAGGAGGAAGCAGTAACCATGGAACCCAAATGACAATGGAGGGAAAGGGCTCCACGCTGAGGGCAGGCGCTGACATTTTACACAAAGGCTGCCTTAGGAAGGCTCCTAGGCCATCAGCTGGGGAATGGCTTCTGTGCTCAACTCAGTGCTCGGAGGGAAACACTGGGTTAACTAAGTCCTTCACTGCGGGACTTCTGGGAACCCTGATGTGCTGATGCGTACTGTGAATCTATAAAAGGGGGACTCTAGTGCAGCGTTTCCCAAACTTACCTGACCACAGAAACTTTTTTTTGGCAGAAAGGTCGGTGCACTACACGGTTTAAAACCCTGAGTTTTAACCACTGTGTACTCAGGCCTCTATCTGCACAAAGAACTGAGCTCAGGGCTGGGATACTGGATACAAAGACGAGGTCCCATCAGGCAAGTGAGGGTCCCCAGGGTCGAGCTGGTGTGCAGGACAGCTCCGGAAACACAGTGGGGGACAGGGAGGCGCTGGAATGGAGGAAACCTGGCACTCTAGAAAAATGTGCAGGACCAGTCAGAGGGTGGGTGAGGCGGGGCGGGCTGCAGTGAGAAATGTGGGTAACTTCCCCCCAAATCTCACTACTTTTGAATTAGCTAAGCTGGCCTTTCCATTAAAACAGTCACGGGTGGGGGGGCGCTGGCTCTGTCCCCCCACCCTCAACCACATCTATGCTATTGAACTTGGGCTAACATCCAGAAGCCAGGGAACAGCTATTCACAAACTCAGTAATTGGAGTCATTAGCGTTGACTCAGAAATCATTTTTTTTCTAAGTCTCTCTCCTGGAGAAGCTTTTAAGACCCTCCAAATTGGTTAATGGAGAGTTTAGAGATGAGGATGGAGCCTCGGCTTTCAGCCCTCCCTGCCCATCTCCCCGGCTCTGCCCAACACACTCGGGCACAAGTGATGAGATAATCCAGGATCTGTTTTATTAAACACCATACATTTCTGGCATACCTCTCCCCAACGAGGACCTCAAAATTATACTCTCCTGCTCCAAGACTTCCATGCTCCATCTCCATTTACTCCCGCATGACGGCAGGATGGTAATTATGGTTTCATATAAAATTATGGTGTGAATTGTTGGAAAAAAACCCTGGGCTGGGAGTCAGGAGGCCCTGGTCCTCATGGTGCCAGCAATTCGTAAAGCCATGTCTCCATGGGCATCGCTCTCTCCAGGCAGTGAAATACCCCGTCAGCCCTGTAGAGGGCAGACACCGACGCCCTTGGTCTATAACCAAGGAAACAAGGTAACAAACCAGGTGACAGGGCCTTGCAGGTGGCGGAGCCAGAATCTGAGTCTTCACACACGTTCCTCTTCTTCACTGTGCTGGCGCAGGTGTAAGGTTTTGGAGAAGGTGGGTGGGTAACTGGCCTCATCTCTGGAACTCAAGTTATGACATCTCTCTGAGTATCCACAGGCTCCATCTTGGGGCTGAAGTAAGGCCTGAAAAAATCAGCAGACACATCCAGGCACTCAGGCAAGAAACTCCTTCCATCGACATCAAAGGTGAAAAGAAAACAATTATGAATTCATTTGGAGATGAACAAAGACGATTGCTGGAGTTAGTCTCAGGGATGACCTAATTCCGTTTCCCAAGTTCCAGACATTCATGAAGCCACTCCCAGGAGTTTTGTCACCTCCCTGGATCTATAGTTCCCGTTTTGCAATGTTTTTCTTTAAGATGATTCACTCTTTTTTTTTTTTTTTTTAGTTAGCTTCATTCTGGATCTAACATTTGTAAAACTACAGGTCAATGTTGGTAAACATATATTTTATAACTACCAAAACAAAAAAATGTTCATTCGAATACTACCTAAAAATCTTCTTGTGAACCACCAGAGGTACATACATCAGATGCTGGTGAACAGCGGTGCGATCTAAGTGTGAGGAAATCAGGGGTGGGCAGTGGTATGGCAGGAAAGCTAAGCCCCAGAGGAAGGTTCCGGTTCACACCTGGAGACCTCCCTGAGTACACTGTACCCACGACCTGGGGCTGGACTTAGCTGCAGTGGAGAGTGCCATCAAGACCCTGTTGGAGGTGCTGCCTCTCTCTGTATCTCACTCTCTTATTCATGGAGGGAACATACTTAAAAAAAAAAATACAAGCGTGAGGAACCAGCAGATGGCGTAATGGTTATGTCACTGGACTCCCACGTAGTTTACCGTGGTTCTAGCCGCTGACCTGGCAGCTTCAAACTCAAGCCGGGTATGTGTGTGTGTGCCCAGAATCCTGAGAGAATGGAGAAGGGATTGTGGCATGGCCATCACCCCTGGGGGGTGATTTCTCGCTTTTTGTTTCTTTGGTGAGTGCACTCACCCTATGGCAAAAAAATCTCTCCCTAAAAAAGAAAAAAAGATGTGAGAGGGTCTAGCAGGTAGTGCTGCACTCCCACATAGCCAGCTGCAGTTTGAGTCCCAGATCTGATAGCTTGTTTTCTCACTTTCCCTCTTTCTCCCTCCCTAGTCAAATTAAAACAAACACACACAGTTAATAATAAATAAAATTAAATAATTCTTCTAAAAAAAAAAGCATGAGGAAACTGAGGCACGAGGCAGGAGGAGGTAAGCAATTTGCTCAAAGATAAGGCTAGGGAGAACACCAGGCTCTTTGGGACCTTCAGGTGAGCTTTCCATCAGTCGCTAAATGGATGCTCTGGTGCACAGACCAGAAATGACCGCAGAGGCATCCTGGGCTCATCTGTGGGGCGACTAAGGGGGAAGGTCACAGTGGTGTATTCACATATAATAGCAACTGCTCAGGAACCCGAGCTCCCACTGGAATTTCTACCCTGGAAAGGGAACCTGACCACCTGCTTTTGTCACCGACCTCCTGGCCCCCCAGTCCTTGGAAGGCAGCAGTGACTGTTTTATCTTACCTTAGCCAAAACCCAGTCTTACAAGACTCTTTTCCAAGGGGTAAGGGTGTGGGGAAAGAGTCCTGCTGGGGGCTCCAGGGCTGGCTCCGAGATGCCCGTTTCTGCAGAGCAGACCGAGGTTCCCTGTGCTCGAGGCATGTGGGAGGCGAGAGGTTCCTGCCAGCAGCGTATTCAGACTGCAGAGGGAGGGGCTGGAGAAAGACTTCAGTCCTGTGACTGCCAGGTCCCTGGGCCCCAGGGCTACAAAAGAGGTGAGAGTGACTGTTACTCATGCTGCATTCTTGGACTTGTACAGCACAGCAAGGACTGAAAGGTCTTGGTTCCCTCTGGCACTGCTATCTCGGCCCAACCCCAGTGAGTCATGAGTGAGCAGGGCTTGGAGCCCTGGAAGGGAAAATCAGCCAGCTTCAGACATTGTCTCACCTGGTCAGAGCGGCCAGCATTCAGTTGACACCTACTGTGTGTCAGGCCTGATAAGCCCTCTAAAATCACTTCCTTTAAACCTTATGACAACCTATTAGATCATCAAAAAAGTCATGACATATTTTTCTGTTTTCCTATGCAAAAATGCGTCATGACTTTTTGGACAACCCAGGAATAGGTACTACAATTCCCTTTATTTTCAGAGGTGAAAAAACTGAGGCTCAAAGACAAAGAGTTCAAGGTCAGCGACAGTGAGTGCTAGAAGTCAAGTGTGTCTGACACCAGAAGCTGCCTCTTACCCACCACTGGGGTTGGAAATGACAAAGAGGGACTGCTACAGCCCCCTTCTCTGGCATGGGGCACTGAGCTCGGGGAGAGGCACCGCTGCCCTGACGTGCATCTGTACCTGCTGCGTCCATGGAAAAGAGGGTCCGCAGCCGCTCCCGGGCAGACTTGTTTCCCAGAGCCGCTGACTGCTGGTAACACTTCACGGCCTGTCCCAGGTTCCTCTGCACACCGAGGCCCTTCTCATAGCAAATTCCCAGGTGGTACCTACTCTGTGAGTCCTACAGGAGAAAATGGACAGACAGACATGTGCACACATATGAGGCAGGCGTGAGGAAGTGAAATGCACAGCCGGGAGGAGGGCAGGGTCGGGTGTGCTGCAGCTTCATCCACGCCCAGCCCCAGCCCACCCCATACCAAAGGCTCTCAACTGTGACGGCAGGGTCGTGTGACTCCTGGAAGTACAAAGGGGCAAGGGTGGAGGCGGATCACTGCCCACAGCCCCCGTGTGCCTTTCTCTGTGTCTGGGTGAGGCAGCTGCACGGCCTAAATGACAGAGGAAGTGTTTCTCCTCCTCTAAGAGGCTGAGTGCTGTGCCCCTGCTCTGGATCCTTGCTCCTCTCCTTGAGAACTCTGGTCCTCTGAGAGGCTGTGTCGGGTAGGGGATAGGCGCCCACCTGCACAGCCACACCCTTGGACACCAACCCTGGCTCAACCACTCCGGCTGTGTACAGTCATGTTACTCTACATCGTGGTGCCTCAGTTTCCTCACCAGTAGAGTGGGAGTAACAATGACACCTACCTTATTAGGTTGCTGTAAGGATTCGCGTGTACCTGCAACTGCTCAATGTGCTGTTATGTGACAAACGCTCAGACTTGTGCTATTACCACCATCCCGTCAGCTACCTGCCTCATGCATCACTCCCTCCCTGCTGAAGTATTTTTATCGTACTCAATCTCCCACCTTGAAAAAAAACCAAAACACTCTGTTGATTCCCAACCACGGTCTCAACCTCTTTTCTACCACCAGTTAAATTTCTGGAAAGAGTTGACTACACATTCTATACCTACTTCTGTAACATACAGGCCGTAGTCTCTCCAATAAATATGGCGAACTCCTGGCTATAGGGCAGGTTACCACACGGCAAGGGAATCCGTGAGGCTGGAACACCCACACCTGCCCACTGCACAGTGCAGATGCAGACCCCGTCCCCATTCCCTGTGGGTGGGCGCTCTGAGGTGGGTCCCCGACAGTGTTACGTATGGTGTGACTGATGGCCCTTTGTGCATTTTCTCTCAGCACACTAGTGCCCCAGGCCTTTGTAGCCACGGCCGTGCGGGCCTGCGCAGCCCAGGGTGCTCGGTGGGTGCCTTCAGGGAAAGGCAGACATAGCAGCAGGTACTTGTCGGTGACACTGGTCCCCCCTCACAACTACCACTGATGGAAAAGGGAAAGTATTCTGAAGTCCAAGAGTTCAAAGAAGCCATTGGTGTACTGGTCAGAAGAGAAAGGAGACCCCTGCAGACGGCAGGGACGTGCACGCTGCTTGCTCTAACCCAGGACTCCTGGCCTGGGAGGTGCATCTCGGAAACTATACCGAGGGCCAAATATACTCGAGGAGACAGCAGGCGACCGACCGACTTCTCGGTGACTCACAGCGACATAAAGCTCTGAGATTTCTTGCATTCGAGGTAACTAACTCAGTATTGCCATTTTTTTCCTCGAATTATTTATCATCAGCCCACGGAAGCTGTGCCCCCAGTTTAAGGACAACCAGCTCGATCTCACCCTCACCCCCCAACTGCCCTGTCTTGCCTCTGCTAGGTTGCCAGCGCTTGTCACGATGCACCTTCCTGGGCACAGCTCACCAAGTGCTCTCACCTGTCACTCACTCAGATTCTGATCCTCACAACAACCTTGGAAAGTCATAGACAGGAAAGGCAGACGTTATTATGCCGACTTTAAAGATGAGGAAACAAGCCTGGATCAAAAAGTGACCAGCCCAGGACTGTGCTGGTAAATGTTTAATGACTGGCTGAAGGAAAACAGCCCTGCTTTGGAGCATTTAGCAATTTTTGCAGTGCAAATACACTCCCACCACAGGCGATCTGAAGCTACCAACGCTCTCACAGGCTGGTACGAGCCAGGGCCAGCACACTGCTGGGCTTGCCCAAGGGTCACACGGTAGGTCAGCAAGAGCTAAGCCCTGAAGCCAGCCCAGGTCTCCTAAACACAGAACTCGGTACCAAACCCCTCCTCTTCTCAGACTTGACCCCCCCAACGTGCTTGGATACCAGACTCATACCCCACTGTTGGCCGCAAGCCAGAGATATTTCACAGCTCTCTGTTCATCCAGGTACGGCTCCTTGGTGAAAAGCACCCCGAGAAAAGCTTGGGCCTGTGGTCAAAAAGGAAGCAAAAAGGCATTGAGGTTACTCTCGGCCTCCACATGCCCTAGACTACGAGGACAGACCTCCCCTAAGACACTCACCTCTGTCAAGCCCGAGTCTGCAGCCTGCTTCAGCATGGACACTGCTCTCTGCCTCTCAGGCTCCCAGGAGCAGACTGGGTTTTGCAATAGGCACCTGGCATAGCGGTACTGAGACAGACTGTGGCCTTGGCCAGCAGCCAGTTGATAATAACAGACCGCCTGAGGCAAAGGGAGAAACGCCAGTCAGCTGGTAACTTCACAGAGCTTTTTTATTTTTTTATTTTTTAAATTTGCTAGAGGATACATGCATTCACTGAGGAGAGACAGAGAAAGAGAGAAGGAAAGTGAGAAAGCACCCCTGTAAGGGATGGTCACGCCATAGTCCTTTCTCCTCCATTTCTCCCTCTTTTTGGGATTGTGGGCCACACACAACATGCACACACTCAGCATGTTTCTCAAGCTGCCAGGTGCAGGACTTGAATCACACAGTTGGTCACGTGAGATTTAGCCATCTTAACCACCATGCCACTGGCTGGCCCTATAAAGCCTCTTTCTTTGAGCAAAATATTAAAAAATTATTTTAATGGGCTGGCAGGTGGCGTGATGGATGAAGGCACTGGATTCCCACATGGCTAACCACGGTTCAAGTCCCGGACCTGGTGACTTGCTTTTTTACTTTCCCTTTCTCTCACTCTTTCTCTGGTCAAATTAAAAAATGACAATAACAGAAGGAATTCAATAAATCATTCTTAAATGTGATTTTTAACTACATAATCATTATAGTCAGAAAATACAGAAAAGTCAAAATTTAAAAATATACACCAAAAACATAAACATATTATCCCAAGCAATTTTGCCTTCTATAAATCATTCTGTTAAAATTATAGTGTACCGCCTTGCAGATTTCTTTCCACATACATGTGTTATATACACACACATATTTATACACGTACACACAAATACGTGTCTGTGTGCATACAGAGAGAGGAGAGAGTGAGAGAATATAGTGGATCACACTACAGTGTTTTGTAACTTATTTTTTTACTTAACAACACATCATGGATGTCTTCCTGCCAATGAATTCAGACACATAGCACATCTGTTTTAAGGCCCAATAGATGTAACTAACTAGTTCTCTCTCTTTCTCTTTTTTCAAATAATTATTTAATTTTACTTACTTATTTTATTAATTTTTAAAATTTGAACAGAGAGGGGCAGTGTGTGTGTGTGTGTGTGTGTGTGTAAAAGAGAAAGTGAGAAAGCAAGCCGCCAGGTCCGAGACCCAAACTGCAGTTGCCCATGTGGGAGTCCAGCGCCCTTCACCACCACACCACCTGCCGGCCCCATTAACTAGTTCTCTCTTGAAGGAACTTCAAGTTGCCTGTCTTCCCTTTGTCTTCTTATACAACTCTAAGCAATAGATTCTTGTATACAACACCTTATACATGATGTACTTATCCCATCTTTCTAGAATTCATTCATCTATTCTTCAAGGTGCTGTTCTAGGCTCTAAGGACAGAGCTGCAAAGTAGAAAGACAAGATCCTTGCCCTCCCTGACTTCTGAGTCTAAATCCCTATAAGTTAGGAACTTTCTTATTTTTGCCTCCTAGCTGGTCTGGAACCACACCAGGGAGAGAATTTAAACTCTGCCCCATCACAGCACAGCAATGGCCCTGGGGCAGGGCCGAGGGTGCAGTACCTTGCTGAGGTCCCTGGGGGTGCCTCTGCCATGCTCATGACACAAGCCCACGTTGTACTGGGCTTTGCTGTAGCCGCGGTTTGCAGCTTTCTGGAAGTAAGAAAAGGCCACTGAGTAGTCCCCATTCCTCATGTTCTCTGTCCCTGTAAGAAAACGCAGGACACACTCTCAGCTTCCTCTGTCACCTTCCTGTCACCTTCCACACGTCCTCAGCCAGATACCTGTAGGCTCCTCATCTGGCCCAGGCCCCTTCCTTCCTTTCTTTTTTTTAAAAAAGAATTATTTTATGTAACTTTATTTATTCATTTATTTCATATTAATTTGACTAGAAGGGAATGGAGTGAGAGCAAAAGCAAGAGAGAGAGAGAGAGAGAAAGTGAGAAAGCAAGCCACCAGGTCTGGGACTTGAACCATGGTCGGCCATGTGGGAGTCCAGCACCTTAACTACCATGCCACCTGCTGGTCCCACCTTTCCTTTCTTTCTGGGCTAAGTACTTGGTATACCTTTCTATCCTCCAACTATATTTATGGTTTGCCACAGACATCACCAGGTTCTGCCATTCCATAATTCAGTCCTCCTTCTCTAGAAGTAGCATCCAGATTACCCTTTAGGACCAACCCTTCCCCCAGTACTGTCAATCAATATTTCAGCCAATAAGGCTCTTCCTGAGGAATCTGAACCTCAGTCTGCTTGGGACAGGAGGGAAAACTGCTCCTGTAGGCTTATTCTGACAAAAGCGCTCTGGAGAAACTGTGGATCTATCCATCGCTGCCCTGGGTCTTGAGCTTCCCTGATTCCTGGCCTTTTTGAGTCTTGGAAGGTCTTTAGAATTCATCCGATAGATCCCTTTTATACCGAAGTCAGTCAGAGGAGGTTTAGGTTGCTCATAACCAATACAGCCTAACTAAAATGGGCGATATTGTCAAGCTTGTTTTATGAGGAAGCTGGGAGTGGTAATTGATATAAAAGAACCAAGACCTGAATCCAAGTGTATCCAACTCTGAAGCGCAGGCCTTTCTTAATGCCCAAATGAGAAGGAAGTTAAGAGTGCAGTGGTGAAGAGAGGCAGACCCCACCTGGCTAGACCTGGTTCAAATTCCAGTCTGGCCTTGAAAAACACACTGGGCATGTGTGCACCCCAAATCCTAAAGGGATGGAGAAATGGAAGGAAAAGGATTGTGGCATGACTATGCCCCACCGGTGGAGGGTGCTTTTTTTTCTCTCTCTCTGATAAGCACATGCACTACTGGGCAATTAAAATGAAATTTTTAAAAAGGAGCAGGACACAGCCAAGTCTCAAGTATAAGCCGTGGCTCAAACCGCCTGGCTGTCTCTTGCCACCTTTACCACCAGCCCTCCCATCCCATTTCTGCCCTTGCACCTTCAGACCACACTCAGGCTTTAAATATGTTTTTAAGTGCTTACTTAATATACTCAGCCTTTTTCTATGGACTAAACTGTGTCAACAGTACAAGTCCTGTCTCCTCAATTAGACTGTAAAATCTTGGAGGTAGAAGCAGAAAAAAAAATGTAGACGGAAGTCTTCGCATAGGGTGAAAGCTCTATACAAATGCAAAATGCGATTAAGGCTGCCGCTGCCTTTGTATTCTGCCACAGTGCTTAGCGCTTGCTGAATACATGAATATCTGAATGAAGGAATGGGCAAGACAATTCTGAGAGGAGACTGTCTACCCGTCAAAGTCACAAAAAGCTAATGAGGTAGAAGCCAAGTTCCATTCAGACAATGGTGAATTAAAGTCACCTCCCTGGCTGCCTGAAAACTTGCTGTCCAGGGTACAGATGGCCCTGTCCTTGGGGAGAAGACTCCAGACGGCAAAGGATGCCACCTGTCCCCATTCTCTACTCCAGCTTCATCCATGCACACTGACTCATCTCCTCCTTAGTCCTCTGCTTCTCTACAATCCACATCAGTCTACACAACAGTCAGAGCACCTCTGGAAGACATCGGATCATGTGACCGCCCCTTCTTGCTCCTGCTTAAAACTCCAATGGCTTCTTCTCTTAGAAAATCCACACTCTTTACCATGGCTCAGAAGGCCCCACCTGATCTGGCCTCTGCCTCCTTCTCTGATTTCATTTGCTTCCATTTTCCCTACTCCCCAAGATCTCAAAGCTACGCCCACACTCACCTCTTTTCATTTATTTAGTTTTATTTGCTAGAGGGTGTGCACTCACCAAGGACACAGAGAGGAAGGGAGAGAGAGAAAGTATCCCCTGTGAGGATGGGAACACTGCAATCGTTCCTCTCCATTTTTCCTTTCGAGGTTTTGGATATGAACAACTAAGGTTTAAGCCATAGGGAATGTTTTGCACTCACTAGAGAGACAGAGAGATGTAAAGTGAAAAAATCACTCTCCCTGGGGTTATGGCCATGCTGCAATCTCCTCTCCATTCTCTTTTCAGGATTTTGGGCACGCATGCACATACTCCCAGCTTGAGTTTGAAGCCACCAGGTCCAGGACTAAAATCGCAGTTAGCCATGTGGGAGTCTAGCACCTTAACCACCACACCATCTGCTGGCCCCATCAGTGTGTGTGTGTGTGTGTGTGTGTGTGTGTGTTTTAAAGATTTAGTTAATTTTACTTATTATTATTTTTTAATTTGACCACAGAGAGACAGAGAGAAAAGGAGAGTGAGAAAGTAAGCCACCAGGTCCAGGACTCGAACCACAAAGACACCTGCTGCCCCTTCCCCCAGTGTTTTTCTAAGCTGCCAGGTCTGGGATTTGAACGGCAGAGTTGTTTTGTGTGGGATCCATCTGAACCGCACCACAGCTGGCCCACACACTCACCCAGCTTTTTTTTCCTTTCCTTTTTTCCTCTTTTTAGAGATTTTTGCTATAGGGCATGTGCGCTCACCAGAGAGACAGAGTTAGAGAGACAAAAAAGCAAGAAATCACCCCCCAGAAGGGATAGCCACGTCACAATCCCTTCTCCTTCATTCTCCTCTCAGGATTTTGGGCACACGCGCACACATACCTGGCATGATTTTAAGCCGCTAGGTCTGGGACTCAAACCATGGTCAACTATGTGGGAGTTCAGTGACATAACCACTACCCCATCTGCTGGTCCCATACACTCAGCTTTCTTTTGTTACTTTAACAAACAAAATACAACCCTGACTGGGACCTTTGCACTTGTTCCTCCCACTTGGAAATCTCTCTCTCCAGATAGAAGTAAGAGTGGCTTGTTTTGTCAGGCAGGTCTTAGCTCAAGGGTCTTCCCTTCAGTGAGGACTTTCAAATCAAAAGTTGTTCCCTGGCCACGTCACTAACACATTCCCTTGTTATTTTCGTCATAACACTTATCTCCATCTGACATTCTCCTTCTTGTTTGCCAATTTATTGTTTTTCTCTTACAACTCAAATGTCAGCTCTAGGAAAGTAAGGACTTTGTCTTATGAATCACTGTATCCCCAGCACCTAAAATAGGGTCTAACAAAAGGCAAATGCTCAGTAAATTTGTTCTGAACAAATCCCAGCCTCTCAGCCACCTGTCCACTAGACCCAGTAGATGCTGCTAGGAGTCTGGGTCCACATTAGAAGGCCTGAAACCTTAGCAAGCTACTGCAGAGACCAAGACAAATGGTGTCTCCAGATGAGGGTGGGAGGTTCCTATTCATGCACTCGAGGGAATGCTCCGAACCTCAGGAACCTGTGCTTTCCTAAGTTGGCAGAAATACTAGATGTCCTCCAAGATTTATTTCCTCCTTCTCACACAGTAGCAGAATTTTCAGGGGGAGCACACGGTCATTTAGGTGGAATCCATTTCCCAGCCTCCTTTGCAAATAAGAGTGGCCATAAGCCCACATTCTAAACAAGAATCTGTGCAGCTTGGAGGTCATAAAAGGAAAGATCCTTTATCCTAAAGGTCCTTTAGCTCATCGACCTTCCACGTCCAGCCACCTAGAATACAGATACAGAGGGAGCTGGAATGGCCAAACCAGACCTCAGGGCAGAGCCAGTTTAAAAGACGATGGGACACATTTGAACGAGAATGGGTCCCTGACATCACTGAGCTACCAAACCAGGTTTGGTCTACCTTCCAAGGAGAAAATGAAATCTTTCTTTTTAAACCATCCCATACCCTTTCCATTTTCCCATCCTCCTGCCTCAAGGCAGGGTCCACCCAGTTACCCAGGAAGTTGAAAGCGATGGAAACAGTGAGCTGGAACAGCTGCTGAATGGAATTCACAGCCTCCTCAAGGGGAAGAGTTTTTGATTGATCTTGTCCCTGGGGAAGAAATGCAGACTCATCAAGGGATGGTATTTTGGGATTGCCACCTGCCCAGAGGAACGTTACAGGGACCTAAGTAGCCAAATGTGAACAATACCTTCCCATCCCCAGCAGGCCCAGACTGGGCTGGTTCTGCCTTGGTCTCGAAGCTACTGCTGGCATGCAGGAAGGCAAAATCCCTGGGACCTGCAAGGGGAAGGCCGACGGCCAGCCAGGGCCAAGGACAAAGATGTTATTTCTCTTTTCTTCTGTTCTCCCAGTCAGCCTGCCCACCCCATCCAGCACTCCTGCCAGGAACCAAAGTAGTGCTGAATCACAACAGGAAGTGGGGGACCTTGCAGGAATGACAGTTCTCTCATCTGGGAATATGCAACAACAAATGTCCACTTGCCCAAATCCCCACTGGCACCTTCTACACTCCGCCGATTCGAGTCCGTGGGGACATACCTTCCTCAGAGGGGTCCTGAAGAACAGCCGCTCTTGCAGAGCTGTGTGAGGAGACATTCTTAGGCTGAGTTGCCGGTTCTTCTCGGCGGCCCCTGGCTTCTCTGAGGCCCGTGTGCTGGGGAGCTGGGCTATCAGGAATGGGGAGAATGTGCCTTCGCAGCGCTAGAATGAGCCAGTGAGAGTGGTCAGGTCAGAAGGGGATCAGTTCAGTCTGCTGAGGGTTGCTGAGTCCTCCTTAAGGTTGTGAAGAGCACAGGAAGAAGAGCGAAACTTCTTCATACTCCTCCTCCTCCATTTCTTTTGCTGGTTTCTTCCTCGGGGTCCAAGAGGAGCCCATATTTATGCTCACCTCCTACCCTAGCACGAGTCTGCTGACTCCCGCAGTGGCAAGGATGCGCCTGCCTTACTCACTACTATAGCCCCAGCACAGCTCTTTGGCTGACAGTGATATCTTGAAGGATTATAATCATAATAATAAGAACAAGGACCAAGACTTAAACTAATAATGACCAGGCACTTACCATGTGCCAGGTACTGTTCTCAGTCCTTGCCATATATTAACTCATTTAGGCTTCCCAAGACACCCATGGCATGGCTTTATTATGATCCTATTTTATAGATGAAGAAACTAAGCCATAGAGAAGTTAAAAGTGACTTGTTCAGATCGTCAGACTAGCATGCGGCAGCCTGGAAGCCTGACAACTCTGACTACAGAAACCCAATCACTAGGCTATATTGCTTCTGTACCACGGCGTGTAGTAGCCCACAGTAAAGCTTCGTTTACTGATGAATGACTAAATGACCAGAGAACGACCTGACTGAGGGCTAGGCAGGAAGCCACACCCAGGGTCTGGACTATGGGGCTCCCTCCACGGGAGGTGATGGGAGGACATGGCAGGACACTGAGGGGCAGGTGTGGCTCACACCCTGAGTGGACAGACTTCCTCCATTCCCCTTCCTCTGACTTCAGATAGGAAAGGCAAGGAGCTGCTGATGGCTCTTTTCCTGAGGTGTGTCCAGAGATGCTTCCTGGCCCAGAGAAACTCCCAGCCCAGCCCTCGTGCCCCCAGGACTGAGAACTCACAGGAGTGCGAGTGCCACAAGAGAGATGAGAGGAAACGGTCCAGGGGCCTATGCCAAGAGCCGTGCTCCACTCGCCGAGGTCCTGCTGGCAGGGATGCCTGGAAGTGGATCTGCCTCGCCAGCTGCAGGGCCAGCACCGTCAGAGTGCCCTGGGAAAGGCAGCAGTCAGGATCGTGGCCCTCCTCTGCTCAAAGCCTCAGACCCGACCTCCAGCTCAAACATTACTCCCTCAGAAGCCTTTCCTGACTTCCTGGCAGGAGCAGCTCCCCCGACACACACTCTCACAGCACCCGAACTTCTCCACTGCAGTCCTGATCACCCTGGTACTTAAGTCATCATTTCTACAGCTGTTCCTCCAAGGCCTGTCTCTCTTGGCAGTCTCCAAGCTTGATAAGGGGAACGATCACGGAAGTTTTGCTCAACAGTGTGTTCCTGGTGCCTGCCCAGGAGTACTAAGATGTAGGGGCCTAGTACATACGTGCTGAATAACACACAAGTGAGAGCCTCATTAACAGTCTCAGCAGGCAAAAAGTAAGTGGGTGAGCTGGGGGTTAGTCACAAACACAGCGCTGGTCAGAGGTCCCCATCACACTCTCCAGTCTGGCACGACTCCTCCCCACCCCCTTGCCAAGCCACCCCACCACACGCATGTTCAGGTGTGAGCTGGTGAAGGAGTCACTTCCCTGCCAGGTCTGCAGAAGACAAGCTAGCTCTCACCCACTGCAGCCTGGTTTTCTCTCTACCTGTGCTGCACTTAGGAAGGGACCCAAGTACTTGTTTGTTGCAAAAGGTAGACAATGGTAAGTAAGAAACAGTCTCTGTTCTCATAAAGTTTATATCTTGCATTGAGAAAGACAAAACCCAAAAACAGAAATAAATATAGTAACCACCAGTTAGCTAAAGGCCAAGACGGAGCACCGGAGGGATGCCTGATAAGACCAGGAGTCGCAGAAAGCCTTTCTGTGGAGTGATGTGGGAGTTAAGGCCAGAAGGAAGAAGGCATCAGCACTGAGAAGAGCAGAGACAAATGTCGATGGCACTAGGGACAGCTGGTGTCTGGGTGCTTTCATACGGGCGGAAGTTACAGCCCAGGGATGGCATCAGGACCTCTGGAATCCCGACCCACTCCCCAAGAAGAATCACTATGGGACTTTCCTAGGGCTCAGATCTTCTTTGGCAAAATGGGAAAACACTCCCCTCTACAGGGTGTGTAAACTGATGTCATCAGCAGAGCCGAGCTGATGGGGTGATAACTCTGAGACGATGGAACTGCGTTCCGAATCCTTACAAGCAGAACCTTTACCAAGAACTCCGCCTGGAAGGCACAGATTATGTCCTATTAGACCTACTATTCGCTATTGAGCATCTGACTTTATAGATCAGATCAACAAATATTTATTGAGCAACTATTATGGGCTAAGCTCTGTACTAGCTGTTTTATAAGCCACACTCGCTACAGCAGCCAGACTATGTAGCATAAACTTGACAGGTAGATCTGGCTCCTTCACTTAATTGCTGTGAGACCTGAAGCATGTTACCAAACATTTCAAAGGCTGAGTTTCCCAATCTACAAAAGACTATTTTCTTTGCATGATTTCTGTAAGATTAAATATAATACTGTATGTATAATACTTTACAGTGATAAATAATGCTATTTATTAGCTATTTACTATTACTTATTATAAGATCCACGAGGGCAAGCTCACCTTAATCTTTGCTCTGTCCTTAGTCCCACAGCCTAGTGGTTAAGGGAGCCAGATCCCACATGGCCAACTGCAGTTCCAGTCCTGCCCCAGCTGCTTGAAAAGCATGCTGGGGGGTGTGTATGTGCATGGTCACAGTCTCAACAGGACAGAAAAATGAAGAAGGGATTGTGGCATGACCATGCCCCAGTGGGGGTTGCCTCTTCCCTCTTTCTCTGGTTCTTTGTCTCTTTTTGGTGAGCACACGAACCCTCTAGCAATTAAAAGAAAAAATGCCTGGAGGCCACAGATGGCATGATAGTTAAGGTACTGGACTCCCACATGTCCGACTGTGGTTTGAGTTCCAGACCTGGTGGCTTGCTTTCTTACTCACCTCCTCCCCTGCCCCCGTTTCTCTCTCTATAGTCAAATTTAAAATAATAATAAATAATAATAAATAATAATAAATGAAATAAATAATTCTTTTTTTTAAAAAAAGTGCTTGGCCAACTGAAGGTGTTAAATAAATGTTTACTGAATGAAATGAGAGATAAATACATAGCAAAAGGGTGGGGGCAATATTCCCATGAATATTTCAACGCCACAGTGTGAACACAGTAATGCCTTAGCTCTTGTTTCTGGGCTAGTTTATAGCTCCACGCAGGATCACTGTCATCCACACTGAAGGTCAAGGACAGAGCTGGGATAGCCTTACCCAAGATATGGCATCACACAGGGTGTTTGAGGAGACACGGGCAGACATCCACTGGAAAGCATCCTTCCATCCACGGGACCTTGGGCCCCTGCTTGCGCCTGGGCCATAGGAGCCAGACCTGGATGATGCAAATAAGGGGTGGTCAAGTTCTGCTGAAAGTGGGGGCAAAGGAGGCCATTCCTGTAGCTTGGTGAGTAAGGTGGCTGATCCCACATGGCCAACTGCATAGTCCAAGTCCTGGACCCAGAGCTTGCAGCCGGAACAGCGAGGCCAGACCACAGGACAGCAGCTAGAGTGGCTGCAGCGGTGCCCCAAGTGATTGAGTCCCCATGGAGCTCTCAGTCAGCCAATCAGAAGGGAGCCCAACCGGAAGGATGGTGCACGGCAAGAGGAAGTGCCTGAGAAGCACACCAGGCACATGTATGTATGTGCTCAGAATCCCAAAAGAAGGGAGAAAAGAAGATTGTAGTGTGACCATACCCTATGGGGAGGAGGGAGTGTGCTTTCTCACTTTTTCTCTCTTTCTGCCTCTCTCCAGCAAGTGCATACACCCTCTGGCAAAATAAAAGAAAATGGGGATGGGACTGGCAGATGGAGTAAGGTCACATCACTGGATTCCCATGTAGTTGACCATGGTTCAAGTCCCGGACCTAGTAGTTTAAACTCACACCAGGTGCATGTGTGTGTGTGCCTGAGATCCTGAGAGGAGAATGGAGGAGAAAGGATTGTGGCATGGCCATCCCCCTGGGGGGTGATTTCTCCTTTCAGTCTGTCTCTCTGGCGAGCATACGTGCCCTATAACAAAACTCTCTCTCAAAATAAAAAAAAAAGTGGGGGCAAAGAAAGGCCAGGGCAACAAGACAGCAGTTCCTCACCTGTCAAGGCTGGGCACAGGGAGCAGCAGGCCAGAGGAGGTAGTCTGAGTCCCATCTGAGCTGGTAGACTTGGGTGTCAACCCCCGGAGGCCAGGTCCCAGCAGACGGGGAAGAGCTGTGCAGAGCAACAAGGATCAGTCACCTCAACAGAACAGGACTGGGGCAAAGGAGGTCCGACAACCTTCCCTCTGACCTGTGACTGAGTCCTACTCCCTAAGTCACTGGCATCTGCCTCTGAAGTGGTTCTTAAACAAGGGTACCGATGGGGCTTTTTTGCCTAGATGCTTGGGTGCCACTCCTGAACAACAAACCAGGCTCTCTCAGTGTGGAGCATCTCCATCTTCCCCATGTGATTCTGATGCCCTCCCAAGGCTGACAGTCACTGTTATACGACCATTTACGCACTAATTATCGTCCAGTGTCTGGAGCGCTATATCTCTAAATCCCGCCTCTCCGCGATGGCTCCGCCTACTCCACGGGCCCTGGCCCGTTCATTGACCCCGCCCCCTAATAGCCCCGCCCATCTCCTTTGATGTAAGCTCCACCCTCCTCGCACTAGCCCCACCCAAAGGCCCCTGACTTCTTGGAAGTACCCCCTTAAGGCCCGCCTTCCTCAGCTCTAACCCCAACCTGCTTCCTTGACCTCCTCGCCCCTCCAAATCTGAGCCTCAGCGGCCTCAAGAAGCTCGCCGCCCGGACGCCCCTTACCTCGGCCCAGGAGCCCAGGGAGCCGCCACATGTTGCTACAACCATAGAGAGCTCGCAGCCGGAACAACGAGGCCAGACCACGGGACGGTGGCTAGAGCGGCCGCAGTGGTGCCCCGAGTGACCGAGTCCCCAGGGAGCTCCAAGTCAGCCAATCAGAAGGGAGCCTTACCGGAAGGACGGTGCGCAGCGAGAGGAAGTGGCCCGGGTAGGCGTGTTTTGGGCCGGCGGGGAGTTGATCTGCGGCAAGGACAGTTGGAAACATGCGGGGGCGGTGTCCTTTGCCGCCCTCACAGGAGTGGGGCGAGGCTGAGCAGCCCAGGAGCAGGGCTACTGGGAGCTCGAAGACCTTGTAGACACCGGAACCGCGAAAAAGGCAGTCTTTTTAGTCCCGGAGGCCGGAGGCGGTGGGAGTTACCACGCCCCGTGGGCGGCGGGGAGGAGCCTTAGAGTCCAACGAAAGAAACCAGTAGTGCGAGCTTCCTGTTAAGGCCATCGCTGGAGATGCCAGGCCTGGGCCCGACTGCGTAAACTTGAAAAACTACGGCAGCAGGGTTTTAATCGCGGGGTTCTAGCTCCAGCCCAGCCCTGTCTCCATGTGTAGCCTCAAGCCGACCTTTTCACTCGCCTGAGCCTCAGTTTGTAGCCCATCAGGATAGGGTCTGATGGAATGATCTCGACTGATCTTTCCTGTTGTGACAGGCCGAGACTCGAGTTAGTCCTTCCGAAATACCGAGAAGGTAACAGTCACCCACCACCCAACTCACACACCTGTTAATCAGAGCCCTCATCTTTAGACCTAGCCAATATTATGTACGTGTCCTTTTGTGCAAAAGAATAGCTCTTTGATCAGACTTGAACTCATGAAATAAAGGAACTCAAATTCAAATTTGAGATGTTTAGACTTCCTCGTTCTCCTCTATCAGACTTTTCGGTGGTGAAAAACCCAGGCCTGTGGCATGAGAGTTGTATTAATTTATTATAAAACAATTGTGGACCATATGTCAGCCACTATCCTAGGAGCTGAGAAGACAGTGAATAAAGATTTGTGGACTGCAGGAACACACAGTCCAGTGACTTAAGAGTGGGCTCTGGAATCCCCCATACCTAGGTTTGAACCTCAGCTTGCTTTTTTTTTTTTTTTAGTTTTTGCTATAGGGCACATGGACTCAACAGAGAGAAGAAGCAGAAATCACCCCCTGGTGGGGGGGGATGGCCATGACAAAGTTCCTTCTTCATTATCCTTTTCCGGACACAGGTGTATGCGCCCAAGCCCCCCAGGTTGGGGACTCCAACTGCGTTGGCTGTGTGGGAGTCCAGCGATGTAACCATTTTGCCATCTGCTGGTCCTAAATCCCAGCTTTCTAAGTTTTTAGCTGTATTATGTTAAGCAGGTTCCGTAATTCCACTAAGCCTTCAGTTCTTCATCTATAAAATAGGGGAAAAAAAAATACATCTCAAGCTTCAAGAAAATAATACATTTAAGTGTTTAGCGTAGTTTCTGGTATGTACTAAGAGTCCAATAACTGTAAGTTGCTATTAATTAAGTTGTGGAGGAGATGAGGAGGCAAATTAGTAGCTAATTGTCTAATAGAAGCATGAACAATGGGTTGTGAGTTACCATGGAAGGATTCAAAAGAGTAGTTGCTTTGGGCAGGGTCTTTAAGTATGAGTAAGAATTTGCCAGGTGGACAAGGGAGAAAGGCATTGCAAGCAGAGAAAACCAAACAAAGGCCCAGAAGACGGACTATTGGGAAACTTGAGAAATAACCTTGCTTTGGGATTGAGCTCGCCTCCTTTCACATTCCTATGTTTCTGCCTTGGGAATACAAGTGTGCTGGTTTGGCTCTGTTCCTCCTGGAACTTCTGTACCCCTCTTACTTTCAGTAGGCCTGTAGTTTTATTTCATTCCTCAAGGCCCAGCCCAGTTGGAACTCTTCAGTATATACTCTCCAATGGGGACTAACAGATGGCATAGCGGTTAGGGCGCTGTACTTCCACATGGCCAACCATGGTTCGTGTCCTGGACCGGTGGCTTGAAACTCACGCCAGGTGTGTGTGTGTGTGTGTGTGTGTGTGTGTGTGTGTGCGCGCCCAGGATCCTGGGAAGAGAATATAGGAGAAGGGATTGCAGCGTGGGCATCCCCTCTAGGGAGGTGATTTCTCACTTTCCCTCTCACTGTTTCTGTCTCTCTGTCTCCAACAAGTGCACATGCCCTAAGGCAAAAACCTCTATTAAAAAAAAACAAAAACAAAAAAACAAACCCTCCAACTGTTGGAGCCCTCATTGCTCTCTCTGCTTTTCCCAATTCCTTAGCACATAATTTCTTACTACACATTTAGCAGTAATTATATGTTGTCTTGTTATTTAATTATCTCATCTATCTATGAGTCTAGTCTCCCCAGTTCTCTCCCTCAGGGCAGGGATGGCATTTTCCCATTTTGTATCTCACATAGAGTTGACATAAACTGTCAACTCTCAGAATATGCTCAAATAAGGCCTGTTGACTGAATGCTTTGTGCTAATGGTGATTAGAGCCAAGAGCACTAGATCCCAAACATGGGATTTGCTGATTTTATTGAAAATATATTCACGGGGCCAGCAGGTGGCATGGTGGTTCAGGTACTGGACTCCTACACGGCCAACTGTGGTTTGAGTCCCAGACCTGGTAGCTTGCTTTCTCATTTTCCCTCTTTTTCTGTCTCTGGTTAAATTAATAATAGTAATATTAATGAATAAAGTTAAATAAAAATAATTCTTACCAAAAAAAAAAGAAAATGTATTCATTCTGTGTCCAGTCAATGAGGGCCTTACCTGTTTGAAGCTAGTTGAAAGGTTTCAAAGGGTAAGGCATTTGTCCTGTATATAAAATGGCATTGTGGGACCAGCAGGTGGCGTGGTGATTAAGGTGCTGGACACTCCACATGGATTAACATGGTTCAAGTACCAGACCTGGTGGCTTGTTTTCTCACTTTCCTTCTCTCTGAGTCTGTCTTTCTCTGGTCAAATGAAAATAACCGAATGAGTAAATAAATAAATAATTCTTTAAAAAAAAAATAGCATCGTGCAGGGCCAGCAAATGGTATAGCAGTTACATCACTGGACTCTCACTTGGCTGACCATGGATCGAGTCTCAGACCTGGTGGCTTCAAAATCACACTGGGTGTATGTGCACATATGCCCAAAATACCAGGAGGAGAGTGGAGGAGAAGGGATTGTAGTGTGGCCATCCCCCCTGGGGGTGATTTTTCACTTTCCCTCTCATTATCTATCTCTGTCTTCCTCTCTCTCTGGCAAACACACACACTATAAGGCAAAAGCCTCTTAAAAAAAAAAAAAATGGAGAGACCAGCAGGTGGTGTATGTGGTAGTGAAGGGCGCTGGATTCCCATATGGCTGATGGAGGTTTGAGTTTGAGACCTGGCAACTCACTTTCTCACTTTCTCTCTCTTCTTCTTGCTCTCACTCTGTCCCTGTTTGGTCAAATTAAAATATAAGTAAATAAATAAAATAATTCTAAAACAAGAAAAATGGCATTGTGTTATCTTTTGTCCACAGAAGCCTAAGAACATAGAGAGTCCGCTTTTGAGAGAGGCAGAGGGCCAGGGTAGCTGCAGTTCTCACTGGCACACCAGAGCACCTGGTCAGTGCTACCCAAAGGAGCCTTTCAGGAATGACAACTTTGGTTCCTTCACCTTTAGCTTTGCCTGAACTACCAGGCCCCAAACCGTCGACCATTCTCATCACCGTCTCCCAAGCTCTGGGTTGTTGGATTGTGGCCCAAAGTCAAGTTGACTCAATCCCTCTACAAAGGGAAGCTGTCTGTCTTACCTTGGGAACCTACGGCCCAGATGTCTAGTTAACTGCCTCACGTGAAGTGAGCACACGCCACTGTGTACTCACCACACCGAGTCCTCTATACATTTGTCTTGCCTTAGTTTTTTTTAGACATTCTTAATTTGCACTCATCACTTACACAGGTTTATTTGGTGCCAGAGAATGGCTTCAGTATGTAGCAATTTTTAAAACTGGGTGCGGTCCTTGCCCTCAGAAAACAGTCTAGCAGGGCAAACAAAGTTAGAAGCAATTAAAATACAGAAAGATGCTTTATTTATTGCAGCATACCAAACACTCCAGTTTTTAGGAGCTTAAAACAATCATTTCATTATCTCTCACAGTTTGGCAAATTGATGGGGCTCAGCTGGGCAATTCTGCCAGTCTCACTCAGGGTCTCTCGTGAGGCTGCGGTCATATGGCAGCCAGAGCTGGAGTCATACGAAGTCTCAACTAGGGCATTCGGAAAGGCTGGGCCGCTTTCCTTCCCCGCGCAGTCTCAGGGCTCCCTTGCTCACATGGCCTCTCCAACTGGGAGCTGCACTCTCACAGTGGCACAGAGCTTTGAAAAGTACAAAAGGGGAAGCTGCTGGGATTCTGAAGGGCTGGCCTTAGAACCAACTCGCATCTCTTCTCCCGTCCTTTGTTATAGCAGTTCACAGGGCTAGCCCAGAATCAGGATGGGAAGGAAAGACTCAAGGTCACAAATTCTGGGAAGTGCGGTTCTTTGGAGATGAGCACATGCTATGGTGGGGAGGCACAGGATGCTATGGGCACACTGGGGAGGCCCCTAACCTTGGTATGAAAGTCAGGAAGACTTCCTGGAAGTGGTGACATGTAAACTCAGACACCTCAGTGATGAGGACTGAGAACTAACCAGGCGAAGAGGAGGAAGGGACGGCACAATTCGGGCAGAAGACACAGCAGGTACGAAGCCCCAGGGAGATAAAGCACAGTTGAAGATCAGTGTGGCTGTAGCCTGGTGGGGAGGGCGATGGGAGTGACAGGCTTTTAGTCTGGAGAGGTAAATGGGCCAGCTCAGAAGGCCTGTAAGCTTTGAAAATGTCTGGACTCTGTCCTGAGAGGGTGCAACACCAAGGAAAGGTTTCAGCAGGGGACTGACCAGGCCCCATGGATCCAGGAAAGGCTGCTTTGTGGGGGCTGGTTTGGGGAGGCGTTCTTCCTTTTTTTCTTTTTCTTTTGATTGTTCATTTGCTATATTCATGTTCACTCTCCTGGGAGAGAGAGAGAAAGAAAGTGAGAAAGCACCTCTTCATCCGGGAGGGATGGCCACACCACGATCTCTTCTCTTGTCAGAATTTTGGGTTGAGGCCAGCAGGTGGTATGGTGGTAAAGGTGCCGGACTCCCCCATAGCTGACTGTGATTCAAGTCCCAGAACTGTAGTTCACTTTCTCACTTTCACTCTCTCGCTCTCTGCCTCTATCTGATGAGTACATTTGCCCTATAGCAAATTTTAAAAAATAATAATAAATAAAATTAAATCATTCTTTTTTAGAAAAGGATTTGGGGGCACATACATGCACCCAGTATGTTTTTTTCAAGCTGCAGAGTCCAGGACTCAAACCACTCAGTCGGCCATGTGGGATCCAGCCACTTAAATACCATGCCACTTGGTTGGCCCCAAGCCCTCATTTTCACCCTGTTCCTTCTAGGTCAGTGACCACAGTTCATCACTGAGAAGGCTGAGTCATCACCTCAGCACTGATACCAGTTCTTTTTGCCCTTTTTTTTAATTTAAAGAATTATTTTTATTTGATTTTATTTGTTATCATTATCTTTTTTTTTTTTTTTTTTTGAGAGACAGAGAGATTTTTGCTATAGGGCATGTGTACTCGCCAGAGAGACAGAAGTGAGAAATCACCTCCCGCCAAGGGGGATGGCCACACCACAATCCCTTCTCCATTCTCCTCTTGGGATCTTGGGCATGCACGCACATGTGCCCAGTGTGAGTTTTAAGCAGCCGGGTCTGAGACTTGAACCGTGATCAACAATGTGAGAGTCCAGCAATGTAACCACTATGCCACCTGCTGGTCCCTATTATAATTATGTTTTAATTTGTTCTAGGGCACATGCATTCACCAGAGAGAGACAGACATACAGAGAGAGAGAGAGAGAGAGAGAGAGAGAGAGAAAGAGAGAGAGAGAGAAAGTGAGAAAGCAAGTCGCCAGGTCCAGGACTTGAACTTGACCATGTGGGAATCCAGTGCCTTAACCACTATGCCAGCTGCTGACCCCTCTTTTATCTTGTTCTTAGTAGGAATTTTTAATTATAAAAGAATGTAAACCCCTTTATTCAAATATTTTCTTTATTTTTTTCTTTTGTTTTTTTTTAAAGATTTATTTTAATTATTTAAATACATTTGTTACCATTATTTTTTAATTTGACCAGAGAGAGGAGAGAGAGAAAGGGAAAGTGAGAAAGTCAGCCGCCAGGTCCGAGACTTGAACTGTGGTTGGCCATGTGGGAGTCCAGCGCCCCTAACCACCACTCCACCTGCCAGCCCCCAAATATTTTCTTTATTTTTAAAATAACATGTAGAAAATCTGCTACCGGGTAGCGATCTGGACATGGGCTTGGTCAGATGGCCAAATAATTTATACTTAAGTGGGAAGTGTGTTGAGGGGGAAAAAAGAAAAAAAAAAAAAAAGCCTGCTGACAGTAAGCGGGGACCATACTGAGCTTGGTGGATTTGACCTTCAGGTAAATAATAGTCCTTGAAAAAGGTCCTATCCTAGCAAAATGCCAAATGGTACCAAAGCTTATATAAAAAAATAAGAGACCAGGCTAGCCCCATGGCCTCATGGTTAGGGGAGCCAGATCCCACATGGCTGACCACAGTTCGACTCCTGACCCAGCCCCAGTGGCTTGAAAAACACACCAGGCAGATGTGTGCATGCACCTACATTTCTCTTTTTTTTTTCAACTTTATTTATCTATTTTCATTTGACAAGAGGGTGAAAGAGAAAGAGAGAGAGAGAGAGTGTAAGAAAGTAGGCTGCCTGGTCTGGGACTTGAACCACAGTCAGCCATGTGGAAGTCCAGTGCTATTAACTACCACATCACCTGTCACCCCCTTCCCCACCGTGCACCTACATTTCTGAAAGGAGGGAGAAATGGAGGAGAAGGGATTGTGGTGTGACCACATTCTCTCTGTCTCTCAGTTAGAGGGTGAACACAGGCACCCTCTAACAAAAATTTGTAAAACAACAACAAAAAAATTTTTTTAAATAATTATTTATTTTATTTTATTTATTCATTCATTTTATTTTTTAGTTTGACCAGAGAGAGACAGAGGGTGAGAGTGAGAGAGAGAGAGGAATTGAGAAAGCAAGCCACCAGATTCAGGACTCGAACCCTGGTTGGCCATGTGGAGTGTCCAGCGCCTCAACCACCATGCCACCTGCTGGTCCCATAACAAAAATTTTTAATTTGATTTTTTGGAGAGGTTTTTGCTATAGGGCACAAGTGCTCACCAGAAAGAGAGAGAGAGACAGAGAGACAGAAAGCAAGAGGTTACCCCCTGGGGAAATGGCCACGCCGTAATCCCTTCTCCTCCATTCTCCTCTTGGGATCTTGGGCACACACGCACACGCGCCTGACGTGAGTTTAAGTCACCGGGTCTGGGACTCGAACTATGGTTGACTACATGGGTGTCCAGCGACATAGCCATTATGCCAATTGCTGGTCCCACTAAAAAATGTAAAAAACAGCACAGCAGATCCTTGCCATAAGCTCCTTACTCTCTAGTCCTTCTCCCTAGAGGCAACCGTTTTCAACCCTTCGACGCGTCAGGAAGCAGCACAGAAGAGCAGGGGTTCTGGAATTGGATCATCCGGCATCCAACACAACTCTCCCACTTACCAGCGGGGTTACCTTGGTCAAGCTAACTGTCTTTTACCTCGATTTCCTCATCTGTGGGATGGGAGCGATCACTGTACCCTCCCCATGAGATACACCCTTAAATCGCTGACCGCGAGGTCAGGAAACAGTAGCTACACGTGACAGTGATGAAGGCTGACTTGAGAGCAGCTATGAGTACACTGGACGGTAGTCACACACTACACAAATAAATATACGTGTGATTAAGAGTTAGAGGAAATAACAAGAACACACACTCAGTGAGGTCTGTCTCTTCCCTTTGTTCTAAATCCAACTGTGTTTGCTCTTAGTCCCATTCCCTTCCTGTCTCTTCTAGAACCTTGTCTCCATAATTATCCTGACCCTCATGTCAAAGCATACATCTCCCTGCTGATTTTTCCTTTCTGTCTATGAAATATGCACTCGCCTTTCCTGTCTTGGGGGGAAAATCCTGTACTTGATCGTCCTGCCCTTTTCAGCTACCATTCTGTGTTTCTCTCTACTGCCAGATCTCTTAATTATCACACATACTGCCTTCCATTTCCCCTCACTTTCCGTCTCGCTCCCAGCTTCCATCCTTGTTCTTCTGACCCAGGGTCACTAGGGCCTTCAGAGACCACCTCGTTAACTACCAGTGGGCCTTTGCTCACACAGACTCCTTGACTCAGAGCACTCGACTCGGTTGACTGTCCACTCCCTAACATTTTTTAAAAAAGTATTATTTATTTAATTTTAATTTATTCATTCATTTATTTTAATTTGACCAGAGAGAGACAGTAAAAGAGAGAGAGAGAGAGAGAGACAGCGAGAGAGAGAAAGTGAGCCACCAGGTTCAGGACTCGAACCGTGGTCAGCCATATGGGAATGTCCAGCGCCTTAATCACCACACCACCTGCTGGTCCCCTACTCCCTAACTCCTACATGCACAAACCCTTGTTGTCTTCCTTCCTTATTTCTAATGCCTATGGTGTCATCTAAGAGAGAAATCTTGAACTCAGAGTTGGCCAACTCTCTTTGCCCTTCCCCATAATGGTTTTTACTCTTACTGTAGATATTAGAAACTCACTGAAGCCAGTGTTTGAGAGAGGTTTGTCAGGATACAGAGAGGGGTGGGGGCACCTCATGGACTGCAGGATGCAGCTGGAGCCCCGGAAAGACCTGAACTATAGAACAGGGGCCAACAAGGCGAGCCCCTCTCTCTCTGGCATTCTTCCTGGATGTCTTGTGATCTGCCCAGACACCCCAAGGTGTCAGACTCTCCCACACCCAGCTAGTCACCAGGTGTGTGAAAATCACCCTCTTCTACATCAAGCCCTTGCCTCTGTCTCCTTCCCAGCTTCCCTTGTTCTCCCTTCGTTTACCTCTTGATCATCCTTCAGTTTTTGCCATTGCTTCTCCCTCCTCCTAAACCCTCATACAAGCACTGTCCACATTTTACCTCTATTGTTCTCCCTCTTTTATTCCCCCCACCCCCCAGAGAGCATGTTCACTCACCAGAGAGAGAGAGAGAGAGAGAGAGAGAGAGAGACAGAAAAAGTGCTCTCCAGTGGGGCATGGTCACGCCACAGTTCCTTTCCCTCCATTTTCATCCTATCTGCATTTTTGGCATGCACACACACGAGCTTGGCGACTTTGCCTTTTTTTTTTTTTTTTTTTTTTTTTTTTTTTTGCCAGCGAGTATGTGCACTTGGCAGAGAAAGACAGAAAGAGGGAGAGAAAGGAAGGTGAGAAAGCACCCCCCTGTTGGGGATGGTCATACCACAATCTCCTGCTCTTCCATTTCTCCCTGCTTGTGGGATTTTGGCCACACACACCCAAGTATTTTTCAAGCTGCTGTGTCCAAGACTAGAACTACACAGTCAACCATGTAGGACTTGGCCAGCTTACCTGCCCCACCACCAGCCGCCACCAACTATTCCCTACCTCCTATGTGTTTTCCAAGCCACGGAGGCCGGAATTTGAACTGCACAGCCGGTCATGTGGGATCCCGCTCCCTTAACCACTAGGCCATGGGCCAGCGCTATTGCTCTTTTCTTGAACTCCCTTCTGCATTGTGACTCCTAAACGAGAGGACAGTGGGAAAGAGCTTGAATGACAGAGCCCTAAGGACGTGGGTTGGAATCCTCCACTGCTTTCCAGTTGTTTAGACTTGTAAAGTCACCTGAATTTTTTGAATCTCAATTCCTCATCTCTGAATGGAACCCATGTAACGTGCTTCGTTAACATAGTGTCTGGAACACAGAAAGGACACAGTGATGAGTTATTAGCCTAACCCTTGGTCCTTTTTCCTGAGTTCCACTTAGATCACCTGCTAGATTTTTCCAGTAGATATCCTGCTGTTGCCCTAGCTCCACCTCTCAGAATTCTCCAGATGCCGGAGGAAGATGTAACTTTCTGAGACCTAGGGGGTGGGGGGCTGGGGGGACTTGAAAACCATTCTTGGAGAATCCTCAAAGGAACCCCCTCACCTGCCTGAGCTCAGCCAGGCCTCAGCAGAGAAGACCCTAAGGGACAATCCCCCTATAAACCGCGGAACTCTGTGCTGGCTAGTTCTGGGACCCGGGAAGGCAGGCAGGGCTGCCATTAACAGAGCAAATGGAAGCTCTGAATCCAACCTTTAAAAAAAAGCCCTGGAGTGGTGAGAAGAGAAGTAACAGGATCAGTGGAGCTTGAGGTGGGTGTGGAAGGTGAGAGCGGGCTTAGGCTGGGGCCTCCCTCAAGCGCTGGGGATTTGGCAGCATGGATGCTGGAAGCACTCCTGTTTTTAGCTGAGCTGTTGTCGCAGGTCCCTTTGCCGCCCTGTGAACATTCCTCATTAAGCTCCACGTGCAAAGCAGGGTGAACATCTTTCCTCTGCCCCTCAGCCCTGCTCTCTCCCCTCCTTTCTGCTCCTGGGTGTCGGCATTCTTATTGGCAGGGACTTGGAAGGGCACGGTGCCCCACTCTCACCCAGCATAGAACTGGAGTCAGAGCAGGGAGGGTAACCGCGTGACTGTTTGCTCAAAGCCAGCATGGCCAAGTAGCTCAGAGCTGTGGCTCTAAATCAGAACGTGCCCCTGTTTGAAGTTTAAATCCGGTTTCTGCCATTACTATCTGTGACCCTAGGCAAGTAATTTAGCTTCTTTATGCCTCATCAGTACAAAACGGATGGTAGTAAGCCTATGTAATCGTGAGTTTTAGTAGGATAATGCAGGTAGAGCATTAGCTTAGTCCACCTGTCCCACGTGGAGACAAGAGCCCAGTCTTTGTACACACAGACACCCTGACTGCATCGTCACCCCTGCCCTGTCGTCCTGTTTACATGTCCCTATCTGCCTTTGGACTATGAGCTCCATTAGGGCAGACATATAATTGCACGGGTCTGTCTCCTTGGCGTTCAGCACCCGACCTGGCATACAAATGATCTCAACAAATACGCGTTTCCTGTCGGAAGGAACTGGTGAAACAATATAAAAGACTCAGGATTCCCTCTGGACTCAGAGTCCCAGCAACGGCTCTGGGTTGTTCACCACAAATGCAGGGCTTAGGCCAGTCACTGTCCTGGGGGCTGATCCTGTGGTGAATGCCATAGCTTGGGCTCCTGACCTCCCGCACTGAATTGCCAGGGTTGGTGGCATTAAACACACAGCAAAATACTGACACATTTCGGCTGCAACCTTGCTAGTAAGTTGAAGCCCAGGCCGCTATGAGAGCATAGAGCAGAGGGACTATATTTTGAGGAGGAAAAGTCAAGAAGAGTGTCCCAGATTTGTGACAAGTAAACTGATCTCCTCCCCCCCCCCCCCAAAGAAAAACGTCGGTGGGGTTTGAGTCAGGGGTGGAAAAGAGCCTTCTAGACAGAGGAACTAACACATGGAAAGGTCCTGAGGCAGAAGGGATCTAGGCTGCTGGGTGGAAGACAAGACTAACCGGCTGGAACCCAGGGACGGCAGGGTCATTAGCTTCGCCAAGACCACAGAGCTAGGAGCATGGGTTATGCAGAGCCTTGTAGGCTATGAGGAGAATTTGTGCCTTTATCTTAATGAGCATAGCTGACACTTATTTCACTTACGTATATTTTCATGCTAAGCACTTTGCGTGTTTACTCATGTGCTTTTCACAACTCCCCTGGAAGCCTGGTGCGGTTATTCCCATTTTACAGATGATGAAATCCTGGCTCAGGGCTCAACTTGCGCGAGGTCACACAACTGGCCATGGCAGAGCTGGAATTTGAACCCAGACGTCAGGATCCAATGACCGATCCCTTAACCTCTGCAGGGCACCGCACTGCACGTTCCCCAAGGTCTAGGTTCCGCTTATCTTCCCCGGGAACTGGGGGAACCCACGCACAGGTTCGCACTGGCCTGACTGAGCTCCCTACCCGAAGGCTCGACTGCCTGCGTAGGCGGCCGCAGAATCGCCCGAGCCCGGCCCCCA
Organism: Tupaia tana; assembly: GCA_026018925.1. Lineage (NCBI taxonomy): Eukaryota > Metazoa > Chordata > Mammalia > Scandentia > Tupaiidae > Tupaia > Tupaia tana. The sequence goes on along the minus strand of JAKSZU010000014.1, from coordinate 28,909,834 downwards.
CTCACGTGACAGTCCCGGCGGCGCCGGGCTGCGGAGCGCGGCCGCAGTGCGGTGGGCGCTGGTGTGTGCGCGCTCCTGCTGCCGCCGCAGCTGTGAAATCTGAAAGCCACCGACCCCAGAGAGCGGCCCGGGGCTGCGGAGCGAGGGGCGCCCCTCCGCGTCCGGCAGGGGGCTCTCTCTCCCCACGCTCTCAGGGCCGAACCCGCAGCCCTGCTGCCTGCATCACGTTCCTTCCAGCCTTGAGGGGGAAAACACCGTTCATTTCTGATTAAAAATGACTATTTTTTAATGGGCTTCATTCTTTATTTCTTTCTGCCCTCTCCCAGGGCCAGAAAGAGGCGGAAAGCGACACTGAGAATCCATTCCAAACGAGCAGCCAAGAGGAGACGCGGCAGCTCCCAGATGTTGATGTTTTGTTTTTTGACATAAATCTCTGCACTCATATGGGAGTTTTCATTGATTCATGTTCCCATCTGCTGAATTTCCTTTTATTTATTTAATATGGCTTTTTGGGGAAATCTCGCTCCGAAGCTCTGGAGGAGCATAAACTGTGGCAACGTGCCTCCCCACCCCAACCCCCCAAACCTTCGCTGCAGCGAGAAGGGAGTCCGTGGCTTCCTGCAGAGAACGGCTGCTCCGCTCAGGTCCTCTCTACTTGGGGGGCAGGCGCTCCAGGCCCTGTTAACGTGGCTGTTCCCCTACTTGAGGTCTGCCCAAGGCTGTAAAGCCTAGAAAGAAACAGACGAGACACTCGAGTCACACTGAGTTCCTCCATCCTGCCCAGCCAAAATATCGCATTCCCTTCGTGCTGAAACACTCCCGGTTTTTAACAACTTAGAAATTCGGAAACATCTAACAGTGGACGTCAGTATTAAAATGCGGTAGAAATAGCTCCTCTTCCCTGTCCCTTCTTTCCCACACCCCCACCCTGGCAGCTAGTCTCAGCAATTAAGAACTCTTAACTCTGGACTTAAGACTGCCTGGATTCCTGGATTTCTTTTCTATAGTGAATTCTTTTTGTCATTTCTTCCCTGAGAAAGGGCAGGGGGCACCCCTAACATGATCTTCACGCTGTGATCACCCCCTAGCCTCAGATCACCAACGCAGATACCTGTGCCTAGGGTGCCCAGGGAGACCTCCAGTGGAACCTCCCAGGTGGCCTCAGCATTACTGCTGCACCACGCGGCTGGCCTGCCCTGAACTCTGAGCGGGTTAACCTCTGTGAGCCTCAGACTCCTCTTCTATAAAATGGGGATAATTACTATTTCTTTCTCAGATACGGGTACATTTTCTAAACCAGGAAACTGAGGCTGAGAATAGTTCAAAGATTTGCCTAAGTAACGGGAGAGCTGGGATCTCCTAGGTCTTTCTGATCCTCACCCTGTCCTACTTCTGCCCTCCAGCCCCCTACTATAGCTACTCCACCAGGAGAGCCCATTTGCTGGGCAAAAAGGGAGTACTTTTTTCCACGAGGCAGAAGAAAAGACTACAAGTTAATGGTTCAGAATGTCTAACATTTTAAAACCTTGGAATATAGGCTCAGAGCTTATCTCATCCAGTCTCTTACCTAATCCAAAGAGGTCTCCCTGACAGGCACAGAGACCTCATCCCCCTTCAAGTCAGTCCTTAGACATTAGGAAAATCACAGATCATTCATTGAATGGGACTGTTCATAGGAAGCCATAATTTCCAGAAACCAAGCCCTTGAAGACCTATCATGGTGAAGGCCCAGGCTTGTTACAACCAGGCCTGAGAAGAATGGAGTTTTCAGGAATCACTTGAAGTATGAAGTCATTCCATAGCACCATCCCTTGTGGGGCATACACTGAATACACATTCCTTCCCTAGGAATATCCTATCTGGTCCAGCTGTCTCTATGTATTACAAGGGACTGTCTCTTCAGGGCAGGATCAGGCTGGAGAGCCGAGAATCTATGATTTGATTCTAATCTTACCTTGTTGGTGCACATGCCTTTCATCCATGCATGCTATTTTCTGGAATTCCCGTGCATGGTGAGTGGCATGACGTGCTTTCAGGTGCTTAGTGCCTATGGAAAGTAAGCTCTTGAAATATACTGATGAGGGAACCAGCAGTTAGCCTAATGGCTATGTCGCTGGACTCCCACATAGTCGACCATGGTTCGCGTCCCAGACCCGGTGGCTTAAAACTCATGCCGGGCGCGTGTGTGTGCGTGCCCAAGATCCCAAGAGGAGAATGGAGGAGAAGGGATTGCGGCGTAGCCATCCCCCCTCGGGGGTGATTTCTTGCTTTCTGTCTCTCTGTCTCTCTCTGTCTGTCTGGTGAGCGCACGCGCCCTATAGCAAAAACCTCTCCAAAAAAAAAAAAAAAAAAAAAAAAAAGAAATATACTGATGAAAGAAATTAAGAAGGTATAGGAGGTTACTTATGTTTACTTTGCCCAACAACTATATAGAATGAAGGGCTTGCCTTCTCCAGTGAACGCCTACTTAGCAACCCCATGATTTGTCCTTGATACTGTCTGAGCTAGAAAAGAAAGAGAAGTGACTAGTCGACGTAATCAAGGAAGAAATAACCCCTGAAATAATGAGGCATGGGTGAACAATACATCATAGCAAGATGGCTAATTAGCCACCAAAATCTGTTCTCCCCTTACTCCATAGCAAAAGAAGTGAACTGGGGGACCAGCAGATGGTGTAATGGCTATGTTGCTGGGCTCCCATGTAGTCAACTGCAGTTCGAGTCCCAGACCTGGTGGCTTGAATTCACATGGGGTGCATGTACGTGCATGCCCAAGATCCTGAGAGGATAATGAAGGAGAAGGGATTGTGGTGTGGCCATCCCCCTGGGGGGCGATTTCTCACCTTCTGTCTTTGTATCTCTCTCTTTCTGGTGAACGCATGTGCCCTATAGCAAAACCATCTCCAAAAAGGAGGAGGAGGAGGAGGAGGAGGAGGAGGAGAGGAAAAGAAGAAGAAGAAGAAGAAGAAGAAGAAGAAGAAGAAGAAGAAGAAGAAGAAGAAGAAGAAGAAAAAGAAGAAGAAGAAAGAAGAAAGAAGAAAGAAGAAGAATAGCTGTCCAGTCAGGGTCTACATCGTCTAACCTCCGCTGCATTTAGCAAGTGACAAGGGGCCAAAATGGCACAGCAGGAACACGATGCTCTGCAGTACAGGACCCCATGGGAAGCCCTTGGGCATACATCTTGGGGTCTCCCTGTAAACACCAGGTACATGCATGCATCTGTAATTCTGGCTGGCTGAAGTTGGGGGTAGATGGTAGCATGAAGACCCTGTTGGGGGTCTTTCTCTTTCTCCCTCATGCAAGTAATAAGAAATTTAAAAATTTTAAGAGGTAATATAGACCAAGGCCAGTAGGTGGCATGGAGGTTAAGGGTGTTGTATTCCCACATGGCCAACTGTAGTTCAAGTCCTAGACCTGATGGCTTGCTTTTTCACTTCCCCTCTCTCTTTCTCTCTCTCTCTCTCTAATTCGCTCTGTCTCTCTCTGGTCAAATTTAAATAAATACATAAATAAATAAAGTTAAAATAATCGTGTAAAAACAAAAGTAATATAGGCCATATCTACATTTCACACATACATAAAACCTTATCATGCTCCCACTCAGCTCAGAGATGGCTGCAATCCAGCTCAGCCAGGCACCCTGTGACAAGTAACCTAAAGTAACCTCAATTTCTACTGACTGTGTGGACACAAGACTGCCTACGGATCTGAAACACTCTCCGTAGCCTCTATATGAGAAAGAAATAACCATGTATATATATTTAAGCCACTAAGCTACGACTGGCTCTCTAGTTAGACCAGTTGAATACACCTTAATTTAAACAAAGGTCAGGTTAAGGTGGCGGGCTTCCACGTCAGGTTGTCTTGGTGTTAGGTCCCTCCTCTACTCCATTGGAACTGATGACCCTGAGCTACTGGTGAACACCCCTGAGTCTCCATCTCCTTATCAGTAAAATGAGAAGGATAAACGTAACACTTAGCACAACCACTTCGCAAAACAATCTTTGGACTTGTACAATAAAGCATACAGTCTATGATATAATTCAACTACTAATTATATACCTGAGAGCATTTTGGACCAGAACTTATGTAACAGAATGATCACAGTGTCAAAAAGGGGAAATAACCCAAATATTCAACTATAGGAAGTGGAAAGATCCACTGGATTTCACAGGATGAAAATGTACAGCAATAAACAGCTTCAGCTATGTGAACCAACATAAACAAATGAATTTCACAAAGATAAGAGTAAGTTAAAAAGAAACTCAAAAGAATATATACAGTATCATTCCATTCATTTATATTTCCTTTTTTTCTTAGAGATTTTTTTAGGGCTTGTGCACTTGCTGGAGTGATACCAAGAAATCACCCCCCAGGGAAGGTGGCCACGCCGTAATCCCTTCTCCTCCATTCTCTTCTCGGGGTTTTGGGCATACACGCACACACACCCAGCATGAATTTTAAGGCTCCAGGTCTGGGACTTGAACCACATTTGGCCATGTGGGAGTCCAATGACGTAACCATTACACTATCTGCTGATCCCCCTTTCATTTGTATTTCAAACATAGATAAGACTAGACTAAACTTTATCATTTAGGAATGCATACATAAAGAAAGCAAATGGTGGGACCAGCAGTGGCGTAATGGCTGTGTCACTGGACTCCCATGTAGTCGACTGTGGTTTGAGTCCTGGACCTGGTGGCTTAAATTCATGCTGGGCACATGTGTGTGCGTGCCCAAGATCCCGAGTGGAGCTTGGAGGAGAAAGCATTGCGGCATGGCCATTCCCCCGGGGGGGTGATTTTTCGCTTTCTGTCTTTCTGGTGAGTGCACGTGCCTTGTAGCAAAAATCTCTCAAAAAAAAAAAAAAAGGAAAAAAAAGAAAGAAATGGAGAAAAAAAGGGTTGTTTATCATTGACACATGAAATAGATATTGTCTTAGTCTGTTATTGAGTTTGCAACAGAGATACCTGCGTCGGGGTGGTTTATAAAGAAATAGTTTTGTTCTGCTCACAGTTTTGAGGTCTGACATCCAGGGGTGACAAGATGGCACATGGCAGATCCTGGCCATTGGTTTCTGCCCGCTGGGTCTTCTTTCCCCTCTTATAAATCCACTGAGACTCAATCCTAGGGGCCTCGCCTCAGTGAACTTATCGCAGAAAAAGACCTTATCCCAGGACTCCCGATTTCTGTCTTAGCCTGCTGTTGCTTCCCTTACAGAAATACCTGAAGCAGGCTCTGGATCAGTGTGAAGCTGATTTACCCACGTGGCTGCCTACTTCTGTATAAACACACCAGGACCCAATCATGGAAGCCTTCACCACCCAATCACTAACTTCTTCCCAAAAGCTCCACCTTTCTTTCTACTTTTTTAAAAAAATTTTTTAAAAATATTTATTTATTTATTTATTTATTTATTTATTTATTTATTTATTTATTATTTGACCAGAGAGAGACAAAGAGAGACAGAAAGGGAAAGTGAGAATGCAAATTGTCAGGCCCAGGACTCAAACTGTGATTGGCCATGTGGGAGTCCAGCTCCTTAACCACCCTGCCACCCGCCAGTCCTCCATTTTTTTTTAGAGGTTTCTGCCATAGGGTGTGTGCGCTTGCCAGAGAGAGACAGTGAGAGGAAAAGTGAAAAATCACCACCCCTAAAGGGAATGGGCATGCCACAATCCCTTCTCCATTCTCTTCCTGGGATTTTTGGATGCGCATGCGTATATGTCCAGCATGATTTTCAAGCCACTGAGTCCAGGACTCGAACCACAGTCAGCCATGTGGGAGTCCGGTAGCATAACCACTACCATCTGCTGGCCCCCTACTTGTTTTTTTTTTAACTCCTAGAGGGCATACATGGGGGTGGGGGGAGAGGTAGAAAACACCCCCTAATAGAGCATGGTCATGCTGCGGTCCTTTCTCCTCCATTTCTCCATCCTGTTGGGCTTTTGAGCAGGCTCACACATGCCCAGCATGTTATGCAAACCCCCAGGGCCATGTAGGATCTGACTCCCTCGACCACTTGGCCGCAGGGCCAGCCCCAAAGCCCTACCTTTCAACACCATAGTTAGATCTAGGTTTCACCCTCTTTTTTAAAAAAAAAATTATTTTATTTATTATTTTTTCACATAAGTTTTGCCAGAGGAAGAGAGACAGAGAGAAGGAGAGGGAGAAAGCAAGCCACCAAGTTCGGGACTCAACCGTGGTCCGCCATGTGGGAATTCCAGCACCTTAACCACCAGGCCACCTGCTGGGCCCAAGGTTTCACCCTCTTAATCCCATTACAATGACTTAACTCACAATGAATTTTGGGGGAACATATACAAACCATAACAGAAATACATCTGTATGTATTTTAGGGGAATATTATTTGTCAAATCACCCATATATATGTTTTAGACATCTTCTGTATATATGTTATATTTCTCTTTTTTCAATTGTCAGAGGGCATGTGTGCTCTCTAGAGAGAAAGAGAAGGCACTTCCCAGCAGGGTTTGGTCACGCTACATTCCTTTTTCCTCTATTTCTCCATCTCACCAGAAATTGGGGCACACGCATTTAGACCTGTGCTAGCCGTGTGTAATCTGGTCCCCTCTCTCAGGGCTGAAGCACCACGCTACACGGCTGTTCCCTCATGTTATATTTCATCATTGAGTTTCGTGGTTTTGTTTTTGTTTTATTTCGCCCCCTAGGGCATGTACACTCACTGGAGAGAGACGGGGGTATGTGGGAGTGAAAAGCACCTCAGGGGAATGGCCATGCCACAGTCCCTTCTCCATTGTTCTCTTGGGATTTGGAGCATGCCGACACAGGTGCTCAGCAGGTTTCTCAAGCTGCCAGGTCCGGAACTTGAAGCACACAGCTGGTCATGTGGGATCCAGCCACCTTAACCACCACACCACCAGCTGGCCCTATAATTAAATTTTTAAGACATCACTTCCCTGATAGGATTTCATGAGACTTGAATGAGGTAATGTTTATAAAGCTCAGTTTCACTGCCTGTGTATAGTAAGTAGCAACAGAAGTGATGTTTTTCATGTTTACTGAAGGGTTTGGGATGGCCAATGGCCTGGTGGTTAAGACGGCTGAATCCTACATGGCCAACTACATGATTTGAGTCCCGGACCCGCAGCTTGAGTAATACACGTGTGCCCAAAATCCTGGAAGGAGGGACTGCAGCGTGACTATACCCCATGAGGGGTACTGTCTCGCTTTCTCTCTCTTTTTTCCTCCTACATGCGCCCTCTGGCAAATTGTAAGAATAAAAGAGGGGAGGGGAGAAGCCAGGTTTTAAGGCCTTGGAGAAGGCCCCATAATTAGTCAATGATAAAATTAAAGAAAGGTCCTAGTTTTTTCCTTGAGGTACATTGACTTATTTTCGTTGTGCCTGGGTGTAAGCGCGTAAATACAGGGGTGGGAAGTATGGATCATTTAGAGTTGACCGTCTCAGACTTAGTGCAGAGTTAGGAAACTTCGTTTAGAAAGACATGGGGGTGGGAAGGGTGGTCTGACTCTAGGGGGCCTGGATAAGAGAGTTGGAAAGTGAGGGAAACATTGTATTTGTGCTGGCCTCTTATGAGAGTTCCAGGCATGAGGCTCCAGCTAGTCCCCTGAATGTCACGCCTCCACCCTCTTGGCTGCATCGTGCTTCCTGCAGTGTGGACCAGGCCTCGGAAGCCAGCAGAAATGACAGCAAAATGGCCCAGGCCCAGCTCAGTGATGGTGAGGGATGCCATTCTGCTGACTGTGTGCTCTAAGGCAGCGTGGAAGCAGCCAGTTACCCAGTCAGAAGGCACAGAGCAGCCAGGGAGGCCAGGAAAACCTGGCCAGAGCCTTCCAGCCAGGAGGTGCCAGCAGAGCTGTGTACCTGTGGATGTCACGCCAGAGGGTCTCAGATGGAGACTGCTCTGCCCAGGTGTGTCCATGAGACTCAACTGTGCCTCCCTAGAGTAGGCTCAGTTTGGAATCCCGGGAAAGGCCTCCTTCCTCACCCGCTGTGTGCTGATTTCCACACTATGGCTGGTAGACCCTGTCATGCAGCCTAAGGCATGGAGAGAAAGAGGTTTCAATATTGGACCCACATTCACACTGGGAGTTTGTGGGCTAAGGAGCCCTTAGGATTTTGATCCATTCTAGTTAATACAACTCAGTCATGGAATTTCTAGGTGCTTTTTCTTTTCTTTTCTTTTCTTTTCTTTTCTTTTCTTTTCTTTTCTTTTCTTTTCTAGAGAGATTTTTGCTACAGGGCTTGTGCACTCACCAGAGAGACAGAGAGAGACAGAAAGCGAGAAGTTACCGCCCCCCCCCCCCCCCCCCAGTGGCGGGGCGGGGGGGATGGCCATGCAGGAGTCTCTTCTCCTCTATTCTCCTCTTGGGACTTTGGGCACGCACACACGCACAAACACACACCCAGTGTGAGTTTTAAGCAGCCGGGTCTGGGATTATAACCTCGGTCGACTATGTGGGAGTTCAGTGATGTAACTATTAAACTATCTGCCTCTAGGTGCCTTTTCTAAATACTGGCGATATTATAATGAACAAGGAATATGTGGGCCCTGACCTCATGGAGTTTACAGTCTAGGGGGAAAGAGTGTAAGATAAGTAATTACAATGACAATGAATGTTATAAAAAGTGAATGGATCAGCAAATGGCATAGTGGTTAAGATGCTAGACACCAAACGACCAACTCCATAGATGGGATCCTGGACCCAGTGGCTTAAAAAACACCATGTGTGTGTGGGTGCCCCAAATCCAGAGAGGAGACTGGAGAAGAAGGGATTGCGGTATGGATTTCTCGCTTTCCCTGTATCTCTTTCTCTATCTGTCTCTCTCCAGCAAGCACATGTGCCCAATGGCAGAAGAAAATGGGGGGAGGGGGGTTTAAGGGCCAGCTGATGGCATGGTGGTTAAGGCAGCTGGATCCGACAAGGCTGACTAAGCTATTCCTGTCTCTGACTTGGCAGCTTGAAAAACACCCAGGGCATCTGTGGGATTGAAGTATGGCCATCCCCACTCGGGGGTGCTTTCTCACATTTCCTCTTTCTCTCCTTCTCTCTGTTTCTCTCTGGTGAGTGTATATACCCTATAGCAAAAGTTAAAAATAAATTTAAAAAGAGGTTCAGGGGTCTATGGAGGAGGATCAATAGGAGGTTGCCCATCGTTTAGCACTCAAAATATGACCCCAGGCTCACCTCCATTAGAGGCATTTCATCAGATGATTGTTAAAAATTTAGCGTAACAGCTATGTCATTGGACTCCCATGTAGTCGACCGCGGTTTGAGTCCCAGACTTGGTGGCTTAAACTCACACTCGGCATGTATGCATGCGTGCCCAAGATCCTGAGAGCAGAATGGAGAAGAAGGGATTGCGGCATGGCCATCCCCCCCGGGGGGTGATTTCTTGCTTTCTTTCTGTCTTTCTCTGTCTTTCTGGTGAGCACATGCGCCCTATAGCAAAAACTTCTCAAAAAAAAAAAAAAAAAATTTAGATCCTGGCACTCATATCAGACATTTTGAGTCAAAAACTGTGAAAATGGGGCCTAAGGAGTCAGCCTTTATTTATATATATATATATATATATCAAAAAAATTAGCCTTTTAAAAGTGAACACTTTGGACCAGCAGATTACATAATGGTTATGTTGCTGGACTCCCATGTAATCGACCGTAGTTTGAGTCCCAGATCCAGTGGCTTAAACTCATGCCAGGTGTGCCGGGTGCGTGTGCGTGCGTGCCCAAGATCCTGAGAGGAGTGGCCTCCCACCTGTGGGTGATTTCTTGTTTTCTTTCTCTCTGGTGAGCACACATGCCCTATAGCAAAAACCTCTCTTAAAAAAAAAAGAGAAAAATGAACACTTCAGTGATATTTAGTACATTTATGATGTTGTGCAATCATTACCTCGATCTAGTTCTAAATGTTTAAAATAATTACTTATTTATTTTTATTTATTATTTATTATTATTATTATTTTAGCTTGCAATAAGGCATGTGATCTCACCAGAGAGAGAGAGAAAGTGAGAAAGCAAGCCTCCAGGTCCAGCACTTAAACTGTGGTCAGCCATGTGGGAATTCCAGTGCCTTAATTACCACTCACCTTGATGGCCCCATTCTAAGCTTTATTTTCCTTTTTTTTTTAAAGAGAGATTTTTGTTATATGGCATGTGCACTCACCGGAGAGACAGAAAATGAGAAATTGCCCCCCAGGGGGGATGACCACGCCACAATCCCTTCTTCTCCATTCTCCTCTCAGGATTTTAGGCATGCACATACACATACCTGGTGTGTTTTAAGCCACCGGGTCTGGGACTCGAACTGTGCTGGACTACATGGGAATCCAACGATGTTAAAAATTATGCCATCCTCTGGTCCCCCAGTTCTAAAATATTTCTATCATTCACCAAATAAATTCAATAATTATTAAGCAGCCACTCCCGAAGCCCCAATCCCCCATGCCGGGCAACCACTAACCTGTTTTTTGTCTTTATGGATTTACCTGTTCTGGACATGTCATATAAATGAAATTATACATTACATGACCTTTGCGTCTGGCTTTTTTCACTTGACATAATTTTTTCTTTTCTTTTTTTTTTTTTTTTCAGTTTATTGGAAGGCGAGTATACCTTCTAGGGGGAAAGAGTGGAAAAGCAAGAAAGCATTCATAATTTTGATGAAGTCCAATTATCCATTTTTCCTTTTGTGCTTATAGTTTGGGCATCATATTAAGAAACCATTGGGTATTCATATTTAAGAAATAATTGCCAAATCCAGGGTCTTGAAAACAGGGAGGCTGGCCACCCTGCAATCTCTTCTCTTCTTTTCTCCTCTTGGGTTTTTTTGGGCACACACACACACACACACACACGTCCTGCGTGTTTCTCAGGCCACTGGGTCCGGGACTCGAACTATACAGTAAGCCATGTGGGACCTAGCTGCCTTAACCACCACACCACCAGCTAGCCCCCATAATGTTTAAGTTCATCCATGTTGTAGCGTGTATCAGTGCTTCATTTCTTTTCATTCCACTGTATAGATATACCATATATTATTTATCTGTTTACTGACTGAAGGATATTTGGATTATTTCTACCTTTTGATACTGTTGGGTACTGCTGCTATGACCTTTCATATGCAAGTATTTGTCTGAGCACTTGTTTTCAATTCTCTTAGGTATACAAACAGAAATAGAATTGCTCGGTCATATGGTAATTCTATGTTTAGCTTTAAAATTAAAAAAAATTTTTTTTTTATTTTTAGGTTTTGCTATGGGACATGTGCACTTACCAGGCAGAGAAAGAGAGAGGTAGAGAGATAGCGGAAAAGTGAGAAATCACCCCCAGGGTAGATGGCCACAATACCCTCTCCATTCTCTTCTTGGGATTTGGGGCACATGCACACATGCACCTGGTGTGTTTCTCACACGATGGTCTGGGTGCAGACCACAAAGTCAGTCATGTGGGATCCAGTGCTTTAACCACCATGCCATCTGCTGGCCCATCTGTGTTTAACTTTTTAAGGAACTACCAAACTTTTCTGCAGCAACCGCACCATTTTGCATATGCCTCAGGAAGGTATGAGGGTTCCAGTATTTCCACATTCTTGCCAATACTTATTATATTTCTTAATTATAGCCATTGTAGTGTGTGTAGCATAGCATCTCATCATACTTTTTCATGTATTTTTTTGACCATTTGTATGTCTTCTTTGAAGAAATGTCTATTCAAGTTACTCATTTAAAAACTTGGCTTCTTTGCCTTTCTGCAGTTCTTTATATATTCTATACGTTTGAAGCTTATCGAATACATGAGTTGCAAATAAAATAAAAAGTACTTTCACTTTAAAAAAAGATTTATTTATTTTTGTTATTATTATTTTTACATTTTTTACCAGACAGAGACAGAGAAAACCAGCCACCAGGTCCAGGACTCAAACCACGGTCTGCCATGTGGGAATCCAGCACCTTTAACCACCACGCCACCTGCTGGCCCCTATTTTCACTTTTTTGATGATGTTCTTTGACACATGGAAGTTCTTCATTTTGATGAAGTCCAATTTATTCTTTTGTTTAGTTTTTCTTCTGTTGCATATAGTTTGGTTATCATATTTAAGAAACCATTGCCAAATTCAAGGTCATGAAAACTTATCCTGTTTTTTTTTTTTAAAAAGAATTATTTTATTGAACTTTATTTATATATTTATTTATTTAATTTGACCAGAGAGGGACAAAGTGAGAACGAGAGAAAGAGAGAAGGAGAGCAAGAGGAAGTGAGAAAGCACACCACCAGGTCCAGGACTTGAATCACAGTTGGCCATGTGGGAGTCCAGCACCCTTAACCACCACGCCACCTGCCAAACCCCCTATGTTTTCTTTGAAGAGGTTTGTAGTTTTTGCTTCTACATTTAGGTTTTGATTCACAGTTAACATTTTTTGCTAAGCTATTTTTTGTTTCATTTTTGTTTGGGATCTCTAAGTTTTGGGAATAGGACACTAATACAGGGCCAAGATGAGAAAAGGTTCCGGAGCTCGTCGTGCAGGTGTGGTATAAGTCGCTTTCCTATTTGGGCTTTTTAACTCAGCAGATTCATTGGTTCTCCAAACGTCTATTGCAGATAGGAATTGTGGATAGACCATCTTAGAATCCCTGAGAGGACAATCATGATTTATATTCCTAGGGTATTTTATTACAACTATGCCTTCTGACACAAATAACTTGTTCACACTTTAAAAAAACAGTTCCTGGTTTGTTTCTGGGATTTGGTAGAGACCAAATGCCTGACCTAGAATACAAAGTGGACATTTAACTTTTTCCTATTTATTACAAAGGATATTTTAAAAGACACAGAGGAACAGCCAGATGGGAGAGATAAATAAAGCAAGACATTGGCGCAAGTAGGTGGCATAATGGTTAAGGTGGCCAGACTCCCAGATGACTGACTCCAGTTCAAGTCCTAGATCTGATGGTTTGACACTCAAGCCAGGCTCATGTGCACACATGTCCAAAATCCCAGGAGGAGAATGAAGGAGAAGGGATTGCAGCGTGGCCATCTTCTCTGGAGGGGTTATTTCTCACTTTCCCTCTCACTGTCTTTCCAGCGGGTGCACATGCCCTAAGGCAAAATCCTTAAACAATAAATAAAGAAAGCAAGGCATGTAAGAAGGAGCAAGGAGGTTCCAGGCCCTTTTCAGGTATGCCAGGCATTTTCATATATTCAGCACATCTAGATCTTCAGCACATTAATTTTTTTTTGAGAGGTTTTCGCTATAGGATGCGTGCACTCGCCAGACAGACAGAGAGAGACAGAGAGACAGAAAGCGAGAAATCACCCCCCAGGGGGGATGGTCACACTGCAATCCCTTCTCCTCCATTCTCCTCTCAGGATCTTGGGCACGCACGCACACGCGCCTGGTGTGAGTTTTAAGCCACGGGGTCTGGGACGTGAACCGCGTTCGACTACGTGGGAGTCCAGCGACATAGCCATTACGCTAACTGCTGGTTCCCAGCACATTAATTTTTGTATATGGTGTGAGTTAGGAGCCCAACTTTGTTTTTCATAAGGATGTCCAGTTGTCCTAACACCATTTGTTGAAGAGACTATATTTTATCCATTAAATGGTCTTGGTACCCTTGTCAAAAATCAATTGACTATATGGATTCTTATTTCTATTTCACTTGATATATATGTCTTATACTGTCCTTATACAAATCTCACATTATTTTGGTTACTGTTACTTTGTAATGAATTTTATTTTGTTTTGTAATGAGTTTTTTTTTTTTTTTTTGAGAAGTTTTTGCTATAAGGTGTGTGCACTTGCCAGAAAGAGAGAGACAGAGAGACAGAAAGCAAGAAATCACCCCCTGGGGGGATGGCCACAATCCTTTCTCCTCGATTCTCCTCTTGAGATCTTGGGCACACACACACATGCACCGGCGTGAGCTTATTAAGCCACCAGGTCCAGGACTTGAACCGTGGTCGAGTACATGGGAGTCCAGTGACATAGCCATTACGCCAAATGTTTGTTTCTATTCCATGTGAACTTTAGGATCAGCTTTTCCATTTCTGTACTGAGTCAAAAGCTCTGAGATTGGGGCCTAGGAGTTTACTTTAAAAAAAAAATTAACTTGTGTGTATAATACACATAAAATTTACCATCTCTTTTTTTTTTTTTTTTTTTGAAGAGATTTTTTTGCTATAGGGTGCGTGCGCTCGCCAGAAAGACAGAGAAAGACAGAGAGACAGAAAGGGAGAGATCCCCCCCCCCCCCCCCGGGGGGAAGGCCACGCTGCAATCCCTTCTCCTCCATTCTCCTCTCGGGATCTTGGGCACGCACGCACATGCACCCAGCGTGAGTTTAAGCCACCAGGTCTGGGACTCGAACTGCGGTCAGCTACATGGGAGTCCAGCGACATAGCCGGTACTCTAACTGCTGGTCCCAAAATTTACCATCTTGAGGCTAGTAGGTGGCATGGTGGTTAAAGTACTGGACTTCCACATGGCTTACTGCAGTTCAAGTCCTGGACCTGGAGAATTGCTTTCCCACATTCCTTCTGTCTCTCTCTGGTGAATTAAAAAATAATAATAAATAAAATTAAATAATTCTTTTAAAAAATTACCATCCTTTTTTTAAAGAATTATTTTATTTAACTTTATTTATGTTTTAAATTTGACCAGAGAGGGACAGAGTGAGAGAGAGAAAGAGAAGGAAAGTGAGAAAGCAAGCCATCAGGTCTGGGACTCGAACTGTAGTCAGTCATGTGGGAGTCCAGCACCCTTAACCACCACACCATCTGCCAGCCCCAGAATTTACCATCTTAATCATTTCTAAGCATACAGTTTAATGATGTTAAGTACATTCACATCATTGCACAGTCAACCCCTAGAACTTTTTATCTTGCAAAACTAAGACTCTATACCAATTAACAAAAACTCTGCATTTCTTCCTCCTCTTCCTCCCTGACAACAACCATTCTACTTTCTGTCTCTACGACTATGACTCTTAATACCTCATATAAGTGGAATCATTCACTACTTGTCTTTTTATGACAGGCTTCTTCCACTCAGCATTATGTTCTAAAGGTTTACCCATGTTGTAGCATGCATCAGAATTTCCTTTTAAGGCTGAATAATATTCCCCTGTATATATGTGTGTATATATATATACATATGTATATATATAGTATCCATTCAGCCATCAATGAACATTTGGGTTGCTTCCACCTTTGGCTAGTGTGAATAATGCAGCTATGAACACAGCTGTACAAATATCTGTTCAATACCTTGATTTTAATTCTTTTAGATATATACCCAGAAATATAATTGCCAAACCATATGGTAGTTCTATTTTCAATTTTTTGCGGAACCATCATACAATGTTCTTAATTCACCATACAATTTTCCATAGCAACTGTATCATTTTACATTTCCACCAATACTGCACAAAATTTCCAATTTTTCTACATCCTCACCAACACTTAATTTTCTGCTTTTTAATAGTATGAGATGGTATCTCATTATGGTTTTGACTTGCATAGAAATCTGCTTTTTTAAAAACAAACTTTAAAAAAATTGCTAGAGGGTATGTGTGCTGGCCAGAGAGAGAGAGGCAGAGAGAGAGAGGAAGAGGGAGAAAGCACCCCCCAATGGGGCATGGTCATGCCACAATCTCTTCTCTGCTTCTCCACTTTGTCAGGATTTGGGCCATGCATGCACATGTGCCTAGTGCAGTTCTCAAGCCACTGGGGCCAGGACTTGAACCATGGGGTTTGCTATGTGAGATCTAGCTCCCTTAACCACCAGGCCATGGGGCCAGTCCTAAATAAACTTTTAATTTCAGAATGATTTTAGATTTACAGAAAAGTTGCAAAGATAGTATAGAGTGTTTCTGTGTATTTCTCATTCAGTTTCTGTTTCCTCTAACGTTATCATCTTAAATACCATGGTACTTTGTCAACTCAGGATCTGCTTCATAAACATCCACACACACACAGTGATTATTACATGCACTGAAGTTTGAGAACTACAGATCTAGGGGCCAGGAAAGTCCTTCCAGGGAAATACATTCCAGCTATTGCTTGAAAGACACATGTGAGTAAAGGCAACAGGGTGTGATCCAGGCAGAGGGAGCAAACAGTGCCAAAGCTAAGAGTAATAAAGAACTTAGAACATTTGAGGATAATATAATAGCAATTAATAGTAATTTATTGACATTTACCATACATCAAATACTAGTAAGCACTTTAGAATGTTTTTTTTTACTTAATTTTTCACAATCTATATCCTAGCAAGTGTGAAATATTATCACTTTATAGATGAAGTAACCGAGAGTTGAAAAAAGTAACTTTCCCAAGACTACCCAACTATAAAGTGAGGCAGAATTCGAACACAAATCTTTCTTTTACCGATTTCTTTTCTCCCAGTAGGACTCGGTAAAGTTTATTCACCTGCTTATAGCAAGAAGCAAAGCATTAAATACGTGGTTTTCCCTCCTCTAGTCTACTCCTCCCACTCTCTTCCCCAAACTATTTATCCTTTAGGGCTCAGAGAGCCCTTCCCATTCCAAAACTGTTCCTTACTGTTATTCTCTTTCATTGAATTGATGGTTAAATGATGAATAAAAGAATAGAAATAAAAAAGCATTAGCAACAATGTGCAATTATGGATGTAATCATTCATGTGTTTGTTTAATGCCCGTCTCTCTCTCAATGTACTGTCAACTGAATGAAGGCAAGGATACAACCTGCTTGGTTCACCCAGTACCAGCAGATTTGTTGAATAAGGAAAGATAAGAACTCAATAAACATTTTTTGGATATTAAATGAGGACTTTTGATTTTTGAGAAAGAAAATCAAATGGGTTGTTGAATACCATTTAAGATATCAACCATAGCTTCCCTCTTTCCCAGGCAAAAATCTCAACCTCCCATATCCAACTGTCACACCCCATAGGAGTGCCAGTGGTTTTGATTCCATGGAGAATGCTGCAGAACAGATTTTGGTCTGAACAATCTAAGAAGCATCTCTTTGACTGTAAGAAGTTCAGATCTGGAGATCAGGGATGGGAAATCTCTATTCAAGAATATCATCAAGAAGAAAAATAGAATACCATCCTAACAACTTCAGAAAGTCAACTGCCTGCTAGGAGGGGAAGAGGCAAGTGACCTCCCAACCCTCTTCCAGCTCTGAGATTCTGCTCTCCAGTGCAGCACCACAGAGCCAGCAGAGTTACTATGCTGCAGGTGAAGGCATAATTGCTCCTTACTTCCCCTGGCTCCCCAGTGTTAAATTAGCTTTATGTCAATACCACATTGGCAGCTGGGATGAATTATTGAAGCTCATTCACTGCAATGGGTCCAGGTTCCACTTGCTTTATGGAATGAAGGTGAATGGGAGCATATTATTTCTGTTTGTCTTGTTGCAGTCAGTACATTTTCAGTCTGTTGGTTATATGAAGGGACTCAGCTGTGATGGGCAGACAGTCTCGGCATGTGCTTCTCATGAGACCAGTGGAGACAGGCCGAACACATGAAGTGGAGGAGGAGCACAGAAACTCATCTGCAGTCCTCAAACTTAGGGGCTCTTCATCACTATTTACACTGTTGTCCCCCCAAATACCCATTCACATACACATAAGCACATATAGTCAACACACACACATGCATCATATACATTCAGAATCTTTAAAAAGGCACACTTGGGACCAGCAGTTGACATAATGGTTACGTAACTGGACTCCCATGTAGTCGACTGTGGTTAGAGTCCTGGACCCGGTGGCTTAAACTCACACCAGGCACATGTGCGTGCGGGCCCAAGATCCCGAGAGGAGAATGGAGGAGAAGGGATTGCGGCGTGGCCGTCCCCCCTGGGGGATGATTCCTTGCTTTCTGTCTCTGTGTCTCTATCTTTCTGGCAAGTGCATGTGCCCTATAGCAAAAACCTCTCCAAAAATAAATAAATAAATAAATAAATAAAATAAAAAAGAATGATTTTCTGGAAGACTGAGCAAATTTTAAAGGCTTCTCCTTCTCCCACCCTCTACACCAGTGCTTCTTTAGAAGAGCTGGCTCTTTGCCCCTGACACTTGGCAGAGATAGATGATCTGGATGTGCAACTGCTGGAGACTCCTGTGTGCATGTGGGGGAGCAGTCTTCCTTCTCTGCTTCTGCCTCCGACTCCTCCATGAGCTGGTGTATCCCTGAATTTCAAGATAGGTTTTAGCAGCTTGGCCCAGATATCAAAGTTATTAATTATAGCTCTGCATTTATTCATACACACCTTCATTGACATTCTGTCACAAACATGCATTTACACTCCTACACACATGCACGTGTGTGTGCACATGTTTTGCATATGCATACATGTATCCGTACATATATGTGCATATGTATAAACCTAACCAGAGATAGGCCTCCAAGTGGCCTCCTCACCCTATCAGCTGGTCACATCCCTCTCAAAAATCTCACCATTAAAAATGTATTCCTTTGAGAGTCTCCAGTTAGGAATCAAATACTTCTAGGCAAGGCAACACACCATAGCATTATTGTCTAACAGTTTGTCTGGAATTCACTACTACCCAGGGAACTTCCCTCTCCTTGACTGAGTCTTACTTATTCTTCAGGTCTGATCTGGCCTTTCCTGCACATTCCTCACCTGCAACTAACAAGGGAAGGAAGTTCCTCCATTACTCACTGTCATGACTTCTCACCATCTGCCTTGGCTGCATCTACCACAACTGTAACTACGTGACTACTCGTGTATTTGCATGGTTTGTGGCCCCAGTAGATGAGGAGCTCCAGTTGGTTAGGCCTGCCTGTCACTCTGTTCTTCAGTGACACAGAGACTTTTTGGCTGAAGGGGACAGGCTCAAGAGGTACCCTGGCTTGGTCTGACTCCCCACTTTTCCCAAATGTGACTAAGAACTCACGGTCTTGAAACAAGACTATGTGTGAGGAATCCCCTTTTCCAGATGTTCCTGGCAGTTAAGATGGAAGATGTTTGTTGCTGAGGACATATGATACAGATCATAATAACAAAAATACATGGCCAGCTGGTGGTGTGGTGACAGCTGGACCCCACATGGTCAACTGTGTAATTTGAGTCCCAGACCCAGGAGCTTGAAAAACACATACATGCCTAAAATCCTGAAAAGAAGAAGAAATGGAGGAGAAGGGATTATCCCATGAGGGACTTTCTCTCTCTCTCTCCGGCAAGTGCACACGCTTTCTGGCAAATTTTTAAAAATACCATCTGCTACCATTTATTGAAAGCTTTCTATATGTTAGGCATTAGGCTAAGCCCTTTATACATATTCATATACAATTATATCAATTAATCTTCACAACCATCTTAATAATAGAGTAAGTACACTATTATTCCCATTTCACAGATGGGGAAATAAGCTCAGAGGAATTGCACATTTGGCTTATAGTCACACAACGAGCATGCCACTGAGCCAAGACAAGGCCCTGATGCCAAGCTTTTAACCTCCAAGTTATGCTAAAATTCATTTAAGCCCCTGAGGAGATGCCGGACCATCCCTTACCTCTATACTCTCATACTCACTCAACAGAGATAAATGGGTGCCATTTGATGGACTTGGGATTTACTTGGAATCGTGGAAGTTCCCACTATTCTATTATCTTAGAACCACCAGAATTCCTGGAGTTAGGGAAGAGAAGAGATACAAAAACATCTGGAATTATAGAAGGAGGCAGATTTAGACAGCTGGAAGGCACCGTTTCTTTCTTTCTTCTTTTTTTGGAGAGGTTTTCACTATAGGGTGCGTGTGCTCACCAGAAAGACAGAGAGAGACAGAGAGACAGAGAGACAGAAAGTGAGAAATCACCCCCCAGGGAGGATGGCCACATCACAATCCCTTCTCCTCCATTCTCCTCTTGGGATCTTGGGCATGCACGCACACATGCCTAAGCCACCGGGTCTAGGACTCGAACCGCAGTCGACTACATGGGAGTCCAGTGACATAGCCATTATGCTAACTGCTGGTCCTGGCACCAGTTTCTTGATGTTCCCCAGCAGAACACACCTGGACCCCTGGTCCTCTTACTTGAAAGATGGGCCCATTTTGAGTCTTTTCCCTCTTACACTTCTCTTTTCCCTGAGGGTTCCTTTCAGAAAGATGGTCTTGGAGGGGTGGTGGTTACACAGTGGTGAAATGTGATGCCCTTCTGGGGCCAACAGGCAGCATGATGGTTAAGGTGCTGGTCTCCAATATGGCCAACCACGGTTTGAGTCTCAGACCCAGAGGCTTAAAAATCATGCCAGACATATGTGCATGCCTGCCCCAAATCCCAGGAGAATGGAGGAGAAGGGATTGTGGTGTGGCTATTCTCCTTGGGAGGCGATTTCTCACTTTTCCTCTCTCTTTCTGAAGAGTACATGTACCCTATAGCAAAAACTTAAAAATATAAATAAATAAATAAAAATCTAAAAAAAAATAAAAAGAAAAGAAAAAAGAAAAAGCTATACAAATCTGACCCACATGGGAGGTTCTAGATTCATACCCGGGGATCTGAGTATACCAACCACTTGTGTGTCCATGCAGGGCTGGCTGAGGCTGGAGGTGGATCACTACATTGAGACCTTGTCAAAAGTCCTCTCCCTAGCTTATGGAAAGAAATAAGTGAATAAGGTCAGCAGGTGGTGTGGTGGTTGAAATGCTGGACATACTCACATGGCTGACCATGGTTCGAATCCTGGACCTGGTGGCTCGCTTTCTCACTTTCCCTCTTTCTCTCTCTCTCTCTGGCTGAATTAAAATAAATGAATGAATAAACAAAATTAAATAAATAATCCTTTTTTATAAAAAGAAAGAAGTGAATCAACTTAAAAATAACTTAGTCTTGAGGCAGGTGACATGTGAGCCACATAATCCCACACGAGCGGGAACCAGCCAGTATGAGGGAAGAGCTGCCATAGTTGGTGGGGCCTATTTTCTTAGCACTGCACTCAGACCCTCGCTTATTGTGCGCAGCCTCTTACAGAAAGTCAGAACTTCACACCTCTGACACCGAGTCACGCTCTGTTCTGTCCACTTCTCTCCCTGGTGCACTGACTTCAGCTTCATTTCTCCTGTGATTCTCAGAGCCTAACTTCCGAAGCTCCAAATTAGGTCTGGAATCAGTTTGAGACTACTCTGGTCCCAGACTCATGCTGCTAAAACTTGGTATGAAACAGATACTTTCTGGCTCATTCTTTCAACTTGCATTGATCCTGTGGTTATCTCCTTTAGTCTATGAACTCGTAAAGAGCAAGGTCCAAGTCAGTATTGGATATGGGCAATTGACATGCATCCTCTATACCTGCTTTCTTCTCACATGTCACAGAGACTAGAAGGTGAGAATACAGCTCCCCGACTCCCTTACAATTATGTGTGCTTGTGTGATGAAGGCCAAAAGGAGGAAGAACCTTCTTTCTGCTATTTTGGACTTTCTGCTGGTCAGCGGGATCCTGGAGGCGTGGAGTTCTCCCGTAACAGCCATCCTAGCTTCCTGGTCTCCGTTTCCTAATTCCTGGATGGCAAATCTCTGGCAATGTGTTCTTCAACTCCATAGTTCCAGTAGTGGCCTTTTGATTCCTCACCTTACTGATTGTGACAAACATATTAGCTCTTCTGGTGGAATCCATTCCACAAGTCCTTTCAATGATTTTTATAGCCACTAATTCCCCAACTAAATTTCCTTCTTTTTAAAATACCTACAGCAATGGGCTGGCAGGCAGCATGGTGATTAAGGTGCTGGACTCTCACATGGCCAGCTGAAGTTCAAGTCCCGAACCTGGCATCTTGCTTTCTTGCATTCCCTTTCTCTCTCTCTCTCTCTGGTCAAATTAAAAAATAACAATACCTGGGGCTGGCAGGTGGTGTGTTGATTAAGGTGCTGGACTTCCACATGGTCAACTACGTTTCAAGTGTTGGACCAGGAGGCTTGCTTTCTTACTTTCTCTCTCTCTCTCTCTCTCCCCTCCTCTTTCCCTCTCTGGTCAAATTACAAAATAATAATAATAATAAATACAATTAAATAAATTATTTAAAAATAACAATAACAAATGGAATTAAATAAATAATTCTTAAAAAATAATAAAATACCAGCAGTTTCTACTTCCTGCACTAAATCAAGGCTCCAAGTAGTTGTGAAATGGCTTCATGAGAAACTGGAAGGAAAAAAAAAAAGCCAGTGTTGGGGCTAAAATATTTTTTTCTCACTCGTCACTAGGTTCATGGCTGAGATCCCTATAATAAAAGACAGATTAATAAAAGAACAGCATACAAATTTATTTAATATATGTTTTATGTGACACAGGAGTCTTCGTAAGAGAATGAAGACCCCAAGAAACAGGGAAACCTGTATTTTTTATGCTTGGGTTTGAATAGGAGTGGACAGTCATGCAGAAGTATACTTGGATAAAGGGAGTATGATCTGATGGTGAACTCAGCACGTTCTGTTCATACAGATTCTTCCTGGAAACTCTCGTGTTTTCCAGGACAAAGACGTCCCTTTCCTGTGGAGGTACCCCTGGTCTGAGGGTTTTATAGTCTCCTGCAGAGGAGGCAGTCAGAGGTTTTGTGGCCTGTTTTGGGTGAGAAGGTAGAGGGACAATGAGTGGCCTTCCTGCCTCTGCTGTTTTGTCAAATATTGAGGTGCCGTATTTCGAGTGCTCTATCCTGGTCTCTGGAACCAGTATGGTGAAAGGGAGGAAGCCAGTTATACAGACACCAAAACACATGATCATAACATAACCAGCCCCTCTTATGAACAACAGTAAAGCTTTCTCATTCAGAGTATAACAAAGATATCCAAACTCAGTGCCAGCAGATGGCATAGCAGTTATGCCTCTGGACTCCAACGCGGCTGATCACAGTTTGAGTCCCAGACCTGGTGGCTTGAAATTCATGCTGGGTGCGCATGTGTGCATGCCCAAAGATCCTGGGAGGAGAATGGAGAAGGTATTGCAGCCTAGCCGTCCCCCATGGGAGGTAATTTCCCACTTACTCTCTCACTGTCTCTGTCTCTCTCTCCGGTGAGTGCATGCACCCTAAAGCAAAAACCTCTACCAAAAGAGAGAGAGAGAGAGATCTAAACTCATCAAACCACGCATATTAAATCTGTGCAGTTCCTTTTGTACCTTAATACAATTATACTTCAATAAAACTTCTAAAACATTAACAAAGGGATCAGCAGGTGATATGGTGATTAAGGCACTGGACTCCCACATGGCTGACCATGGTTCAAGCCCTGGACCCAGTGGCTTGAAAATCACACCCAGTGCAGGTACATAAATCTAAAATCCAAAATTCCAAGAGGAGAATGGAGAAGGGATTGTGGTGTGGCCATCCCCCCTGGTGGAGGGGACTTCTCACTTTCTCTCTCTGCCTCTGTCTGTCTCTTTCTGTGAACATATGTGCCCTATGACAAAAATCTAAAAAACCTACAAACAAAAACAGTAACAAGTCCCATAAAAGCTAGAGGCAGGGACAGTGTAGATAGGTAGATAGGCCAAGAAATAGACTTATATTTCAAAGATTCCTTGCCTTACATAAAGAATAAGCAGGCAAACCTACACATAATTCAAATGTAGGAGTTGACAAGATTTGCTCTTGAATGTGAGTGAATGTGTGTGTTCTTCAGACACACAAACACACACACACACACCAACACACAGACACAGCATGCCTGATCCACGAGTCTCTCTCCTAGTGAGAAAACCCAACCCCTAGGAACCAGCAGTTAGCGTAATGGCTATGTCGCTGGACTCCCACGTAGTCGACCGCGGTTCACGTCCCGGACCCGGTGGCTTAAAACTCACGCTGGGCGCGTGTGCGTGCGTGCCCAAGATCCCGAGAGGAGAATGGAGGAGAAGGGATTGCGGCGTGGCCATCCCCTCTTGGGGGTGATTTCTCGCTTTCTATCTCTCTGTCTCTGTCTGTCTGGCGAGCGCATGCGCCCTATAGCAAAAACCTCTAAAAAAAAAAAAAAAAACAACCCCCCCCCCTTTTTTTTTGAGAGATTTTCGCTATAGGCGCATGTGCTCACCAGACAGACAGAGAGAGACATTAGAGACAGAAAGCGAGAAATCACCCCCCATAGGGAATGGTCACGCCGCAATCCCTTCTCCTCCATTCTCCTCTCGGGATCTTGGGCACGCACGCACACGCGCCCAGCGTGAGTTTTAAGCCACCGGGTCCGGGACGCAAACCGCGGTAGACTACGTGGGAGTCCAGCGACATAGCCATTACGCTAACTGCTGGTTCCCAACCCCTTTTTTCACTATAATGGCACTGAATGCGATGAAGAATGATGTAGAAAGTGAAAGATGCAATGTCTGTCAGAAGAGTAAGAATCAAGATGAAGTGATAAGACAGTGAAAGAAGGAAGAATGGAATGGGAATTATGAAGAAAGAGCTAGAAGCAACTGGGAGGGGATAATGGGAGTGAACTTATACAAAGGAAGGAAGAAGGTGAATATGTGGGAGTTTGAGAGACAGATAAGCAGGAAAGTCAACTTCCTCACTGCTGGCTAACTTAATCTCTATTGTATAGTGTCTGGGAAATAGTAGGCATTAGATAAACATTTACTGAACTGAAGAACAAAGTCTAAGGGGGTGGGGGAGGCAGGGCCACACAGGGTCGGGTAGACGTGCATTGTAGTCATAACCACTAATATCTACTGAGTTTCAGCATAAGTCAGTAAGCACTTCACATGCATTATCATTTTAAATTCTCAGCGACACTCTATGAGAGAATTATTAGTATCCTCACTTAATAGATGAAGAAACTGAGGCACAAATAATTTAAGTAACTCATCCAAAGCCACACATGTAGTAATGGTAGAGTCAGGATTTGAATTCTGACTTGTCTGACTTTATTTTTATTTACTTATTTATTATTTTAGAGAGAGATTTTTGCTATAGGGTGCAGTGCGTGCACTTACAAGAGAGTAAAGACGGAGAGATAGAAAGTGAGAACCCCCCCCCCAGGGGAGATGGCCACCCCTCAATTCCTTCTCCTCCTTTCTCCCCTCAGAATTTTGGGCACACATTCACACAACCTGACATGAGATTTAAACCTCCGAGTCCAGGACTCGAACCGCGGTTGACTATGTGGGAGTCCAGCGACATAACCATGATGCCATCTGCTGGTCCCTGACTTGTCTGAATTTAAAAACAGTGTTTCTTGGGACCAGTAGATGGCATCATGGTTATGTCGCTGGGATCCCACGTAGTTGAGCACAGTTTGAGTCCCAGACCTGGAGGCTTAAAAATTCATGCCAGGCACAAATGTGTGCATACCCAAGATCCCGAGAGGAGACTGGAGGAGAAGGGATTGTGGCGTAGCCATCCCCCCGGGGACTGATTTCTTGCTTTATGTCTCTATCTCTTGCAAGCACATGTACCATTCAGCAAAAATCTCTCTTAAAAAAAAAAAAGTGTTTCTCGTCTGTACATTATATAAACTACCCTTTGAGTCAAAGATAGGTCTATTCCTACCCTACCCTCACCCTACCACTACCATCTACACACAGGAAAGGTTAGAGGGGCCCCCAATGGGCACGACCCCACTCCTGGCCTACCATTGAGGATAGTACTAACAAAGGAGAGATGGGGCAACCTCCCCCCAAGCTGAGAAGGGACCATATTAAAGTCTCATCTTCAACAACACAAAGAAAAACAATTTGAAACTTAATCATCTCCCAGAATTATGATCCCTCCCCACAGCGGGGAGCACATTAACAGAGCTGAGAAATGATAATTCAGCAGCCCCCAACCCAGCAGGAAGAGAAGAAGAGGAGGAGGGAGCAGAGAGGGAGGAAACCAGACACAGAGGCACAGAGAAAGGTGGGGGAAGGGGGCAGAGGCGGTCTGACCTCTCACGGTTCTTTTTACTGCACAGGTCTGGGACAGGGTACGGAGGGGAGTGGTCTGGAGCCCACAATTCTGCTCAGACAGAGCAAGGGTCAGTTTGCTCCCTAGGTGAGTTCTCAGCTTCAATGGAAACTGACGTCTGACGTTGCTTTCAGGCCCACTCAGACCAGGTGGTCTTAGCCTGGGCGAAGGAGAGCTCTGAGCCACCAGGCTTGGCCCTAAGCGCCTCCTTGTCCAATGGCACCTAGGTCAATCAGCGATCCGTCAGCACCCGAGGTGCTGGACAGCTCCCGGCCCAGAAAAGGTTCTCGGGAGCGCATCGGAGGGATGGGGCAAGGGGGATGGGGGCAGTACCCACCCTCAGGGAGGCGCGAAGGCTGCTGGTAGTTACTGGAGAAAGCTCCGGGTCACAAAAGGGTCCTGACAGAGCTCTGCTGGGGACCTTGAGACTGGAGCCCTGGAGGCAACTTCTCCAGACGCATTCCTTCCTTCTGAGTCGAGACCCCCTCACTCTCCACACCACCCCCTGGCCAGGGACAATGGCGCCTTCAGCCCCCAGAGATGAATGGAGCCTTTGAGAGTGGCACGCCACGGGGTCAGCGGCGGCCACCGCTCTGGGGCTGCCCAGTCTCCGGATTAAGGAGCTTCTGGGCTGGGGATGGTGGGGAGCTTTTGAGGAAGGAAAGGTATTTCATGGTCCTTATCCTAGATGTTGGTGAGTCCTGGGAAAGAGAGTCATCCCAGATCAGTTAGTGCCTTGTAAAGAAGAGTTTTAGGGAGATGGGGCAGGAGGAACCCCCTTATTGTCCTGGAGGAAGGGAAAGTTCTGTGTCCTCTTCTTAGTTGACAGCAGAGCAAGCTGTAAGGGGAGAGAACCTGCCAAGCATTTGCTACCTCCTCTTCCCTCTGCAAATCAGGGTCCTACCCTGGGTTTGGGTGGAGTAGCTCCTCACTCTACCCCCCTTCTCCCAGTGCTTGCATCCCTTCATCTGGAGCTGTCCCTGAGGCCTGGTCCCTCCTTTCTCTCCTGTCTCCACTCCTCTTCCTGCAATGCACAGCCTACCGGTTTCTATGGAAACGGGCTGGGGAGGCTCTGCCAGGAGGCCAAGGCCACTACGGCTCTTGGGGGGAGGGAGAGGTGGAAATTGAAAATGAGGAGCTGGAGGTAAGTTGGAGCCATTCCCAGGAGAGGACGGCGATCTATCGGGAGTGAGACGTTCACTGTTCCGGGAGGGGCTAGCAAGTAGAGGGGACAGAGAGATAACTGAGCGATGCAACTGACACAGAGTTGAGGGGTTCCTTCTCATTTCCCCACTTCCCACTAATCCAGACATCTAGATAAGCCCTTTCCGAGGGACAATTAGTGGGTGAAAAAGGAAGGGAGGCCAAGAGCTCTGCCCCTTCCTACCACACCTGACACTCTAGCCTTTCGCCCCTCCTGGGGACACGCTCACTTGAAAGGAGGGCTCCAGGAAACCAGAAGGCTTCCAAGAAATGGAAGGGAAAGTCAGAGTGGTATGTGGGCATTCAGGGATGTCCAGGAATCTCCTTTAGGAGGGTGGAGCTAGAGGTGGGAGCATCAGCACCTCCCTGGCACCTCCACTGAGGAGTGAGGGGCGGGGGTGATCCTGGTGCTGATCTGCAAGGTGCTGACGGCCTCCTTTCTGTCTGTCCAACCAGGATGTTAATCTATGAAAAGAAGAAAGTAGAAGTGGCCGAGCAGGGGCTGGGGGTAGAGGAGGGAAAAGAAATAAGGCTAAGGTAGGAGGAGCCAGGGGAGGCGGAGGGGCGGGTGCAGATCTAGCTTGTCTGCCTGAGGCTATAGTTCTGCCGCTTGGGTGTAGCCGGGTGTAGCTGGGAGGCCATTTCCTGGTAATCTAGCTGGACCACTGTTATGTGGGAGCCCTAGCTGAGACTGTTGTCTAGGAGATGAGAAGCTGTTCCCTGCTAGGGCAGGAAGGGCGCTCTTAGCTGGTTATCCGTCGGCTCCTGGAAAGTGCTCTCCAGTCCTCACCCCTCCAGACGCTCCCACCTCAGGCAAAGCTGCTCTTGGGCAGGGACTGTTGGAAATCTTAGAATCCTGGGAGAATGTCCTGTAGGGGTCCCTTGGGAAGGGGCCTCTCAGGTTATCAGGAGGTTCAGCAAAGCTTCCCTGGGGAAGAAGGGGAGAGAAAGGGGTCCCCTGGGAGCCCAGGGTTTCCTGGATCTGAGCCATCGGCTCTCTCTCAGCCATAGCCCCCAGCACAGCCGTCTTGGTGTTTGCTTATTTTGGTTATTTTTTGATCAGATATTTTGGCACTGTGCACACTGCCTCCTGTTGCCATGGCAGCCGTGACAGGGGCTGAGGCACCGTGAGAAAAATACCAAAATTAATGAGTGAGCGAAAGTGCAGCCGAGAGAAAAACAAGGTTAAAAAAAGAGTTAAAACAGTAATGAAAACAGGCTTCCCAGCTCCACAGCAGAGCAGCTGCTGAGGCCTCCCCAGAGCAGCAGCCCCCGCCCAGCCTAGGGCTCCTGGCATCTCCCAGACCTCAAGGCAGGACTCACTTGCCTTCCCACACCCAGCCAGTCACAGACCCAGTAACAGCCATGCAGGGACTGTCCTAAGCACAATGGTAGATCAGCTCCAATAGCAGATCAGCTTCCATCTCAGGTAGCATCCTGCCTTCCAGAACAGCATCCCAGGGAACAGCTTCTCATCTCCTAGACAACAGTCTCAGCTAGGGCCCCCACACAACAGTGGTCCAGCTAGATTACCAGGAAATGGCCTCCGAGCTACACCCAAGCTTCTGAGCTATAGCTTCAGCCATAGCAGCATCCCAGCTAGAATCCTGCACACAATAACAGCCCAGCCACAATCCTGGGCAACAGCATCTTAGCTATAGCCAATCCCCTGAATGCTGTCATCACAGCTATAGCTTCAGGACCAATAGCAGCCCAGCTACAGTCCTGTACACAACAGTAACTCTGCTCTTATCCCAGGTAACAGCCTACCTTCCAGGTACAAGCTCCTAGCAACAGCCTCTTATCTCCTAGGACCTAGGCAGTGGATCTAGCTACAGCCCCATCTATGTCATATTCATAGGGAACAGCTTCTTAGCTATAGCCAACCTTGGCTGTGCCAGCCTCACACCCATAGCTCAGACCCAAGAGCATTTCAGTTACAGCCCTTCCTTGACATGCACATGCATGTGCACGCACACACACATGGCATGGCAAGAGCTCGTCAGGTCAGCTGATGATCTGGCTATAGCCTAGGCACACCAGCATCACAGGACTGCAACAGTCTCCCAGCTACTGTCAGAAGCAACAGCCTTTCTGTTACAGCTCCAGCCCTGGTACTTGTAGCTGCACCCCATCCCAGGCACACACATCTCACAGCAAGCATCTTAACCATGCCCACACCTGGCACCACTAGGGCTCCAATCCCTGGCCATAGTATCAGCGGAATTGTAGGCACCATAGGTGTCAGGAGCCTCCCCTACTGCTCCACTTGCCAACCAGGTCTTCCTCCCAGTTTGGTATAGGGCCAAGAATCTGGCTTCTCTCCTCCTCAGACGTTACCTCCCTTGCTCCTCAACCACCCTCTTTTCAGTCCCTGCCATCTTTCCTGCCCTCCTCCCTGGAGAAAATAGGCCCCAATGCCCACAGTACAGAGCCCCTGACCACAGGGCCCAGCTTGGCAGTTGGGATAGGAGGGCCTGGGGAGCAAGGAGCAGGGTAAGTATTCCCAGGTACTGCTGCCCAGGCCCCTGGTACTGCTGCCCCTACTACTTGGTGCAGGGTTTGGGTTTGATGGTGGTGGAGCAGGGAGGATAGAGGAGAACATCTGGGAGATTAGCATTTCCTGCCCAGCTCAGCGGCTGCCGATCCTGCTCAGCCCTGAGCAAGGAAGGAGAACAGAGGAGCCTTTGAATGGCTCCCAGCAAGCAGACCGGGGAGGGTTTGCTGCAATGGGCAGCAGGCACACGCTGGGGGCAGGGAGGCTGGGGCAGCTCCTCTGTGGAAGATTTCTTCTCTCTGGGCCACAGATTCCCTCCTTGGAGCTGTGCTCAATGATGAGGAGAGTATGAGCTTTGCAGGGGAGAGTGAGAAGCCACTTATGGGACAGGCCCTCCTTTCAGTAGCTTACGCCATCTCCCATCCAGAGCTCTCAACCTGGGCTCCTGGGGCTGAGGGTGGGGTTAGGGCCTAGAGCTGGGCCCAGTCAAAAGAGGGAGTCCAGATGGGAGATGGAAGAGGCTGCTCTGGGAGAGACCTTGGGCAGTCCTTGTTTGCAAGCTTAACTGGCCAGAGATCTCACCCTTACCCTGAAGAGTGTGCCACAGAGAGAGACCACGGCTGGGAATAGAAAGAAGAAGAGAGAGACAAGGATAGAAGAGTGATAGGGATGGGGGAATGGGGGAGGATGGCGATGAGAAGTCAGAGGCTATGGCAAATAGAGGCTATGGCAAATAGAGGCCAAGTGACCAGACCCTTCCACGCCAGAACAGGGCCTAGCTAGGAACTAGCTTCCTCATTCTTTTGACCTGGAACACCCTGCCTGGTTCTTTAGGTTGCAATAGGCAGGAGGTCCAGTTGAACTGGGGCATTTGGCAGCCTGGGGTACCAAACTGAGCGCAGGAGAGGGAGTTCCCAGGTTGCCCAGAGACCTCTAGATGGCGCCCGAGAGCCAGAGCTGAGCGGGAGAAACCAAGTATTAGTGTGAGAGACACTGCGTGTGACAGCGTGTGTGACTCGGTGAGTGTGAGTGTGACAGAGAGCGTGTGGCACTGCGAGGGCGTGTGACACAGGCCGTGACACTGCGCGGCGTCGCGGGAAAGGGGCCCGTGTGACTCTGTATGAATGTGTGTATATCACGGGTAAATGTGTGTGGCCATAGCACTACGTCGCCCTGGGGGCAGGTGATTAGGGGACCCTCGAATAACCTGAGCTCAGGCGCGTTACTTCATCCTCACACTTGTTATCTCCCCTGTCCCCACTCTAGAGTCCCTGGATCCCATTACTCTCCTTCTCGCACGGTCCCCTCCACCGCCCCACCCCCACGGCTTGCCGCGGCCACCGAGGCTGACCGCTCTGCGGCTTCGGCCGGAGGGGGAGGGGTGGACTTCCCCGGAGCGCAGTGGGAAGGGAGGGCACACGGGGCGATCTGGGGGTCTGGGAGGGAAGAAGGTGGATCTGGAGAGCGGGTGCTCAGGAGGAAGGCACTGGAAAGACGCTTCCCAGGCCTCCACTTCCCAGGGGGCAGGGTGGGGGACAGGTGTTTGAGCCGGGCCGGAAGGGGAATTCGGAAGGGGTCCTAGATGGAGGCTCGGGTGGCATAAGTGTAAGGCGGAGAGCAGAGGAGGGGGACGGCTAGTGAAGCCCGGCCTCGGGCAGTGGGGAGATGGCAAAGGGAGGGGTCCCGGCTTTGGAGAGCGGTGCTGGGGTCCCCTCCCAGCGGGACCAGAGCGGTCCGGAGCTCCACCTCCCGGCCGGAGCGGGGGGCGGGGAGGCGGGCGGGAGGCGGGCGGGCCGGGAGGGAGGGGGGAGGGAGGGGGCGGGCCGGGCTGTGCGCTCCGCTCGCTGCTGGCTCCGCCGCCGCCGCCGCCGCCGCCGCTGCCGCCTCACACACTCCGGGAGCGGGAGCGCGGCGCGGACGCGAAGCCGCCGGGCTGCTGCGCCCAGAGCCAGCCAGAGCCAGAGCCCGAACCGCAGCGCCAGCCCCAGCGGTGCGGAGCCACAGCCCGGGCGGGGGCCGGCGGCTCATGGACAGCAGGGCCGGCGGCCGGCGCAGCCCGGAGGCGGGTAAGGATCCGGCGGCGGTGGAGGCGGCAGCAGCTCGGGGCCCCGAGCGGCCATGGCCGGCGGGAACTGAGGGAGGGGCGCTCAGCTGAGCGAGGCTACGGGGGCTCAACCCGTGCCCAGTTCGCGGGGGCTCAGGTGGGGGCGGTCGGGGGCACCTAATAGAGGCTTGCGGCCCGGGCACCCTGGCCTCCAAGATCCGCGGCTAGGAGCCGAGAGAGGGGAAGGAGTGCCGGGTCCCCAGCCCCCGCGTCCCACACCCTGGTGCGCTCGGAGCGCCGAGGATAAGGAGACTCTAGGAGCGCGGGGTGGAGGACGGTTTGAGGGAAGCGCGCAGTCCCCAGTTTGGTGGGGGGCTCCCGGAAGACGAAGCAAGAAAAGGACCCTTGCCCACAACGCACACACACACTTGTTGGGCGACTAGCTCGGCTCACTCAGGCGCTTCCAGCTCCCCGCGGGCACCCGGAGGACCAGACCATGGACATATATACACGCTTACATGCATTAGTACATACGTGCACACAGACATACCTCCCGCACACCAGCGCCCACTGGGGCACCGTCACCAGCTTAGAATCTGCTTCAGCGACTGCATGATCAGCAGCACGGACACACAACCCATGGCCACACAGAGCAAATCCACAACCGAGCGTGACAACGACGTGGACACACAAACACAACCTGGTGCCCTTCTGCACGCCAGATGAACACTCAAAGCCTAGCCCACTACCCCCCACACATTTCCTTCAGGAACACACCCTAACTAAATTGTTACCCACTCCCTGGCCAGAGCCCAGGTCCAGAGCATAGATCTCACTTGCACCCCTCCACTGCATCCACACACACAACAAATGTCTAAGCACCGCCTTGGTGGCACACACCCTACCCAACACAGTAAGTGGCACCTACAGCAGCGCCTCACGGTCACAAACATAGAATCCACTGCTTCCCACATCTTAACATTGGGTGTCACACACACCTTACACCAACAGTGTCACATTACGCCCTGCAGCGCACACACACAAACACACTCTGTACCTCTCTCTTGGAGGCCAGGTTCTGTCTGGAGGAGCCCCCGGGTTGGCCCTGCGAGTCCCAAGAGCCCTTTTACAGTAATCGCGACACGGTTATCGTAAATATCAGCACAGCCGGAGCAGTGAGGCTGGCCCAGCCGGCTTCCCCGCTGGCGCCTTCCCTGCCCCCACTCCTGGTCGGGACCGGCCGGGTATTCCGGGAACAAGCTGGACCTGGCAGGCCGCACACATCCCGCCTGCCTGGGGCTCCGAGGCCTTGGGTCCTTTTGCAGAGGGTGCAAGCCTGGGGCAGTATTTGAGACCCTCTTCGAGCCATTTTGTTGAGTGCTCCGAGCCACCTGGGTCCCGCACACCTGGATCCTGCACACCTGGGTCGGTCTCGCACCTGGGCGCCCCTCCACCGGGTCCCCGCTGCCGGCCAGTCGTCTGCACCGGCGAGGCCCTGGGGCTAAAAGGGAGCTCGCAGCACGCGCAGGAGCGAAACTGGTAGGCGAGAGGGACTTGGACCCCTGCCCCCAGCTGTCGTCCGTCGTAGCTCAGACTTCTGGCCTCAGTTTCCCCGGCAGTGGTCGGCGACTATTCCTTCTAGCAAGAAAGATTGGGGCGGCGCTGAGACCTTTGAGGATTCATTCAGCGTGGGGCAAAGAGCCCTTCCCTCCCGCCGCCAGAGGGTCGATTTTGAGAATGTCCCCGCCCGGCCCGGCTCTAGGCTTTGTGATTCCGGCGCTGGTTCCCTCCCCGCCCCCTCCAGGCGCTCGCTGAGCTACCTCGCGCTGGCGCGGGCGTGAGGGGGACCCTAGGCCGCGGCCTGAAAGGCAGAGGAGGAGGGATTCCCCGCGGCGGCCCGGGGGGCGGGGGCACAAGTGGCCTGCTGGCCGAGGTGAGTCCTCGCTGCGAAGCGTCCTCGCCTCGCCTTGGGCTCCCGGAGGCCAGGCGCCGCCGCGGTGGGGGTGGCGCCACCCGAGCCCAAGGAACAGCGCGACACTCCCACCCCCAACCTCGCCACTCAGCGTCCTCTGCGAGGAGACGCTCGGTGCGCTGGGTGTGTGCTGGGAACGCCCGCTGACCAGGCGGTGCAGACTGGGGCTGGTCGGGCCGGCAGAGTCTGGGACTTCGTTCCGGAAGACCAAGGGAGCACCTGCTCTAGGCCAGCCCTAGCGAGCTACCAGGAAAGGGGCCACCCAAGAGGTGTCTGTGACAACCAGAGGTCTGGATGTATATGAGGGGGTGGGTGCTACTTTCTTGACGCGGGCGTTTAGGGGGATCGAAAGCTGTGATTACAACTAGACTAGGGCATGGTGTGGGATGGAGGGAGAGGGAAGTCTCCAGAGATGGCCAGCCAGAGGCAGTGTGGTAAGGGAGCAGGTCTTGATTCAGTTCTGGTCGCGTTTAGTTGCCCCCTCTTCCCCAGCCCACCTCCAATTTCCAATTCTAGAGGACACTTCCACTGGAAAGGGGTGTCTTGCTGGCCCGTCACCCTCCAAGCAGAGGGACAACTGCTGTGGCTACTTTAGCGGGGGAGATGAGAGATACTGAGCGAACTGCTGGGAAGAACCGGGTGGAAGAGCCAGGAGGGAGCCGGTTAGGCTGGGGGAGGAGCTAATGGGAATTAAGTTTGGGGGAATGGAGGTGGGGAAGGAGGAGGCCTTACGTCTGTAGGGTGAGGGCTGCCCCTGCCTTGAGCAAGGGTAGTTGGTGCTGCAGGGAGAGATTCTGTTCAACAATGTATTGAGCACTTTTTCTCGCTCTGGGCCTGTGGTGGAGGGTGAGGATGCAGCAGTAAGATGTATACCTCTTTGCCATCGTAGGACTTGCCAACTGGCAGGGAATCGGGTTCATTAATTCTTTGAACGAGCCAGCACCTACTATGTACCTAATGCTAGAAATAATATGCTCTATTCAGTGATCAGAAGACTTTAAAAAAATAACTGTCCTTTACAATGTAATAGCCCTTAGATGCATTAGATCTTGTTTAATTCTCTCAAATAACATCTAGACAGGATTTATTCGTTCCATTTCGCAGTATGGAAACAGGTTCAGAAAAGTGAATTCACTTGGCTAAGGTCCCACAGCTAGGAAGTGGCAGAGTAGGGGTTTGAACCTTCACAATCTGACTCGAGAATGCAGGTGCCTGGAAACCCTGCAGAAGCTAATAGAGGGTTGTGGGAGAGAGGAGCTGGGGGCTGCTGAGGGCTGCACACTTGCTCGCAGTGGGAGGCCTCTGCACATCACCACCCCACGCAGCCCCACTTGCTTCCCCTCCGCTTCCAGACGTTCCCTTTGTCCCTCAGTGTTTTGTGCCCGCGGCAGCAGTGGCTGTTGTGTAACTGTGTTGGGGTGAAGGTGGGGGTCAGAGCAAATCTGGTCCCTGGGCCAGGGACGGCTGTCTCTGTGGATTTCCTCTCCAGCTGCAGCAGTCAGCAAGAAGTAGGACTTGATCCCCAAGGTGGGCTGGAGATGAAGGTTCCTGACGAACCCTCAACTCTGTTCTCATCCCTTCCCAGACACTGACACAGTTGGTGTTTCAGTCTTTCCTGGGCTCTGCCCCCTCATCTGTCACTCCTATACCCTCATGGTTTCTCAGGGTCCTGGGTGCTCATGTCCTTGGGTGGAGGTGGAGCACCCTTGCCCAGGAAGGCAGCCAGGACCTGGGGAAGGACAGATAAGGCGCTTCAAAGGCTGCCGTCTGTGACTGACTCCTGCTGGGGACAAAGTTCAGAAATGGTGGGGGCAGGGGTGAGGAAGGGCCACCTCACTGCTGCTCCTATCTTCCAGGTGCTCTCCCCACTTCCCTGTGGACTTCTGGGTGAACGGGAACATCCTGGGAGGCCTGGGTTCTGTCGATCCTTGGACCCTCTTTTTCTCTTGCCAAGTGGGGTTGGCAGCCCAAGGATTTGAGGTTGAGGGGGTAACATAACAGGCATCGTATTCCAGCCTCCCAGACTTGTCCATTCCCTTCCCCCATCCAGCCTTTTTCCCCAGACTAGGATATTAAGAGACATTCTTATTTTGCAAATCCTGCCTCTTCCACATAGTACTTCTATAACCTAGGATAATTCATTCTTTCTGAGCCTCAGTTTGGTCATCCGTAATATGGAGAGGGATGTAATAATCGATAGTGCCCATTTCAGAGGGTTGGGAGAGTAAAATGAGATATGTGTAAGACACTTAGCATTTAGCAAAATCTTAGTGTTTGCTGGGGTGGTGATGATAGTGATGACGTTGATATTGAAGGCCTCAGGCTCTTTCTTAACTGCATGAACCTAGTGTATCTTAAAGTTGTTCCCAGATAGTCTGGATCATTGCATCACAATTGCCTGGATATTTCTCCAGGTCTCTCACCTTCTGAAGCAAGATTCCTAAGGGTGAAGCCAAATAATCCTCATTTTTTAAAAAAATATTTATTTTGCGAGCAAATGATAGAATGACAGAGGGAGATAGCACACTCAAAGGTCTTGACGCTGCCGTCCATCCCCGGTGAGCCCTGAATCATGGGCATGCATGGGTCCAGCATACTCTGTGGATGTGTATGAACTCAGAACCTTCCCCTGCGGGTCAGCCTCACAGAGTTGTCTTTTATTTTAGTTTTTAGAGAGATTTTTGCTATAGGGTGCATGCACTTGCTGGAGAGACGAAGAGACAGAAAGTGAAAAATTATCCCCCAGGGGGGAATGTCCATGCCGCAATCCCTTACTCTTCCATTCTCCTCTCAGGATTTTGGGCATGCCCACACACGTGCCTGACGTGAGTTTTAAGCCACCGGGTTGGGGACTTGAACTGCAGTCAACTATGTGGGAATCCAGCGATGTAACTATTATGCCATCTGCTGGTCTCCAGAATTGACTTTAACCATTGCATCACCTCTTGGCCCTTAACCCTCATTTTGAAGGAATTCTCTAGATGCTTCAAGGTGCTAAACCCTCTTCAACTTTAGCCCCACTCTGGACAATCTACTTTTTTTTTTTTTTTTTTTTTTTTTTTGGAGAGGTTTTTGCCATAGGGCTTGTGCACTCACCAGACAGAGAGAGACAGAAAGACAGAAAGCAAGAAATCACCCCCCAGGGGGGATGGCCACGCTGCAATCCCTTCTCCTCCATTCTCCTCTCGGGATCTTGGGCATGCACGCACACGCGCCCGGCATGAGTTTTAAGCCACCGGGTCCGGGACTCGAACCGCGCTCGACTACAAAACAAAACAAAAAGCCTCCAACAACAAAAAAATCTTCACTGTGGTTTTATAAAATTCTTAATGAGGGATGTGACTTCAACAGTAAATATTCTTGAGGTCAGCAGATGGCATGGTGGTTAAAGTGCTGGATATTCCCACATGGTCGACCATGGTTCGAGTCTCGGACCTAGTGGCTTGCTTTCTCACTTTCCTTCTCTCTGTGTGTCTTTCTCTGGTCAAATGAAAATGATTGAAGGAATAAATAAAATTAAATAAATAATTCTTATTTTAAAAAAGAGTAAATACTCTTGACCTGGAGAGTGAATAGAGGCAAGCAGTCAGTGCCTTATTTCTCTTCTTGGTCAGATTTAAGATAATTCCCATAAGTTCCCCCTCAACCCTAACCTGCCAAGATTTATTCAGAGAACTGGGGGACACAGTGACCCTGTGTTGTGTGTGAAGAAGGGTGGTTGCAGAATAAGGTGGCCACAAGGGAATGAGGTTGTTTGGAGACAGTTCTCTGGACATGTGTTTGGTTTGAGTCTTAAGGTGGTAAGATAAGCCCTGTGCCAAGTCCACACAGGCAGAAGGGGGGTGGCTGGAGGGCGGATCCAAATGGAGCATCAGATAAAGTGCTCCTTCCTTTAAAGAGATTAAGATTTCAGCTGTGAGCAAACATGCACGCTAATCTGATAACGGCCTCACACACATAGAGCAAACTTTAGTGTTGAGGAGTGACCAGGGAGGGGCTGGGCTTGGGAAGGCTACACGAGGAGGTGGCATTTCGCTTGTGTAAGGAATCTCTGTATTTGCTGAAAGTCAGTTACTGACGCCATAGTGGAGAAGCCTCCCATTTTACCCCAGCGACTTCTTAGGGGACTTGGACAAATAACCAAATAAACCTGCAGTGACCACATAGTGGTGCTGGGATGGGCTAAAATCATGTACCAGGTCCAGTGGTAGGCCTGAGCATGTGAGAGTAAACAACGTCTAGGCTTTCCTGCCCTCTCTTACTGTCTCATAGGAAAGACAATGAACAGGAACATAACTGCTTTTGTGCTAAGTGCTTTGAAGGAAGATTTGCCAAGTACCCATCCTCTGCTAGGCAGTTAGCCCACATTATCTCAACCCCCTAGAAAATAAGTAGTATTAGCTCTATTTCACAGATAAGGAAACCAAGGCTCTAAATCATTTGCTCCAGGCCAGAACGAAGGAGTTGGGTACCTGGGGATTGCCTCAGACCTTCTGATACTACCTTCTCTCTTCTCCACCCTGCCGCCTTATGTTCGCCAAATGGTTACAGAGAGGCAACCAATTACAGCGGACAGTCATTGAGTTCAAACCATTGTTGGTGTAGACTGGGCCAGTCTTGTTTATGCTGTGTCCCAGTGCTCAGGGCAGAGTCTGGCACATTGTAAGTGCTCAATAAACACTTGTGGAATGCATGAATGCGCACTTACAGTGTGCTCAGCTTTGTGAAGGTGCGTCGGTGAGGGCCAGGCAATGAATGAATGTACAGAGTTCTATCCCTTTCTTCAGGATGCTCGGTTTCTGCCTGGGGAGACAGAGAGCACAGGAATAGGTGCAGGATGCTGGAGCTGAACAACACGGGTGGGCGGAGTCCCGGGCAACCCAGTGATTCATTGCCTCGGGATTGGAGCAGACAATAAGTGGCTGTGAGGCGGAGGAATGACAGGTCACCGAAGGCTGAAGAGGCCTGGCAAGGCCTTCTGGGGGCTAGAGCCCGCCTTCAGTGGGGTGGGTGTGGTTGGTGCCAGGGCCTGGGGTGGGTATTTCAGGTGTGGAGCGGGTATTCCAGGTATACTGAGTGGGGAAAGGATACTGAGCCTGAACTCTGCAGAAAATGCCATGCCGAAGACTGTTGGACTAGAGGAGGGACTGGCCTTGGTTTTGCTGGAGAGAAGGCAGTCGGCTGTGGTCTGTAAATACATAGCCTCAAAGCTGGGGGAGATAGGTGGAAGAAGGGTATTATTGTGGAGATGGGGGTGCAACTTGTGATTGGCGAGGGCATTCAGAGTTCTAACTGGAAGGGTTTGGAGGTGGAAGGGAGAGGCAGGTGTGAGACAGGACTGTACCAGTTAGAGAAGGGGAGAGGCCAGGTATGACGTAAGAGCCAAGTGTACATGGGAATAGGGGTCAGACAGGAGCCAGATGTTCATTGAGAGACCAGAGGGTGTGTGAGTGGGGGTGGCGGGGCTGGTGGTGTCATCAACAGCTCTGCCCCAGTTAGACCTGCTGAGTTCTCCCATGCTAAGGGCAGACCAGGGCAGCTCCCATTGCCAGTTCCAGGGCCAGTCAGCCCTGACCACACTCCTGACCCCAATCTTGACCTCTCCTCCCTTCCTCCCCGCACCTGTCTGTGGCAGCAGGAGGGAAAGGAGAAGCGCCTTGGGAACTGTTTATGTACACACGCGCATGCTCTGGGTATGTATATTTGGGAGAGTGGAATGGCCAACACCTAACCATCACACCTAATCATTGTCACAAGCCTTGCCCAGTTCAGACAGGCCCTTTATGGGGTTAGGGGACGTAGGGTATTAATGGGTGATTACCGTCAGAAAA
The DNA here is from genome assembly GCA_026018925.1 of Tupaia tana. Taxonomy (NCBI): domain Eukaryota; kingdom Metazoa; phylum Chordata; class Mammalia; order Scandentia; family Tupaiidae; genus Tupaia; species Tupaia tana. The sequence continues at coordinate 28,870,398 of JAKSZU010000014.1, read as the reverse complement.
GGGGAATTTGAGATGCCATATTTCATACACACTCACTGATGAACAGAGAGAAATGAGACATGGTCCCTTCTCCCTCCAGCCAACCTGAGTGGACCCCAGAGTGGGCAGTAATGATCCCAGGGTCTGGGGTGAGTAAAGGCATACCTGTGTATCTTTCCTGCCACGTGTGGGGAGGGGCGTCCAACTGGGGGTGCTGCAGACCTCACTCTTCCACTTAACTCTCTGCCTATCTGGTATCAGGGTAATTAGCATGAGTGACTAAGGCGGGATGCTGGTGAGAAGGAGGTGTTGGGCAAAGCGCAGAGCAGAGAGCCCAGGAGGGAAAAAGGGAAGAAGGGAGAGAGAGGGAGGGAGGGAAGGAGGGAGGTTGAGCCACAGCCCAGGGAGCGTCAGGTGGGTAAGGTCAGGTGGGTGAGGGCGTTCCATGGGCGGAGCTGCTCTAGACCTGCCAGGTCTCTTACCGGCTCCTCCAGCTGGGACAACTCTGCTGCTACACCCAGCTGTGGGTGAGACTCGGGTTCTGGGTTCTGGGCTCCGGAATCAGGGCTTGTGCTGGGACGGACTTGCCTCTAAGTGGGAGCTCCAGAGTAGGGGGTAGCCCTGGGCAGCCCTCAGGGCCAGGATCAGCCGATAGCCGACAGCCTCTCAGTCTCTGTTTTGCCTCTTCCCCTTACAGCCCTCCTGCTTCTGGAGCCTGCCAAGATGGGGTCCCTGAGGCCCAGCCCAGGCCCTGGGGGACAACGGTTGCTGCTGCCCCCCTTGCTGCTGTCCCTGCTGCTTCTGCTGGCTCCAACCCCAGGCCATGCCACTCGGGTGGTGTACAAGGTGCCAGAGGAACAGCCCCCTAACACCCTCATTGGGAGCCTTGCAGCCGACTATGGTTTTCCAGACGTGGGCCACCTCTACAAACTAGAGGTAGGCGCCCCATACCTTCGCGTGGATGGTAAGACGGGTGACATTTTCACCACCGAGACCTCCATTGACCGTGAAGGACTCCGAGAATGCCAGAACCAGCTCCCCGGCGACCCCTGCATCTTGGAGTTTGAAGTGTCTATCACAGACCTCGTGCAGAATGGTAGCCCCCGGCTGCTGGAGGGCCAGATAGAAGTACAGGACATCAACGATAACACGCCCAACTTCGCCTCACCGGTCATCACTCTGGCTATCCCTGAGAACACCAACATCGGCTCGCTCTTCCCCATCCCACTGGCATCAGACCGTGATGCCGGCCCCAATGGCGTGGCATCCTATGAGCTACAAGCTGGGCCCGAGGCCCAGGAGCTCTTCGGGCTACAGGTGGCAGAGGACCAGGAGGAGAAGCAGCCACAGCTCATCGTGATGGGCAACCTGGACCGTGAGCGCTGGGACTCCTATGACCTCACCATCAAGGTGCAGGATGGCGGCAGCCCCCCACGGGCTAGCAGTGCCCTGTTGCGGGTCACCGTGCTCGACACCAATGACAACGCCCCCAAGTTTGAGCGGCCCTCCTATGAGGCTGAGCTGTCTGAGAATAGCCCTATAGGCCACTCTGTCATCCAGGTAAGAGGCTCCTCCATCTAGCTCATTGTCAAGGTTACCCACCTTTAGAAATGGAAGCCCACCCTAACCATGTAAGGGTTCCCTTTACGTAAGGGCAAAACTGACAGAATTCTATGTTGAGACCCCTCCCTAGCCCCAGCCAGGTGAGACCTTCCCACAGCTCCCCTTCTCCACCCAACAGGTGTTATGATCTCCCTCCCCTACCAAGCTACGTCAGTGACAGTGACTTAGCGTCAGTGACAGTGACAGCGTCTGAACAATAACCCTATTCCCACCTGCAAGGCACACAGAAATTGGGAAAACTTCTGAGAAGTGAAACCCCTTCCCAAGTCAAACGAAATCCTTCTCCCTCAGCTAGGTGAGCTGAGATAGAACAGAGGAACCACTTACTATCCAGGCAGAATCTCTCCTGAGATGAGAATATTTTCCCAGGAAGGGAGGGTTTTCCTTTAGCCAGATGAGATTTTCTGGACGCTGAAGGACATAGCATCTCTTTATCCCTCTTGGACAAAGTCAAATGAGATCATTTTAGCCAGGGGGGTCCTCGGAGTTCTGAAAACCCATAGCAGGTTACCTGACATCTGCCACCTCCCCTAGGCATGGGACACCCATGGGTGTGGAGCGCCCAGCACAGTAGGGGGTTAGTTGCCTCTGTTGAAAGCTCCTTGTACCCCTTTCCATGGGAACTGCCCCAGGGGCTGGACAGCTTGGTGGGGCTAGGGCCTGGAAGGGAGCAAAGAAAGCGTCTCTGCAGACAGGTGGGTGTATCTCCCGATGTCATCTCAGCCCTGGCCTCCTGCCAGCCTCCATTCCTTTCTCCTTCCCCATGGGTTGAAGCTGCCTCTGTCTTTGATGTGAGGGAGCTGAGGAAGCCTTAGCCTCCCCTGCACACCGTTACCTGTCCTGGGAAACTCTTCATCCTAGGTCCTCAAGCCGGGGCAGTGGGTGGGCATTTCAGCCAGGTTAGTGGTGAACTAGAACCTGGAAAAGAGAGACAGAGAGAAAAGGAGACAGACAGTCGAGGATGGCGAATAATAATAGAGTAGGTGCCAGGTACTGTTCTAAACACATTATGTGGATTATATCACTTAATCCTTACAGTTCAAGGTAAGCATTATCCCCGTTTTACAGATGAGAAACTGAGCCCATAGAGACGAAAAAACTTGCTTGATAACACACAGCTGATGGCCTGTGTGTTATCACCTTACTATGTCCAAGAGTCTGGCCTCTGTGGGTAACACCTTTACCACCTCCCGGGGGATGAAGCAGAAGAACAAGGCAGAGTAGTCCAAGAAGAGAGGATGGACGAGAACAGTGTGGGAAGGAGGCAGAATCAGAGCTGAACAGGGGTGGGAGGGACAGAGACCAATGAGGAGGTGAGATGGCGAGAGGCAGATGAGAAGCCAAGTGACCAAACTAGAGACGGGGAGATGGTGGGGATCAGAACCATGAGGTTGGTGGCAGAGACTGGACAGAGGAGAAGAGAACCTGCTAGGTTTGGCACTCACAGGTAAGAGCAGAGACCAGAGTAGCTGGGCAACCACTGCCCAGGAATGTCCACTGTAGGAAGAACTCTAGCAGGTATGGCTAGAGACTCCTTCCCAAGAGGAAGGAGAAAAGACCAACAGTGGCTTGAGGGCCTGCTGTGTTAGCACTGAGTTTTCAGACACAGATAAATAAGGAAGGAGCGAGGGACAGTCAAAAAGACAAACAAATACTATTTAGGGAGCACTTCCCATGTGCCAAGGGCAGCATTAAGCCTTTTTGCATGTGTTACCTATTTAATCCTCACCACAGGCCTATGAAATAGGTTCTATTATTACCCCCATTTTACACATTTGGAGAGTGATGCTTGGCGGTGGTTAAATAATTGGCCCAAGGTCATATAGTTACTTGGGAAATTGAAGAGCTGGGATTTGAACCCAGGATCCTTTTCTTTTGCTCTGGAAATACTTGGCCACATTGAGTCTGTTCTCCTGCTTCCCCCATAGCTGTCACATTGTGTTTGGCTATGACTAATGCCAGTGGTCGTGTTTCTCCCTGACCGGCGGTACCTTCTGGCCTTCCCACCTGGTTCCTGTTGCCCCATTACCACCCATGTTTGTGTAGAGCTGGGCTGAGTGCGCGTCGGCCTCGGCGTGGGAGGGCGTGCCCACTGCAAAGGGACAGACAGTTCATTGTTTGATGCTGGGAGACCAGCCTACTGCCAGCAGGCTCTGTGGCCTGCACCGACCCCTCCCTCCTGGCTGCGGGCTCATGCCAGATTCCTCACATCGGTGCCTCTCCAGTGCCAGCCAGGAGGAGAAGGAGTTTCTGAAACAGGTTTCCCCGGTTTGACAGAGCAGTGGGTGGGCCCAGCCTGGCAGGCTCTCTCTCTGACCCACATCCCTACCTGGCTGCTTTCAAAAGAAATTCCCTTACCTATGGCCTCCAGGTGGGCAGGGGTCTCCGCTCATGCATGCAAACACACACTTGTTCAAACACATACACCTTCTCACATGATCACACAGTCTCACACATATGTACATGCACGCACACGTGCTTATTATATACATACCTGTGTACATGTACTCTGTGTCTACTCCTTCCACTTTTCCATCTCTTCACAAGGATTGGAGCCAGGTTAGTTAGAAGGAAGGGCTTCCCTTCCTCATCCCCATATTGGGGTGGTTGCATGAAGGAATAAGAAGCGGAGTTTCACTCTGCCCTGTCCCATCTCTCGTACTTGCCTGTAGCACTATCAAGGATCTGCAGGCTACATCTAGGCTCTTCAGGAAAATAGGTTAGCAATGTCTGCCAGAGTCAGATCGGGAAAAGGCAGCACGTGCACTGCCTTTGGAAAGGGTGCCATGTTAGGTCGGTCGTGTCTGCCATGCTCTTTGAAAAGGACGTTGACCGCATGTGTGTCCCTTAATTTTCCATCCCAGACTAACCCATCCCCGGTCTCCTTGCTTTCCTCTCCTGCCCTGTAGGTGAAGGCCAATGACTCGGACCAAGGTGCTAATGCGGAGATCGATTACACATTTCACCAGGCGCCCGAAGTGGTGCGGCGTCTTCTACGACTGGACAGGAACACTGGACTTATCACTGTTCAGGGTCCCGTGGACCGTGAGGATCTAAGCACCTTGCGCTTCTCAGTGCTTGCCAAGGACCGAGGTGCCAACCCCAAGAGTGCCCGTGCCCAGGTTGTTGTGACCGTGAAGGACATGAATGACAATGCCCCCACCATTGAGATTCGGGGCATAGGGCTGGTAACGCATCAAGACGGGATGGCCAATATCTCAGAGGACGTGGCCGAGGAGACGGCTGTGGCCTTGGTGCAGGTATCTGACCGAGACGAAGGAGAAAATGCAGCTGTCACCTGTGTGGTAGCAGGTGACGTACCCTTCCAGCTGCGCCAGGCCAGTGAGACAGGCAGTGACAGTAAGAAGAAGTACTTCCTGCAGACCACCACTCCGCTTGACTATGAGAAGGTCAAAGATTACACCATCGAGATCGTGGCTGTGGACTCCGGCAACCCCCCACTCTCGAGCACTAACTCCCTCAAGGTGCAGGTGGTGGACGTCAATGACAATGCACCCGTGTTCACCCAGAGCATCACTGAGGTCACCTTTCCAGAAAACAACAAGCCTGGTGAAGTGGTCGCCGAAGTCACGGCCAGCGATGCTGATTCCGGCTCCAATGCTGAGCTGGTGTACTCTCTGGAGCCTGAGCCAGCTGCCAAGGGCCTCTTTACCATCTCACCTGAGACTGGAGAGATCCGGGTGAAGACATCCCTTGACCGGGAACAGCGGGACAGCTATGAGTTGAAGGTGGTGGCAGCTGACCGCGGCAGTCCTAGCCTCCAAGGCACAGCCACTGTCCTTGTCAATGTGCTGGATTGCAACGACAATGACCCCAAATTTATGCTGAGTGGCTACAACTTCTCAGTGATGGAGAACATGCCGGCACTGAGTCCAGTGGGCATGGTGACTGTCATTGATGGGGACAAGGGGGAGAATGCCCGGGTGCAGCTGTCAGTGGAGCAGGACAACGGTGACTTTGTTATCCAGAATGGCACAGGCACCATCCTGTCCAGCCTGAGCTTTGATCGAGAGCAACAAAGCACCTACACCTTCCAGCTGAAGGCAGTAGATGGTGGTGTCCCACCTCGCTCTGCTTACGTTGGCGTCACCATCAACGTGTTGGACGAGAATGACAATGCACCCTTTATCACTGCCCCCTCCAACACCTCCCACCGGTTGCTGACCCCCCAGACACGTCTTGGTGAGACGGTCAGCCAGGTGACAGCTGAGGACATTGACTCTGGTGTCAATGCTGAGCTGACCTACAGCATTGCTGGTGGCAACCCTTATGGACTCTTCCAGATTGGGTCACATTCAGGTGCCATCACCCTGGAGAAGGAGATTGAGCGGCGCCACCACGGGCTACACCGTCTAGTGGTGAAGGTCAGTGACCGTGGCAAGCCCCCACGCTATGGCACAGCCTTGGTCCACCTTTATGTCAATGAGACCTTGGCCAACCGCACACTGCTGGAGACCCTCCTGGGCCACAGCCTGGACACGCCACTGGATATTGACATTGCTGGGGATCCAGAATATGAGCGTTCCAAGCAGCGTGGCAACATCCTCTTCGGTGTGGTGGCAGGAGTCGTAGCTGTGGCCTTGCTCATTGCCCTGGCAGTGCTTGTGCGCTACTGTCGGCAGCGGGAGGCCAAGAGTGGCTACCAGGCTGGTAAGAAGGAGACCAAGGACCTGTACGCACCCAAGCCCAGCGGCAAAGCCTCCAAGGGAAATAAAAGCAAGGGCAAGAAGAGCAAGTCCCCGAAGCCTGTGAAACCAGTGGAGGATGAGGATGAAGCTGGGCTGCAGAAGTCCCTCAAGTTCAACCTGATGAGTGATGCCCCTGGGGACAGTCCCCGCATCCACCTGCCCCTCAACTATCCACCAGGCAGCCCTGACCTGGGCCGCCACTACCGCTCTAACTCCCCACTGCCTTCCATTCAGCTGCAGCCCCAGTCACCCTCAGCCTCCAAGAAGCACCAGGTGGTGCAGGACCTGCCGCCTGCAAACACTTTCGTGGGCACTGGGGACACCACGTCCACGGGCTCCGAGCAGTACTCTGACTACAGCTACCGCACCAACCCCCCCAAATATCCCAGCAAGCAGGTAGGCCAGCCCTTTCAGCTCAGCACACCCCAGCCCCCACCCCACCCCTACCATGGGGCCATCTGGACCGAGGTATGGGAGTGACACAGCAGGTGTACCGTGCCTGCCAAGTTCACTAGCCTATGTGGGGGCCAGCTGAGTCGGCAGTAGGAGGTAGGACCACAGGTCTGGGCATGCTGGGGCCTTGGTAATGACCCTGCCCAGGCATGGGGGATTGGGCTGAGTGAAAATTGAGGGAGGTATGCTCTGTGGTCTCCTCCTCCTTCCTCCTTCCCCACCGAGGAGAGACCTGTGACTTGTCATATCCTCAGACGCTGGACCAGCTTCTGGGTCTTGCATGTGGGGGCTGATGGACAGGCAAGCCCATCAGAAGGGGAGGGAAGTGGCAAAGAAATCTATTCCAGCCATAAGTGCGTCTCTGGAGGGGAAACAGGGAGGCCTGGGTGCTGGTGGGAAACTGGGTAGGGAATCATCCAGGGAGGGGACCTCCCCACTTGTGCCTTCTATATGTACTGTGTGTTCATCTTTTCCTTGTCCCCAGTCTCCTGGGGCTGGGCCCCACTTTCCCTTCCCCCGCCCCATATATATTGATACTCGTCCCTGACAATAAAGTTCTCTATTTTTGAAGTTTTTGTTTCTTATTTTCCTGGAACTGAGAGAAGAAGTGAGAGAGACTGGAAGCAGCCCTTTGTCCTCAGGTCCTGCCTCAATTTCCCTATCCCTTCTCTCCTTTCCACTTCTTAGAACTGCCTATCCTACCCAGCCTATCTTAGTTTACCATCTCCTCATCACCCTCCCAGCCATATATCAAAGTGCCTTTCTAAACAGCCTTCAAACAGAGGGGTCTGGCACTGTGTCCCCTTGCTCATGTTTGTGAGGCCTTTTCCCTAGAAATGACACCCTTCGCCAAGAACGGGCAGCTGAGACACACCCAAGTCCTGCTCTTTCTCCACTGTCCCAGACTTGATTTTCCCAATCTGCCCAAACAGAGTAGCCCTTGAGGAATATCAGACCAGAGCACCTGGTGGAGAGTGGCGGTCATCTGCCTCAGATGAAGGCAGAGAACCTCTGATTTTGCCAGTCACCTTCCCTGAGGGCAAGGTCTTCCCCCAAGTCCCTTTCCCAACCTCTTCTCCCCAGCAGCACTCGGCACCCAGCAATTAGCTGGTGTCGCCCCACCATGATCACCAGCCTGAGCTGCAGGACTGGAAGGAATTCCAAGTCCTTTGCGTCTCCCCCCTTGTCCACCGTAGGGCCCTCCCTGCTGAGGCTTCCTACCAGACTTCTGTCTCCTGCCTGTCGTGCACCCCCGCCCCTTCCTTTTGCTCCTTGCACTGGCCACCCTGGGCAGCTGGCTTTCGCTCTCTCTCTCTCCGTCTCTCACTTCTTGCTCTCCTGGGTCTTCCCTGTCTCTGGTTATACCTGAGGGGGAGGGAGGCTAAATTGGAGGTGAGGGGCCTCAGGTCCTAGGGGAGGCTCTGAGGCCAGAGGTAACCTATCTCCATGGTGACTGAAGAGGCTCGAGACACTCCCAAGAGTTCCAAGGCGCCAGCTCTGTCCTCTGATTCCATCCACAAGCTCTCCAATGCCCTGGGTACCTCCAAGTCAAAACTCCTGGAGGCTTTGGAGGAGTGGGGCATGGGGAAATGAGATCCGGTTACATCTCATTTCTCCTGGACGAATCAGTCCTCTCTAGGGTGACCTGCAACTCCTGACCTCCTGTTCTTTGTCTCTCATTTGTATCCTTCTCATACTCCTCAGCTCCTTCATCTCTTTTTCCTTCTCAGGGAATGAAAGGTGGTTCCTTACTCAGCCCCAACCCAACCCAACCTAACCCACCCACATGAAGCTTCTCCCAACATTCAGACACAACCAAACCACCAAGCCTGTTGTTATCATCCAAACACACAGGCCAAGTTCCAGCTGTGTGCTCAGTATGGTACTAGACCCTGATGAAAAGATGGCTCTTAGTACAAGACATGCAAGTGAAACGATGAAGCAGTTGAGAATCTTAAGTGTTGAGTGAGAAGTGCCGGAGTACAGCTTTTTCCAGCATGTTCCGGGAAGCTTCTGCTGCTACTAACTTCCATTTTCTTAGTCCTTACTAGCTGCAAGGTACCCTGCTAAGCACTTAGTTCATCCCATGCTCATAACTCTTTGTGACATCAGTCTTTTTAATATTTATTTTACAGAAGGGAAAACTAGTTGGTGATGGAGTCAGAAATCAAACAAAGGATCAGGAGATCTGATTTCCAGAGTCTGCTATTATTCATTATGCTATTTTTAAAAAGTGGCCCGGGACCAGCAGTTGGTGTGGCTATGTCACTGGACTCCCATGAAGTCAACTGTGGTTCGAGTCCTGGACCCGGTGGCTTAAACTCACACCAGGCATGTATGCATGCGAGCCTAAGATCCAGAGAGGAGAATGGAGGAGAAGGGATTGTGATGTGGCCATCCCCCTGGGGGGTGATTTCTCGCTCTCTCTCTTTCTGGCGAGTGCATGCGGCCTATCGCAAAAACCTCTCAAAAAAACTCACAATAAAAACAAAACAAAACAAAAAAGTGGCTCCATGATTAAGCTAGTTTCCATAGTAAGAAATTCATAGTCCTGCTAGCCTAATCAAGCTCTTCAAAGCTCTACAAAAAAGAAGGGAACCTGCTAAACTTTTTGTAACTTTAGTTTTCCAAATCTGTTTGACCATAGTTCCCCCTCCCCCCCCCCTTTTTTTTTTTTTTTTTTTTTTTTTTTGAGCAGAGTTAAGTGGAAGCTTATAGGGAATGGAAATGGGCTTCTGGGAAGAAAATGTGAATCTTCTGCCCACTTGTCAATGGTGAGCAGGCCTGGGCAGGAGGGTCTCCCTGGGTAGGGTTACCATGTGAGCAAATTCCTAAAGCACATGTGAGCATAAGCAGGTTGGAGGTGGGCAGAGGGCAGAAGGCGGAGTTTTCTATCTGCAGTGGAGAGTATAGGACAGAGGTGAGACTGGACAAACTGTTGGTTGTAGAGGCCACAGTTTCCCTGCCAAAAGTTCCTCAGGAGGAAATGGGAGTCCCTAATTGCTTATGAGTTTTTCTAGATGAACTGGGTTTTAGAAAATCACAGGGGGAACCAACAGTTAGCGTAATAGCTATGTCGCTGGACTCCCACGTAGTCGACCGCGGTTCGTGTCCCGGATCCGGTGGCTTAAAACTCACGCTGGGCGCGTGTGCGTGCGTGCCCAAGATCCTGAGAGGAGAATGGAGGAGAAGGGCTTGTGGTGTGGCCATCCCCCCTGGGGGGTGATTTCTCACTTTCTGTCTCTATGTCTCTGTCTGTCTGGCAAGCATATGCACCCTATAACAAAAACCTTTCAAAAAAAAAAGAAAGAAAAAGAAAATTCACAGGAATGTGGGGTGGGCTTAAACAGGGGAGAGGCAAATGTGCAGGTTGGGACCTTCGAGGTCTGAACTGAGATGGTAGCAACAGAGACGACGGGTGGATGGATTTGTCTGGGTTTAGGGAGAAAAGACCCACAGGACTCCAGGAATAATTGGATGTGGGGTACAGGTGGGGAATGACTGGAGAGCTACCGGGCAGGCACTAGCCCTCTGGGTCTGGGTGACAGGCTGGCGTGGGATTGACGCTGTGCAGAAGCAGACTGAGGAAAAAAACACTTGGTTTCCATATATCGAATCTGAAGAGCCAGTAGGGACAGACAATTGGAAGTCTTCCGCAAGAGTCTAGACCTCCGGATTAGAGTTTGAGAGAGATTTTGGATCTGGGCTTCTAAGCCCTGAGAATTATAGATTTATAGGGAATGTTGAGTATAACCCAACCCTCCATTTCATGAAAAAGAATTATAAGAAAAGAGGCCAAGTGACTTGCCTTGGACTGAAACCATCTGTTACCAGGTTCTGCAGGGGGGAGGACTGCTGGCCAATGTCTTAAAAGAAAGCTGAAAAGAGTAACACCGACAAGCACACTGCCTGGCGCCTGCCAGACCCCGCCTGAAGCCTGTTCACCCAAGCACTGTGGATTACAACCAACTTCCAGTCCAAAAAGTCCAGGTCCATTTGGGGACCTCATCTGTCATTACCCAGCCCCTTCCATGTTTTGGCTTACAGCACGGGTCCCACAGAGGGTCACCTATTGAAGACAAGATGGGAGCCCAGGGAGCTGGCAGTTCTGGGCTGCCTTCCTTTCCGCTCTGAAGCTCCCTGTCCTGACAGCTCCCCCAACCTAGCTGCCTTGAATGGGATGGAGAGAGTGGGGGATTATCAGAAGGATGTGTCTGCAAACTTGGGGCCATCTTCCCTGGCCATCTTCATAACCTTCTGCTGAGGGTTATAGAGCAAAGCCAAAGCACTGCCAAAGTCTTGGCCGCTGGGAAGGAGTCTAGAGACTCATCAGCAGCCCTGGGCCTGGCTGCTTCCACCCCTGGCCTCCAAGGGCCCTAGGTCTGTGCCCTCCACAACTCCTCATTTCTGGTTGGCAGGAAAACCAGTGGCAGTCCCAGGTGGGTGTTTGGGTGGCTGGCTGGTTGTGCCAAGTGCCAAACTAAGGTTGCCAGGTTCCTGGGCTGATCGTTAACCCGTGGCAGGCAGAGAGGGCTGCTGGCTGGGAATAGCCTATCTCAGTTCCACTCCCCCCGACCCGCAACCCCCAGTCTAAGCCTCCAAGTCTGGCTCCACAAAGCCGGCAGCCCCTCCCTGAAGTTCCTTTGTATTTCCTAGAAGGAGTTTCCCTTTGAGGCCAGGGATTTTCCTAATCCCTGATAGATGTCCAGCCCTGCCCCCATACCCAGGATCCTCAGAGGGCCCTACCCTCCAGTTAGTATTCTGTTTTCTGATCCCGAGGACTGTAGGGTCCCCATTGTTCTGCTCTCCCTGCCCCCAGGTGCCTTGGTTTGTTATCAGGTTCACTCTCCTCCATCCCTCCCATTTTTTTCCACACCCAGGCCTCTCTGGAGGGGGATGAAATAGGGCTGGGTGGCTGGGTAAGAGGCGTCTCAGCAGGGAGTCTGGAGGCTGCCTACCGACATCCTTAAAAACCAGGGACAGAGGAACAGAGGATAAGAAAGAGGTTGGCACCTCATTTGGATGAAGGCAATGGGAAGTTGCAAAGCAGTGAGACAGGTGAGGAGCTGGACTTTGGAGGGTGCTGTTTGTAAATTAGGGGGCCGTTCCGATATTGGAGAGCTGTTTGGGAGTTAGGAATCTGTACCGCTTGTGGGAAATGGTTCTAGAAACTGGAGGCTGTGGTGGTGTTTATAGGCTATGCTGGAATTAGAGGAGGTGGCTAGTATCGTGCTGTCCTGGTGTTGGGCTCTACCCTGTACTGGGGCTGTTGGAAACGAAAGGCGGTGGGGCCGGATTGGAAGCGGGGCCAGAACTAAAACAGCTGTGCTGTAACAAGTGGTTATGCTCCATTAGGGTTCCTGCGGTGGCTTGGGGGCGGTAATAACATTGGCGCCTGCACCGTTGGACTCCCGGTGTGTGGACTGAGAGCTGCCCGAGAATGAAGGGGCAGCCCTTCATTGGAGCCTGTGCTTTGTAGGGGTGTGGGGTGGGGGCGGCTGTGCTGCGCTAGGGGAGCTGGGCCTCTTGGTTGCTGCTGAGGCCTGGGGATCTGGCTGGTTACCGGACTTGGTGTGGTGCTAGGCCCCATGGGCAGCTGGCTAGCCAGAAATGACACTCTCTCTCTCTGCAGTTACCTCACCGCCGTGTCACCTTCTCGGCCACCAGCCAGGCCCAGGAGCTGCAAGACCCATCCCAGCACAGTTATTATGATAGTGGCCTGGAAGAGTCCGAGACACCATCCAGCAAGTCATCCTCGGGGCCCAGGCTCGGTCCCCTGGCCCTGCCTGAGGATCACTATGAGCGTACCACCCCTGATGGCAGCATAGGAGAGATGGAGCACCCCGAGAATGGTGAGGAGCGTCAAGCGTGGTTGGGGCACCCTGGGAATGATGCAAAGCCTGGAAAGGGTGATGAGACTGAAAGTAGCCTTCCTTTTCTGAGTTCTTGTGTGTGTTCCGTGCTAATCACTATGCAGAGTGCTTTCAGGTACATAGTCGCTTCATCCTCACGGCCACTCTCTGCTCCGAGGCCTTTATTGTGCCCACTTCAAGTGGAGGAAACTGAGGCTCAGAGAGGTCAAATCACTTGCCCAAAGCCTAAATCTAGGAAGTGACAGGCCTGGGAGGGATTCACCTCTGGCTTCTCTGAGCGCAAAGCCCTCGCATTCAGTACTTCATTACACTACCTGGTGGGGAAGAGGGCCCCTGAGGATGGTGGCCAGAAGGTTCAGATACTGGTGAGGAAACCCTGAGGAGGCACATGGTGGTCTCCTGATGGGGTAGGAGGCCCTTGAGACTAGACAGTGGGCCCTGACGCCATGAGGAGCTCAGAGAGTGGTATGATGACCCCTGGGGAGAGGAGAGGGAAAAGGTTTGGCTGAGGAAGAGTGATGGGGAGGTCTGGGAGAGGCTCGGAGGGGCCGGCAGAAGGAAGGTCTGGGCCAGAGCACAGGTCAACACGGAATTGGATGCGAGGTATGCTGTTGGAATGTGTGTGTTTGGTGTGTGCGCTGTGCACGTGTGTGCACGTGTGCGAAGGCATGTATGGCAGCCTGTGGAGGGGGAGACTGAGTAAGTTAGCCCTGAGGATGGGAAGACTAACTTGGAGCTGTCCTTGGGTCTCAGCCTGACGCTCAACCTGCAGTCTGCCCTTCCCCCGGAAGAGGAAAACTTGCACTCCCACCTTTCAGGCACAGGGCATGTGTCTCACCTCTCAGGTCTCAGAGTGCCCTCTGCCCCCACCTCTGCCCCTCCATGTGTGATCTCATGCCCGTCTCGTCCTTTTTGTGCCCGCGCAGAGCCGGCTGGCCGGAGCAGGCCCTGAGGCGGAGTGCCAGGTATGTGGGAGCTGCTCTGGGGTCTGGGGTCTGTGGGACTCAGTCCAGCACCCAGCCCCACCCACCCAGTGCTCCGTGCCACACTGGGTCCCCCAACTCTGCCCTGAGCTGAAGAGCCTTGGCGCTTTGAGGGTTAATAACAGAGCTGTCCCCTCCTCACCTTGCACTGGCAGGAAGCCAAGCCAGGGTGGGTGGTGCCAGGGGAGCCCCTGCCTGAGGCCGGTGTTGCTCAGCCATGTCTCTGAGGGGGGTGGTCACCGCCTATTGCTATTTCTGAGTGAGGGCGGGACAGGGGCAGCTGCAACAGGAAGTGCTCATGGCCCAGCCGTTCCCATGGAGACCCCTGCTGCCCAGCAACCACACCGGCTACTGCTGATGTCAGGCGGCCAACTCCTGTTCCCGTGGGTGTTCTGGGCAGGGAGCCGGGGCAAGGCCGGGGTGGTGGTTTGTGTAGGGGACAGAGAGAGGCGGGGAAGGGTGCATGAGCGTGCTCATGGGTGTGCGAGTGTGTCCTTCTATGTGAACATCCCACATAGAAGCTTGTCCCCTCCCCGTGGCTTTAAAGCAGGGCCTTGCTGTGCTGACTTGGGGTGGGGATTCTAGGACAACTGGGAGCATGCAAGGCTTGAAGGCGTAAGAAGGAAGGTATGCGCCATCTTAGTCTGAGGATAGAGGTGCCCAGTGTAGTAGATGTGTGTGTTCACACCTGTGTGTGTGTATGTGTGTGTATGTGTGTGTGTGTGTGTGCGTGAGAGAGAGAGAGAAAAAGAGAGAGAGAGAGAGAGTCCTTAGATGAGGAGGGGGGCTTCCTCAGCCCTGTTGGAGGACAGATTTGCACGTTTAATCTTGTCTGGAGATAGATGACAGTGTGTGGAAGAATTAGTGGTGTGTCCATGCACCTGTCGGAGGAGGATTTGGGAGGGTGAGTGAGAAGAGCTGGAGGGGGGGTGAGGCTGGGAGGAAGAGGCCTGTTTAAGGCTAGATTGAACGTGTGTGAGAGGGGGAAGAGAGCACATGCCCAGTGCGCTGGTGGGAGGGTGAGTGTCTATTTGAGGGTGTGCACTTGTGAGTTCAGTGGGCAGGAAGGGGTGTCACCCCTGTTTGGCAGCAAGGTGTGGGGGCCAGTGGGCTGCGTGGAGTGCAGTGTCCCGAGGCTACCACACCTGATGACTGGCTCTCTCCACAGACCTTCGTCCTCTGCCTGATGTCGCCATGACGGGCACATGTACCCGGGAGTGCAGTGAGTTTGGCCACTCCGACACGTGCTGGATGCCTGGCCAGTCATCTCCCAGCCGCCGGACCAAGAGCAGCGCCCTCAAACTCTCCACCTTCGTGCCTTACCAGGACCGAGGAGGGCAGGAGCCTGCGGGCGCCGGCAGCCCCAGCCCCCCGGAAGACCGGAACACCAAAACGGCCCCCGTGCGCCTCCTGCCCTCCTACAGTGCCTTCTCCCACAGTAGCCATGACTCCTGCAAGGACTCGGCCACCTTGGAGGAAATTCCCCTGACCCAGACCTCGGACTTCCCACCCGCAGCCACACCGGCATCTGCCCAGACGGCCAAGCGTGAGATCTACCTGTGAGCCCCCTTCTGGCCGGCGGCCACCCCCCCCAGCCGCCGGCCAGCTCCCAGATGGGCCCATTCCAGGGCCCCCACTCTTGACCCTTCCAGCGTGGACTTCCTGGCCAGGGTCCCAAGTGGCAAGGGAGTACCGGCCTCATGACCATGCTGGCCCTTCCCACACACAGGGTCCAGGTCCTCACCCCTCATTCCCATAGGCCAGCCCCTAGGAGCCCCTTCTTCCCCTTTATGGGGCTCCCCCAGCTGATGCCCAAGAGGGTCCTTCTACAATGACTGGGCTCCCTTCCCTCGAATTCCAGGGAGCATCCCCTTGCTTTGGGCAAATGGTGGAGTCGGTGGGCAGCACACTTTTAACTCGTTTCCCGCATGGCCGACCAGGGCGAGGATAGCATGCCCCATTTCAGTCCTGAGGCAGGGCTGAACTGGGGAGCCCTCTCCCTGGGTACTCCCAGAGGAAACTCTTGACCACTAGGGGCTCCCTGAAGGGCTTTTGTTACCAAAGGTGGGTGGGGGTGGGGTGGGGTGGGGGTGGGGCAAAGGCCTGGTCTTCCTGTGCTGCCCAGGGCTGGCCCACCCGCCTGCCACATGCCCATGCCTGGTCACACCTGGGCCCCCTTCCCTGCTGGTCATGCAGTGTCTGTATATAAGGACCTTGGAATGACGTCCCCATTTCTGCCTGATTTGCAACTTTTCTCGTTGATGTTGTGTTGTCTTGGGGGACCCCTCTGGGGGGGACCTGCCCTGTGCCCCCTCCTCCCTGCCGCAGTGTCCCTCACCCCAGGCCTCTATTGTTCCATGTTGTAAATACCCCTGGGGCCGTGGTGGGATGGGGGTGCAGGCCAGGGAAACAATGGGTGGGTGGGGGTGGGAATGGGGGTAACATTTGCCTATCAGCAGAGCTGGGCTTTTATTTAATTTTTTTTAAAAATACAAATCTCTATTTTTTTGGAACTGTTGCGCTGTGCCCTGGGGGGGATCCCCGCTCAGGCTGGCCTCCCACATCCAGATGAGCATCGCAGAGGAGCCCTGAGGCTGTGGGGGGCAGCTGGACAGGGGTGGGATGACTGTGCCTCTGGCCTGGTTGGGTGAGTTGGGAGCAGGAAGGTTTGCTCGGGGGTGGCTGGTTGCTGCTCCTCCTATGGGGAGCCCGCGCCCTGCCCCCTCCCTGCCCCGCAACCCCCAGCCCCTGCCATGACTGACCCGTCAGCCTGTAAAACCACCATTGCCTTGATCTCAGGGGGTGGGAAGGGCTGCCTCAGGGCACCCTGGGCTCCAGGCCTCCTTCTTCCAGTTGGGCTTCCCTTTGCCAGGGTCAGGGGCCCCATGGGGGAAGGGGTGGGGAGATTGGGGGGCAGAGAAGCCCAGTCAGCCATGATGAGGTGGGGCTCTTCTCCTCACCTCAGGGGGCCAGGGTGTGAGGGGCATCCTGCAGAGCCCCCATCTCCCACTGTGGCCATCTCAAAGCCTCAGCCCCTCTTCCTTCCAGAAACCCCCACTGCCTTGGCCCATACCTCTCCAGCTCCCCAGGGGCCCAGGCTGGGAGGCTGGAGACTCAGGGTATGGCCCTTGCTTGACTTAGTCTAAGCTTGGGGAGCGGGGGTGGATGGCCCAAGTGTGTGGGGGGTCCAGGCTGCTGGGTCGTCTGGTGCCTTTGGGAGCTGTGCTGCTGGGGTCTTGATTCCTGTAACTAATCCCAGAGACCCCACCCCCACCCCAGAAAAGCCAGGGGCTGAGGAATCACTCGTTCTCTGCCCCCTGCCCCTAACACGGCTTGGGTGACAGTGCTGGGAAGGAGAGCGTTGTTTGGCTGGTGGCCCCAGCGTACACAGCCCTTCTGTGGAGGGCAGTGGGTAGAGTGAGCTGGGGTGGCAGCAGCCAGGACTAGGGGTTGGCCAAAGGCTCCTTTCCCTGGGGGAGGCCCAGGAGGTGGGCTGGGGGCTCATTAAAGAGAGAGCCCCTTTCCCCTGCACAAACGGGGCAGGTGCAATAGTGGTGGAGTCGGTAGCATAGGGTGCCCAGCTGATGGGGCAGAGGCCTTGAGGGCTGTCATGGGTCCTGGAGTTCAGGATTCAGTCAGGAAGATTGTCTGAGGCCCATCTGCTTGGTGGAGAGGGTGGTCTAGACAGGAGGCATTCCTGGAGTCAGTGGACTCCTGCCGGAAGTCCCTGGTGGCCTGGGCACCCTACCCTGGTCCTGAAGACCCCTGAGCACTAAGTGGAAGGGCAGAGGAGCATTTTGCACAATGGAGAAGCCAGAAGGAAGGGAGTAGCCCAGGTGGCTGGGAGGGCTGAGAAGCACAGAGCAGAAGCCTTCCCACAGCAGCAGGCAGTGGCCCTAGCCCCCTGGTCGGGGTTGGGACACTGAGTCTGTCACCATCTGGGCACTCGAGAGGTGAAACCAAAGGTGGGCAGGGGATGGGTGACAGCACTGGGGACTACCCCTGTTGGTCCTAGGTCTGCGAAGCCCCTCCCCAATGCCTTGTGTCGCGTACAGTTTTATGTACCAATAGGCGACATTTGGCCAGAGGAGACCCCACACAAACCCAGCCTGACCCAGTCAGTGTCTTCCTAGAGGGGACCTACTTGGTCCCCATCTCCCTACTTCAGGGCATGTCTCTTGGTAGGGGGAGGGTGTATGGGGACGTGCTTCTCTCCTAGGGTCCCTGAAGCATGTCTCACATCCTGGGGCAGAAGGTCTCTGGGCATCCCTCACCTCGGGGGGCTCCCTAGGCCCTCTCTCTCCCATTGGAGTCTCTGGGGGGACATGATTCCCCCTGGGGACCATGGGAGTATGTCTCTTCCCTCTACCCAGGCTCTCTGGGGAGCCTGTTTTCCTCCCAGGGTTCCTGGGGGTCCTAAGGCAAGTCAGTTTGGGGCCATCTCTTCCCAGGGAAGGGGGCTGTCTCTGAAGCGTGTCTGGGAAGGGATGCTTTGGCCCTCTCCCATCTCTCCTATGGGGGTGTCTGTGCCCTGCAGCACTTTGGGATGAGGCTGGGCATCTGAGTTGTCTTCTCTCCTAGGGACTCTGGGATACCTCTCTCTCCTGAGAGCGGGTCCTCTGGAGCCATTTCTTCCCTGGGTGGGGGCTGTCTCCGGTGCTGGGAGGGCTTGCGTAGGCCGTGAGAAAGTCTCTTAGGGGGCATCTCCACACGGGACTTCTCTGGGAGGGGGGACTGTGTCTCGCCCATGGGGTTCCGGGGCGGATGTGTCTGCCCGTGGGGGAGGGGAGACTGTGTCTCCTCGGGTTATCTGATTGGGGAGGGGGGCCGTGTCTCTCTCGTGTGTAGGGGGGGTGGGGGCGGGGAGGGGGGTTTTGGGCGCGTCGGGTGCCCACATTGGGGTCGTGTTTCTCTTGGTATGTGCCACTTCCCACCGCCTCGCTCCTCCCGGGAAGGGCCCCCGCCCCGCCCCCACTCTCCCCCATCCCTGGCGCTGCGAGCACAATCCCGTTGATTTGTAATGATTTCTGTCTCTTTCTGTCTCTCTTTCTCTGACCTCCCCCCCCCCTCCCGCCCCGCCGCGAGCATGCGCAGGCACCACCCCTACCCCCTCCGGTTCGGTTCGTTTCCGGTTTGTTTGCTGAGCTGTCAATGAAAGACCTGTGTAATTATTCCCGAGCTTTACAATAAAAGTGTGAAAACCGGACCCCACTTCGCTTCTTCCGGGCCCTCGGCCTGCGTCCCGGGAAGAGTGGGAGCTAAGTCTGAGAAGGAGGCGTGGAGAGGGCTGGAGGATGCGAGGGAGAAGAGGGACCGAGACCACACTGGGACTGATCGGTGCCTCGCGGGGATGAGGGGCGAGAGGACGCAGACTGAGGACAGACACCTAGTCGGTGATCCCTACTGATCCGATGTTGTGACCCGCTGCGGGCACCCCAGACCCACCAGAGCTCAGGTGCATGCCAGAGACCGGGCGGCTCTGGGGAGCGCTTTGCTGTGCTGCCTCTTCTCGTGGAGCGACCCCCCCCCCACACACACACACACACACACGCTGGTGGGGACTGGGGCCCTTCGGTCGTTGTTGGTTGGTGCATGCACCCCGCTCCCCGCTCCTTTGACAACGAGTATGAGCTGCGGAACTGAATGGGAGAGGGGCGGGAGACACCTGTCTTTGCTCTCAAGCTCAGGTACGAGGATTGGGAGTCAATATAGGCGAAGAGGACCCAGAAAGGTCTGAGTCCGGGTCTCCGACTGAGCTCCCCTTCCCTCTTCCGGGCACGAGCGTCCCGGCGTCCGCCCTCGGGCTCCCGGGTAAACACCGGGCTCTGGAGAGGTCAAAGAACAGAGACCGGATCGGCGGGTTCCCGGCCCCGCCTCCGGGACACTCCCCACCCTGCCATCCATCCCACCGCTCGCTTCCGCTCTGCCCCGTCCTCCCTCCCCTGGCCAGCGCGGGGTGGGCCTCTCTCCCGGACCTCGGGGTCCGTCCAACAGCTGGGATTAGCCAAGCGCAGGGACTAATCCCGGATGAGCCTCCGTGTAAACCCGGATCGACCGCAGGGACGGCGGGGGGTCGCTTCATCCATTCCCAGATGCGGGCATCAGTGTGCTTGGAGCCCACCCCAGCCCCCTTGTTACTTTCTGAGAGACAAGTGGTTGGATCTGCAGCGGGGGAGGGGAGTATGAAGAAGGCATGGCCGGAATCTGGCACATGTCAAGCCTGGCGTGGAGGGGCAGAGAGAAAGGGCAGAGACCAGCCTAGCAGCCTCTGAATCCACAAGGGTTCCGTCAGCTTTCCGGTGAAATCTACTTCCCGTCTACCCGCTCAAGTCGCTGGGAGCAGAATCACAAGCCTCTAACTTTAAGGCCTCACCTCCTTATGGGGTGGTGCTGCACCAGGACCAGCAGGACCGTCCCTGTGTCATCCCCGCCCCTGGCTTGAGGAGTTTTTCCTGTGAAGGCCAAGCCCAAGAAAAAATGTCAGGGGTCAAGGGAGTTGAAAAGAGAGAGGTGGCCCATGGTACCAGAATCTGCTCTTGGTTGATTTACTCATTCCACAGACATTTCCTGAACCCCTCCCTGTGCCAGGCCAGCACAGGGTACTGGGACACCCCAAGAATGACACACGGTCCCTGTGAGAGAGGCAGACAGGTAAACAAGGACATCATCTGTGCAGGCCTGCCTTAAGCCGGAAATTCTAGCAGGAGAGCCAAAGGAGGTGGCTCCAGAGTCCAGAAGGCTTCCTGGAAGGGGTGGTGCCAGCGCCTAGTTTCCGGTGTTACCCATTAAGGAAAGGGTCAGTGTGGCAGCCTGAGGGCATACTGTGTGCTAGGGTCTGCAGGAGGAAGAGGAAACAGGGAGTTCTCTCTGGAGGGCAGGTGAGGAAGGCAGGAGCCAGAAAGAGAATGACCCCGCTGGTCAATCTGAGGAACTTGGGAGAAGGAGTCTAAGCCTCCGAAAGAAAAGGTCAGATTTACATTCTTTACAGATTCTAGCTCTTCCTCCCCTCCTGCGCTCCAGGTCTCTGGGGATGGCTGGGCTGGGAGTGGAGACACACAGGCAAACAGCAAGAGGAATCAGGTATAATTCAGGCTGATTCCTCCTTCCATCAAATCGAGTTGTTAGAAGTCTGGCTATACTGGGGCTAGCAGGTGGCATGGTTAAGATGCTGGACTCCCACATGGCCCACTGGGGTTTGAGTCCTGGATCTGGCAGTTTGGTTTCTCATTTTCCCTCCCTCTCTCTTTCTGACTCTCTGGTCAATTTAAAAAATAATAATAAAGGGGCCGGCAGGTGGCATGGTGGTTAAAGTGTCGGACTCCCACATGGCCAATCGCGGTTCGAGTCCTGGACCTGTCTAGCGGCTTGCTTTCTCACTTTCTCTCTCACTCTCTGTATCTTTGGTTAAATTAAAAAATAAATGATGATAACAAATAAAATTAAATAAAGACATATTTGAAAATAATTAAAAAATTAAGTAAATTATTCTTTTTTAAAAGATTTATTTATTATTTTGTTTATTGTCATTATTCTTCAATTTTGATCAGAGAGAAACACAGAGAGAAAGGGAGAGCAAGAAAGCAAGCCATGGTCAGCCACATGGGAGTCCAATGTCTCAACCACCACACCACCTGTTGGATCCAATGATTCTTTTTTTAAAAAAAGAAGAAAGAAATTTGGGGGACCAGCAGGTGGTGTGGTAGGTAAGGCTCTGGGCACTCCCACATAGCTGATGAGGATTTGAGTCCCAGGCCTGGTGGCTTGTTTTCTCACTCCCCCGCCCCACCCTGTCTCTCTCTGGTCAAATTAAAATAAATGACTAAATAAGTAAATAAAATAAATAATTCTTTGAAAAAAATCTGTCTGGCATAGTTGTTAAGGTGCTGGACTCCCACATGGGTGACTGTTGTTCCAGTTCCAGACCTGGTGGCTTTCTTTCTCACTTTCCCTTTCCCTCTCTCTCTCTGTCTCTCTCTGGTCAAATAATGAATAATAATAATAACAAATGAAAATAAATAAATATGTTTAAAAATCTGTCTGTACCACTCTCTGGTGGTATGACCTTGGGTGGATGACCAAGCCTCAGATTCTTTATCTGTAACATAGGGATAATAATGCTTACCATCACCAAGAAATATTGCAGGTTTAAAATTAAATCACTTGTCCACTCTTTTATTTAGAGTGTATTTAACACCTGCTATGTGGCAGGCCTGAGTCAGGTGCTGGCATTATGGCAACTGGATAAGACAGGCATGGTCCCTATTCCCTCTCCTGGAGCTTACATTCCAGTGGAGAAGACAGACAATAAACAAACAAACAAATGAGATAATTATAGATTGTGTTAAAATGCTGTGAAGGAAGCAAACAGTGGGACACGGAGGAGGATAGCTGGAGGTGGGGTAGGAGAAGGGGCTGCTTTACTCAGTGTGGCCAGGGAAGCTTCTCAGAGGAAACTTGAGATTTAGAGTGCAGAAAGAACATGCTAGGTGCAAGAAATTGTAGCTGCAAAGGCCCTGAGGTGGGAGGCAGAGAATGTAGCTGAGTCTTCTACCATGCTAAGCTCCTGGGGCAGTTACCTAGGTCTCTTACTTCTAACCTGGATGAATGCTGGGTGAAGACCCTCCTCCCCGCACCCCCCCACCCGCTGGAGTGGTGCTGGGGGAGTTGCTGGCCTCTTATCAGTCTGCCCATCTGCCCAGCTTAATCTTCATCCCAGCTGTTCCCCTACTCCCCCTTCCTTCCAGCACCAGGACCAATCTTGGCCCATTCCTGTTCCTTTCCCGGGGCTACCTTCTCCTTAGACATGAGGGGCAGGTCAGAGCTCCTCTAGAATCTACAGTCTGGAGCCTGAACTGAACAGAATTTCGTGACCTGCAGGAGATGAAGGGGGGTGTGTGTCTTGGATGAAGATGGCCAAGGGGTTTAAGCCTTTTAGAGTCTCCCCCATGGCTGGGGTCTCAGCCGAGGGAGCCGGCCTGGATCCCTGTCCGCTTCCCCCTTGAAGAATGCTTCCTTACACATGGATACATTTCACACACAGCCGCCCGCCCCTGCTGCAGAACACACAGCTCTCTCACACACTCACCATCCAGCTGCACACTGCGTCTCCATGGCAACCAGTAGGCCTGGTCCATGGATGTTAGAAATAAGTGCCAGAGGAAAGGGGGAGGGAGGGGAAGCGAGTAGGGAGAGAGAGAGAGAGAATATTGAGAAAAACATCAGAAATAAAGAGACTTAGGAAGATAGCCTCCCTAGGAGACCCCTACTCGTCCTTGCACCCCGCCAGGAAAACGTGAATGGGCTCAGGCCCTGAGGATGCAGGGGCCGTGTGGGGACTGAGCAGTAGGCTGGGGGCTGCCTGGACACAGGTAATGGGGCACAGTGGACTGTGAGGGAGGAGCAGGATGAGGGGAACATGAGTGACAATCTGGAGTCTTGGGACGAGAACACTTAGTCCAGGTAAAAGACGGATGAGGGAGGTGGGTAGAGGTGGGGGACTTGGGGGAGCTACTTTCCCTCTTCCCGGCCTAATTGGCTGTTCAGGCTGAAACTACCTCTTAGTCACTTAGTCTAATTAGAATTGTTCCAGAGAAGATGGTGGGGGAGGGGAGGAGAAGCAGGGGTGAAGGAAGAAGGGTGGGTGGAGACAGAGCTGGGTGGGAGTGGGGGGGGGGGCAGGAGTTCCTTCTACCTTTCCTCCATTCTATCACCACCCAATGGATGGGCTGATAACTATCCAGGCTGTGGGTCCCTAACACCGCTCAGAAGGCTGTCACTGGTGTGCCCTCACGCTCACCAGCTTTTTCCCTGCCTTCCCATCTCCGTATCTCTCTGTCTCCAGCTCTCACTCTCGCTCTCACTCTCCTGCTCTCCCTTTCTAGCTCTTCATCTTTGCTTTTCCCCTTCCTCAGGTCCTCAGGGTCTCCTGATCTCTGGCAACCAATGTTTGTTTAACAGACAGGTGTAATATTTAGGAGTCCTGACCAAGGCCGATCCGCTGGGGAGCAGAGGAGGAGGGAGGGGATTATGCTGAAAGGTGCCTCCTCTGTGGGGAGTAAGAGGGAGTGGGGCAGACTCCAGTCCAGCCTGACTGCTTGCCACACACACACGCCACATGCCACACGTACACAGAGTACACACACCCCTCCCTTACTGGCCCATAATGACGTCTTCACCTCTCAGGGGGTTGCAGAGGACAAGGTGGATGAGAGCTTGGCTCCTGGAGCTGGACCGTCTGCCTTGCACAGTTACCCAACCTCTCTGAGCATCGGTTTCTCTAGCTGTCAAGTGGGGATGATATTTCCTAAATTTGCAGTATGGAGTTAAGGTGATAATGCATGTAAACTGCTTGGTACAGTAAATTGTCAGGATGCAATAAGTGGCAGCTTTTTAAAAAGAGAATTCTTTTATTTAACTTTATTATTTCCTTACTTATTTTAATTTGACCAGAGAGGGACAGAGCGAGAAAGGGAGAGGGGAAGAGAAAGAGAGAGAAAAAAAAAAAAGTAAGCCGCCAGGTCCAGGACTTGAACTGTGGTCAGCCATGTGGGAGTCCAGTGCCCTTAACCACCATGCCACCTGCCGGCCCCTTGTTTTTTTTTTTTTTTTTTTTTTTTTAAGAGAGACTTTTGCTATAGGGTATGAGCGCTCACTGGAGAGACAGAGAGACAGAAAGCAAGAACTCACCTCCCTGGGAGGGATGGTCCCACTACAATTCCTTCTCTTCCATTCTCCTCTGGGATTTTGGGCATGCATGCAGACTCACCTGGTGTGAGTTTTAAGCCACCGGTTCTGGCACTCAAACTGCGGTTGACTACATGGGAGCTCAGAGATGTAACCATTATGCCATCCTGGTCCTGACAGTTTTAATCTTCCACTCCAGACTCCTTTCCTGTCTCTGGGGTCCTTCAGGAGCCTGGACATCTGCATCTTCCAAATCTCCTTTCCTGTTGCTTCCGTGTTCTTAGGATCCCAAACTACCTCTTACTTTCCAGGCCCATCCCCTTTGCCTTGCTCCCTGGACGGTGGGCGGGATCCATGTGGAGGTGAGGCTTGAATCCTGCCCACTGCCACAGGGCCCAGAGGGACAGACTGCTCTCCAACCTAGGGTCTCATATTCCCTCCCCTGCAGACCTCAGTGCAAACACTGGGGGACAGCCATAAATGCTGTAGGGAAAGTACACTTGCTGAGGGGGCCAGTAAGGATGAGCAGCGTCCAGAAGCCTAAATATTTCATGGGCTGCAGCACTGGGAAGGGCAAAGTCCCCGAGCTGTGTTTGTGAGTGTGCGCGCGTGACTCCACGTGGCTTGGAGCTATTCCACATGCCCAATGCCCTCTGCACCTGCCAACCTCACAACGACACCCACAGAAAGTCACCCCCATGAACCTTTTCTGGCCAGGATGCCTCCAAAACCCTCTGGGTACATACATATTTGATTTCTTACTGCCGTAGTAGTTTGTATGGCTTTTAAGCTGTATTTGTACATGGCCACGTCTTTTTTCGCCCATGTTTTCATTTTTCCCCTTTAAGTTCCCCAAGGACTGGTGTCCTTCCCCTCAGCCCCTCAGTATTTTCAGGAGACCCAAATGGTTGGAGAAAGCTGGTGAGTTGGGAGCAGGGGTGAAGAGGTGGGTGTGGGGAAGTGAGGCTCCTCCTGATTTTATGTCCCTGTCCTGGCTCACTGAGGAAGGTGTCCTCAGAGTAGGTGGGAATGGGAGAATAGCAGCAGGGTCGAGAAGTGCAAATAGAATATTCACAAATGACCTGGGAGACTATTTCTACCAAATCTCTGCCTCCAGGTGGCCCCCTTAGAGCTGTTCTCTATGACCCTTTTCTGACCTGGGCCCCTTGTAATGCTGTCACAGCCCCCCCCCCCCCCTTGTCCTTTATCTTGACCTCATCCCAATCTGTCATTACCTTATTTGTTTACTCATTCAATTTCTGTCTCATCCCACTAGACTAAAAGCTTGCAGGAGGCAAGTACTTTGTTTAATTTACCACCCTAAGAAAATGTTTGCTGAATGAATGAATGAATGCATGTATGAGTGAATGAAAAGAAATCTGTTTGGGGATTCTGCAGCCAGAGCAAGAAAAGCAGGCAGAGGGAGGATAGGCCAAGGTGAATGGCAGTTTAGTGAGGGGACTGTGGAGGGAGAGGGAAAGGGGCTTGGGAGGTGGGGAAAGTGGGTGGGATGGGGTTGGAGGAATCTGGGACGTGGGATGGCAGTAGATGAAGCTAGAATCTGGAGGCGAGCAGTGGGAATGCGATCTAGGTCCCAAGGGAGCTAGAGGCAGGAGCTTTGGACAGGAGGAGGCCAAACTCGGAGTAGGGAATGAAGGACAGGGTCTGCCCTGGGGAAGACTAAACCAGAAATAGGGATCTGGGGCCTGAGGAGGCCCAGAAACAACAGAGCCTTAGGGCTTTCCCAGGGCCTGCTGTGCCATCTGTGTCTCTCCACCTCACTCACCCCCAAACCTGGGCTGAATGCCCAGCCCCAGGTCCCCTCCTCATGACCTTCTAAACCCAAAACAGGAAATGCCCCAAGCTGGACTGGCCAGTGATCCTCCTGTAGCTGGGGAAGGCGCAGGAAGCCGGCAGGGGTTCTTGACCCTTTGATTACCCACGCTATACCCAGGGAGGCCCTTCAGAAGCCTCCATCCTCCCAAATCTAAGGTGACAGCAATATTAACTCATTAGCACTAAGTCCCCAGAGGGAACCGGGTTTGAGGGAGTAATCACTTCGGCAGGACTCTGGCTGTCCCTTGGCCCTCTCCCTAGCCAGGGGCTTCCTCAGAAGGCAGGCAAGGGATAGAGAAGCCCTCAGCAGGAGAGGGGAAGATTGCCCATCAGAGAGTTGATGTCTCCCCCCAGAATTAGTCAGAGAGGCTATGTGCAAGGGGGAGTCAGAGCAAAGGAGACCGGAGGTGCACCTGCAATGGTTGCCATGGCAATCAACTTGGATCCCAAGGGGGTCACCTCTCCCCTAAAGCCCTGTGAAGCCTGGAACACAAGAGTGGAGCCACACACACACACACACACACACACACACACACGGTGGGCTTTTTTTTTTTAAAGAATTATTTATACAACTTTATTATTTTATTTTAAATTTGCTATAGAGCATATGTGCCCACCAGAGAGAGACAGAGAGAGGGAAAGCAAGAAAGCAAGCCACTAGGTCCAGGACTTGAACCGTAGTTAACCATGTGGGAGTCCAGCACCCCAACCACCACACCACCCACTGGCCCCCCGCCCCCCGAACTCTGCTCTTTGGAGAGTATTGTCAGCTTCCTCGCTCCTCTCCACTTCCCGGGTGAGGCTGAGATCATGGGAGAGGGCATGTCGGGGGCAGAGAGGGAGAAGCCCTCCACACGCTGTGGGATTCTGTGGGCAGTGTACCTGGGGTGCTGTCTCAGGGCGTGTGGAAGACGTGTGCGCACTCAGCTGACCCAGCCCTGCAGCCAGACCACACGGGAGAGGGATTTGGGAGAGAGATGCTTATTAACAGAGACAACAATAATCACAGTTAACCTTCATCGCGAGCTTATTAAACTCCAGCTTTGTGGTTGCGGTAAGCATTTTACAGGAGGTGTCTCATTACATCCCCACAACAATACTAGACAGGAATTATTAGCCCTATTTACAGATGAGAAAACTGAGATTCTAAGAGGCTATGTACCTTGCTCCAGGTCAAGGAGCTGGAAAGGGACGGGGCAAGACTGCAGAAGAGGTGGAAGTAGAGGATCGGGGTGCCAGCCCCTGAGACCACTGGCCTGTCCCCAGGTCCCACGGGTCCCTCGTGCTCCTTGGCAGGGCTGGTCTCAGATTCTGGTGCCCGCCAGGGCCAGCTAGGTTAGCTGGGGCAGCTGAGGGCACCTGTGAGGGTGTGGGGTACCCTGAGCAGCGGGCATCGTGATTGGCACGAGCCAGGGGAGCGGCTGGCAGCCTTGTTCCTGGTAAACACGAGGAGAGGTTACTTCACAAGGAAACAGTAATTAACTTTAATTAGCACCTTGCATCTCGGAATATTATTAACATCTCAATTTCTCTAATCAAGGCAGCAGGAGAGGGGCGGCATCTGCTTTGCCGACTCCTTCCTGGCCATGCTCCCTGGCTTGGCTTGGTTCCTGCCCGGCCCCCACCCCCTGGAAGGTGCCCAGGAGTACCTCCTCAGGGCTGGTTACCCAGGGGGCTGGGGAGTGAGGGGAGCCTGGGCTGACAGGACAGAGGGCAGGTACAGGCAGGGACACACAGCCAGCCCCAGCGACAAGGGGATGCAGACAGTGACCAGAACACCTTATCTTTTTTTAAAAAATTATTTAATTTATTTATTCATTTATTTTAATTTGTCCAGAGAGAGAGAGAGAGAAAGCCACCAGGTCCAGTACTCGAACCATTGTCAGCCATGGAGGAATCCAGCGCCCTTAACCACCAGGCACCTGCCGGTCCCAGCACCCTATCTTTCCAAGCAGACTAAAAGCACCAAAGGCTTGGCGAGGCTCACGGTCCCTGATCCAGAAAACAGACAGGGCTGCCTTGCTGCTTTCCCTTCTCTTTCTCCTTCTGTCCCTCTTTCCTCTCTCCCTTCCTCCTTCCCTTCCTCCTTCTCATCCCTCTTCTCTCTCCCCTCTTGGAACTGCCTTCGTTTCTCTCTCTCTTCTTTCTGTCTCTTCTATTTTTTCTGCTCCTCAGTCCCCCTCCTCCTCATCCCAATTCTTTCTTTTTATCGAGTTTTTTTTTTTTTTTTTTTTTTTTTTTTTTTTTTTTTTTTTTTTTTTTTTTTTTTTTTGCCATACGGTGCATGTGCTCACCCAGAGAGAAAGAGAAGCCACCTCCTGGGTGATGGCCACACCACAATCTCTTCTCCATTCTCCTCCAGGGATCTTGGGCACACATGCACAAGTTGCAAGCCTCCAGGTCAGGGACTCAAACCGTGGGCAGCCATGTGGGAATCCAGCAGTGTAACCACCACGCCATCCACTGGTCCCCCAAATTCTCTTTCAACAAGCATTTATTCAGTATCCATTGCAGGACAGAGACTGCGCCCATCACGGGATGTAGCAATGGGTGCAAATCCTGCCCTCGGGGAGGGGGTGCAGGTAACAAAGAACTCCAGTTTGGGTTCCATGCTGACAGGCCTTGTAATGGAGGTACAGGAGAGGGGTGTCGAGGTTCTAGGAGGGAGGCAGGAATGAGAGAAGGTAGGCCTTACTTATGGGGTACTGAGGCAGAGGCCATCATGGCCCCACGTGAGCAGCAGATCCTGAGGCGGTGAGGGTACTCAGTATGGTTCAGCCCTCTTAAGAAGGCCATCGGTGGGAACCAGCAGTTAGCGTAATGGCTATGTCGCTGTACTCCCACGTAGTTGACCACAGTTCGCGTCCCGGACCCGGTGGCTTAAACTCACGCTGGGCGCCTATGCGTGTGTGCCCAGGATCCCGAGAGGAGAAGGGATTGCGGTGTGGCCATCCCCCCTGGGGGGTGATTTCTCGCTTTCTGTCTCTCTGTCTCTCTCTGTCTGGTGAGCACATGCACCCTATAGCGAAAACCTCTCCAAAAAAAAAAAAAAAAAAAAAGAAGAAGAAGGCCATCGGAGAGGGATGTCCCTGAGGCACAGGAAGTGACCCTCTTCATTATACCCACCTCGATGACTGTTAACCCTGCCGTGTGTCTGATGTTAATAACTGACTGTCCTCCTTGGTCTAATGACAGCGGCCTGCGGCTTGCACAAGCTGTTACTTATTTGGCAGTGTCCTGGGGCCTCTCTCCAGTCCAGCCAATTTGTGTTTATTGAGCACCTACTACGTCTCGAGGGCCAGATCTGTCCTGGAGTAGGTGCCAAATGCTACAGCTCCTCTCTGCAGGGACTGGAGGGGTCACAGGAACAGCTGCCTGCAAGCCTGGGCATTTTAGTAAAAATGACCTGGCAGTGTCAGTGTGGGGTTCCTGTCGGGAGAGGCTGGTTTCACTCGGGCCTCATCTGCACCCCTTGCCTGCTCCTGCATTTGTGCCTAAGATGTTGTCGCAGCCCCCCTCCCCCCTCTGCCGGCACATCTGTTTATATTGTGCAGGTTACATCAGATGAGGAAGGTGCAGCTGTAAATCTTGTCCAACATTAACCCAGAGGGCAGGCTAAACGAGCAGTGGAGACACCCATCTCGAACCCACCTTGTTGGGAAGGCACACACCATTTGATTTTATTATTTACTGACCACACATCAAGTTGCCAGGTGCAAAGTGGGACCCGCTATCTCTCTGCACTGCTACTGCGGACCATGGCGCAGGGAAGGGCGTGTGTTTTTCACTTGCTGTGAGTCCGTTCCCATGTATGATCAACTTTTACTGGGGCCTAAGGATCTCATTTATCTAACAGTAACCTCGAGAGGCTGGAATTATTATACCCATTTTATAGCTGAGGAAACAAGACAAAGAGGTGAAGTCACACTGAGGGTAAGAAAGTGAAAGGGTGGGGAGGTTAAGAAACAAGGTGATCATTTTCTCAGACTCAGTCCACCTGCAGCTGCCATTGTGGCTGTGGCTGTGTCTCCAAGGGAAGCCTGAGAACTGTGCCTGGGCTCTAGAACCGAACAAGGCCACTGTCCTGTTAGCAGGCCCTAGCTCTCCCTGGCTCCCCCCTCCACTCCTCCCTACCTCACCGCCCAGCTCTGGCTCCCTGGCTCCCCGAGGGCCGGGGCTGGGCCTCTCTAATTGTAGAGTAGCCGGCATGGGGCGGGGAAGAATCTGACGTTTCCAAAGGCCGTT
The DNA here is from genome assembly GCA_026018925.1 of Tupaia tana. Classification (NCBI taxonomy): domain Eukaryota; kingdom Metazoa; phylum Chordata; class Mammalia; order Scandentia; family Tupaiidae; genus Tupaia; species Tupaia tana. Next base: position 28,840,014 of record JAKSZU010000014.1, on the reverse strand, counting down.
TTGATGTTGATGATTATGGTGATGACGAAGCTGTCCGTCTCCTACCAAGACCAGGGCCTTTCTTTGTTTCACTCTCGTTGGGGTCTCTCTCTCCCTCTCTCTCTCTGCCCTGAGAACTGGTGTTATTTAAGAACCAGCATTTGCTTCTCTTTGAGGGTAGAAGGGGACAGACTTGGCCCAAGGGAAACCTGGAGAATCAGCCCACCCTTCACCTTAACAGCGCTGGGCACTGGGGTGCGAGGACGTGCTCATTAGCATAACATTTGCATAAGGAACAATTGCAGAGATTGGAGTCGAGCCTCAGAGGAAACACCTGCAAGGAACTGTGAATGAAAGCCTCTCCCGCCCCCTGCCCTGAGAGCCCTCCCACCTCCCACCCCAGGATCCCCGGGGAAGTGACAGGAGCCAACGCGACTAAAGGACGTCGGTGATCACAGTGATCATTCAGAGTGCCTACTAAGTGCCAGGCACTGAAGCCGATGTTCTGCTTCTCTTATCTTCACAACCACCCTAGGTGGTAAGTAGAGTTAGAGTCCCCATATTACAGAGGAGGAAACCGAGGCTCAAATCGACGATGTTAGTGGCAGAGCCGGGCTTTAGAGTCGGGTTCTGTGACTCTAGGCCCTCTGGTACTCGCAGGGTGCTCTGGCTCACCGCAGGCGCTAGAATTCCAGGCTTCATAGGTCCCCCGGATGCTGGGAGGCTTGGATCCTGAGCTCAAAGACAAGCGCCTACACAGACACACGCTCGTGCGCGCATACGCACAGCCACCCTGTCCCTCCCCCACCCATGCTTCTAGAGGCAGAGGAGCGGGCTGACTTGGCCCATAACCAGGTTAGCCAAGATCCAATTAACTAGTTAGCGCAGGCAGAGCTGGGGGCAGGCAGGGCGCGCAGGAGAGCGGGACGGATGGGTCGGGTAATGTGCAGAGACAGCCAGAGACAGCGGCTCCGCGCTAACCTGATAAGCAGCTCCCAACATTGATGCGCCTGGCCTGGCAGGCCCAGCCGCCTGATCCAGGCGGTGGGGGGTGTGGGGTGAGTCTCTGACCTCTCTCCCCAGCTCCAGCTGCCCCGTGGTGCCTCCCAACGCCCTCAGCCTCTGGCGTCCCCTGAGCAGTCCTCACTCCCACTCTCCTTTCAGGGCTGTGATGCCGGCAGCCTCTGGAAGATACATTTTCATCCAAATGAGGCCAAAGCAGAAAGCTGGGAATATCTGTCATCACCAAGGCAAGTGTGGGTGCAACAACCACCTCGAGGTAGAGGAGTCCGGGTGAAGCTGCTGGAAGAGTTCATTGGGGAAGTGAAAATGATAGCTACTCTACCAAGTTCACAGTGCAAGGCACTGTGCGAACCATGTATGGGTACCACCCCGTGTACACTCCCAACCCCCCCTTTGCTGTAGATAATATTAGAATTCCTATTTTAAGGGCCAGCCAGTGGTGTGGTGGTGGTTAAAGCACTGGATCCCACATGGCCAACTGACTATGTGGTTCAGTTCAAGTGCTGGACCCGGCAGTAAAACACACCAGGTACATTCGCATAAATGCCCACAATCCCAAGAGGAGAAGGGAGAAGAAAAAGAAGGGATTGTGGCATGGTTATTCCCCTCATCCCCAAGGCGCTTTTTCACTTTCTCTCCCTCTCTCTCTCTCTCTCTCTCTCTCTCTCTAGCAAGTACACATACCCTATAGCAAATAAAAAATTTTTTAAAAATAATTTCTGGGGCTGGCAGGTGGTGTTGTGGTTGAGGGTGCTGGACTCCCACATAGCTGACTGTGGTTCAAATCCTGGACCTGGAGGCTTGCTTTCTCACTTTCCCTCTCTCTCTGTCTGTCTCTTTCTCTTTCTCTCTCTGGAAATATTTTTAAAATAATAATAATAAATACAGTTAAATAAATAATTATTTTTTTTAAAAAAGAATTTCTATGTTAAGATAAGAAGACTAGAACCAGCAAGTGGTATAGTGGTTAAGGAATTGAACTCCCACATGGTTGACCATGGTTCAAGTCCCAGACCTGAGCATGTGTGTGTGTATGTGCTTAGAGAAGTTAAGAAACTTGCCCAAGGTCACACATCTATCAAGTCATCTCACCGTTCAAAACCACCATACTTCACATTACCTGTGAACTAGGAAGTCTAGGACTAACAGTAATATTATTGATGCAATATTACTTGCTTTTGTTTATCACTTTAGGTTTACTAAGGCTTTTTGGATTTAACAAAAGGCTCATAAGGTGGATGTTTTGTTTCTCTCTCTTTTTAAAATTTTTTAGTTTTTGATACAGGGCATATGTGCTCACCAAAAAGAGACAGAGAGAAAGGAAAAATGACAAATCACCTCCAGGGGCCATGGCCCCTCTGAAATCCCTTCTCTTTCATTCTCTCAGGATTTGGGGCATGCACACACACACACACACACACACACACACACACGCGCACACACCTGGCATGATTTGCAAGCCTCTGGGACTGGAACTTGACCCATACAATTGGCCATTTGAGCTCCAGCACCTTAACCTCCATGCTACCTGTTGACCCAGATGTTTCATTTTTAACATTTTAAAGCAGCTGCATGGAGGGGCAGTGCAACTTTCCAAAACTTCATAACTGGCAAGAACAATGAGAACTTGAACCCAGGCCAGGTCTTTCTGACGTTAGTCTAGTGCTCTGGAGGAGACAATTGAAAAATACAAAGACATCCCACCCTAAAGTCCAGGTGGGTCACTCATCTGTTTCTTTCTTTGTCACCAGCTTATTGGAAGCCACGTGTGTGCAGGGTACCACTGCTTGTTCAGAGGGGAGAGAAAGCCAATGGCTTCTTGCCTTCATGGAGTGGATAGAGAGGAAACCCGTGAAGTTCAGTGTCTGGGGCTTTGTTGCTGCCTTGGTCAGAAGATTCCAGGAAATGAAAGGCCAGAGGTGTCCTGTGGTACCAGACCATGCCTGGTTTGATTTCCTCGTGCTTTTCAGAGGCTGCATACGAAGCTCAGAAAGTAACTCCCCAAGGTTACATACAAGACAGAAATACAAATCATGCTGCTTGCATTTGCGGCTTGTTTTCTCTAGTATGAGCCCCCCATTCATTTCAGGATAAGGGCGTCCAGCCCTCCAAGCTCTAAGTTCTGTCTGATGTCCCCTTGCCAACTACCTATAGGGAAGGCCACTGTGCCTAGGGGGAAAGCCCCAATTCCCTCACTCTGCTCTGGGGGAAGAGAATCTGCTGAATTCTCGCAGGGGCCTTGGGGTTGGGGGCGGGGGTGAGAGCATTGAGCAGGGCAGAGTGAGAGGAGGGCCTGCACCTGGGTGGGACACAGCACTGGGGCCATACCTGCAAGCACGTGTGTGCACATCCACCCTGCTCTGTGCTCTCGCCAGTATCAGCACCAGAGGGGTTAAGGCGTCCCAGCCCAGGGGATGGAGGGGCGACTGACTGCACAGGAAGCTACTCTCCCAGTCCCAAAGGCCTCTGGGGAAGGGGGAGGGGAGTGGCTGTCTCCGTTTCTTTCCCAGGCTCCTCAGCCTCCCTTGGGGACCCAGCTACATGCCAGAGAGGTGACCCTTGACCTGTTTCCCTTCACACACCCTCCCCATCTGGGTAAAGACTCTGAGCCCGGCTCAGGACAAGCAAGACACAGACAGTGGGGACCTCCCCCACTTCCTCACCTCATTCTTTTTCCCACCTTCTCACTCCACTCCCATCCCATACTCATCATATACCAACCCCGAACTTCTTCCCCCACCCTAGCTGTGGCCCCCCCCACCCCCTCTCCTCCCAGCCCCGGCATTTGTAATCTTCTAAAAATAAAAGCCTGTGATTCAAGCAGGCGACTCCGGAAATAGACAAGCAGCCAGGCTTCCGCTGGGTGGGGGACGAGGAAGGACCCCCATACAGAGAAATACCCAGACCAGTGGCCACCACAGGTAAACACAGGAACACAGTCTGCTCCAGAGGAGAAACAAGGCGAGGGGTGGAGGCTGGGGGAGCAGGAGGAGAGGAGAACGCTGCTGCGTGGGGCACTTGAGGAAGGGTCCCTTGGGGGAAAAAAAAGTCTGGGGTCTCCTTAGGGCCTCATGAGCCATCGTCCCCCTCCACTTGCTCAGTAGTTGCAGAGAGTGGTGGGCTGCCTCTGGCTTGACCATCCAGAGTCAGGACAGAAATCCTAGGCGGCTTGGGCCCCATTGCCTGCAGGGCAGCCTGTTACTCTGCTTCCCAGGGCTGCGGAACTCTGGGCAAAGCTATTCAGAGACATCTATTCCCCATCCTTCTACCTCCCCAAGGGGACTTGCCAGGACTGAGGCCAAAGGGTGTCCAGGAGCTGCATCATCTGAGACCCCCTCGTGTTTCCAGCTGCGTGACCAGATGGCTATGAGGAAGGGAGGCTCTGTAATCGCCTTGAAGGACACGCAGACCCCTCTGTGGCTGGCCTGGGCATCCTCAGGGTGGCAGAAAGACCAGAACCAAATCACAGTGGTCTTCGGTGAGATTTCCTCCTACCCTGGTCTTTATGGCCTTCCTGGCTGGAATTGGTGTGAGTGCTCAATCACAGGACATTTCTGGCCCTCACAAACTACCGTAATAATTAATTAGGAGAAAAATGACTAACATTTTCCAAGCACTTAGTATGTGCCAGACCTGGGCTAAATACTACACAGGCGTTATTGTGTTTTAGTAAAGAATTATTATATTTAACATTTATTTATTTATTTTTGAACAGAGAGGGAGAGAGAGAGACAGACAGAGAGACAGAGAAAGTGAGAAAACAAGCCACCAGGTCCAGGAGTTGAACTGCAGTCAGCCATGTGGGAGTCCAGCGTCCTTAACCTCCACACCACCTGCCAGCCCCCACGTCATTGGTTTTGGGTCCTGCCAGGAACTCATTTTCAGAATCCCTGACTTACAAGTGAGGAAACTGAGGCACAGATCGCTCACACAGTTGGCCCTACATCATGCTAGTAAATGGCAAAGCTGGAGCTTGAACTCCTGTCTGACTCCACAGCCTTTTCCTCATAGGCTCTGTGCCATGCCATGAGGCTGTGGCACCCTGCTAAGGGGTTTTTTGTTTTATTGAAGCAACTGTGGTCCCAAGCTAGGGTGGCACCACTCGTGTCAGGTGGAAGCCTTCTGAGAGGCTGGGGCTTCTCCCCATGCTGGCTTGGCCTCCTCTGCATGGTGCAGCAGCCTGCGGGCACAGCACAGGACAGCCAATCCCTGGCTCCTTCCATGCCCTGCTGCCTTCAGGTCAAGCCTCAGGAAAGCAGGGACTGCAGGGGCTCTGAGAAGCTGTCCCATCAGCCTCATCCTGGATCCTTGTCCCCAACTGACTGGCATCCCAACTGCTGGGCGCAGGCCTGGCTGACCTCTGCTGACTCCAGCCAGGCCGCCTCCTGTGGCAGCCTCCCAGATGCAGCAGAAGTCCTGTTTGTCTTCCTATTTCCTTGTGTGCAGCCAGGACAGGGCCCCGCCCACAGCACAGCGCAGAGGAGACAAAGAGCGGCTTGAGAACCTGCCCCTCTCTCTTGTCAGCATCTTTGGGTATTTCCTAGCCTCTGTCTGGCAGGCTCTTATCTGTTCTCCCACATCTGGCTTTTGCATCCTAGGGGAGAATTAGCCTCTCCTTTTAGGTCCTGGGGAGCTGTCCAGCTCTTTCATACCAAGAGCAATCCCCACTCAAGAGTGAATATTTGGGTTGCAGCCTTTTTGATCCAAACAAAATGTATTTATGACAGAAGAATTAGATGGTGAGCCTGGGAGGATCCTATCAATAAAGCTGATAACACAGGTACACACATAGCCCAGTACCTGGTACCTATATATACATATATATGTGTGTATGTGTGTACACTCAGTACCTATATATGCATATGTATGTATGTGTGTATTTATATCTACCCAGCACCTACATATGTATGTGTGTGTACACTCAGTACCTATATATGCATATATATGTGTGTGTGTATATCTATCCAGTACCTATATATGTATGTGTGTGTGCACTCAGTACTTATATATGCATATATGTATGTGTGTATATATATACCCAGTACCTATATATGTACATGTGTGTACATTCAGTACTTATATATGCATATATATGTATGTGTGTATATCTTCTCAATACCTGTGTATGTATGTGTGTGTACACTCAGTACCTATATATGCATATATATGTATATGTGTGTATATCTACCCAGTACCGGTATATGTACATGTGTGTGTACACTCAGTACATATGTATACGTGTGTGTATATCTACCCAATACTGATATATGTATGTGTGTGTATACACTCAATACCTATATGTGTGTGTGTATATATACACTCAGTACCTGTGTATGCATATATGTATATGTATCTACCCATACCTATATATGTATATGTGTACATTCAGTACTTATATATGTGTATATATGTATATGTGTGTGTATCTACCTAGTACCTGTATATGTATGTGTGTGTGTATACTCAGTACCTATATATACATATATGTCCACCCAGTACCTATATATGTGTGTATGTACACTCATACACCAAGTATATATGTGTACCTATATACACACATATATATCTATATATGCAGTGAGTATATTAGGGTATCACTCACAGAACCCTTAAACGTGCTGCCCATGATAATTCTTAGAATAATAGTAACTATTTATGACCAACCACAGCCTACTACTGTGCTGAGTACATGTACTTTTACTTAATACTTGCAGGAAGTCCTTTGAGTTAGAGAGTACTCATCTTCATTTTGCAGATGTGAAAAATAAGGTCAAATTCTCACAATTAGTAAGTGGATGAGCTGGGATTTGCACCCAGGCCTTTAGATTTTGGGGCTTTCTTAGATTACTGTGTGCCCACAGCTGGCCGGCATCCCTATTGCTGGCTTACAGGCATGGCAGGCCCTGGCTATGCCTAGCCAGGTAACTTTTGCACAAGCCGCACAAGTGCACATGCCCTTCAGATAAAGTTGGCAGCATTTCCTGAATATTTGTGTTTTTGAGAGACTTTTGCTATAAGGCGTGTGCTGTCACTGGAAAGGCAGAGATAGAAAGTGAGAAATCACCCCCCCAGGGGAGATGGCCACATCACAATCCCTTCTCTTCCATTCTCCTCTCATGATTTGGAACATGCACTCACATGCACCCAGTGTGAGTTTCAAGTTGCCAGGTCCAGTACTCAAACCACGGTTGGCCATGTGAGAGTCCAGCATCTTAACCACTGTGTCACCTGCTGGCCCCGCATTTTTTGAAATTCTCAAACTGTCCCAGGCAGTTTGTGTGGGATATAATATATCCTGCAGACTTGGCTTCTTTTTTTTTACAATCATTTTATTCATCATGATTATTTTTTTAAGAGAGATTTTTGCTATAAAGCACGTGTGCTTGCTCACCAGAGAGACAGAGAGACAGAAAGCAAAAAAACATTCCCCTCTCAGGGGGGGATGGCCACACTGCAATCCATTCTCCTCCAGTCTCCTCTTGGGATTTTGGGCATGCACACACTCGTTCCCGATATGAGTTTCAAGCCACTGGGTCCAGAACTCAAACCATGGTTGACCATGTAGAAGTCCAGTGACGTAACCATTATACCATCTGCTGGTCCCTCCATCATCATTATTATTGTTTAACTTGACCAGAGAAAGGCAGAGAGAGAGGAGGAAAGTGAGAAAGCAAGCTGCCAGGTCTGGGACTTGAACCACAGTTGGCCACATAGGAGTCTAGCATCTTTACCACCATGCTACCTGCCGGCCCCCAGGCTTGGCTTTAAGCTTCTAATTGGCTACTGGCTAGCACCCACCTTCCACCAAACACTTCTAATCCATAACTAGTGGACGCTTTTACACTCACCTAGCACAGTTAGGTCCCTCTCATTATGGCAAGTTTTGATAGCTCCCCCCCACCAAAGGATCCCTTTGTCCCTTTCATGTTTGTCAGTTGAGCTACTAATTTATATGCTCCCTTTGTCCTTTACTTGTAGGTCCTACCTGATCTTCCCTCCTACTGTGACCTTGGCAGGGTCCAAGATAAATTCTGTTCAAGTTCCTGCTCCCTGTTCATACCAGGATGGCCTTGATACATAAATTTAACTGCAGCCCCTCTGTCAGGCCACACCGTTATCCCTTTCTTCATATCTCTCTGCTCTCACCCTTCCTGCTCCTCACCCTTCCTGCTCCTCCTCTGACTTTCCCTGGTGTCTCTATCAGTGCCCCCTCCCCCAAGCAATGCCACAGAACTGCCCAACATGTGTAAGTGTGAATGCCTGGAAAATGTAACCTTCAAGGAGCCTGAGGTTGAGTGACAGTAAACAGAACCTTGGAGACCCAGACATCATCTAGGGTTTACATGGACTCAGCAGCAGAAACTTGGAAACAAGGCAAAATGAGAGAGAGAGATGGAAGGAGGGGGAGGACCAGAAGGATAAACTGGAGGATAAATGGGAACTGGGAGAAGTGACACTGATTCAACCAGGCCAGAGAATCCTGGACAGTCAGCATGGGAAGGGCCTTCAGGGATCAGGCAGTCCAGGAGTGACAGAGAAGTTTTTGTTTTGTTTTGTATTTATTGTTTGTTAAGAATTATTTTATTTAAGCTTATTTATTTATTTTTGATTTGGTCAGAGAGGGACAGAGCAAGAGAGAGAGAGCCAGAGCAAGAGCAAGAGAGAGGAAAGTGAGAAAGCACCCGCCAGGTCCTGGACTTGAACCATGGCTGGCCATGTGAGAGTCCAGCGCCCTTAACCACCACACCACCTGCTGGCCTCTGTGTTTGTTTTTTTTTTTTTTTTTTGGAGAGGTTTTTCGCTATAGGGCGCGTGCGCTCGCCAGACAGACAGAGAGAGACATAGAGACAGAAAGCGAGAAATCACCCCCCAGGGGGGATGGTCACGCCGCAATCCCTTCTCCTCCATTCTCCTCTCGGGATCTTGGGCACGCACGCACACGCGCCCGGCGTGAGTTGTAAGCCACCGGGTCCGAGACGCGAACCGCGGTCGACTACGTGGGAGTCCAGCGACATAGCCATTACGCTAACTGCTGGTTCCCTCTGTGTTTGTTTTTAATAATTATTTTATTGAACTTTACTTTATTTATTTATTTTAATTTGATCAGAGAGGGGCAGAGAAAGTGAGAAAGCAAGCCACCAGGTCTGGGACTCAAACTCACTTGACCATGTGGGAGTCTAGTGCCCTTAACCACCACACCACCACTTGCCAGCCTTCAGGAGTGACAGAGAAGTTTAAGTCATGAATGAATACTGAATAACGATTACCAGCTGCCTGCAGTACATCCTGAGAAGAGAGTGCCATTGTTGATTAGCAATGTCTGCTGCGGGTACTGGATGGGAAATGGTGGCATGCACGCTAGAATTTACATCCTTCATAGTTTTTTTTCTTTTCTTTTCTTTTTTTTTTTTTTGCTATAGGGCGGGCCCATGTGCTCACCAGAAAGGCAGAGAGATACAGAGAGACAGAAAGCGAGAAATCACCACCCCCTCCAGGGGGGATGGCCATGCCACAATCCCTTCTCCTCTATTTTCCTCTCAGGATCTTGGGCATGCACGTACACATGCCTGGCTTTGAGTTTAAGCCACCGGGTCCAGGACTCGAACTGGGATTGACTACATGGGAGTCCAGCGACATAGCCATTACACTAACTGTTGGTCCCTAGTTTCAATCTCTTCACTGTAGTGCCACTGAGGAGTCCAGAGGGGAAGGGACTTGTCCAAGGTTTACTTGATGAGTTGTAGGCAGATCTCAAGGCTCTGGCTGCAAGGCTCTTGCTGTCTCCTAAAACCCAGGTGGAATTTGCAAAACTAAATGTGGACAATGGATTCAGAGTGGTGAATCTAAGAAACCTTGGGTAGAGGAACAGTCAAGTTGAAGCTGTGGAGAAGGTTGTGGATGCACTGCAGATCAGGCACAAGGTGAGTGCTTGGTTGTCACTCAGTGATCAGTTAACTGGGTCTGTTCAGTGCCCTCGGCATCTCTTCTACCTTTGCCATCCTGGGGAGAAAAAGGAGGCTTGTTGGAGCAGAGGCCTTAGCTCTCTCTGGACAGAAAGTTGAGGACCCAGGCAGAGGGAGAGGCGAGGAGAAGAAAATGGCCTGGGGCAAGGATGGCAGTCCTAGGAGCAGAGGCACTGACTACATAGCAGTGGAAAGGGCTCTGAAAGAAGGTGGCAATTAGGAGGAGCTGAAAGCTGGGCCAGAGGTGAGCATGGAGGCACCTGTGTGCAAGTTGGCATGTGGGCCAGAGGAGAAGAAAGAACCTCCAGGTGATGAGAGATGCAGAATGGAGCTAATGATACCCTGACAAAGCAGCAGGGGCTTGGAGCCCAGCCCAGCTGGGGTGTTGGCACAGCTGAGCCGTGACACACCACCCACTGGCACTGGAGGCTGGAAGATGTGGGCAGAGATGGGGAGGTGGGGCTGCGGTGGCCCAAGACCAGTGCAGCTATGGGAGTTTTCCCCTAAGCTCTGGCCCACTTTCTTTCTCGGTCTCTGTTGCTTTAGCCTTCTCATGCTTTCCCATCCCACTGCTTACTTTCTCTCTTCTCCTTTCCTGTCGCCCTGTGTACCACAGAGTCT